>OY992872.1:2953727-4428091 GCA_963921415.1 Pyrausta despicata | reverse complement strand
GTCACTTAAATAGTCAGAATGGTCACCCATCCCAAACATAACCGCGCCTTAGGTTGCTTAACTTTTGGTATCACTACCAAAGTGCAACCACTGCGCCACAAGCACCTCATAACATGTATCTAATTACGAAGATTGTACTTCGTAGCGGCCTCCGATTTTTGATTTATCCTTTAAAATTCAAGTATTCCGCAAAAACATCTATCTGTTAAAATTTTGTGATAGGTTTCTTACCCATAAATTAAAATGTCAGTGTCTGTTTTCTGTTAAAATATTATCAAATCATTAAACTTTAATGATTGTCATTACTTCGCCAAAAGTACCGTTATGGGTGTTAATTTGTATTATGACATTTTTATTTAGGGTTCCGATGTGAAATAATTAAAACTTTGTTTTGACATCACGTTTGAATGAATTGTCAAAGATTCTTACATAGTTTTTTTCTTTGTTTGATTTCTTTGATTACAAGTAAATACTTAAAAATAATGTTTTTGTACAAATATTTAAATACTAGCGTTCAAGTTCGAGCAAATGTTAGAGTTTTGGTCCAGTCTACTCGCCTAGATCTTTAAAATAGTATCTCAAGCACATTCTTAGGCCCCAGCACCGCGACACAGGCTGGATTATCAAACAGAACCCTGACATTGAAAACTCTAAAAGTAATTGTAATAAACATTTTTATTTCTTAAAAGATAAAGTCGATGGTAACCACTTATTTACAACCTGTGACTTGATGTAAATAATTAATTTTGATTAAAAAAAAATATTTTGAAGAGAGAGATTTAAGCATAGAGACCTAAAACCATGTTTTTCATAAAATAGATTATGATTTTTCTACTAACATTTGTATAAAAAATATGTTTTGAATGCTTTAAACTTTGATTTTTTTTATCGTGAGGCTGTAGGCATATTACCCCTTGGTTGGACAAATTTGACAAGATGATACTTTTTCAGTAGTTTTTGAATTTTTCTTTTGTAGTTATTCTAGACCCAATAGAATGGTTGCTCTTAGATCGAAAATGTTGCAATAAATAAATAAATAAATATGTACACATAAGTATTTTATGACAGATTTTGAACAGAATTTAAAAAGTAATATTGAGATTGGTTTTATTTTTGAGGTTTAAGTCTTGACCGTGATTTTGAAACACATACCTGCATATTTTTTGCACGTTAATCCCCTTCAGGACCTAGACGACGATGGCCTACGACGACCAATATTGATTTTATCTGGTTATTCACTTTATTTTGAAAAACGGATTATACATCATTCAAGTCTTCAATCATTCGGCAAAATTAATGTATGCAGCATCGATCCCGCCAAAATAAACTGTAAAATGTTTTTTTAATCCGCATATGCGCGTGAAATAAAGAAAATAAAGAGGAGTGTAAAAAGCGGCATGAATTTTACCGATTGCCATGTCAGTGTTTACGATTTTTGCGGCTGGGGCTTAAGAGAAAGCGTTGAGGTAGTGCCGTAGCGTAGGTGGACAGGGGGCTGGACTATCTGATATGTTATTCAAACTTTAATTTATAAAATATAAAATGCAAAAAGTGTTTCTACATTTTAAAGGGTTCTCGACCGGAACTACTATATAAATTTTAATTTAATATGTGTATGGTATGAAATTCTAAAAGATTATAAGATTACAAGATGACAAACTTTCAAGCGCTTGGTTTCATAACAATATATACCGATATGGCGGGCGCACGCTTCGCTTGCGTCATAATTAATTAGCATTATTTTCCTGGAACCATCATGCACTCTTTCGGCAGTACGTGATAGCATAATAATCTTGGAAATATCAGTATCAAAGCGACTGATATAGATAAGATGGTGGTAGGTTGCCAAATGAGACAATAAAGTTGGTCACTGACCTTACAAACACCCCTCCACTAATCCGCAGTCCGCACTGAGCCCGCGTGGTGGAGTATGACTCGGACCGCATCACAGTAGAAGTGTGTCCTATGCCCAGCAGTGGGACGAATAGAGGCTGATGAAATTCGAGGTTGCCAAATGACTGAATATTTAGTCTTACCAATGACCTAACCAAGACGAGAATGTCCATTATTTAACTGTACCTAATATTCTCTCTCTCTCTCTCCAATACCTACAAAGTAAATAAAATGTGGGTACATAGTAGAGGTCCATTGGTATTGAATCCCGAACCTTTCAGGGCTTAAACGGTGGTGTAAATAAAACTTTAACTTTAAGATTTAAAGGTTCTGACCAAATTACACCTAAAAGAGGGGTTTCGGCTTTTCTTTAATTCATTGGAAAGGCTTAACTTCGTGTTTTAATTGAAATTGCTCAAAACAAACTGATTAAATGAACTGAAAACTACACAAAATTTGCGATCGTATCGGAAATAACCAATATAGTTACCCCTTATACCCCCCGTTTCGTCTGTTTTTTTTGCATTGCATTCACCGCTAGCTGCCAAGCCACGGCCCTACACTGTCGAATGAATGACTCGTAGGATATTACATGTATTGTCGGACAAAATTGGTTTTTTGATGTCAATATCAATTTGTTTGGTTTTCGAAATGAAGTCGCGGGAGAAATATAAAAATTTTATAGGCTAAATAAAAGTTACGCGTTTTAAAATCAAGGACGGCTCCGGAATACCGATTTTATTCTAGTTAGGACGGAATGTTACACGCACACACGACACGTCACATTGGATTTTTCTGTCTCTGAATTCATGGGAATTCGCAAATGTTATGTGTGATATTGAAAGAAAAAAAATGACAATATTAAACTATACCTAGTTTTGGTATGTATTGAAAGATTATCTATTAGAAATAGTAATATTAACATCAGTAACATCAACAAGAAAAGTACTTACGTATTCACATAAAACGGGTGGTTTTGTCAGTTATAACGTGTGGGGATACCGTGGGATGTGGGTAAACCGGGATAGACGCCCCACTTTTAGAAATAGCTCTATAACTTCAATGATAAAAATTAAAAAAAAAATTATGAAACAAATTTATTCTTGAGAATTTTGTCTACAGATTTATGAAAAGTAAAAAATGTGGTCTTCGATATATTCTAAGTACCTATAGGGGACCTTTGCGGACCTCTAAATTTTGTGACGCTTATCCCATACAGGGCATAGATGCCCGATACATATAATATATTGCGTTACTCACCGGAAAAATGGGAATCTATCCTCTAAAATCTTTGAATTCATTTTGGCATTGCGTGCTGTCGCTACGAGACATACAACTGAGTCAATTAAGATAGAGTTAGGAGATTCTTTTGATCGATATGAAATTAAGGAATCGAATTTATCTGTGAAACTTTTAATTACAAAAGTTTCTCTTTTGTAATTAAAATCAGGTTATCTATACCAATGGGGCATCTATCTCGGCTTTACCCTACGTTATACGCGTATGTAGTTGTATGAGCAAGTTGAAAGGAATGTGCCCTTTCAGTATATCGGATTCTGTCGCAGAACCGACGAGAGGTGGAGCAGGAAGGTTCTCGAATGGAGACCACCCTTAGGTAAACGTAGTGTGGGACGCCCCCTGGCTAGAAGGACAGACGACCTGAAGAAGGCAACTGGTAGTGACTGGATGCAAAGGACGGGAGATCGTGTGGTGGCGCTCCTTGGGGGAGGCCTATGTCCAGCAGTAGACTATAACAGGCTGATATGATGATATCGGATTCAGTTTACTGGATGTGATGATCAGTACTGTGATGTGATGAGTGAATAATATCTCCTGTAGCTACGGATCCTGTAAGACGGACGATTATGTAAACGCGCCATAATACTTATTAATTATTAAAATTGTTTGGCCTGCTCTAACTATAGGCTTTGTAGTATTAAGTAAGACCCGATTTACTTTGAATATATTGATGATTTTAGTTTTGGCAATTAAGATAAAGATACAACAACATCACATACATTGATCTGACTCCGTCGTAAGTAGCTTAAGCACTTGTGTTACAGATATCAGAGTCAACAGTAGTATTACGAATAAACTTAAAAAAATGCATATACTAACACCAACACCATTAACAGACATGTTCATGCACACAAATGTTTGTACAGTGCGGGGATCGAACCCACGACCTCTTGGTTGATTGTCAATTTCTTGGCCATTACACCATAGTGGTCGACTAATTAATTAGTATCATCAGCAAAGATGGCCGTGATTTTTATGCGTTGTGTATCTCGCCCAAGACCACTTGAGTTTAGATCTGAGTTAAGTTTGTAAGGGGTACATCAAAGAAACTTTGGTAGCTGAATGAAAGTCACTGGTACTAGATAATAAATTGTTCTATTCTGGTAAACTACTAGGTACGCTAATATGGTAAATGTGGTAAATGGTATGAATGAGCAGCATGCGAAAGGTTTGGTAGTTATTTGAGTACTGGCGAAGTATTGAAACTAATTATGAATGGAATATTTTATGAATGATCTGAAAAATGCTGACGGTGCGCTGATGCGCCATAATTCATGAAATAATGTACGTAGTTCGTACAGAATTCTCGAAATAAATGATTTCTAATTAAGTTGGATAAAACATGACAATTGTTACAGGGGTAAGCATCACTTAATATTCGTAAGCGTGTGTGTAATTCCACAAAAGATGACAATAGTAATACACCGATAGGGTAAGTATCACTTAATATTCATAGGTGTGTGTGTAATGACGTCACAAGCTACGGAAACCATAAAGATGGAGTATTGGCTGGTCCGAATTTTAGGGGCCCACCGCTATGAATGCTTAATGTCTTAGTGCAACTGCTTTGGATTGGCCGTTTTTTAATCCAAACACAAATGAATTGAATTCCATTCTTTTTTTTAATTTAATTTTTAATAAAAAAAATGTTTTTGTTTTAATTTATTGAATGATTGTAGTGTAATCTTAATATGCCGATTAAATTATTTTCTATTCTATTCTATAATTATAATTATATTCTATTTTAAATGGATTTTTTTTATTGCCTAAGCCTGGACTTCAACCTGGGCCTTCCTCTAAAACCGACAAAAAAGAAGCACAAGAAGAAAGAGAGTAACCGAGGTTTGGTAATGCTATTACGGATCTTAAATAATTGACTTGTTGGCATGTTTTCCGTGTTAAAATAATAATATTATAACATTACTTAAGTGTTTTAGATTTGATTAAATAGATAAAACAAAAATAAATAAGTTTCACGACGCAACGCTCACGCAACGACCAAAACATGCCGGTCGCTCTATACCACAAGAACACTATGCATACTAACTCGCACACTTCCTATGTGATTCGGAATCACTTCTTATACCCTACACTGTATTACTCTCTCCATATTTTCCATTCTTTCCATCCCTGTCACTAAAAGCTAAAAGTCAATGTTAGCGAGCGGGATAGCAAGATTCGAAAATAGTTTGTAATTATTGTACAGTAGGACTCCTTTAAAGGATCTCACTGCCAAATGACTTACTAGGAAACTAGGTAGGTAGGTATATTGACGACCTACAAACATTTACCTAAATTAAAGTTGAATTTTGGCAGTAGATAAGCCTTTAGATTCGGATATGCAATAAAGGTTTTACGGGATTGGATAACCTATTTTTACTTTAAGGGTCAGGCCACACCTGCAGCCTACTGTCACGGCTGTCATCGATTGAGTCGCTGCGATTGGCCGACACGCTGTCAGAGTGAATAATACCACTTTGTTTATGCCTTTTTGAGGACTTTCAATACTTACCTTTTTTTAAGGAAAATCAAAGTAAGACAATCAAATCTAAATTACTTCAAATGATAGTTAGTTACGTCATAACAAAATAATAAGAGCAATGTATGTGATGTTGTCCCAATAAAAAAAGAAGGGGTACTTTAAGTACCCCTGAAAGGTCACCATCAATTTTCTCGGAAAAAAATATCGCCCGAAGAGACTTTATTGCAGACTACAAAAAATAATACAAAATCATCATACAAAGAAAGATGCACAATTAAGCCGGTTTTATCTCTAATAGAGCAATCTCCTCTAGACAACCACCGGGTTAAGGATATTGTTATTTACAGGAATAAGATGGGTGTACCTACATAAGATTGACAGTGACAAAAATAAAATATATTCTTACAAGCACCTGTATTCACAAATAGTTTTGTGTAGTTTGGTGTAAACGTCATATTAATCATCTCTATACATATAAAATTCTCGTATCACAATGTGAAACGGCTTGACCGATTCTCATGAAATTTTGTGAGCATATTGAGTAGGTCTGCGAATCGGCCAGCATCTATTTTTTATATCCCTTAGTTATTAGGGTAGTCCACACTTTACATTTATATGTCAAAACAACGTTTGCCGGGTCCCCTAGTATTATGTATATGTATAAATTTAATTATGAATCCAAAAATATAAAAAATAATTTTACATATAAACTAAATACACCTACATAAAATAAATATACACGAGCCAATGTGACAATAACCTGACCAACATAAATGTATCGGAAATAATAATTAAAGAACGATTTGAAAAAAAAAATAAAAAGAATTGGTGTGTTCGTTGAAAAAAAAAAGTAATGTAAGCTATGCATTACATATGTCATGCTATGATACATTAAATCTAACTCATACATCAAAAACTTTTGGGCGATACTTCTGTGTGGGTAAAACAATAAGTGGATTGGGGCAGCGGACGAATCAGTCAGTAACTGATTTGCATGTACAGTCCAACACATAATGTTAGCTGGGATAATATTTTTATAAAATAGAATCGATCAAACGGTTTGAAACTTTAGGCGAAATTTTTTGGTACTCAGTACATACTCGTGTTAGTATAAAAAAATTCAGTATTCCGAACTCCTTTACTCTATACGAGTACTATTAACAAGGGTAATTTAAAGTTAACTGTTTTTTGTAACCTATTATCTTATTCGTTCGAGTTCAAAAAGTTTTTTTAGTGAAAAACATTAACATTAACTGTCTGCGGGGATCAAACCCGGGTCTATGGGAATCCCGCCCGTATTGCCAATATTATGAGCCTGAACACCATTGCGTTAAGAGAGGACAGTCCCATATTAAGGCACTGGGTGGTGGCGTATTTGTCACAAAATCCAATTACATGTAATTTTAAATTCAATTTTTAATGAATACGAACGTAGTTTAAAGTTAATTGTTGATTATATACGGAGACTGTTATATTATTGATAGATGACTATATAAAGACACTATATAGATTAATAGTACGAAATAAATTGATTTTCAATTAAATTTTATATATTTTTAACACTATATGTATTTATGGTCCGAAATAAATGTTTTTTGACGTGACAACGTCTTATAAATTGGTTTGCCGGGTGAAACTTCAAGAAACTGCGTTACGCTCCGCTCACGTTATGCGCTCACAATGAGAGCGAGTGAGAGGCACGCGTCCCTTCGACTCGGGCATGGTTAGCCCGCCTAAGAGCGAGTGAGACAGACATAAAAAGTGAAAGGCACGCGTCCCTTCCACTCGAGCACAGTTAACCCGCCTAAGAGCGAGAGAGACAGAGCGAGAGAGAGAGAGTGAGAGAGATAGGCATACACACCGGTTCATGATATACGAATGAATATTCACATTAAAATTATTTTGCCACTCAAAGTCGTTGTCACGTAAAACTTTCGCCCGTATACCGACTTTACAGGCAACCAAGTTTTTTTACATTCATTAGGAAATTAATAACATTTTATCATTGACTGTACCAAATGTCTCCCACACTTTTCTCGCCCGAGTCATCCATCAAACATTATCGCGATATACTTACGGTGCATACTTTATAATTATATTAGACGGCAGATTAGCATCCTGTATCTACATTACAGTTTATACGACGACCGAGATTTTTGATACTTGAAGAAGACGTATACATAGGATGTCTGTCGTTAATATCAATACAAGCAATAAATATCAATAAATTTTACAAGCAGATTTATTTATATTATTGGGTGTAATTAAATTAAATATGGATACTACAAAACTTTTTTTAATTATATTCGTTTTGAGTTTAAACATCTGAAAACTGTGAGTCTTGCTTACGAAATATAAATACAATTTGCTTGTGTCAACATCATTTGCGTTTTTTTCTTATTCTTATGTTTTTTTTAGAAAAAACACGTCAAGTATCAGACCAGGTCGATCGGCGTATACCAATAATATGAGAATCTATAATTACCATACAGACCCTCCAGCTATGACCAACAAACCTTCGCAGACCACACTATTGACACACTAATATCAATATGAGCTTGCTGGTCTGAAGAAACTGTTCATAATGACGACAGATTTGGTCTAGTGGTCTGAGGTCTAGACTACAAAACCACCTGTTGCAGGTTCGAATCTTGCTACCCCTAGCAGGATTCAAACGAACCAATGTTTGTGTGATGACCACGAGCATTTGTACTTGAGGCTTAGGTGTTAAATATATGTATCGAAGTATTTCTTCTTGACTGCTTTGTTGGCAAAGTGCCAAAGTTTCTACCTTACATCCGAGAGGTCCTGGGTTCGAATCCCAGGTCGAGCCAAAATTGTTTCTGAAGATTTTCCGTCATGAATTTCTCAAAAAAAGTTTGGAGTCGGGAAGTGTCGGGCGGTTTTACACCCCCGTGCCTCGGAAAGCACGTTAAGCCGTTGGTCCTGCGCCTGATCTCTCTCCGGTCATGTCGGATTGCCATCTCACCGCACTTTGAGAATGATGAAACAGTGAATACACCTGTGTATTGCGCTCACACTTATGCACTATAATATCTCCTGCGTAGTTGGCTGATCTCTGTTGTGATTGGCCGCCGTGGCCGAAATCGGCCAGGAAGACTAATATTAAGTATTTCTATGCGTTACTCTAGTCACCATAGCACAAGCTAACGTTTAGTTTGGAGCTAAGGGGCCATTCAAGTATTCCGTTAGCAGAATTATAACAATTATTTACCCCCCCCCCCCCGTCCCCCTTGTCAGCAAAAGTAAACAAAGCTATAACCCCCTCCCCTCATGCTTACGTAAACATTTTTCGAGAAATTAAGATTCTTTTTTACAAGTGAATAGCGCGCGGTAATTTCCATGGTCGGTTCTAAATCGAGTGCCTATTAAACATACCTATGCATTTATTTTCGGGAGTCGCCGATAATACGTTTCGTGTTCAAGCAAAGACAATGTGAGGGTTGCTATTTGTAAAAAAAAGAAAAGAACTACTGATGACGTAATCATCATATACATACATCACATACATTGATCTGACTTCGTGGTAAGTAGCTCAAGCACTTGTGTTAAAGATATCAGAATCAACACTGGTATTACGAATGAACTAAAATAAATACATATAACACCCAGACCAGTAAAAACAGACGTGTTCATGCACACAAATGTTTATACAGTGCGGGGATCGAACTCGTTACTTCTTGGTTAATAGTCAACTTCTCGACCATTACACCAAAAAACGACCACCACGAAAAAAAATTACCCTAGTTATTATTCCTTATTAGTTTTGAATAATTTTTCATTACGTACAGGACTTTTGTGAAATAGAGTACCCTGTCATTGAAATTTCAAATTGAGGTTTGTTGTATCAAAAAATTATTTGACTGATTACTATATTTTTATTCCAATTAAAACTTATACGATTCGTCATTACTGACACTCGAATAAGTTATGTTAAAACAAAGACATTATTCAGATTAAAACGCCTGCTATACGCAGTAAAAATAAAACAGCCCATTTCATTTTTAGCCTCCGACGACAAAAAAAGGTGTCAAAAGTTTACCCCTATGTCCATTCGTGTCTTTGTGTTTGTATGTACGTGGCATCGAAGCGTTTGCGTTTTTTATAAGAGCGTTATTTTTTTAAAGATAATTAAATCACGTTTTTTTCTTTATGCTAAATGAATATTCAATTTAAAATTAGCCAGGGTTTTCCGGGCTAATTTTAAATTTAATCATCTTTAGCTGCTCACCAGCTTTTTTTTAATGGCTGGATTGATTTTGACCAGATATATTTAAGAAATACCGTGATTGAATTATCGTTCGAATAAACCACACTGAAACCGGTCTATCCGTTCGGAAGCTCATTCCACAAACCCACACACAAACATAATAGACGTCAAACTTATAACACTCAATTTGGTCAAGAGTTAGAAAGTAAGTGTAAGGACCACTTTGGTGTAATTGTTAAGAAGTTGACTATTAACCAAGAGATCGCGGGTTCGATCCCCGCACTCTACAAGCATTTGTGTGCATGAACATATGTCTGTTTGTACTGGTCTGGGTGTTATACAGGGTGTAAAAAAAACCTTAACGAAGCCGAATACCACATATTCTACCAATTGTTACGATAATTTTTTTCCTTTACACCATACCTGGGAAGTTAACGGTTACTGAGATATGATGGTTAAAGTTTGAAAAAGAATTGATGATTTTTACAGAAATGACTTCTGTCCGTTAAAACTGAACTTTTTTCCAAAGAAACATGATTCAAATTTTCACTAGTTCTTTCATAAAAAGCCTCTAAATGGCACACTCCGCAATGAACAGCGCACACTCGAACCGAACCGCGTCGCGGCGGCGGAAAGCAACACGCCCCGCAGTGACTTTTCCGCGTGCGCGCTGTACATTGCGGATTAGAATTAAATTATTTTTTTTGATGTGAAAAAATAAAAGTTGTTTCCCAGCCAAAATTTCTTTTTTATACGATTTGGTTTGATGTACTGAACGCGTGGTTGACGGCTTCGTTAAGGTTTTTTTTACACCCTCTTTGTATTTATTTAAGTTTATTTGGTAATATCACTGTTTATTCTGATATCTGTAACACAAGTTGAATCGTATAACCTAAATAATGTTTTTGAAGAACCTACCAGAGTGACTCCAACAACGGCTACTTGCATAGATAATATTTTTTGTGATGTCAAAATAACAAATAAATCTATTTTACAATGTCTAAGCTCCGACCATAGAGGACAAAAGGTCACATTTCCGTCTGGTCCGGCCTTGAGCGTAGTAGATATAGTTTATAGACCAGTCACTGCAAACAGGATAAATAGATTTAAGGATAGGATTTTTGATGGTGTGAAAACATTAATACCAAACAGTAGTAGTAACGTAGACAACTTATATGAAGATCTTTTTAACTTAATTAAAAGCGAATTTGCATCAATTTTCACAAAAAAAAAGGTTAAGTCTAATCGGTTTACAAGTAAGTTTAATGAATGGGCTACACCAGGTATTTATAAAAGCAGGAACAAGTTATATGATCTGTATAGTATTAGAGAACATTCTCAGGACCCACATATTATAGAATATGTTAAAAAATATTCAAAAATCTTTAAAAAAGTTTGTGCCCAAGCAAAGACGAATCATCTTCGTAGGATAGTTTCAGGTTCAAAAAATAAAGCCAAAGCTACCTGGAATATCATTAACAAAGAAACCGGTAAAGATAAAACAAAAGATCGTTCATATTCATTAAAAGATGGAGGTAAACTAGTTAAATCTGATGCAGAAGTAGCTAATATTTTTGAAAAGTACTTTGCTAATATAGCACCATCTACTACTAAAGAACTTAACTCTTCTGCAGAACTGTCTGAATCCATTCTCAAATCCAATATTGATGAGTGTGATTCACCACTATACTTTAGATACGTAAGCACCGATGTAATTATGAACGCATTCAATGAAATAAATATGGAAAAAACCGAGGATCTTTGGGGAATATCCGTATGTATAATTAAAACTATTATTGAAATCATAGCACCTCTTTTAGCGATCATTTTTAACAAATGTATTGATGAAGGAAAATTCCCAAATTTAATGAAATTTAGTAAAATAGTACCGTTATTTAAATCTGGTGACAAAAATAACCCCTCAAATTTTCGACCGATATCAATCTTACCGGTTCTAAGTAAAATTTTTGAAAAGATTATATTCAATCAGCTACTATTTCACTTCACATCAAACAATTTATTGCATAATAAACAATTTGGTTTTACAAAGGGTCGCAGTACTGCTGATGCTGGAGTCGCTCTGTTGAAACATATATTTGATGCCTATGATAGTAAGCATGATGCTGTGGGAATCTTTTGTGACCTCTCTAAAGCGTTTGATTGTGTTGACCATGAGACCCTGTTGAGAAAACTACGCCATTATGGTGTATCAACTAATGCATGTAACTTATTTAATTCATATCTCACTGAGAGAACACAAAAGGTTTCTATCAATGGAGCAGAGTCTCCTGGAGCACCTCTCACTATGGGTGTGCCCCAGGGTTCGATATTGGGACCGTTACTGTTTCTAATATATATTAATGACCTTCCATACTTTGTCGACGGTGCTTGTGAGATAGTGTTATTTGCTGATGATACTTCACTACTTTTTAAAACTCCAAGGGGTAAAGAATTGTTTGACGATGTAAATGGTACTCTCTCGCGAGTACTTCATTGGTTCACCGTTAACAATTTATTGCTTAACGCGACCAAAACTAAATGCATTAAGTTTACAATGCCCAATGTCCGACAAGTTCCAACAAGGGTTGTTGTTAAGGATGAACAACTAGTTACTTCAAATACTGCAACTTTTTTGGGAATTACTTTGGATGATAAGCTCCAGTGGGGTCCTCATATCATGACCTTATCAAAGAGACTAAGCTCCGCTGCATACGCTGTAAGAAAGATAAGGTTTCTGACTGATGTTGAAACGGCAAGACTAGTTTATTTTAGTTATTTTCACAGTATCATGTCATACGGCATCTTACTATGGGGCTCAGCTGCAGATATAGAGACAATTTTCGTATTGCAGAAACGAGCCGTGCGGGCTATTTATAAACTTAAATCAAATGAAACACTTAGAGAATTGTTTAAAGAAGTTAAAATACTTACAGTTTACTCGCAATACATTTACGAAAACCTAATTTACGTTCGAAAAAACTTACACTTATTTCCTAAAAATAGCGATTTGCATAACTTCAACACAAGACAAAAAAATAGGCTTGCCGTTCCACATTTTAGGCTTCATAAAGTTGGTCACTCATTTATGGGTAGATGTGTAATATTTTTTAATAAATTACCTGAAAATTTAATTTCATTGCCTTTAGATAAATTTAAAACAGTTGTAAAAGATGTATTAATGTCGAAAGGATATTATAAAATTGATGATTATATAAATGACAAAGATATATGGAAATGTTTAAATGAAAACAATTACAATTATTGTAAATCAATTTTGAAAAGAGGCAATGACAATAGTGACTGAGTTTCTTGCGCCGCTTCTTCTCAGCACTGGCCCAAACTGTCCCGAAGCGGTGGTAGGGTCAATTTATATGTTGGGACGTGTAAAAGTGCTAATTTGTTAGCCTAATTACAAAAATAAATTGATTTTATTGATTTATTTTATTGACAAGTGCTTTGGCTAATTACTACGGAGTCAGATCAATGTATGTGATGTTGTTGTATATTTAAAGTGTCCTGGCTGTCCTTCATATCCTATTTCAAAACATAGGAAGCTGGCTTATTGACACAAACTTTATCTCCTAAGAAGCTATCCATCACAGGTTTGACAACAAACTTACCTCGGGGAAGAGATAAAGTGATAACACTTATCACTGTTATAACAAATTAGACCAAGGGTTAAAAAGCGGTGTTACACAAAGGTGCTAGACATGTTGGAAGATGTTGTTGCTTCAACCTTAAGGAGTTTAATATTTAATTTAGAATTAAGGGATAGTCACATCACGTTAGATATTAAACTAACACTTTTTCGGATCAAGTATTTTACTAGCAAGTGGGATACCAGCAAAAACATCCTGTAAAAAACCGAGTCTCGCAGTTTTACTACTATTAAACGTTGTGAGATCCATGTAATACCAAGTCGGTTAATTTATTCAGTCTTAAAAATATTTTTAGTTTTAAATAAAACACATGTACCTTACGATCGATCTCAAAACCTTTTGTTTTTAATATTGATATGATAATAACTTACGCAATAACTTAAGACAGAAGATCCCCAAAGTAGGGACTGAATAAATTAACCAACTTGGTATTACATGGATCTCACAACTTTATAAGTTAAGTGCCCAACCTTACTGTCAACAGAATAGTCACCCATCTCAAACTGGCACCATAGGTTGCTTAACATTTAGTATCACTATCACTGCATCACAAGCACCTCTCACATGTATTCTGATATATTTTTAATGTGCAATTTCGGATGTTGTTCTGTGTTTGTGGTGGACCTTATTTTAAATATTATCTCCTTACTAAGAAATCTTCATAGAATAGAATAGAATAGAATAATTTATTTACTGAAAAGCGCATAAAGTATTCACACACAGTACAGGGAGCCACACGGCGCGTCACAGAACATAATTGCACGTAGAAAGTGAACACTCATTGCTGGTAACGAGACTTGCTTGGATTTGTAGAGATGTGTGATCGCCGGATGTGGCTTGCTTTTGCCTTACTTATTTTTTTTAATTAAGGTTTTATGGCACAATAGGTAAGACTTAACGCCATAAGGCATTCCCAACTTTCATGATACATATATTAATGCTGATATACTCGTATTTGTAGTTTTATGTAGTAATTTGACAAGGGCAAAAAGTCCACCCCTTAATTGCTTTTTACTCTACTGTACACTACTGTAATATAAATTCTTTGTACTTTTTTAGTTAGCAATAAAAGCGTTTTTTTTTTAAAAAAAAAAGGTCATTCTTCAGTAACAAAAATATTTATTTTAGGCAAACTTATTGCTAAAAGTAATTTTCTGACAACATATTTTTTTTGCCCCAAGATTGTTGTAAATTCTATTTGCAGATTCTATTGATTTTCGACAGCTAAGTTTTCTCATTAAACAAAAAAAAGTAGGTAATTTTACGATAGATAGCTACGCTTGCTTATACTTACACATACATTTTCAACCCTCATTTTATAAGGTAGATAGATAGAGAACACTTTATTGCACACCACAAAAAATAATACGAAATCAACATACAAAGAAAGATGCAAAATTAAGGCGGTCTTATCGCTAAGAGCGATCTCTTCCAGACAACCTTCGGAACTTAATTTAAGGTACTTGTATGATCAGATAATTATAATTATATCCGATATAATACCGGATTTATTAAGAGTATCGTGATTTTGCTATATATTTAAAAGTCGTATTTATTGACCCTGCTAATTTTACGTTCTGTAGTGATTGGTTGGTACTATTATGACACAAGTACAACATAATCGAGTCAAACCAACGTGGCTTACAGCGTATCAACCAATGGCCGCTGCTACATCACTGACATCCAGGGATCTTCATCTATGTAAAACCGAATATAGCAAATCTGAAAAAGAGGATTATTTTGCTTTAAATTTCCACTAAACGAGACCAGGGCAGGAACCCAAATAAATCCAACCGTAACCACTTGTAAAAAGCTAGAGCCAGAAGTCACAGGACTTACAATACAACTCACAACGTGACACAGAAGATGCACCTGGAAACACAATACTGACACATCTGAGGATGCCACGTGTAGTGGCGAAACGCGTCGAGTGTTTTGTTGGTAACACGTGGCATCCTCAGGAGATGTTGTCGTTTCGACAGACTACGAGCGACAATAATACTGCCTAAATTGTACAATTTCTGTAAAACTGATTGTTTTGTAATTAACTTTGCCTTAAGAATTAAAAGCTAATTTAAATTTTAATAGACGCACATCTAGTGACTTAATTGTCTTTGGTTCACTGAATTACTGCTTTTAACGTATCGCGTTATGCGCGTTTCCACTTAGCCGCTGGATGCGGCCTCGATTTACGTGTACTTCAAGGTTTCACGGTAATTGTGACAGTTTGTCAAGGGATGACATGGATATTTAGGCCTAAGCTCGTGTTTAGACTTGTGCTTGAAAGCCTATTTATAAGCCAGGGTAGAAATACAGCGGTAGTAAGCTAGATTTTTTTTCTGTACAGAGATCTTGTGTCTAAAAGCCTATAAGCCAGGGTACAAATACAGTGATATTAAGCTAGAATTTTTTATCTAGTAATTAAGTACTATACAATTAGGTACCTATTAGGTATAGTACTTAATTACTAGATAAAAAAATTCTATCTTAATTTCGCTGTATTTCTACCCTGGCTTATAAAAAGGCTTTCAAAGATCTCTGTACAGAAAAGATGACTTATTGTGGAAGCCTAAATCTTGAAAAGATATGAGCAAGAAACGGTGTTTAAATAATTTTCCAGTTAAAAAAACCTTACGGCTGATAACTAAGAACCACCGAAATGGAAAAAAAAATCTTTCAAATAACGATGCTACAGACAAACACTCACTAAAACAACAACGGACATAGGAGTCAAACTCATAACACCACTCTTTTTCATTGGGCGGTTAAAAATGTAAAAGTCTCAATCTACCAGCTTCTCTCTATCTCGAAAACGGAGAGCTTCAACGGTTGGACGAATTTTTACCAGCCATAGCTATGAACCACTGTGATTTAATTATCTTTCGAATGCGTAAACGGAATGCGTTTGATATTCAGGTCTATAAGAATAATACTTCCTTTTATAACCCTCTTGTTAGAATGTGTCGCACGTACAATGAATTGGCCAATAGTAGCAAGGACATGGATATAGATATTTTTAATGGCAATTTCCGTTGGTTCAAGAAAGCTATATCTGACACTCTATGCGCTGTCGAATCAGAATAAGCTCACTCAAATTTTCTAAATTGTTTTATTTTTATTTTAGTTTAGTTAAGTTCTTACATTCAAAATAAATTGTTTTTCTTTTTTTATAAAGCATGCTGTGTATACATTTCGTGGATTATAGTTCCGTAAATTTAATTAAGACTTGTATGTTGACCAAGAATTAACTGTAATCTGTATGTATACCTTAAATAAAATTAAATTAAATGACAAAAAAAATTTTTTTTCGAAATCTGTCCATCCGTCGGGAGCTACGATGCAGACACACACAATAATATATAGTACAAACACAATAATAGATTTTGACCAGCCATAACTAAGAACCACCGGGATGAAATCAATAGGCTAGATGACACCACCAATCGTTGACATACTCTTTATTATCTGACAAAACGGTCTGCCTCCATAGATTTTGTATGGGAACACATGATCGTGACGTCACGGTCATGTATCAGAAATCGAAGTCAATTGAATGAATATTTATTGAATTTTATGTATTTAAAAATTGGTTTCAACAGCTTTTTGGAAATATACTGGTTGTATTAACTTCATATGGGCTATGATTTTTAAACGCCATGGTCATGAAAATATTTAAGATAGGCGTCATCATGCCTATTATCTTTCCAAAAAAGAAAGAAACCTTTTAAAAACGATCCATCCGTTCAGGAGCTAAGATGCTACAGAAAAAACACTCACTACTCGTAAAACACATAAACACACACATAGGGGTTAAACTCATAACACCACTCTTTTCATCGGGGGGTTGAAAATGTAAAATCCTCAATCTACCAGCGTCTCACTACAATTCAAAGCACGTGGATCCAAAAACATACAGGGTGTATGGGCAACACATTACGAAGGTACTGTTTGCCGACGAAATAGCGTAACGAAATAACCAATTGAACTAATACAGGGTGTTCGGTGGCGATAGAGCCTTCTAATAGAGTCAATATGGGTCTAAGTACGACCTGTGGAGTGCGTAGACTTGGGTATGTTTAGAGTGGTCCACCAATATAATAGTAATAGTAATAGTAATAGTCCTCCTGGCCGATTTCGACTACGGCGGCTCTCAAAAGAGATCAGCCAACTACGCAGGAGATATTATGGAGCACAAGTGTGAGTGCAATACACAGGTGCACTCACAGTTCCATCACTCTCAAAATTCGGTGAAACGGCAATCCGACATGGCCGAAGAGATATTTGTTTCTTCGGTTTACGCAAACAGTAGACATTGAAGGTAGACAGTCTACCTGTGACCACAGACGCTGAAAAGGGTCCGAAACGTCAGGTTAAAACAAAATGTAAATAAATCGCGAAATAATCCGTAAAAAGTGTATCATTTCAATGTCTACTGTAGACAGTCTACCTGTGACCACGGACGCTGAAAAGGGTCCGAAACGTCAGGTTAATACAAAATGTAAATAAATCGCGAAATAATCCGTAAAAAGTGTATTACATCATTTCAATGGCCGGAGAGAGATCAGGCGCAGGACCAACGGCTTAACGGGCTTTCCGAGGCACGGGGGTGTAACACCGCCAAATTTTTTCCGACTCCGAGCTGTTATTGAGAAATTCATGACAGAAAATCTCAGAAACAATTTTTGTCAACCTGGGATTGGAACCCAGGACCTCTCGGATGTTAGGCAGATACTTTGCCACTACACCAACGAGGCAGTCAGTGAACACTAACTACTGGTTATCGAATCTAAACGCGATGTATTTTAATGAGTATTACGTACTCACTGCTCGACGTTTCGGCTGGATTGCACTGCGCCGTGGTCACGAGCTGACTGGTGGCGCGCGGCGTCGTCCGCTCGGGGTGGCCGCAGTTTCCAGATCCACCCTCACATTTTATTTATTAAAAATGTTAGTACAGTCACCGCGACAAACGGTTAAAATGATACGCGAAAGTTTAAAAAAAAATTCTTAACTTACTTTCTAGTTAAAAAACCCCGACATGAGACAGGAAAACAGCTCGTAAGCTTCAACGGCTGAACGGATTTTGACCTGCTACAGCTTAGAACCACCGTGATTTTATTATCTTTTGAATGAAAAAAAAAAACGTTTTAAATCGGTCCATCCGTTCGGGAGATACGATGCACAGACACACACAATAAATACTCATAAACAAAGGACACGAAAAAAAATTTCTTGTCTTTTATTTGTTTAGATTTTTTTTTTTGCGTTTACAACGCTTTTTTTTTTAATTTCGAAAAGACAACACTTAAAAAATTCTTTTCGGCTCCGGTCATTGGGGAGGAATCGAACCCCCGACCTTTGGAAGTCCGGTCCAATGCTCTGATCACTGAGCTACCGAGAACCTTAATGGAGTCGTTGAATTTTGTAAGTGCTTTTTAACGCTTTGAGCCAACTTTGCTTTGCTTTCTTGTCTTTTTCATGTCCTTATATCTGTTGAAATCAGCATTAGCCTCACGGCTGGACGGATTTTGACTAGCCATAACTAAGAACCACCTTGATGAAATAAATTATCTTCCAAATAAATAAAAAGCTGTTAAAAATCGGTCCATCCGTTATAGAGCTACGATGCCACAGACACATTGAACACTTATAACGCCCTTTTTTTTCGTCGGGGTTAAAAAATGTTAAAGTCTCAACTGAACCTAATGGGTGGGTAGGTAGGATAGGTTTGCTCTTGACCCAAGACTAATGGTAGTCTTGGGTCTGCTCTTGACCCAAGACTAATGGTAGTCTTGGGTCAAGAGCAAACCTATCCTATGGAGCCGTATCAGCGCTCACTGTCGAGCTTGTCGCCGTTAGATCGGATTTGGATCGGACGACCGCTTGGTGCAGTGGTCCACAGGTCGGACTTCTAAAACCAAGGGTCGCGGGTTCGATCCCCGCACAGTACAAACATTTGTGTGCATGAACATGTGTGTTTGTACTGGTCTGGGTGTTTTCTATGTATAAATGTATTTATTTACAAAAAAAGTATTTAAGTATGTTTATCCGTTGTCTAGTACCCATAACACAAGCCTCGTAGCTTATTTTGGGACTAGAGATTTGGTTGATTGTTGTGAAATATTTATTTATTTATTTCGGACTGCTCGGCAAAGCGCTGCACTCCGGCGCACCTCGAAAACAAAAGGCTGAACGTTGCAGCGGCCAGCGTTCGTCGTCAGCGGTTTTACGAAACTACGCGCGCGCCTTCGCTTTACTCTTGAATAATAAAATATAAATAACAAAATGTGATACAAAACTGGTGGAATAAAATAACAGGATGATTTTAACGAATACAAAATTATGTTTTATGAACTATGTTATTGAATTAAGTAAATGCAATTTTTGTATTATGTATTACGCCACATTGCTTAAAAAGAAAAAAAGTCGGGTGTCAGTAAAGTCGGCTTGCTGACGATAGTTAAATTGAACGTGACAACGACATGAAATTGTGCCTCTTTGTCACTCGTTCCGCGCTCTCGCTTGCACTTCAAGCCCTAAATGGAACGCCTCAGAGCGAGGTAACGAGTCATGATTTTTTGTGCGTGCAGCTGGCTCCATCGAATTATAAGACGTTTTCACGTCAAAAAGATCGTTCGGTCAATGTGTCATCATTGTCATATCTCCCCTTTCTTAACTCTACCTTTAGTTCACGCACGACCGCCATCAATAAACAGGTAAATGTATTTATTCAGCCATACCGTCCCGTTTGCTTTACTCCCTACAACAGCACATCAGCCTACCCATTCTCGTTGCAAAAACACCCTTATTACAAGCTTTTAAGATACCGTAGGGTGTGCCATAATGTGCTGTAGTGTGTACGTACCACTAATTTTTCGTCATGCTCCGTGCTAGTTACGGCGTTATGCATTAGCGCTGAAGTAGTCGGGTTTTGTGTGAAGTTGTGATATTTTAAGTGTGTTACCGCTTCTAGGGTACAAATGGAAAATATGGAAAAATATCAGTTAAAAAATACATATTTACAGGGTGGCGATAATAATACGACAATTGAATTTTCGTCTGTTACGCTTCCACGCCTAAATTACTGAACAGATTTGGAAGAAGCTGAAAAATATGATTATTTTGCTTTAAATTTCCACGAAAACGGCGCCAGCGCAGGAACCAAAATACATCCAACTGTAATCACCTGAAAAGGTAGAAAGGGAAGTCGCAGGACTTACAATATACTACACATGTAGTGGCGAAACGCGTCGAGTGTTTGTTGGTGTCAGTGTTGTGATTCCAGTGCATCTTCTGTGTCACGTTGTGAGTTGTAGATATTGTAAGTCCTGCGACTTCCCGTTCTACCTTTTCAGGTGATTACAGTTGGATGTATTTTGGTTCCTGCGCTGGCGCCGTTTTCGTGGAAATTTACAGCAAAATAATCATCTTTTTCAGCTTTAGTCATGGATTTCCGCAAAGTAACGCCTGATTCCATCAACTATAGGTTTGGAAGAATTTTGGTACACATTCCAAGTCAAGTCGTCACTATTCTGTGTGTATATTAATTTTCATCGAAATCTGTTCATTAGTTTAGGCATGAAAGCGTATCAGACAGAAAGACAATTATCGTATTATGGTAGCCACCCTGTATATATACAACAACATCAACATTGATCTGACTCCGTGGTAAGTAGCTTAAGCACTTGTGTTACAGAAATCAGAATCAACAGTGGTATAACAAATAAACTTAAATAAATACATATAACACCCAGACCAGTACGAACAGACATGTACATGCACACAAATGTTTTCACATTGCAGGGATCGAAACTGTGACCTCTTGGTTAATAGTCAACTTCTTGACCATTACACCAAAGTGGTCGTCATTATAGAGCACAAGCGTTAGCGCAATACACAGGGGCACTCACTGTTCCATCACTCTCAAAGTTCGGTGAGGCGGCAATCCGACATGACCGGAGAGAGATCAGGCGGGGGACCAACGGCTTAACGTGCGCACCGAGGCACAGGGCTGCAGGGGTGTAACACCGCAAACTTCCCGACTCCGAGCTGTTTTTGACAAATTCATGACAGAAAATCTCAGACACTATTTTAGCACGTTATTTTAGCACGTTAAGCCGTGTTGGTCCTGCGCCTGATCTCTCTCCGGTCATTTCGGATTGCCGTCTCACCGAACGTTGAAAGTGATGGAACAGTGAGTGCACCTGTGTATTGCGCTCATACTTGTGCACTATAATATCTCGTGCGCAGTTGGCTGATGTCTGTTGAGATTGGCTGCCGTGGTCGAAATCGGCCAGGAGGACTATTATGTTTTACTAAAAATTATTATCTTAATCTAAAACTTTTCTACCGGTTACGTAGTAGGTTCCCAAGTGCGGGTATTAGTGATTTTTCTATATCGTTAATGACGTAATGAACGCGGTAAGGCTTCGACGGTAAACGCCTGTCAAAATACACGCATACATGTAACCTGATCTTGTGTTATACAGAGTGTTATGTTTCTATACAAAATTAAAATACTATCGATTATGTGTCGTACAAAAAGGTACTTAAGCAGTCAAATCCACAATTTTTTATTATTTTTTATTTATTTATACAACTACATCACATACATACATGCATTGATCTGACTCCGTGGTAAGTAGCTTAAGCACTTGTGTTACAGATATCAGAATCAATAGTGGTATTACAAATTAATACATATAAAACCCAGACCAGTACAAACAGACATGTTCATGCACACAAATGTTTGTACAGTGCGAGGATCGATCCCGCGACCTCTTGGTTTATAGTCAACTTCTTAACCATTACACCCATGTGGTCGTCAATTGTTTTACATATTCGTCAACAGTCAAGTAGGTTCATTATTCCTTTGCTAACAAGAGTCTATGGGAAAATGTAAATCTTTAAAAGTTAATATGAGAGTACCCAATAAATAATACCCAAAAGCAAATGAGCACACAACACCCTGTGTATAAAGAATGCGTCTATACAACATATCCTGTACGTTGCGGCCGAGACGCCATCGATGGGCTAGTGTGGAGTACGCTTTTGTATTTAACTTTTGGCAACTAAATATTAAATGCAAACTCGGGAATTTTTATAGTTAAATATTAGGTCCTTACCTATGAAATTGGCGTTTTGTATGGGAGGAACAAAAAGTCGAAATTTTTTTATATAGCATATTTATTTAATCAAAGTATGAGCCATTGTAATCTATGCACTTTTGCCATCTCATAGGTAGTTCATTGATCCCTTTACTAAAAAAACCATTCGAACGGGAATCAATAAAATCTTTGAAGGCGACTTGGACTGCCCCATCTGAGTTGAACTTTTTCCCTTGCAAGAAGTTATCCAAATTTCGAAAAAAATGGTAATCTGTTGGAGCAAGGTCCGGGGAGTACGGTGGATGCCTTAGAGATTCCAATTGAAGTTCTTCTAATTTGCTAGCCGTCTGTTGTGCAGTGTGTGGTCTAGCGTTGTCGTGAAGCAGCAGTGGCGTAGAGCGATTGACCAGCCTTGGTTGTTTAGCAACTAGCTTTTCCATCATGGTTTGCAATTGCTGACAATAGATATCTGCCGTAATCGTCTGGCCAGATTTGAGAAAACTGTAATGAACGACACCGGCGCTAGTCCACCAAACGCTTACAAGTAACTTTTTATTGGTCAATTTTCGCTTGGAGCAGGCTTTGGCTGGCTTGCCAGGGTCCAGCCATTGCGATGAGCGCTTCCGATTATCGTAGAGAATCCACTTTTCATCACAGGTAATGATTCGATTTAAAATCCCTTCGTTATTGTGCCGGTCAAGTAATGTAACGCAGCAGTTGACGCGCGTTTGCCGGTTTGCTTCACTCAATTCGTGAGGAACCCACCTTTCAAGTTTTTTAATCTTCCCAATTTGCTTCAAGTGGATTAAAACAGTTTTATCACTAACGCCAAAGCCTGCAGCTAACTCGGACGTGGTTTGCGATGGATCCGCTTCCACAATAGCCTTCAATTCTTCATTATCAACTTGGGTCTCCGGCCGTCCACGGGGCTTGTTTTGCAGGTCGAAATTTCCAGAACGAAAACGTTGGAACCAAAAACGCACTGTGTTTTCTTTTGCGACACAACCGCCATACACATCATTAACCCTTCGAGCCGTTTCCGCAGCACTGGTGCCACGGTGGAACTCGTACTCGTAAATAACGCGATATTTCAAATTTACCATTTTGTAAATTGAGCGATGCAAACAGAAAAAAGATAAGTAAAAAAACAAATGAATGACGGTTTACGAAACACAACTACATGTGGAAATAGCTGTATAAATTTGAATTTCGAATTCCTAACCAAATAGGAAAAATTTGTGATCAAAGTGGCCAGTACGACAAAACGCCAATTTCATATGTAAGGACCTAATAATTGAACATTGATCAATAATAAAATCAATTTCAGTATCGCACTGTACTAAAATTTGTGTGCATGAACATGTCTGTTTGTACTGGTCTGGGTGATATATGTATTTATTTATGTTTATTTGTAATACCACTGTTGATTCTGATATCTGTAACACAAGTGCTTAAGCTACTTACCACGGAGTCAGATCAATGCGTGTGATATTGTTGTTATACTATATTATTTTATAGCTGGAAGTTAGAAAATAATAAACGTACCACTATGTTACACAACGTCTTATTTCTGACAATTAATATAATTTCGTACTTTTAGGCATTATTACTGTAGGCACTTCACTGTGGTACTTTCCTATTATTTTTACCTTGTTCTGAGGCTCTTGAGAGGGCTACTTTTGCAAATAAATATCTTTGATTTCATTCAACTTTAGCAAGAGGTTTTAAAGATCGCTCCCAGCGATAAGACTGCTTAAATGGTACATATTTCTTGGGTAAGCCTCTCTTAGTTTTCTGTGGTGTGCAAGAAAGATGCAATCTTGGACGGAGTTAATGTATCTATCTATATTAACGGGTCACGGTAGCAGCGTTTCCCAATCATGTCAAAATAACAATAAGTAACTCACGTTACTTCTAATTTTTGTTTTAGTATTTTAAAACAAGAACGCTGTCTTTAAAAAATTAACATGGCGTTAAAGGCCTCGGGTTTCAAATTTTATACCAAACTTCAATACTTTCGCCATCACGGAAGTCTTTTCCACACTAACCGAACTCATACATCGCGTGAGGACGAAGTTATGGCTTCGCAACTCGGAGCATATCTGAGGCTAATATGGAGGGACGTGTACACTTGACTGCTCTGTCCCACGCCCACCCATGGGTAGGTCCACTACTGGACAAAGGCTGAAGACTAAAGAGTCTTTGACCTAGACAGAACTAATCCTGAGTCATACATAGGCATGAATCAGCCAAAACATTTTTTACCTTGCTCAAAATAATCCTGATCGTTAAAGGAAGCCTAATAAATTAAAAAGATAAGTCAATTTTTATTAATCTTTTGTAAGAAAATGAATTTCTTAAACTGAAAACTTAAAAAAAACGACTTTTTACAGCAACAAAGGATAGGTATATGTGTTTTAAAAAACCTTTACTATTTTACCATCTCATAAGTAGGTATGCATTTTGAAAGAGCAAGCAATTGACCAAAAGAACAAATAATTAAGTATGATCGGTGATCATTTTCAAATTTTTTTGTAACTCCATATTTAGAAATCTATGTAACTAAGGCCCGGGGCATATTTGCGGATTAATGTCGCTACGAAATTGATTCGCAAGTATGTCACGGCGACAGAAAGTGTCAGGTGTGGCCTGTGCCTTACAAACAGATCTGCGGCGGCTCTGTATTAAAAAAACACTTGAGTGTTGTCATTTTCGTGGTTTATATTACTTACAAGAAGAATAAAATACTTTGACAGTGACTTTTCCACCCTAAAACAGTACTTCGTGTTTCCAACTCACGATTCCATCGATACATGGTGACATTTTCGTCGCTAGACTAACGCAACATTGTTTTCGACGGCTTTTAAAGCTGTTCCTTTACTCTCTAAGTTGTCCGTAGTTTTATTGTATTTTATTCATTGGATAAGAAACCACATAATAAATAGATAAATATACAACAACATCACATACATTGATCTGACTCCGTGGTAAGTAGCTTAAGCACTTGTGTTACAGATATCAGAATCAACAGTGGTATTACAAATAAACTTAAATAAATATACATAACACCCAGACCAGTACAAACAGACATGTTCATGCACGCAAATGTTTGTACAGTGCGGGAATCGAACCCGCGATGTCTTGGTTAATAGTCAACTTCTTGACCATTACACCAAAGTGGTCGTCAAATACATTTCATTTCATCATTTATATACTTATGTAAATCGAAGTGTTTATAGGTTTTCACAACTTGTGTCAGATGTAGTCATCCATGTCACACTTACGAGCTGAACTTACACTTACGCCGTGCGATCGAGCGCGATGGCTAGATCCATTAAATTGAAAACTAATTTTCCAGTTAAAAACCCCCGAACTAGCCAGAAAGACAGTTGGTGAGCGGATTTTGACCAGCTATAGCTAAAAACCAGCGCTAAAAAGAGGTGCTTGTGGCGCAGTGGTTGCAGCGCTTTGGTAGTGATACCCAAAGTTAAGCAACCTAAGGCGCGGTCATGTTTGGGATGGGTGACCATTCTGACCATTTAAGTGACGTCTATTTACAAGCATCTCCGTGCTTCGGAAGGCACGTTAAGCTGTTGGTCCCGGTTAATATCGACAGATATTAGTCGCTAAGCCTGGTCAGAGGCCCTCGGGCGGCTTAATAACATCTGACAGTAAGGTTGGTCACTTACCTTACAAACACCCCTCCACCAATCCGCACTGAGCCCGCGTGGTAAAGTATGGCTCGTACCACCTCATAGTTGACGTGAGGCCTGTGCCCAGCAGTGGGACGTATATAGGCTGATGAGGAATAGCTAAAAACTACCGCTATTACATTGTCTTTCGATTAAAAAAAACCGCTTTGAAATCGGTCCATCCGTTTGGAAGCTACGATGCCACAGACATACACACACTAACACAAACACACACGAACAGATATAGAGGTCAAAGTTATAACACCTCTCTTTTTCGTGGGTATTTAAATATACGAGCAAAACGCTACAAGACGTTAGGGACTCCGGATAATAGTCCTCCTGGCTGATTTCGACCACGGCGGCCTATCTTAACAGAGATCAGCCAACTGCGCAGGAGATATTATAGTGCACAAGTGTAAACGCAATACTCAAAGTTCGGTGAGATGGCAATCCGACATAAACGGAGAGAGATCAGGCGCAGGACCAACGGCTTAACGTGCTTTCCGAGGCTCAGGGGTGTAGCACCACCAACTTCCCGACTCGAGCTGTTTTTGAGAAATTCATGACAGAAATTGTCAGAAACAATTTTGTCTCGACCTGGGATTCGAACCCAGCACCTCTCAGATGTAAATCAGTACACCAACGAGGCAGTCAGCGACTCCGGATATGGGCTGACCATAGTCACTCTATGCTAGCCCTCATACAGTGTTTCGCTAAACAAACGTTAAGATATATCGGTACTTTCTCTTAAGATCAGCGCCGCTGACAACACGCTCTCTTTGTTACGAACCCGATGTAGGCCAGGAGACAGGATACCTCATAATGTCATTAGAAATCCCTTTTTAAGTAAATCTTATTCCGAGAACTAAACCCATGTAAAAAGATTCATTCATTTTATTACGTAATTAAACTAACTATGAACATTTTGGTAAACACAGCCAATAAGAGGCTTGTTTTCCCATTGACAGAAATATTAAAAAACTACTTTCTATCGGAAATCATATTATTATCATATATATAATCATATTACTGCGGTTCGTACAAGTAATGCTTGATTATAGTTTTGAATAGTGTCAATGTCACTATGACTATAGTGTGTTATTATTCCCATACAAGTAAGTTTTTCTCCATATGAGAAAAACGTACGTAAACTTGAGAATAAATAATAGTTTAAAAAAAACACGCTTTTATTGCTAATTAAAAAAAGAGAAAATAAATTCTGAGTACAAAGAATTTATATTACAGTAAAGTAAAAAGCGTGGGGTATTTTCTCTTTTTTTAGTTAGCAATAAAAGCATGTTTTTTTAGTGTTTTAAACTATTTGTTTTTTTTTATTAATAAGGATAATGGGAAACTTGATACTTGATGATACGTGTGCAAAGTTACAAATAAATCCGATTTCTGGAAGTTGGTGAAAGTGGATCTCAAAGATTCCGTTACATACATACATGCATACATACAGCCCGAGCTAATAAAAGCGTGTTAAAAGTACGGCGACAATTGGTGGTGTCAACTACAATTGAGGCCCTTAAAAAACTACGTGCACATAGAACATAGTATGAGGCTACTGGATAGAACAAAATAATCGTTTCACTTTACTTTCAAGTACCAGTACACTAAGCGACGCTGATATCCGCGCAACAGAAGCGAATCAACAACAGCAAATTTGTATTGTTCCCTGCCATTAGGGCCACTGGTCTAAAAGTTCACGGCGAACCCCATAAACGAACCCGGTCTCGACCAACAATAATTAGCGAATACTACCACCGATCGCAATCGCATCTGATAGCCGAAGAATCCAAAAAGTTATGGTGCGATTCCGACACGGACCGCTGGTGTCGCGACACTGCGGCGTTACGAGTTGTACTGGTCCGAGCCCCGAGAACCTGATACCCTGGTGGATCAGATGTATTTTTTTTTATTCCGGTCGGATCCCCTGGAACGATTTTTTAAGAGATCGGATATTTGAAGTTATTATTTCTTTCGTTTCATTAATATGGAAGGGGATCAGACCGGGTCTTGAGGCGTTTGGGACCACAAGCGATTAGGACGGCAGTTCTATACGCGCAGGAGGGCTCCTGCGCGTATTTTGAATGGGGACCGCGGTCCGTTTAGCCCAATGCTTTTTTAAAGGGGCCTTTCGAACTGCAATAAATTCTGAAAAAAAATATGTAACTTTATTTACACATCACATATAGTACAGACATGCACAAAAAACTAGGACAAATACTTATCAGGAGCTCACTAAGTAATGTCTTTACTTTATAAACATCGCGGCCACCTGAAATAGGAGCAAAAGGTGCCAATATGCGCATGCCAATTCCTTCAAATAAATAATTGGTGGTGGATCGTGGTCCAAAACGACCCATTTAAAAAAAAATTGGTTGCCTGTAAAGTCGGTATACGCGCGAAAGTTTTACGTGACAACGACTCTGAGTGGTAAAATAATTTTAATGTGAATATTCATTCGTATAACATGAACCGGTGTGTATGCCTATCTCTCTCCCTCTCTCTCTCGCTCTGTCTCTCTCGCGCGAAACGTGAGCGGAGCAGCGTAACGCAGTTTCTTGAGGTGTCACCCGGCAAACCAATTTATAAGACGTTGTCACGTCAAAACCTTGGTCTTTTCAGATTACAGTAGTTACTACGGTTCCGATGGCCCCATTCAAAAACGACTCCTGAGCATTTAGGAACGCTGTCTTAATCACTTTTGTGTGGTCCCAAACACCCCAAGACTCATCCGACCGGAATGATAAAATGGATCAGATCAGAGTTTAATTATAATACTAAATGACAGTTGATCCATTTTTGGGATCAGATGGGAATAACTCGGCGCTGCACGTCACGGGCATTGTAAATACGTCATGGAGGCAGGCTGCACATTGGCTTCTCTCAGAATCAACATCATACAGATTCAAGGTGCTACCACGAGACAGACCGCAGTGCCGCGACTGCAAGTGACACTAGCAGCACCGTATTGTTTTACTGCTGCAAGAAGTACATTCTGAATGCGGTCGCACAGCGGCCTGTCACTATGACCGAATAATAATAATAGTCCTCCTGGCCGATTTCGACCACAGCGGCCAATCTCAACAGAGATCAGTCAACTACGCAGGAGATATTATAGTCCACAAGTGTGAGCGCAATACACAGGTTCACTCACTGTTCCATCACTCTCTAAGTTCGGTGAGACGGCAATCCCACATGACCGGAGAGAGATCAGGCGCAGGACCAACGGTTTAACGTGCGCACCGAAGCACGGGGTGTTACACCGCCAACTTCCCGACTCCGAGCGGTTTTTGAGAAATTCATGACAGAAAATATCAGAAACAATTTTGGCTCGACCTGGGATTCGAACCCATGTAAGACTTTCTGATGTAAGACAGAAACTTTGTCTGAGTAGTAACTTAAGACAACGCCTAACGTGAGCTACAAACGCGGCAGTATGGCGACAATACCCAATGTATATACGTTTATGATAGTGTACTACGTGACAAAGCGTTATTTTCATTGACACAAGTATATTTCGCTCACGCAGGACAACGCCTTAAGTAGATGGCGAAAATCGTAATCGAGCTGCCATGAAAACGGCGTCGTTGTGGTTTGATAAATGCCATGGCAATGACTTTTTTTAAACGAGTTCAAAAAAAGGAAGAAGTTATCAATTCGATCGTTTTTTTATTGTCATGGCAACAAGATAACGATTTTCGTCATCGAATTATAAATAAATAATAAATATATTTCACGGCAATCACACCAATTCTCTAGTCCCAAATTAAGCTACGAGGCTTGTGTTATGAGTACTAGACAACGGACTAAATACATTTTATACATAGAAAACACCCAGACCAGTACACTTATGCTATACGTATGCTTGTACTGTGCGGGGATCGAACCCGCGACTCTTGTTTTTAGAAGTCCGACATGTGGACCACTGCACTAAGCGGTCGTCGGTTGCCATACGTATTATAACATATAACTTTGTCTAACAGTCCTGGCGTGCAGCGCTGCAGGTGTCGCTTGCTGAGAGTGGGTCCGTGTCGGAATTACACCTTTTACCAAAGTGCGAACACCGCTAATGTGATGATCTCGATAAACTCGAATAACTCAAAATGGCGGCGAAAATGAGATAAAATTACATTCTCGGTGTAAATATTTAAGATTGTACCGAAAACGTTGTACCTACGCATAATTACGTAAAATGATTTAATTTAAAAATTATTTTAAAATGAATAAGGTACCTTAAGGTGGGCTTAGCACAGGAGGGTAACTCTGTCCCTTTACCAATAAGAAATTAATCTCATTGTTTACTATTTTCAGTTTACTTTATTTCAATATGGGTAAGAAAAATCAACTATTTTATCCATTTTAGCCAAGATCAAATCACCTACTAGGAATTCGAATGTTTTAAAAAGACGACGAAGGCCTTTTTTTTAGGAGAATTCTTATTTAGTTTAAATTATACTTTTTCTATACGGAACCAACTGATTAAAAACCATCTCCCCCTTTAAAAAGCGACAAACTCGCTTAACAACCAAACTTAACCCCTTAATGAAGCGAAATTTTAACGCGATCTTTCTTAAAATCAATCTCGGGGACCCAACGCTTTATCACTTCGCCTCTTAATTACATCTTAAATATTAAAACAAGCCGACATTTCTTGTCCCGGGGAAAAATAATCAATTGGTCTTGTGGGACGATTTATCAAACAGATTGTGATCAAGCAAACCCGGGCGACAATGCAAAATGGTGGGGCATTTTTAAAATGGCCGCACAAGCATTTTGTGCAGAGTAATACTGTAGATAGAGACTACTCGAAAGTACAATAACTCTTTTCAGCTTTCATAAATACATACGTTTAGTTAGATTGATAGTGACAGTGCACAAATTGATTTTAAAAGTTTGTTAGTTTTTTTTTGTTTTAAATTATTTTTTTCTGTTTCGATGCCAACGGCACGTCTTTATAGAAGTGGTAGTGTCTGTAAGTTAAATAAATATAATAATAAATAAATATACAATAACATTACATACAATGATGTGGTAAATAGCTTCAACACTTGTGTTACAAAAATAAAAAACAACAGTAGTATGACAAATAAACGTAAATAAATACACATAACACCCAAACCAGTACAAACAGTCACGTTCACGCGTGAACGTGGCTGTGCGGGGATCGAGCCCACGACCTCTTGAAGTTGACTATTAGTCAACTTCTTAACCATTACACCAAAGTGGTCGTCAAACCACGTGTAAATTGTAACAAAGATTGCAATATTCTCAATTTTTTAATGTTGTCTAATAGATACAGTATGCTGCTAACCTCAAATTATACCCCGGATTAAACTGTCCTCAATCTGAGTGGGAGGCTTAAAGAAATGACATTTCGCATTAAACTTAATCTACCTACCTTCACAGCTTACTAAATGAAGAAGGTAAGATGGGAAATAATTGAATAATAACCATTTAACATCATGTAATTAAGGTTTAATGTATGAGTGATTGATACTTCACTACTTTCATACAAACAGGTGTAACCTCAGAAAGTGTGAAACAGTCAGTTATCTAGCCTTCTGACAAAAGTAGATAGGAACGAGGCTGCGGAGTGGAGAAACGGAGAAATATTAACTAATAGGATTGGCCAAAATCTTCGCTTCTCTTTAGTGGACAGGTAGTTGCGTGCTAGTTTGAAAATTCGTACCATACCAGGAAAATGGAGCTGAGAAGATGAGCGGGGAAACGCGTACTTGCGGCCTAGTTATTTACACTGAAAAATAATAATTGTCCTCTTGGCTGATTTCGACCACGGCGGCCAGTCTCAACAGAGATCATCCAACGCAGTAAATATTATAGTGCACTAGTGCGAGCGCAATACACAGGTGCACTCACTTTCAAAGTTCGGTAAGACGGCAATCCGACGTGACCGGAGAGAGGTCAGGCGCAGGACCAACGGCTTAACGTGCGCACCGGGGCACGGGGGTATAACACCGCCAACTTCCCGACTCTGAGCTGTATTTGTGAAATTCATGACAGAAAATATCAGAAACAATTTTGGCTCGACCTGGGATTCGAACCCAGGACCTCTCGGATGTAAGGCAGAAACTTTGCCACTACACCAACGAGGCAGTCACACTGAAAAATACAATATACAACACGCCATACAACGGTTCTCCGCTCCGCACCCTCCCTAGCTCCGCGCCATGGACAGGCACCCTAAATGGGATTATGATTCTGTTAGACTCTCTGTACGTTCATTACTCTGTGTGTTTTCAAAAAATTAATTGGTGCCAAATACGTACCCGCACAGAAACAATGTCAAAATCTTTTTGCGTTGAAACACTCCGTACATTTAAAAAAAGAGCAAAAATATACAATCAAAGAACAAAAAAACTGCGCTGGGACAAATTTCTTTGGTCTTCAGTGCAATGCGTGGACATTTTTGAATCAGCTGATCGGCGGACGCCATCTTGTTTTGTATAGAACCTTAAGAACTTAATGAATAATGGCCATGTTTCAACGCATTTTTTAGGCTTTTGGTTTGAAGAAATACGTTTAGTAAGTTTGTAAATCGCAAGTTTTTTAACTCAACTTTAATTGTATGGCGTTGTCACACGCATGCTTGGGTAAAAAAGAAAACAAATCGCTTTTGTCAATTCCAATTGCCATACTTACGTTTGCTAAAGAAAAAAATTAATCAGGTGATTACTGTGGGAAGTTGTAGATTTTATTTTAAGTTGAGTATAATATTATTTTATATTTTTTTGGTAAACATACATTACTTAACTGGTAATTAAAATATCACATAAACCAAGTTAAGTTTCCTCAGCTTAGAAGTAAACCAATTAGATATTTTTTGCGAAGGTTAATATATGTGAAAGTATAAAATTATTAAAAAAACATTACTTTTTATTTATTTATTGACGTGACAACGTCTTAAATTAGGTTGCGGTTCGGAGTCACTCATGAAAAAGTGTAACGCCCGGTAACGTAACGATGAGTCACCGAACGAGAGAGAGGCCTGCCGGACCGGCGAATGTCTTGCGTCTCTCTCCCACTCAAACATGATCGGTGTCACGTAAAATCTTCGCCCGTAAAACCGACTTTACAGGCAACCATTTTTTTATTTTTTTATTTATTTATTGACATTTGCATACTAGGTGTGTTACATTATATTGATGGAAGTTATAATGCTTAAAACGAACTTATTGACCTAGTTACCAAGAAGGTGTGGCAAAAAATGAGATCAATTATTATTCAAAACTAATGTAAGTAAAGTATGTAGGTATTTGCTAAACGTATAGAGCAGACAGAATTTCTTGTTACTCGTCAAAGTATTCATCTATTGAATAATATTTTTTTATTGGGACGAGTTATAATTTTCTTTTTTAAACTTGACGCAAAATTTTAATTATGTCGTTTGATGTTAAGTTAGTTAATTGTTAAAAGCTTTAGTTAAATCAATAAATAGAAAGGCTGTGATGTAAAGAAAATCAAAACTAGCATTCACTATTTTTTAAATGTTCATAACACTTAACATAATATTTACATTTATTTATCTATTTTAAGGCAAATCTAGCAAGTGAATGTACGACTTAAAATATCTACTTGACCAAACACTTTATTAAACAGTCTCTGACATAAAATATTGAATTTAATTTATTGAATTTAGAATCATTTTACTGACATTGTTATTTTTTTCTCATTTTACCCAATTGTATTTGCATGCTAACAATATTGGCAAGACATGTGCACTGTATTAATTGTAACGTCCATATACCATGTTCTTACGCAAATAAAGAATGACGAATTATTATAAAACTCCTTGCCAATAGGTACCTACCTATCTTACTAATTTACTTTACTTTCCTAATAAGAGTAAGTACAGACAGACAGACAGACATCCGCTCTGTGATACTTCGCATCGGCTACTCGTTATAATTTCCAATAGTAAGACTAGTTCACACTTGAGCAAAAAACTGTATCATATGGCACATACAGCTTTATAAAATTGGCATTACCTTAGTTCAATATATTAACCGTTTCAGAAAAAGATCTTTTATAGAAAAAAAAATGTGTCTAGCAGTAAAATTGATGGTTTTCAGAGATCTGTACTTGAAAGGTCAATGACTCATCATAATCCTATTTTTAAGTGCTTTTGCGGTGTAAATGTCTTTTTGTTTTTTAAATCTCTAATTACCACAGACCTCACAAATAAGACTCTCAGTGGGGTGAGCACGAACATTATCGTTACGTATTCGTGTCATCCAAACATCAGAAACTGTCAGTTTCTCCATACAAATTGACAAGTTAACGATAGGTAAACGCTACGAATACGTTACAATAGTAGTTCGTGCTCACCCCACAGGTTTCGTACTCTCAGTCCGTTAACCATTTATCAATTAGCTAAACTCAGGGTTGAAAAAGAATTATGTATCTACCTTATCTAAAAGACTTTTTTTTTTAAATCCTAGAAGTTCACAGTAACATCGCTTGTGTTGCTCTGACCCAGGTAGGTTCACGTGTCCAAAAAGTTTTCTCGGAGTCCAACTTCTTTTCTCTTTGATTTCTTCTTAATGTTTTATCTATGGTAAGTATCTACAGTATGAACGTACCCTAAGTACCGCGAATAGACCAGACCGGAAGTTCTCGCAGACAGGGCGGCACATCTGCCCAACGGTTCGCAGAACTACAGATTCGGTAAATCTGAGCGTTAAGTGCAAGTTAATGATTAATTAGCGAGGTGATTAAAAATGTATGGCGGGAAGAGTGCCACGAATAGTCATTTATGTGTATATATATATATACTCCCAAGCCGATCTCGGCTACGGTGACCGCTTTCTGATTCCTTTTTCCGTTCTTCAAGATGGGATAAGTTGGGCTGCCCTGTCATGTGCCCTTTTATGACTACAGTAGCCAATTTTGTTTGAGAACGTGCGCGAACATTGGCCACACGTTAAGACACCGTTCACATAATTATAAAATATAGCCGCTGGAGGTCTAGCTTTTAGAGCATCGCGTTTGACATCTAGGTCAAGTTTTCGTTGCTCTTCAAAGTCATTGACTTTGCTAAGAATTAAGCGCCTCCATTCAGGGCGACGTCTTGCCGTTTCCTCCCATTTTAGCGGGTCAATATCGCATCGCTTCATATGTCTTTTCTGAACATCCTTAAAACGTAAGAACTGGCCGCCTGGTTTCCGCTTGCCGTCCTGGAGTTCAGAAAAGAAAATGCGTTTCGCGACTCTCTCATCAGCCATCCGCGAGACATGACCGCACCAACGGAGTTGCCGCCTCATCAGGTACGCCTCAATACCGCAAACATTTGCCCGTCGAAGTACTTGAGTGTTTCTTACTCGATCTGACCATTTTATGTTTAAAATGTCTCGCAGGCATTTGAGATGAAACCTATCTAGCGTACGTATATGCTTTCGGTATAAGACCCAGGTCTCCGAGGAGTATAAAAGGTTTGGAAGCACTACAGCCATGTAAATGGAGATCCTTGTGGAGAGCTTCAGATCATGTGATCGCAGCACTTTAGACCGAAGTTTTCCGAAAGCCGCTGCCGCACATCCGATGCGGTGGTTTATTTCGGCTTCAAGGTCGCATTTGGATGTGATTGTGCTGCCTAGATATTTAAATTTCTCCACCTGCTTCAGCTCATAGTCATCAATGTACATAATCAATGGTTCTTGGTGGCCAATGAAATCGGTTGCCATTACTTCGGTCTTAGATACACTGATTTTGAGACCATAACGACAACACACTTCATGGAGGTTTTTGATTAGTAGTTGAAGCTCTTTAGGGGAGTTAGCTACAAAACACAGATCATCAGCATACATGATCTCCGTTATGACTGCGTGAGAGACTTTAGTGCGGGCTTTAAGTCTAGTCAAGTTAAACAATCCACCATCGCTCCGGAAACGTATTTTGATGCCGGCAGAAACCTGTTCTATGACTTCACTGACTGCTACTGAAAAATAGAGCGCAAACAATGTCGGCGCAAGCACACAGCCCTGTTTGACGCCACAGCTCACCCGAAAGTACTCTGACTGCTCACCGTTGTAGGTTACACAGCAGGTCATATCGTCATGCAAGAGTCTTATCAAACGTACAAATTTCTCCGGGCATCCCAGTTTTCCTAATACGGTCCATAGGGCTTCTCGAGGTACACAGTCGAAGGCTTTTTCCAGGTCAATAAAACACATGTAGAGTGACTGCCCTTGTTCGCGACTTTTCTCCTGAAGTTGGCGAATGGAAAATATAGCCTCGCAAGTGCCCCTATCTGGACGAAACCCAAACTGTGTCTCCGGCAACAACTTCTCCGAAAGAGGTAAAAGTCGGTTGAGAAGCACTCTGGCAAATATCTTCCCAGGAACAGAAAGCAGCGATATACCCCTATAGGAGTTGCAGTCAGAACGGTCCCCTTTGTTCTTGTAAAGTGTCTGCATGCGAGACATCTTGAACTCAGGTGGTACTGTTTCTTCATCCCAAATGCGCTGAAATACTTGCCAGATTGCTTGATGTAGCCGCTCTCCTCCGTACTTTAGCAGTTCTCCAGCAATGTTATCGATGCCAACTGCTTTCTTGTTCTTTTGTTCGTTGATGGCTTTAATGACCTCATCCAGTGACAACGCTTCAACAAGATATATGCCCAGGGATAACATTTATGTAAGTACTTTAAGTTAACTGTGAATTTTATTTATAGGTTTTGACGACCGCTTGGTGCAGTGGTCCGCATGTCGGTTTTCTAAACCAAGGGTCGCGGGTTCGATTCCCGCACAGTACAAGCATAAGTGTGCATGAACATGTGTGTTTGTACTGGTCTGGGTGTTTTCTATTTATAATATGTAATTATTTACAAGAAAAAAGTATTTAAGTATGTATATCCGTTATCTAGTACCCATAACACAAGCCTCGTAGCTTACTTTGGGACTAGAGAATTGATGTGCTTGTTGAGAAATATTTATTTATTTATTTATTTATTTCTCCTCCTAAAACTCCTATAAAATGTTTCAAAAATACTGTCGTAGATTTATGACAGTATTTTTGAGCTAATTAAAATTCAAATTCACATAACTTCCGACATGAACTAGAAAACCAGCTTGAGCTAACGGCCGGGACGGATTTTTACCAACCGTAGCCAAGAACAAGTGTAATTAAAATATAATTTAAATAAATACGAGTAAAACCACACTGAAATCGGTCCATTCGTTCGGGAGCTACGATGCGACAAACAGACACACACAAACAGACATAGGGATCAAACTAATATCTAACACCCCTCTTTTACGTCGTGGGTAAGTAACTGTTCATTTTTTCACTAATATCGCTACCACATTTTTTACGTTCATCCAATTTAGGAATGCCAAGCAATTTAATCATTTGCTGCTTAACCAATTACAGCCGATTTTAATTGCTAAAATCATTACAGTATTTATAGTAATCTTTTTATATGTGGTTACATTAAATTTTCCCGTCTGCGTTTGCTTGTTAAGTCTTTTACAATAATTGTTTGAACCAACTTTTAAATGGTTTTAAGGCGTTGCGCAGACTGAGAGGCGGAGTGGGCCGGACAACGAAAACTACGCTTTGTATGAATGACAGAACTTATAGAATCTGTAAACTGTTATCACTAATCACGGCTGACACCTTTCTTTACCCGTTGTCGGATAGGGTATCTGCATACATGCAGCATGCCGTTTTTACCTCGGTCTGACGCAGACTTAATTAATTGCTTTTCATTGTCATCTGCCTATAAACGTCCCACTGCTGGGCACAGGCCTCACCTCAACTATAAGGTGGTCCGAGCCATACTCCACCACGCGGGCTCAGTGCGGATTGGTGGAGGGGTGTTTGTCGGTCTCAGAAGACTCAGTCTTTGCCTCGTTGGGTTTAGTCTTGGATCAACAGCAAACCTATCCCAAATAAATAAAAAAATTGTACACCCGCCGGGTTCGTGCCGGCGAGCAGCCGGGATCATGCCGGCGGGCCGGCGGCTTCGGTGTGTAGACAGCTTTATGTTCGTTGGTATTTTTTTTTGAAGCATTGGTACCTACTTCATGTGTATATGAAGACTAAACAAATCCACTTACAACAAAGTTTGCAATTGGTTTAATAATTGTCGAGAACCTTGTTAACATTGGTATAGGTAGTACAAATTGTTATTACCTACATATAATTGGTTTAAAGTAGTTAACTACAAAAAATTAATTGGTGTGATAGCTTCATTTACGCTTTACAATTTTTTTACTTTACAATTTTTTTTCTTTTTTCTTCGAACACACCAATTACCTAGACCCAAACTAAGCGTTAGCTTGTGCTATGGTGACTAGGATAATGGATATAAATATTTAAATACATTTATAAACATCCATTTTTTTATCGTCATGGAAATGCTGTTACACATACCCACCACCGCGGGGGCAGCTGGGGGTTATGTGGGACTCCAGGCCTCAGGAAGAGAACCCGCCTACCCACTAAAAACCTGACGGTGCCCTCCGGTGCCATGTGAGTCAGGGACGTGGCGGGTTCACCGTAGGCCTAGAGGCCACAGGCATATTGGCAGGCAGACAGTCAGGTGACTACAATAGCGGAAAGTTATATTTAAATACATTTATAATCACCCACGACTCAAGAACAAATGCATGTGCTCATCACACAAACATTTGACCGTAACAGGATTCGAACCCGCAACATCTGGTTTTGCAGTCTGCACCCCAGACCACTAGACCAATGCTGACAATGGCAATGGTGTGCCAATGTGCCAGCGCACATGTATGCGTCACCGATGCCGCGACTCGAGACTGACAGGGTGTCAACCAATAGGCATGATGACACCTATCGTAAATATGTCCAAGACCATGGTGTTTTAAAAACATAATCTCTATGAAGCTAGCAAAACCAATTCATTTCCAAGCTGTAGAAACCAATTTTTATTTACATAGAATTCAATAAATATTCAGTCATTTGACTTCGATTTATGATACTGAATTATGACGTCAAATTATAGTATTTCCATACAAAATCTATGTAGGCAGATCGTTTTGACAGATGAATCAATGAATATATCAGAATCAACAATGGTATTACAAATAAATACATATAACACCCAGACCAGTACAAACAGACATGTTCACGCACACAAATGTTTGTACAGTGCGGGATCGAGCCCGCGACCTCTTGGTTAATAGTCAACTTCTTGACCATTACATCAAAGTTGTCGTAAACCTTTTCATTTTTCAGTCAAATAAGCTAAGTTATTTAAAATAACGTTTAGAGTACCTAGCCCAATTAGCAATATTATTAACGAATTAATTGTAATTCCCTAGAGCACTCTCAAAAGATTTTCAAATGAAATTCGTCGAAAAAGCAAAACCGGCTAAGTAAGAAACCGTACAGTTCAAATCCGCCGCTAATTGAAGTGCTATTGTACTCGAATAATTAATTAGCACTAATCCCTGTTGAGTTAAGACGATTTAGCGTGCGATGAGAATTTATGTTTTGAATATTTTGTGGAAATTGTTGATAGGTATTCATGATAGAGAAGAAATATAGATAGAGGAGAAATAAAATAGGATGATTGCAAAATAGATTAATTTAATGCCCGTTCTACAGTTATAGTGTAAATTAATTGTCCTCCTGGCCGATTTCGACCTCGGCGGCCAATCTCAACAGAGATCAGCCAACTACGAAGGAAATATTATAGTGCACAAGTGTGAGCGCAATACACCTGTGTATTGCGCTCACGCTTGTGCACTCACTGTTCGATCACTCTCAAAGTTCGGTGAGACGGCAATCCGACATGACCGGAGAGAGATCAGGCGCAGGACTAACGGCTTAACGTGCTTTCCGAGCCACGAGGGTGTAACACCGCCAACTTCCCGACTCAGAGCTGTTTTTGAGAAATTCATGACAGAAAATCTCAGATATAATTTTGGCTCGACCTGGACCATGACTTCTTGAATGTAAGGCAGTAACTTTGCCACTACACGTACGAGGCATAGTGTAAAAATGGGGAAAGGTAGTCGAGGCCGTGGCTGGAAGATCAGGAGAAGTCCGGTCGTGGTGTGATCCTTGCGTGGAGGCATCTGATTGGTCATCCTGAGTGGTGTGATCGGCTGGGCCTTCTCATTGGCGTTGCGGCGTTAAAAATAGACATGATGACACCTATCGTAAACATTTCCAAGACCATGGTGTTTTAAAAACATGACCTCTGTGAAGTTTGCAAAACCAATTTACTTCCAAATTGCTGTAAGAACCAATTTTTATTTACATAAAATTAAATTAATATTCAGTCAATTAATTGACTTCGATTTCTGATACAAAATTAAGACGTCAAATTGTAGTATTCGCATACAAAATCTATGGAGGCAGATCGTTTTGACAGATTATGAAGAGTATGTCAACGATTGGTGGTGTCATCTAGCCTATTTCTTGCTGGTGTGTTTGCGTTGATAACTATATTACAAACGTAGTTTAACATTATTTTATTTAGAGCCCTCATAAACGTAAATCTTTAAAACCCTATTACTAACCTCAAATTACTTTATAGGTCTCTAGGATCTATTTGCGGTTGAAAATCAGCGCTGTCATATGTCAGTAATAGCTGTGCCGCATCTAATAGGCTAGACGACACCACCAATCGTTGACATACTTTTTATTATCTGTCAAAACGGTCTGCCTCCATAGATTTCGTATGGGAATAAATGATTGTGACGTCACGGTCATGTGTCAGAAATCGGAGTCAATTGACCGAATATTTATTGCGTTTTATGTGTTTAAAAATTGGCTTCTACAGCTTTTTTGAAATATATTAGTTGTATTAATTTCATAGGGGCTATGTTTTTTAAACACCATGTTCTTGACAATATTTAAGATAGGTGTCATCATCCCAATTGCTTTCATGTTTTATTTTCATTTAATATTAAGTACTAAATATTGTTACCATTAACTGTTTTTGGAAGTAAAAAACTCAATTGATTATTATCATTATTTTGTTAATAGACGATAAGTTTTTTTTTTGTTAATAGTCAGACAATAAACATTTTTTTCATAATTAGTTAATCCTCGATTAATAAATCCTTGTAAATTGTACACCTAAATAACATTTTCATTTTTTGTGTGTCTTTTTTTAAGGGCAGCTGACGACCAAACTTTGTCAGTTTGTATGTACATCAAAGAATTTCAGGATAAAAGCAATTTAAGGATGATATATGTAAACTTAGTCGGAACGAAGTTATTTGCGATCAAAGATAGAAAAAAATAGTTCTGGACCAATATATTTAGTTGAACTATGTCACGAAAATAATTATAGTAGTAATATTATTATGTTGAGTCGTCTCCCATCTCAGGACCATGGGGTCCCGGTCCTTTGGAAGGCGAGCATAGGGTCGAAGCTAACATGTAGAAGCCCGATTAACAACATTGATCTAGTTAATGCAAGGTTATAATATTGTTACGCCGGTGGGCTAGTGCTAAAACTTTGATCGTGTTTTTCCATGCCTTGGAGGCGTTTTCAGCAGGCTGAAATACCATTTCAGGCCGTTTCAGAGAGTGCTCTAACACATACTAGTTTATCGAAATTTCACCCAAGTTGCCGTTGTTTTCAGGCGCCTGAAACATGTTTTCAGTCCGTTTCAGGCCACCCTCTATCAGATGACGCCATAACCTGAAAGCCCGTTTTCAGGCGTTTTCAGGACCCCTTATGGGCCTTTGAAGCCCACTTCAGTATATGACGTAATTTTCAGTAGGAGTGAAAGAGATAGCACGATTAGAGAGAGGCAGCTATACTAAGAACATTCCAGAAAGGTGTGACAGAGACAGCACAAGACAAGGATAGCACTATGATTCGAGAAAGGTCTAGGCTAGGCAAGACGGCATTTGGAAGGATCCCGAACAGTCTCGTACTGGGTAGTAGGTACCTACCGAATATTCGGGAGTCCTTGACGGCCGGTATATAAGGAGCCCGGGAATGCGACCGAGTTGGAGTTTAATTCGGGAAAGCGACGAGTAAACATCGAAGCGAAAACTGCGACAAGAAGATTTTGGAGTGCGATATAAGTGTTTGTGTACTAAGTGTTGTAACGTAAAGTGTGTACAATAAATCCTACTCTACTTCATCGGTTTAGAAGTGCATTTCAATCTAGATCCCACACCCCTAGAACGTAACATTTGGTGTCAGAAGTGGGATTGAAAATGCCGATTACTCCGCGAGAAGAAGAGAAGGAGGGGATGCAGACCCGAAGCCGCACCGCTGCTGGAGACTCTGCGGGCACCGCCGGAACGTCAGACACAGCGGTACCAGCTTCAAGGACGCCGGAGATAGACGTCAACGCCATTCTGATCCTCCTGAAAGAACAGGCTAGAAGGCAGGAGGAACAAGCCAAAATCCTGCAACGAGAGCTACGGGTTCAGCAGGAGGAACAAGCCAAAATCCTGCAACAAGAGCTACGGGTTCAGCAGGAGGAACAGGCTAGAAGGCAGGAGGAACAAGCCAAAATCCTGCAACAAGAGCTACGGGTTCAGCAGGAGGAACAGACCAGAAGGCAGGAGGAACAAGCCAAAATCCTGCAACAAGAGCTACGGGTTCAGCAGGAGGAACAGACCAGAAGGCAGGAGGAACAGGCTAGAATTTTGCAGCAAGAGCTACGGGACCAGAAAGAAGTCCTCCGTGAGGTACACGAAGTAGCTGCAGAATGGAAAAAGGAGATGGCTGAGGTGCAAGACAAAATTGTCGGCGTTGAAATAAAAGTTGAAAACCACGAGAAGCGCCTCAATGGACTGAACGAAAAAGTGGAGGGCCAGGAGAATCGCCTCCAGAAGTTGGAGATCAAAGTGGCCAACAGCACCACCAGTGTATCAGGTGCACCAGCCACAGGAGGTGAAAAGTTAAAGGTACCTCCATTCGATGGTACCTCTTCGTGGGCCGCATACAAGCTCCAATTCGAGATGGTTGCCGAAGCGAATGGCTGGAGCAAGGACTATGCTAAAACGGCATTGAGTTTGGCGCTGTGGGACGAAGCTCTCACTGTTCTGGAAGCGTTAGGAAAGGAGAAGACATACGACCGTCTTCTTGAAGCTTTAGAGACACGCTTCGGTGACAGCCATCTAGAGCACGTTTACAGAGCTCAGCTGAAGAATAGGACTCAGGGGCATAATGAGTCGTTACAAAAGTGGGCAATTGAGATAGAGAAGCTCGTCCGGAAGGCGTACCAAGGTTCCGCAGCGACTTTCATCGATGAAACGCTAGTACAGGCATTCATAGATGGGATTCGGGACTTTGAAGTGAGGGCTGCTGTACGGCTGGGACACCATGGGACCTTGAAGGATGCGCTCGCCCATGCCCTGGAGGTGGAAGCTGTACGCCAAGACTCAACAAAATCCTTTAGGGTGCGCGAAGTTGCGGCCAGGGAGCCGATTGCTCCACCTCGAGAAACTGGGCCTCGATGCTACAACTGCGGGGAAAGAGGACACATACAATCAGGCTGCCCAAAAAGATCTTGGAGGCAACGGGACTCAGACCGAACGGAGAGGCCAGCAAGCTCTGATAGTTCAGAGCGGCAGCAGCAGGGAAACGAGTAAAAGCCAGGACTGAGGGACGAGTGCTGGCTGGTGGTCAAAATGTCCCAGTTATGATCTCGCAGGCGAACGACGGGAACAGTCTGGCTGTCAAAGGAGAAATTGGTGGAGTACCATGTCACCTTACTATTGACACCGGAGCTTCTCGGACCGTGATCAGTTCTCGACTGCTGAAACACCTGTCCAGGGATCATCTAGTCCGACCAATGCATCTTCAGCTGCAAACGGCTACCGGCCAGTACATCTCCGTCCAGGGGGAGCAGGAAGTGTCAGTGAAGATTGGAGAAAAGAAGTACTGGCACAAAGTCATCATTGCTAACATCGTAGATGACTGCATTATTGGTCTTGACTTTATGAGGAAGTACGAGTGTAAGATCGACATGAAAGGAGGCGTGCTGAAATTTGGGGCAAAAGTTCCTATGGAAGGTGGAGTGAGTGGACATGTCTTCTGCGCTAGAAGGACTACACTTCAACCGAGATCGCAAGCCCTAGTTCCGGTGACATTGCCACACGGTGCGAGACAAGGATCTCATTCCTGCGTGTTAATAGAGAAAATGGACGGCAGTAAACCATGGATGCCAGCTCGCACAGTGGTAACGACGTCATCTGCAGCATTTATAAGGGTGCTAAATCTAAGTGACACTCAACACGTCATAAGTAAAGGAACCCTTATGGGAACATGCGAGGCAATCTCTTGGATACGGAGTTGCCATGGGTCGAAGGAGAACAAGTTACAAGAAGAAGTTGTGGAAATTGGAAAGTTATTGGAAAACTGCCAAAATGATCTCACAAAGGAAGAACTTCTTAAGACACGTAATTTGCTAAAGCGCTATAGGAGCGTCTTCTCTGCACATGACAGTGATATCGGGAGAACTGGAGTAGTGCAGCACGAGATCGACACCGGAGATGTCATGCCTATTCGACAACGACCGCGGCGAGTTCCAGTAGCTCGAGAGAAGGAAGTGGAAGACATGATCAAGGAAATAAGGAGAGATAAAGTGATAGAACCGTCGACAAGTCCTTGGTGTTCTCCAGTAGTCTTGGTGAAAAAGAAGGATGGAACCATGAGATTTTGCGTAGACTATCGTCGACTCAACGATGTGACTAAGAAAGACAGTTATCCATTGCCTAGGATAGATGACACTTTGGACACTCTGCATGGAATGAAATGGTTTCCCACGTTGGATTTGAAAAGTGGCTATTGGCAAGTGGAAATAAAAGACAAGGACAAAGAGAAAACAGCCTTTTCAACCGGTAAAGGACTTTGGCAGTTTAATGTAATGCCGTTTGGATTGTGCAACGCACCAGCAACGTTTGAGCGGTTGATGGAGCAAATACTGGCTGGTCTCCTGGGTGATACGTGCCTAGTGTATCTGGATGACATCATAATTGTAGGCAAAGATTTTGATGACCACCTCAAGAAGCTGGAACAAGTTTTGTCCAAGTTGCGCGATGCTAACTTAAAACTAAGTCCGAAGAAATGCTCATTCTTCAAGCGCAAGGTTAACTACTTGGGACATGTGATTTCATCAGATGGCATCCAGACAGACCCTGAGAAGATAAGTGCAGTTAAGGACTGGCCGACACCGAAAGACAAGACAGCAGTACGTGCCTTCTTGGGACTTTGCTCGTACTACCGACGATTTGTGAAGAACTTCTCAGATATAGCAAAGCCTTTGCACCAGCTGGCAGAAGAGAAAAGACAATTCAACTGGGATGATCAGTGTGCAGCAGCTTTCTCAGACCTCAAACAGAGACTTTGTGAAACACCGATTTTGGGATATCCAGACCCAGAGAACGAGTTTGTTGTTGACACTGATGCAAGCAATACTGGCATTGGAGGAGTCAGGTCACAGAAGAAGGGTGATCAGGAAGTTGTGATCGCCTATTTTAGCAAGTCGCTATCGAAGCCGGAGAGAAACTACTGCGTCACTAGGAGAGAATTGCTGGCAGTCGTCAAAACTCTGCAGCATTTTAGTAAATACCTGCTTGGACGCAAGTTCCGAATAAGAACTGACCACGCTGCTCTAAAGTGGTTGTTAGAGTTTAAGAACCCTGAGGGTCAGGTGGCACGCTGGATCGAACAACTGCAGGAATATGACTTTGTCATCGAACATCGCAGTGGAAAGTCACATGGCAACGCAGATGCCCTCTCTCGAAGACCTTGTCCTGATGATTGCAAACACTGTTTAAGGCAAGAGGGTAAGGACTGCGTGAAGATGTTGAGGACAGACACTGTTAGCGAAGAATGGAGTGATGAAGCAATGCAAGAAGCACAACAGGAAGATTGCGATGTAAAGCCCATTTACGATTGGATCAACGCTGGGGCGCCCAAACCAAGGTGGTGTGAGGTAGCTCCGATGAGTACCGTGACAAAGAGCTACTGGGCGCAATGGGAAAGTCTGGTTATGCACAATGGCGTACTGTGCAGGAAATGGGAGTCAGAAAACGGAAAGGATGCTCATCTTCAAGTGGTTGTACCAAGAAAGAGAGTTAGCGATGTTTTAAGATCCTTTCACGACGGCGCTTCCGGGGGACACCTAGGAGTAAAAAGGACTCTGATGAAGATTCGGCAACGTTTTTACTGGATAAACTGTCGAGACGACGTGGAAGACTGGTGTAGGAAATGTACTAGCTGTTCGTCAGTTAAGGGACCACATACACGCAGTAGAGGTGCGCTTAAAGTTTACAACGTGGGAGCGCCTTGGGAAAGAATTGCTTTAGACGTCGCAGGCCCGTTCCCGACCTCTGACCGTGGAAACAAGTACATCCTGGTGGTCATGGACTATTTCACCAAATGGCCTGAGGTATTTGCCATTCCGAATCAAGAGGCAGTCACAGTAGCGGAAACTGTAGTGACTGAAGTGTTTTGTCGGTATGGTGTGCCTCTTGAGATCCACAGTGATCAGGGAAGAAATTTTGAGTCTCTGGTGTTTCAGGAGACTTGCCGAGTCATGGGAATTCATAAAACTCGGACTACGGCCTATCACCCACAGTCAGACGGAATGGTTGAGAGATTCAATCAGACTCTGGAACGACATTTGGCCAAAGTAGTTGACAACCATCAAAAGGATTGGGACAGGCATATTCCGCTCTTTTTAATGGCATATCGGACAGCAGTTCATGAAAGCACGGCCGTAACTCCTGCGTGTGCTAATTTTGGAAGAGAACTACGTTTACCTGCAGACCTTCTGACCGGACGTCCTCCAGATGCACCAAAGACGGTTTCGGAGTATGCAAGTGAACTGCGAAACCGGCTTGATGATGTTCACAGGCATGTTCGTGAACATGGATTGCAGGCCAGCGAGAAGGTGAAGACCAGATACGACCGGAAGTCTAACCAGACGAGGTTTGAGGAAGGATCATTCGTGTGGCTACATAACCCTATGCGTCGAAAAGGAAAGTCACCAAAATTGTCGCCGAGTTGGGAAGGGCCGTACAAAGTAGTCACAAGGATCAACGACGTCACTTATCGGATACAGCGCAACGCACGTAGCCCCTGTAAGATTGTTCATGTTGATCGGTTGGCCAAGTACCATGGAACGAATGATGCTCGGGACGAGCATGTCTAAGGAGGGGGTAGTGTTACGCCGGTGGGCTAGTGCTAAAACTTTGATCGTGTTTTTCCATGCCTTGGAGGCGTTTTCAGCAGGCTGAAATACCATTTCAGGCCGTTTCAGAGAGTGCTCTAACACATACTAGTTTATCGAAATTTCACCCAAGTTGCCGTTGTTTTCAGGCGCCTGAAACATGTTTTCAGTCCGTTTCAGGCCACCCTCTATCAGATGACGCCATAACCTGAAAGCCCGTTTTCAGGCGTTTTCAGGAACCCTTATGGGCCTTTGAAGCCCACTTCAGTATATGACGTAATTTTCAGTAGGAGTGAAAGAGATAGCACGATTAGAGAGAGGCAGCTATACTAAGAACATTCCAGAAAGGTGTGACAGAGACAGCACAAGACAAGGATAGCACTATGATTCGAGAAAGGTCTAGGCTAGGCAAGACGGCATTTGGAAGGATCCCGAACAGTCTCGTACTGGGTAGTAGGTACCTACCGAATATTCGGGAGTCCTTGACGGCCGGTATATAAGGAGCCCGGGAATGCGACCGAGTTGGAGTTTAATTCGGGAAAGCGTCGAGTAAACATCGAAGCGAAAACTGCGACAAGAAGATTTTGGAGTGCGATATAAGTGTTTGTGTACTAAGTGTTGTAACGTAAAGTGTGTACAATAAATCCTACTCTACTTCATCGGTTTAGAAGTGCATTTCAATCTAGATCCCACACCCCTAGAACGTAACAATATGATCCCCTCGAATAGAGCACGCCTTGCCGTGGCGAGTGGGCTCAGTAGCCTGTCACAATCCAGCGACAGGTGAAGCCAAGATGCACTGTGGAGAGTGCCTCTGCGTCTGTTCCCGTATCGGGCGGCAGAGGCACTAGTGAGTCGCGTCTGTCTCGCATCGAGCGGCGGCTCACCGAAGTGGTTGTGGCTCCCAGCACCCCTCTGGCTTATCAGAGGAGGCAGGGGATGTCCTTGGGACTCTGGTCCTCGTGGCGAAACGAGGGTCTTGGCTTAACCGCCCGGACCCTCCTGAGAGACGGCGCCAGTGTGCCGTCTGGAGTGGGATGAGATCTCCTCACCCCACTCAGTGGAGATCCGCCCTCCTGCTTAGAGGGCGGACGTTGCTGCTGGCAAGGGTCGCGGGACTGTTGAGACACCGCGGCCCCTGCTGTCACAGCTACACGCAGCGGGCTTCGTCAGCTTTTAGTGGGTATACCCGAATCCGGGGGAGTCTCACACACGCCCCTCCGGTCCCCGACGGAGGGGTACGGTGGGTAATCGGCATTTCATGACGTTAAAAAAAAAAAGGTTATAATATGATGATGCCCCAGCATGCATTGCACAAGCCACCGCCGGCGGGAGGGTGCGGTATCCCCGGCTTATTCGCCCTCTCCCCCCGCAATGGGGGCGCGCTGGGCCCGCCGTGAAGGGGGGCACGCTGTCGGAAGTTGTCATGGACGTGAAAGGTTACCCAGCACCCATATCACCACCTAGACAGGCAATGGATACCGCAGGTTTTTAGTGGGTAGTCCCCGCTCCGGATTTTCCCCGGAGCGGAGCCGTGTCCTTTTCAGGACGCTGGGAGTCCCACACACTACACTACTGAGGCCCCCCGGCCTCGGCTATGGCTCATAAAAGGGTTTTTTTCTATCTTTGATCCCATATACCTTTGTCCCGAATGAGTTTACAGATGTAATCCCAGAATATAAATCGTTTGTAATATTGTTATGTACAAACTGACAAAGTTTCGTAGTCCGCCGCCCCAAAAAAAGGCACCAATTTCTTGCAAAAGCCTTTAGCCGTTACTAAGCACATTTTCACGTCTGAATTTTTTGAAGTAAGCACACGGTTTATCAATAGTTAAACAAAATAAAGAAATAATGTTTTATCTATGTCCTTGGCCCACATTTTACATTTGTGTTGTGAAGTTGAGAGATATTCGATCCTTGGGAAGGCTAAATCTATGATGGATGGCAAGAAATGTGAGATCGTACTCCCAAACGTTACGTTAGCATTTTCGGATCTAACCTACGCGTTCGCTCGCATGCTCTAGCTCGTAAGAGTGACAGAGATGGCTACATACGAGACTACGGACAACGGCTATGAGAGTAAGGGAGGATGACACTATTTGTCGTTTTGCCGTATACAGTTTATTGATATTGAATCGTTTCGAAAATAATATGAACGCTAACAAAGTTGATGTTTGAAAACGTTGTTACTTTTTACTCAGGATTATTATTTTACGAGTACTTATGGTTACATCTTAGTAAATTTTTTTTTCATTTTTTTTTGCATTTCAAAAACGTTTAACTGCTTCTGGGCACGCCCATTGGCTGATCTCTGTTGATATTGGCCGCCGTGGTCGAAATCGACCAGGGGGACTATTATTACAATGCAACTCGAATGTTTAAAATCATATGAAGGATTTTCGACACACACGGAGCAATAAGCAAGCGGGATTGCGCGCGATGTGCAAACGATTTTCGCCTCAAAGGTGTTCATGTGGCGCGGACCGCGATAGTACGTTTATGAGAGTGTCCTAAGTGACGAAACGCAATTGACATTGACACAAGTACTGATCGCATCGCGTTATGACACTGCCTCGTTGGTGTAGTGGCAAAGTTTCTGCCTTACATCCAAGAGGTCCAGGGTTCGAATCCTAGGTCGAGCCAAAATTGTTTCTGAAATTTTCTGTCATGAATTTCTCAAAAACAGCTCGGAGTCGGGAAGTTGGCGGTGTTACACCCCCGTGCCTCGGTGCGCACGTTAAGCCGTTGGTCCTGCGCCTGATCTCTCTCCGGTCATGTCGGATTGCCGTCTCACCGAACTTTGAGAGTGATGGAACAGTGAGTGCACCTGTGTATTGCGCTCACACTTGTGCACTATAATATCTCCTGCGTAGTTGGCTGATCTCTGTTGAGATTGGCCGCCGTGGTCGAAATCGGCCAGGAGGACTATTATTATTATGACACTGTGACAGTCGCGAGTCACGGCGACAATATACCGCAGGTTTGCGCTAGCGATAAAATCTTAGATTTTATTTTATTTTTCTTATTTCGGAAAATAAACAGCTGCTGTGTTATAGTACAGAAAGCTTATAAAACAAAGCGTCATTCCTTAGCCAAACCGTTTTCACAAGAAGTTATACAATTATGACGTTGACGAGACGTAGATCATAAGCGCGTTTACAAATTAAATTTCACAAAATTTATGTGAAAAAAAAGTAAGAAAGTTTGATCTCAATAAAATAAAATGTCTACAATAATGGACTAGGGCACACCAACATCAGGTGACCTCTGTTTAGCAAGTAACGAAAGCGGTGCAATTTCTCGTGAAATATATTGATGTGATTATACGCAGTGTTATATTTTCTACAAGTTCTAATAATGAAACTATTGCTTCTGTGATTTGTGAAGTAAATTGGTGTTACAAAGATACTAAAGTGGCAGGGGTTGGATCTGGGACATTTCAAAGACATTTCACTTAGCAAGTACCCACGGAGAGAAGATTTTTATTAGAAAATACCTATACAAACTGCGGTCTTATTTCATTTTGCCGTCCTCTCAAAAGCTTTCTAAATCAAGAAATGTTTTGTCAATAAGAAAAGTAAACAGAAATCTTAGAATTCGAATATTCTTAACGCCACGGTGTTTTGGAGCCAATAAAACAAGGAACGAAAACTTGCTAACACATATTTTTTTGTTTATTTCTCCAAACACGCCGGCGACAACCGAGAATGCGGGATTCAAAAAAGGCAAAACGAAAAAGCGAAGAACACGGGTTAGGCGTTTTTAGCGGCCGGACACCGTCTGACTGAGTATTTGTTTTGACATTTGTTTTTTTTCTGGGAAGCGCTATTTTTGGCAAAGGAGCTAAAAATACTAAAATTTCCAATAACAAGTTAAAGCGTACTAGTTACTGTAAATAGCTATCTAGTATCTGACTACAAACATATAAAGTGGTAGATAAGTTTTACTTATTGTTTTTAACAAGCCATAACACAAGCCTCGTAGCTTACTTTGGGACTAGAGAATTGGTGTGATTGTTGTGAAATATTTATTTTTTATTTTATTTATATTTAGAACACTTATGACGTTAAAATTAAGTAACGGATATTGAAGAATTATGAACTTTCTGTTTTACATCATCGTGAGTTCTGAAGTTTTTTGTCATATAAATAAACTCTGTTTCTCATTTCCCTGCAACCTGTGAACCATTCCCTGTAAATAAGTTCTCGTGCACATTCTTCATACATTTATATTATAGCAAGCACAAAACCGACGGCCGCCTTCAAAAACGACGTAAGTGAAAATAATACAAAATCGCAAAACAGTGAAATATCTCTCATCCGTCGTGAGCCGAGCTAACCCCCCGCTGGTCTATTGTGTTCTAACCTTGAATATCATTTGAACTTAACCCTCACACCGCGGTCAAAACGACCAGTAAGACTGGACGTTTAGGCTCTTCGCACGTTGAATCTAGGAAGATACTTTTTTCACCACAACAATTATTTAGCCCCTAGGTAGTTTTTGTCATATTATTGTTGGACATAGGCTTAGTAGCAATATGGATCTATGTTCTCATGAGCTTCAAGAGACTAAGTAAATTAAATAAATACGTGATGACTTACCACCAAAAAAAATAAAAACCCGATGAACGTTAATGAAAAGTTGTTTATTGTTTGTTTGTAGCGCAATAAATAATATTATTTAATTTTAATTATTGCAATAAGTGTCAACACTTGTTCGTGTTGTGCATTCTTATTAAATGAAAACAAGTCGACCATATTTTTTTCTCAAAACATTGTTTTTTTGACATTTGAACAGATATTTTTTGAAACTTACGTTTATTTTTTTTTGTCAGCAATGATTACCTTTGCTGCTATATATCATAGGCATTGGTTGTGTGTATGGCTTTTTGATTTTAAGACCTTTAAAGTCAGATATTAACGTGTGAAGTGCCTTGAGCATTAAGTATTATATTCCTCCCCGTATTCCCACTAGGCGGTAACACCAGGTTTTTGCCGCGAATTTTTATAGAATTTCGTTCTGAGGTATGAGATATAGTATAAAAATAACAGATAATGCATAAAAGGCTATTTTTCTATATGAACTAAATTAAATTTGTTGTTAGCTTGAATCTTTTTTTAGACCTTTTGTAAATGTGTTCCTAGTGTGTTCAATGCTGTGGCCGATGACCTCGAACTAGACTTATTAACTTAACACTAGTGTTACTAGTCTCTCTAGTAACACTTACTAGTCTCAAAAAGCGTTTGTCAAAAAGATGGTTTGGAGCGGTGCACTGACTGGATAGAGCTCAGCTTTTGACAAAGCATATTAATGTTCAACTCTACTGATTGTTTTTTATTTTTTTCATTATTATTTCAAAAGTTAAGGTTAAAGTCAATATGTTTAGAAGTCATTTAGATTTTATATGTGGAAACACGTAAATGGTGTTTAGTGACAAGTCTAGCCAGTAATTTAGTTTTTAAGATACTGTAGTGTTTTCCTAATAAAATAAAATAAAATAAATAATAATTTTGTGCAATAATATTTTAAGACCCTTGTCTGCAAATTTAATTATAAATTCTTTGTTTCTCTCTAATTAAATTGAATTTTCTTGTTTGTTTATTAAAAAACTTTGGTCATAAATTTCATTCCTGCCCCTTAAATGATTTACTATTAGATACTTCTTACTTTTTTAAAGGTCGATGGGTAATTTTAATTTGGAATAAGTTGAATTTTGGAATATAAACTTAACGATTGACTTATAAACAAATTTTATAACATGTTTGCTCGTAAAGTGGCTGCAAGTACACCCATTTCAATAAAGTTATGTATTTAATTACTCACTGCTGAGTTATTGTAATGTAAAACGAAGGAGTTTTTTTTAATAAAGTAACATGCATGGTTTTCTAAAGATACTCCGTCTTAAAAAGAACGATTCTTTGAAAAAACCTTAGCAAAGAATTTTTATGTCAGGAAAGTGGTGAAATTTTATTAATATAATCAAATAAACTTTGGAAGATAAAAGTTATTCGTTAAAGAAACAAGTTTTGTTTTTGTTTCCTCGCAAATATGTTATAAAACGTCATATTACATAATTATGAGCTTTGAAAATAACATCCTCTGCTAACTCATAGCAATATCGCTTCAACTGTAATTTTTAACTTACCGCACTTATTAAATAATTTACTACTACTTGACCCAAAGACAAAAACACTGGCTGTTTTGTTTTTACTATGGCGTGTGTATTTTTTATACACTTCGCAAATGTTTGACGCCGACGACATATTTTTTGTAAAATTGTATGTATAACTAGCTGTCGGTGCCTTTTGTCTGTGTTTCGGTCTATTTTTGGACTATTTATTGGCAATTCAGGCGATTCAAGAATGCCTAGTTTAACACACATGCAATTGGAATAACGTTTATGTTTTTCTTAGTCTGAATTGGGTTTCATGAATGATAAATTGGCAGAATATAATTTTGGATGTAAACGTAATTTATACAAAAATGAGGTGACGATAAACGTACCTAAAATTGAAATGAGTCACTTTTTGCGGATTATATCGCGATTATATATTTACATTTTATTTTAACCCCTTTTCAACGTTCGTGGTCATAGGTAGACTAAGGTAAGGTTAGTTGTCGTTACATAGTTTTGAAAAAAATTTAAACTACTTTCACTCAAAAATATTAAGTTACGTTCCTATCCACACAAAATGAGCCAACAGTATCTTGAAGTCTTGCAGTACGGGGTCGAGCGTGAGTCTTGGCTAAAGCAGGATCCTAAGCTGGTGGAATTTTCCAACCATTTACTCTAATGTGTCGTCTAATTTCAATAGCCTCACGGAGCATACGAGGAAGAAAACAAAGTTCTCTTACGAGAAATTTCGGTTGATCAAAGCGTAAATAAATAATAATATGAAGTGTAAATAAATCGCGAAATAATCCGTAAAAAGTGTATCATTTCAATGTCTATTGTTCGCGTAAATCGAAGAAACTTACTAAAAGTTCAAATTATTTCTATAGCAAGACCAGGGCACACTTTCAACATACTGTCTCCGCGACTTATGTAATATGTATAAAGGAAGTGTGTGCTGGCGGGAACATGTATTTATGTAAAAAGAAAATAAAAACTATAATTTAAGATCTCTAAGGAGACTTCAAAATAGGCATGATGACACCAATCTTAAATGTTTTCAAGACCATGGCGCTTAAAAAACACAGCCCCCTATGAATTTAACACAACCAGTTTATTTATTAATATAAATAGGTATAAATTAATATAAAAATATATATTTATACATATTTATTAATATATATTTATATCAATAAATATTCGGTCAACTGACCCCGATTTCTGATACAACACCGTGACGTCACGTTTTTGTATACCCATACGAAATATATGGAGGCAGACCGTTCTGACAGATAATAAAGAGAATGTAAACGATTGACTAGCTTATAAAAATTTTACTTAAAAACTTTAACATATTTAAGCAAGAAAATATTAGCCACAGTTTTTTTCATTCGTAAAATTGCAAGTCAATCCGCCTTCCTAACCCTTTTTTGGTGGCTTTTGTGAAGGCGCTGTCAAAAGTTGACAAGAAATACACGAAGGAATAATCTTATACTATGTTTGATGGTTTGACACTTCCCTACGAAACATATTGGGTACATTTGTGAATGGATCCAGACATAGGTGAATGTACATAGTTAAGAAACTCTCCTAAATAAACGAATAATCTAGCTTTATACGACTTTTTTGATAGGAGTCGATGCTGCTTTTATTTTACTTATTCAAAGAACACAAACAGAGTACAACCATTATAACATAACAATACTAGCTGACCCGGCAAACGTTGTTATGCCATATAAATTATTATCACTAAGGTGTATGAAAAATAGATGTTGGCCGATTCTCAGACCTACTCAATATGCTCACAAAATTTCATGAGAATCGGTCAAGCCGTTTCGGAGGAGTATGGCAACGAAAACTGTGACACGAGAATTTTATAACATAACAATATTATTATGAAATAAGCTTAAACTAAATTGTAATCCTAAAAGTGCTTCTAGCGTGTTTAATATTATGATTTTTTAAGTAAATTACATGTATGTAATGTAATGGAATGTTTTTAGCTTTTGTACCATATCCACAACTAAATAGGTATGTCTAAGTCTAAACATTTGTTCTCTAAATCTGCTATAACTTGTAGTAAGTAGCGACATCTTTGAAATAGATAGGTACTTAGATATAATTTTTGTTACTTTTTATAACACCTTCTTTAGGCGAATTATAGTTTGACAAACACTTTTGAAAAGCATACTATACTTCAAACATTTTAAGTTATACTTAAACAATTTTAAAATCAAATAAATAATCATGGCTGCCTCTCAAATTTACTTTTATTAGATTAAGGGCTTAAAAATAATAGTTTAAAAAAAACAACGCAAACGCCTTCATTGCTAATTAAAAAGAGAAAATAATTTCTGAGTACAAATAATTTATATGACAGTAGAGTTAAAAGCGTGGGGTGCACTCGTTTTCAAAGTTTTTTTGAAGTGAAAACTTCTTTAGCGGCGTTGAGCACTTTTGTGGCATGGGTAGAAACTGTGAAACTCGCGTCAGGTCACGTGATGCTGATCGAAAAACCGTAAGACGGTTGTTAAGTTTTCACTTCTGCCGGCACTCCCGGAGTGCAACCCGTGTTTTTTTTTATAGGTGCCAATAATAGCATAATTTTAATATATAGGGACTATACCAAGCACTCCATGCTTTTTACTCTACTGTGATATTAATTCTTTGTACTCAGAAATTATTTGATATTTTTTAGTTATCAGTAAAACCTTTTTTTCCTCTCCTCTTGTCAAATAATTGCATTGTCATCGGTACTTGATATTCTTGGTACTTGCAAATATTCAAATTAATCCGATTTCTGGAAGTGGGTGAAAATTGAGCACAAAGATTCCGTTTCATACATACATACCTACATACAGCCGGAGCTAATAAAAGCGTGTTAAAATAGAACCTTCTTTTTACTCCCCTTCCTTGAGGTCGGGTTCAAAGCTTGGGGATTTTTAGTATATTTTTCTGATTCCTAGTACTTAGCAACTCATATCTTTCACTACTAGTCGCCATACTCAGACAAAGTCACAGTTAACAGCTAGTATTAAAACATCACAAACATTGTCATAATGTGTACGTCCAGTCGCCGGTGTCAAACTCTGACGCGGGTGCGGGATACTAGATAAGGGCGCTGCGGCGACCGGGGTTGCAGACGAGCAACTATCCGCTGCGATTAGTCGTTGCGATTAATCGTGGATAAGAATTTCGTGGTCTTGTAACTAGAGTGCTTGGTCTAGTTACTAAAGTAGAAAGCCTCATAATCATACAATCATAATTATTTATTTCGCTTGAAAGTGGTACAAAGATGTCATAAAAAATCCAAAAAGATCGCAAATTTCACCAGATTTATAGGTGAAATAATTAATTAATTTGTCACAAAATTACAATGACTTCAGTAAAATTAAAAAATAAAATTATTTCAGTAGACACATGCAAAAATTATAACATATCAACAAGTTTCATTTTCTCATGACACAATATTATAAAATCACAAAAATTAAATGTAAAATTCCAGAAATAAAATTATTTCCATTCAGACATGCACGAACTGAGACGTTAACACATATTTCACTATAATATGTCAATAAGTTCATTTCACATTTCATAAATTCATCTAAACTGTAAAATCTTTTTTCTAGTAACCAATTTTGTTTGAAACAGACTAGGTCTAATGGTTTTACATTTTAGGTATCTTATTAAATATTTTTATACACATGTTCACACAATTTTTCATAAACGATGTAATTCTGGGTATGGTATGGGTATGGTAAGAGTACTTGGCTAAAGCCTTCATGGTCTAGTCGCTAGAGTGAAAGCTCAGTTATCAAAGTAAGAATCCATGAAGCGTTAGAAAAACCTATCATTTAAGTAATTTTAGGTGTTTTGACTGATTTTGCTTTTGTGACGCAAAAATTACTAACAAGCAGGGAAATGTAGCATAGGTATTTCGTTTCATAGATATTTATCAAAAATGAGAAAAAACTGTGTGCCCTGACTGTATGGAAATGACATTAGCCTAGGCTAATTTGTCATGAATACGTATTTTTAATGGCAACACAATCACAATTTACTTCATCGACCAATGACATGTTATTTTGCCTTATTTGCGTTAATACCACCTATTGTGCAAATTTCAGTGTGCAATAAAGATTAAATATAAAAACACTTTGTCAAGACAAAATCTTTTTTTTGGTCGCTCTTTGTCGCTCGTCTGCCCAAACCATTAGACTAGTAAATTAAACATACCTCTTCTTTTCTTGGGGTAATTCAGTAGTAGACCTTCCATAACTGAATAGTTTTGTTAAACTTAACTGGTTATCCTGTTAATTAAATGTTTCTTTAACCGAAAGTTGTCTGGAAGAGATCGCTACAAGCGATAAGACCGCCTAAATTGTTCATCTTTCTTTGTAATTTTAAGTGTTAATCTATCTAAGAGTATCTGGTTGTCCTTTGCGGGGGTGTTTATTGGGCTGATTGTTGATCTTGTAAATAAAAGAGTTTAGATTATTTTTGGGAATAAATACGACTAGTATTTTTTTATTACCTCTAACTAAATCTGCAAAGAATATAAGTCAACAATAAGAATGACTAGCTGTGCCCTGCGGTTTCACCTGCATAGAAACCGTTCTCTGCGTATCACGCAGAAACCGTGAAGTTTTACGGGATAAAAAGTCACCTATATGTTATTCCAGGCTATAATCTATCTATGTTCCAAATCGGTCTAGTAGTTATTGCGTGAAAGAGTAACAAACGTCCATAGATACAGATTTTCACGCTTATAATGTAAGTATAATATATAGTTTAATATAAGTATGACGTATATATAAGTATAAGTATAATATGAGTATGATAGATAGTATAATATAAGTATGACGGGGTAAATCAAGAACACGAAATGTAATTAGTCTGAAAGGCTTGTTTCCACTATGAAAGAAATATTCAAAAACTGATTTCATTATTTTTTGTAATATTTTTCTGCAGTTCATAAAATTTGATTCTCATCAGCCTATATACGGATTGGTGGAGGGGTGTTTGTAAGGTAAGTGACCAACCTTACTGTCAGATGTTATTAAGCCACCCGAGGGCCTCTGACCAGGCTTAACGACTAATACCTGTCGATATTAACCGGGACCAAGCTTAACGTGCCTTCCGAAGCACGGAGATGCTTGTAAATAGACGTCACTTAAATGGTCAGAATGGTCACCCATCCCAAACATGACCGCGCCGTAGGTTGCTTAACTTTTGGTATCACTACCAAAGCGCTGCAACCACTGCTCCACAAGCACCTCTTTAAAATTTGATTATTAATTGAAATTTAATCTATAAATAGTCACTCAGTCGGCATTGCACGCGATGACGTCAAAGTGTGTTATTCCCATACAAACTCTATGGAGAAAAGCGTTTTGACAGTTGATAAAAAGTACGTCAACGATTGGTGGTGTCAACTACCCTATTCAATCAAAGAAATCGTACGCAGAAACGACACATGCAATATTCGCAATATTTGAAATCAATCTATTCTCGTACTAATCACAAAAATAAAAAATATGTGTATACTTACGTTTTTTTTATAGATCTACAAGCCGGACACCAGAAAAATGTTTGCATCATGCCTATTCCACTTTTGCAGTTGTTTGAATTGTCTTTGACCCCATACAAATGCATGTATGAAAGAAGCTCTTTAAAGACCAGATCCCCTACAGTAATCACTTTTAAATCCCCCTAGACAAAATGACATTGCATTGTCGATGACGAAAACCGCGATCTTCGAATCGCTACCCATTAGCGCGACACAAAAAGAGGACAAGGGGGAACAATGCCGAGGGCCGAGTGCCGATACCGACGCGTGGAAACATACGTGATGGATGTTGGAGCGGGCACGAGCTCACCCTGACCTGGTTAAAAAACTTATCTGTCTTCTTTTTCATGCGGTTTACTAGAAGAGTAATGCCCTTTGGCATTAAGTCCGCCAATTGATTCACTATAAAGCAATTTAGTGTAAAAAATAATAAAAAATACGCGCACAAGTAAATGAAATGAAACCCAATTTCACAATAGTCAGTTAGTGCTTATAATTAAACAACATTTAAAGATAGTTCATTTTAAAAGTCGTAATTTATTTATTTATTTATTTAAGCTTTATTGCACAACAAAACTTTGTACAAAAGGTGGACTTAACGCCGTAGGGCATTCTCTACCAGTCATACCTTTGGGCTACGCAGAAATGATTAGTGGGCGGTACATCAAAATAAATAAAAGAGAAAACACAAAATAATAATACCAATAATATTACACATGATATTAAATATAAAATATACATACAATATATTTATATAAGATTATATATTTAAAAATACACATAATATATACTAATATACACTAAATAAATAAATAAATTTGAAGAACTGTTAAAGAAAGATCTATCATGATGGTTGCGATAAAGTAAGAAAGTGAGTGCGAATGAGTCTCTTTAAGTATAATTTGTTGGGAGCCTGTTTTATATTTTCGGGAAAAGCATTCAAGAGCCGTAGGGCATTCTCTACCAGTCATACCTTTGGGCTACGCAGAAATGATTAGTGGGCGGTACATCAAAATAAATAAAAGAGAAAACACAAAAATAATAATACCAATAATATTACACATGATATTAAATATAAAATATACATACAATATATTTATATAAGATTATATATTTAAAAATACACATAATATATACTAATATACACTAAATAAATAAATAAATTTGAAGAACTGTTAAAGAAAGATCTATGATGATGGTTGCGATAAAGTAAGAAAGTGAGTGCGAATGAGTCTCTTTAAGTATAATTTGTTGGGAGCCTGTTTTATATTTTCGGGAAAAGCATTCCAATGTAGTAATTTAAATGTAACAAGTACCTACACTATTTTTTTTCTTTAAGCTTTTTCTTGAAACTCTCTAGAGTAAACTGAAACATGTCTGTGTGAACGTCTAGGCTGTTATAAGACCGGCACATTCTATGTATGGGGTTGTTTTTAGACACATTATTTGTTGTGCTCGGTATGTGGCACAATTGTGGCCGACGCACAGAACGACTGGGGGTTCTAAAGTTTACTGACTGGAGAAGAGAAGAGTCAAACTCTCCATTCACTATCTTATGCAACGTGTAGAGATCGGCAATGACGCGATGGTCCTCCAGACTAACCATCCCGAATTAGTGTATACTTTGTTGGTTGTCTTTATTAAATAAAATAAATAAATCTAATCATGTTACCGGCAAGGAGTAAATTCGAAGTCGAAATCAAGAAATCATTCAAAAATTACAAATGTTGTATATAATAGATGTACCTTCATGAGGCTTATCTTTTGGACTCTCCTGCCAAAGATTTGATATGTAAAACAGACAACTGGGCAAGTGCTTAGCAAAATTGTATGACAATTTTCTTTTAATTTGCTACATTAAGAAAGTCATATCAGGATAACTCAAAAATCGCAAGTTTTGCCTTTGTAACAATACTACAAAACGCTTTTCTGAATTTCTGGAAATTCTTTTTAGTGCTCACCTTTAGCAATAATGCATACAATATTGGTACAAAATTACCTTACATATTTAGTTACATTTTATTTAGATGAAATAATAACATAATAAAGATTCAGTACATTATTTTTCATTGAAATCAATAGTCAGATTTCATTTTTTTTATTTTTATTTTAGAAAGTCATCAATTTAGTTATTTTATCATTCATTAATCCATTAATTATTTTATTTTTATTCATTATTCTCGATTACTGTGCAAAATTGAATTGAATTTCATATGTTGTATGAAAAAATCTTTTTTAACCGCTACTTCAACGTTCCTGTGCAGGCATGAATTTTAATCAACTTTAGTTTTTATCGAATATTGTGTGTAAGCAAATTATTCATTAGTTGTATTATGTGTTGTGTGCCTTATAAATAAAATAAAACAAGTCAACCGGCTCCTCTTCGCAACATGTATACAAAACCACACGCGCGCAAGCACGAAATTGACGTCCGTAAGTTTTCACGAAAGCATGTCATTTTTGTCTCCTTACAAATGGTTGGTATCAATTAGTAGCTCTTAAAATTCTGTCTTAGCAGCTCAGCCGTCGTTTTTTGTTATGAGGTATGGTGTTTGGGGACCCCATGAAACAACATACTTTTTGTTGCAGTTATGTTGTTAAGGCGCTAAAGATGGTGATGCGCATCAGAGAATTAAAATGGGAGAGAATGAGATAAATTAGGGAGCATTTAATTAAATACGGTTTTTTTTGTTTTCTTTGGGAATCACTTGTGTTTCAAGCTGTTATTCGATAACTTGATGTGCGATTTTTCTGAAAGGAACGGGTGAGGCTGCGCTGATTTTCATATTTTTTACTTTAATTTTAAATTGAACGTTTTTAATGTGCGAGTTTGTGGAGCAGTTATAAACGTATTTTTTAATAAATATACAACAACATCACATACATTGATCTGACTCCGTGGTAAGTAGCTTAAGCACTTGTGTTACAGAAATCAGAATCAACAGTGGTATTACAAATAAACATAAATAAATACTTATAACACCCAGACCAGTACTAATTGACATGTTCATGCACCCAAATGTTTATAATGTGCGGGAATCGAACCCGGGACCTTTTGGTTTATAATCAACTTCTTGACCATTACACAAAAATGGTCGTCAAAAATATCAAGTGATGGCAGCACTTTGGTAGTGACACCAAAAGATAAACAACCTAAGGCACGGCCACTTTTGGGATGGGTGAACATTCCGACCACACACAAGTGACGTCTATTGACAAGCATCTCCGTGCTTCAGAAGGCAGGTAAAGCTGTTGGTCCCGGTTAATATCGATAAATATTAATCGTTAAGCCTGATCAGAGGCCCTCGGACAGCTTAATAACATCTGACAGTAAGGTTGATCACTTACCTTACGAACAACCCACAGCTTGGTAGAGAATGGCTCATACAACCTCATAGTTAAGGTGAGGCCTGCGTCCAGTCAGTAGGACATATAAGTAGCTATAAGCGAATAAGATGAGACGGGTGTGTGAATAGATTGGTATCTACCAATACTAAAAGTGTCACATCTCGCTCGTCAAATTTCAAGGTTTGGCTTTTTAGACTCCGATCCTTACGTTTAGTTAAAACTAGTGAACCCAGCAGATGCTGCCCTGTCCGCTGTTTTTTGCCTTTATCCATAATTTTGTGCATATAACATTTCTTGAGAAGTTTAAAGACCTGAGCATACATACGTATATATTTGTTTCTTCGGTTTACGCGAACAGTAGACATTGAAATACATACGTATATACAGACATAGGAACAGACGAGGGAAGTGACTTTTCTTAAAACTATGTAGTGATAAGAAAAAAGGTTTTTTGTGCAAGTATTTGATAAACTGTGTCATATTTTATCAAACATTATGTAACGTTCAACAACGAGCTATAAATCGCACACTTTAGAACAGGTCGACAAAAACTTTTTACATTCAAACTAAACTTACTTTAAATCAAACACATCAATTAGAACCTGAGCATTTCCACGTACGTCTCAAAATTAAATTAAAGTACGGAACGGGCCGTGTAAATGTATTCAGTAAAAAATAACCAAATAATTAGCTTAACCCCCGAATGCGGGCGATCGTAACGTGGGAATGAACAGTCAGAATAACTGTTAAAACAGCGGTGGGGTGGAGTGGTCGTGACTGTAAAAATATTCCAAAAATCTTTGCTAAACGGGTATTAATTATTTTTATGGCAGTTTTTACTTTAACATTAAGTTGAAAAAGTTTATCGGTGTCAGTTTAGGATCATGTCAGAGTGTCGATCATACTCTTACTTTTAAGAAGTTTCTCCTAGCCTCTGGGCTCCTAATAATAATACTCCTATCAAGAAGTAGTCAACAGCGCATTATTCGTAAAGCCTTAATTAGTAATGTTCACCTATTTTTTTCTAACTTCTTAATTTATTAGTGCAATGACCAAAATAAAAGTCTATCAGTGTAATTTCCGTTATACCATGTGTGTTATACTGTGAAAAACACCTGTCTGATTACAAAGTATCTAAGTTTTATATCAGTAATAATTTTACTAAGCTTAGTTTTTCAATATTCGGATAATCAGTCATTGTAATGTTTAATGTTATTCTAGCAACCAAAGCACCAGCTAACGCTTAGTTTGGGGCTAAGTAATTGGTGTGGTCGTTGAAAAAAAATATTTATTTAATAAAAGCCAACCCAATTTAAGCTGACAATTGCTTTGACTTGCAGTCTGACTTCTTAAATCAGCGATCGAGGAATTTTATCTGACTGTTGGCGCTATCTGTCTGTTCAAAAATCAACACTAAGGCTGCATAATCCGTTTTAAGCTCCAACCGGATTTATTGTACACAATTTTTTTAGGGCAGCTCCACATCTTTCTGTTCTGCCGAGACTGCACCAAATATAGAGTGGGCGTGCTTAGGGCGTCACAATTAAATATATATTACCCGCGCCGCCCACCGAAACAATACGCTCCGCTGCCCGTGGGTTAACCTTCACTAATTTACTTTTGTTTTAGAAACCCTGGTTAAGCTAGGAAGTTAAGTTGTTAATCTGTGACGGATCAAAAATGGATAATTCTGGGCGACAATATAGCAGACTCCTTGTTAGTACCTTCGGTAATTTATCTAAATAAAAAGGGGACTGTAAATTTTGGTGCTATACGAGTACTATCGCCCTATTACAATAAATTTCTGAATCGCGCGACAATAGTAAGCAACCGGCGATGGCGATGAGTGCGTATGGGCAAGTGGCGAACGTTCGGCTCAGGCGCTCGTGCTGAGGTCGTGATGAAGTCGCTAGATGACGTAGGTAGTTGCTCGACCGGCTGCCTGCGCTCCCCTCTCGCTGCCGCGCGGGTTGATGCCGATGTTGTCCGAACACTCCTAGAAATTAGAATTAAGAAAATCGTTGCAATTTAGATAATGGAAATGCCATTTTATTTGTCACCCCCCGGGTTCACACTATGGCGCCAACGTTTCCAACAAACCTATTAACCAATAATTGGACTTGGAATAAAGTGCTGGCCTCAACGTCGATTGGTGATTTATTGGTGCTTTTTTCTAATGGCCAATAGCGTTCGTTCTCGGGCAAACTGTTCACCCAACATTTGGAGCCAGCTTTCGCTGCAGCCACGCCACTGCAGACTGACAGTTTATTTTAACATTACGCAAACCCACCAGCCGCGGGGGCATGTGCGGGACTCCAGGCCTCAGAGAGAGAACCCGCCTACCCACTAAAACCTGACGGTGCCCTCCGGTGCCATGTGAGTCAGGGACGTGGCGGGTTCAATGTAGGCCGAGAGGCCACAGACATTCACCGTAACACAGCAGACTGTCAGTATGTCAACCAATTGCGGTGTCTCAATCGGTGACAGTCGTGAGTCACATCGTCAGTTTAAGCCGCAAGTGTCAGTTCTCCCTAAGTCACGTAATAGCTTCACTGTCATGTGAGACTCAAGCATAGAAAGTGACGTCACTTTCAAATTTGACACTGATGAAGATATGATCTTTCAACCTTGGATTATTTTACCCTGGTATGTCCATATATTTAGGTTATTAATTTAGTATAGTCATTTGAGTATCCATACTTCCATATTAAATTTTTAATATAAATGCGAAAGTAACTCTGTCTGTCTGTCTGTTACTCAATCACGCCTACACTACTGAACCAATTTGCATGAAGTTTGGTATGGAGATATTTTGATACCCGATAAAGGACATAGGCTACTTTTTACCGTGGGACTATGACGCATTGGAAAAATCAAGTGGGCTGATCGCTATTACGCCTAAACTACTGAACAGATTTACATGAGATTTTGAAAGAAGATAGTTTGAGACTTAAGAAAAGACATGAGTTACTTTTGACCGCGACTTTTGAAAACAACGCGTTCCTGTGGAAAAAAATATTTTCCGGGGAATCTGGTTGCTTTCAATCCTAAATTACCAATGATTTGAATTATATAAATTTGGATAAAATTGGTATAACGTGAAAACAACGTATTCAAAAAAACTACCTAATGCGGACAAAGTTGAGGGTAAAAGCTAGTAAATAAACTAAACTAGCAATGACTGCTTTAATTTAGCGCTGAAATCTTTGGGGTTAAAAAACGAAACAAAAATACAAACAATTCGCGAAATTAGACCGTCCAAAAGAAAAAACTAAGAATTTTATCACAGGTTGAGATTCTTTAGCAGAATTATTGGACAAATACTTAAATTGGGAGTAATTAAAGGTCGAGATGAAAATTCGGAGATATTCAAGATATGCACTTTTTGGATTAGGGCGTTAAGCCATTTCACATTCGTATATTTATTCGTATTCGTATCGTATCGTACAAATTAAAAAAATATTTTTTCACACTTCTAGTTCTTTAAAGTCATAAATGTCAAAAAATCTTAAATTGAGTTAACCATGCCACAACTTTCCTTTATATGAATCTATTAAATGCTTAAAGATCGTTTATTTTTTAATTTTTTTACATTTAATGACTTTAAATAAATAGATGTGCGATTAGTTATTTTTAATTTAAGTTATGTTTTTTTTTTAAACAGGAAACAAATCATTTACGATACACATATCTAACAACAGCCATTTTGATTATAAAATAATTAATTTTTAGTTTCCAATTATCGCTCTTGTTCCAACAGCCCGCTCGTAAAAAATAACTATAAAATTTTTATATGACTTCTGAACAAATTGAAAATTGTAATATATTCAACAATTATGTTGGATGGCATAATTGTAGTTGTCTTTTAACAATTTTTATGTTATTTGATAGCTATGAAAGATGTAAAAATAAATGGACCGCGGAATATTTTTAAAATACATTTGATTTATTTTGAAATTAACTGAAACCCATCACCAACCAATATATTAGATCATTTTTTTGACTCAATCGCATAAAAATAAGCCAAAAGAAATCGCCTTTTATAATTTTATTATTATAAAATTCCATTCGAATCGATAAAGCTTGGACGCAACGTGCAATTAAAATCATTAATACAAATTAGAAATAACCCTTTATGAATAAATAACTATGGAAGAAAGGGATACTAAACATTTGGCTTGTCAAAAAAATATTTTTTACGTATCATGAAAAAGACCAAGAGCCGGAATATATAGATAGATTAACACTTTATTGTGCAACACAAAACAAAAATTACAGACAAGTTTAACAAAGAAAGATGTACAATTTAGGCGGTCTTATCGCTTGTAGTGATCTCTTCCAGACAACCTTCGGTTAAAGGAACATTTAATTAACAGGAAGGGGGAATTTGAGCAAAATTTATATGGATAATACAAAACATCATATTATCTCATATTTACAGCTCACATTTACCGCCTTATACGTTTCAAATTGGTGGTATTTCGAAGGTGAAATCCTTAAAAAAGAAACGATTTCTAGTTGGTGTGTGTTTGTGACTGACTTGGGGCGAAAAAGTTCTCGAATGGCGATATGATGATGACGATGATGTGAGTTTGTGATACAGACGAAATTTAAGGTTATTCAAAACGGCTGTCAAGACGTGTACCTACAATAAAAACACCTGAAAACAAGTCAATTTAAATATTAAAACATAATATAATTTCCTTCCTTTCATTCTTTCATATGATTAGATACATGTATTTGCATACAGACATGTTTATGCATACAAATGTTTGTACCTTGGGGGTATGGAACCCGCCGCCTCTTGGTCTAACAGTCAACTACTAATGGTCGTAAATTTCAGACTTACGTATAAATACTAGATTATTTTACTTTAAAAAAATAAATAAATGAACAATCACATAAAACTCCTGTCCCCTAGACTAAGTCGCGTTGAGGAAACCAACTCACCGACGCGAGCGCACCACCGACTATAATTTGCCTGTCAAACACTTTTTAGAGGACGTCACTCACGCATGCGCGAACGGTTCATTATCTATGGTTCTATTTTTAAATATCTCTTTTCGAACGTTCTGTTTTTTGAGATTTACGATTTGTTTTCTGTTGTTGTTGGAATGTTTTTTTAATTGCCGCTTTTAAGGCTGTTAGATGGTGCGTAGAGTTCCATTGTTGATAGTTCAGTGTGAAGTAAGGAAATACATTTATGCGTCTTACATTTAAGTAATTTTAATTTTTAGTGGTAGCGGGTACGATCACCGTACTGTACAAACATTATGAAAATTTTTATGATGGTTTAATACTAGCTGATAACTGTGACTCTGTCTGAGCATACACTATACCTATTAGCGAAGGAAATGAGTTGCTGAGTACTAGGAATTTAAAAAATATACTTCGACGACCACTTTGGTGTAATGGTCAAGAAGTTGACTATTAACCAAGCGGTCGCGGGTTCGATCACCGCACTGTACAAACATTTGTTTGCATGAGCATGTCTGTTTGTACTGGTCTGGGTGTTATATGTATTTATTAAAGTTTATTTGTAGTACCACTGTTGATTCTCATATTTGTAACACGAGTGCTGAAGCTACTTACCACAAAGTCAAAGCAATGTATGTGATGTTGTTGTATATTTAAATAAAAAAACATTACATAATATTAAATTTCAGTCATTACCTACGTCTGTTTCACATTTTTTCTTGACTCGCACAAACTAACGTATTATTAACGAAATCGTTATGAAACAGTTTTAAAGTTACTTATAGATTATTTTGATTTGTCGATAACAAAGAACTATAACGTGTCTAGGCAAGATACGGACACCTCTTTTTTAAGCAATATAAATTAAAAAATACAACAACATCACATACATTGATCTGACTCCGTGTTAAGTAGCTCAAGCACTTGTGTTACAGATATCAGAATCAACTGTGGTATTACAAATAAACTTTAATAAATACATATTACACCCAGACCAGTACAAACAGACATTTTCATGCACACAAATGTTCGTATAGTGCGGGGATCGAATCCGCGACCACTTAGTTAATAGTCAACTTCTTGACCATTACACCAAAGTGGTCGTCTTCTTGCTCACTAGTATTTGCGACTTATTCGGGGTTTTTTTGTATGCAATTTCACGTCTAGCTTATCACGTATGGTATGTAATGTATAAGGGTGAAAATGAGTAGCTTAGTTTGGAGCCGAAAAAAATCCCAATCTTTAACCCATTCCAAAACCACATGTCCTCTCGTGAGAACATTGTCAGATACGTGTAAACATGCCCGTCTGTCTGTGTGTCTGTGATGGAGGAATGACTGACACATAGTGGGGTACTGGTGACGTGTTTAGCCAATCCCGGGAAAGGTTATACGTGGCACAGTTGGAAAATGATCGGTAGGTTCAGTCCAAAATGGGTTGACATTCGAACTTGCCTAACTCTTCCAATTAAACGTTCCTTTAACCGAAAGTTGTCTGGAAGAGATCGCTACAAGCGGTAAGGCCGAAAATTGTAGATCTTTCTTTGTTTAACTTGTAATTTTGTTTTGTGTTGTACAATAAAGTGTTATTCTATTTATCTATCTGTGATTTAGATAAATTCTATCCTATCCCGCTGGCCCCTTTTTACCATCGGACCAGCAGACGAACCGCAGGCAACCATCTTGATCAGATGTTATACTAATTCGAACCAAGTGCTTCTCATCTACATTCCTGCCTGATGCGTCAGTGTTTTCTTGCAGGTGTCTCTGTCTGTCTCTCATATTTTCAAAGCTGGAGTGAACAGATATCTTTTAGGCGAGGTCGCTCCATCATAAACTCAGTGTCTGCCTCGTTGGGCTTAGTCTTGGGTCAAGAGCAAAACTATCCTAAATAAAATTGAAACCTTTTTTTAGCGAAAAAACTGATGAAATAGGCAAGGTTTTTTTAGATTTAAGTGGGGTCACACTAGAAAAATAGTTCCTACGGCGCAACCTGTAAAGTCCTGCACGTTTTTTTTTCAGTAGTTTAAGTTTAGTAGTAGTTTAACATCACTGTCGACGTCACATCACATTCATACGTTTTCAGTGAACGTTGACAGTCACATTAAGACGTATACTGCAAAACTTCCGTAAAAACGTGCAGGACAATGCCGTGTGAACGAGGCATAAGAGTAACTAAAAACGCCTGTACAAGGTGTTACAAAAAACCCCGTAATAACTGAAGGGTGTTGTTTGACCCGTAAAACTGCACAACATTCCCAAAGATACCTAGGTCAAAAACTAAAAAAAATCGGACCTCCCATACAAAATTGCCAATCACCTGATCGATTTACTATGGGAGAGCCAATTATTTTTTTGAGATTTCGACCTAGGTTTCTTTGCGATAGTTGTTCAGTTTTACGGGCACAACAACACCCTTCAGTTATTACAGTGTTTTTTTGTAACATCTTGTATAATAGCCAAGACACACATGCAGCATGGTGTCGCCACGACTCGTCACTGTCAACGATTTAGCCGTGTGGCTGTCGCGATGACAGAAAGTTGCATATTTGCGTGGTTATGAAAGTGTTTAGAAAATTATGTTCAATTTATGCGAAACGTGTGCAGTGTTAATGAAACGGATGGTAGGTTAAAAATTCCTAAATCTACACACAAAAAAAAACTTGTTCTTACTGAAACTTTTTTATTTGTGTACGTCTAAAATCTTGTATGATGTTATCGGTTACTATTGCAAAGGATTTTGTACCAAGAGTCACTGGTGACATTATTTGAGCTAAAACATTTCCTGTTAGTCCTATTTACAATATACGAAGTTAGTATAACAGTATTCTTAGGTTAGGTAAGTATACTATTTCATTTTTGAATAATAATACTTAATATACAATGACATCACTAACATTGATCTGACTTCGTGGTAAGTAGCTTAAGCACTTGTGTTACAAAATTCAGAATCAACAGTGGTATTACCAATTATATATTTAGTAGCTAAGATGTGTAATTTATGTTAAGAATTGGCTAGATGACACCACCAATCGTTGACATACTTTTTATTATCTGTCAAAACGGTCTGCCTCCATAGATTTCGTATGGGAATAAATGATTGTGACGTCACGGTCATGTGTCAGAAATCAGAGTCAATTGACCGAATATTTATTGCGTTTTGTGTGTTTAAAAATTGGTTTCTACAGCTTTTTTGAAATATATTAGTTGTATTAACTTCATAGGGGCTATGTTTTTAAACACCATGTTCTTGACAATATTTAAGATACCTAGGTGTCATCATCCCAATTGAATTTTCTTTATTTTCCTTCATTTATTACTATGATAATTTTATAATGTAATGTCTATGAAATTGCCGTGATATCTGTTTTGTAACTTACACGTTGCACTTAAATATCTTTCTGCTATTTGGTAGGTGAAAATTCAAATTAGTCTTGTTTAAAGATAGAAGAATAAGTTTTGGATTAATAAATCCGTTGTGTGTATAGCTATTGAGTTTAAACCACAATTATTTAAAAAAATTAAGTTGTTCTTTTGTTTCCCTATTAATAGTACTACAGAATGGTTCGAAGTGTTTGATCCAAAATTATTTAGGTGTAAGGTACCTATATAACATACAAGTACCTTTAAATTGTTTCTTAAGTTTCTATGTTTTTAGCATTAACAATGGAAATTTCCTAACAATGTGGAATTAAAACACACTTAGAGAAAAAATGGAGTGCCACAGGCGGGACTCAAACCCGCACCTCTCGCAAGCTGGGCGATTGCTCTCCCAATTAAGCTACCGTAACACTTAAGTACTCTTCGGTCCGAATTTCTTTAAGTGCTCCTTAGGCTGCAGCCAGACATAATTCATCATCAATGTTGTGGTAAGAATAATTTACAATCACTTAAGATGAATCAGCTAATTTATTAAGTTTCTGAGGTGCTTGTGGCGCAGTGGTTGCAGCGCTTTGGTAGTGATACCAAAAGTTAAGCAACCTACGGCGCGGTCATGTTTGGGATGGGTGACCATTCTGACCATGCAAGTGACATCTATTTACAAGCATCTCCGTGCTTCGGAAGGCACGTTAAGCTGTTGGTCCCGGTTAATATCGATAGATATTAGTCGTTAAGCCAGGTCGGAGGCCCTCGGGCGGCTTAATAACATTAAGGTTGGTCACTTACCTTACACACACCCCTCCACCAATCCGCAATGAGCCCGCGTGGTGGAGTATGGCTCGCACCACCTCATAGTTGAGGTGAGGCCTGTGCCCAGCAGTGGGACGTATATAGGCTGATGATTGATTAAGTTTCTATGTTTTTATCATTAACAATGCAAATTTCTTAGCTATGTTTTGTTAACACACACTTAAAGAAAAAAAGAAAAATATAGGTATCCTATCACAACATTTATGAAACATGGCTGGCTGCAGCCTAAGGAGCCCTTCAAGAAATTCGGACCGTTAAGTAAGTGTCACGGTAGCTCAATTGGGAGAGCAATCGCCCGGCTTGCGAGAGGTGCGGGCTCGAGTCCCGCCTGTGGCACTCCATTTTTTCATTAGGTGTGTTTTAATTGGTTATTAATAAAAAAATGTAAAAAAAAATATTGAAAAGGATTGTAATAGTCTAATAGTAATTGACTTCCTGGCCGATTTCGACCACGGCGGCCAATCTCAACAGAGATCGGCCAACTACGCAGGAGATATTATAGTGCACAAGCGTGAACGCAGTACACAGGTGCACTCGCTGTTCCATCACTCTCAAAGCTCGGTGAGATGGCAATCCGACATGACCGGAGAGAGATCAGGCGCAGGACCAACGGCTTAACGTGGGCCCGAGGCACGGGGGTGTAACACCGCCAACTTCCCGACTCCGAGCTGTTTTAGAGGATGTTTAAGGAACCCAGGACCTCTCAGATATAAGGCAGAGACTTTGCCACTACACCAACGAGGCAGTCAAGTCAAAAAAAGGATTGTATTGACGGGCACTATTTGATTATCATCTTCGAAAAATACCGTAAGTTAACTCTCAATAGAGTGAAATGGTTCCTCGACAGATAGTAGATAAAAATGTTTACAAACAGACATACTTACACAGTAACAATCTAAAAACAGTAGCCGCCATATGGGTTGTTTGGCGGTATTGGTACAGTCAGCCGAGAAAAAAAAACATCACTGATAAAAAAAATGAGTTTATTACTTCCAACAAACAAATGATGCAACACTTATTATTATTTTTTATGATTTGTATTTAAACCATAAAAAATATAATTACTTTCTTCCAAAAGATACTACTACTACTGCTAAGTCTAAGAGCTAAATAATGTATAACTAACTACATTTACTTTTTTTAAATGACAAGTTTTTATAAACATTAATCATCTTATAGAGGCAAAATGTTTTTGCAGCAGGAAAAATCAACTGCTTGAGCCCTGAATCGAACCTGGGTTGAATTTCAACAGGCTTTTTCAATGTCTGAGTGGCAGAATGGTCTACGCACACGGACCATATCCTCATGGCCGCTGGTTCGACAAATGTTTTTTTCTAGCGAAAAATACTGTTACGGACACTCCATTGTCACAGCGGGCTGGGCACATAGCGCGAAGAACTGATGGCCGTTGGGGCAGAAAAGTTCTGGATTGGAGACCCTTCGACCAAAAGCGCAGCGTAGGACGTCCACCAACAAGATGGACAGACGACCTTGTAAAGATCGCAGGATCGCACTGGATGCAGACCGCTTGTGATCGGTCGATGTGGAAAACCGTGGGGAAGGCCTATGTTCAGCAGTGGACGTCCTTTGGCTGATGATGATGATGATGATGATGACACTCCATTGGTCGTATTCTATTTTATTTATAAATACTCTGTCTTTTGTGCGCATGTCTATTTTGTCGATGTGTAATTGTACTGGTTGTGTCTTTCAGTGTGTGCCTGTTATCTTTAACCCTAATCACACCTTATACAGCATTGAATTCCTATACAGTCTCATTTATCCCAGTTCATAAAAAAACTTTCTTGACTTTGCAACGGAATGCTATGCACAATAAGACATAAAAATTAAACGCTATAGAAACATATTTTTTTCGATACCCGACCTAATTTTCATGGTCGACTGTACCATCCTTCTTAAGAGTCGATCCCTCGTAAGTTACAACTTGACAGGGGCACTCGACTATTTTTTTTATATATATATTTTACTCGGCTACACTTTTTTATGTCTGTCACGGTAGCTACCCATAGTTAAGAGTAATTTAACACTAAAAAAGGTCCAAAAAGGTTCAACATGTTATGGTGTTATGGTTACGTTAGCCCACACGACGTGTAATAGAATAAAGATTGTCAAACTTACCACAAATTAGTAGGACAGTATTGAAAGTTTTTGTTAGAGGTATTACATTATTCTTTATTTCACACTAAAAGAATACAAACAGAGAAGTTTTACATAGAAAGATGAACAATGTAGGCGGTGTTATCAGTATGAGCGATCTCTTCCAGACAACCTTTGGGTTGTAGATAGATAGAGAACACGTCTTTATTGCACACCACAAAAATAATACAAATCAACATACAAAGAGAGATGCACAATTTAGGCGGTATCATCGCTAAGAGCGATCTCCAGTATTGGACCAGATTGAAATGTTTATCTTGATAAGGTTTTGGTAATGATGTCATAAACTTTAAATTTACTGTCATCTAGACACGTATAAAATAATGACAAGAATTTATTTTCACGGATAGAAAAAAAAGCGTCTTGCCGTTTTTAATTTTTTTATTTATTCAATTAAAGCTATAATAGGCCCATAATATAAATACCTTACAGACTAACATACATTCAAATGAAACTTATAAAAATAATTGTTTCTTCGGTTTACGCGAACAGTAGACATTGAAATGATACACTTTTTACGGATTACTGTGACCACGGACGCTGAAAAGGGTCCGAAACGTCAGGTTAAAACAAAATGTAAATAAATCGCGAAATAATCCGTAAAAAGTGTATTATAAAAATAAAACAAAACAATACTCTTTTAGCCCCATTGGCCGACAGGGCACACCTGCAACTTAATGTCGCCACAAGTCGAGCATCGAGTGCCATATGCTAGTGTGTCCTGGGCCAAAGTGTTCCACCACTTCCAGCGTTCTCCTCCAGTCAACCATCAATCTACCGCTTACCTTTGATTATAATTTCGTCCGATAGACTCCGGTAGCCATTAAGAACAGAATAGGTGTCTAACTTATAACACTCTTTTTTTTCGTCGGAGGGTAGAAATAAGAAATTTTAATTTGACTAAGGTTCGATTCGCTGAATCTTAATACACATCCGAATCAAAAATCCAAGCATTAGTTTAAAATAAAACAAATCCAGAAAATCCACCACTATCTTTGTTGGCTACGTGTTCTTTCTCAGTCAAATCTACTACCACAGCCTTGCCAGCGTTCTCCGCCAGTCAACCGTCAATCTACCGTTTACCTTTGATTATGATGTCGTCCGACAGACTCCGGTAGCCATTTTGTAAGCACGCGTCGCTGCACAAACCGCAACTCGGTCATGCGGCAACCTGACGAGATGGGTGTTCCTATATCACGCATGCTTGTTGGCTTTGATTAAAATAAAATGCAGAAGAAACGTTACGTCTTCACCCCAGTTCAATCTATCTAGATAACGTAACATTTGACGACCACTTTAGTGTAATGGTCAAGTAGTTGACTCTTAACCAAGAGGTCGCGGGTTCGATCCCCGCACTGTACAAACATTTGTGTGCATGAACATGTCTGTTTGTACTCGTCTGGGTGTTATATGTATTTATTTAAGTTTATCTGTAATACCACTGTTGATTCTGATTTGTGTAGCGCTAAAGCTACTTACCACGGAGTCAGATCAATATATATGTGATGTTGTTGTATATTTATTTATTAATATTTATTTGTAATGTATTTTTTTTTCATCATCTACTAGATTAAGTTTATTGCTAGTACAAGTTTGACTAACTTTATATTAGTCGTAAATTTATTTAAATATGCTGTACAGTTTATTTGTAGGCTATTTGAGATAAGGTAAAGTTTAGGTTATTAGTGAAAACATTTCTTTACGTATATACTTTAAGTGTTCAAAATTAAAATTCTATTTAATTTGTAAAATTTCTAAGACAGTAACAGGTTATCCTGCTAAGTTTTATAAAATGTAAAATGAAACTCGAAATAGATCCTTAACTTAGAGGATTTATTTTTCAATAAACTCCTACCTGTCATAGTGTAATATCCATAATTTTGACTATAGTTTTAAAATGTTATTAGTTATAAGCGGCTACGGTGCTAAGAAAATTAATTCCATAACCTGTGAGGTTTCCCCGGCAGGAGGTGTTTATATTGCAAAATAAATAACTATATTACAAAGTTTCATGACATATTTTAGTTTTAGTTAGACTTCAAATAAAGAGTTATTTTCCTAAAACTAAGTTTTACTGTGGACACCACTTTGGTGTAATGGTCAAGAAGTTGACTATTAACCAACAGGTCGCGGGTTCGATCCCCGCACCGTACAAACATTTGTGTGCATGAGCGTGTCTGTTTGTACTGGACTGGGTGTAATATGAATTTAATTTAAGATTATTTGTAATACCACTGTTTATTCTGATATCTGTAACACAAGTGCTTAAGCTACTTACCACGGAGTTAGATCAATGTTCGTGATGGAGTTGTATAATTACTCATTTATACGAGCTTTATACGTGTATCAAAACGATTTATTGACGTGACAACGTCTTATAAATTGGTTTGCCGGGTGACACTTCAAGAAACTGCGTTACGCTCCGCTCACGTTATGCGCTCACAATGAGAGCGAGTGAGAGGCACGCGTCCCTTCGACTCGGGCATGGTTAGCCGGCCTAAGAGCGAGTGAGACAGACCTAAAAAGTGAAAGGCACGCGTCCCTTCCACTCGAGCACAGTTAGCCCGCCTAAGAGCGAGAGAGACAGAGCGAGAGAGAGAGAGTGAGAGAGATAGGCATACACACCGGTTCATGTTATACGAATGAATATTCACATTAAAATTATTTTACCACTCAAAGTCGTTGTCACGTAAAACTTTCGCCCGTATACCGACTTTACAGGCAACCAATTTTTTATAAAACAAATTTATTCTTGGGAGTTTGACTACAAATTTATAAAAAGCCAAAAAAGTTATCTTCGATATATTCAAAGTATTAGTATGATGCCCGACCCATATAAATTACATTAAGGATAGATATTACTCACCGGAAAAATGGGCATCTATCCTCTAAAATCTTTGCATTCATTTTGGCATTGCATGCTGTCGCTGCGAGACATACAACTGAGTCAATTAAGATAGAGTTAGAGATTCGTTTGATAGATATGAAAAAAAAAACGAATTTATCTGCAAACCTAAATAATGTAATTAAAATCGGGTCATCTATATCACTGGGGCATATATCTCGGCTTTACCCTATAAATATACCCCGGGCCTAACATTTCATTTCGAAGTTAAAATACTGGTACACAACAACACAAAAACGTACCTACCTAATGTCAACCAACTCGCATAAAGCTCTACCACCAGTACAGCTTAATCCATTATCAAAAAAGCTTTTTAACAACACCGTTATTCTTATCAGAAACACCAAAACAATTCCTTTGAAGTTGTTCGCGACCACACAGAGAAAACTAATAAATTAAAAAGCAAAAAAAATCTATCCACCATTCAGATAAATCCAATCTTTGTCTATGAATTTATAATGCATGCTATCTCTTTTATTTGAGTGGGTTAGAGCGAGATGAAGAGCACTAGAGGTGTAAGTTTTAGATTTAAAAGAATGGTGTCAATTCGACGTCATTATCCATCTACGGCCGTATTAATAGAGCGAACCTACTATGCAGTATCGTTTTGGAAACGATTTAAGGTAAGTAAGATAAAAACTTATAAACTTACTACAAAAGAACTGAAATTTAATAATATCTAAAAGACATAACGGCTCCGGTCATCTGGGAGGATTCGAGCCCCCGACCTTTGGAAGTCCGGTCCAATGCTCCAACCAAAAAAAACGGTTGCCTGTAAAGTCGGTTTTACGGGCGAAGATTTTACGTGACACCGATCATGTTTGAGTGGGAGAGAGACGCAAGGCATTCGCCGGTCCGGCAGGCCTCTCTCTCGTTCGGTGACTCATCGTTACGTTACCGGGCGTTACACATTTTCATGAGTGACTCCGAGCCGCAACCTAATTTAAGACGTTGTCACGTCAAAGAACTTAATTAATTAAATAATATCTTACTTACTGGCCACATCGTCACTTACCATCAGGTGAGATCGTGACCAAATGCCTAGATAGCTATTGGAAAAGAAACGTAGGTATATCTCCTCAAGTTTAAGTAATTTCTTTTGTCATTCAGTTTGAATTGGCCGTGTACGGGGCAAACCATACATCTTAAGAGTTGTTAAATAAAATGCTGGCGATTGAGGTAATGTAGATGTTGAATCTATTTTTAGTGTAACAAAATAAAGTAGCGACATCTAGACTGCTAATAGTGTACTTAGGCTAAAAGATGTTTTGTCCAAGCTTGTGTTAAATAATACTTTAAAAAAAAGTTAGTTTGTTTACGACAACCTTGTTTTAATTATCACAGTTTTATTTATTATTTATTGGTTTATTGTAAATAAGCGTATTGAAGAACTTTTGATACTGCTAAGTTGACGTGTGAATGCTGTGAATGCGATGTATGCACTGACTAATTTGAGTAGAAATATGGATTGTACATATTGCTAAATTGCTGATGGCGTGATTTGAAATGTGTGATATGTACACCGCACAGGCCTTATTATATTTTAACAAGCGTTTAACACTACCGTGTTCTTTTGTAGTAAGCTTGCGAATAGTAAAACAATTTAGTTCATCATATGTATCGCACATCTAGTTCTTTATAGTCAATGTCAAAAAATCTTAAATTGAGTTAACCGTGCCACACCTTTCCATCTATGCTTGCTTATCTATTGTGTGCTTAGAGAGAACTAAATGTGCTGTATATTTACATAGAGTTAAACATACCTATCACTTTTTGCGTTTATTTTTTGGCGTTAGTAGACTAAAACTATCAAAAACATACGATTAACTTACTATTTTGTTATGATTGAGTATCGGAATTGGCTACCTTGCTGGTTTCAATACAAATCTATCTGATATAACAGCCGTTTCTATGAAACTCAAACTATATCTATCTTTCAGTTAATTTTATATATAAAAATGAATTGCTGTTCGTTAGTCTCGTTAAAACTCGAGAATGGCTCAACCGATTTGAATAATTTTAGTTTTGAAATATTCGTGGAAGTCTAGGGAAGGTTTAAACGGTGAGAAAATTAAAAAAAATGTGAAAACAGCGGGCAGGACAGCGTCTGCTGGGTCCGCTAGTCTTCTTATATATAACAATGAATTGCTGTTCGTTAGTCCCGCTAAAACTCAACGGCTGAACCGATTTGATTAATTTTAGTCTCGATATATTCGTGGAAGTCCAGGGAAGGTTTAAACGTTTAGAAAATTTACAAAACCAGCGGGCAGGACAACGTCTGCCGGGTCCGCTAGTCTTATATACTCGTATAAAATGAATTGCTGTTCGTTAGACTCGCTAAAACTCGAGAACGACTGAACCGATTTAAATAATTTTGATTTAGATTTATTCGTGGAAGTTCAGGTAAGGTTCTCACCGTTTAGGTGAAAAAACAGCGGGCAGGACGTCTGCCGGGTCCACTAGTCATAGATAGAAAGGATTTTAAAACCTGCAATTAGGTGGACTAATAAATAAACAAATGAACATCACTTACATCGATCTGACTCTTGGTTAATAGTCAACTTCGTGACCATTACTCCAAAGTGGTCGTCGAAAACTGGTGGTATCTAAAAACCACTAGAACTAACTCGGTTGATGAATACGGGTCTAAACCTCTTTATCATCACTACGCTAGCTTTTATATTGATAACACAAAGGTGTTAATACAAATTCCGACTCTTTGTTTTATGTATGCTTTATTGTTATTGGAGTAATTAAATAAGGTTTTTATTGAACTCGTATTGCTGTCCTCTTTGTTCTTTGAGTGGAATAGGTCGTGTTTGGGATGGGTGACCGTTGCGACCACATGAGTGACGTCTATTTTATTTATTTAATTATTTAAAAAAACCCCCCCTTCATCAATCCGCACTGAGCCCGCGTGATGGAGTATGGCTCTTACCACCTCATAGTTGAGATGAGGCCTGTGCCCAGCAGTGGGACGTATACATTTGCGGAGAGCTAATTAGGCACACAGATAACGTTATTTAGTAGTTTTTTTTTTCTTCTATCCTCTATTATTACAAGTAATAATAGTCCTCCTGGCCGATTTCGACCACGGCGACCAATCTCAACAGAGATCAGCCAACTACGCAGACGATATTATAGTGCACAAGTGTGAGCGCAATACACAGGTGCACTCACTGTTCCATCACTCTTAAAGTTCGGTGAGACGGCAATCCGACATGACCGGAGTGAGATCAGGCGCAGGACCAACGGCTTAACGTGAGCACCAAGGCACGGGCATGTAACACCGACAACTTCCCGACTCCGAGCTGTTTTTGAGAAATTCATGACAGAAAATCTCAGAAACAATTTTGGCTCGACCTGGGATTCGAACCCAGGACCTCTCGGATGTAAGGCAGAAACTTTGCCACTACACCAACGAGGCAGTTTACAAGTAAAAGGTTTGTTTAAATACAACTGAAATACGTGAATTTGGTCACTTTTCATGCAAACATTTCTTATTGAGCCCCCTCGTTGGTGTATGGCACGTACAACTCCATAGTTGACATTATGACCTGTTGTAGAAGTATTTTTGTGGGGCAACATGTTAATATACATCTAGAGGAGATAGCTAACGTCACTCCTCAAATAATCTGAAAACTTCTAGATACAACGGCACTAAGCAGTGAACTATAATTACCTGTTTTGCCTTATAGCATCAGTGGGACGTAGAATTCTATTTACTCGTAACAGTCTAAAATTTTAAATAGATAGATAGATCAACAATTAATCGTACAACACAAAACAAAATTACAGACAAGTTTAATAAAGATGTACAATTTATGCGGCCTTATCGCTTGTAACGATCTCTTCCAGATATTGTATTTAAAATCATTATGATTTTAAAGACTTTTTTGCAAAAAGTCCGCCTAAATTCAAATATTATAATTAAAAAGACTTTATTTTTAACACGCTTTTATTAGATCGGGGTGTATGTATGTATGAATGTATGCTTGGTATAGTAGTATGTGAAAATCATCCTATTATTGGCACGTATAAAAGAAAAGTATGAAAAAGTCATAAAGTCCACCCCACGCTTTTTACTCTACTGTAATATAAATTCCGTGTACTCAGAAATTATTTTCTCTTTTTAGTTAGCAATAAAAGCGTGTTTTTTTAGTTTTTGAAACTATTATTTCCGTGTCAGTTGTGCAAAAAGGAACTATCTCCTTTTTAAATAATTAGGTAGTTATAGTGAGGTCCTATTGCATAGCTAATTAGTATCTATTTTCCTGTTGGAGGTTTCTCAGATCTTTACTAGTGAGTATGACAGATATTTACCTTATTTTATTTCGCAAAAGAGCGACAAAATTTGCATTAAACTTTGTACAACGCCATTTTAATGCACATAAGCTATTAAAACACGTAAATAATTTACCCTCACAATTGTAACCGAACACTCGATATAAAACGAAATATTTTTTGTCACCACATGTCGAACTAAACGAATATCGTCATAAACATTGTATGTATATCTGCAATCAGATTTCTGCGTCATAAAATCATGTAACTCCTGTCAAGAAAGTATAAAGATTTAAAAATAATATTGTGCCGATGGCAACTTAACACCTGCGCAGTATAATAAAACCATAACCGCTAGGGCGGGGCGGTGATACAGTGAGAGCTAAGCTATAACAATTTTGGTTTCGATATTAAGTAGAGCCCTAGCGGCTCGCCCGCAAACAATCGCGCGTATTAGTGATCATTTTCAAATTCAACAAAATTTCTCTAAATTTACTCGCCATCCTTTTCACACGCCAGTTGCAAGCCGTCTATCCGTCCTGCTCTGATGCAATGTTTTTATTCCAGTGACGGGCGATGCATCTGGTGGATGATGCGTTATTCCAATAACAATTTGGATATAGCATATTTACATTCAAAACAGTATTTCTCTATATAGGAGTTGTTCAAGTTTTCTGCACTACTCGACAGCGAGTCTTTTCAATCGATACTTGAAACATTTTTTTAGACGAACCGTTACGGAGAATGGTATACAGAACTAATGAATATGTCAAGATATCATCGGAAAATTTCAAAAGTAAAGCTTTTGCAATAATCATTTATTGCTTCCCAAAAAAATTAAAAGAAAATATTGACCGAGTTCAAGAACATTAATAGAGTTTACGACGAGCAAGTAAGTACCTATCACTCTATTCGTTTGAATAATACACCAAACTAATAAAAGTTTGGCTTACTTTCATCCGTGAATATACCTATTAACAGAGTTGTTAGTGTACCCTATTAATATTAGTACCTAGTACCCTTGTATTATTGATATTGTACCCTACTGGGTGGATGTATGTAGTTTTATTGACGTCAATTGATAGAATGCTGTATATTTGCTATTAAATAAATTATTTAAAAAAATGGGCTTTACTATTCCCAGCTACAAATGCTATGCAACTGCCTTCTCCAAAAAAGCTATTACGGAATTCTAAGCCATTGCCAGTATTGCCACAGATTCACCCAAACTTTTTTTTCCAGAAACAATATTCTACATAGCCACTATCTTTAATCTCGTAATGTGCGACCACCTTTTCAAAAAAGCCACACAACCCACCGAGACTCGAAGCCTAATTGCGATAGAATCAACCAAACTTTTTCCAGCAACAGCTTCTAAATATATTATAAATATATATAATAGATTATATAAATCAGCTGATTTCGAACACGGCGGCCATTTTTATCAGAAATCAGCCACGCAGGATATATAATATATAGTGCACTAGTGTGAGCACAATACACAGGTGCACTCATTGTTCTTTATACTCTCAAAGTTAGGTGAGACGGCAATCCGACATGACCGGGGAGAGATCAGGCGCAGGACCAACGGCTTAACGTGCGCACCGAGGCACGGGGGTGTAACTCCGCCAAGTTCCCGACTCCGAGCTGTTTCTGAAAAGTTCATCAAAAAAAATCAAATAAAAAAAAACAATTTCTTTTTTTAATCCCTGACGAAAAAGAGGTGTGTTTAAGTTTTTACCACTATAACCGTTAATGTATTTATGAGTGTTCGGGTTTTGTGTTCTTGGGTGTGTCTGTCTGTCGTCATCGTAGCTCTCGAAGGGGTGGACCGATTTCAAAGCGGTTTTTTTACGGTGGTTCTTAGCTATAGCTGGTCAAAATCCGTCCAGCCGCTGAAGCTCACCAGCTGTTTCTTAACTCATTCCGGGGTTTTGAAAAGTTAGCTTTTTATATCTTGTACTGTGCACCCGGCCTTATCCCAACCACCTTGTCAAAAAAAGCCGCCGCCATGGCACTTCATTTGATGTCAATTATTGTACTCCATAGAGTCAAACGTCTTGCCTTCATTCACAAAGGAATGTTTGCGTACATCTGTTCCTGTTTGGGGACCCGTGGGATGATAAGAAAACCTTAAACTACATTACCTACTCTAGGTTAACCCTATTTATCTCTTATTTCCTGTTTTATCAAGGTATTGGCTAACCGAACCACCCTTCTAAATAATAATATACAACAACATCACTTACATTGATCTGTCTCCGCGGTAAGTAGCTTAAGCACTTGTGTTACGGATATCAGAATCAACAGTTGTATTACAAATAAACTTAAATAAATACATGTAACACCCAGACCAGTACAAACAGACATGCGACCTCTTGGTTAATAGTCAACTTCTTGACCATTACACCAAATTAGTCGTTGTTACCGAGTACTAATCGCAGTTAAAAATTTATTACTCTCTTATTTCCTGTTTAATGAAGATATTGTCTAACCAAACCACTCTTCTAAATTAACTTATTATGTTATTTCTATTTTCTGACCTTTCAAACATTCCTGGACTTGCACGAATATTTCGAGACTAAAATTAGTCAAATCGGTTCAACCGTTCTCGAGTTTTAGCGATACTAATGAACAGAAATTTATTTTTATATATTACTAGCTGACCCGGCAACCGTTGTTTTGCCATTTAATTTTTTTTTTATCACTTAGAGGTATGAAAAATAGATGTTGGCCTATTCTCAGACCTACTCAATATGCTCACAAAATTTCATGAGAATCGGTCAAGCCGTTTCGGAGGAGTATGGCAACGAAAACTGTGACACGAGAATTTTATATATTAGATATAGATTACCGAGAGAGTCATCAAACAATTTTTAAAATGTACTGTTAAATTACGAAATTACACACTAAAATATGAAAAGAAAATGTCTACGGAACCCCTAGCCAAAATTCTCCCAGTGCAAGCCCGTGCGACTTTTTTCTTACAACACTTACAATGAATCTTGTGATCCTCCAAGCGTTAAATTTTGATCCCAAAGTCCTTGTGGTAACAATAGCATGTCTCATACATTGTTATTCCGAACCACGTATTAATACTCAAAAATAAACCTTAAAATGTTTGCACCATGTTCTGAAATAGCTTGCGATTTTCGCCAATTATATCGCTAAGCTTTTCATTGTAATACATGAATGGTAAGAAAAAAAAATTACACTCGAAATCACAAATTAACGACTTGTACCACATTATCCATGAATGCTCAATATTGCGATAGATATGGTCATTGCTGCAAGTAAAAATTGCGATATTGTCATTAACAAAGTGATCGTGGTAAGAGGTATGAAATAAGATATTTTAATTCTCACCAATTTATTTCAATTCGAATTTGCACAGATAGGTTTTAAAGAAGGAAACTTGAAATCTAATACTTTTTGGGTAGGTAAATAATTTTGTAATTAAGTTTTTAGTTTATTGGGCATATTGGAGTAAAGATAATATTTTGATCGAACAACAACGAATTCTTCGAAATTCAAAATGACAGAATCGGAATCATTCGAATTTCTTAAGATGAAGCTCTAACAAAACTTTATATGAAACTAGCTGAACCCTCAAATTATGTTTTGCCATATAAATTACTGAGGATAACCCTTATTACTAAGGGATATATGGCCGATTTTCAGACCCACTCAATGTGCTCACAAAATTTCACGAGTATCCGTCCAGCCATTTCGGAGGAGTACGGGAACGAACATTGTGACACGAGAATTTTATATATAGAGATTTTACGCTCTTACTAAGTACCAAATTAATTTAGCCCGAGGTCATATTATCGCACAAATAATGAAAATGAAAATAACAAAAAATTATTTCAATAGATGTAAACATACAATGCGTAGTGGTTGGGACCAACTTTTTAAACATATAAATGCTTATGTCAGGAGGTCCCGCTCTCTCTTAGCGGTATAAGTTTTTACATGCTATTTTTAAACGTTACATTAAACAAGTGAAATAAATTAATTACAATATACGTATAATGCGTAATGATAAAAAGCAAGATAAACACTATCATTATTTAATTAAACACTAGCACACACTCATTCAATCGCGCACACACACACCCACAAATACAATATAAGTAAGTAAATTTTAACAGTGTAATAAAATAACTAAACTACTTTAATGTCACTTATTTATTATAAGGTTTAAAAACATTAGAACGTTGGAACAGTCTATTACGTAAACTACTTTTGTAAGTACACATACACATACTTTAAAATGGTCGAACAATACTTAAAATACAGACAACTTTTGACTGTATCAGTGTCAATTCTTATACTAGAAAAAGCCACTCGAAGGCTGTTTGCTTAGCCATCAATTAAATTACTTCGTAAAATCAAAAAAACTAACTTTCTAGTTAAAAAACCCCCGACATGCGCCTGGAAAACAGCTGTTGAGCTTAAACGGCTGGACGGATTTAAGCCAGCTAAAGCTACGAACCACTGTGATTATATTACCTTTCGAATAAAAGAAACCACATGGAAATCGATCCATCCGTTCGGGAACTACGATGCAACAGACAGACACACACAAAAACACATAAACTTATATCACCCATCTATCTCATCCATCGATGAAGACATCGGGGATAAAAATAAGTGCACTAGTAAAAGTTATCGTTTACCTATTGTCTGAAGTTTAGTAGTATCTAACGTTGAACCAGTTAATAAAGTGTTTTTAGACGTTAATAAACGTTATTTGTTAAATTAAAACATATTGCTTCTTATCATTACGCAGACTAAATATATTATAATTATTTTTGGTAAGTACAAATACTTTGAAATGGTCGATCAATACTTAAAATACAGACAACTTTTGACAGTATCAGTGTCAATTCTCATACTAGAAAATGTCACTCAAAGGCTGTTTGCTAAACCATCGATTAAAATACTTCGTAAAATCAAAAAAACTAACCTTCTAGTTAAAAACCTCCGACATGCGGCTGGAAAACAGCTGCTGAGTTTAAACGGCTGGATGTATTTAAGCCAGCTAAAGCTACGAACCACCGTGATCATAATTTACCTTTCGAATAAAAGAAACCACATGGAAATCGATCCATCCGTTCGGGACCTACGATGCCGCGGACAGACACACTCAAAAAAACATGAACTTATATCACCCATCTTCTTAATCGGGGATGAAAAATAAGTGCTTTATTAAAAAATATCGTTTTTATTTCCATTTATTAACCTATAAAAAATCTTATAAAACATGTAGGTGTTTGCTTAGTATAAAACCACTAAGGTTTGTAACTTCACTAAGCTAAAGTTTACGTCGACCAACATCTAAAACAAACGTAGGAAAGTTAACAATATACATAATTAGTGTTTTAAATTAATATCTAACGTTAAATTAGCTGATGAAGTTTTTTTAGATATTAACTAGCTGACCCGGCAAACGTTTTTTGCCATATAAATGTAAAGTGTGGACTACCCTTATCACTAAGGGGTATGAAAAAAAAATGTTAACCGATTCTCAGACCTATACTCAATATGATCACAAAATTTCATGAGAATCGGTCAAGCCGTTTCGGAGGAGTACGGAAACGAACATTGTGACACGATAATTTTATATGCATTGAGATAAACGTTATTTGTTTGATTAAAACATCTTTATTAACCCTTTAAAAGTAAATTAGGTAAATCATGTAAATTCGCCAACAATTTTAGCATTTTTAGTACAAACAAAGAGTTAGATAGCATCTGTAATGAAAGGTTGTCGAATATTTTCGACAGTTTCGTATGAAATATGAGAGGTTCCCGAGACGGCCGTATCTGAGATCTGTGGGACGAGAGTGACCGTGGCTTGTGATGTTTATGGACAAAAAGTTTTAAGTTTACATAATCTTAGGTGAATTTTTATCAAGAGAATAAATTAGAACATTATGGATTTGACACCCAACATTCCATTGCATTAATTACAATTATATTATCATCATTTTAGCCTGTTACAGTCAACTGCTGGACATAGGCCTCCGCCAAGGAGCGCTACAGCGCACGATCTCCCGCCCTTTGCATCCAGTCACTAACAGCTGCACTACCAGTTCAGGTCATCTGTTCATCTAGCCGGGGGGCGTCCCACACTACGTTTACCTAAGCATTGTCTCCATTCGATAACCTTCCTGCTCCACCTCTCGTCGGTTTTGCGACAGACATGGCCAGCCCTCTGCCAGTTTAGATTGCTACATTTTTGGACAACATCATCATATTATGGGTAAGTAAACCTAATTAACAATTACGAACACTAAAAAGGAATAAAAAAAAGTTTTTAATCCATGAAACATATTCGTGTTTTCGCATGTCGTCTAATTAATTGCAAAATAACCAAGCTTTGACCAATTAATGTACGTTTATAATCACCTAGAACAACCACGCTACAGTAGAGGTAATCAACCAAACAGGTTATTTTTCCTCGATCAATATTTCAATTTTAAATTTCACCAGATTAAGGACAAAAATATATTTAGCTGCTGGGGGCACAATGTATTTATTTTTATTTAATATTATTTCTGTTTTTACGAAATTACAATACAACCCTTTAGCCAATTATTGAAATTATTCAAATATACAATAATATACTTATAAGATCCCTATAAGAACCCTATAAGATCAAACATTTTATTCAATTGAACCCTGATTCAGAAAGATAAATTTAATTTTGTATTTTCCAGTGCTTAACTTATTTATAAATCCTACTCTGATTAACATCTTTTGATGGTCATGGATAGCAATAAATATTTTGATACGACTTCAAGACATAACATGATCTCTCTCTGTGAACTACTCAAAGTCGCACGAGCAGTAGTAGAGATAGGTGTAAGTATATTATACCTTGTACAAATATATAATGTAAATATTATTTATATACAAATAGTGGTATATTACTATACTACTATTATACAGAAAAAGAAGGAAAGGAAAATATTTATTTGGCACATACTATATTAAAATATCATGAAACATAAAACTAAAACTTAGCAAAAAAACAAAAAAAAAATGTAACAATATGACCAAATTGGTCCCCACTCAGCATTATTGCCGCGGCAAGCCATGGCGCTAGTTTTCAGTGGGAACCACTGAGGTCTTGTCACCTACTCGAACTGAAAATCTGTGAAGAATAGTTCACTGCACTGAGACCGCGTGGAGAATGACTCGTAGTACCACGTTATCGTTGAGGTGAGGACTGTGCTCAGCAGTGGGACGTTTAAATGCTGATGATATGATGAAAATTCGTAGCAGTGGATATCTTGAGGTTGTTATGATAAAGTCCAAACAATCCTTAATAACATTCAAAGTTGGTCACCCGAAAAACTGAATTATTTGATATTGTAACATAAAATTTACAACATGGATTAATCAGGCTCTCTGCTTTACCGAGACCCAATAAAAATCAATGTTTAAAGTAACTTAACCGAAGATTTAAGATAAAAATATCGAATTTAAGTAATGCAATGTTTTTAATTTAAATTTTGGCCCGTTTTAATTTTTGCGGATATATCGAATTTTGAGAATTCGGGGCTGAGATTCTCTTAATTGTAAAGAAAATAAATTAAGTAAAGTAGGTTGTTCCATAATTTTTGAGTCTGCTGTTTACTTCTTAGCTCTAAATCAGGGTTTCTTAAGCTGGGGTCCACGCAACCCCAGGGGGTCCATGGAGAATGTGTCGGGATTCCAAGATAGCTCAGTTAAACCATTAAACATGCTAATCAGAAAATTATGTAACCACGAAGATAACCACCACTTAAATAAGGTGTGTTTTCTTTGGAGCTATCAAATTCTGTAAAGGCGACCTGTGATTGCAAAAAGTATGGTGTGCAAAGTGCTTCTATTACTCCACAAATAAGTTTACTACAAAAAAACTCAGCAGTGTTTTTGAAATGAGACACTTTTACGGATTATTTCGCGATTTATTTACATTTTGTTTTAACCTGACGTTTCGGACCCTTTTCAGCGTCCGTGGTCACAGGTAGACTAAGGTGTTAGTTGTTATTACATAGTTTGAAAAAAATTTAAACTACCATCACTCAAAAATATTAAGTTACGTTCCTATCCACACAAAATGAGCTAACAGTATCTTGAGGTCTTGCAGTGCGGGGTCGAGCTTGAGTCTTGGCTAAAACAGGATCCCAAGCTGGTGGAATTTTCCAACCATCTTCTCTATTAAAATTAGGGTGTATTAAAATCTGGTGTGTCTTTTGGTTGGTCAAAGCGTATGAAGTGGTTGGGTTTTATCTAACGCGTGTTCACACACTGCAGACTTTGTGTTCCGTCTATGTTTAACGTCGGCTATATGTTCTTTAATCCATACGCTTATACTACGCTTTGTTTGCCCTATGTAGGAGAGTCCGCAGTCACATTCCAGTCTGTACACCCCTGCGTTTTGAAGAGGTAGGTTACACTTAACCGGTGGTAAGAATTGGTTGATCTTCTTCGGCGGCTTGAAGTAAGTTTTGATTGCAGCACGCTTCAAGATGTTTCCAATTTTGTCAGTGACACCCCTCAAGTATGGTAGTACGGCAGGTTGGCGGTCGACTGTATGAACTTTGGTCCGGGGTCTGCAACGGCGTGGTACTGGTAGCTGGTTGTCCCGTAGTACCTTCCTGACATGCTGAAGCTCAGCAGCCAAGTGTTGGTCATCAGTGGTCAGCAGTGTTGACAATAGGCATGATGACACCTTTCGTAAATTTTCAAGATCATGGTGTTTTAAAAACATAACTTCAAACATAATTTATATCCAAAAACCTGTAGAAACCAATTTTTATTAAAATAGAAGAGAATGAAATAAACGTTCAGTCATATGACTTTGATTTCTGATACTATACTATGACGTCAAATATAGTATACCCATATAATATCTGAGGCAGATCGTTTTGACAGATGATAAAGAGTAGCTATGTCAACGATTGGTGGTGTCATCCAGCCTATTGTGTAGTAAATATAAGGCGGCTAATTCACAGTGAATGACAGCACACATGACATTAACTAGAATGCTGCCAGTTGGTTAGATATTATTTAAGCAAGGGTTTATCACTGACGATTTTATTTGTTGTGATAAGCCTAAAAATAGCTATTCCAAGAAAACATCAAGTTTATTAATAAGAGAGTTAGTATAATGTCTAGCCTTGTTACAAGAAAATCTGTTCATCTAATCCATTTTTCGTGTGAATACAGCGGTAAAGCTTAACTCTGACCGTTGTTTAGCCGATGGTTTATCTTTATGGGAAGGCGGTAGGGTTGGCAATATTATTTAAAACTCAGCCAAGGCAAAAGTAAGGAGCTTATAGCGCAGTGGTAGCAGCGTGGTGGTCGCGATACCAAAAGTTAAGCAATTTCAGGTCATGTTTGGGAATGGTGATCATTCCGATGACCACTTTGGTTAATGGTCAAGAAGTTGACTATTAACCAACATGTCGCAGTTTCGATTTCCGCACTGCACAAACTTTTGTGTGCATGAACATGTCTGTTTATACTGGTCTGGGTGTTATATGTATATATTTAAGTTTATTTGTAATACCACTGTTGATTCTGATATCTGTAACACAAGTGTTTTAATATTGAAAAGCATCTTCGTGCTTCAGAAGGCACGTTAAGCTGTTGGTCCCGCTTAATATTGATGGATATTAGTCGTTAAAACTGGTCAGAGACCCTCGGCTTCATTCGCTATTTGCCACCACTATTTAAATAAACATTGAAAGGATAATACATGCATGCATATTTTTTTAACGTTTTTACGATAATACATACTACGACTCTACTACTAAAGTATTAGTAGTAGAGTAGTACAAGAATTTAATAAGGAAAGTAATGACTTTCGCTATTTATTTTTATAAGAAACTTCTGATGGCCGAAAATGGCTTCCTTTTATGTCATTGAGAGAGATCAAAGGATCTGTGTGTTATTTTCTTTCGATCAATGGAAGTATTCGTATAAGAAAAAAGGATGTTATATATATAATAATTGATTGCCATGCTCTTTCTGCTCAATGGCAGCGTTCTTGTTAGAAAAAAAAATATACATATATAATTAGCAGACCCGGCAGACGTAGTCCTGCCTGTTACTTCTTCCATAGACTTTCACGAATATTTAAAGACTAAATTTATTGAAATCGGTTCAGCCGTTCTCGAGTTTTAGCGAGACTAACGAACAGCAATTGATTTGTAATAAGAATATGTTATGATTGTATGATGTTATGAGTGGAAAACAAAATTGCAGGGGTTCCCTGAACTCATCACTGCTGAGCACAGGTCTCCCCCAAGGATCTCCACTGCGGTCAGTCATGTACTACCCGCGACCTTCACCACATCGTCGGTCCACCTTGTAGGGGGTGCCGCACCACGGAATGCCTTTCTAGATTTCAAGTCATCTACGGGCGGGGCCTGGTGACTTGTAGCACCGGTTTTTTGCAAACCTATTTCAGGCACCAGCCTCTCGCACCTTAGGTGCACATACTTAGTTCACATTTTATAGATATTTAAGTATTGATGTACATATTAAGAAATAAATAAATAAAATAAATTCCTACTTTGGACAGCCCTATCACCCCAAACCTCTGACGGAAGGTGTTTTCTTTAAATCTGGGTTAAGCCCGGATGCTGAAATTGTTTGAAAATACATGCAACAAACTAAGTCTATTCAATTGTGATATTAATTATTTTCAAAAATAAAAAAATATGTAAGAATGATTCAGTTAAAATCGTTAAGAAATCTCTTGTGATAAGACTGCTGCCGATGTTACGGCGCGTTCACTGGGATGAGCACGAACATTATCGTAACGTATTCGTGTCGTCCAAACATGACAGTCAGAAACTGACAGTTTTCCCATACAAATTGACAAGTTAACGATAGGTAGGTTTTGTAAATGGTTTTTGTACATACCTTAGTAATCTGACTGATTACCTCGCAGAGAGGCGAGGGCTCATTTTAATACGCCAGCGACGCCTTGGCGTATTAAAATGCGCTTTTCAGTATATTTATATAGAATAGAATTAAAGATAGAGATAGTGCATAATGTTTGTATTAATTTTAATCCTCAGCATCATTGGTTATCTTAAGGGAAACCGATAATTAGCCTTACTAAGCATAAGTCTGGAAAATCTGAACTGAGCTTAACTACCACTTTGGTGTAATGGTCAAGGAGTTGACTATTAACCAAGCGGTCGCGGGTTCGATTACCGCACTGTACAAACATTTGTGTTCATGAACATGTCTGTTTGTACTGGTCTGGGTGTTATATGTATTTATTTAAGTTCATTTGTAGTACCACTGTTGATTCTGATATCTGTAACACAAGTAATTAAGTTACTTACCACGGAGCCAGATCAATGTATGTGATGTTGTTGTATATTTTGACGAATTAAATTGGCTTTCGAATAAAAAAACGCATTGAAATCGGTTTAACCGTTTGGGAGCCACGAGGCGACGCCACGGACAGACAGACACACACAAAAATACAAATACACAAACAGAATATTGGTCAAACTTATAATAATAGACCTCCTGGCCGATTTCGACCACGGCGGCCAATCTCAACAGAGATCAGCCAACTACGCAGTAGATATTATAGTGCACAAGCGTGAGCGCAATACACAGGTGCACTCACTGTTCCATCACTCTCAAAGTTCGGTGAGACGGCAATCCGACATAACCGGAGAGAGATCAGGCGCCGGACCAACGGCTTAACGTGCTTTCCGAGGCACGAGTATGTAACATCGCCTACTTCCCGACTCTGAGCTGTTTTTGAGAAATATATTACAGAAAGTCTCAGAAACAATTTTGTCTCGACCTGGGATTCGAACCCAGGACCTATCGGATGTAAGGCAGAAACTTGGCCACAACGAGGCAGTCAAACTTATAGCACCCCTCTTTTTCGTCGGGAGCTAACAAATGGTAGCATTGTGTTTTACATCAGCAACTTTGCAATGTCACTTTGTCTAAGAGCCCAAATAATAACGTTTCAAAGGTCGTGCATATTTCATCTACATTCACAACTTTTAAATTTTAGCCATATAAAAATATATATCTTAGTTGTTTCGTAAAAATTGTGTTTTGTATTATCCGTATATATTTTGCTCAAATTCCCCCTTCCTGTTAATTAAATGTTCCTTTCGGCGAAGGTTGTCTGGAAGACTCACTTGATCCTACAGACAAACTGTGTAAATAGTTTTGTAGGACTTTGTTTATAAAATGTACATGTTGTTTTCATAATAAATAAAAAAAGAAAAAAAGAGATAAGACCACCTACCTCTAAATTGTACATCTTTCTTTATTAAACTTTTCTTTATTTTTTTTTTTGTGTTGTACAATAAAGTGTTAATCCATCTATCTATCTATCTTTTTTACTTTTAATTTATATATGCATTTATTTGCGTTTATGTACCGGGTAAAACCCGAAATGCCCCGCCGTCTGGACGCGACTAATGTGCATATAGACGCAATTACTGCATAATGGGATTGCCGTCTAGCACGGAAGGTCAGGTGTGTGTTCAAAAAAAAAAGAAATATTGAATTACCTTAATGGCATTCAAGCCAACTACGAATGCTTCGACTTAGGGTGCGTTTCCACAGACGCTGAGCTTCCACTATAGATGTGCGAGAATGCGTATCGAAAGATGTGTTCATAAAGAGAACCAATAGAATCGCTTCATTTACCTCGCTGAATTTGAATGAAGCGATTCTTTTGGTTCTTTACAAACACATCCCTCGCTACGCATCCTTGCACATTTCTGGTGGAAGCGCACCCTAACGGTCAGAAGAAGTTCTGACTGAAAATGTTAAGTCTAGTATTGACTCAGTACTAAACTTAACATCTTAACACATTAACGGACAGTCTGCCAGACACATTAGATGTTTTTTTTTCTATAGGCGTGCAGGGTCCGTGAGTGTGTTAATACGTTACAAAGTATTTGCCTTTTTGGGCTTAGTCTTGGCTTTGGCCAAAGACAAACCTATCCTAAATTGAAATGAAAAAAATAGGTAACTAGGTTACCAAAAAAAATACCCAATTGGTATCAAATATGTCTTAAAGTTATCGTTCTTTATTTGCCTTACATTTTTTTTCAACAAAAGCGCAGCGTAGTACGTACCGATATGGACAGACGACCTTGTAAAGATCGCAGGATCACACTGGATGCAGACCGCTTGTGATCGGTCGATGTGGAAAACTGTGGGGAAGGCCTATGTTCAGCAGTGGACGTCCATTGGCTGATAATGATGATGATGATGATTTTTTGTCATATCAAAGAATTGTCTACGAGTTAATGGTTGTAGGTACACAACATTGATGAATCAAAGCTGGCTGCAGCCTAAGGAGCACTTCAAGAAATTCGGACCGATGAGTAACGATGAGTGTCACGGTAGCTCAAATGGGAGAGCAATCGCCCGGCTTGCGAGAGGTGCGGGCTCGAGTCCCGCCTGTGGCACTCCATTTTTTAAAATGTGTTTTAAATTGACATTATAAAGAATTCGCATTGTTAATGCTAAAAAATAATGTAACTTTATCTGTAAAAGGCTGTTTTATAACTCACCCGATAGGGTACTTGACTACTTAAATTCTTAAAAAATGCGGTGTTTTCTTTTTCTTTCATTTTCAGAAGGTTACTTAGTATCGATGACTGTTTTTTCCTTTTTCCTGCCTACAGAGCTGACTTATAAATAATAATAAATAAATGAATATACAACAACATGATATATGTCTCCGTGGTAAGTAGCTTAAGCTCTTGTATTACAGATATCAGAATCAACAGTGGTATTACAAATAAACTTAAATAAATACATATAACACCCAGACCAGTACAAACAGACATGTTCATGCACACAAATGTTTGTACATTGCGGGGATCGAACCCGCGACCTCTTGGTTAATAGTCAACTTTTTGACCATTACACCGAAGTGGACATATACAAACAATGTTTTAAAAGTAGTAGTAGATACTTAGTAATCCATTTTTTTACACCACATAAATTGCCCCCTCTTTCTCTGAGGTTTGACACTGTCTGTCTATACTTGAATTCAAACGCGACTCAGAATCCTCTGCATCGGAGGTGGTATTAAGTAAAGATATTGTTTAAAGAGTCGACGATTTTCGAAGGTACTCCTAAAAGTAAACGAGAAATATAAATACAACATCATATACATTGATCTGACTCTGTGGTAAGTAGTTTAAGCACTTGTGTTGCAGATATCAGAATCAACAGTGGTATCACAAATAAACTTAATTAAATACATATAACACTCAGACCAGTACAAACAGACATGTTTATGCACACAAATGTTTGTACAGTGCGGGGATGGAACCCGCGACCTCTTGGTAAATAGCCAACTTCTTGACCATTACACCAAAGTGGTCGACAAAAGGATATAATGAAATAAAACCAAAAAAGAAAAAGCTTCGAAATTACGAAAGAATATCGAAAGCTTTTATCTTATTTTATCGTTTAGTAGTAGCCACTGGTGCTTTTCCTTAATTTTTTTTGTTTATATGTATTTGACAAAATTCACAGCTTTTTAACATGTTTGCAATACCATTTTAACATACAGCCAAACAAAGTGACGGATTCACTTTTAATGTACAGAAAAAATATTTTACTTTAATTACTTTACTTTATCTGTGAGAAGGTTTACAGACAGAAATTAACTTACCCCACCTCATTTTCCACCAGACTGAATTTCTCTTTTGGCTCATTTTTCTGTACATTGACAATGTTTTTACGCAGTAGATTGTTAAAAATGTATGTAATTACGATATACTTCTTCTCCTTCCTTCTATCCTTTGAAAAACATGTTTTCGGCAAAAAATTGCTTAACTGTCAAAATTGTGATATGGCTCTCAAAGCCACTAATCTCTATCACAACAACTAATAAGGGCCCTAACTCCAACATGGCGACGTTACCATGGCAACCGTATCGCGCTTTTCTTTCTGACTGATCACGCCAGTCGACCCCTGTTGAATCAGGCTAACTGTAGGATGTATAGAACAAGGTGAAATCATTTTACATGCAGCCCCCTTAAGGTAAGCGTCCACAACCCCGCATCGGACGAATCAGACGTAAAAAAACTGTGTACTCATACAGTTATTTTTGTACCTCTTTTGAACTAAAATCCATCCACTGATCCGCAAATTTTATACAAGGCAAACTTAAATCGGTTACGTGCAATGACTCCGACGCGGATCTGTGGTCGTTTACTTTAACTATTTAAGCCGTTGTCCGTATGTAGCCGTTTTCCAGATGTAGATATCCCTGTCACTCTTACAAGCTTGACATTGCGAGAGAACGCGCTGGCTAGAGCCGAAAATACCAGCGGAACGCTAGGAAGTACGGCCTTTGCACCTATGGTTGATATAGTTGATGGAATCAGGCGTTACTTTGCGGAAATTCATGACTAAAGCTGAAAAAGTGAATTATTTTGCTTTAAGTTTCCACTAAACGACGCCAGCGCAGGTACCCAAATACGTCCAACTGTAACCACTTGAAAAAACTAGAGCTGGTAGTCGCAGGACTAAACAATACAACTCACAACGTGACACAGAAGATGCACCCGAAAACACAACACTGACACCAACAAAACACTCGACGCGTTTCGCCATTTCTATGACAAGTTCTCTTTTTCAGAAGAGTTGCACAATTTAGGCGGTCTAGTTGCTAAAACCTAAAACGCGATTCCTTCCAGACAATCTTCGGGGTAAAATCTAAAAGTAAGAAATGTTACATTAGGATTAAGACCATAGATTACGGTAGGTGACGATTTCCGCTAGTGCTGCACTCTAGCGGTGGATTTTGTGAACACACAAAACCCTTTCGAATTTCTGCAGTTTCACAAAATAATAAGATCTTTTGTTTCACCTCTTACCTTACCCCAAACCTCTTTCGAAGACCACAGGTACCTCTTTACCCTCATCATCTGTGACGTATGTAATTAGTCTACCTACGATTTTGAGGATTTTGTCGAGCCGACTGGGTTTAGAAGGTTTCCACATGTGTGGAAACAGCCACGACGCTTTGTGCAAAAAAAAATTTTTTTTCAACCCATTTCATCCCACTGCTGAGAAAATGTCTCCCCCAAACTTGTCCACCCATCTCTATTTGTCGCCACTTTGGTGTAATGGTTAAGAAGTTCACTTTAGACCAAGCAGCTTCGCAGCTTCGAAACTCGCAGTGTCAGATACTTGTGTTCATGAACATTTCTGCTTGTATTGCTCTCGGTGTTTTAAGTCTAAGTTTATATTTAATACCACTGTTGATACTGATTTCTGTAAACTTGTGTTACAGAAGCTAGTTACCACAGAGTCGGATCAATATAGGTGATGTTGTTGTTAATATTAATTTATCAGCCCGCAACTTGGACTGCGTGGACTTTTTTTACCACCGAGTTTCAAAATCCTTTCTTAGCGGATGCCTACGTCATAACATCTGCTTGAATGACAAATTACAGCCCGATCCGTCAAGTGGTTTGCAGCGTTCAATTCCTTATCACGCCCTAAAAGTTATTTTGGAAATATAATTCATGTATTGTTTAATTAAATCAACCTCTTTGTGGCATGTCTAATTGCACATTTAAGTTATCACGTTGTTTTAATTCATTCATGGCTAGGTTATAAGTATATAGCAGATGATTTTAAAAAAACATATGTAAAAAAAAACACGGGTTGCACTCCGGGAGTGCCGGCAGAAGTGAAAACTTGATTATTAACGTTGTGCATTTTTGATTTATTTGAACCGTCTTACGGTTTTTCGATCAGCATCACGTGACCTGACGCGAGTTTCACAGTTTCTACCCATGCCACAAAAGTGCTCAACGCCGCTAAAGAAGTTTTCACTTCAAAAACTCATTTTTTTGTTTCATTATTTAATGTTGAAATATAGGTATGTATATATTACATGAATGGGTGTGTAGTGGCCGTTCTATTTTGACTGTGTATGCGGTCAGCAAGCGACTGCCTTGTGGTTCTGACTCTGATGTTCTTTGTTTGATGTGGAATATTATAGGCAATTCAATTTTGTGTGAAACCCAATTCATTTTACACTGTACATCGTTTGTGTGATACGTCTTAATTTGTGCTTGTAGATCAACTAATTGGTCTTGTTTAAGCTTTGAATAAATTTAAGAAAACCATCTTCACTGGAACAGATATAATAAGAATTGAACAGACAACTTCTTTATTTGATGTTTAATAAAACTTATCTTCAAACTACGTAAGTATTTTTACATATACTTATATACCTCATTCGACGACCACTTTGGTGTAATGGTCAAGAAGTTGACTATAAACCAAAAGGTTTCGATCCCCGCAATGTATAAACATTTATGTGCATGAACACGTCTGTTTGGACTGGTCTGGGTGTTATATGTATTTATTCAAGTTTATTTGTAATACCACTGTTGATTCCGATATCTGTTACACAAGTGCTTTGGATACTTACCACGGAGTCAGATCCCTCCTCCTCCCTTCTCCTCCTCCTTCCCTCGACTTCCAAATATTTCAAGGCGACATCACCAGGCTTGCGAGAGGTGCGGGTTCGACTCCGGCTTGTGGCAGCCCATTTTTATAAGTGTGTTTTAATTTCACATAGTAAAGAAATTTGCGTCATTAATGCTTAAAAAATAATGTAACTTAACACTAAAATTTGTCAAATCGGTTCAGCCGTTCTTGAGTTTTAGCGAGACCAAAGAACAGCAATTATTTTTTTATACATATAGAATTTAAAAGTGTAAATCATTTTCTCATTTCATCAGATATTCAAAATTTAGAACCAACGTCTAAAACTATATTGTAAAAGCAACGTAATGAACCTTTCTTATCTTTTGGGTCGGCATTATTAAAATTGAAAGTCTGTTTGTTAGCCTTCTGCTAGACTAATGTTTGTAAGAAGTCTGGGAAGTTTCTCTTGATCTATTTTTAAGCTTCCATATCCAAGGTCTATTTTTTCCTTGTACTTGTCAGTATCATAAATGCCTTAGAAGGTCATATTGTAACAAAATGAACATCTTTTATACCTGTATTGGGAACTGCTGTTACTTTATGGAAGTGATTAAATGTATGTATATGAATATGAATATCTGCCATCAGGCTGTTCTAATGCACTATTTAAAGTTTCAGACATTTTTTTGTCATTAAAAACCAACTATTTTACGACAGCTTTTGTCTAGTGATCTGAGGTGCAGACTGCAAACCCAGGTGTTGCGGATTCGATTCCTGCTATGGGCAAGTGATGAGCACGTACATTTGTACTCGAGTCATGGGTGTTTATAAATGTTTTTAAGTATTATACTTAAAAACATTTATAAACGTTTAAGTAGTTATTCTACTCGTAGTACCCATAGCACAAGCTAACGCTTAGTTTGGGGCTAGGTAATTGGTGTGTTCGTTTTATAACAATTTATTTATTTTTCAAACGTCTAGCCTATTAGTCTCAGGCCACTACTGCACATACTGTCGACTAGCAACTGCAAGCGATTGATACAAAGCGATTGGTTTACACAAAGTCCATTCATAGCAAGTTGCAGCGACAGAAAGTCACATGTGTGGACTGAGCCTTAGCGTTACTTTTGTAATTTCAATTATACATTTTTTATAACCCTGCGAACACACTGATGACTGCACCTTACCACTTTTGTTGGCTGTTGTTCGCTTCGCGTCCGATTAGTTATTTTTAATTTGTATTTGTTATAATATGTGGATGAGGTGCTTGTGGCGCAGTGGTTGCAGCGCTTTGGTAGTGATACCCAAAGTTAAGCAACCTACGGCGCGGTCATGTTTGGGATGGGTGACCATTCTGACCATTTAAGTGACGTCTATTTACAAGCATCTCCGTGCTTCGGAAGGCACGTTAAGCTGTTGGTCCCGGTTAATATCGACAGATATTAGTCGTTAAGCCTGGTCAGAGGCCCTCGGGCGGCTTAATAACATCTGACAATAAGGTTGGTCACTTACCTTACAGACACCCCTTCACCAATCCGCACTGAGCCCGCGTGGTGGAGTATGGCTTGGACCACCTCTTAATTGAGGTGAGGCCTGTGTCCAGCAGTGGGACGTATATAGGCTGAAGAGAAGATATGTGGATAGTGTGTTGACTGCATATTTATTAATAATAACATAAGCCTATAATATTGTACCACGATATAGTATGCTATCCCAATCCAAATAAAGAAAAAAAAAACACAAGCACGCAAGCCTTTTGTATGACCAGAATACGTACTAAATGAGTCCACTTTACCCCGGCACAAAAATATTTTTTGCATCCCCAATCTAATCTGTTCAGAGTTCCCTAAACACATAATTATCTCGTTCCACCCTAGTTCGTCGGAGCATCGAACCCGGGCCAGGTGGTCGTGAATAATCCCTATATAACAACCAAAATCAATAGTCGGATGCGGGGAGTCAGGATGGGGGGGTTCGTTCCACTTGGTACGAAGAAGATGAGTTGGTGTTTCCACTTTAATTTTTTTTTTTTGTTTTGTTTTCAAATGATTTTGACTGCTTGAAAATATTTATAATAAGGGTTTCATTTATTTACACGTTTGTTTAATGTTTTGAAGTGATATATAATAACGTAATTATTTATTGATTTAGTCTTTTAAGGACCACAAACAATGATAAAAATATTTTTTTTAATATTAAAAAAGTATGTAATGTGTATTTTTTTGTTTTGTATGGACTATGTGTCTGAAAATAAAAACTATTCGATTTTAATTAGTTTTTTTTTAATAATTATATTATTCAAAACTTTATGTCTAGCTTAACTTTATAACTAACTTATGTCTAACCGGATAAAAACCGTTGCATCAAAAAGTTGCAGAGCTAATAAAACTGGTATCTTTAAAACCCTAAAAGTACTGAACTATACACAAGTGTACAATATACAAAACATAATTTAAAAATTATCTACAGATCATACAAAGTATTTTCTAGCTATCTTTACTTAGTATTTAAGATTTGATTTGACATGTTAGAGACGATTTGATATGTTGTCGTGATCCCACAGACAAACTATGTAAATAGTTTTGTGGGACTATTGTCATTTTACTGTAAAACGTTGTTTTGTGTAATAAATAAATAAATAAATACCGGTTGTCAACTGCGAAATACGGCTTAAAATACTAAAAGAGGGTGAAATGAAAGCTCCAAGTGGAACCCACCTTCGCAACCAGGACGCCGTGTCATTTACCTGTCCTCATTAGACTTACTTACTTAGCTTTATTATACAATTTGTGATTTGTTTGTGTAATCTATTTGTGTTATAATTATAATTTGATTGTTGTGTTTTGAGTTTCGTTAATTGCATCTAAATTGTCGTGGATGTGCGTAAGACATGGTTTGTTAAATACATTTTTTTAGACTCTAAGTTATCAATTTCTAAGTAAATTTTATCATACAAATCGTTAAAAACATAATTAGGGTTTTAAGACAATTTGATTAAAAAATATTAACTGAAGGTAGGATAGATTAATACGTGTACTTATTACACACCAAAAACAACATTACAGACAAGTTTAAAAAAGAAATATGTACAATTTAGGCGGTCTTATCGCTTGTAGCGATCTCTTCCAGACAACTTTCGGTTAAAGGAACATTTAATTAACAGGAAGGTACGTATTTACCTCATCATTTATTTATTTTACCTTGAAAATTTCTAACCCTTGAAAAGGCGTTCTCTACCAGTCATACCTTTGTTAAGCTAACCTAAGCAGTAACCTAAATATATTTCGTTTTTTTTTAATACTCATTTAATACAATCTTTTATTCAGTTTCAGCTTATGTTTTTTTTAGTACTTGTTGAAATATGTATGTACTTTTTTCGGAAAGGAACCCTAAAAAGTATTGATTCAAGTCGATGGATGACTTTTTGTAAGTAGGTACCTACAGGAAATCTAATAAAAATGGTCTATATCAAGCATTAACTTCCTTGTAATATCAATTTCAGCCCCTTTATCATTTTACATCTATTATTACCTACTTTAAAATCTTTTAATAGAAATATGAACTCCATTCTGTTAGAATGAAAGTCCAAAATCAGATAATTTGATCTTTTTTCTACGATTGAGAGCAATAAAAATATTTTCGAAGTAGTTTGTACAGTTAAAAGCCGTGAAATTTTATTATTGTAAAGGGTGTGTCAATTTGTAGTATGTTATGTCAACTGTCATTGTCTCGTCACCCCATTTGTTGGACATAGAAGTTAGAGTTAGATAAAGTTTGTCAACAATGCCTGTGGCCTCTCGGCCTACGGTGGACCCGCCACTTCCCCGACTCACAAGGCACCGGAGTGCACCGTCAGGTTTTTAGTGGGTAGGTGGGTTCTCTCTCCGAGACCTGGAGTCCCACAAAATCACCAGCTTCCCCCGCGGCTGGTGGGTATGCGTAACCACATTTCCCTGATGATAAAAAAAAGTTTTTCAACTTTATAGCAGCGAGATAGTGCTCTCAAATTTAACTTTCGCAGGCAAAGTCAGCACATCAAAAAATCCTCATTATTGCCTAAAGCACTTACAGAAAATGTAGTGTTCTTTTACAGAAATAATTAAAAAAAAACTGTTCTGAAGCTATGGATATTACCTACTTCCTACAAACATAGTAACTGCTAAACTTTAATTTTTATAATATGTATGTATCTTTGGCGCAACAGATTTAGAGTTAGGAAGTTAAAGAGAAGCGCTTCCTACCGACCGGGTGTCATGGTCGGGGACCAAGATCCGATAGACATCATCATCATTTATAGATAGTCAAATGTCTATCTATATTATTCTGGATCTAAATGTTATATGCTGCGGTTCATGTGCGGTACTAGGCTAACAGCGACATCTAGCCTATGGAGCCGTATCGACGCTAGCTATCGAGCTCGCCACCGTTATGTATGCGCTTGTGAGTGCGAACGGTAGAGGTCGCCACATATCTGTAGTATCTATAATAATAGTACCTATAATATAACTTTACGTAAATGTATTTTCATTATTTTATGTGTTTTCCTAATAAAATAAAAGAAAATACTAATAATAATAATAAATATACACCGACATCACATACATTGATCTGACTCCGTATCTAGTAATTAGCTAAAGCACCTTGTGTTACTAATATCCTGTAACTGAATTATCAGTGGTATTACAAATAAACGTTAATAAATACATATAACACCCAGACCAATACAAACATACATGTTTATGCACACACATTTGTACAGTTCGGGGATCGAACCCGCGTCCTCGTGGTTAATAGTTAACATAATGTCTATTACACCTAAGAGGCAAGTAAGTGTCAAACGGAAATACATATATCACAACATAATATTAAGCTAAGTCACTTTCCGCTCTCCGTGTATGTTTAGATCTTTAAAACTACTAAACAGATTTTGATACAGTTTTTCTCAGATTCAGATTTAAGAGGAAGGCTTATGTGTTTATAACACAGCGGGCAGGACCATGTCTGCCTTGTTTGTTGGCTATTGAAATTATAAAAAATACTTTTTTCATAGGACAAAGGAACCCTAACATAAAAAAAAGTCTTCAAAAAACCTAAAATTTAGTATGCAAAGTAATTTCCCCTTATAAAATTTCTTACTTAATGTCTAATATGATTCCATACATCGTTTCACATATCAAAGCACAGTAGGTACTCACTGTAAAAGGCTCTCCGTATGAGCTAACGATATAAACGTAAGTGTTTCATGACATTACGCTTATGAAATTGCATGATAAGTATCTATAAGAGTCATGGTACTGATTCTTTTCAAGAAACATGAGTTAGGGGAGAGGTGGGCAACACGAGTTAGGGGAGAGCGGAGGCAAAGGATGTTCGAATTAAGTAGTTTATTCGTGAGATTATTGAGATCTTTGTCTGTACAATTGTGGTGAACAGACGACATCTAACCGGCATTGCCGTTTTTGTTCTAAAATTGCCCTTATTCAAGTGTAATAGATGCCACAGATGGTGATACCTACCATGATGAATGTCGTGTGAACGTTAAATTAAATTAAAAAATACATAATTTTGTTGGACATTCTAACACTACACTATATATCTCATCCAAAATTTCAAGTTTTGATGACAACTTGAAATAATTTAAGCAAAATGTTTGGATTTACACGGAATGAGATAAGGAAACTTTTTTTTAATCACGAAAACTTCAGAGTCGTGTTATTATAGTGCCAACCCACATTGCACGGTTCAAAAAATCCGTTGAGCCGTTATAGCTGACTGAAGCTGACTCATTCGGGGGTTTTTAACTACAAAGTCAAATTTGATAACTACGAGCCTCAAGTAGATTTTATTTTACCAAACTTTACAATACGGCACCCGAAAAACCTTCCTCATCTTGGCCACATTTCCTCACCATAATAAAGTTGTATCATTTCTCACCCATTTAGCCTTGTGCGTCGAAACATCCATTACTTAAACCAGTTTTAAAAGAGTGTTCTAACCAAACGCCATTAGATGCGTTCGGAGTGATGTTTGGTGTTAAAACGCATGGCAATGGGTGTACAAATATTGGGCTTTTGACGTGTCGGAGTACCATATTAATTTGTGGTTCAGGGTCTCTCAAATACCACACTCTACCATTATTTTGAATTATAGTTAAGCATGCAATTTTTGAGTTCTGCATTGGAGACCCTTCGACCAATAGCGCAGCGTAGGACGTCCACCAACAAGATGGACAGACGATCTTGTAGAGATCGCAGGATCACACTGGATGCAGACCGCTTGTGATCGGTCGATGTGGAAAACTGTGGGGAAGGCCTATGTTCAGCAATGGACGTCCTTTGGCTGATAATGATGATGATGATGCAAGTTTTACTTTTGGCATTTGTTACAGCACAGTAATAGTATCATAATATCGGATAAAAAGAGTATTTTTAACCACCAACGAAAAAAAGGCGTTATAAGTTTGACCCGTATATAGGTCTGTTTGTGTGTATATCTGTCTCTGTGGCGTCGTAGCTCCCAAACGAATAGACCGATGTCTTTTACTTTCGGTAGTTGTTACAGCACAGTAATAGTAATAAACGGAAAGAGATAAAAAAAAAATGCAGTTCAGATGCCATCTAAAAAGCTTGCCCGCAACCTCGCCAAACTAACGCGCGACAATCTACGCAGAGTTATAGGGATAATAACAGGCCATTGTCTCCTAAACAAGCACCTATTTAACATAGGTGTAACAAACAGCCCTCGATGCAGAGGATGCCTCGAGGAAGAGGAAACGCCACAGCATGTACTCATGGAGTGCACAAGCGTGGAAAAACAGCGAGCAGACATTCTAAAAAACCCAACATCATTCCAGGAAATCTTTAGTGGCCTAGGCAGGCTGCTAGCCTTCTGGGAGAGCTTGGGTTGGTTGAGGCAAACACGCACAATGGCCCAATCGTGAGGCTAAGTGCGGAAAAAGCCCTGCAGAACTAACTAACTAACTAAACGGAAAGAGATAAAGAAAAACAGTATCTTTAACCTCTGACAAAAAGAGGGGGTGTTATAAGTTTGACCCCTTTGTAAGTTTGCGTGTGTGTTTGTGTGTCCCTGTTGCGTCGTAGCTTCCGAATGGATAGACCGATTTCAGTGCGTTTTTTTTTAATCAAAAGAGAATTTAATCACTGTGGCTCTCAGCTATGGCTGGTCGAAATCCGTCAGACCATTAAATCTAACCATCTGTTTTACTGGCCCTCCGGTGGTTTTGTAACTGGAATGTTAATTTTATTAACATTCCAGTTAATTTAATTAGGTCGCCACATATCTATAGTATCTATCATTTACCAAAACACGTACATACTAAGTTTCAAACGGACAGAAAAAAAATTTCACAACACAATATTAAGCAAAGTCGCTTTCCGCGTTACACGGACGCGGAAAGCGACTTTGCTTAATATATGTTTAGATCTTAAAAACTACTAAACAGATTTTAATACAGTTTTTCTCAGATTCAGATTTATGAGGAAGGTTTATATGTACATCGGCTACATGTTCTTTAAAATGCCGACGTTAAACATAGACGGAACACAAAGTCTGCAGTGTGTGAACACGCGTTAGATAAACCCAACCACTTCATACAATTTGACCAACCAGAAGTCCTCGCAAGAGAACGTCGTTTTCTTCCTCGTATGCTCCGTGAGGCTATGTTTTAGCCAAGACTCAAGTAAATCTAACCAGCTGTTTTACTGGCTCTCCGGTGGTTTTGTAACTGGAATGTTAATTTTATCAAGCTATACAACTCATGAGACAGTAAACGTTGATCGTTAATAGACATTATACTTGTATCAATTTGTTATTTTTGGTCTCCAACAAATATTTCGTGAATGATTTGTGTATTGATTCCGTGAGAAAAGATTTTTTATATAATTAAATTAAAGAAATTTCTATTGGAAAGGTATCTGTATAACGTAGATGATTTTAGTTATAAGTTTGCATGCATATCTCTCATAATTATTATGTAAAAATTCAAACACAATGCATAGGTATTGTTTAGTGAATAAATGAAATGAAATGAAATATCATACAGTCTTTGTTTGAAATAAATAAAAGAAAATGTTATAATAAACAAATACTAACTAACAATCTCAATATTTTGGGCACAAAATAACCAACATCAAATCCTACTTCGTAACTCTTGGTCCGTATCTTCTTATCCAGCCATCACATTCATTCGCATAGTCAAGCCAACAAGAGTGACAAGGATAGCTAGATTTTCGAAATACGGAATTCTGATTAGAGAGTAGCTGTTTTGCGCGGGAGTTGATTGAAGCGCCGCTAACGAAGTGCTAAAGAGACGACGGATGGATGGTCGAGACATTAGCGTAAAAATAGAATCAAGAGGTAGTGCATTTGACAGTGGACGCTTTGACAGACACTGATACGGTTTTTGTTTTTCTTTATACAGTCATCATCATCATCATATCAGGCTGTTGCAGTCCACTGCTGGACAAAGGCCTCCCCCAAGGAGCGCCACAGCGCACGATCTCCCGCCCTCTGGATCCAGTCACTACCAGCTGCCTTCTTCAGGTCATCTGTCCATCTAGCCGGGGGGCGTCCCACACTACGTTTACCTAAGCGTGGTCTCCATTCGCGAACCTTCCTGCTCCACCTCTTGTCGGTTCTGCGACAACATGGCCAGCCCACTGCCACTTCAGCTTACTACATTTTTGGACACGTTCCGGATCTTATCCCTTAATGAGATCCCCAACATAGACCTTACGATACAGTCAATCTGCCCAAAATTATCAGCAGCTCAAACGATAACAAGGATGAAGTTGAATGACGAAGAGAATAGTCCCCCTGGCCGATTTCGACCACAGCGGCCAATCTCAACAGAGATCAGCCAACTACGCAGGAGATATTATAGTGCACAAGTGTGAGTGCAATACACAGGTGCACTTACTGTTCCATCACTCTCAAAGTTCGGTGAGACGGTGAGACGGTAATCCGACATGACCGGAGTGAGATCAGGCGCAGGCAACCACTGGGCGCGCCAAGGCACGGGGGTGTAACACCGCCAACTTCCCGACTCCGAGCTGTTTATGAGAAATTCACGACAAAAGCTGAAAAACTGCACCTTCCACCAAACGATGCCAGCGCAGGAACCAAAATACATCCAACTGTAATCACGTAAAAAAGCTAGAACTGGAAGTCGCAGGACTTACAATACCTACAACTCACAACTTGACACAGAACATGCACCTGGAATCACAACACTGACACCAACAAACACTCGACGCCATCAACGATATCAAATTCATGACAGAAAATCTCAGAAACAAGTTTGGCTCGACCTGAGATTCAAACCCAGGACCTCTCGGATGTAAGGCAGAAACTTTGCCACTACACGAACGAGGCAGTCATACATGCCACTCTGGTATAAAAAATATTATGATACGATAACTACGAGTAGGATGAAGTTGAATGACATCATGTATGTAAGTAGTATATATATACAACAGTGTTAATCAATGTATGAACTGCTAAGACACGTATTCCTTGTTAGTGCATTAGATTCTTTGCTCTAATGCACTCACTTACGAAGAACCATTTTTGAAACTACAATATAGTTAAGGGTCATATCACACAATTTTTGAAAGCTATGCAGTTTCTTGCTAAATTTTAAAGAATAAATCAAAAATCGGAGGCCGCGAAGTACAATCTTTGTAGTAAGATACATGTTAAGTAATCAATTGCGTTAAAACATTGCCAATGTACAGATCAACGAACAAAAGTGTATTTTCTGCCCATCAATCAGCTGTTCATTGATAATGTTTAAACGCAATCGATTATTTAACATGTAAGTTTGATAGATTTACGAAAATTGTACTTCGCAGCGGCCTCCGATTTTTTATTAATCCTCTGAAATTCAAGTTTTCGGCAGAAAAACTGCTAAGCAGTAGAGATGCAGTAGTGATGCAGCAGAGATGCAGCAAAAATGCAGCTGAGATGCAGTAGTGATGAAGTACAGAAGCAATGCTGATGCAGTACTGAAGCAGTGCTGATGCAGTACTGATGCAGTGCTGTTGCAGTGTTGTTGCAGTACTGATGCAGTACTGAAGCAGCGTTGATCCAGTACATATGCAGTGCTGATGCAGTACCGATGCTGTCCTGCTGCAGTACTGAAGCAGTGCTGCAACAACACTGCAACAGCACTGCATCAGTACTGCATCAGCACTGCTTCAGTACTGCATCAGCATTGCTTCTGTACTTCATCACTACTGCATCTCAGCTGCATTTTTGCAGTGCTGATGCAGTACTAAAGCAGTGCTGATGCAGTACTGATACAGTGCTGTTGCAGTACTGATGAAGTACTAAAGCAGCGCTGATGCAGTACTGATGCAATGCTGATGCAGTGCTGTTTCAGTACTGATGCAGTGCTGCAGCAGTGCTGATGCAGTGCTGATGCAATGTTATTGCAGTGCTGACGCAATGTTATTGAAGTGCTGACGCAGTAATAAAGCAGCGCTGATGCAGTACTAAAGCAGCGCTGATGCAGTACTGAAGCAGTGCTGATGCAGTACTGATGCAGTGCTGAAGCAGTGCTGATGCAATGTTATTGGAGTGCTGACGCAGTACTAAAGCAGCGCTGATGCTGTGCTGATGCAGTACTAATGCAGTACTGATGCCTGAAGCAGTGCTGATGCAGTACTGATGCTGTGCTGATGCAGTGCTAATGCAGTACTTATGCAGTACTTAAGCAGCGCTGATGAATTATGATTCAGTACTGATACAGTGCTGATGCATCACTGTTGCAGTACTGATGCAGTGCTGGTGCAATGCTGTTGCAGTGCTGTTGCAATGCTGTTGCAGTGCTGTTGCAGCACTGATGCAGTACTGATGCTTTACTGATGCAGTTCTGAAGAAGTGCTGTTGCAGTACTGATGCAATGCTGATGCAGTGCTGTTACAGTACTGATGCAGTGCTGATGCAGTGCTTATGCAGTACTGATGCAGTGCTGTTGCAGTTCTGTTGCAGTGCTGATGCAGTGCTGTTGCAGTGTTGTTGCAGTACTGATGCAGTACTGATGCAGTACTGATGCAGTGCTGTTGCAGTGCTGTTGCAATGCTGTTGCAGTGCTGTTGCAGTGCTGTTGCAGTGCTGTTGCAGTGCTGTTGCAGTGCTGTTGCAGTGCTGTTGCAGCGCTGTTGCAGTGCTGATGCAGTGTTGTTGCAGTGCTGTTGCAGCACTGATGCAGTACTGATGCTTTACTGATGCAGTTCTGAAGAAGTGCTGTTGCAGTACTGATGCAATGCTGATGCAGTACTGATGCACTGTTGATTCAGTGCTAATGCAGTACTGATGCAGTGCTGTTGCAGTGCTGTTGCAGTGCTAATGCAGTACTGATGCAGTGCTGTTGCAGTGCTGTTGCAGTGCTGTTGCAGTGCTGATGCAGTGCTGTTGCAGTACTGATGCAGTGCTGATGCAGTGCTGTTGCAGTACTGATGCAGTGCTGTTGCAGTGCTGTTGCAGTTGTGAAGCAGTGCTGTTGCAGTACTGATGCAGTGCTGATGCAGTGCTGTTGCAGTGTTGTTGCAGTACTGATGCAGTGCTGTTGCAGTGCTGATGCAGTACTGATGCAGTACTGATGCAGTACTGATGCAGTGCTGTTGCAGTGCTGTTGCAGTGCTGTTGCAGTGCTTTTGCAGTGCTGTTGCAGTGCTGTTGCAGTGCTGTTGCAGTGCTGTTGCAGTGCTGTTGCAGTGCTGTTGCAGTACCGATGCAGTTGTGAAGCAGTGCTGTTGCAGTACTGATGCAGTGCTGATGCAGTGCTAATGCAGTACTGATGCAGTGCTGATGCAGTGCTGTTGCAGTGCTGATGCAGTGTTGTTGCAGTACTGATGCAGTTGTGAAGTAGTGCTGATGCAGTGCTGTTGCAGTGCTGTTTCAGTGCTGTTGTAGTGCTGATGCAGTGTTGTTGCAGTACTGATGCAGTTGTGAAGCAGTGCTGTTGCAGTACTGATACAGTACTCAAGCAGCTGATGCCGTGCTGTTGCAGTGCTGATGCAGTGCTGTTGCAGTACTGATGCAGTTCTGAAGCAGTGCTGTTGCATTACTGAAGCAGTGCTGTTGCAGTGTTGTTCCAGTACTGATGCAGTTCTAAAATCCTATTTGATATCCTAAGTACTACATACAAAAATATAAAATTAAATTACTTACAGAATAAACTAATATAGAATACTTAAACTAATATATTAATGTATTACTTAATAAATTCGAAAAAATTATAATGCAATACAAACCTGTCCGTACTTTGTCCAACCTACGTACGTGCCACATCTAGTTGCCCTTATCCGCGTCATAGCCGCAACCGGTTTTATTCTGCAGCGGGCCCGGTCGCTCCGCTCGCAAATACTTACTCACTAAATGTTCGTCTTGTTTTGAATGATGCCTACACGGTTACAATGTTTTGTTTGCGTTAATGTTTAATCGCTCGCGCGTTGAAAATTAAGTTTGTTACAATTTTATATTTTAAGAACGTTCTCATATAAGTGAAATGTATTTTTTTTCTTATGAGAATAAAATTTCTTTAACCCTAAGTAGCGCTGATGCAGTGCTGTTGCAGTGCTGTTGCAGTGCTGACGCAGTGTTGTTGCAGTACTGATGCAGTACTGAAGCAGTGCTGATGCAGTACTGATGCAGTGCTGATGCAGTGCTGATGCAGTACTGATGCAGTTGTGAAGCAGTGCTGTTGCATTACTGAAGCAGTGCTGTTGCAGTGTTGTTCCAGTACTGATGCAGTTCTAAAGTAGCGCTGATGCAGTGCTGTTGCAGTGCTGACGCAGTGTTGTTGCAGTACTGATGCAGTACTGAAGCAGTGCTGATGCAGTACTGATGCAGTGCTGATGCAGTGCTGTTGCAGCACTGATGCAGTACTGATGCTTTACTGATGCAGTTCTGAAGGTGCTGTTGCAGTACTGATGCAGTGCTGATGCAGTGCTTATGCTGTACTGATGCAGTGCTGTTGCAGTGCTGTTGCAGTGCTGATGCAGTGCTGTTGCAGTGTTGTTGCAGTACTGATGCAGTGCTGTTGCAGTGCTGTTGCAGTGCTGTTGCAGTGCTGTTGCAGTGCTGTTGCAGCACTGATGCATTACTGATGCTTCACTGATGCAGTTCTGAAGAAGTGCTGTTGCAGTACTGATGCAATGCTGATGCAGTGCTGTTGCAGTACTGATGCAGTGCTTATGCAGTACTGATGCAGTGCTGTTGCAGTGCTGTTGCAGTGCTGATGCAGTACTGATACAGTGCTGTTGCAGTGCTGTTGCAGTACCGATGCAGTTGTGAAGCAGTGCTGTTGCAGTACTGATGCAGTGCTGATGCAGTGCTAATGCAGTACTGATGCAGTGCTGTTGGAGTGCTGTTGCAGTGCTGTTGCAGTGCTGATGGAGTGCTGTTGCAGTACTGATGCAGTGCTGATGCAGTGCTGTTGCAGTACTGATGCAGTTGTGAAGCAGTGCTGTTGCATTACTGAAGCAGTGCTGTTGCAGTGTTGTTCCAGTACTGATGCAGTTCTAAAGTAGCGCTGATGCAGTGCTGTTGCAGTGCTGACGCAGTGTTGTTGCAGTACTGATGCAGTACTGAAGCAGTGCTGATGCAGTACTGATGCAGTGCTGATGCAGTGCTGTTGCAGCACTGATGCAGTACTGATGCTTTACTGATGCAGTTCTGAAGGTGCTGTTGCAGTACTGATGCAGTGCTGATGCAGTGCTTATGCAGTACTGATGCAGTGCTGTTGCAGTGCTGTTGCAGTACTGATGCAGTGCTGTTGCAGTATTGTTGCAGTACTGATGCAGTACTGATGCAGTGCTGTTGCAGTGCTGTTGCAGTGCTGTTGCAGTGCTGTTGCAGTGCTGATGCAGTGTTGTTGCAGTGCTGTTGCAGCACTGATGCATTACTGATGCTTCACTGATGCAGTTCTGAAGAAGTGCTGTTGCAGTACTGATGCAATGCTGATGCAGTGCTGTTGCAGTACTGATGCAGTGCTTATGCAGTACTGATGCAGTGCTGTTGCAGTGCTGTTGCAGTGCTGATGCAGTACTGATACAGTGCTGTTGCAGTGCTGTTGCAGTACCGATGCAGTTGTGAAGCAGTGCTGTTGCAGTACTGATGCAGTGCTGATGCAGTGCTAATGCAGTACTGATGCAGTGCTGTTGGAGTGCTGTTGCAGTGCTGTTGCAGTGCTGATGGAGTGCTGTTGCAGTACTGATGCAGTGCTGATGCAGTGCTGTTGCAGTACTGATGCAGTTGTGAAGCAGTGCTGTTGCATTACTGAAGCAGTGCTGTTGCAGTGTTGTTCCAGTACTGATGCAGTTCTAAAGTAGCGCTGATGCAGTGCTGTTGCAGTGCTGACGCAGTGTTGTTGCAGTACTGATGCAGTACTGAAGCAGTGCTGATGCAGTTACTGATGCAGTGCTGTTGCAGTGCTGATGCAGTGCTGTTGCAGTACTGATGCAGTGCTGTTGCAGTACTGATGCTGTAGTGTGTGACACATCTCACCCTGATTGTTAGCTATAAGTCTTATATATTAGCGCATGAGCGCACAATAAAGTAAGCATTCAACCGAGATCTGCCTTTTCATTTACACGCGCCTGGTTACATCACTGCATGGCGACCCTGCCAGTGCTGCCTTTGGGCAGTGCTGTGCAACTTAAAAATAATTAGTCTTTTTCGTGGTGAAATTTGAAAGAACAATTGAGTTATAATTAAAATGATTAGTTAAAAATGGTGACTTCAATAAAAATAACTGCCAGAAGATATTATGAACATTTGAAAAATTGTGAAGAAATAAATAAGTGTTGCGGGGTGCCGGGCGTAGAATGGTGACAGATGAGTGAAGGTTGTTGTTCCTGGGCGCCGGGAGTTGTTGGTGTCGGATTTTGTTGAGATTGTTGCTGGGCGCCGGGAGTCGTTGGAGTCGGATGAGGAGAAGTTGGAGCCGGGAGTGTCATGCGAGTCCATGAATGAAGAAGGCAAAGAAAATGCAAGTTAGCGAAAAAAAAGAAAAAAAATAGTATATCCTTTTTATTATTTTAGAATAACTTTCTTATTAATTTAGCCTTGGCCAAGAAATGCATATTATTTTATATATTAATTAATAATCATTGGTAACAAAAGTAAACCATTTATACATTTTACCTACGCACGAAGTATGTAGACGAGATAGATGAGACGATAATCAAAAATAAATTAATTTCTTAACCTTTTAAAAAAAAAGATTTCGCTCTATTCAAATCAAATAACTTAACATACTAGCAATTAAATTTTCTAATGAAATTATTTTGGTTTAACAGTCGCAGTAATTTGCATTGCACGAAAGTAATGTTATTAATGTTATTTTAATTCGCCATATCGTTACAGTTGGGCAGCTATTCTCTTCGTAACATTATCCGCTTGGAATGTGTCTGTCATCACTTTTACAAGGTAACATAATTATTGTCCTATGCTCTAAATTATTGATTTTATTGTTTTTTCTATTGCATTTACAAAGGTTAATTACGTTACGTTTAGTTTTTTTTTCAATTTTCTTATAATAAATTATCAGTTTACAGAATTCGGTGTTAGTTAAAACTATCGAAATTTTCTCATACAAACAAATATTGCAGGGTGATTCTTTTACATTCGATTTTCCAGTAATACTTGTTTCCATATTTTAACTTATGATTTTCGTATTTTAAATTAATTAATTATTAATAGATTCTCAATATTATTTGTTGGAAATAAGGCATAGTATGATATTTCAAATTGACTTCAGTTATCTATTTTTACCCGACTGCAAAAAAAAAGCTAGTAACCATTTTTTTCTCGATTGCAAGTGGTATTAGTTGTCAAGCTATCATACAGAGTTCATATTGGTGCAACACGTATCGAGCGTCAGATATCGAATCATCATTCCTCTTTTATTGTTCGCGAAGATTCTTATGAAACATGAAGCACAGCGTAAGCAAATATCATCATGTATCATTCCGAGTAATGTTTTGCAAACGTTCTTGCTATTGATATCATACCTTTTGTTTTATTAGGAAGTTACTTAAAAATACCAATTACTTATTATTCAATTAAATGTTTTCAATTCTACGACGCTAAGTTTTTAATATGAAAGGGTTTTCAGATTCGTTAGATAAGAAAGTACGTAATTACAGTATTACGACAAGTAAGGTAAAGGAAAAGTTTTCACGGATATGACATTAACGGACATGACCTAATGTATTGATAGGTATGAGTAGAGTTTGATATGAAGGTTACGACGGATGTATTAAATCGCTTTTGTACCAAAAGAGTGCATTAGTTACATACCATAGTAAAGGTTTGTTAGATTTTGATTGTAGAAGATATTTCTATCCGCTGTAGATGGATAACGTGGAGATAGAATTTATGTTGGAATAGGAACGATAGTAAGATTTATTTTGTTTAGGAGATTACTTTAGTAGAACATTTTTGTCACACGATCGGACTGATCACCCGAAAGTAAACAAAATACTTTGCTTAAGTTATTCATGGATTGATGTTGCAGTTTTAGTATTGAATTGGAAAGTTTAATAAAAAGTAATTATGAGAAGAAGTTTACGTAGGAGATAGTAAAGGTTGCCCTACCTCATAACAAGAGGCAGAAACGGTGTAGAATCCTTCAGTTTAATCGTAGTGCAAACGAGATTTCTTTATGAAAACATGTTGGAGATCCTAATTGATCTTAAAAGAAGCCCGTTTTATATGACGTTGTTTATTAAAATAAGGTACAAAATGGTACAAGGTACAATACAGGGTGTTAGATCCTTTATTTGATCATGGTGTAGACGAGATTCTCTCTGTGAAAATATTTGGAGATCAATGAATCTTAAAACATACCCCTAGTATAAATAAATAAGGCTATGCATAGCAAATAAATGAATAAATAATATATGTACCAAATTAATAAATAAATAATATATGTACCAATTAATTAAATAAATGTACCAAATAATTAAATGAAAGTCGACTATAAATATAAATAAATAAAATGAAGTAAAAAGTACCAAGACATATTATTTTGTAAAGTATACTTACTAATTATAAAAGGATGGCCATCCGATAAAACACACATCCGATAATACAAAGGAAGTATACTCCATAAGACAAGAAGTAAAGAAAGAATACAAGACGTTGTCGATAGTACTTAGGTTCTAGAAAAGTTGTAGTGTTGAAATATAATGATTTCTAGTTGAGTGGAGTAATTACGTAAGAATTATTAAGAAAAGTAATAATTTAATATAACCTATCTAATGTAATAAACAAGTTGATAAATTAAGGAAACTAATATTTGTGTGATAAACATTTATGTCATTTAATTTCAAAAGAAAAAAATGTTTTTTTGTGTATAATGCAGAAACATGGTTTTATATTTGTGTGGTATCCAAACTGTCCGATATTTGTTGTTTGTGACATGGTTGTTATTGTTCAATATTATTCGAGTTTTCATTTTTGTTTCAGTAGTCAAGTTTTTTATTGTAAATTACATTACTCAGTAACATTGTATGATTTTTGTCAAAAATTGATTAATTTAAAAGCATTTGTTAAAGTGTCTCGCTCGTCTACCTACTAATATAATATTCGTGCATTATATCTTAGTTAACTTGTTACTAACCTATATTAAATGTTAAAGGCTCTTAGCCGAATTGTATTGTGTAAGTTAAGATGGTATTTGAAAAATAAATGAAATGTAATGATGATAGTATAATGATTTTTTAATCTTTGTTAATCATTGAAAATGTATTGATAAAAATCTGTCAATTTAACATAACCTTGCATTGTTCAGATATTGTTTACGGTCATTCAAAATTTACCGATTGTTTTCAAAATGTTTTTAAGGAATTGTAATTATGTTATTGTAATGTTTGTAACTTGTATTGAACCATTGTTAAAAATTTAATGTTTTTAGTTGCTTAAAATAAAATGCACTGTTAATATCTTAATAAATTAGTAGTAATAGTTAATATGAGAAAAACATTTATTAAGTTTTTAATAAAAAACATTATTGTAAATTTGGAGAAAGTTTAAATGCACAGCATAATAACGATTCATTGTAAATTGGAATCATCGGAAGGTACAATGTACGAGTACACTACAGAAAAGTTATTTTTCCGAATTTAAAAAAAATATCAGTTTCATTTCTTTTTTTTTTCAAATACGGGGGAGGTGTAGTGTGTGACACATCTCACCCTGATTGTTAATAATAATAATAATAATAAGTTTTTTATTTCGTTATAAAGTTGCCTTAAAACTAGTACATTGGAGCCCCCATTTAAGCAAAATTTGCCTGTGTTTGGGGGACCGCTCTTCCTTAACTATATTTTATTTTAACAAGGCAGTATGGTGCACATGTTTCTTTCTTTACTTATTTTTATTCTTTTAATACTCTTACATAAGGTGACTTATTCTATGTGTGTGTATGTGTGTGTCAGTGAGTGTGTGTGTGTGTGTCTGTTTGTGTATGTGTGTGTGTGTGTGTGTGTGTCAGTGAGTGTGTGTGTGTGTGTGTGTGTGTGTGTCTGTGAGTGATTGTGTGTGTCTTTGTGTGCGCGTGTGTGTTTTGTATGTTCGGTTATGCAATGCGCTCTAGTAATTCTTCTACCTCATCAAGTGTCTTATTTTTTATCCAATTTAACAAACTTTCCTTACAGATACGATATGTTTTGTCATATATATTTATATATTTATTTATTTTATTATACAGAAAAGCAGAACGTGACATAAATTGTCTACTGGCAAATGTGGTCCTTATATTTGAAGGCTGAGCAACAACATTCCTCCGTCTCTTTCTTAGTTGACTAGAGTCGTATGTTAATGTTTTGTGGGTTTTAGCAATGGTGCAGAATACATAAAGCTTCCTGACTGAAAGTAAACCACTGATGCTATAGAGAGTATCTGTGGAGAAGCGTCTCTTTTTAAAGTACATAACTTTAATTAAAGTACGTTGCGCCTTCTCTAGCTCAAAGAATTGAGTTTTTGCTGCGCCACCCCATACAGGAATACAATAGGTCAGTATAGATTGAGCCAAAGCCGTGTAGATTTGGTTGAGTAAATAATTTGGTGAGTCTTTGTTATAGTGACTTGGCATAATGTGTCTAAGAGTTTTAAAGATCCAAATTAGCTTTCTAGTTCTACTGATTACGTATTCTAAGTGAGGGTACCAAGATAATCTATGGTCTACAATAACGCCAAGATATTTTGTTTGAGATACTTTTCCGATAGCCGGACAGTTACACACTTTTTTATTTGTATCACTTGTACACTCGTGAATTTTTAGATTTAAATCGGTTTGAGGCTGTGAGCTGTTGTTGATACTGAAACAGATATAACATGTTTTTGTTGTATTTAAAGTGAGGAGGTTCTGTTTTAGCCATACAGCCACACGAGAAAGGCCAGTCTCAGCACCACATTTGACCTCTTCCCAAGAGTCACCAGAAAATACCACGGCCGTGTCATCAGCGTACGACAAGACTCTAGCGTTCGGGATTTCCATACTACATAAGTCGTTGATGTAGACAAGAAAGAGCGTAGGTCCCAAGACGCTGCCCTGTGGCACACCACATTTTACGCTCACAGCATCACTAGTGCAATCAGAAAGTTTCACTTTTTGTGTCCGGTCCGATAGATAGCTCTCGAAAAGGGCAAGAGGACTCTTGTCCTCTTGAGCGTAAAATGTGGTGTGCCACAGGGCAGCGTCTTGGGACCTACGCTCTTTCTTGTCTACATCAACGACTTATGTTCTTATGTTAAAACTTTTGGCCATTTTTAATAGATCTGATTTTAGTAGTACTGAACCTGTTTCTACTACAATGGGGGTGTTTTTATGCTCAGGTTTTTTTCCTCTTATCCTGTAAATATCTTTAATATCGTTTTTGTTTATCTTGCAGTCAACCGTTTCCGATAGCGTCACCACCATTTCAATCAAGTCCTGTTTGGTCTCAGATTCTTTTCTTGGCACGCCTTTTATTTCGAAATTTGTCTTTCTTGATAGCAATTGCAAGTCATCCAATTTATCCTCAAGGAAGACAATGTATTCCCTGTTTTCTCTTGACCGATCCTCCAGGCTATCTATTTTATGCTTTAGTTCTTCATTCTGTGCGCTTAGGTGAGCCAGAGACGTTTCTATGTTTTTATTAGTGTCCTGGATCTCCTGCATTTTAGTGCTTAATTGGCGAAGTTCTTCCCTTTGCGAAGTGATAAAGGTGGTAATAAGTTGCCTGATCTCCATTCTAAAAGCATCCATTTGTTGCTGCGGTACACCATCGGCCGGTCTGCGCGGGCGGTCAAAGACAGAGTTAAGCGGCGAATCGCTATCATCCGCTACGCAGATAGACATGTCCGGGTCCGGCATCACAGCTGCAGCGCGTAAAAAAGTACCAGGGCAACAGAAAGCGTAAGGAGAGCGTAGTTACGGCGCTAGTGGCGGGGCGGGGCGGGGTACAGGATCACAGCGTACGGATGTGAAGCTCCTTGTCACTTATGCACTCCTATTTTTGTACATTGATTTTATTCACTAAATTGGTATTTATTTTTATAAAAATTACTGGTACAGATTTAGAAATACGTTTACACCATTTGGCGGTCCGGGGGGAAGAGGATTGTTAGCTATAAGTCTTATATATTAGCGCATGAGCGCACAATAAAGTAAGCATTCAACCGAGATCTGCCTTTTCATTTACACGCGCCTGGTTACATCACTGCAGTTGTGAAGCAGTGCTGTTGCATTACTGAAGCAGTGCTGTTGCAGTGTTGTTCCAGTACTGATGCAGTTCTAAAGTAGCGCTGATGCAGTGCTGTTGCAGTGCTGTTGCAGTGCTGACGCAGTGTTGTTGCAGTACTGATGCAGTACTAAAGCAGTGCTGATGCAGTACTGATGCAGTACTGATGCAGTAGTGATGCAGTGCTGATGCAGTACTGATGCAGTGCTGATGCAGTGCAAATGCAGTACTGATGCAGTGCTGATGCAGTGCTGTTGCAGTGCTGATGCAGTGTTGTTGCAGTACTGATGCAGTACTGATGCAGTAGTGATGCAGTGCTGATGCAAAACTGATGCAGTACTGATGCAGTGCTGAAGCAGTACTGATTCAGTACTGATACAGTACTGATGCTGTACTGATGCAGTACTGATACAGCACTAAAGCAGTGCTGTTGCAATACTGATGCAGTAATGATGCAGAACTGAAGCAGTGCTGATGCAGCCTTGTCGCAGTACCGATGCAGTACTGATGCAGTGCTGATGCAGTGCTAATGCAGTACTGATACACTGCTGATGCAGTGCTGTTGCAGTGCTGATGCAGTGTTGTTGCAGTACTGATGCAGTTGTGAAGTAGTGCTGATGCAGTGCTGTTGCAGTGCTGTTTCAGTGCTGTTGTAGTGCTGATGCAGTTGTGAAGCAGTGCTGTTGCATTACTGAAGCAGTGCTGTTGCAGTGTTGTTCCAGTACTGATGCAGTTCTAAAGTAGCGCTGATGCAGTGCTGTTGCAGTGCTGTTGCAGTGCTGACGCAGTGTTGTTGCAGTACTGATGCAGTACTGAAGCAGTGCTGATGCAGTACTGATGCAGTGCTGATGCAGTGCTGTTGCAGTGCTGATGCAGTGCTGTTGCAGAACTGTTGCAGTACTGTTGCAGTACTGATGCAGTGCTGATGCAGTGCAAATGCAGTACTGATGCAGTGCTGTTAGAGTGCTGTTGCAGTGCTGTTGCAGCGCTGATGAAATACTGATGCAGTTCTGAAGCAGTGCTGTTGCAGTGCTGTTGAAGTGCTGATGCAGTGCTGTTGCAGTGCTGTTGCAGTGCTGTTGCAGTGCTGATGCAGTGCTGTTGCAATGCTGTTGCAGTACTCAAGCAGCTGATGCCGTGCTGTTGCAGTGCTGATGCAGTGCTGTTGTAGTACTGATGCAGTTGTGAAGCAGTGCTGTTGCATTACTGAAGCAGTGCTGTTGCAGTGTTGTTCCAGTACTGATGCAGTTCTAAAGTAGCGCTGATGCAGTGCTGTTGCAGTGCTGTTGCAGTGCTGACGCAGTGTTGTTGCAGTACTGATGCAGTACTGAAGCAGTGCTGATGCAGTACTGATGCAGTGCTGATGCAGTGCTGTTGCAGTGCTGATGCAGTGCTGTTGCAGAACTGTTGCAGTACTGATGCAGTGCTGATGCAGTGCAAATGCAGTACTGATGCAGTGCTGTTGGAGTGCTGTTGCAGTGCTGTTGCAGCGCTGATGAAATACTGATGCAGTTCTGAAGCAGTGCTGTTGCAGTGCTGTTGAAGTGCTGATGCAGTGCTGTTGCAGTGCTGTTGCAGTGCTGTTGCAGTGCTGATGCAGTGCTGTTGCAATGCTGTTGCAGTACCGATGCAGTTGTGAAGCAGTGCTGTTGCAGTACTGATGCAGTGCTGATGCAGTGCTAATGCAGTACTGATGCAGTGCTGATGCAGTGCTGTTGCAGTGCTGATGCAGTGTTGTTGCAGTACTGATGCAGAACTGATGCAGTAGTGATGCAGTGCTGATGCAAAACTGATGCAGTACTGATGCAGTGCTGAAGCAGTACTGATTCAGTACTGATACAGTACTGATGCTGTACTGATGCAGTACTGATACAGCACTAAAGCAGTGCTGTTGCAATACTGATGCAGTAATGATGCAGAACTGAAGCAGTGCTGATGCAGCCTTGTCGCAGTACCGATGCAGTACTGATGCAGTGCTGATGCAGTTCTGAAGCAGTGCTGATGCAGTACTGATTCAGAGCTTCTGCAATACTGACGCATAACTGATGCAGCACTAAAGCAGTGCTGATGCAGTACTGATGTAATACTGAACCAGTGCTGATGCAGTAGTGACGCAGCAGAGATGCAGTGCTGAGGTCCAGACTACAAAACCGGTTGTCGCAAGTTCGAATCCTGCTAGGGGCAAATGTTTGTGTGATGAGTACGAGCATTTGTACTTGAGTCATCGGTGTTTATAATTGTATTTATTTAATTCTATCCGTTATTTTAGCCACCATAGCACAAGCTATCGTTTAGTTTGGGGCTAGGTAATTGGTGTGTTCGTTGAAAAAAAAAATTTATTTATTTATTACATTTTATGAAGTTTCAAGCATCTTTACAGAAAGTGTCGGCTTCGCGTCGCCGACGCGGGCGCATGTCCTAATCGCTTATACATTCAGTCAGGATTTTACTTCGCTGTTAGCTGCCTGCCTGCGTTGGTAGGGGAACCAAATTCTTGTACACAAAATGCTACTTTTAACTCCCGACGAAAAAAGGGGTGTTATTAGTTTCTGTGTATATGTCTTTGGGTTGTTGTTTTTTGTGTGTGTGTCTGTGGCATCGTAGCACCCGAACGGATAGATTTATTTATTCATTATAATCATAATATAACATTACAGCAGACGATATATAACATATAGGCAATATATGGTTATTTAGTTACATTATGACCTCAACTAGGTATTTGTGAATTGAAGTTATTAAATGAAAAAATTACAATTAAATAAAATCCGCATTAAAATAAGTACATGTCAACTAGTATTTTGTCAAATTGTTAGTAAGTCAAATATAAAGTCATTTATATCTATCTAAATAATAATAATAATGCGGTCATGTCAAATTTAAATAAAAACAAAAAAAATGTAATTGACATGTTTTGATCATGTCAATTCTCAATTAAAATTATACAATGTCATATCGAAATTTATTGAAATTTATCATTAAATTGTTCATTTATATTGTAATATGCCTTTTTAACTAATAACTTCTTTATTCCAAAGATAGTTAAATCATGGTGGTTCTTAGCTATATCTATCTGAACAAAATCTGTTTTTTAACAGGAAAGTTAGTTTTTAGTAGTATATTTCTAAACTTAAAGCCTACACATGGTGGGGTCTCGAATGTTTGTTACACCTCCGTGCCTCGGTGCGCACGTTAAGCCGTTTGTCCTGCGCCTGATCTCTCTCCGGTCATGTCGGATTGCCGTCTCACCGAACTGAGAGTGTCCATCAGTGAGTGCACCTGTGTATTGCGCTTACACTTGTGCACTATAATATCTCCTGCGTAGTTGGCTGATCTCTGTTAAGATTGGCCGCCGTGGTCGAAATCGGCCAGGAGGACTATTCTTATTATTATTATTCTCGAATGTTTAAAAATATCAAAAGATCTTAGCTTATTACAAGCTGGTCATATATTTACTGGGACCACGAAAGGAATGTTTGCACATTTTGCAAAAACTCTGGTCACCCTATACCATGTGACGTGTAAGGATATTCAAATATGTTCTTTATTTTGTTTCCCACAATTCAAAGACTTAGATAAAACAGCAACTGTCAACGTCCTTCATTCGGAAAAGGCCAGGCACATTTTACCATGATGTGTCATAATTAAACTTGGCTTTAATTTCAGATCTGTATCCACCTAGACGAAGCGCAAAACTGCGGCTCCATTTTTGAACCAGTTAGATTATGTAATGTATGTATTAAGAGATTTAATATAATACGGCATTTTATATAATAAGTTATAATAAGTAAATAGATTAAGTATAGATTAGTTTTACATTATTGAATTAGGTTAAGACTACCTGTAATAATAATGTAATGTAAAGAAATAAATAAACAAATAAATATTTTTTTTTAATAGTTTCAAAAACTTTGAAAACACAATTTTGATAAGATCTTTCCATTATCTTTAGTAACTGAACAATAAAACTAAAAAATAGTTTAAAAAACTAAAAAAACACGTTTGTGATGCAAATTAAAAAAGAGAAAATAATTTCTGAGAACAAAGAATTTATATTACAGTAGAGTCAAAAGCGTGGGGTGCACTTTATGTCGTTTTCATAGTTATCTTTTTATAGTTGCCAAAAATAGAATAATTTTAATATATACTCGTACTATACCAATCAAATCACACTTTTCATTCTACTGTAGGTAATACAAATACAAATACAAAATATTTATTTCTTTTTAAATGTATACATAGCACAATTATTAGTGGCAGCAGTCTCCTTTTAAGCAAATTTATGCCTGTGCCAGGAGACTACGCTCTTAAGATCACTAACCTATAGTATAAATGCTAACTAATCGTAGTTACAATATTTGACAAGAGTGTGTGCAGCGTGCGAGTATACTATAAGTTAAAGTAAAGAAAATAAAGACGATTATGTCTTGGGATCGGGGTTTGTAGCCACTAGGTAGTCTGTGTGTGTGTGTGTGTGTGTGTGTGTGTGTGTGTGTGTGTGTGTGCGTGTGTGTGTGTGTGTGTGTGTGTGTGTGTGTGTGTGTGTGTGTGTGTGTGTGTGCGTGTGTGTGTGTGTGTGTGTGTGTGTGTGGTGTCAGTATCAGTTTTAATGCTACTCCAGGACGATCCGCCAAATACGATGGCAGTGTCATCTGCGTACGAGAATATTTTTGCATTATTGATTGACATGTTACAGAGGTCATTAATATAGATCACACATTGTTGGGCCCAAAACGCTGCCTTGGCGAACACCGCAAGTTACTTCAATATCTTTACTGACAGACTGGCCTATTTTGACTCTCTGTTTCCTATTTGCAAGGTAATTTTTAAAGATAGATAGTTGGGTACCCCTAATTCCTATTTTTTCAAGCTTGTTTACAAGGATGGAAAGTGACATGGTATCGAAGGCCTTTTTTAGGTCTATGAATAGTTCAAGAGATTTACGCCCTTTATCAAGTTGTTCTGAAATTAATGAAGTGAGAGATATTACTGCGTTTTCTGTTGATGTACTTCGCCTGAAACCAAATTGTGATGCTGATATTATTTTATATTTATTTAGATAATCTAAGAGCCTATTTATTGTTCAACAATTTCTCCAGGATTTTGGATAGTGCTGGTAAGACTGAGATTGGCCGGTAGTTGTTGATATCATCCTTCTTTCCACCCTTGAAAACAGTAATACAAATTCTTTGTACTCAGAAATTATTTTCTCTTTTATTTGTTAAGTATTTTTTGCGTTCAAAACGCTATTTTTTTAATTTCGAAAAGACAACACTTAAAAAATTATTTTCGGCTCCGGTTATCGGGAAGGATTCGAATTTTTTAAGTGTTGTCTTTTCGAGATTATTTTCTCTTTTTTAGTTAGAATCAAAAGCGTGTTTTTTTAGTTTTTAACACGCTTTTATTAGATCGGTGTGTATGTATGAATGTATGTAAAGGAATTTTTGAGCTCAATTTTCACCAACTTCCAGAAATCGGATTAATTTGAAACTTTGCACACGTATTAAGTACCGATGACAATGCAATAATTTGATAAAGGTTTTCCATTATCCTTATTAACTAAAAAAACTGAAACTCCTTAGTAACTGAAAAAATAAAACTAAAAAATAGTTTAAAAAACTAAAAATACACGCTTTTATGCTAACTAAAAAAGATAAAATAATTTCTGAGTACCTACACGGAATTTATATAACAGTAGAGTAAAAGCGTGGGGTGCTTGGTATCGTAGTATGTGAAAATCATCCTATTATTGGCAACTATAAAAAGAGAAGTATGAAAACGTCATAATGTGCACCATTATGACGTTTTCATACTTCTTCATTATAAAAGAATAATAAAAAAACAAATTAACATTATTTGACTTCGTAGCAAGTAGCTTAAGCGCTTGTGTAATAGAAATCAGTATCACCAATGGTATTACAAATAAACTTAACTAATACATATAACACCCAGACAAGCTTGTCTATCATATTCCACTCTTCTTATCATGTTTCTATCAGGTAGGTACTTACAACTATGGAAAGACAGAACATTTTTTTTAAATCTCTTACCAATAGAAAGCCTTATATTATAGGAAGGCAGGTGATACCACAAGAAACATTAAATTATATGACATTAATATTAAATAAATTGTATTGACTTTGTTATACTCGTAATATTTAACCGCCAAACATAAACATTTTGCATGCCATTCGGTTAAGTGATGAATGTAATGTATACTATTTATTTGAACATCTTGTAACCACACACACTTGCAAAATAAATGAATTGAATTGAATTGATATTGCAATGTTCGAAATTTTGGAAATGAACTTGTTATTAGAATGATTCACAGAGACTATATAACTTGCCACCACCTAGCTACTGCTTACATGTGATTTTCTAATACATTGAAACCTAGTTAAGTGGGACCATAAGCGACCACAGTTATCTAACTTAAAGAGGTATTCCACTTGACCAGTGTCTCAGATACAAGTATTAAAAATATATGTACAGTGTAAATATATTTACAGATGGTCTCAGTTATAAAGGCTGGAAAAGAAATTGTGCCAGTTATAAAGGTGCAATAATTGAATGAAATAATGCTACTAGCTTTCGTTTTTTACTGAATTTTATTTTATTTTTAGTAATTCTACCTCAAGCAGAGAAAACTGAGATGTCAATGATCTCAATTTGCCTGGAAAGGATATCAGAGTCCCACGGTACAATATCATTTGAATACTTATTTATACAGTCAGAATGGGACATGCTAATTCGTCAAAAGACTCAAAAAGAATTTTAACTGGCTAAAAGAATATGGCCGAAAATAAATAACCAAGTGCGATTCGGAGGGAGTTACCGAGAATTCCGTTTTTTTTTAATGTTTCGTACTTTTTTTTCATTAGGTAAACAATTTTTTTTGTATTTTTGACATTTTGTATAGTTGAGTGCCCATTAGACGTTTCCGAACTAAATGATGGCAAACCAATGCAATCTCTTAACTCTATGGTCAAAACTTGACTTTTATACTCTACTAGTGGACCCAGCAGACGCTATCCTGCCTGCTGCTTTCACAATTTTTCAATATTTTCTCATCGTTTTCACCTTCCCTGGACTTCCACAAATATTACAAGGCTACTTGGTTCAAGGATACTTCACATATACCTCTAGATCTCATTTTTTTAAATTATGTAGGGTATCGTTGAAAAGGACTATAAAAAAACATTAACACAACACGCAAGTGTTTCCATACATTTGCGAGTTATAGCCCGCCAAAGTCGTTTACACGGTGCCCCCCCCCCCCCCCCTGTAATTTCTAAAGTCTTGGATCTATAAACTTCAAATCTCTCACGTAAAGAAACAGGCCCGGAAACTCTTATTTAAAAATGTTTCGGGTATCCTGTGATGAATACTTTTAAAATTATAAATAATATAAAATATATATACTTTACAATGATGATGACATTGACGTCTTTTCTCGGCTATCCAAATATCTCATACCAAATTTCATGCAAATTGGTTCAGTAGTTTAGGCGTGATTGACAGACAGACAGAGTTACTTTCGCATTTATAATATTTGTATGGATGGTTTGCATTGTTCTGCCAGCATTGGGTTCAATCGTGTCCAATAATTTGCACGCAGCTTAACCCTTTTGTACCTAATGTCATAGTAAGGAGGCTACGAAGCAGACACACACACAGACGCATGTCTCAACAAGGCAGCTCAGCGATAATCGGGGTACTGTTATTATCATAATGCGTTTGGCACACACATACTGGCACAATTGACGAATAGATGTACGTTAAAAAAAAGCCTAGTTGCGAAAAAGTATATACAGTAATATCTAGACTGTGACAGTATTATTAGCCAAATTCCCAATCGCGCCGGGCCGCTCTGAATTATCCATATTATGGACATGAAAGTATTGCCACTTCACACCAAGTTTCGCATTCAAGACCCGTATTATTTGACCAACTACAACTTGAGATACAGCATGCCCTTTTTTATTCGCAGGAAAACACTTTTGAGAGCCATAACCGAGGCCGAAGGCCTCAGCCGTGTGTGGGACCCCCAGCGTCCTGAAAAGGACACGGCTCCGCTCCGGGGAAAATCCGGAGCGGGGGTTATTTATATAACACCGGGCTAGTACAAACAGACATGTTCATGCACACAAATGTTTGTACAATGCGGGGATCGAACCCGCGACCACTTGTCACCTCACCTATTGGTAAGTGTCGATGTGGCTGAGGATGGATCATGATCATGTCTTTCTAGTAACATCCTATCCACTGATTTCTTGAAAAGATCCAAGTTATAATCTAAGGGGAACACTTCAGCCGACAGCGAATTCCATTCCTTAGCCGTACGCGACAGGAAAGTAGGTTCATATCGCTTGGTGCGTAATGGTGGTATATCAACAACATAAGGGTGGAAGCCTCGCTTGCGTCTTGTGTCCTGATGGTGAAAAGGGGCCGGTGGAATTTAACCGTGCAATTCCTTCGAGCACTTTCCAAAATGTAGCCTGTAAAACACCGCGAGGCATGCTACTTTGCGAATGTGATCGAGGCTAAGCTTTTGTTAGAAAAGTTCATCGTCCCCGATGATACTGTAGAAGCTGCTTAGTGTTGAAGTACCGCCTGATCTTGAAGAGAATACATGGGTATGTCTGTCTGTTGAGCTTTTACGCCTAAACTAAGTACTAACTCGATAATTATGAAATTTGGTACGAGTATAAGTAGAGTGGACTTTTGAAAAGGACTTCTTACATTTTTGTCACGAATTTTTAGTTTTTAGACGCAAAATTCCACTCACACTTCCACACATCAACCTCGCAATATCTACCTCCTTCCTATGTATTATTACCCATATTTTAGTACACATAAACCTTCCTCTCGAATCACTCTATCTATTTAAAAACAACTGCATCAAAATCCATTGAGTAGTTTTGAAGATATGAGCATACAAACACCAGATATAGAGACAGACGCGGGAAGCGATTTTGATTTATACTATGAAGTGAAGATACGATAGATATTGTAAAGTAGTTTTAGTACATTTGCGAAACTGAAGACCTAAGTATAAGTGAAATCCACAGGTCTTCCATACCAAAAGCCCATATGTAAAACGGGCACTTGTCGGCCATGATTGAAGACTACATTTTTAAAGATCGTGAGCCGCCTCGACAAGGCGAAAGTCTAAAAATGGAGACGCACATCGTTAGTCCGAAATGGTAACTTTTTATTCAGAGAAAAAAAAGAGCAACGTCACCGAGATAAATGTAAAATATTTTACATACAAAACGGTGTATGTAAATTTGTAAGACGCGTGCTTGGGGCGACAGTCGGACGGAGACTGATTTGAATTTTGAATCTAGCGACTCTGGCGCATTGAATCTTGAGTTTTAGGTTGACCATGATATGAAAAGTAACTGCCTCGACTGCCTCGTTGGTGTAGTGGCAAAGTTTCTGCCTTACATTCGAGAGGTTCTGGGTACAAATCCCAGGACGAGCCAAAATTGTTTCTGAGATTTTCTGTCATGAATTTTTCAAAAATAGCTCGGATTCGTGAAGTTGGCGATGTTACACCCCCGTGCCTCGGAAAGCACGTTATGTGGTTGGTCCTGCGCCTGATCTCACTCCGGTCATGTCGGATAGCCGTCTCACCAAACTTTGAGAGTGATGGAACAGTGAGTGCACCTGTGTATTGCGCTCACACTTGTGCACTATAATATCTCCTGCGTAGTTGGCTGATCTCTGTTAAGATTGGCCGCCGTGATCGAAATCGGCCACAAGGACTATTATTATTCTATTATGAAAAGTAAAGGAATGTAATTTAACATAAGAATCGGGGCGAAGTTAAGAATGTTTTCTCTTTTCCGCCAGGGAACACCTGGGACTTTCTGTCGCCGCGAACACTCTTCTGACAGCGTGTCTCCAATCGCTCAGTCGCCAGTCGCAGCTGCAGCAGGTTTATTGCAGGTGTGCCCTGAACCTATGTCTCAAGGAATGCTAAGGAACTACCTTTATGGTCAAGTGGTTCACACGGCCATTCCCATGCACAAATCCTTAAATAAACTTAGGTGAAATAAACCTGACTTGCCTAAAAGTTATCCTTAGTGTATGAGCTATACACTAAGGACAAAGAGGATTAATGTTTAGTGCAACAGTCAAGATTTCAAGCGAAGTAGGTACTTGCACACTACCTATTTGAAAACTTAATAAAATAAATCATAGTTAAAAAACTAAATAAAACCAATTTTATTGCTAACTAAAAAAGAGAAAATAATTTCTGAGTACAAGGAATTTATATTACAGTAGAGTAAAAAGCGTGTTTTTTTAGTTTTTTAAACTATTTTTTTTAGTTAATAAGGATAGTGGAAAACTCATTAAGTTATTGAATTGTTATCTGTACTTGATACGTGTGCAAAGTTTCAAATTAATCCAATTGCTGGAAGTTGGTGAGAATTGAGCTCAAAGATTCCGTTACATACATACATACAGCCCAACCAATAAAAGCGTGTTAACATTTTTTTTTACTATTGGAAATCCTATTACGTGCGGGTTAACCGTCGCCGGGAATTTGTTTTTTTTTGCAACTATTTGCTGATAATAAAAAGAATTCCTTTTTCCATCCTGAAACATGCAAAACTCATGGTCACCCTGCTCTTAAGCTGCATTATAGTTTCTATTCTCGTAACATCTGCGACTTAACTATCTGAAAATCATGTCACATTAGTTCTTATTCGCGACCGTTTTGCCTATCGCAATAGGCAAACAGCCTAGATATAGGCACGCCCCTGAAAAGGCAGCAGTAACGATACTGCTTATAACTCTATGAACGTGTGCTTTTGTAAACGATTTGAGAATTTCTGCATTTGCCTACTTTGTTTAACCAAAGGTTGGAGAAGAACATTACATGTTTCATTTATTTTTATTTATATATATTTTGCATAGCGTAGGTTACATTATATAGTTGATGGTATTTAGAATGACAGACCTAGTTACCCAGAGGGTACAGAGTATTTTACCTCAAAACATAACATTAATAGCGTTGATGAAAAGTCGGCTGTCTGTAAAGTCAGTTTACTGACGATAGTTAAACGTGACAACGTCTTTGTTACATTGCCTCTTTGTAGCTCGTTCCGCGCTCTCGCTTGCACTTCAATCCATGAATGGAACGCCTCAGAGCGAGGTAACGCCGCATGCGTCATGTTTTTTGGTGCGTGCAGCCGGCTCCGTCGAACTATAAGACGTTGTCACGTCAAAATTATCTCCGTTGATGAAATGAAATATACAGTCTCTGGTCAACGGTGTCCGATCCGTTAAGGGTAAAAAAAATAAAGTATTTTATTTTTAAAAAAAATTGTGTCAACCGTGTCGAAATGGTGGCCATTTTCATTTCGATATTGACTAAACGCGGCTACTTGCACTTATTGAGCAATATCCCATGATCCATCGAACCTACAGATACAATAGCAGTTTTGATTAATACCTTAGAACAAAACCTGTATAGCGATATTACAAACGGTGTCTAACTTTGACATTACGGTTTAAAAAAATGGTAAATGGAAAAAAAACATGTCAATTTTTTTTTTTTACTTTAATAGAATAGGCCATTAAGCTACTACCTGTTTTTTTCAAGTTTAGTAAAGAATGAGATGACACCTTAAGTCAAACCCAAACTTAAGTAAAATGTAAAAACACTAGCAACTGGCATTATTTGGGACAGAAATAAATGAGAAAATCATAAACTTTTATCGAAAGACTTATAACGGTCTTACAGTAAGCATTTACAAGTAAATGATAAATAATAAATAAATATACAACAACATCACATACATTGATCTGACTCTGTGGTAAGCACTTGTGTTACAGATATTAGAATCAACAGTGGTATTACAAATAAACTTAAATAAATACATATAACACCCAAACCAGTACAAACAGGCACTTTTAGTGGTGAATTAGTAGAACTGACAATAACTTATTTACAACCATTAAAATTAAATAACCATTTCACCTACTAATTCCTGGCAGTCCACAATTCCCATTTTACTACAAATTACCCAAGGAAATTTTCAGGATATAATTAGAAAAAACGTCCCGAAGGATGCAAACGAAATTTCTCTCTTATTTATCTGTTGCAATTGAAAGTTGCAACACTTTCCACTCGCTAAAGAGATGGCATTAACTCAAAGAACTGGTTAAGGGGCGGTTTTGTGACTGCGACTTTTTGAAATAAATAATTTAATTTAATTATTTCAACAATCACAATAATAACTAACCAATGGGCGTCACCTGTACCAATATCATTAAAACTTTTATACCGACTTGATGTAATGTGACATGCAATAAATGATTTGAATTTGAATTTAACTTTACTAGAATCTTAGCTGTGCTATTAAGGTTAAGATAACATATGTAAATCAATTAGGTATGGACTTATTTTTATAAAAATCCATCATGCTCGACATAAGTTGTTAATTGCTCGTTGCTCATCACACAAAGATGTGCCCCTTGCGGAATTTGAAACCGCAACAGTCGGTTTTGTAGTTCGGAGCACGAGAAACTAGACCAAAAATTTTCGTCTTGATGATGGTTTACACAAAAACATTTCTGAATTATAGTTGACAAGCAAAAAAAATCTAACTAAAATGTTATGCTTAGTAAAGCAAATGTGTGTGCTTGTAATTTCGTAACTAAAAGTTGCCAAAGGGTATCAGTATTTACTTTATTTTATTTATTTATCTTGCCTGTCCATCCATCAACCTGTCCCCTTAATCTAGTCTTTGAAGCTCACAAAAAAGACGACAATTTATACTACATGTCTTTTCTCGAAAAAAGACAAATCTTAACCACGAAACGGCACCTTAAACTGTAACCAAGTATTTTTATTTGAGACTACCGTCCGTTTGCTTTGCCGAAGCGTCCTGCTTTTAGAGAGCCTTAATAATTACTCAATTTGAATATTAAAATGTTTAAAACGCTGTTAGTTTCGTTCTCATAAAATCTGGGACATTCAGAGAAAAGATCCGAGGCTACAGAGCTTAACCGTTGTCCTATATGGGCGACAAACGTGACAAAGCGGCGCGAACGCGAAACGAAAATATGAAACAGTCGTCGTTTATGATGGGGATCGTAATGATGATCTATAATACAAAAATAATTCGGGATTTCCTTCCTGACGCTATAACTCCAGAACGACTGAACCGATTTGAATAATGTGGAAGTCTAGAGAAGGTTTAAAAGATCAGAAATATAAAAAGGGCCGGGTCCGCTGGTTGTTTACGAATTTATCCTACATGACGAAATGCGACTGACACAAGGTATTTGAACAAGGGGTTTTTATGGCGTTTGACGTAGATATCAGTTGCATTTTGCATTACGTCGAATCATTGCGTCGCAAAATTATCGAGATGCGTCGCTCACCTACTACAACGCCTTAGGCTCGGGCTACACCGCGACGACAGAGACTGCTTTTGTTAAACTGTCTAATAGAACCAATCATAACAATAGGATCGCGAAAATTATTCTTAATTATATGAGTACAATGTAATTAAGACACGCGGCAGCGTGTCAAGCCAAGTTCAAGCAAAAGAACTGGCTAGTCAGCGCCGAGGGTAATATTACACGAACCACTGGTGCCCCTTTTGACCCGTCCATAACTCAAAATCTATTTATAGTAAACACATGAAACTACGTGTGTTTAATTATGTCCGTAAGGACAACTAGAAAACCTTATTTGATAGAGCTAGCTCAAACGGCTATAAAGATATAAAGGTCCAAAAGTCGTTAATTTTATTTCTGACGGACTGACTGACATGTAGTACCTGAAGGTGGTTACCTTGTGGTGGCTACCTGGAAGTAGGTTACTTCCAAATAATCTGGACAGATGAAATTTGGAACCCTGCTCGGTGTTTGCATATTGCGTAAAAGTAAATAAAAATAAAAAATATTTATTTTATTGAAACTGTTACAAGCAGATATTTGAACTATCCAAATAGATGCGTTATTATATTAGCTACATTACAGAAATATAAAATTAAAGGTAAGTCAAAAGTAGTGTCATCCATCATACAAAAAACTTGTAATACGTGCTAAATAACCAGCCAACACGGAATGTTTTTAATAGTGATCCAAAATTTAAGACTTTAAAGTAGGTTAGATTTGATTACCAGGATAAAAACAAATGTTGAATAACTTTATAAAATTACTAATGTAAATGTCAAATGTCAACCTTCTTTGAGATTTCACATTTTGGATCACGGTTTGAATTATTTTACAGAACTTGGCAATCATTTAGGTCTTCATTCTTTTTTACGGCGAAGCCTATGGCCAAGCACAGTTTTCATATTGAACTTAGCTCTCCTTTCTTACATGTATGTTTCTGGTGGGATTATTTATTCAATAAGCGACATTTTCAGATGCTTTCATAAATCGTCCGGCAGAGCTTAAAATAATTATTATTTTCAAAAATATCGCAGCGATCCTACTAGGGATGGGCCAAGGATGTATAAAAAAATCGATAGAAGTGAATTATCGAATGCACAGGTAAAACTTTTTTAGAATTTTGCACATATCTTTGATATTATTTTAGTGTCATCTTAATAAATTGTCCCCAACCGAGCTTCAGTTACATGACTACAGACTAACACTAAGACTTGTTTTACTACCTATTTTCAAGAAATTGACGATTGTGTCCAAATTAATAATAATAATAATAATAAATTTCATTTATTCAGACACAACGATCCATTTTTGTTAGTAACAATTAATCTTACTAGCTATGTTAGTAAATACACTGACAATGACAATGACAAATTAATGTGAGAAGATTTTTAAATAGTTAGCGCTAACAGTCTGATTAAATTCTATGATGGCCGATTTAAAAAGTCAAAATCAATGCATAGATACCATAAGTATTTTATGGGCTCAACGCATAGTGCCATCATAGTTTATGTTCCCATTGTTCTTTATCTATCTGACGACCACTTTAGTGTAATGGTCAAGACGTTGACTATTAACCAAGAGGTCGCGGGTTCGCTCCCCGCACTGTACAAACATTTGTGTGCATGAACGAACATGTCTGTTTGTACTGGTCTGGGTGTTATACGTGTTTATTTGAGTTTATTTGTGATACCACTGTTGATTCTGATATCTGTAACACAAGTGCTTTAGCTATTTACCACGGAGTCAGATCAATGTATGTGATGTTTTTTGTATTTGTTTGTATTAGTTTAAGGGTTGCTGGACTAATGGCCGGTTTCATGTTCTATCTATGTTATATTTTATTTATCATCATCTATCAACAAGTTTGATGTCGATCAGTTAGTTTCACATTAATAGCTTAAAAGCTATCTGCGGTTACGGTGCCATTTGTATGTAACTGACAGTACTGTACCTATCTCTCAGTCAAACAAATGTAGTAATAGAATATTGTAACCGTAAGTAAGTCAACCGACAAATAGGCAAGCCAATCGATGACATTATCTTTGTCATCTGTCAAAACAATCTACCTCCACAGATTTTACATGGGAATACTCTAACGTGACGTTATTTCTAACTAGAATCAGAAATCGGTGTCAATTGATTGATAATTTTCTTTAATTTTTTTTAATTAATTGGTTCCAACTTTTTTTGTAAACTTATTAGTTTTATTATTAATTTCATAAAATTAGGTTTTTAAGCGTCTTGGTTTAAAAAACGCACTTGGCTTAGCACGCACACAAACACAGTGCCAAAGTCTGCCGAACTGAAACGATGTTAGTCGATGTGTTAGGCTTATTTCGTTACGGAATTTCTGGATTCGGTCGCCGCGCTCAGAGCCCGCAATAGAAGCAATAGCTTTGTGGCGACCTCTACCATTCGCCATCACAAACGCATGCCTAACGGTGGAAAGCACGACAGCGAGCGCTGATACGGCTCTATAGGCTAGATGGTGCTCTTAGCCTAGTACCGGCCTCGTAACGCACATGAACCGCGGTATATAAGATTTCGATCCAAAATAATATAGATAGACAAATCAAGATGATGTCTATCGGACCTTGGTCCCCGACTATAACACCCGGTCGGTAGGAAGCGCTTTTCTTTAGCTTCCTAACTCTAAATCAGTTGCGCCAAAGCTTAAAAAATACGATAGTTATAATAAATATCTCACAACAATCACACCAATTCTCTAGTCCCAAAGTAAGCTACGAGGCTTGTGTCATGGGCACTAGACAACGGATAAACATACTTAAATACTTTTTTTTGTAAGTAACTACATATTATACATAGAAAACACCCAGACCAGTACAAACACACATGTTCATGCACACTTATGCTTGTACTGTGCGGGGATCGAACCCGCGAACCGTGGTTTTAAAAGTCCGACATGTGGACCACTGCGCCAAGCCGTCGTTCATTGTGCATATTCTATCGAACATCACCCCATCACCAAACACAGATCGATAGACAAAGCCGGCCGTCAGTTACTTTGGTCTCAGACGTTTACCTGTCTGCTCCATCCTCTTCGACCTTATGCGTGTATACTAAAGCTCAATTTTCAACAGCAAAGTCGAAAACATCGATTCCTCTCTGCGTTCTGTTAATAAGACAGGGGTATTTAATTTGAGTTCGTTAATGAACAGAAACTTAGTTTTGTGTAAATATTGCTAATTATAATGTGTGCGAATGTGCTGATTGTCTGTTTGTGACTTTGTGGTGTTGTGCTAAGTGTTGTAATTTAGGTTGTACATGCTGATTATTTTGAATCGTCAGCAAATTTAGTGGCTTAATCAAATTAAACTGAGTCAAATTTATCTCTTTAACAATAAATATTTAAAAAACACGTTTTCCTTTGTTTAAGAAACTTTTTTTAAATGATTTCTAAATAAGTAATGTACCTCACCAAATAGTTCATACTTGAGAAAAAAACAGACGTAAAAAATAGGCAAACATGACTTGTCCATCGAACAAAAAACTCTAGGCCGAACGATCAAGTAACATTCTTGAACGGTACAAATATACAAACTAAAAAAGTATTATTCAGACAACAAGATCCAGAGTGTTAATAACAATAGCTTATCTCCTACGTTAGTACAATTTAGAAAATATAGTAAGGCGCAATATATTTTACACGTAGAATCAGTTTGCCAATAAGTAGACAGTCCCCACGATTGGCTATACCGTCCAGAACACTATTTCGGCTGCCGCGAACCCGTCTGAGCAGAGAACCGGCTTTTTTGCGCAGTATTGTCGGGAAACTGTCGACGTGAGCATCCGCGAACATGCCCGATGCACTACACCAGGGGTCAGCAGACTTACCAATCAGATGAGCGGCGCGAGTGCGAGCACGCCAGTTGACGACGAATTCAGTTGTTTCATATTGTTTAGGTGTTTTTTATTGAGCTAAAGCACACTACAGTTAGGCTGTGAGACAGTGTAAGAAGAGTCAGTTTTAATCCTATGGAAGAGCCGCGGTTTGCCGACCCCTGCACTACACCATCGCGGCAGCCGCAGCCCTGAAAACATTATTATATTGAACGCGAAGACCGCTGTAAGACTTTTGGGCACAGTCATCCCACAGGCTGCTCGAGTAGAATGATGTAATATAATCTTCCTGACCGATTTCGACCACGGCGGCCAATCTCAACGGAGATCAGTCAACTACGCAGGAGATATTATAGTGCACAAGTGTGAGCGCAATACACAGGTGCACTCACTGTTCCATCACTCTCAATATTCGGTGAGACGGCAATCCGACATGACCGGAGAGAGATCAGGCGCAGGACCAACGGCTTAACGTGCGCACCGAAGCATGAGGGTGTAACCCCGTCAATTTCCCGACTCCGAGCTGTTTTTGAGAAATTCACGACAGAAAATCTCAGAAACAATTTTTGGATCGACCTCGGATTCGAAGCAAGGACCTCTCGGATGTAAGGCAGAAACTTTGCCACTACACCAACGAGTCAGTCATGTTCATGAATGATGTACAAATATGGCTGAAAGGCACGGTAAAACTTCAAAGGCTAAGAACTCACGAAGCGGTTATCACCCGCGCCCGCCGCAGTTGCGGGCCCGCAGCCTTTGTAGAATACAGATACTTTTGTAAAAAATCAAAGCACAATTCACGACGTGTTTTACGCCCGCGGCTTGTGTGGTTGTTTGCGGGTCCCGCTGCACCGGCGGTCATCTTCTAGCGGCGGGCGCGGGTCGCGGTCCTGCAGCCGCGGCGGGTTGCGGGCAGCGGGGCGCGGGGGGGTGTACAGAAATTCGAAACTCAACTGATCGTTTCTTGCAACCGACCCGTCTTGCGATAGTCAACCGCCAAGTTTGCGGGCGATAATCGCAACCGCACAAAACTCCGGTCTCGTGAGTTTTAAAAATAAAACTGCATTGCGCCAACGCGGCGGGCGCGGGTGAAAACCGCTCCGTGAGTTTTTAGCCTAAGAGTGACAGCCCATGCGTACACCCGAAACCACAGACAACGGAGAGAGTAGGGGGTCCGAAGCGGTCCTCATACGAATCATCTAATAACTCAACAATACACGTTGTAATGCTTTGTTGTTGTTAGAATCGATTCTAATTGTTCTTTGATCACAAAAAATGGGTTAAGGGTGAGCTAGCACACCCTTGGACGGGTTCTGAATCGGGGCAACCTAAATACATCATATTGCATGTACGAGTAGTATTAGACTTCTTACCTAACGCGACAAACATACTACTTACTTTGTCAATGTTTTAACGCCAAAACTAACAGAAAAAATCAAAAATGTATATTTAAAAAATTAACCCTAGGCTTAATTTTTTATTATTATTTTTTGTCAAAATATTGAGATCAAAATGAATTTCAGTGGTTTAGGCACAAAAACATGCTTATTGGTTAAGGTATATGAATTGTGCTACTGTGAGCTAGTTCATAAGTGTTTATTATTCATATAAAAATAAATAAATAAATATTTCACAACAATCACACCAATTCTCTAGTCCCAAATTAAGCTACGAGGCTTGTGTTATGGGTACTAGACAACGGATAAACATACTTAAATACTTTTTTTTTTTGTAAATAAATACATATTATACATAGAAAATACCCAGACCAGTACAAACACACATGTTCATGCACACTTATGTTTGTACTGTGCCGGGATCGAACCCGCGACCCTTGGTTTTAGAAGTCCGACCTGTGGACCACTGCACCAAGTGGTCGTCAAACCGTTATTATATTAATATAACCGTTTATTGTGTAGTTACGTTTAAACATCAAAGCATTATTTATAAATAGCGACATAAATATAGCTTTGAATTTGTCGTTAAGTATACTAAGTTAGGTGGTATTTAATGCAGTCCCCGATGAACAAGGATGGTGATGATTTATTTTATTGACGTGACAACGTCTTATAAATTGGTTTGCCGGGTGACACTTCAAGAAACTGCGTTACGCTCCGCTCACGTTATGCGCTCACAATGAGAGCGAGTGAGAGGCACGCGTCCCTTCGACTCGGGCATGGTAAGCCCGCCTAAGAGCGAGTGAGACAGACATAAAAAGTGAAAGGCACGCGTCCATTCCACTCGAGCACAGTTAGCCCGCCTAAGAGCGAGAGAGACAGAGCGAGAGAGAGAGAGTGAGAGAGATAGGCATACACACCGGTTCATGTTATACGAATGAATATTCACATTAAAATTATTTTACCACTCAAAGTCGTTGTCACGTAAAACTTTTTTATTTATTAGGGTACAGTTACAGCAGGCAAACTTATTCTGATTATCTGAGCTTACACACTAAAGACATATACTAGACCGGCTGCCAATTAAAACTATTCACAACATTTTTTAAGAGCTAAAAATAATCTTATTACTAGAAATTTCCCTACGGAACCCTGAGTTGATCGATATCAAGCAACGTGTCGACTAGTGAAGCGGCTATCGGCGATAGACAACGATTCTTTATTGGTTTTTGTGTTTGAGAACTTAAAGATATATAATCCTATGCCATAGTTCTTACTGGATGTGACATCAAAAATATGTTTTTTTTTAACACGCTCTTATTAGATTGGGGTGTATGTATGTATGTAACGGAATTTTTGAGCTAAATTTTCACCAACTTCCAGAAATCGGTTTAATTTGAAACTTTACACACGTATTAGGTACCGATGACAATGCAATAATTTGATAAGAGTTTTCCATTAAAAAAATAAAAAGAAATAATAGTTTATAAAACTAATAAAACACGCTTTTATTGCTAACTAAAAAAGAGAAAATAATTTCTCAGTACACGGAATTTATATTACAGAAGAGTAAAAAGCGTGGGTTGCTTGGTATAGTAGTATGTGAAAATTATCCTATTATTGGCAACTATAAAAAGAGAAGTATGAAAACGTCATAAAGTACACCCCACGCTTTTTACTCTACTGTTATATAAATTCCGTGTACTCAGAAATTATTTTCTCTTTTTCAGTTAGCAATAAAAGCGTGTTTTTTTTAGTTTTTTAAACTAGCATTTATTTATTTATTTGGGATAGGATCCAAGACAAGCCTAGTGAGGCAAACACTGAGAGATGATCGAATGAGCGAGATTTTAATTCAATGATTGAATAGGCATGATGACACCTATCGTAAATATTTTCAAGACCATTGTGTTTCAAAAACTTAATCTCTAAGAAGCTAGTAAAACCAGTTTATTTCAAAAAAACTGTAAAAACCTTTTTTTACTTACATAGAATTTATATAAATGTTCAGTCAATTGACTTCGATTTCTGATACTATATTAAGACGTCTAATTTTAGTATTCCCATACAAAAACTATGGAGGCAGATCGTCTTGACAGATGATAAAGAGTATGTCAACGATTGTTGGTGTTTATGACAGTTGAAAAGAGAAATTGTATAAATATAGTTGATTACCACGATTTACGATGTGGATTTAATATTTACCTACACAATTCTTAATAAACCTTCTAAAACTGATTTTAGATAGCTAAATTATCTCCTCTTTTTACAATAGAATTACAAAAAAAAAAAAATATTTTAAGCATCTGAAACCTTTACCATTGCTAAAAAAAAAAAAAAAAAGCTGTCATGCAAAGCAGCTGATCTTATCTTATTTTGCTTATATTTCACGAAAATTTCGCGTCTAAACTGTAATTAAGAGCTTAATTAATATTATAGAATCCGTGTATAGCATGCAAGATTGAAGACAACACAAACCCAAAGTGATTTGAATCATAAAATTCAATTGAAAATTTTTTACCTAACCGTTACGTTGTGATTTGAAAAGTGTGGACAACGGAAACTAAAACCAGGGGAGTATTGTTTTTGACTTACTTCAACGCTAGTTAAGACTAATTACTTATACAAATTTAATCAAAAATCAGTGCAAGAACAAATAAATGTCTCAAGATACTTTTTGAGGTTATTTTGATAGTAAAAAGTGACAAGTCAACAAGGGTCCGTGTGAATAACTGTTTTGCCGTTAGTTTATCGCTGTGGAATACAAAACACTGACACTTCTACTCTGCACAACGCTCACCAATGTGAGCTACGTCAATATTCACAACATTTCGGTCCTGTTGTGCCTCTCTTTACTTGACGTATATGTGGAAGTAAAGTTGAAGATAACAACTTAACGCCGCAGACAAAAAAACACGCAAACACTAAGCAGTCACCTCGTCTACTTATTCACTCGCCTTCTGTCTTTGTTCACAATTTAAGAATCTACTTACACCTACATTTGCAGCGGTAGACATAGCGGTGACTGTAAATTTTTGCTCGGTCCTGTGTTGTTATTCTAATAAATTATGTTGAGTAGTCCTTAATGTTTATTGTTTACTCTCGATTCAAATGAAATCAAATAATCCTTTAGGATAAAATAACAAAGTACATATAGGTAAGAAATTCTGAAACCAATTTTTCTTCCTATTAAACAGTAAACACTAACATTTAATTTAATATTTTACAAAATATAAAAAATAGGTACGGAAGTATCCTCTGCATCCCATTGCTTAGAATATTACCAAAGCAACTGTTGTACACTCTTTTTAATAAAAATTTCAGGCGAGATTTCCAACCTTACAATCAAACATGACCTCCCAAACTGGAACCATGACCAGAAGGATGACTGCCCAGGAAACTGCCCTTAAACTGAAAAATGCGCTGGAAGAATTAAAAGAATCTAAGGACTTCTGTGACCAGCTCCTTAGGGAACGCGATGAATGTGAATTAGAAATAAAAAAAACATTCAAAATTAACGCGCAATTAAAGAACGAATTGGTAGAACTGCATGCCCGTCTCCACGAGGTCACTGAACACAGAGAGGAGCTTCTACATACCATCAGCACCTTTGACCAGTGCAGCAGCGTCTTCGAGCAGACACTGATCCGGAACAATGAGTTGGAAAGTGAGCTGCGTGACGCCAACAAAACCATACTGCATATGGAAGAAGAGAAACAAGATCATGTTTACTCACAGACCATGAACTTATACGAGGAGCTCATTGGGACCCCTAACAACCAGGTAGCAGTTCCCAATTCATACACAAATATTAACAGCCAATGTAAACATTGCAGTAGGCAAACAAAAATGACAGGTAGAAATAGATTAAAGAAATACATAAAAATTAATAGATTCATAAATAAAACAAAAAAAGTTATAAAGCAGCAGAAAGTTTATACTAAAAATTTACAATTGAGAAAAGAAAAAATTGATTTGTTAGATAGCCTTGAAATTTATCAAAATAAGTTACTTGAAAGTAGGTTGCAGTATGATCAGGCAGTAGGGCAGTTGCAGGTAGACATCTCTCGGTTGCAGGAGTCATTGCAGTCAATGACATATAAATATAACTCTTCTCAGGAACAAATCTCTGAGCATATCCTAGCTGCAAATAAACTTTTGAACATAAACTCCAACAACCAAATTTATAAATCCCTGCCAAACATTAATTTGAAAACTGTACTGGACTCAAGTGATTTAAGCTTGCAGTTATGTCCATTAGAACAAAGTTTAAATTTAAACTGCTCAAAAACTTATGATGTTGTCTCTCAAAAGCCTACTCACGAATGTGCTAATGTTCATGTATATTCAGATAAGCTAGGAATTGGTTATGGTTCCTTATTGAATAGGTCATTGAGCTGTAAAATTATTAATAACTGTATGCCAGACAAATCACTGGATCAAATTGTAAATAGTATACGAAACAGCTCTTTCAACTCAAACTCGATTATTGTATTAATGTTAGGGAACAGTCAAAACGTTAGTAAGAAAAATATTATAAAGAATTGGACCATTTTGACAAATTTAAATGTCAAAAAAATTATCCTCTGTTCCCTACCATTTTCAAAATATTATACGGTAACACAAAATAACAGTATTCATATGCTGAATACTTTGTTATTTAATTTATCTCAGCGTCACAGTGACAAATTTGTGTTTTTTGACACGAATAAATTCATTAATAATTCATTTCATTTCACTGGCAGCTCTTTACACTTGCCTATTAAATTTAAAAAACGAATAGCTACTTTGTTAGCTTATAATATTAATTGTATTTTAAACTCAACCATATCACATGGTTGTCAACATATTAGTAATAGTACTAATTTAGATATTATTAACTTGACAACCTCTGACACTTTAAACTAAGGGGGAAGACAAAGGCTGGGTCTAGTTTTATTGTTGTACATCAAAACATACAAGGCCTAGCTGGCAAAGAATTAGAATTATCATTAGTTTTGCAAGATTTAAACGCCCATGTAATGTGTGTGACTGAGCACTGGTATAGGGACTATGAATTAATGTTAAGTATTGACAATTATAAGGTCGGTAGTTCGTTCACAAGGGAGACTACAACTAGAGGTGGGTCACTTATTCTATTGAAAAATCAATTTAACTGTAAAGAACGAAAAGATATTGTATCTCTCTCCATTGAGCGAACTATTGAACTTGCATGTGTTGAACTAGATCAATATATTGTCATAAGCGTATATAGCCCGCCAGACGCTAATTACCAACTTTTTGAAGACACTATGGATAAAGTCTTATCAAAAGCATCAAAATCAAAAAAGAATTTAGTAGTATGCGGTGATTTTAATATAGACATATTAAAAAAAACACAAATTTCTATGAGATTTCTTAATCTCTTTGAATCGTATAACCTAAATAATGTTTTTGAAGAACCTACCAGAGTGACTCCAACAACGGCTACTTGCATAGATAATATTTTTTGTGATGTCAAAATAACAAATAAATCTATTTTACAATGTCTAAGCTCCGACCATAGAGGACAAAAGGTCACATTTCCGTCTGGTCCGGCCTTGAGCGTAGTAGATATAGTTTATAGACCAGTCACTGCAAACAGGATAAATAGATTTAAGGATAGGATTTTTGATGGTGTGAAAACATTAATACCAAACAGTAGTAGTAACGTAGACAACTTATATGAAGATCTTTTTAACTTAATTAAAAGCGAATTTGCATCAATTTTCACAAAAAAAAAGGTTAAGTCTAATCGGTTAACAAGTAAGTTTAATGAATGGGCTACACCAGGTATTTATAAAAGCAGGAACAAGTTATATGATCTGTATAGTATTAGAGAACATTCTCAGGACCCACATATTATAGAATATGTTAAAAAATATTCAAAAATCTTTAAAAAAGTTTGTGCCCAAGCAAAGACGAATCATCTTCGTAGGATAGTTTCAGGTTCAAAAAATAAAGCCAAAGCTACCTGGAATATCATTAACAAAGAAACCGGTAAAGATAAAACAAAAGATCGTTCATATTCATTAAAAGATGGAGGTAAACTAGTTAAATCTGATGCAGAAGTAGCTAATATTTTTGAAAAGTTCTTTGCTAATATAGCACCATCTACTACTAAAGAACTTAACTCTTCTGCAGAACTGTCTGAATCCATTCTCAAATCCAATATTGATGAGTGTGATTCACCACTATACTTTAGATACGTAAGCACAGATGTAATTATGAACGCATTCAATGAAATAAATATGAAAAAAACCGAGGATCTTTGGGGAATATCCGTATGTATAATTAAAACTATTATTGAAATCATAGCACCTCTTTTAGCGATCATTTTTAACAAATGTATTGATGAAGGAAAATTCCCAAATTTAATGAAATTTAGTAAAATAGTACCGTTATTTAAATCTGGTGACAAAAATAACCTCTCAAATTTTCGACCGATATCAATCTTACCGGTTCTAAGTAAAATTTTTGAAAAGATTATATTCAATCAGCTACTATTTCACTTCACATCAAACAATTTATTGCATAATAAACAATTTGGTTTTACAAAGGGTCGCAGTACTGCTGATGCTGGAGTCGCTCTGTTGAAACATATATTTGATGCCTATGATAGTAAGCATGATGCTGTGGGAATCTTTTGTGACCTCTCTAAAGCGTTTGATTGTGTTGACCATGAGACCCTGTTGAGAAAACTACGCCATTATGGTGTATCAACTAATGCATGTAACTTATTTAATTCATATCTCACTGAGAGAACACAAAAGGTTTCTATCAATGGAGCAGAGTCTCCTGGAGCACCTCTCACTATGGGTGTGCCCCAGGGTTCGATATTGGGACCGTTACTGTTTCTAATATATATTAATGACCTTCCATACTTTGTCGACGGTGCTTGTGAGATAGTGTTATTTGCTGATGATACTTCACTACTTTTTAAAACTCCAAGGGGTAAAGAATTGTTTGACGATGTAAATGGTACTCTCTCGCGAGTACTTCATTGGTTCACCGTTAACAATTTATTGCTTAACGCGACCAAAACTAAATGCATTAAGTTTACAATGCCCAATGTCCGACAAGTTCCAACAAGGGTTGTTGTTAAGGATGAACAACTAGTTACTTCAAATACTGCAACTTTTTTGGGAATAACTTTGGATGATAAGCTCCAGTGGGGTCCTCATATCATGACCTTATCAAAGAGACTAAGCTCCGCTGCATACGCTGTAAGAAAGATAAGGTTTCTGACTGATGTTGAAACGGCAAGACTAGTTTATTTTAGTTATTTTCACAGTATCATGTCATACGGCATCTTACTATGGGGCTCAGCTGCAGATATAGAGACAATTTTCGTATTGCAGAAACGAGCCGTGCGGGCTATTTATAAACTTAAATCAAATGAAACACTTAGAGAATTGTTTAAAGAAGTTAAAATACTTACAGTTTACTCGCAATACATTTACGAAAACCTAATTTACGTTCGAAAAAACTTACACTTATTTCCTAAAAATAGCGATTTGCATAACTTCAACACAAGACAAAAAAATAGGCTTGCCGTTCCACATTTTAGGCTTCATAAAGTTGGTCACTCATTTATGGGTAGATGTGTAATATTTTTTAATAAATTACCTGAAAATTTAATTTCATTGCCTGTAGATAAATTTAAAACAGTTGTAAAAGATGTATTAATGTCGAAAGGATATTATAAAATTGATGATTATATAAATGACAAAGATATATGGAAATGTTTAAATGCAAACAATTACAATTATTGTAAATCAATTTTGAAAAGAGGCAATGACAATAGTGACTGAGTTTCTTGCGCCGCTTCTTCTCAGCACTGGCCCAAACTGTCCCGAAGCGGTGGTAGGGTCAATTTATATGTTGGGACGTGTAAAAGTGCTAATTTGTTAGCCTAATTACAAAAATAAATTGATTTTATTTTATTGATTTTATAGAGAAAGCTTTCATGTAAAATATTTTCAGTGTATACTTAGATAACAGGACCGTATATATGGATAAATATCCCATATAATATATCGGATATATATAAGAAATCGGATTTTTTATTTTTGAACCCTGAAATTTACCCTACCACTGCTTCGGAACCTTTTGGGCTAGTGCTGAGAAGAGGCAGCGGAAGTAACTCAGTCACAATTGTCATTGCCTTTTTTCAAATTTGACTTACATAAATTGTTTATATTATCCAAAATTTCCATATATCTTAATTATCAGTATCACATCTAGTGTGCTCATACATCTTCGTCCTAGATGACCACTCGCGAATGGTGCGACGGCGTGGGTGCCGCGTCATCCTGGGCTTGGTTGGATCTATTACCATAGACCTAATGAAAGGATGGACAGGTTGTTGCTAAATATTTAGCGATTTTAACGACGCTCAATGACAACGAACGCACATAACGATCCAGTAGCCTAAATGTGGCAGTGCAGTGGGATGAGCACCAACCGCTATCGTAACGGATTCGTAGCGTTTACTAATAATATAATAATAATAAATATACAACATCACATACATTCATCTGACTCCGTGGTAAGTAGCTTAAGCACTTGTGTTACATATTTCAGAATCAACAGTGGTATTACAAATAAACTTAAATAAATACATACATCACCCAAAACAGTACCTACAAACAGACATGTTCATGCACACAAATGTTTGTACAGTGCGGGGATCGAACCCGTGACCTCTGGGTTAATAGTCAACTTCTTGACCGTTACACCAAAGTGGTCGTTACTATACGTTATCTTGTCAATTTGTATTAGAAACAATCAGTTTCAGACGTTTTGACGATACGAACATGTTACGAGAATGTTCGTGCTCACCTCACTAAACAGCAGGCTCCGGCATTACAACCGTCATCTGTCACTGTCACTGTCACATCACGTGTCAGCGTCGCCCGCCGTGTGAACAGTGTGAGCCTCGCTCGCCACTCAGAGAAGAAGAAGAAGAAGAAGACCATACACGAAAGGGTACGCTAGATAACTAATATTAATAAAATGTACCTAATAAACTGGTTATCATTTTGGAAATAAAGAAATCACGCTTTACTTTTTTAAATGCATCAATAATAAACCTACAGTTTATAGTTTGACGACCGCTTGGTGCAGTGGTCCGCATGTCGGACTTCTAAACCAAGGGTCGCGGGTTCGATTCCCGCACAGTACAAGCATATATGTGCATGAACATGTGTGTTTGTACTGGTCTGGGTGTTTTCTATTTATAATATGTATTTATTTACAAAAAAAAAGTATTTAAGTATGTATATCCGTTATCTAGTACCCATAACACAAGCCTCGTAGCTTACTTTGGGACTAGAGAATTGGTGTGATTGTTGTGAAATATTTATTATTATTATTTATAGTTACCTACAATCCATAGCTAAGCACAACCGTGATAAAATTATCTTTTGAATAAAAAACCGCACTGAAATCGGTTCATCCGTTCGGGAGTTACGATGCTACAGACAGACACACAAACACAGTTATATGGGTCAAATTTACAACACCCTTCTTTTTCGTCAGGGTTTAAAAATAGGTGGTAATATTACCTATAGAAAAACTTTTACCAAGTCTAATAGATTCTTATATCTGCGCCGCGATCTCCTATAGAGGCCCATCGGCTCTTCACAATAGCAATTATTGTATACAGTCACCGTTCCATAGCATCGATACGATAAACGATACCAAAGATAATGGAAACGATACTTATCGATAAAGTGACATCACTATCGGTTAGAAACCGACCCTGGGAACGCTGATATACACGTTCGCGAAAAATGTTGTCTTTTTCTAAGTTAATTAATAGAACCATGTCTTTAAACAGTGTGGCTAGTAAGTTTATCGTACGATAGCAATTTTTCACCTAAATCGTACTTAAATTCTTTTCCTGAATCGAAAATACTGAAAATTACAGTCATCGTATTTTACAAGATCATTACAGATCACAAGGGCACGATAATTACCGTGTTATAGTCAGGTAATAGTCCTCCGACCAATTTCGATCACGGCGGCCAATCTCGACAGAGATCAGCCAACTACACAGGACATATTATAGTGCAGAAGTGTGAGCGCACAATACACAGATGCACTCACTGTTCCATCACTCTCAAAGTTCGGTGAGACCGGAGAGAGATCAGACGCAGGACCAACGGCTTAACGTGCTTTTTCGAGGCCGGGGGTGTAACACCGCCAACTTCCGACTCCAAGCTGTTTTTGAGAAATTCACGACAGAAAATCTCAGAAACAATTTTGGTTCGACCTGGGATTCGAACCCAGGACCTCTCGGATGTGAAGCAGAAACTTTGCCACTACACCAACGAGGCATTCTAGTATAGCTGGGTACGCCTATATGTATAAACCCTATAGCCAGGTACTTACCACATATACACACAGTTATCTCGCTGTACCTAGCCGAATCGACCAGCTAATAAATAGATATCGAATACGGCAAAATTCATTGCACACATCTTCAAACCGTTCGTTTTTTGTATCTTTTCTTTTTTGTTAAAAGTTTTTCTATCCATTTATCATTATCACAAACAGTTTATGAGATTGTTGCGAGCTTTTATCGACATATCGCCGAATCATTTTGAGTCAGCACTATTTTTTGCGCGTAGGCCGAATGCTAATGTATTATTAAATATCTTTGCATTGTGGATTAGTTACGGTTAACGGTTGTAAGTTGGAAAATAATGAAATTACTAAATTAATAATCATCTTGGTGGTTTTTTGGTGGTCCAATCTTGGATAATTATAGGTCTCTTTCTCTTGTTTTGCTTATGGCGATCTTGTGTCCTGCCATCTTAACAGCCTATATACGTCCCACTGCTGGGCACAAGCCTCACCTCTACTGTGAGGTGGTAGGAGCCATATTCCAACACGCGGGCAAAGTGCTGATTGGTGGAGGGGTGGTTTGTAAGGTAACCTTACTGTCAGATGTTATCAAGCCGCCCAAGCGCAGTGGTTGCAGCGCTTTGGTATTGATACCAAAAGTTGAGCAACTTAAGACGCGGCTGTGTTTGGGATGGGTGTCTAATCCGACGGTAAAGTGATGTTTATTTACAAGCATCCCCGTACTTCGGAAGGCACGTCAAGCTGTTGGTCTCTGTTAATATCGATAGATATTACTCGTAAAGCCTAGTCAGAGGCCCTCGGGCGCATTAATAACGTCTTATATTATTATATTGTTAATAACAAGCAATCGCCCGGCTTGCGAGAGGTGCGGGTTTGAGTCCCGCCTGTAGCAGTCCATTTTTCTTTAAGTATGTTTTAATATCACACTGTAAGGAAATTTGTATTGCTAAAAAGCATTAAAGCTTAAAAAAAATAAAGAACTTAATTATTTGGTTGGTTTTGCAATTACTCTAAAGAAGAACATCGTGTTAGTTAAATTCCTTCACCTGCAAAAAAAATTTTTTTTCATATTTTACAGTACATGGCGTATCACAAAATAGCAGAATTTATGTTCTAACTGTAACATGGATTGTTTATCGTTGTTCATTTTATTTTTACAAGCCATAAGCCTAAGGCTTTTCATTTTTTGCTACTTCAACTGTTATCACAATGATAATTGCTTAAAAAACTCTTACACATGATGGACATAAAAAAAAGACAGAAAAAAAACAAGTTTACGAAATGATGTATTTAGAAATAACATACAATTACATTGGTATATACACTTTAGAGCTTTGTAGAGCACTAAATATTTAGTGTTAGATCATTCAAAATCTTTATTCTTGTTCATTTGAACGTCGCTCTTTTGTAGGGTTGCCACCCGTAATTTATAATAAAGTATTGAACGTTATTTTAGGCAATTGTACTCTGTACTTTATGAGAACAATCAAGTACACAAAGTACTTTATTTCGCATGATTTGGTTTCTTTGTAATTTTGAACTTGAAGTTTAGTCGTCAGTATTAATATAATTGGCGTGATGACATGTATCTTAAATATTTTCAAGACCGTGACGTTTAAAAACCATAGCCCCTATGAATATTTTATAAACCGTAGCCCCAATATGTTTCCAAAAAGCTGTAGAAACCAATTTTTAATCAATCAATGTACGTTCAATTGACTCCAATTTCTGATACGTGACCGTGACGTCAGGTTCATGAATTCCCATACAAAATCTATGGAGGCAAACCGTTTTGACAGATAATAAAATGTATGTCAACGATTGGTGGTGTCATCTAGCCTATTATACTTTGGAAGTTATTATATTAATACTGACTATAATTATTTGTTGAATATGTTTTTAAGTATAATAATAAAATAAAAAAGTATACTTTAATTGCAAAAAAGGGTGGCAACCCTGCTCCGTGGGCAGGCTCCCTACAAGGTCGACCAGCGATCTGGGCCTCAATTCTGCTATTTTACTTCAATTTGCCATATCGAAGCCAGGCTATTGATATGCCAACGCCATTAGTCTAAAATCGGTATTCTACTAATTTTGAAATGAACGTCGTCAGCATATCACTGTCACGTCGTCGGCCTCGCAACAGCCTGGCTTTAACCATAGAGTAGATTCTACTAGTGGCTATTTAATCTGTGTAAAAACATCAAACAGCCAAATTTCTGAACTCCTTTGCCAGTCTTTAAAAAAGAAACGCGGGAAGCCACCTGGATGCGGGAAGCGCAGGACCGATCACGGTAGAGATCCTTGAGACAGACCTTTGCTTAGCAGTGAACAGCTGATATGATGATGAACAGGAATAAAGTTGTTGTATTATCTAACACTAAAAAATATGTGCTCTACAAAGCTCTAAACAGCATCATGATCATCATACCAGCTGTTCGACGCTCACCGCTGAGCATAGGCCTCCCCCAAGGATAAAAGTACGCTCCTACTAAGTACTAAGTAGTAATGCGTTGCTTCATTTAAACAACGACTCAGGATAGTTTTAATAGAGAACCAAAAGGCCAAGTAGTTGTTTTGCATACACGAACACGCACTAACACACACACACACACAAAAACATATGCACACACTATAAGGTTCCACTGCTTTGAATTGTAAATATTATAAATATGTTAATGTTTGTTTGGTCGGGTGGTGACATCTACAAACCTCAGTGGTTCCCACAGAAAACCAGCGCTATAGCTTTCCGTGGCAATAATGCTGAGTGGGGACCAATTTGGTCATTCTATTACATTATTTTTTTTGGTTCGCTAGTTTTAGTTTCAATTTTTACTATATTATATTGTAATACGAGTACCTATGTGCCAAATAAATATTTCTTCTTCTTCTTCTTCTTCTAGTGGGCAGGCAAGGTGGGCCGGTCTGGTGAAGGTGGAGTGAAGCCACTGGACGCGGGAAGCGCAGGGACGATCGCGCTGGAGATCCTTGGGGAAGGCCTTTGAACAGCAGTGGGCGTCGAACAGCTGATATGATGATCATGATGATGGACAAGAATAAATTTGCTGTATTTTTTTATTTTGCTTTATGAATGAATGAAATTTATTTGCGTATGAAAAAGGGTACATTTAGGTGGTAGGTTAGACATTGTGGTTCAGCTTTTTCAGCCATATTATAACAGCATGCAAATTATATAAAATCGTTTTAAAATTCAAATTACAAATTAAAATTCAGTATTCAAGTTCAATAAACACAAAATTATAAAATAATATAATAATATAATTATATAATAATATTGAAATTATTTTGACAGTCTGGCGGTGACAGTCCGTGATAAGAAATTGAAATAATTAAAATATTTACAGCTTGCAAACAACTCGGAAAACGATCGAAATTTTAAGCAGTTTACCCGAACCCCTTGATAAAGTGTGGTCAATCTAATTCCTTATATAATTTTCTTCAATCAAAATCATCTGTGTTCTTCTTCTTCTTCTTTTTATGGAAAATGGCAATGTGCGTTGCCGCAATTTTTTTTTTTAATTCCGCCAATGTCACGTGTGTAGAGATTGCAAGTTTTAGATTGATCAATACGTTTTTAACTTATTGTTTTTGTTAATTTAAGAAATCAGTTATCGCTAAGCAGGTTTATCCTAAAACAAAAAACACAGAATTATAACGTCACAAATGGGGGTTAGAATATTAGTATGGGTCACGGGTACTGAAACAAACATAAAGACATAAAACAGAAGCTGATAAAGGTTCACAAGAGGGTAACATATAGGAGAGTTATTAAAGATTAATTTTGTATCTTTCAATAAATTTTGCCAATATATTTAGGAAAGGAGAATTAGTTAGGGAAAGGATATAATTGAGATTACAAGGTAGGGGAATATAGTCCGGGAGGAGGTCATACAATGACCCTCCTGTATTTGGGCAACTAAAGAATATGTGTTCTGCAGAACCTTCGTCAAGACCACATTCACATAAAGAATTATCCTTTACATGGATTTTGGCTAAGTGAACTGGAGTAGATGCATGACCTAATCGAAGTCGGCAGATAATTGAAACTATGCGTTTAGAGATTTGTTTTTGTTTGAAAAACCAGGGTTTTATTGGGATCGTGCCTTGAATTCCAAAATAGTGTTTACCGGTTTTTCTTCTAGTAATTTGCCAGTCTGTGTTCCAGGATTTTAAAAGGTGAGCATGAGTTAGACAGGGGAGGTCGTGAGAGAATAGTTTAAAGTGCTCCAGGGAGCCAGTTGAAATTGCATTTTTAGCACAGGAATCAGCGGTTTCATTTCCTGGTATTCCAGTGTGACTGGGAATCCATGCCAGGACAACATTTGAACCTATAGTTTTGCACTTAAGGAGAACTTCACGAATTTCTAGAATTATTGGGAATTTAGATTTGGATCTGAAAGGGTTCGAAATAATTGCTTGGAGACAGCTTAACGAGTCAGTGAAAATTATGGCTTTAGAAATACTATGCGACTCTACAAACTTAATTGCTTCCAGAATGGCTATGGATTCGCCCGTAAAAGTTGACGTCGGGGGAGGAGATTTAAACATCAAAGCAATTTTAAAGAAGGGGATCCAAACGGCTGAGCCCACTTCACCTTGATCACTAAGTCTGGAAGCGTCGGTATATAAATGGAGCCAGTCTTTCCAATGAGAGGATAGCTCATTTAAAAAGATTTGGGAAGCACCAGGGGAATTCTTGTTGATACCAATGCTGAAAAGGACATTGGGGGTGAATATCAGGGACTCAAAGCGGTGATTATAAAGTGGGTTGGAAGAGAATTTAACTATGTCGTTAGGAAGACGATTGAACTTGTGATAAGAAAGGAGTATGCAAGGGGGATTTTGAGACGAATCCTCGGGATCTATCAATGTACCCAAGTATTGAAGTTTTCCTGGTAGGGGATGGCAAGCATTTTGAAGAATTTTGGTATAATAGCGGTCACTAAGATATTGCCTGCGAAGATATAGGGGAGGGTCGACACATTCCACTTGCAGAGCGTTGATAGGGGAAGATTTCATTGCGCCCAGTATGATTCGGAGACATTTGGATTGAATTTTGTTAAATTTATTTAAAGCTGATTTGGTACAGGGATCTATAAGGAACGAGGCATAATCTAAATGGCTTCTAACAAGGGCGTTATATAACAATTTTTGGCAGTACGGGTGGGCACCCCACCAAACACCAGAAAGAGCTCGTAGGATGTTAATCCCCTGCTCAGCCTTTTGAATAACTAGTTTGGAGTGGGGAATGCCTGAAAATCTTGAATCCAAAATTAAGCCAAGGAAACGAACATCATACTTAGTAGCAATGGGAATATTGTTAATATGGATATTTGGGTTAGGGATGGAATGTTTTTTAGTGAAAACAACCGAACAGCACTTATCCACTGCAACAGAAAGGCCGTGATCTTCCAACCAACTACTCAAATACTCAAGGGCTCTATTCAGACTAGAAGAAGCATCAGGAATAGTCTTAGATGAAACATAGAGGGCAATATCGTCGGCATACTGTAAAATGTTTACAAATGGGTTAACTGTCCTCTCAAGGTCATATGTATAGATGCTATATAGAAGAGGGCTAAGGACTGAACCTTGGGGAAGGCCCTTCCAAACTAGGTAAGGAGAGAGTTGAATCATTTGACATCTAACTATTATTGATCTGCACATCAGCGAATTGCATATGAATCTGACTAGCTTATCTGGAACACTCAGCTGTTGCATTTTCTGCCTGAGTACAGGAAGAAGGACATTATCATATGCAGAGGCTATGTCTAAGAATACTCCGACAAGGTATTCTTTCTTTTTCAGGGCGATACGGATGTCAGTAGTCAGAATTGCCAAGCTGTCAAGGGTGCTGCAACCTTTTCTGAAACCAAATTGAGAATCAGCGAGGATATTTCGAGATTCCATGAGCCATTCAAGGCGATTCCGGATCATATGCTCTGAGATTTTTAGGAGCGTGGAGGACAGAGCTATGGGTCTGTAAGATTTATGATCCAGCGGGTCTTTACCGGGTTTCAGGATCGGGATCACAATTTGTTGCTTCCAAGAGTCAGGGACTGTGCCCTGATGATAAAAAGAGTTGATTAAATTTAGAAATAGTGATTTACATTTATTCGAGGATTTGATGATGAAAGAATAAGGTATACCGTCCATCCCAGGTGAAGAATCTGAAAGTCCATTTAGAGCAGTAAGCAGTTCCTCTAAAGTAAAGGAGTCATCCTGGTGATTGGAAGAGAAAGAGGGAAACGAAGTTGAAGGAAAACAATCGAAAGAAGGAACGAATGGGGGAGCTAATTTGTTAGAGAAATCATGAATCCAGCTTAAAGGGTCGTTGGAAAACAAATTTTGGAAATTTTGAGAGTGTCGATAACGTTTAATTTGTTTCCAGACAGTCGATGAAGGGGTTCTAGGAGACATGCTTTCGCAGAATCTAATCCATCCCAATTTTTTCTTGCTAGAAAGTAGCTTCCTGGTACTTGCAGCGGTTCTTTTGTATAGAAGGAAATTATCAAGGGTCATAGAACCAGTATATATCTTTTCTACTTCTTTTCGTTTGCGAATAGCTGCAGTGCATTCTTCATCCCACCATGGGGGAGAAACTTTCTTTCGGGAGGACTTTTTTTGAGGAATGTGAGAATCAGCTGAGGATGTTAAAATATCAACAAAACTAGAATAAACTGACATACAGTTTTCAGAATTTATAGCAGGGAGAGAGTCAGATTGACTGTCAATTGCATCAGAGAAAGCTGCCCAGTCAGCTTTATGAAGTTTATACTTAAGGAGAGGGGGAGGCGGAGTATAGGCAGTAGAGGAAGAAGGCATGGTAATCAAAATTGGAAAGTGGTCGCTGCCATATGAACTTTCCAGAAGACTCCAAGAGAATAATGAAGAAAGGCTTGGAGAGCAGATTGACAGATCAACTGCAGAGGCAGGATTTTGAGAAGGGTAGCATCTTCGAGTAGGGTTGCCATTGTTTAGAACACACAGGTTGAGGTCGTCCAGGAGGTCTAAGAGGGCGGAACCCGGAGAATCACAAAAATAGCAACCCCATGAGATGTGATGGGAGTTAAAATCACCCACTACAAGAACTGGAGGGGGAAGGAGAGAGATAAGAGAGCCGACTTCATTTATCAAAGAAATATTCGGGTGGGGAATGTATAAAGAGAGAATAGAGATATCAGAGGTCCTCACAGCCACGGCATTGAAGTCGAGGCTATGCGGAGGAAGAGTAATTTGGCGGTAAGAGAGAGAGCGCCTCATAAATAAGGCGCAACCTGCATACCCGTCGTCTCTGTCATCTCGGAGACAGGAAAACCCAGAAACACGAAAACGTGAGTCAGGGGGGAGCCATGTCTCCGAGATGGCAAAGACAGACGGGTCATATTTATTAATCATGTAGGATAATTCATGTTTCCTGCGTCTGATGCTCTGGCAGTTCCACTGCACTATTGACAGCGCGAAGAGGAAGGTCTAAGGGGAGTTGGTTCAGTTTGGCGGCAACGTTGTTCGGTAAGGAAGTTCTGTGACTGGACAGAAACTCGAATAGCATGGAGAGAAGGTTATCAAGTAGGTCGTCCCTTGCAGAGGGAGAGGAAGAGGGAGAAATGTCTCGGTTTAATGCACAACCGTTAGGGAGTGTTGAGGCATTGTTTCTGATTATAGCCTGATGAGCTTGTCGATCATATCCCTTAGATAGGGGGGCACGAGGGCGAGGAGAGTGAATGTGTATAAACTCTAATATTTGTGTTGTATTTAGCATAGTTTTATTATCATTTTGGTGTATATATTTGCAATCTTTTTCAACGTTATTTTTTTTAGGTTTTGTAAGGTATTATTTTTTCTTTATGAGTGTCCCCACTGCCAGTATTGATGATTCTTTTGTACGTTGTGAGTAATGTTCCCAGCCACGCTTTTTTAAGGGTCTTAGAGGTCTAAACATCCACAAGAGCCGCTGCCATCGATCCGAACCTGCTCCATCGGTTAGTTCCAGTCAGCTTAATAACACCAACTCAACTTCACCCACTCCTGCTGCCAATCATGTACCTCTGTGGGAGAGGTTGAGTGCACTGAAATGTAATCGCCCTCTCATCAAGAGGATCCCTCGTGGTGCACGTTCTTCAGTGGCACGTGCTCTTTGTGATTGTATTAATGATGTTATAAAATACAATAATTTGCTTGGTTGGGAACATTTGCTAACTTTTGCATACCGTATTTTAAGTGTCGAGCGCAGACACCGCAATGACAGTTCCCTTACACAAAAAATCAAAAACAATTGTTCTATTTCTCCCGACTGCGTCCAACTTCCTCACATTCCCTTTTCCAATTTTTTTTCTCACTCTGGTAACTGCTTAAAAAAAGTTGAAAGCAAAGTTTTTGATGGTGATATCAAGGGAGCTGCTCAGTTGCTTTTTTTCAACGATGTTTTTGCTCCTGATGACCCGGACACTCTTTCAGCCCTTCTGTCCAAACACCCGCCGGCACCGCCTACCGCTCAACTCCCTGACCCTCCACTTCTAAGTGAACCGGCTCTTACAACGACTTGTAAGGAGGTCCGCGCTGCACTTCTGTCCTTCAAGCACGGTTCTGCCGGTGGCCTCGATGGTTTGACTCCCCAGCACTTTAAGGACCTTATCTCCTCTGATTTGGGTATTGTTGCGGATTCTTTGCTGGTGAGCATTACTTCACTTGTTAATCTTATGATAGCAGGTGGTGTGCCCGAGGATGTCAGGGATATTGTGTATGGAGCCAATCTTATTGCTCTGAAAAAAAAGATGGTGGTATTAGGCCGATTGCTATTGGCTCTACCATTCGTCGTTTGGCCTCCAAAATTTGCGTTCGTTTTTTAATATCCCATGTTCCCAGCGAACTCCAGCCCATTCAGCTCGGTTTTGGTACCAACGGAGGTTGCGAGGCTGCCGTGCATGCCGTCCGCACTTTCCTACATAATGGTGGGGAGGTGTTGCTGAAAGTTGACGTGAAAAATGCCTTTAATTCAGTCGACAGAGGTTCCTTGCTTTCTCAAATCAAACGTTCTTCCAATCCAATTTATAAATATATTTGGCAATGTTACAGCAAACCTTCAAAACTGGTTTACAAAAATAATCTTCTCCTTTCTTCCGTTGGTTGCCAGCAGGGTGATCCTTTAGGTCCAGCTCTTTTCAGTTTGGCTATTCATCCGATCATTTCCGCTTTAAATTCAAAATTAAATGTATGGTACCTGGACGATGGCACTGTTGGTGGTGAGGCTTCTGTTGTTTTAAATGATTTCTCAAATCTTATAAGTCAATTTCAATCTATTGGCTTAGAATTAAATTTTTCAAAATGCGAGCTGTTTGTACCAGATAGTCTTCCTCATGTGTGCAGACAAGATATAATTTCCAAATTTACGTCAGTAGCTCCCAATATCAACGTCATGTCCAAAGAATCTCTTTGCCTCCTTGGTGCACCCATCTTTGACGAGGGCTTTCCAAATTTTGTTTCCAATGTTAATATAAAATTCGTGCACTCTTTCGGCAAACTTCTTGGCTTAAAATCCCATATAGCTCTTACGATTATTCGGTTTTGTACTTTTGTTCCAAAATTAACATATGTTTTGCGTTGCTCACCTTTATGGAAATTCACCAAATAACTATCACTTTTGGATAACTCACTTAAAAAAATACTTTCTGAAATTCTAAATTGTTCTCTTTCTGACCGTTCTTGGATCCAGGCCTCTCTTCCTATCCGGTTTGGGGGCCTCGGTACAAGAAAAGTCTCCAGCATTGCCCTGCCGGCTTTTCTCTCGTCCGCCTACAGCACATACGATCTCTTCCAGCGTATTTTAAATCCGTCGCTTCGCGATGCAGAGGTCTTTGGGTTGTCGGATGCGAGAACTGCCTGGTTGAGTTACTGCACTGACCCTCCATCTATGTTGCATTCTCAAAGACAGTGGGACGAGCCGCTTTGTAAATTATCTTTTGAGGCGTTGCTAAATTCATCACCGGACGTGACAGAGCGTGCTCGTCTCACTGCTTTGGCTGAAAGAGAGTCTGGATTTTGGCTCCACGCACTGCCTTCTGCCAACGTGGGTACCCTTTTAGACGATTCCTCATTGTGAATTTTAACGTGTCTGCGCCTCGGTTCCCGCATCTCCATGCCTCACCGCTGCCGTTGTGGAGCCAACGTAGATGCACTGGGCCTGCACGGTCTATCTTGTGCTCAAAGTGCGGGCCGCGTTCCTCGCCATGCTTGCCTTAATGATGTGCTCTACAGGGCCTTTACTTCTGCCAGAGTCCCGGCCGTCTTAGAGCCCAATGGCATTTGCCGGGATGACGGTAAAAGGCCCGATGGGATGACTATAATCCCGTGGAGCAATGGGCGGGCTTTGGTCTGGGATGCGACCTGCACCGATACATTGGCTCCATCCCATGTTTCTGCCGCTTCGAGGTCCGCGGGCGCTGCAGCTGTCTTAGCGGAGTCCTTAAAAAAAAGAAAGTACTCCTCTCTGGATAGCTGCTATCGCTTCGTGCCTTTCGCGGTGGAGACAATGGGTCCAAGGGGCCCTGAGGCTAAACAACTTTTTCACGAGCTGTCTTTGCGACTCCGCAGTGTCACCGGTGACTCGAGGGCTGGCAGCTACCTTGGCCAAAGAATAAGCTTGGCCATTCAGCGAGGAAACGCTGCTAGCGTTCTTGGCACCGTTGACATTAGTGTGGGTCTGCAAGTTGAACCATTTTGAGTCTGCTTTTTTTTTGTATTGTATATATATATATATATATATATATATATATTTTATAAACACAAAATTAAATTCAATAAACACAGAATCACATAATTAAATTACTACATGTCAAATATTATGTCAAATTACTATATCAAATTGCTATATAAAATTACAAATTTATCAGCATTATTAAGATGTCCATAAAAGTTAAAACATTAGTAATAATGATATTTCAAATCCAAATTTATTGACAAAAATGAAGAATGTTTCAGTCCTAATTTAAACACATATACTGTAGAAACCTTTTTCATTAAGCCATCTATGAGGGCCCCTTTAAATCTATTTAAAGGAAGCTCTTTCAAATTTTGGTTTTTTGTATTATCTAACACTAAAAATTTAGTGCTCTACAAAGCTCTAAACAACATCATGATCATCATACCAGCTGTTTGACGCCCACCGCAGAGCATAGGTCTCCCCCAAGGATTGAACGATGCTCCGTGGGCAGGCAAGGTGAACCGGTCTGGTGAAGGTGGAGGGAAGCCACTGGGTGCGGGAAGCGCAGGGACGATCGCGCTGGACATCCTTGGGGAAGGCCTTTGAACAGCAGTGGGCGTCGAACAGCTGATATGATGATCATGATGATGATGGCAAAGACACAGCTTACGAATTTTGGCTGTTTTATAAAATGTAACTACTCGTATTCAATAAAGAATAACATTAAACGTTACAAAGAATGCTACAGTGTCCCCAACCGCCAAAGCCCGTCCATTAATCGCGTTTATCATCGCATGAGCGCGCGCTCCCGCCGCACTTCACCTCACATGAGCTCACGCCACACCTGCGGTGCACTGCTGTCAACCATTCAGCCGCGGTCGTTGGTTGTCCTGCTTTCAGTTGCGCGTCGCAGTGACAGTAAGTCGCCCAGGCGGTTCCGAGACTAAAATTCTCGAGATCCCGAAACCCAAATCCTATTCTACCCATTTTAACTACACTCTTCTAGCCTATCTGTGACCCCGACAGCTTAAAATAAAAAAGAAATAAATTGCGAAATAATCCGTATAAAAGTGTATTATTTTATTGTCTTCTGTTCGCGTAAACCGTAGAAACAAATATACACTCAACGCAAGCAACTAACTCTTCTACACAAAACGCGCCAAAGCCGGTACATTAGCATTAATCGCGCTTATCATCGCATCGGCGCGCGCGCACCTCCCGCCGCACTACGCCTCACATGGGCTCTCGCCACATCTGCGGTACACTGTCGCCGTGATCTCTCTCCGGTCATGTCGGATAGCCATCTCACCGAACTTTGAGAGTATTGCGCTCACACTTGTGCACTGTAATATCTCTCGCGCAGTTGGCTGAGACTCGAGACTTCCCGAGACCCAAACCCTATTCTCCACATTTAATTTTACTTCATTTATTGGATAACCAACCACATAATATATTTCCCATACTACAGAGCTTATGTAAATCGAAGTGTTTATAGGTTTTCATAACTTGTACAAATTAACGAAAACGAACCGAAATACATACTCTTAAGCGAGAAGATAAAAAAGAACAAAAACTGTAAACTAAGCAAAGCAACCATAATTATATTCTAAAGTATTTCATTCACTCCTGAAAGAATGTGTTTCCTACCTTTTCATATATTCACTAGCTCTCCGCCAGCAACCTCACCCCCGTGGAATTTGCTCCTCTAATATATTAAGCATGTTATTTAATATTTAAAAAAAACTGCTTCAAAATCCGTTGAGTAGTTTTGAAGATCTAAACATACTTATTACAGACGCGGGAAGCGGCTTTGCTTTTGTGATTTTTTTATTTATAACTAGCTGACCCGGCGAACTACGTACCGCCTTGGCGTTGCAATGATTGAACAATGTTATCGAATGACATTGACATTAGTTACGCGCGTTTTTTAAAATATGCAAAATTAAATGTATATTTTTCAATTTTTCTGAGAGATTTTCCTAATATTTTTTTCCGTAAAAACCTTCTCCTAATAATAACAAATACAACAAAAAAAGAATTAGTGAAATCGGTCCAGCCATTCACGCGTGATGCCGTGACCAAGGAAAACGGGTTTCATTTTTTATATATATATAGATTTTTCACTACACTCACGGTAGCCAGCACGTCACGGTAAACACTGCGGCCAAGAGGCCGCACATAAGAATGTGCTTGTGATTCATGCCATTTAGCAACAAAAACAGCTATACCCAAAAATCGCCTAGATTAAATTATCTGTAAAATAAAAATAAACGCACTGAAATCGGTTCACCCGGACCCGTTCGGGAGCTACAATGCCACGGAATAGGGGTGTAACTTAAACCCCCTCTTTTTCGTCGGTGATTAAAAAAATAGGATTTCTGATTTCTACACTTTTAAAATGGGCCGATAAAATGTGTGATCGTGTACTTACCTACTTTCAAATGCGACTATTTCAAACCACTTTTTTCTTAAAGGATTTCATCGCACGTCATTTTCTCGTGTCGTCTCCTAAAATGGAGACCAACAAAAACCAGTTGCAGTCTTAATCAGCCATCGGATCTGTCCGTGTGAGATATTCGAGACATTACCGAGATGTATGCGAGACGGCTTCATCCAAACTGTTAATTGTAATGAGGTAATTTACCGGTTTTTTTAATAAATAAAAAATCTCTATGGGCTATATTGGTGGACTACCTGTTCACACTATGTGATACGAGTACTGGCTGACGTCTTTTCTTCCGCGATCTATATAATACTAGTGGACCCGGCAGACGTTGTCCTGCCCGCTATTTGGCAATTTATCAATGTTTTCGCATCGTTTACAACTTCCCTGGACGTCCACAAATATTTCAAGGCTAAAATTATTGAAATCGGTTCAGCTGTTCTCGAATTTTAGTGAGACTAACGAACAGCTATTAATTTTTAATTATGCGATCGGCCTACCTGAATTTTCCCATTAGAATGCTTCATTTTCCCGCGGTAAAAAGTAGCCTTTGTCCTTTCTCGGGTATCAAAATATCTCCTAACCAAATTTAATGCAAATTGGTTCAGTAGTTTAGGCGTGATTGAGTAACAGACAGACAGAGTTATTTTCGCGTTTATAATATTAGTATGGATTAAGTCCTACCAATTCGATATTTATTTGTAACTAGTGGCCCCCCACGACTTCGTCCGCGTGGAATCCCTTTGTTTTCACAATCGCTGTCGAATGGGTTAAAAATTGGTTGCCTGTAAATTCGGTATACGGGCGAAAGTTTTACGTGACAACGACTTTGAGTGGTAAAATAATTTTAATGTGAATATTCATTCGTATAACATGAACCGGTGTGTATGCCTATCTCTCTCTCTCTCTCGCTCTGTTTCTCTCGCTCTTAGGCGGGTTAACTGTGCTCGAGTGGAAGGGACGCGTGCCTTTCACTTTTTATGTCTGTCTCACTCGCTCTTAGGCGGGCTAACCATGCCCGAGTCGAAGGGACGCGTGCCTCTCACTCGCTCTCACTGTGAGCGCGGAACGTGAGCGGAGCAGCGTAACGCAGTTTCTTGAAGTGTCACCCGGCAAACCAATTTATAAGACGTTGTCACGTCAAAAGTATTCGATGTCCATTTCCTGGTTCTAAGCTACCTCTCCAGCAATTTTCAGACAAATTGGTTCATCCGTTCTTGAGTTATAAATAGTGTAACTAACACAACTTTATTATATATATAAACTCTTTTGCAAAAAAAACGGGCACTTTAGATTTTTTCCTCTACTTTAATGAAGAAGAACAAGAAATAGGTTTTATTAATTTGACGATGTATTGGCATGTTATTTGAAGCATCCTGGCATGATTCTTTACGTTCCAAATTTAAAATTTGAAATTAATAAAAGAAAAATAATGATTATTGTGGATTATTCTAAAATTGCTTTACTAATGGCGCGAATTGCTGAAACGATTTTTAACTGATTACGATATTTTAAAACTTTTTGGACATTTTCTGCAAATTAAACAATTTAATCTTTATTTTTACATTAAATACCACTTTTTGATATGAGTGATAAAGCGATAAGGGCCGGTAAAATTATAGCCCTACTTGAAGAAGGTTGTTCGCAAACTTACGTGTCTCAGCGGCTAAATGTGAGTCGTTCAACTGTCCAGAGGACTTGGCAACGGTATCAAGAGACCGGTTCGGTCAAAAGAAGACCCGGTTCGGGAAGAAAACGATGCACAGAACCAAGAGATGACCGCTTTTTGGTGAGTCAGGCGTTGCGGAATCGTAAGGCGTCAAGTGTGACCTGAAGAAGAGCCTTGAAGAAGTAAGAGGAGTAGAAGTTAGCTTGTGGACGGTCAGGAGGAGGCTTTTGGCTGCCAATATCAGGAGTTACCGCCCAGCTCGGGGCCCTAAATTACTCCGTGAGCACCGTGTTGCTCGACTTCAGTTTGCTCGGAACTGTGCTTCATGGACTCTGGAGGACTGGAATAAAGTATTGTTTTCTGATGAAGCTAGAATCTCTTTGTGTGGAGAGGACCGACGCCGGCGAGTGCTGCGAAGACCACGGGAACGCTATGCGGAAGTGTGTTTCGAAGAAATCACTCCTTATGGCGGAGGCTCCGTTATGTTTTGGGCAGCAATTAATTCGACGGAGCGTACGGAGTTAGTTTTCATAGAAAATGGAACATTAAATGCACATCGGTACATAATGGAAGTCCTAATTCCATATGCACAACCCACATTGACTGCACTTGGGGAAGATTCCATTTTTAGGGACGACAATGCTCGCTCGCACCGTTCTGGCGACGTGGAAGCGTACATGCAAGAAGTTGGGATCCGTCGTTTAGATTGGCCAGCTCGAAGTCCTGACCTCAATCCAATTGAGCATGTCTGGGATGTTCTAAAGAGACGTGTAAGATCAGTGCAACCTGCTCCACAAAACATCAGGGAGCTAAAAAGAGTCATTGCAGAAGAGTGGGAACGAATTCCTCAAAACGTTATTAAAAACATCGTGGAAAGCATGCCCAGAAGGATTCAAGCTGTGATTTGGGCAAGAGGAGGTCACATTCGGTATTAGGTTTTTACATTTGTAACTTTATTTAATTAAAAAAAGTAAAAAAAAATCTTATCTTTATTGCCGACCACTTCTTATTGTTTGGGCGTGTACATCGGTTTTAAAGAATCCATCGTTTTTTTTTTCTTTTAGTTGCCCGAACTCACTTCACGCGCATTAATTTACACGATTATAAGTATACAGACTACGTCAAAGAAATAAATTTCATTTAATTAACTCAAATCGACCTTAGAACGTAAATTTCCTTAGGTGCCCGTTTTTTTTGCAAAAGAGTGTATATATATATAGATGTCTCCAAAGCAAAAATATCAAAGCTTTGCCCAAAGGGTAGTGCTGTGCTTGTGTTGTCATAAAATAAGTGTTTAAAACTTGTCTAAATATAAGTCATTTCACAAGTTTTAAGCATCGTCTAATTTTATTTATAGTAGGACTTAAGGTGTGTTTTAATCCATTGGGGCTAAGGATTATTTATTTCTGTCATCTCAGCAATTATATTATGTTATCCTAAAACCCGAAAAAATATCATGTCTTAATAAAATATAAAATAAAGACATTAAAAATGACGTCTGAAATATAGTTGTCATTAATCTGCTCTTATGATTTGGATATTTCTAGCGTTCAAAGATTTTGATACAAATAAATGTGTTGAAAACGGGATATGGCAAGGCGATGACATTAGTTAGGTAGCTATGTGTTAAAAAAATATTATGAATGGCTGCTCAAATTTCGACCTCAAAGTTTAAATTCAATAGTTATTAATTAATTAATTTAATTTATTCATGGCTCACAAAACAAGATACAGTCAGTGTACCAAAAAGTAAAGCAGTATACCTACAAAGCTAGACTGAAACTCTTAACATGTAAGGACAACTTGTTCTAGATTAATTGAAATTTTAGAGGTTAATCAGTAGTTAATTATAATTTATACAAAATATTATGATGCCATCTTGGTTTTATTAAGTAAATAATAAATTTGCTAAGATATTCTTATAGCAAAAAGAAAACATTTGAAGCATTTAAAAGTCGTATAAATTGTTTCAGCTTGTGCCGTGGTGACAAGGATAACGGATTGAAATACTTAAATACATTCTTTATTAAATACATGGGTGTCCAACCCATGACTCTGGTACAAATGCTCGTGCTCATCACACAAACATTTGCCCCTAGCAGGATTCGATCCGCAACAGCCGGTTTTGTAGTCTGTAACTCCGACCACTAGACCAAAGCTGTCGTTTCAACTTAACTGTTGACGGAGTTTTTCCCATGCTTGTTTGACTGCAAATGTAAAAATAAGTATTTTACTCATGCACTCTTAAAAATAAACAAATAAATAGTCCTCCTGGCCCTTTTTGAACACGGCGGCCAATCTCAACAGTTTAGCTAGTTACTAACTAGCTAAAGCCACGGTAATTACCGTGCTAAAGCTAGGTAGTAACAACGTAGTAACTATTTAGTAATCTGTGGTAACAATGCGGCCAGGAGGACTATTACCTAGCGTAACAGTCCTCTAGAAAAATAACTAATACCCGCACTTGGGAACCTACTACGTAACGAGAAGAAAAATTATAGATTAAGATAATATTTTTTAGTAAAACATAATAGTCCTCCTGGCCGATTTCGACCTCGGCGGCCAGCCGCAACAAAGATCAGCGAACAACGCAGGAGATATTATAGTGCACAAGTGTTAGCGCAATACACAGGTGCTCTCACTGTTCCATCACTCTCCAAGTTCGGTGAGACGGCAATCCGACATGACCGGAGAGAGATCAGGCGCAGGACCACCGGATTTACGTGCTTTTTCAGGGGTGTAACACTGCCAACTTCCCGACTCCGAGCTGTTTTTGAGAAATTCATGACAGAAAATCTCAGAAACAAATTTCGTCTCGACCTGGAATTCGAACCCAGGATCTCTCGGATGTAAGGCAGAAATTTTGCCACTCCACCTACGAGGCAGGCACTCTTTAAAATAAATAAGGACTCACAAGGAAGTGCTCGTGGCGCAGTGGTTGCAGTGCTTTGGTAGTGATACCAAAAGTTAAGCAACCTAAGCCGCGGACAAGTTTGGGATGGGTGACCATTCCGACCATTTAAGTGACGTCTATTTACAAGCATCTCCGTGCTTCAAAAGGCACGTTAAGCTGTTGGTCCCGATTTATATCGACATGACATCTGACAGTAAGGTTGGTCACTTACCTTACAAACACCCCTCCGCCAATCCACACTGAGCCCGCGTGGTGGAGTGTGGCTCGGACCATCTCATAGTTGAGGTGAGGCCTGTGCCCAGCAGTGGGACGTATATACAAGGTTACTGGTAACTCGACGTATTCCTTCAAAAGAGACAAAGAAGAGGTAATCAGCAATAAAAAAGGTTCCATCGACTAGGAGTGACAGCAATTGATTTTTAAGATATCGTGCAAGATTGCGAAATTTCTTGTTAATGGGACTTAAAAGTGCAATATTTTGTCATTTTTCGACCCTTACCCTACTCTTCGTTGATGGGAACTTTATTGTAGGACATCACCTTTACTATAATAACTCTTTTGAAGGAATACGTTGAGTTACCAGTAACCCTGTATATTATAAGCTGATGAGAAGAAGGACTCACAAAGATACATTTACATAATTTACTTACATACATTTAAGTTAAAACATCAACGAATTTTTATTTTGCGTTTGCGAAACACATTTTTTGCTTCGGACATATTTTAAAAAATAACGAAACTTGTCATAAACGAGGTTAAAATGAAATTCTCGAATTCCATGTTGCATAATCAGACTGAGATTAATTAACGTAGCTTTCATTAACTGATGAACCCTTTGATCTGACCGACAGAACTAATGTATTTGGTTACGGTATTCTGTCTACGTTGGAAGCTATAAAATGGTTATAAGCAATTTTTTCGAGTTAGAAGTAGAGAGATTTGATTGACTATTGATATTATCTGATTTGAAAGCACCAAAGCCAACTTTCCGACTCCGAGCTGTTTTTGAGAAATTCATGACAGAAAATCTCAGAAACAATGGGAATTGAACCCAGGAACTCTTGGATGTAAGGCGTCACGTTCAACGTTCGGAAGTATAATAATTCGACGACCCCAGTAGCGTTGTGGCGTGAGTACCAGTTTCAAAGTGCCGCCATCTATGAGGTCCCGTGTTCAATCCCCGGACGGAGCCAATTGTGGCAACCACTACCGTACGCCATCACAAGCGCATGCCTAACGGTTGCAAGCACGACAGCGAGCGCTGATACGGCTCCATAGGCAAGATAGCGCTGTTAGCCTAATACCTAACATGAACCACGGCATATAGGATTTACATCCAGGATAATATAGATAGACAAATCAAGATGCTGTCTACCGGACCTTGGTCCCCGACCATGACACCCGGTAGGTAGGAAGCGCTTCCCTTTAGCTTCCTAGCTCTAAATCTGTTGCGCCAAAGAATGTTGAAAACTAATTTTCAATGTTGTCACAGGTCTGTGTACTTATTTGTGGTAAGTACCTTTGTTTTTTTTTAAATTACCATGACACAAGTGCGCTCCTTACTTTGGAATCAGAACAATGTATGAAATGCGCTCCTCATTTTTTTAAATTAATTTTAAGTTATATAACCCTATAACCGCAGTATAATTTTTTGTGACACCAAAGCTATACAACGCTATATCTTAACATGTAGACAGTGTACCGATAATGGAAAGCGAGCCAAACCAAGTTTTAGGCGGCTGGCAATTTTGTAAAAGCGAACCACGCCCGCTTCCGATGGACATGTCTAGTTCAGGACGTGCACTTGATAATGTTTAGAGTAGGCAGCATTTTTTTTTTAAATAGGCTTTATCGACTTTTAAAACGATTTGCTTCCATAGATTTTGTATGGGAATGCTCTAACGTGATTAATACTTTTTGGAAACGAATTAGTTATATTTCGGTCATAATGGTTATGCTTTTAAACACTCTGGTCTTAAAAATATTTACGCCTAATCTAAATATCAATTAATCTCTATATATATATATATATATATAAAATTCTCGTGTCACAACAATGTTCGTTTCCGTAGTCCTCCGAAACGGCTTGACTGATTCTTATGATATTATGTGAGCATATTGAGTCGGTCTGAGAATCGGCCAATATCTATTTTTCATATTCATTAGAGATAAGGGTTGTACACAATAATTTATATGGCAAAACAACGTTTGCCGGGACATTTGCTATAAGTCACTTATAAAACCTTAAACCAACTTACATCTCCATTATCGTCATCAGACGCAAGATTTTCAGCTGAACTATGATTTTTACATGGAATATTGTATACGTCCAGTCTATGTCCAGTATCCAGTTGACGCCTTACGCTGCGTTAAATTTACAAAATTTTACAAAATTATACAGCCAAAATTATCGCCTATCAGTTCTTCGCACTATGAGCTCGGCCCACACAACTATTTTTAATATTTATTTTACGCGTCATTGAACGGTGACCAGCACATCAGGCCAGGCTACCCTTTTTTGTTGGAAAATTGGCTAGACGACACCACCAATCGTTGACATACTTTTTATTATCTGTCAAAACGGTCTGCCTCCATAGATTTTGTATGGGAATAATGAACGTGACGTCACTAGAAATCGGAGTCAATTGACTGAATATTTATTGAGTTTTGTGTGTTTAAAAATTGGTTTCGACAGCTTTTTGGAAATAAACTGGTTATAATTACTTCATAGGGGCTATGTTTTTTAAACGCCATGGTCTTGAAAATATTTAAGATAGCTGTCATCATGCCAATTGCCCCTAACAAGCGCATAAGATGCCGCGGCGCTTACCTTGACGTGCTGTATCTGTACCCACAGATTACTAAATAGTTACTACGTAATCTGCTGTACCTTGTAATCTTTTACTAAGCCTCTCAACATATTCAATCGTAGTGCCTCGAGTATGTTCGCGTACGCACATTTCGACAGTTTCCCGGCTATACTGCGCAAGAAAGCTGGCTCACTTTTACGACGAGTACGCGGCAGCCGCAAAAATGTCCTGAAGGTCATCGCCGACAGTGGGGACTGTCCTCTTGTCGAGCATTTATGTCACGTAACTCGCTTACTTTTAGCTATTAAGTACTAATACTAGTTATAAGCTTTTTGATACATGTACTAACACCCAAATGGATTTACGTTGTTCGAAAATAAACATTCTTTATTTTAATTTTATTTAATACGTATTTTTTAAGTGAATGCATCCGCTTGAGCTTAAAGCAAAATACTATTCCTTGAAAAGAACAACATCTCAAAGAGGTGTGTATTTAATCTTTCATTCTATTTACCGGGTTTTTCGGTACGTCTAACACTTTCCATAGACAAACCAATCGCTGACGGCGCGAAATAGCTACTTCCGTTCGCGTGGGCAAGATGGCGACGTTTCCGGCCGGCGAAAAACGCTTTGATGTGTTTTACGTTTTAACATCGACACTGTTATTGAAATCTGATATCTGATTAACGGAACGGGACCCGTTATTTGTGGGATGTGTGAAAAAAATGTGTGATTTAATACTCGTACCATTCTATCTGAATTTAGGAATGAGGAGATAGGTAGAAGAACCGGTTTATTATAACGGACTTAGCCTTGCCATTCAGTAAGCTAAATAGGCAGTGGGCAGCGCATAAGTATGTGTCTTGTGCCATAGCTCAGGACACACCTGCGGCACACTGTCGCCGCGACTCGCTTCTGACAGCGTGTCAACCAATCGCTTACAGTCTCGAGTATGCCAAAGGTGTGACCTTGCTTTAATGGCCGTTGTGGCAGTAAATTTCATGGTTAGTAACTATTTGTAAAAAAAAAAACACAGCGCAGGCTGGCCAAGTGGACAGTTAGACTGTGAACTCAGTAACAGTTACAAAACAAGTTACAGGACCGGATCGCTGCTGCTGATCACTTGTGTAACCAACTATATTCAGAAATGGAAAAGCATATATTGAGCAGTTTACGTCTAAGGCCTAGGGCGCCAGAGGCGGATCTGCCAAAGGGCTTTTTGGGCTTCAGCCCAGGGCCCCGTGCATACATGGGGCCCTGGGCTGAAGCCCAAGCCCCCAGCCCCTGTTTAAAAACAATGAGAGATTAATCGGAACTAAAGCGTTACGTGTATCGAAAAAAAAACAATAAGTTTGGCAACCCAAATCGATCAACCCGTTTGCCGACTGTCAAACGGAACTGGGAATTCACCTGCCATAGCTTGTCTATATAGTCGATGTATTTTAAAGCAGGCCTATGTATTATACGCTTTGATTGTACAAAGTAATTGACAAGTTTATTTTACGGAAAAAGTTAACGACTCTTCAGAATTATACTCTCAGAATTATTCTTCAGGTATATGTGCGACCGCTCTAGATTTTAGGCTCCATGACGGCGTGAGGCCCTCCTGAGCTTAGAAGCTCCAACAAATAGCACCAAAACCCTGTCAAATGTTACAGGCACCAGTCGCATTTTTTTTTTGACGTGACAACGTCTTATAAATCGATGGAGCCGGCTGCACGCACCAACAAACATAACGCAAGCGGCGTTACCTCGCTCTGAGGCGTTCCATTCAAGGCTTGAAGTGCAAGCGAGAGCGTGGAACGAGCGACAAAGAGGCAACGTGACAAAGACGTTTTCACGTTCAACTACGTCAGTAAACTGACTTTACAGACAACTTTTTTTTACTTTTTAAATAGGCCTCAAGCCCAACTCTCGAACGTTAGAATCACTCGGGTATTACTATATCAGTGGCTTGGGCTCTTAAACATACTATTTTTAAACTTCTGTGATATCACAAAGCTCAACATTGAATTGCTTGCGCTCTCTTTAATATACCTTTTTGAAGTTTTGGGATATCACTGGATGATACAAAGCTCAAAATTTACTAAACTAACTTTGTACCTTTCTGAGAGGTCTTAAACACAAAAACATATTAGGTACTCGTAGTATTCTGAGCGAGTCATTATACCCAACATTTTAAGCGCCTGCTTCGCTCGCTATGCAACTTTTTTTTTTAAACCTAAATACATATTTCTCGTGCGCTCGCTTCGGTCGCGCACTTTTTTTAGGTCTTTTTGGAATTAGGAGAGGTCAGACAGTCAGAAGATGGAGGATCTAAAAATTCTAAAGGATCGTGAAGCTCTACTGTCGAACATTTGCTTCGGTCGCGCACTAATTAATATGACGACCAATTGGTCCAGTGGTCTTCATGTCGGACTTCTAAAACCATGGGTCGCGGGTTCGATCCCCGCTCAGTACAAGCATATGTGTGCATGGACATGTGTGTTTGTACTGGTCTGGGTGTTTTCTATGTATAATATGTATTTATTTTCAAAAAAAAGTATTTAAGTATGTTTATTCGTTTTCTAGTACCCATAACACAAGCCCCGTAGCTTAATTTGGGACTAGGGAATTGGTGTGATTGTAGTGAAATATTTATTTATTTATTATTTATTAAATATGGTTGTCAGATACTCTAAAGGATCATCACAGCTAATAATTTTGATAGCTCACTTCGCCCGCGAACAATCTTTCTTCGCGAAAGTAGTACTGAGCTTTATACGTACCTTGCGTATACATCTCAGTACTAGTCTCGCAAAATAACTTTTACAAACATAAATACCGATATCTCGGGCGCTCGCTTCGTTCGCGCACTTATTACCAGCCTTTTTGTAATTCAGAGAGGTTCAAAGAATTTGCTGTACAAAAATGCAGAAATGGTGATTTATAAATCAAGACTGGTTGTAGTAATATTTGTCTACATTATTAAATATTTTATCAGCCGAGATTTATCTGATAAGTATCTATACACTACATGATCAAAGGAAAAGACCCTAAACTCGAGTAGGTTTAGCCCAGGTCCGCAAAAAGGCAGGATCCGCCGCTGTAGGGCACACATGCGCCGATTTCGACCACGGGGCGGCCAATCTCGACAGAGATCAGCCAACAACGCAGGAGAAATTATAGTGCACAAGTTTGAGCGCAATACACAGGTATACAATATACCATCACTCTCAAAGTTCGGTAAGACGGCAATCCGGCATGACCGGAGAGAGATCAGGCGCAGGACCAACGGCTTAACGTGCGCACCGAGACACGGGGGTGTAACACCGCCAACTTCCCGACTCCGAGCTGTTTTTTGAGCAATTCATGACAGAAAATCTCAGAAACAATTTTGGCTCGACCTGGGATGCGAACCCAAGACCTCTAGGATGTAAGACAGAAATTTTGCCACTACACCAACGAGGCAGTCTACTATCGCTGCGACTCGTGACTATCGTTGACCCGCTGACATTTGCGAGTCGCAGCGATTGACAGCGTTAAAAAGTTCCAGTTTCTTACTTTTCGTGCTAAGGCTGTAATTATTTTTATATACATTGAAAAAAGGTACAAAATATCCATCCATGTCTAAATATCTACCGCACTCAAATTCAAAAGACACTCGCAGTATTTAAATTCTTTATCCGCTACAAAAGATCTTACAACACCTCTCAATAGATGGCGCTTGCATTTCACAATAATTGTCTGTGGCCACAGTTAAACAAAAGCGGGAATAAATCAGGCGGGCATAGACAAAAGGGAGAAAGTTCGATCATGCCACAAAGAGGTTTGATAGGGGTGTACTTATGTCGATATTTTTGGGATCGATATAGTCTTATGTCGTTCATCGTGTTAACAATTTTCATAGTTTGTTTCATTTAAGGATTACATACCTACTATATTACTGGCTTGTTGGGGTCCTATCGATAGGTTAAATAAAATAGCGGACTGTAATAAAAAAGTGCTCCTATTCACCCTCAATTAATCCAGTGTACAAACACACACACACCCACAAATAAATTATATTTTAAGGTTTTAAAATATTAGTATGTAATTTGTAACAGTGTATGAACTAAACTACTTTATTTCACTTGTTTGATATAAAATTTTAAAAACTTTTACCACTAAGAGAGAGCGGGACCTCCTGACACAAGCATTCATATGTTTAAAAGGTTAGTCCCAACCACTATGCATTGTATTTTTTTTACATGTATTGAAATATTTTATATTTAATTTTCTAACTTTTTTAACTTCATTTCATTTTGAGGTTCATGATGGTTGGTAATAAGAAGTTGATTTACCGAAACTCATCGATATTCTTACGATAGTCACTTAGCCCCAACACTATCATATCACAAAGATGTTCGGAGGCGGTAAGGGTAGCATAAAAGGCGAGCAACGGAAATTACATCTACAACTCGTTGTCGACTGTACCGACAACACATCAGGCTAACCACTGCTGTTGGAAACTCACCCTTATTACAAGTGTTTAAGATGGCTCAGTGTTCACCTTGAGTTGCTGGTGTATGTACCTTTTCAATGGCGGACCAGGTTATGCAAAGCGTTTCAATTTATTTGAGTTTTTCAATAAAATATTTTGCCTTTTTTTGTATTTGATTACTTTATTGTTCGAAATACATTATGTCAGTAATACTTTAATGATAACCGGCCCTTTGGTAATAATATGATTCAAAAATTTTCTTAGGAAAAAGTCAAGTTTAAATTATTATTTTTTATATATTTCGCAGTTTTGAGCATAAGAGGCATAAGAAGGGGTTTTGAGCATAAGAATAAGTACACCCCCATGATACCTCAACAATGTATCATCTAATGTGAAACAATTTGGCAGTTTAATGTAAAACTTAAGCTCTTTAAATTCATGAGATTTTTTTTAATTCCTTAACACTTTCGAGTTTACGGACTTTTTCTGCTAGCAAAATTCTGTTTTTATCAAACTGGTATTATCTTAAAGTCTCTTTTCCTAGTTTTGCTTGCTTACCAAACTTTATCTCCTTGCAACTTGTAGCATAAACACGTCCTTTAAAAGGTGTAAACGATCAAAATACGGAATCAGTCGTCTCATTCGGGCTTCGGGCATAATGCCGTCCATCTTTTAACACTTCTTTGCATTGTGTGTGCGATGCTTTTGTATAGCTTGCTTATTGATAGGTTTGGGCCATTCACGTACCGACTTTGAACTTCCGCGACTTTTAAAAATTAATTTTGTTTTTCGACTGCTCATTTTTCTTTAAAAGAACTCTTGAAACTGAACAATGCACTATTCGGTACTAGTGCCTTACCAAAAATATGTCTATGGTCGGTGTACAGTGGTAACATTTCAGCCTCGTTAATCATAATCATTTATTCCTTCATAAACATAGGTACATACAGAGGTTGTGGGTTGTTTAAATGCGAGCTCTATGTTTCACCTTTTCAGGTATATGAAGTATTTACATTTTAACAATAGTATTAAGCATAATAATAATATTAGGACAATATTTTATAATTGAAATTATATGTACATAGGTATATGTATGTATGTAAGTATATATAGGTATATGAGAAGATACCACAAAGTGAAATAGGGCCACATGTAAACTTTAAAATATAATATACAACAATATCACATACATTAATCTGACTATGTTGTAAGTTTAAGCAATTCGCAAATATCAGAATCAACAGTGGTATTACAACTAAACTTAAAAATAAATACATATAACACCCAGACCAGTACAAACAGACATGTTCATGCAAACAAATGATTGTACAGTGCGGGGATCAAACCCACGACCTCTTGGTTATTAGTTAACTCTTTAACCATTACACCAAAGTGGTCTACTAAAATCCTACTACTATTATAAAGGCGAAAGTTTGTAAGTATGGATGTATGGATGTATGGATGTATGGATGTATGGATGTTTGTTACTCTTTCACGTAAAAACTACTGAATGGATTTGAATGAAACTTTACCACAATATAGCTTATACATCAGAATAACATATAGGCTACAATTCATAAAGAATTTTTAAGATAAAGGCTTTCCACGCGGACGAAGTCGCGGGCGGCCACTAGTTATGTATATACGTTTAGTTCTATGACATTGCTCAATGATTTTAAAACTTGTTGAACAAAAAAAATGAACCTTTTGTAGCTGTCGACCCACCCATGTCCAGCCTCATAATACTAGCCGCAGCACCTGACCCCGCTCGCTTTCGCACGCTCCGGACAATCCATCAAAGCTTTGTGCCCAAATTGTATGACGCCATACAATCCAATACAAGATCTACTTAGGGAAGCTGGTTGTATGAATGATGTTATATTAGTTAATAATAAACTTGTAAATCAGTTATTCAGGCGGTTCCAGGTTGAACTTGGTGCTAATAATACTATTTTTATTTTTTTTTTATTTTTTTATTTATTTAAGTTCTGCACAAACATGTGTACAATGGCGGACTTAATGCCGAAGGCATTCTCTACCAGTCAACCATAGGGCCAAGCAGAGAAAATTCAGGCGGTGCACATAAAGTAAAAAGTAAAGTAAAAAGTTAACTGAAGTTATTTAAGTACAAGATAAAATTATAAACATACATACTAATTACTTACATAAAATGAAATAAAAATACATAAAAATTCATAGACATACATTGTTACGTATACATAATAAGGATGGTACACATGGTAAGAACACAGTGTCACTGAGACAGGAGAGACAGTTCATTCCTGTAGTGGGACTGCAGTGACTTTTTAAATGATAATTTCGACGTCGACCGCTGGATTTCCTTAGGGAGTCCGTTCCAAAGTCGAGTAGCAGTGAGAGTGAAAGAATTAGACATAAAGCCAGAAGTGTGACGGGGGATGGAGAGTTGAAGGGTGTTACTGGAGCGAAGGGACCTGTCATGAGAAGTATGGAGGTATGAAATTTTTTCTTTAAGATACGAAGGAGTGTTAGGATCGAAAAGGATGGAAAATAATTGGCCTAAAGTACGAACATTTCGACGCTGCCAGATTGGAAGCCAGCCGAGCTGGTTACGAAACTGGGAGACGTGGTCATATTTGCGGAGACCGAAAACAAATCGAAGGCAGTTGTTAAGAAGCCGATCCAACTTGTTGAGAAGATCTTGGGAGATATTTGAGCAGCACACATCGCCGTAATCGATTATCGGTAAAACCAGAGACTGCACAAGCTGTTTAAATCTTTACTGTACAAGAAATGTACAAAGGGTGGAGTTAATGCTAAAAGCATTTTCTGCCAGTTAACCTGAAGGTCATGCAGAAAGAAGGCACTGAGTGCAGTGAAAATTATTTTTTTGAAAGATTTTTCAGAAAAAAATATTCTTGTGAGTAGCTTCCCACTTTTAAAACTACCGAATATCTATCTATAAGCAACTGAAAAGTGTCAGTGTCTTACACTTTTAAGCGGGTTACGTTGATCAAGTGATTTGACCGAAAAGACATAACACTTTAGAAAATGTAAAGTGTTATGTCCACATCCACTGTACCCCCCCCCCCTCCCCCAAGTGGCGGTGGGGGTACAATACTTAAACAGCGCAGACGTCATCTGTGAATGTGGAGAACCCCTCCAAACCATGGTCCACCTCATTAACTGTCCCGCGTGCCCGACCACCTGCTCGCGTGAGGACTTACTTGTCAGCAACCAGAGGGCTACCACACAAGATTTAGCCCGTGTTCTTGCCGACACGAAAGAAAAAGAAGAAGACTTAAAACAATATTTTCGGCTCCGGTCATCAGGGAGGATTCGAACCCCCGGCCTTTGGAAGTCCGGTCCAATGCTCTAATGTCTGCTTGACCGATTTCAAGAAGACGTTAGGATCGACCTTATGCATAATCAAGTTTGAAATTTCAAAGCGGCCATCTTGGAATTTTATCGGACTGTTAGCGCTTTCTGTCTGTTGAACAATCGAATACCTTAAACGAAAATACATTAGTAAATTAAAAAAGAGAAAAACAAATAAATGTTAGAACTTGCAGTTTATTTTACAAGGAAATATGGTATCGAGTATCGCTACTGAGATATCGGATCCCGATTCAATATCCAACCGCAAGTATGGGAACATCGAGTGAGTGGAAACACTATCTTGTCCATAGTGAAGTTGTACCTGTCATCTGTCATCTGTCAACTGTCAGTAGTGCGTTTGGTCAAGTCGGAAGTTAGTTCGTTCGTTCACTTGCTTCCGAGACTGCGCCAGCGCCGGGTGTGCGCACTGATTGTTATTTTACAAGATGGCGGACAGCAATGACGACCATGCGGATTCAAATCCGTTTGAATCCGCGACATAAATATCGGAAAATTAAATAACGTAGGACTCCTTTATAAGTACCCAAGCGTAAAGAGCTATTGGCTAGTAATGGCAATTATTGCTATTTTTTGTTAATTTAATTAGCATGCTAAATTTCATAGCATAGCATGCTACGCGCTATTGCTATGCTAATATGAAATTTCATCGAAATTGAGAAATAGCGTAAGCGTATAATATTAAATTGCGAAATTGTGACTGTTGTATGCAACGTACATTTTAATGTTGTGACTAAGATTAGATTAAAGTTGACTTTATTAAAATTAAAGCTGCACCGAATAGATAATTCAATCAAGTCACAAAAAGACAAACAGTTTCATTCAAATAAACAGTTCAATAAACCGCACGCAAAATACGACTCTAAATGCAAGGATGCCGTATTCTCTTCTCTTTCTTTGTTCGCCATACACTCGGGTAACGCTCAAAAGCCGATCGTCGCCCGACAGCACGCGAACGCGAGTTTCACTTGGCTGCTACTGCTAATAGCGGCTGCTATTAGCAGTAGCAGCCTGCTAAAGCAGTGCGTGCGAATCTATGAAAGCAACGACACGTCGCTGTCCGTGAATTTTAGCAGTCACGTGAATTTTAGCATTCACACAATTTAGCATCGTCAAATAATTTAATTATTGCTAACGATGAAGTAGCATGCTAATTAATGATGCTAATGCTAACTATCCATTACTACTATTGGCAGCCATTTTGGGTTTTTTTTTCGGCCCCGACTGTACCGACTTAGGTAGTTAGGTCCAAGTTCACAGACTTGACCACCTGTTAAGGTAATTGGCTAGACAACACCACCAATCGTTGACATACTTTTTATTATCTGTCAAAACGGTCTGCCTCCATAGATTTCGTATGGGAATAAATGATTGTGACGTCACGGTCATGTATCAGAAATCGGAGTCAATTGACCGAATATTTATTGCGTTTTGTGTGTTTAAAAATTGGTTTCTACAGCTTTTTTGAAATATATTGGTTGTATTAACTTCATAGGGGCTATGTTTTTTAAACACCATGTTCTTGACAATATTTAAGATAGGTGTCATCATCCCAATTTATACAATTTATATGTTATTTATTTATTTCAACGAATACTATAGTTACCTAGCTCCAAACTAAGCGTCAGCTAGTGTCTAGGATAACAGATATCTTTCTTATATATAAAAATGAAATGCTGTTCGTTAGTCTCGCTAAAACTCGAGAACGGCTGAACCGATTTCAATAATTTTAGTCTTGAAATATTCGTGGTAGTCCAGGGAAGGTTTAAAAGATCAGAAAATTTTAAAAAATCAATGGGCAGAACAACGTCTGCGGGGTCCACTAGTCTTCTTATATATAAAAATGAATTGCTGTTCGTTAGTCTCGCTAAAACTCGAGAACGGCTGAATCGATTTGGCTTATTTTAGTCTTAAATTAATCGAAGAAGTCCAGAGAAGGTTTAAACGGTAAGAAATTTTAAAAACAACGGGCAGGACGACGTCTGCCGGGGTCCACTAATAATTTAATACATTTCGTGAAGGTATTTTATCTTACGTATTAATATTAGAACTAAATGACGTTTACTTCTTGAAAAAAATGTAGAGAACCAAAACTTATGTCGAGGACACTAATGGTAGTGAGATTTTGACTATAAAAGTGATTATAACTTTTTTGTCTTTTGACTTACAAGTTTAACATTTGGGACATAACTAGATTAATATGTAGTTGCTTATATAGTTAATAGTTGATATTTATTTTTTACCTATTGATTTCTTTACATGCTATTTGCACCAAATCATAGAATTAGCTAGCCACCGGGCCAAGCTAGTAAATCTATAAAAATGAATTGCTGTTCGTTAGTCTCGCTAAAACTCGAGAACGGCTGTATCGATTTTTATAATTTAGGTTTTGAATTATTTTCAGAAGTTTAGGGAAGGCTTAAACGTTGAGAAAATATATAGGTATGTATAAAAATTCGAAGACAGGACGACGTCTGCCGGCTTCGCTAGAACTTAAATACATAATATATAAACACCCATGACTCAGGTACATTTGTACCTGCTCGTGGTCATCACACAAACATTTGCCCCTAGCAGGATTCGATCCAGCAACAGCCGTTTTTACAGTACGTACCTACTCTTGGCCACTATACCATAGGCCAAAACTGTCGTCAAATTTTATTTTATTCATTCATTTAAGCTTTATTGCACAACAAAACTATGTTCAAAAGGTGGACTTAACGCCGTTGGGTATTCTCTACCAGTCATACCTTTGGGCTAAGCAAAAATAATTAGTAGGCGGTGCGACAAAATAAATAAGAGAGAAAATACAAAAATAATAATACTCATAAAATGACACATGAGATGAATACTACATAGTTGGTGATTACTCAACACGTAAGCAGTATAGGTGTTTTCTGTATATTATGTATTTATTTACAAAAAAAAGTATTTAAGTATGTTTATCCGTTGTCTAGTACCCATAACACAAGCCTCGTAGCTTAATTTGGGACTAGAGAATTGGCGTGATTGTTGTGAAAATATTTATTTATTTATTTATTTATAGGAATTTGTCAAGACCCTATAATCACCTAAACTTTGTACATGCAAATCTCCTTACTTCGATTTCGACACAACAAGGCCGTGTGTAAAAACCGTGCAAGTAATAAAATAAATAATGATACATTACAAAGACACGTTCGGACCGCGGGGTCGCGCGAGAAATGCGTGATAGATGGCGCTGCGCTCAGGCCGATCTGGTATACAGGGTGATTTTATAAAATCGCAAAAACAGACAAAGTAGAATTAAAAAAAAAGTTTTTCTCATAAACTTAGGCCGTGATGTCACTTGATGAAAGATAGATAGAAAGAATAATCATAAACTATTTGACGACCACTTTGGTGTAATGGTCAAGAAGTTGACCATTAACAAAGAGGTCGCGAGTTCGATCCCCGCACTGTCCAAACATTTTGTGTGCATGAACATGTCTGTTTGTACTGGTCTGGGTGTTATATGTATTTATTTAAGTTTATTTGTGATACAACTGTTGATTCTGATAGCTGTAACACAAGTGCTTAAGCTACTTACCACGGAGTCAGATCAATGTATGTGATGTTGTTGTATATATGTATGTTTTATTTATTTATTTATCCTACTAATATTACAAACGTGAAAATTTGTAAATATGGATGTTTGTTACTGTCTCACGTAAAAACTTCCAAATAAATTATAATTAAATTTTACCAGAACACAGCTTTAACATCAGAATAACACATAGAATTTATAAACTAACTAAATCACGGGCGGCCACTAGTTATTCATTATACTTATAAGATGTCTTATTCCGAAAAACTGAATCCGTCAAAACGATAACTTATCGCCCTTATTATCGCGCATAACATGCCAAAGTTTTTACCTTAATGTGATGTCATGAACAATTGTGTCAAAAAACGAAAATACGATTATCTGAATAGGTCCTAAGATCTCGTTATTACGCAAATATTAAGCATAGTAAAGTTCCTTTCATTATGCTTATTAATTGAGACTAGACCTTATCCATCCTTTCGGCCATGATGATCTATCATACTTAGCTTATCGCCGTCCTTATCGCGCATAATTTGCCAAAGTTTTTACTTTTTTTTTAAGTGTCAAAAAAAATACGATAATCGGAATAGGTCCTAAGATCTCGTTATCACGCAATTATTAAGCGTAATGAAGTTACCTTCATTATGCTTATCTAGAAGCTAGACCTTATCTATTCTTCCGGCCATGATAATCTATCATACATAGAAGTATATTTGAGTGCCAATTCTTCATTAGACAGATGGTCAACAGTCCGATTAAATTCCAAGATGGCGGATTTAAAAAGTCAAACTGCATTATGCATAAAGCCAAAAAGAATGTCATCTTAAAAGACGTTGGCCTATATTATCTGACTATAGAAAAATCATAAAGTGTATATATATTTCAATCACCCTGTATGCCGTCGCCAAATGATCTATAATGAAATATCACTCTCAAAACTGTTGTTGGTCGTGAAATATGGCCGCCCGTTGACCCACGGACGGACAGGCAGACAGAGGTATTTACTTGTATAGCTTGCTTCTATCTGCTCTTGCTCGCTATCTGTCATTTTAGTTCTCATAAATTGGCGTGGCGCTATGACCTGTTCTCATACGTGAGTGACAAAAAGGGACAAGTGCGACGCGATACTATTAAATATTACCTATGTACGTTTATGATAGTACCATACGTGACGAAGCGCGATTGACATTGACAGAAGTTTGGGTTGCATCGCTCACGCAGGACCCCACCTTTTTTATCGTCAGGGAAATGTTGTTACGCATACCCTGACCAGCCGCGGGAGCCGCTGGGGGTTATGTGGGACTCCATGCCAGAGGGAGAACTCGCCTACCCACTAAAAATCTGACTGTGCCTCCGGTGCCATGCGAGTTGGGGACGTGGCGGGTTCACCGTAGGCCGAGAGGTCACTTCTTCGAGGCATTCACCGCAATTTCCTCACTTTGCAGCGAGCCCCTACCAAATGCGATGAGGGAGAAAATCGAACCCATTGCATAAACAACATACGGCGCGTGGAAATACGCGCAACGCCTTCACGGGGCCCCATTAGTAGAAAGACACCCCCGTGTCTGAAGCCCGGGGCCCACGGAGGACACCACTTGAGTTAACCTTGGAGGCTCAACCTATAACTGACGATCGGGGGGTCGAACCATGATTGTATTCTTATTATCTGCGCCGCTTCACAAGTGAAAACCTCACTCATCTCAATCGAAATACCTTCCCAAACAAAGTCGCTCGATTCTCAAAGAATGTGTTCACAATAAATGAGTGAGGATTTTATAATTGTACCTGCTATAAAGACGGTCCATTAGGCCTTATTGTGTATATCTATTGTACACGGACAGACATTGTCATTAATATCTCTTGGTGAGCCGACTAGGATTTAAAGGTGCGGCTGAGAAATGGTTCTGTAGAGTTTTATTATATAAATTCTTTACAAGCATAACATAAATATCAAATTACTTAAGACTCTTTTATTTTTTCTGAGACTAACTAATAACATATTAAACTGGTATAATATTTTTCTCAAGAATACCTTGACGTCTACAAAGTATTTCTTTTCACACATAATAGGTACCTAGAACACGTCGAATTCAATAATTAGATGTTTACGTGTTTTTTTCATTGGAGATTTTTTTTTAAATCGTGTGGAAAATTTTTTTTTAATATATTTTTTAAAGGAATCAGAGCCACAGGCACCTGAACATCCACTCTCAATACGAAAAGTATCTACATGTATTTATAATGCAAAAAAAGTCCAACTAAATCACTGAGAGAGACGCAAGTGACTCGAGTTGACAGGGTCCCTATTTTATAGTTTCATATTAATAAAGTAGGTTAAGAAGTTGACCATTAACCAAGAGGTCGCAGATTCGATCCCGCACTGAACAAACATTTGTGTGCATGAACATGTCTGTTTTTACTGGTCTGGGTTTTATATGTATTTATCAAACTTTATTTGTAATACCACTGTTAATTCTGATATCTGTAACACAAGTGCTTAAGCTACTTACCACGGAGTCAGAACAATAAATGTGATGTTGTTGTACATTATAAAAATACACCTGTATCTTCTTAAAAAAAAATCGGTTGTCTGTAAAGTAGGTTTACTTACGATAGTTGAACGTGACATGGTCTTCGTCACGTTGCCCTAAACGCCGCATGCGTCATGTTTTTTGGTGTGTGCAGCCGGCTCCATCGATTTATAAGACATTTTCACGTCAAAAATATTAAAAATTATATTTAAAAAAATTTTAGTTACCCTCTCCTAGATCCACTAGTCGCATCCCAATGGTTTCTTTCACCTTCTAACGGATCCCTAAACCCGTTCAAATCGACCATTGCTAATCGATTCGCGTCGCGATGACTTCTTAATTGTTCGCCGCGGTTTTTCCGTTTTTGTACTTGTTACACTGTACGTATTGGACGGAGATTGTGCTGTTGATTGGGGGTACATGTGAGCACTAAAGTGGTAATGGATTTTATAATAAGTATTTTATTTAGTTATACCTATAAAAAATGGGAGATGATAAATAAATAAATAAATAAATATTTCACAACAATCACACCAATTCTCTAGTCCCAAAGTAAGCTACTAGGCTTGTGTTATGGGTACTAGACAACGGATAAACATACTTAAATACATTTTTTTTTGTAAATAAATACATATTATACATAGAAAACACCCAGACCAGTACAAACACACATGTTCATGCACACTTATGCTTGTACTGTGCGGGGATCGAACCCGCGACCCTTGGTTTTAGAAGTCCGACATGTGGACCACTGCACCAAGCGGTCGCCAATAATAATAATAAATATACAACAACATCACATACATTGATCTGACTCGTGACCGTGGTAAGTAGCTTAAGCACTTGTGTTACAGACATCAGAATCAACAGTGGTATTACAAATGAACATAAATAAATATATGTAACACCCAGACCAGCACAAACGAACGTGTGTACACTGCGGGGATCGAACCCGCGACCTCTTGGTTAATAGTCAACTTCTTGACCATTACACTTAAGTGGTCGTTACTAAAAGCAACACCTTATTTTTTTCTAACTCCCTATGAAAAAGAGGGGGGTTATAAGTTTGATTATGTCTGTTTGTGTGGTTGTGTTTTTGTGTGTGTCTGTGGCATCGTAGCACCTGAACGGCTAGACGGATTTCAGTGCGGTTTTTTTTAATAAAAGATAATCACGGTCGTTCTTAACGATAGCTTGTCAAATCCGTCCGGCAGTTGAAGCTAGCCAGCTCTTTTCCCGGCTCATACGGGTTTTTTTAACTGGAGAGTTTTTCTTTAGTCAAACACTTTTCTCCACACCTGTACGTACTAGATATGCGTGCTCTTCGGTCACGGTATCATCGCGTACAAAACATCTGTTAGCTCGATTCAAAAGCTTTAATGATACGTAAAAGAATTAATGATCGGACAATGATTTGTTCATTAAAAATCGATGACGAAATAGGCGAAGCTCGCAAAACGTTCGTGACAAATTGATTTTTAGTTATTGACTGTATCGCAAAGTTATTTCGAGTTAAATAAATACGATTTAAAAGTGGCCCGGTTTTAGAGCACACGAAATAATGACAGATTTCTGGTTTCTGATTTCTGTAACACAAGTTCTTAAGCTACTTACCACGAAGTCCGATCAATGTCATGTGATGTTGTTTTTTTTTAATGTATGTAATTATATGTATGACGATCCTACAACAAGTTTGCGGCGAAAACTTTTCAAATATGTCTCTTAACTCCAGTTAAATCAAACATCAACCACAGCGCAGACACACGCGACTATGCGAGTGAGAAATTCCACTTCACCACTATTTTGAGCCCTGAAGTTGGCTGCTGTTTGACAGCTGTCAGTTGACCGCCTGGACGGGGCGGCATTCACACGACACGACCGCTGCTAGTGCAAAAATATGATAATAATAGTCCTCCTGGCCGATTTCGACCACGGCCGCCAATATCAACAGAGATGAACTGCGCAGGACATATGCACTAGTGTGAGCGCAATACACTGTTCCATCACTCTCAAAGTTCGGTGAGACGGCAATCCGACATGACCGATGTAAGGCAGAAACTTTGCCACTACAGCAACGAGGCAGTCAAAAATATGACGTAGGTACTAGCTGAAACCATTTTCTACGTATCCCACTGGAACCGTGAAGTCTCACGGGATAAAAAGTACCCTTTGTGTTATTCCAGGTTGTGATCTATCTATGATCCAAATCGGTCTAGTAGTTTTAACGTGAATGAGTACCTACACTGCACTAGGCAAAGCGTTTGAAAGTGTAATAATAGTCCTCCTGGCCGATTTCGACCACGGCGGCCAATATCAACAGAGATGAACTGCGCAGGACATATATAGTGCACAAGTGTGAGCGCAATACACAGGTGCACTCACTGTTCCATCACTCTCAAAGTTCGGTGAGACGGCAATCCGACATGACCGGAGAGAAATCAGGCGCAGGACCAACGGCTTAACGTGTGCACCGAGGCACGCACGGGGGTGTAACACCGCCAACTTCCCGACTCCGAGCTGTTTTTGAGAAATTCGTGACAGAAAATCCTCAGAAACAAATTTGGCTCGACCTGGGATTCGAACCCAGGACTTCTCGGATGTAAGGCAGAAACTTTGCCGCTACACCAACGAGGCAGTCAAAAATATGTCGTAGGTACTAGCTGAAACCATTTTCTACGTATCCCACTGGAACCGTGAAGTCTCACGGGATAAAAAGTACCCTTTGTGTTATTCCAGGTTGTGATCTATCTATGATCCAAATTTTAGCCAAAGTTTTAACGTGAAAAATTCTTAAAAATTCTTAAAAATTCTTAAAATTCTTAAAAATTCTTAAAAATTCTAAAAAAAAGTGAATGAGTTACAAACATCCATACATAAGTACTTACATACTTTCGGATTTATGATATTAGGATTGATTGCATTTTAGCTCTTTGAACACTCATCTCTTAAAATGGGTCGTACTCATAACACTCCACTTTTTCGTTGGGGGTTGATAGATATATAGATTAACGCTTTATTGTACAACAAAAAACAAAATTACATACAAGTTTAACAAAGAAATGTGCAATAATTTAGCCGGTCTTATCGCTTGTAGCGCTATCTTCTAGACAACCTTCGGCTAAAGGAACATTATATTAACAGGAATTTGAGAAAAATATATACATATGATTAAATGAACACATTATAATTTATTTAAAAAATATTCTGCACAAACTTGTGTACAGTGGCGGACTTAATGCCGATGGCATTCTCTACCAGTCAACCACAGACCACAGGTCCAAGCAGAGAACATACAGGCGGTGCACAGAGAAAAAAGAAAACGACAGTAAAATGGTAAAGAAAATAAAAATCGTATCGTGTCGTCTAAAAACCGCTAACGCCTCATCCAAACCGAGTTTTGGCGTTAAAATGATTTAGACGGGGATCGTTCCCTGAAATTTATGAATGTTGAACCCAAAATAAATGTATGCCTTAACTAAAACTGTGCCCTGAAACAAAATTCTCGTGGACAGAGCTCTTGTTACATTGGTTGACTGTAAAACGTCTTTTTTTCACTTGTAAATCGTTTACTGGCGTTCAAGATCTCATTCTTGGTTATTTAGTGGTGTTTTAGTGTATTTTTTTGGCAATTAAAGTAGTAATTTGAGATGAGAGAACCACTTTTGTGTGGGTAATTCGGAAACGGTGTTATGTTACGCCAAGATGCACGACAATAAATATTTGAACCCAACTAAAAACTTTACGAGTATAACGACATCCAAATTCAGTCTTATACATTAAACAGACGACCACTTTAGTGTAATGGTCAAGAAGTTGACTATTAACCAAGAGGTCGCGGGATCAATCCCCGCACTGTACCAAAATTTGTGTGCATGAACATGATTGTTTGTATTAGTCTAGATGTTTTATGTATTTATTAAAGTTTATTTGTAACACCACTGTTGATTCTGATATCTGTAACGCAAGTGCTTAAGTTATTTGCCACGCAGTCAGATCAATGTATGTGATGATGTTGTATATTTATAATATTAAAAAACGAAATATTTGACCATTTTTTTTAAACTTTTTTAGTAATATGAATTACAACCAAAAACATCACCAAAAAAATACCGCAACATAACTTCATTATCTGTGGTTCCTCCATTTCGCGCCATAATTTGACAGTTCATAGAAAGATGGCGACCGCAAATAGACAATCCCCTCGCCTTTGATCTATCCGAATCAAATTACAAACACAAAACATCCTGGACCATGGAAGTTTTATTATAATTGAGTGTTATGCTATTTCTTTTATTTTTAGGGCATTTAGAGATTTACTTTTATTTTTGGTTTTTAAGATCAGGTGGACATTATACCATACCACAGTATTTCTTATATACCTACCTCTATAAAAATGAATTGCTGTTTGTTAGTCTCGCTAAAACTCGAGAACGGCTGAACCAATTTTACTAATTGTAAGGATTTAATTCTTTTTTTTATTAATAGCCATGTCCCACAAATTCATATTGAAAAAAACAAGCAATGCAAGAATGCTAACAAGTAAGTATTGATTAAGATTTTGGGCTAAATACATAATATGGTTTACTTTACAAGATCGTTTTGACACTAAATAATATTGACAAAACGTTTTGTTCCAAGGTTCTTAAAACAATTCATGGATTTAGTGATACGGTCTTTAACCATATTCAGTCTTTGCGTAAACTGGCTAATTCCGAAAAAAATCTAAGAATTATGAGACTCATTTTTTGCAATTTTTGAACTGTCAAAACGCCAGTCTCCTATTGATTTTGTATGGCGATACTAGCTTTTGACGTCATTAATTCATCATTCACACTCTTCAATCGGTGTAATTTTAGAGAATTTTTTATCAATTAAAAATCACTCACTTAATTGAGTTGTTAAGCTAAGTATTAATTTTAACAACACAACAAACACAGTTTTGGAATTAATTAAGATTGGCGTCGAATACCCATTTCTTATTATGATACGAGGTGTTGTGACACCATGTATTTTGTATCAAATGCTGACCATTTCAAAACTGGCCTATTTCCAAACTTAACCGTGGCTGAAACATTTCAAATATAAAATAACAACGTGAACACATTCCTAATCAGTTGGTGAGACAAATTCGTCGAAAACAACATGTCGAAATTAACATTTTTAATCTTAACTATTGCTATCGGTGTTTGTTATTCCCGGGGTGAGTATTAATTCAACATACATATTATGGTAGGTTATACATATACACATATGTATATACCTACACACTTAATATTAGTTCTTTAACTATGAAATTACCGTTTTAACTTTTTTGTAACTTACCTTTTAAGATTAATTTATCTTCGGTCTAGGTAGGAGTTGAGAATTCAAATGGGAATGCGTCATTTTCCCGCGGAAAAAAGTAGCCTATAACCTTTCTCCTGTATCAAAATACTTATCTTCATACCAAATTTCATGCAAATCGGTTCATTAGCTTACGCGTGATTGAGTAACAAACAGACAAACAGAGTTACTTTCGAATTTATAATATTAGTATGGATAAAATCTGTGACTTCGGTATTCGTAAGTTACAGGATTCATTAATTCGAATCAAATAACTGATTTTCAGGTCCAAAACGCGAAACCCTAGCTAGATTAAAGAGATAGCGGTCGTCATTATATAATTTTATTACAGTTAAACATAATAATATCCATTTATTTCTTACCTTAAGACATAGATTAGAAGAATTAAAAAAGAGTTTAGTAAACCCAAACTAGTTTTTTTTTTGTTCACAGAAGACTATTGCAACGACCCGATACAGCCTGGAGTTTGTTTCGGACACGTAGAAAGGTGAGAAGATGGAGACTCCACGATTCAAAATGCATTTTTATTTACTCTGATGATTTTGATATTTTGTTGGGGTTCCGTACCTCAAAAGAGAAAAATGGAACCCTTATAAGATCACTTTCTTGTCCGTCCGTCCGTCCGTCCGCCTGTCAAGACCGTTTTTCTCAGGAACGCGTGGAGGTATCAAACTGAAATTTATATATGATACTTAGGTCTACTGTCCCTGAAAGCTGTAGAAAAATCAACCTTTTAAGCCAAGGCAATCAAAAGATACAGCCATTTAGGCCGCAAATTTTCGAAACTCGCACGGGAATCAAAACCTACAGGGTACTTCCCGTAAACTTAGAATCTTGAAATTTGGTACGAAGTCACGTCTTATAGTACAGATATAGGAAAAATTACGAAAACCGTAAATTTTCATCTTTCATGATATAAAAAAAAAAATATTTTTGAAAAATATTTTTAACAATTTTGAAAATTTCAAAGTTACTACTCCTTATCTACAGGTTTGTACGGAACTCTCGGTGCGCGAGTCCAACTTGCACTTGACCGGTTTTTTTTAACTAAGATGGTCACTAAAATTAAAATACTTAGAAATGAAATTAAAATTAGTGGTTCAGCTTTTCCCGCAATATTATAACAGCATGCAAATTATATTCAAGTTCAATTAAATAGACATTTATTGTTAAATTAAATTACTATGTCAAATTACAAATATTTAAGCATTAATAAGATGTCCATGAAAGTTAAAACATTAATAATAACACAAATGCAGTATTTTCCAGTTCTAATTTTAACACATATATTCTCTATCTATACTGTAGAAACAATGTCCATTTAGCCACCTCTAACGGGCCCTTTCTTTTAATGGTAGCTCTTCCAAGTTTTGGGGCTAGTTTATTATAAATAGACATGCACATCCGATAGTATTTTCTCTGTTACAAGAGATCTCTTAATCAAGATGAAGAGATCTTAATAAAGATCTCTTCATCTTGATCTTGCAAACTTGTTTATTTGCTGAGCTGTAACGAATTTCAAAAAATAATCAGTCAATTGACTTCGATTTCAGATACTCTAACGTGACGTCAGGTTAGAGTATTCCAATACAGAATACAAAGTGTATATTCTAATTTGTTAAGTATTTTTTTACGTTTACAACGCTATTTTTTAATTACGAAAAGACATAACACTAAAAAAATCTGGAAAAATTGGTCAGAGCATTGGACCGGACTTCCAAAGGTCGGGGGTTCGATTCCTCCCCGACGACTGGAGCCGAAAAGATTTTTTTAAGTGTTATGTCTTTTCGAGTATATTCTAGGTCTATGCTGGAATACATTTTGACAGATGATGAAGAGTATGTCAACGATCAGTGCTGTCCTTTACCCTATTCAAAGGGCCTTTACAGTGAGACGCGGACCGTCCACACGCGGATGAGGTTTTGCGTCCGTCGCGGATAAATTCGTCGAACAGTGCGATGCGGATCGTGGTCGAGAGAGGTACAGTGTCATGTATATAACTGTGAAGTTGGTGATTGCGGCCTTTTTATTGAACAACAGAATAAGAAGCCGCCATGACAACTACAGTAGTTTACATCCGCTCCGCACGACTGTCCGCCAAATAAATAAATAAATAAATATTTCACAACAATCACACCAATTCTCTAGTCCCAAATTAATCTACGAGGCTTGTGTTATGGGTACTAGACAACGGATAAACATACTTAAATACTTTTTTTTTGTAAATAAATACATATTATACATAGAAAACACCCAGACCAGTACAAACACACATGTTCATGCACACAAATGCTTGTACTGTGCGGGGATCGAACCCGCGACCCTTGGTTTTAAAGTCCGACATGTAGACCACTGCACCAAACGGTCGTCAAATACTGATATAATAAATAATTTGATTCAACGAACACACCAATTTAATACATAGCCCCAAACGAAGCATTAGCTACAATATATTTATAAACTGTGACTCAGTTGGTGGTTCCTGCTAGGGACAAATGTTTGTGAGATGGCTAGTGCTCATAACACAAACATTTGCCCGAAGCTGGTGCTCATTACACAAAATATTGATTCGAACCCGCGACAGCCGGTTTTGTAGTCTGGACCTCAGACCACTAGACCAAAGCTGTCGTCAAACGGTTAAATACATTGGAACCAAGCACCGTCCGCTCGCAACCGCGTCGCTCTGAACGCGCTGTTGGTTAAGGTTTCACATACAGGGTGTGGTGTAAATAGTGATTCAAAGCAAAGGGGTCGATCACTGTACACTGAGGTACCACATTACTAGTTTTTTTTTTTTGTGAACACCCTTGATTTTTTTAATACTGTTATTTGGTACTTCCGTTTACAGTGTATCAACCCCTTTTGCTTTGGACCACTATTTACGTTACACCCTGTATTTTACCGTCCGTTGCGGACGTCCGCGTCTTACTGAAAAAGGCCCAAAGATCAGCTCATACCGCATGCAACGCCTATAATATTATCAAAACTATATTCTCTTTCTACAGTTTTGCCTTCGACGTTTCATCAGGGGAATGTACACAATTCGTATACGGCGGTTGCGGCGGCAATCAGAACAGATTCGAAACTCTAGAAGAGTGTCAGGAGACGTGTGAAAAGAGTGAAGATAGTGATAATAAATAATTTTCAGTTACCTACCATCTTTTATTGACACTAGCGGCTTATTTATGCGAAATAATTTTAAGCGGAATAACCGGATAATGCTTTATTTAGTTTAAAATTCCATCATCAGCCTATATACATCCCACTGCTGGGCACAGGCCTCACCTCAACTATGAGGTGGTGCAAGCCATACTCCACCACGCGGGCTCAGTGCGGATTGGTGGAGGGGTGTGTGTAAGGTAAGTGACCAACCTTACTGTCAGATGTTATTAAGCCGCCCGAGGGCCTCCGACCAGGCATAACGACTAATATCTATCGATATTAACCGGGACCAACAGCTTAACGTGCCTTCCGAAGCACGGAGATGCTTGTAAATAGACGTCACTTTTATGGTCAGAATGGTCACCCATCCAAAACATGACCGCGCCGTAGGTTTCTTAACTTTTGGTATCATTACAAAAGCGATGCAACCACTACGCCACAAGTGCCTCTGTTTAAAATTTAGTTCTATTAAATTACGAGTATTAGCCGTGATAACAGCGTTAGTGTCATCAGCAAAAATTACTGGTATGACATCTGGCGATTCCGAGTTAATAAAATCAATAAGGTTGTTAATAATAATAATATCATTTATTTCAGAAAATTGTATCCATATGTGTTAGTAACAATTAGCTTAAAATCTATGGTTAGTATTAAATTAAATTAATTATCAAACAGTCTTACAATCATTATCATTAAGTTATATCTTATCATTAACCGACATCAGCCGGGCGTGTAAGGTCCCGTGATCACCCTCAACACAAGAAACGTTAATGAACGTTATAAAAAACAAAGGACTTAAGATTGAACCCTGAGGCACACCTTTTTAATGGTGACAGTAGGAGGTGACAGTGGGAGGTATTTTCTCAGCCGTGACAGTGTTGACAGTCTGCTGCATTCAACTATGATTCAACCACTGGGTCTCTGCTTCGATTTAAGTAATATTTAGCGGTCCTACGCACTCCAGTCGACCACAAAGTCTAGTGTCAATTCAAATATCAAATAAGTCATTTAATCGTCATCAAAAAAACATCAAAACAATCTTGAATCAATAATAACATAACTCATTATTATACAGGGTGTAAAAAAAACCTTAACGAAGCCGAATACCACATATTGTACCAATTGTTACGATCATTTTTTTCCTTTACACCATACCTGGGAAATTAACGGTTACTGAGATATTGATGGTTAAAGTTTGAAAAAAAAATTGATGATTTTACAGAAAATTAAATGACTTCTGTCCGTTAAAACTGAACATTTTTCCAAAGAAACATAATTAAAATTTTCACTAGTTCTTTCATAAAAAGCCTCTAAATGGCACACTCCGCAATGAACAGCGCACACTCGAACCGAACCGCGTCGCGGCGGCGTAAAGCAACACGCCCCGCGGTGACTTTTCCGCGTGCGCGCTGTACATTGCGGGTTAGAATAAAATTTTTTTTTTTTTTTGATGTGAAAAAATAAAAGTTGTTTCCCAGCCAAAATTTCTTTTTTATACGATTTGGTTTGATGTACTGAACGCGTGGTTGACGGGTTCGTTAAGGTTTTTTTTACACCCTGTATAATAGACGAAACGACTATAAAAATTAAATAAAACTAACGGTGTACCACACTCCATACGCGATTTTCCGATCGAGTGGAAGACCTAGGTTTCATATTTTTTTGAAAATGAAAGGAATCATAGCATTCATATTGTTAGCTGTGGCCGTGATGACAGTCAGCTCTTTAGGTAAGTCATCTTATACAGGGTGGCCGGGGAGTTGACGTTCAAAGTTAAAATTTACGTGCAATAATTTACATGCAAGGTGTATCCAAATCACCCCCATGTATGTTTTACGATTTTGCTTAGTTTTGGAGATATAATTATTTTTATGTTTTTTCCTTAACTTTCACCTTAAATATTGGTTTTCATTTTGTTCCTCATTCTAGCGAGTACTTTTTGTTCGTTTTTTCAGTGATAATTAATTACAATACTTACAAGTACCACTCATAAAACTGCAATCTGTCTAGATATTGCGAAACTAGCTTCTTGATTCGCAAGTCCAAAATTACCGACCAAACTTGTTGCATGCACATGTTTGATGTGTCAAAAAAAATGTTTAAAGGGAAACTATGGATTCTAAGTATTTTTAAAAACTGCCTAGTACATTGAACAACAATAAGATCAAATAAAGCTATTGTTATCTGGGGTCTGTAACTGACCCTAAAATTCTAATGACGCGTTTTATCTTAATTAATATTAATTTCGTTTCTTCGAGTAATGATGTTTTTAGCAGTTTAGTAGTTAGCAATAACTAACTAAAAAGAGAAAATAATTTCTGAGTATAAAGAATTTATTTTACAGTAGAGTAAAACGCTTGATATAGTATTAATAAAATCATTCTATTATTGGCAACTATAAAAAGAGAACTATGAAAACGACATTAAGGGCACCCCACGATTTTTACTCTACTGTAATGTAAATTCTTTGTACTCAGAAATTATTTTCTCTTTTTTAGTTAGCAATAAAAAAGCGTGTTTTTTAGGGTTCCGTACCTCAAAAGGAAAAAACGGAACCCTTATAAGATACTTTGTTGTCCGTCCGTCCGTCCGTCCGTCTGTCAAGACCGTTTTTCTCAGGAACGCGTGGAGGTATCAAACTGAAATTTCTATATGATACTTAGGTCTACTGTCCCTAAAAGCTGTAGAAAAATCAACCTTCTAAGCCAACGCAATCAAAAGATACATCCATTTAGGCCGCAAATTTTCGGAACTCGCACGGGAATCAAAACCTACAGGGTACTTCCCGTAAACTTAGAATCTTGAAATTTAGTACGAAGTAACGTCTTATAGTAAAGATATAGGAAAAATTACGAAAACCGTAAATTTTCAGTTTCATCATATAAATAAATATTTTTGAAAAATATTTTTGACAATTTTGAAAATTTCAAAGTTACTACTTCTTATCTACAGGTTTGTACGGAACCCTCGGTGCGCGAGTCCAACTCGCACTTGACCGGTTTTTTTTTGGATTTTTAAACTATTGATTCTTGGTTTCACATACCTATCCGTCTGACTGCTTGCCATTAAATTTTTTGACATGTTATATTTTATTTAATTCGACTACTTGTATTATTTTGTAGATGCTGTATTTATTTTGGATGCAGACATTTATCATTATTTCTGACATGTATTTCTTTTTTTTTTTTCACTACATTTGTATGCCGACAAAGCTGATCACAACACACTCTTTATACCTGTATTTGTACATTGACATTTATTCACCTCTGTATCACAAATAAATAATTTGAATTTGGTTAAAAAGAAGTGATGAAGCTACAATACATCTTGACGACCACTTTGGTGTTATGGTTAAGAAGTTGACTTTTAACCCAGAGGTCGCGGGTTCGATCCCCGCACTGTACAAGCATATGTGTGTATGAGCAAGTCTGTTTGTACCGGTCTGGGTGAGTTATATGTATTTATTTAAGTTTATTTGTAATACTACTGTTGATTCTGATATTTGTAACACAATTGCTTTAGCTACTTACCACGGAGTTAGATCAAAGTATGTGATGTTGTTGTATATCATTCTTTCAGATTCGAAGTGTACTTTGCCGTTGACCGCTGGACGTTGCATGGCAGCCTTTGATAGGTAAGACACCTTATAATAATGATAGTAGTCCTCCTGGCCGATTTCGACCACGGCGGCCAATCTCAACAGAGATCAGCCAACTACGCAGGAGATATTATCGTGCACAAGTGTGAGCGCAAAACACAAGTGCACTCACTGTTCCATCACTCTCAAAGTTCGGTGAGACGGCAATCCGACATGACTGGGAGAGAGATCAGGCGCAGGACCAAAACGGCTTATCGTGCTTTCCGAGGCACGGAGGCCGCCTCCGAGCTGTTTTTGAGATTCATGACAGAAAATCCCAAGGAAAGTGTGATGATGATACTCGCGTCTGCAATTCGTTAGCTGCCGATACAGTAGGCGTAGTGAACAATTAATCGGTTACTTACGTGCGATGCATCCAATGCGTACGATACCGACCTGTGGACGCTTTCTTTTATATGGCACAGTTTTGACGTGACAACGTCTTATAATTCGATGGAACCGGCTGCACGCACCAAAAAACATGACGCATGCGGCGTTACCTCGCTCTGAGGCGTTCCATTCAAGGCTTGAAGTGCAAGCGAGAGCGCGGAACGAGCGACAAAGAGGCAACGTGACAAAGACGTTGTCACGTTCAACTATCGTCAGTATAAACCGACTTTACAGACAACCGATTTTTTTAACCATAACGGGCTGTCATGTGCACATGTGTCATTTTACAAAAAACGATTATCGTTTTGACGGACTTCGTTTTTCAAAATAGGGCTTCTTATCTAGATTTTTTTCATCCCATTTATTCGAAAAAGACGATTTTGGTCGCCTTTAAGTGCGCCCAAAGGTGATGCTTCTAAGCGACATAGGTACTATTAGGTACTCTACTCTTTGCCACAGACTGTCCAGCGGGCAGAAATGAGATTTTGGTCCTCTTTATTGAAATAAGTGCGACCAAAAATTCTTTTGCTCGCACTTATTGAATTTGGAACATCTTAGAGTTTCCCGCCGAACGCAAGAGACTGGCTGGTTAGACGGCACGTCCGTCGACCATCGCCCCGCCGCCGCCGCTGGCAACTGAGTAAAAAAAAAACGCGCGAACTACGGCCCGCGTTTTAATTGTTTTATTCACTTTTTGATTTCAATTTAGTCGTCAGGTACTCTATATTATTATTCAATAATTAAATTTTATTAAAACTGAGCCGCTTTTTATTTTCTCATAGAGGGTGATGAAAAGTAGAGTGTATCATTTGGACGCAAATATATTTTTGGCTCGGGCGACGTACTTTGAATCCCTCGCTTCGTTCAGGATTCTACTTTAGAATCCCTCGCTACGCTCGGGATTCTACTCTAGAATCCCTCACTTCGCTCTGGATTCAAAAAAGCGCCCTCGCCGTAAAAATATTATTTTGCTTCCAAATGATACAATCTACTATTCTGGCCCAAGACCGTCCATCTTCTTATACTTATGTAAAATGAATGGGCTAGACGACACCACCAATCGTTGACATACTTTTTATTATCTGTCAAAACGGTCTGCCTCCATAGATTTTATATGGGAATACATGAACGTGACGTCATGGTCATATATCAGAAATCGGAGTCAATTGACCGAATATTTATTGAATTTTGTGTGTTTAAAAATTAGTTTCTACAGCGTTTTGAAAATAAACTGGTTGTATTAACTTCATAGGGGCTATGTTTTTTGAACGCCATGGTCTTGAAAATATTTAAAATAGGTGTCATTATGCCAATTGCTGTTCGTTAGTCTCGCTATAAATCTCGAGAACGGCTGAACCGATTTCAATCACTTTAGTCTCAAAATATTCGTTTAAGTTCAGGGAAGGTTTAAAAGGTCAGAAAATAAAAATAAAAAGCAGGAAAACGTTTGCTGTGACCACTAGTTCTTTTATTATAATTTAAGTTGTAACGAAAACTTAAACTTATTATTTTTTTTATCTTTGACAGATATGGATACGATGCAGCAAAAGGAGAATGCGTAAAGTTCATGTACGGCGGATGTCTTGGGAATGACAATCGTTTTTACACCCTTGATGAGTGCGAGCGGGAGTGTAAAAAATAATAAAAATATAACATTTACAACAACAAACATTTAAATAAAAAATCATTTACCGATACCTATATCGTGTCACTCCAACCATGATTTATCCGACGACTTTTATACCGACTGCCGTTTTTTACAAAAAAATAAACTTAAGCAAAAAATAATTATGCATTTTGTTTTATTACGCAATTTTTATTTTAACACAAACATAACAATTTAAACATAAAAATTTGGTAGCATAATATCAGCGTTTTAATCTTTTTATTAAACTGCCCTACTACATCTGACAAAAAAAATATCTGGATATGAAAATCAGCCCAATAATCGCTCTGACAATATGTGATTATAGAACGTGTATGGGCATCTTTAACAGGGACTCTTAAGCAATGTTTTATATATTCCTTCTTATGTATACATATTTTTTTATTATGTACAAGATTGAATTGAATGTTATAAACTTCAATTTAATTTAATGTTATTTATTTTGACTCCAAAGTTAAAAAAATGTTAACTAAGGTTAGGCCCTAGCCGGGTATCACTTTACTTTTTTACATGTATAAATTTAAACTCCGAACTGTAACATGTGACATGCAATAAAGATTATGATCAAATGTAGTGCAATCAATTTGACGTCGATAAATAAATTAGATCCAGTAAGCAAACGCCTTCTAAGAGCATACTTTCTGACACTCTTCTATCGTGTCAAAGTTGTTCGCACTGCCTTGACAGCCTCCGTATTTGAATTGCTTACAGCCGTTAGCACCATAAGCCCATCTGGAACAAAGTAATATTTTACACACATATAAACGTTGATAAGCAGCATTTGTGGTAACAAGGAATACGGGGACATCGAATCTATTTATTATTTTAAACTATTTTGCACCAAAAGTGTAAGATTAGCGTACTTCATGCCTTATGGCATTCTTTACCAGACAACCCAGTGGTAATGCTGAAAGGTAAATTAATTTCTGATTTTGAATGTAGAAATTCAGGCAGGGTGCGTTTTAGGCATGGTCCTTTACTGTAGTATTGGTTAGGTGAAAAATCTTATATGCTGTTGCTCCCAAGTCCAATATAAAAAATAAAATAGATAAATAAATAAATAATCTATTGCCGTAGAGGTAGACCCAAAAAAAGATGGTGTGACGATTTGACGAGTTTTCTGACAGACTGGGAATCCATAGCCGCCAATAGGGAACAGTGGAGGAGTTTGGGGGAGACCTTTGCCCAGCAGTGGGATGAAATAGGTTAATAAAAAAAATTTCGAAAATATTATTATACCAAATAGTATAATTTCCAAATATCGAAATTATTAACAACTTGTTTTTACTGCACAGACGTACATACTTATTCATAAAATAATAATGTTTTCGATAACAGTCTATTGAAATTTCTATTGCATGTAATTAAAACGCAATTACTTTTAATGAAATTGTCGTTAAACAATATTTGTGGTCTTTTGTATTTTAGTTTTCATTTAAAAATAGGGTAAAACAAAAATGAATATCTTGGTAAGTTTAATGAAACAGAAGGTTTGCCTGAAAGAGATTGCTTTTGATCAAAAATGCTCCAAAATAGGAATTTATCATAATATCTTCCCTCGGGTTTATATAATCAAAATGTCTTAGACCCTTTTTCAGCGTCCAGATTTTACACTAAGATAAAAAGTATTTTTTTATGTGTTGGATTGATTGACCTAAAATAGATAAAAAAAAACAATTTGCAACACCCTGTGTTAAGTATAAAATTAAAGCAATTCGAGATTCAATATAATTTATTTAACGACCATTTTGGTGTAATGGTCAAGAAGTTGACTATTAACCAAGAAGTCGCGGGTTCGATCCCCGCACTGTACAAACATTTGTGTGCACATGTCAGTTTGGACTGGTCTGGGTGTAATATTATGTATATATTTAAGTTCATTTGTAATACCACTGTCGATTTTGATATCTGTAACACGAGTGCTTTAGCTACTTACCACGGAGTCAGATCAATGTATGTGACGTTGTTGCATATTATTCAATCATTTATTTATTAAGGTTAAGACACATAAAGTTATGCCATTTAATGAACGTCACAATCACATTTTAATAGACTTTAACATATGTTTTGGGCCCTAACGCTATGAGATAAAACACAGAACTAGGCAAGTGCAAGAGAAGAAGCGTCGCAACAAACTTTTTTTTTAAATATACAACGAATTTCTTTTAATCGATCAATTAAATGAACCATCGATGTATTTCGGGAATATAACGCATCGTTCAAACAAATAATCGACTTGGTGCCATCGATGAATTGTATTCGATGAAACGTATTTCGAAATGGAGTAATGAACCCATAATTTGGTCTTTTCCAGCCCTACCTCGTCCTTTGTGTGTCTCTAACGTTTGGCACCTACCTGAATCCCACTGGCTGGCTAGACAGGCTGGTGCAATACCATAAGCAGAAGTTTATTGATAACATCCAAGAGTTAGCTCCTATCACGATCAAAGGTACACAGACTTCATTCACTATTATGATATTTATGCCTTTGACTGCATCGTTGGTGTAGTGGCAAAGTTTCTTAGCCTTACATCCGAGAGGTTCGAATCCCTGGTCGAGCAAAAATTGTTTCTGAGATTTTCTGTCAAGAATTTCTCAAAAACAGCTCGGAGTCGGAAAATTGGCGGTGTTACAACTCCGTGCCTTGGTGCGAACGTTAAGCCGTTGGTCCTGCGCCTGATGCCTCTCCGGTCATGTCGGATTGCCGTCGCACCGAAATTTGAGAGTGATGGAACAGAAAGTGCACCTGCATATTGCGCTCACACTTGTGCACTATAATATCTCCTGCGTAGTTGGCTGATCTCTGTTGAGATTGGCCGCCGCGGTCGAAATCGGCCACGCACATATGTGGCATCAAACTATTGTCGTTGTCGCCTGAAACTTCCACCATACTTCCATTCGCATGACAGCATAATCCACGCCCACAACCGATCAGTTCTAACTGATCCAATCGGTTGCGTCATGCCAATTGGACGTTAAGAAGTATGGTGTGTGGCCAGCATAAGGCGTTTGTACTGTGTTGTGGGATAATCGCCTGATCACGTTTCAAACAATCGTTGCAGTTTAAGTCGCTATCAGCCGCTGACAGTCGCGAATCGTGGAGACAGTATGCTTCATCCTGTTAACGAACATTATCGTAACGTATTCGTGTCGTCCAAACGTCAAAAACTGACAGTTTCCTCATACAAATTGACTTAATAACGATAAGTAAACGCTACGAATACGTTACGATAGTTGTTCGTGCTCACCCTGCCGGCAGGTTTTCAGAAAAAGTAAGCTCGTGGAACATGAACTATAGCGAAAAATAATGTGATAAGATTGCTAAGAAGCAGTTGAGGTCAAAAAGAGATTCTCTTATCCAATCTTACAGTTTCACTGAACCTTTTTGTCTCAAGTAGTCAATACCTGAACGTCATCTCTCCCTGATCATGGTAGAACGTATTTTTTGAAAATTATATTTAGTATGAATTGCAAAAAAAGAAAAGAAAATCAAACACTTTTTTTTAAATCTCAAAGAAATAATAGCATCGCTGAAAGACAAAATAGCAGTTAAAATAATCATCTTTTTCAGCTTTAGTCATGGATTTACGCAAAGATATCAAAATAGCAGTATTTATGAACGGATTAATTCCTAGCATCAGAAAGCTCTATCTAGTATCGAATAGAAAAAGTTTACCCAGTGGTTATTGCGTTATAGATGGCGCTGATATTATATATTAGTTTCTTAAAACGCGGTTTTTAAAATGTCTACATCTTGGGAACCGAGCTTTTCTCGAACCTGGGACCTTGATAAATCCAAGGTTCGAGAATATATATATATACAAGAATTGCTCGTTTAAAGATAAGACCTTCAAGACTCTGTCACATATCGTCAAAAGGCTGGATTGCTGTTACAAAAAATTACAGACAGCGTTATGGTATTTAGACGAATTTTCAAACCCCACAAGGCCATCAGTTCTTTATAAATCCAAGTGAGAAGCTTGAATCATTCAAATGATACTGCCATAATGCCTGCTAGTAGCATTCTTGAGATGCTTCGACACATGCTGCTACCTTTTCAGTATCTTGTGTATGTGCATTTGAATATGTATTTTTCTATTTTGTAAAGTTCCTATGTGATACTGAATAAACATGTTTTCTTTCTTTCTTTCTTTCAAATCCAATTATAGTCATTTTACGGATGATGAATGCAACATTCCTGTTCTAGCTACCATCGTCCCCAGCCCACCAGGGTATGCAGACTCGGCCGACTGGACATTTGAATCTGTCATGAGACTGATCAGCCTCATGAGGAAGAGTGAGCAAGCGAAACCTGCTGTGAAGGTCTTGAGGAGGATGCTTGGGCCGAGTAGAAGGTTCATGAGTAGAGGGGCTAGCTTCAAGCACTTTCCTAGCTTGTTCAAGGTAAAGCGCAATGCACCCAACTTAATTTTTTACCTTTCTCATTTAATTTTCACTGCACCCATTGCCTTCTTTCTGCAAGAACATGAGGTTGACTGGCGGAAAAATGCTTTTAGTATTAAGCCCACCTGTACATTTCTTGTGCATTAAATAAATAAACAAATTTTTCTTTCGGTCCATCGATCTGAGCCCATTGACAATGTTTTTACGCAATAGATTACTTAAAATGTATGTAATGAATGACGTAATTCCTACTTTGTAGTAGCCTCCGATTTTGAATTTATCCTTTGGAATCCTACTTTTTGGCAAAAAAAAGTTAAAAGTTCGAATCCTGCTAGTAGCAAATGTTTGTGTGATTAGCACGAGCATTTGTTGACCGTTATTCTATATAGTCACCATAGCACAAGCTAACGCTTAGTTCGAGGTCAGGTAATCGGTGTCTTCGTTGAAACAATTTATTTATTGATTTCATTTATTTATTAAACTGATTGGCTGCAAATTTTTGTGATATGCCTCTTAAGATGGTATTAGCAATTGTGATGATTGAAGCAAAAGATTTGATTTGGCAAGTTGGCGCTGTTTACCACAGTACAGCCTGAAATGCGTAATGGAGAAATGCGCAAAGGATCAATTGCATAAAAGTTCTCCTGGCCGATTTCGACCGCGGCGACCAATCTTAACAGAGATCAGCCAACAACGCAGGAGATATTATAGTGCACAAGTGTGAGCACAATACACAGGTGCACTCACTGTTCCATCACACTCAAAGTTCGGTGAGACGGCAATCCGACATGACCGGAGAGAGTTCAGGCGCAGGACCAACGGCTTAATGTCCTTTCCGAGGCACGGGGGTGTAACACCGCCAACTTCACGAATCCGAGCTGTTTTTGATCCATTCATAACAGAAAATCTCAGAATAAATTTGGCTCGACCTGGGATTCGAATCCAGAACGAGGCAGTTCAATTGCATAATGCTTCTATAGAAAAAGTTCTAGAGCAAGCCATCTTGTGTGGCATGTCACTTTGGATTTGTGTGTCATGAATTATTACAAGTATTTCAACATTTGAATGATTTGGACGACAGCTTTGGTCTGCCCAGACCACTGGTCTGGGATGCGGACTAAAAAACCAGCCGGCTGTTTCGGATTTCGATCGGCAGGAAGGAAACGAAGGATTCGATCTTGCTACGGGCAATTTTTTGTCTGATGAGCACGAGCATTTGTACCAGAGTCATGAGTGCTTACAAATGTAATCACCATAACACAAGCGAACGCTTTCGTTTGGGACTAGTTAATTAGATATAATTGATGGAATCAGGCGTTACTTTGCGGAAATCCATGACTAAAGCTGATAAAGAGGATAATTTTGCTTTAAATTTCCACTAAACGATACTTTAAATTCGACAGACTACGAGAGACGATAGCGATGTCAACATCTCCTGAGGATGCCACGTGTAGTGGCGAAACGCGTCGAGTGTTTTGTTGGTGTCAGTGTTGTGATTCCAGGTGCATCTTCTGTGTCACGTTGTGAGTTGTAGGTATTGTAAGTCCTGCAACTTCAAGCTCTATCTATTTCAGGTAATTAAATACAGTTAGATGTATTTTGGTTCTTGCGCTGGCGTCGTTTAGTGGAAATTTAAAGCAAAATAATCCTTATTTTTCAGCTTTACTAGGTAATTAGAATTTATTTTATAAAAATAGATATACAACAACATCACATACATTGATCTGACTCTGGTGGTAAGTAGCTAAAGCACTATTTTACAGATTTAGGTGTTACAGATATCAGAATCAACAGTGGTATTACAAATAAACTTAAATAAATACATATAACACCCGAACCCGCGACCTCAAGTCAACTTCTTGACCATTACACCAAAGTGGTCGTCAAATACATTCCTTTGACGTCATGGTGGAATATCATCATCGTTATTATTTTACCCCAGGAAGCAAACAACGACGTCTACTACGACATCAGCTCTGGCGAAATGTACATGGAGGATGAATACGACGCCAGCAATTCCACTAGACTTCTGTCGGACAACGCCGTCATCTTCATCAGTAACCCTGTGGAGTCCCGCCTGCCCAGCTCGAAAATCAGCGTTGGACTGCTCAGGTAAAAAGGAGAACTTGATAATTTACCAGATACTTTGTCTATCACCTTCATCATAGGTAGCCGGGATATGACGTAGATTTCATAATTACAAGGTTACACACGATCTTCATCGTTTTAAATAACGTGAGTCCATCTAGCCTACGTTTTTGCCTAAAGGCTACGTTTCTGGATCCAATCTATAACCTTTTTACCCCAATTACCATCAGTTATAAGTGCTATATGTCCTGACCATTGGTATTTGTGCTTTTACTGGTCTGGCGAAGAACTGTTGTCATGGACTTTTGGCGCATCAGATTTAGAGTTAGGAAGCTAAAGAGACGCGCTTCTTACCGATCGGGTGTTATGGTTGGGGACCGAGGTCCGATAGACATCATCTTGATTTGTCTATCTATATCATTCTGGATTTAAATCGTATATACCGCGGTTCATGTGCGGTAATAGGCGAGTACTAGGCTAACAGCGCCATCTAGCCTATGGAGCCGTATCAGCGTTTGCTGTCGTGCTTGTTACCGTTAGGCATGCGCTTGTGATGGTGAACGGTAGAGGTCGCCACAGACTCAATCATTCATGGCTCGAAACACTAAACTACTCAGCATATGAATTAGGCTTGTTAAAGTGAGATTCTTCGCTTGTCTAGCGAAATTTGACAAAGACTATTCTTGTCTCAGAAAATTACAAAACACTTCAAAGCCCTTATAAAACCAAACCTTGCTTTGCTGCAAAAAAAATACCGTTGTTTGTTTTTGCAGAGAAATACTAGAAAAGAGAGCAGAAGCAGCAAGACAAATGCCTACCACTAAAAAATGGGTAGTGTGAGTATAAATTGACCTCAAACTTATCTATTCAATTTAAAGTATTAATAAATATAAATATACAACAACATCACATACATTGATCTGACTCCGCGCGAAGTAGCTTAAGCACTTGTGTTATCAGCTACAGATATCAGCAACAACAGTGGTATTACAAAAACACTTAAATAAATACATATAACATTATTTGTACACAAATGTTTGTCAACTTCTTGACCATTACACCAAAGTGGTCGTCGCCACAAACAAAGGATAAAATGGTGATGGAATAATGGCGAATCCAACATTGGCAGACTTCATCTCATCAACTTTTATACGTCCCACTGCTGAGCACAGACCTCACCTCAACTATGAAATCGTACGAGCTATACTCCACCACGCGGACTCAGTGCAGATTGGTGGAGGTTTGTAAGGTAAGTGACCATCCTTACTGTCGGCTGTTATTACGTCGCCCGAGGGCATCTGACCAGGCTTAACGACAAAAATCTGTCGATATTTACCGGGACCAACAGCTTGAAGTGCCTTCCGAAGCACGGAGGTGCTTGTAAAAAGACGTCATTTAAATGGTCACCCGCCAAAAATACGAGCGCGCCTTAGGTTGCTTATCTTTTGGTATCACTACCAAAGCGTTGTCACTACTGCGCCCCAAGCAAGAAGACAAGCACAGTTCTACTTAAATAAATAAATAAATTGTTTCAACGAACACACCAATTACCTAGCCCCAAACTAAGCGTTAGTTTGTGCTACGGTGGCTAGAAATACTATTATATTACATTTATAAACCCATGATTTATACCTGAGACAAATGCTTGTGCTCATCACACAAACGTTTCAAAAAGTTTTGTTTAACTTGTTTTTTTTTTCACTTACTTTCGTAAATGGGCAGGGTATAGTTTAAATTTTATTTAAAAGGCGTCAAATCCATAGCACCAACACGACACTCTTCAACGTTACAGGAAAACCGAGCCAAAAAAGAAGACGAAACCTACTTCGGCTACCACCAGCGCTGTCTCTAACGACACAACGGCTGATGCGGGATCGGATGCCACTACAGTTGGAGATGGAGCATCCAATGATACTGCAGCTGAAGTCACTGAAGTCACCACTGAAGCGGCTACTGAAGGAGCTCCCGCCGCATAATAACATATTAATAAACATGAAAAAGACATCTTAGACTTTGAAGCCTCTACACCATACCGTTAACGTGCTAGGTGCTAGAAACGTATCCAGATATAAATGATCTTTATAGAGGTATATATAAAATTCTCGTTTCACAATGTTCGTTCTACTCCCCTGAAACGGCTTGACCGATTCTCATGAAATATTTGTGAGCATATTGAGTAGGTCTTAAAAATATTACGATAGGTGTCATCATGCCTTTTCTAAATATCAATTAATCTCTATATATATAAAATTCTCGTGTCACAACAATGTTCATTTCCAAACGTCCAAATTTTCAAACGGCTTGACCGATTCTTATGATATTTTGTGAGCATATTGAGTAGGTCTGAGAATCGGCCAACATCTATTTTTCATACCCCTTAGTGATATGGGTAGTCCACACTTTACATTTATATGGCAAAACAACGTTTGCTGGGTCAGCTAGTTTATTTATAATAACTTGTTTTCCGCTAGCGTCTTTGCATGAAATAAAATATTCAGGATTTGCTTACGATAGTCATAATAACAATCAATTTGAGTTATTTTCAGTTGAAAAGGAATTAAGGAAGTTTAATAAAAACTTTTAAAAAACCCGTTACTCGGTTTTTTTCGCAGGCATCCCCGATATATTAATTTAATATTACTTTTTATTTTTATTTTCTTTATTCAGGAAAACAAATATGATATTGTGTTATTTATTTACATAAAACTTATAAAACAAGGCGTCGTTCTTTAGCCATACAGTTTCCACCAGTAGTTATACAATTGACGACCGCTTGGTGCAGTGGTCCACAGGTCGGACCTAAAACCAAGAGTCGCGGGTTCGATTCCCGCACAGTACAAACATAGGTGTACATAAACATGTGTGTTTGTACTGGTCTGGGTGTTTTCTATGTATATTATGTATTTATTTCATACCAAAAAAAAGTATTTAAGTATGTTTATCCGTTGTCTAGTACGCATAACACAAGCCTCGTAGCTTAATTTGGGACTAGAGAGTTGGTTTGATTTTTTATTATTTATTAATTATGATGTTGACGAGACATTATAATATAATTAGCACATTTATCTCTACATATAAAGCGCTACGCCGCGCTGCGCTACTGTGCGCGCCAATTCGCTCGAATGCGCGCCGTCAGATCTGAATCCTACCTTACTCTTTACTTCCGTAGGTACTGCATACTCGTATTTCTTTGGAGTAAGTCTAGAACTTCAAATATAAGATCTATTAGTAGCTAAAGGGCTTATAGGTACTCACTTCGGTTGTGACGCTCGGCAAGGTCCAACGACGATTGGTTCGTAGCAACGGGAATCTAGAACAATACATTTTTTAAACATTTAGACCACTTAGCTAGGGTTGCCACCTTTATTTTTTGCAAATAATGTACATTGGTTACTATAGGTACGAAAAATAAAGTACTTAGTAATAAAATAAACTACAATTAACTATTTTTTCTTGATTATTATATTTAAAAACATATTCATTCAACAAACAAATATACTTCCAAAGTATTATTATATTAGTACATACGACTAAACTTCAACTTCAAAATCACAAAGAAACCAAATCTTGCGAAATAAAGTATTATCTTGTACTTTGTTGTTTTCATAAAGTACAGAGTACAATTGCCTGAAATAACGTACCTACAATACTTTATTATAAAGTACGGGTGGTAACCCTACACTTAACATGATTTGAAACATATTGGTCAGTGATGTCAAAGGTCGCTTTTAAAGTTGAAACTTTATCGACTCGTTATTTCTACGAACATGATAATGAACAAGTAAGTAGCAAGAACATGACTTTAAACATTGCGCTATGTAATAAACTTGTGATACGGGCGATTTTGCAATGAAAATGGATAGCCTGATAGGTATGGTGACCACTGTACCAATGCAAGTTAAATTTAACCGACGATAAAATTATTTTCTAATACTAAAAATAAATTATGTTCAAATCAAATCAAATCTTTATTTTTGTTAACACACGGTATATAAATGGTGTTACAATTGGCATGATGACACCTATCTAAAATATTTTCAAGACCATGGCGTTTAAAAAACATAGCATTTGTATATTTATGAAGTTAATACAACTAATATATTTCCAAAAAGCTGTAGATGCCAATTTACTGAGGAGGCAGACTGTTTTGACAGACAATAAAAAGTATGTCATGTGGTGGTGTCATCTAGCTTATTGTGTGAAACTTAATAAATATTCGGTCAATTGACTCCGATTTCTAATACTCGTACATGACGATGACGTCACGGTCATGTATTCCCATACAAAATCTATGGAGGCAGACCGTTTTGACAGATAATAAAAAATAAGTCAACGATTGGTGGTGTCATCTAGCCTATTGCAAGCCAAGCCAGCACATTCCATTGATCTTGTCAACATGCAAAATGTTATTTCAGAAATTGTCTTTGACAGTTTTTTATCTATCAATTAGTCATACCAAGTGATTTGCGTAAAATAATTATCATAAAAGAACAATGTATGAGACTGATGGAAAAATAAAGATGATTTATTACTGTACAGTATTTTTTTTAACGTTGTCTGTTGGTTTTAATCAATCATAAAAGTAATTCAGATTACGATTACACATTGATAATCATTAATCACCCATATGATTACATTTTTAATTACTTTCTGTAATCTGTAATCGTGATTGAAGACTACACATTGTAATCGTAATCCTTAATCATTAATCTGATTACTTTTTGCCCAAGTTTGATACAGACTAACCACATCGTTATTAACGAGATATTGATGTTATATATTGCATTCAAATGGCTCAATTAATTTGTTTTTTGTAGTAAATAGTTTTGTCGGGCGATTTTTAGGAGCGTCAAAACTTTGCATAGTGTGGTCAAAAAAAATATTTGTTTGTGATATTACTCGTATTATGCCTATATACATCTTCTTATCTTCTTAAATAGTTGATCGTACAAACTTTCACTTCCATTTCCAGCAACTATCCACCAATTCTTTAATCGACTAGTATTGATACAAATCTATTGATAAACAAATAAACACTCAGATCGTAAACAAAAATCATATTTTGTTTCTGTCACCATTTTCTTATCGTAAATTCATGCATCGCATTGTGATAATTTAATATCGCTTGCATTAGATAAGTTGATATGAAAATAAATTAAAACTAAAAAATACTTAACAATAATACATAGCTTCAATTCAAATGGGAATTATGAACTAGAATACCGTTTAGGCGACACACACACATTGTCCCCAAGTAAATACGTTAAAACAAAATATTCAGAAAAAAGAAGCTTAGATTTAAAAAAAAAACAACTTACCAAAAGCAAAAGCCATCCCAATAATAAAGCAAACGAAAACTACAAAAATAAATTTATACATTTTGCACGTGTGTCCCCGTCACGGACTAAACTTGCTTTAAAGATAATTAGAAAACTGGCGTTTTATATTTTTAAAATTTTTCTTTATGGCCTTGGAACACTACGCTTAGGTTATTTTAACTTTATACACACAGAGCCTGGGTTCAAGTCTGTTTTAAGATGATTAGCAAACACGTATTATGTCAAAAATACTGTTAACATGTCTTGTTGGTTCAATACTGATGTTTATTCGAAACTAAACTTATCTCCGAACGTTAATACAAGTGTGATTAATATGATAAATGGCCGATAAATATCGTAAAAATGATGAAATTAATGACGTGTTACCGAAATGGAAACCTAGCTTAAATCCAATCATTTAATCATTTTACAATTACGTGGTTCTAGAAATTATAAACACAGAGGGTATTATTTACCTTCTTGGCCTTATTTCATTCTCATTGATTATAACTTTTTAACAATCATTCCCAAGCTAGTTATCTGTCATTGTGTTTTTGATGATCTCTTCAGAGATAAAACATCTTAATTGCAATACGGTAGTTGACACCACCAATCGTTGACGTACTTTTTATCAACTGTCAAAACGCTTTTCTTAATAGAGTTTGTATGGGAATAACACACTCTGACGTCATCGCGTGCAATGCCGACTGAGTGACTAATTATCATTTGAATTCCAATTAAAAATCAAATAATACGAACTGCAGAAAAATATTAGTGTAAAGACATCTGAAATTATGAATTATTTTAGAGAAAATCAGTTTTTGAATATTTCTTTCATAGTGGAAACAAGCCTATTATATTGAGACTTCAATAAAATTGTAAATAAGTGCTGTTAGTAATCAATTTACTATGAAAAGCAACCGTATTTGACTATGGAAACATTCGGAAAGTAAATAAATAGAGGACCTTTACGGTGTGTTAGCTTATTTATTTATTTATTAGCTTTATTTTTACCCCTTACAGAAAGTATTTTTTAAATGTCGATCCAGTTGCCATACTTTGAAATGTATAAAAATAACATTTAACATTAATAATTTGTTACCTACAACTTCTACCAAACATAGATCGACGAAAACAGTTAAGGAGCCTGTCTCCTTGACTATGTCTAGTAGGCTAGATGACACCAACAATCGTTGACATACTCTATATTATCTGTCAAAACGGTCTGCCTCCATAGATTTTGTATGGAAATCCATCCATGTCGTCCTCACCGTATCCGGTGACAGCGACTCCTGCAAAATTTCCAGGCTTAATCTTTATTAAGATGAGCCCTGCTGTGACTGGCAAAACCAAACTTTGTCTTAAATACTCGGTTAAAAGGTGCACAGTACAGTTGGCCAGTGGAATTGTATGTGTACGTGTATGTGATTTTCGGCCTAGTCTTCCGTATTTGGCATTTAGCATCAAGGTTCTCAAGTCGCCTAGTCTCAAAACTATCCACACTCCTCTGAATAGTTTGTCGCCATTCTGGTCTGAGGCGCGCTCGATCCTCCCACGTATCGGTTGGTATATCGCACGCCAGAAGGTTTCGGTTCAGTGTGTCTATATCGCAGATACTGTCCACCACGCTTGCGCTTTCCATCTGCAAGTTCAGAATAGATGACTGCTTTCGGCAATCTACTATCTGGCATACCTACGTAGGACGTGCCCGCTCCATCTCAGTTGGTGTTTGATAATATATGCCTCTATTCCAGACATCTCCGCGCGACGCAATACCTCCGTGTTTGAAACTCGTTCCTGCCACTTGATACGCAAGATAGACCCCAAACACCTAAGGTGAAATGTGTCAAGCTTTTTGATATCGGCTGCATAGCAGCACCAAGATTCAGCTGCGTACAGTAACGTTGGGAATACAATATCGTGACGTCCCAGTATTGTATGAGAAATCGGAGTCAATTGACCGAATATTTATTTAGTCTTGGCTCAAGAGCAAATCTATCTCAAATAAAAAAATGTTCTCACATTTTGGATCACTATTTGGAACTTGGCACTTATTTAGATCTCCATTCTTTTTGCGGCGAAGCCCACAGCCAAGTATAGTTTTTGTATTGAACTTAGCTTTCCATTTTTACACATAATATGTTTTTGGTGGGATATCTAATAAAATAATGCTTCATTGTACCAAAGGCCTTTCCATTATCTTTGATTGAACAGACAATACCACTTAATTCCGCAACTCAATCGTAAAAATATCGCAAGTGTATTTTTGACTATTATTTATATTTGACTAGCAAACCCGGCGAACTCTGTTTCGCCACCAGATGGCTGCGTTTTTTGTAACATTATGGCGCTGCAGTTATCCCTGTTTTCCTGCTTTTCTGTTGAATTTTTCCCGAAATTTGCTATTAACCTCACGGAGCCCGAGACCTTTCTAACGGATGCAAAACCGTGGAAATCGATTCGTGCGTTCTGGAGTTATAGCGTCAGGAAGGAAAACCCGACTCATGTTTACATTATAGACTAGTATGGACGAAATGTCAAAATGGGGCAATTCAATTATGATTTTGTAACGATTGATTAGCGAAATTGGGCCCCAGATTGCCCCAATTTTTTTCCCTCGTTAAAAGGGAGTGTTTGTATTCCATGACGTGCCGTCGTGTGTACTTACAACAAGGACGTCATCCAATCAGGTGCCTACCTAAGTACCTACACCAATAGCTTATTTCCACTATGAGAAAAATATTTAAAAACTGATTTTCTATTAAATAATTCATAATTTCAGAAAAATAATAATAATAAAGACTAAATAATAATAAAGAATACATTTTTTTTTCTGCAGTTCATAAAATTTAGTTTTTAGTTAAAATTCAATCGATAAAGCCGACTGGGCTTTGCACGAGATGACGTCAAAGTGTGTTATTCCCATATAAACTCTATGGAGAAAAGCGTTCTGACAGTTGATAAAAAGTACGTCAACGATTGGTGGTGTCAACTACCCTATTTTAATTGCCTACAATTTAAAAAAAGGTTTGGTAATATGAAGAATAGAACGCAAGCGAACTCACAGCATCTACTAGTGAAAAAAAAAAAACACGGGTTGCACTCCGGGAGTGCCGGCAGAAGTGAAAACTTGATTATTAACGTTGTGCATTTTTGATTTATTTGAACCGTCTTACGGTTTTTCGATCAGCATCACGTGACCTGACGCGAGTTTCACAGTTTCTACCCATGCCACAAAAGTGCTCAACGCCGCTAAAGAAGTTTTCACTTCAAAAAATGTTTATGGATGGGTGGGTAAGCATAACAGTTTAAGTCACATTAAAGGAATAAGTATTTATTTACTAAGGCCTTGAAGATAACATCTACATAATTTTCGTGGCCAAATAATGTGGCGGGTGCATATTATTCAATTGTTTGATAATGGGATGATGTAAGTAATTTTTTTTTAAACATGCAAATGGTTGCGCTGCGCTTTTAAGTGAATATAACTTATTACGGTAACTAGCCAAGTATGGTCGCGGTTTGAAAGTGTTTACCAGTTTCTGAATTAGATTCTAGATAGAGATAGACAGATAAAAAAAACACGGGTTGCACTCCGGGAGTGCCGGCAGAAGTGAAAACTTGATTATTAACGTTGTGCATTTTTGATTTATTTGAACCGTCTTACGGTTTTTCGATCAGCATCACGTGACCTGACGCGAGTTTCACAGTTTCTACCCATGCCACAAAAGTGCTCAACGCCGCTAAAGAAGTTTTCACTTCAAAAACACGGGTTGCACTCCGGGAGTGCCGGCAGAAGTGAAAACTTGATTATTAACGTTGTGCATTTTTGATTTATTTGAACCGTCTTACGGTTTTTCGATCAGCATCACGTGACCTGACGCGAGTTTCACAGTTTCTACCCATGCCACAAAAGTGCTCAACGCCGCTAAAGAAGTTTTCACTTCAAAAATTTTGCACACTACAAAAAATAATACAAAATCAACATACCAAGAAAGATGCACAATTTAGGCGGTCTTTACTATAGCTAAGAGCGATCTCTTCCAGACAACCTTCGGGTTAAGGATATTGTCATTTATTTACAGGAAGGTGGAGTAGGGCCGGCGGTGGCGGTGGAGTCGGTGGTGGCTGTATCACACTCCTATCACTAAAGTCCAAAAAGCTTTATCAAGTTACTTGTTACCATTCAAAATGTATTAATTAATTTGACTTATCAAGATAAAAAGAAGGTTTTTAATCACTTTTTGGCAATAGAACTATTTTTTATTTATTTATTCCTTAAATGACAGTTGTGTAGTCAGTGTCAATCAACCTCTTTAAAAAATGACATGAAAAAACAATCAAATTACGAGTATTATAGGATATACATTTAGAGCATGTGAATAAAATGTGTGCAAGCAATTTTGATCCTTAAGGTGGTAACTACTTTTTGATGGTGATCGTACAATTCGAACTCGCGAACGGAGGGTGCCTTACTTTAATATCATAGGTTGAAGAGTTATTTATTTATTTAAACTTTAAATAAATAAATAAATATTTCACAACAATCACACCAATTCTCTAGTCCCAAATTAAGCTACGAGGCTTGTGTTATGGGTACTAGACAACGGATAAACATACTTAAAATACTTTTTTTCAAATCAGTCAAAATCAAATCAAATTCATTTATTTGTTTGAAAAGTGGTACAAAAGATGATAAAACTATGTGGGTTTTCGCACAAATCACCATAACTGGCATGCAAATCGCTTCAAGCTATAACATTATTAAAATTAACAATATGAATCCAATATTGACACATAATTATAGTTTTTAACCATGCAAAGTCACGTTTTCGAGAGAAATGTCATAGAAATCACAATATAGTTATTTGTTATACAAGAGTGCAAATTTGCTTTTTAACCGCGTGTTCAATTTTGATGACCGAGCAAGCGAAGGATTCTAAAATTGAATCACCAGCGCAGCAAGTGATTCAAAATTAGAATCCTGAGCGTTAACGAGGGAATCAAAAGAGCACGAGGTGTAAAATCTTTGCACTCGAGTGCAACACTTTTCATTCCACCTCAGCGAGGAAATTTATTTATTTATTTAATAAGGACAACCAACAAAGCATACACCACACATTTATATACACTGATCATTAGAGGTCATTTTAGAGTGTTGCCTTACTTACAGGCTGCCACGGCATGCACAGATAACATTGTTGACAACAGACTATGGGCTGATTCTTCAATAGACAGATAAATAGTTATACGAGTAGGACAGGTAAATATGAAACGGCCTTGTTTAAGTTAACTTTAGTTTTGACTATTACTTCTAAAATCAACCATCTTGAAATTAAGTTTAATAATTAGCATTCACTGACTATTGAAAAAACAGGGCCTAAATATAATTATATATGAATATTATTTTTAATTAATTAATTACAGTGCTAAGAGTATTTAAAAAAAAAGTTAATATTTACTTTGGTTTTGAACAAAATAATTTAATGAGTGTGGACTTAAATTTACGTTACGAATATGACATATCAATCGTGACCGCGGACGAACTTGATATCTTACTGAGACTGTATTCTATCAATGGCTGAAAAATGACCTAGGTTAGTCCGAAATGTATTTGCCTTTAAGGGCAAGTATCTGGATAATCGAGCCAATTTACCAGGGACGTTGTAATTGATTTTCATCAAGAGGTCAGCGCAATCGATATTACTATTTATTAATTTGAATAATAACATAAAGTCTAATGATAAAACTTTAAAATACTCTAAACGGGATTCGTATGTTGGTAACGTCTTAGCTAACTTGCACTGATAAGACAAGTGATAAAGAAACCTTTTCTGAATTGATTCCAAACGTTGTTTGTGTATTTCGTACAGCGGAGTCCATGCAACGCTGCAGTATTCTAAACCTGACCGTACCAATGAATTAAAAACTGTTATTTTGCTAGAAGCGTGCTTGAAATGTCTACAGTTACGTACAACAAAGCCTAGAAGTTTGAAGCCCCTTTTAGCAATTTTATCGACATGCACATGGAAACGAAGTTTATTGTCAATATGAACTCCCAAATCCCGAATCACGTCCACCTCCCTAATAACCTGGTCACCAATTTTATATGAAATTGAATTTGGAGTACGTTTTCGAGAAAAATGTACGAAATTGCATTTCTCAGCATTAAGTTTTATTTTATTATCTTTACACCAACTTGAAAAACGATTTAAGTCATCCTGAAGTAAGCGCCAGTCACCTTCACGATCCTGACGCATTGCAACCTTAAGGTCGTCAGCATATAAAAATATTTTTGAATTTAAAAAACATGAGTCAACGTCATTGATAAAAATATTAAAAAATAATGGACCTAAATGTGAACCTTGAGGGACGCCTGAAGTCGCAGTAAACGCATCTGAGAGGTAGCCATCAATCGCAACTCTTGCCAACCTGTCTACAAGGTAGGACGCACACCATTTCAACAAACTACCCGTGATTCCACAGCCGAAAAGTTTATTGATGAGGATTTGGTGGTCTACTTTGTCAAACGCTTTGCTGAAATCGGTGTATATTACGTCAACAGGCGTACCACGATCAACGGCACCAACGATCTCAGTCTGAAAAGTAACCAAGTTGGTGGCAGTTGATCGGGCTTTAATAAAACCATGTTGTTGAGGTAAAAGTATATGTTTAAGATGCCAAAATATATTGGGGTAAATAAGAGCCTCAAAAACTTTACCGAAAGTTGACAGAATTGAAATTGGTCTGTTTATTGCCAATTTATCACCACTCTTGAAAATAGGTACAACTAAAGCCTCTTTCCAAAGGCATGGGAAACACCCTGTCTGCAAGGACCGATTAAATATCATACAGAGAGGTTCCGCCAAAAACTCACTGCATTCAATAGCAAAAATAGGGGGTATGCCATCAGATCCTGCGCCCTTATAAGGGTCAAGTGCTTTTAAGGCTTTTTCGACCTCCTCTATTGTAAATACGATACTACCTAAGTTACGTGACTCAAGATCATCAGTAACAGTCGGTATGTTATAATTTATATCTGCAGAAAGATGGTTGTTGCTATCGCTGGTATTGTAATCGTAAACAGAAGAGAAACAAGATGCGAATAAATTAGAGACTTCCAATCTATGAGAAGTTACAAGAGAATTATAATGCATGGTAGACGGATAAGAACTAGCACAATAACGTTTTTGTTTAAAAAAAGACCAAAATAGTTTCGGGTTAAGAGTTAAAGAAGATTCGATGGACTCAAGGTAATGTCTGTAGTCGCTTTGAATAACTTTTATGCTCCTCTCTTTTAGTAAGTGGTATGTTATATTATCTAATGGGTTCTTAAATTTTGAGTAACGAATGCGGTATTTATTTTTTTCATTTAACATTTTTATGAGACTCCTGCTGTACCACGTAGGATATTTATTTGATTTAGCCTTGTACATTGGTACGTATTTTCTGATAATATCCCGAATCAAGTTATAAAACATATCCACCATCTCATCCACTCGTAAACATTGCGAAAAACAGTCATTCCAATTAATTTTATCGAGCTCCGTCAAAATTTTAGAGTAGTCGCCTTTAAAAAACTTAAACCTAGGTTCATTAATATGCGTTGCGTCGTGAGAAATACCACTTTGAAATTCGAACTCTAAGGGTGGGTGAAGAGGATCAATTTTTACAAGAGGTTTTGGGCTACGTCGAAATCCTGACACATCTAAATTAGACAAAACTAAATCCAAAATCCTATCATCAACATTTGTGACCCAGTTGTATTGGTCCAAATTATGATAAGCAGAGAATTCAGAGAGCATTTTTTCCAAGTTAATGTGTTCGTCAGACGATGAAACCAGTGGCATGCCGGGTGTTCCATCCCATCGAATTTTGCTCAAATTAAAATCACCAACTATTAGTGTTCTATACAAATGATGTGGTATTATATTAACATTATCATAAAAATGTTCAAATATGTCTCTTTTGATTGGTGGTGGGAAGTAAACACCACAAATAATAAGTTTTTCTATCTTCCTATTTATGGAAATATCTACGCTGACCCATATATCCTCACATTTACTCTTATATTGAGAGAGCCTACGTGAATTTAACTGTTTAGATACCGCTATCAAAACACCCCCTCCCCCCTTTCTATCGCTATAAAAGCAACTAGGATCACGATCACGCCTGTACACCAAATACCTATCGCAAAACAATTCCGAGTCGAGAATATCGTCCGCTAACCACGTTTCGCAAAGTATTATTATGTCGTATTCGCACGTTAACATTTTCATGTAGAATGTATTAGTTTTAGTTCTTAAACCTCTAACATTTTGGTAATAAATTTTAATTTTATTTTTGAATTTTACTAAGAAACAGACTGGCACTCAAGATAAACTTAACAGAAGAAAGAAAATAGAAATTATTTTAGGTTTTGTATTGTGTCCATATCCCGAACAAACACTGCCTCAGATGTGTCCGATTTACGCACATAAACGCGACCACCACGCACCCATACGTATTTGTATTGTAATTGTTTTGATCGAAGTCTGGCCGCCGCGTGGAGGTTCTTGTTTTCTACAGATAGATTCTCCACCACGTATACTGGGGTCTTCTTATCGTCCAGTCCCAATACACTCGAATTCAGTTTTTCATCCTGATGGCTTTTGTTGTACTGTAGTGACGCAGCAAGTACGGAGTCCCTGATTCGGGGAGTAGTAAATCTGACCAAAATTGAGCGTGGTCTCGAAGAGTTAGGGTTCGACTTAGCAATACGGGCGCAGTAAGATATGTCGCAATCATTGATAGGGAAGTTTATCACTTGCCCAAGCTGCTTAATAACAGTAAACACATTTTCTGAACGATGCTCAGGCACGCACTGGAGTTCCAAGTTGGCAGACCTAGACAATTGATCCATTTGGCGGACTCGACTCGATATAGATGTGAGCTCCGATCGAAGTGAATTATTTTCTCTTTCCAAGCTATTTAACCTAGAGCTGTGGTTGTCAATATCTGCCTTCAAAGTTTCAAACTGTTCGCCCAGGAAACCAAGGGAATCTTTGAATTCGCACAGCTGATCGTTTATCTCCCGAAATCTACTATTTATAGTGTGTTTCAAGTCACCTGAGAACTCGCTCATCAAAGTTCGCATCTCTTCGCGTATAATCAATTTAATATCGGTACGAGTTACGTAGTCATACGAAGTACTCGCAGTTGCTTGGGCTGAATCTGGCATGTTCTGGCTGATGGCTATTGGCTGTTTACGGCGTGTAACATTAAATGTCATTTCAGCCATGCCTGTCGGAGTGGAGGGGCGTACCGATATGTTTGTGTTGTCACCTTTTGGTTGTTTATTCATGCAGTGTGGACACAACCATCTCATCCTGAACTCATCATCCATGGTCAATACATCCTGTGGCGTAAAACTAAGGCAAAGATAATGGAATCCTTCCACGCAGCGAGTGCATTCCAAGTAGTCGTTATCTTTCGCAGTTGTATTGCAAGCGGCGCACGTTTTCATTGTCAAGGTCAACAGCTTCCGACTTGTAGGTAGGTAATAGATAACTCGTATATGGCTGTCCCTTGCTATCGCACGGGGCAAGTGTGACGATCGGATGACACTCGTACGCGCAGCCGACGGAAACTTACGAAACACTCACGAATCCTACCGAATGTCGAATTCACGATAAATTAATTTTGAGAATTTGAACACAGACTCGCGCAGGAATTTGATCAATAATGCGTACCAGGAGAAGTTATAATTGCTTGCAGAAAATTACGTTACTTAAAGAGAAAAAGTCAACACGTCTGTCTTCAACTAATTCACGGCGCGCGTCCTAAATGACTAAATGTAAAAAAAAACGCTTACAATCTCACGATAGGTACTTGTATTTCAGTTTTAGTTTTAAAGATTTTTCACCTCTTGCTCTTTTGATTCCCTCGCTTACGCTCAGGATTCTAATTTTGAATTTCTCGCTGCGCTCGTGATTCAATTTTAAAATCCTTCGCTTGCTCAGTCATCAAAATTGAACACGTGGTTAAAAAGCAACATTGCACTCTTTTATAACAAATAACTATTCCGAGATGGTGGGATGAAAAAATTATTAACCATTATCACACAATGTCAGAAAGTAATAAAATAACAATACATAAAAACTAAAATCATTAACCTGGTCTATTGCTAGATAATGTCATCGAATTTCAATTAAATTATTATAAAATTAATAAGTATTACATTACAAAATATATTTCTGTGGGTTACACTACTTAAACTTAAAAGAGTCAAAATATTCGTTTATGAAGTAAAAACCTTTTTCAATCAACCATGATTCCAATTCTCTTTTAAAGATGTTTAAGGGCAACGATTTCATTTTTTCGTCCAGTCTATTATACACTTTAATAGCCATACAGTATATAATGCATATAATAATGTATATATTACTATATAAAGCAGTCTTGACAAGAGGAAGGTTTAATTTATAAGGTCGTCTTAAATTAAAGTTACAAACATCTCGTTTAGTTTGGAATAGGTTAGAGTTAGTTTTTACAAACATGCATAACTCATATACATGGAACGGTTAGCAATTTCAGTTCCTTAAAAAGTAGTCTGCAAGATGTCATAATATTTATGCTGCAGATTGCCCGAATACACTGTTTTTGGGCTATAAGTACCCGTTACATGGCACGAGTTGCCCCAAAGTATGATGGCGTACCTAAGAAGGGAGCACACATACCCATGATATTGTTACGCCGGTAGGCTAGTGCTAAAACTTTGATCGTGTTTTTCCATGCCTTGGAGGCGTTTTCAGCAGGCTGAAATACCATTTCAGGCCGTTTCAGAGAGTGCTCTAACACATACTAGTTTATCGAAATTTCACCCAAGTTGCCGTTGTTTTCAGGCGCCTGAAACATGTTTTCAGTCCGTTTCAGGCCACCCTCTATCAGATGACGCCATAACCTGAAAACCCGTTTTCAGGCGTTTTCAGGACCCCTTATGGGCCTTTGAAGCCCACTTCAGTATATGACGTAATTTTCAGTAGGAGTGAAAGAGATAGCACGATTAGAGAGAGGCAGCTATACTAAGAACATTCCAGAAAGGTGTGACAGAGACAGCACAAGACAAGGATAGCACTATGATTCAAGAAAGGTCTAGGCTAGGCAAGCAAGACGGCATTTGGAAGGATCCCGAACAGTCTCGTACTGGGTAGTAGGTACCTACCGAATATTCGGGAGTCCTTGACGGCCGGTATATAAGGAGCCCGGGAATGCGACCGAGTTGGAGTTTGATTCGGGAAAGCGACGAGTAAACATCGAAGCGAAAACTGCGACAAGAAGATTTTGGAGTGCGATATAAGTGTTTGTGTACTAAGTGTTGTAACGTAAAGTGTGTACAATAAATCCTACTCTACTTCATCGGTTTAGAAGTGCATTTCAATCTAGATCCCACACCCCTAGAACGTAACATTTGGTGTCAGAAGTGGGATCTAGATTGAAATGCACTTCTAAACCGATGAAGTAGAGTAGGATTTATTGTACACACTTTACGTTACAACACTTAGTACACAAACACTTATATCGCACTCCAAAATCTTCTTGTCGCAGTTTTCGCTTCGATGTTTACTCGTCGCTTTCCCGAATCAAACTCCAACTCGGTCGCATTCCCGGGCTCCTTATATACCGGCCGTCAAGGACTCCCGAATATTCGGTAGGTACCTACTACCCAGTACGAGACTGTTCGGGATCCTTCCAAATGCCGTCTTGCTTGCCTAGCCTAGACCTTTCTTGAATCATAGTGCTATCCTTGTCTTGTGCTGTCTCTGTCACACCTTTCTGGAATGTTCTTAGTATAGCTGCCTCTCTCTAATCGTGCTATCTCTTTCACTCCTACTGAAAATTACGTCATATACTGAAGTGGGCTTCAAAGGCCCATAAGGGGTCCTGAAAACGCCTGAAAACGGGTTTTCAGGTTATGGCGTCATCTGATAGAGGGTGGCCTGAAACGGACTGAAAACATGTTTCAGGCGCCTGAAAACAACGGCAACTTGGGTCGGGACGAGCATGTCTAAGGAGGGGGTAGTGTTACGCCGGTAGGCTAGTGCTAAAACTTTGATCGTGTTTTTCCATGCCTTGGAGGCGTTTTCAGCAGGCTGAAATACCATTTCAGGCCGTTTCAGAGAGTGCTCTAACACATACTAGTTTATCGAAATTTCACCCAAGTTGCCGTTGTTTTCAGGCGCCTGAAACATGTTTTCAGTCCGTTTCAGGCCACCCTCTATCAGATGACGCCATAACCTGAAAACCAGTTTTCAGGCGTTTTCAGGACCCCTTATGGGCCTTTGAAGCCCACTTCAGTATATGACGTAATTTTCAGTAGGAGTGAAAGAGATAGCACGATTAGAGAGAGGCAGCTATACTAAGAACATTCCAGAAAGGTGTGACAGAGACAGCACAAGACAAGGATAGCACTATGATTCAAGAAAGGTCTAGGCTAGGCAAGCAAGACGGCATTTGGAAGGATCCCGAACAGTCTCGTACTGGGTAGTAGGTACCTACCGAATATTCGGGAGTCCTTGACGGCCGGTATATAAGGAGCCCGGGAATGCGACCGAGTTGGAGTTTGATTCGGGAAAGCGACGAGTAAACATCGAAGCGAAAACTGCGACAAGAAGATTTTGGAGTGCGATATAAGTGTTTGTGTACTAAGTGTTGTAACGTAAAGTGTGTACAATAAATCCTACTCTACTTCATCGGTTTAGAAGTGCATTTCAATCTAGATCCCACACCCCTAGAACGTAACATTTGGTGTCAGAAGTGGGATTGAAAATGCCGATTACTCCGCGAGAAGAAGAGAAGGAGGGGATGCAGACCCGAAGCCGCACCGCTGCTGGAGACTCTGCGGGCACCGCCGGAACGTCAGACACAGCGGTACCAGCTTCAAGGACGCCGGAGATAGACGTCAACGCCATTCTGATCCTCCTGAAAGAACAGGCTAGAAGGCAGGAGGAACAAGCCGAAATCCTGCAACGAGAGCTACGGGTTCAGCAGGAGGAACAAGCCAAAATCCTGCAACAAGAGCTACGGGTTCAGCGGGAGGAACAGGCTAGAAGGCAGGAGGAACAAGCCAAAATCCTGCAACAAGAGCTACGGGTTCAGCAGGAGGAACAGACCAGAAGGCAGGAGGAACAAGCCAAAATCCTGCAACAAGAGCTACGGGTTCAGCAGGAGGAACAGACCAGAAGGCAGGAGGAACAGGCTAGAATTTTGCAGCAAGAGCTACGGGACCTGAAAGAAGTCCTCCGTGAGGTACACGAAGTAGCTGCAGAATGGAAAAAGGAGATGGCTGAGGTGCAAGACAAAATTGTGGGCGTTGAAATTAAAGTTGAAAACCACGAGAAGCGCCTCAATGGACTGAACGAAAAAGTGGAGGACCAGGAGAATCGCCTCCAGAAGTTGGAGATCAAAGTGGCCAACGGCACCACCAGTGTATCAGGTGCACCAGCCACAGGAGGTGAAAAGTTAAAGGTACCTCCATTCGATGGTACCTCTTCGTGGGCCGCATACAAGCTCCAATTCGAGATGGTTGCCGAAGCGAATGGCTGGAGCAAGGACTATGCTAAAACGGCACTGAGTTTGGCGCTGCGGGACGAAGCTCTCACTGTTCTGGAAGCGTTAGGAAAGGAGAAGACATACGACCGTCTTCTTGAAGCTTTAGAGGCACGCTTCGGTGACAGCCATCTAGAGCACGTTTACAGAGCTCAGCTGAAGAATAGGACTCAGGGGCATAATGAGTCGTTACAAAAGTGGGCACTTGAGATAGAGAAGCTCGTCCGGAAGGCGTACCAAGGTTCCGCAGCGACTTTCATCGATGGAACGCTAGTACAGGCATTCATAGATGGGATTCGGGACTTTGAAGTGAGGGCTGCTGTACGGCTGGGACACCATGGGACCTTGAAGGATGCGCTCGCCCATGCCCTGGAGGTGGAAGCTGTACGCCAAGACTCAACAAAATCCTTTAGGGTGCGCGAAGTTGCGGCCAGGGAGCCGATTGCTCCACCTCGAGAAACTGGGCCTCGATGCTACAACTGCGGGGAAAGAGGACACCTACAATCAGGCTGCCCAAAAAGATCTTGGAGGCAACGGGACTCGGACCGAACGGAAAGGCCAGCAAGCTCTGATAAGTTCAGAGCGGCAGCAGCAGGGAAACGAGTAAAAGCCAGGACTGAGGGACGAGTGCTGGCTGGTGGTCAAAATGTCCCAGTTATGATCTCGCAGGCGAACGACGGGAACAGTCTGGCTGTCAAAGGAGAAATTGGTGGAGTACCATGTCACCTTACTATTGACACCGGAGCTTCTCGGACCGTGATCAGTTCTCGACTGCTGAAACACCTGTCCAGGGATCATCTAGTCCGACCAATGCATCTTCAGCTGCAAACGGCTACCGGCCAGTACATCTCTGTCCAGGGGGAGCAGGAAGTGTCAGTGAAGATTGGAGAAAAGAAGTACTGGCACAAAGTCATCATTGCTAACATCGTAGATGACTGCATTATTGGTCTTGACTTTATGAGGAAGTACGAGTGTAAGATCGACATGAAAGGAGGCGTGCTGAAATTTGGGGCTTATGAAGTTCCTATGGAAGGTGGAGTGAGTGGACATGTCTTCTGCGCTAGAAGGACTACACTTCAACCGAGATCGCAAGCCCTAGTTCCGGTGACATTGCCGCACGGTGCGAGACAAGGATCTCATTCCTGCGTGTTAATAGAGAAAATGGACGGCAGTAAACCATGGATGCCAGCTCGCACAGTGGTAACGACGTCATCTGCAGCATTTATAAGGGTGCTAAATCTAAGTGACACTCAACACGTCATAAGTAAAGGAACCCTTATGGGAACATGCGAGGCAATCTCTTGGATACGGAGTTGCCATGGGTCGAAGGAGAACAAGTTACAAGAAGAAGTTGTGGAAATTGGAAAGTTATTGGAAAACTGCCAAAATGATCTCACAAAGGAAGAACTTCTTAAGGCACGTAATTTGCTAAAGCGCTATAGGAGCGTCTTCTCTGCACATGACAGTGATATCGGGAGAACTGGAGTAGTACAGCACGAGATCGACACCGGAGATGTCATGCCTATTCGACAACGACCGCGGCGAGTTCCAGTAGCTCGAGAGAAGGAAGTGGAAGACATGATCAAGGAAATGAGGAGAGATAAAGTGATAGAACCGTCGACAAGTCCTTGGTGTTCTCCAGTAGTCTTGGTGAAAAAGAAGGATGGAACCATGAGATTTTGCGTAGACTATCGTCGACTCAACGATGTGACTAAGAAAGACAGTTATCCATTGCCTAGGATAGATGACACTTTGGACACTCTGCATGGAATGAAATGGTTTTCCACGTTGGATTTGAAAAGTGGCTATTGGCAAGTGGAAATAAAAGACAAGGACAAAGAGAAAACAGCCTTTTCAACCGGTAAAGGACTTTGGCAGTTTAATGTAATGCCGTTTGGATTGTGCAACGCACCAGCAACGTTTGAGCGGTTGATGGAGCAAATACTGGCTGGTCTCCTGGGTGATACGTGCCTAGTGTATCTGGATGACATCATAATTGTAGGCAAAGATTTTGATGACCACCTCAAGAAGCTGGAACAAGTTTTGTCCAAGTTGCGCGATGCTAACTTAAAACTAAGTCCGAAGAAATGCTCATTCTTCAAGCGCAAGGTTAACTACTTGGGACATGTGATTTCATCAGATGGCATCCAGACAGACCCTGAGAAGATAAGTGCAGTTAAGGACTGGCCGACACCGAAAGACAAGACAGCAGTACGTGCCTTCTTGGGACTTTGCTCGTACTACCGACGATTTGTAAAGAACTTCTCAGATATAGCAAAGCCTTTGCACCAGCTGACAGAAGAGAAAAGACAATTCAACTGGGATGATCAGTGTGCAGCAGCTTTCTCAGACCTCAAACAGAGACTTTGTGAAACACCGATTTTGGGATATCCAGACCCAGAGAACGAGTTTGTTGTTGACACTGATGCAAGCAATACTGGCATTGGAGGAGTCTTGTCACAGAAGAAGGGTGATCAGGAAGTTGTGATCGCCTATTTTAGCAAGTCGCTATCGAAGCCGGAGAGAAACTACTGCGTCACTAGGAGAGAATTGCTGGCAGTCGTCAAAACTCTGCAGCATTTTAGTAAATACCTGCTTGGACGCAAGTTCCGAATAAGAACTGACCACGCTGCTCTAAAGTGGTTGTTAGAGTTTAAGAACCCTGAGGGTCAGGTGGCACGCTGGATCGAACAACTGCAGGAATATGACTTTGTCATCGAACATCGCAGTGGAAAGTCACATGGCAACGCAGATGCCCTCTCTCGAAGACCTTGTCCTGATGATTGCAAACACTGTTTAAGGCAAGAGGGTAAGGACTGCGTGAAGATGTTGAGGACAGACACTGTTAGCGTAGAATGGAGTGATGAAGCAATGCAAGAAGCACAACAGGAAGATTGCGATTTAAAGCCCATTTACGATTGGATCAGCGCTGGGGCGCCCAAACCAAGGTGGTGTGAGGTAGCTCCGATGAGTACCGTGACAAAGAGCTACTGGGCGCAATGGGAAAGTCTGGTTATGCACAATGGCGTACTGTGCAGGAAATGGGAGTCAGAAAACGGAAAGGATGCTCATCTTCAAGTGGTTGTACCAAGAAAGAGAGTTAGCGATGTTTTAAGATCCTTTCACGACGGCGCTTCCGGTGGACACCTAGGAGTAAAAAGGACTCTGATGAAGATTCGGCAACGTTTTTACTGGATAAACTGTCGGGACGACGTGGAAGACTGGTGTAGGAAATGTACTAGCTGTTCGTCAGTTAAGGGACCACATACACGCAGTAGAGGTGCGCTTAAAGTTTACAACGTGGGAGCGCCTTGGGAAAGAATTGCTTTAGACGTCGCAGGCCCGTTCCCGACCTCTGACCGCGGAAACAAGTACATCCTGGTGGTCATGGACTATTTCACCAAATGGCCTGAGGTATTTGCCATTCCGAATCAAGAGGCAGTCACAGTAGCGGAAACTGTAGTGACTGAAGTGTTTTGTCGGTATGGTGTGCCTCTTGAGATCCACAGTGATCAGGGAAGAAATTTTGAGTCTCTGGTGTTTCAGGAGACTTGCCGAGTCATGGGAATTCATAAAACTCGGACTACGGCATATCACCCACAGTCAGACGGAATGGTTGAGAGATTCAATCAGACTCTGGAACGACATTTGGCCAAAGTAGTTGACAACCATCAAAAGGATTGGGACAGGCATATTCCGCTCTTTTTAATGGCATATCGGACAGCAGTTCATGAAAGCACGGCCGTAACTCCTGCGTGTGCTAATTTTGGAAGAGAACTACGTTTACCTGCAGACCTTCTGACCGGACGTCCTCCAGATGCACCAAAGACGGTTTCGGAGTATGCAAGTGAACTGCGAAACCGGCTTGATGATGTTCACAGGCATGTTCGTGAACATGGATTGCAGGCCAGCGAGAAGGTGAAGACCAGATACGACCGGAAGTCTAACCAGACGAGGTTTGAAGAAGGATCATTCGTGTGGCTACATAACCCTATGCGTCGAAAAGGAAAGTCACCAAAATTGTCGCCGAGTTGGGAAGGGCCGTACAAAGTAGTCACAAGGATCAACGACGTCACTTATCGGATACAGCGCAACGCACGTAGCCCCTGTAAGATTGTTCATGTTGATCGGTTGGCCAAGTATCATGGAACGAATGATGCTCGGGACGAGCATGTCTAAGGAGGGGGTAGTGTTACGCCGGTAGGCTAGTGCTAAAACTTTGATCGTGTTTTTCCATGCCTTGGAGGCGTTTTCAGCAGGCTGAAATACCATTTCAGGCCGTTTCAGAGAGTGCTCTAACACATACTAGTTTATCGAAATTTCACCCAAGTTGCCGTTGTTTTCAGGCGCCTGAAACATGTTTTCAGTCCGTTTCAGGCCACCCTCTATCAGATGACGCCATAACCTGAAAACCCGTTTTCAGGCGTTTTCAGGACCCCTTATGGGCCTTTGAAGCCCACTTCAGTATATGACGTAATTTTCAGTAGGAGTGAAAGAGATAGCACGATTAGAGAGAGGCAGCTATACTAAGAACATTCCAGAAAGGTGTGACAGAGACAGCACAAGACAAGGATAGCACTATGATTCAAGAAAGGTCTAGGCTAGGCAAGCAAGACGGCATTTGGAAGGATCCCGAACAGTCTCGTACTGGGTAGTAGGTACCTACCGAATATTCGGGAGTCCTTGACGGCCGGTATATAAGGAGCCCGGGAATGCGACCGAGTTGGAGTTTGATTCGGGAAAGCGACGAGTAAACATCGAAGCGAAAACTGCGACAAGAAGATTTTGGAGTGCGATATAAGTGTTTGTGTACTAAGTGTTGTAACGTAAAGTGTGTACAATAAATCCTACTCTACTTCATCGGTTTAGAAGTGCATTTCAATCTAGATCCCACACCCCTAGAACGTAACAATATGCTTGTATAGATAATTTTTTGTCACAAATTTTTGTCAAGCGCCAAAGGGCGTAAGCAAATGAACTAGTCTTACTGCATTCTTTTTAGTAAATAAATACATATTATATACAAAGAAAACATCCAGACCAGTACAAACACACATTCATGCACACTTATTCTTTTACTTTGCGGGGATCGAACCCGCGACCCTTTGTTTTAGAAGTCCGACATGTGGACAACTGCACCAAGCGGTCGTCCAAATCACTTTATTGCACTTATAGTGTACAATAAAAAGAGTCAAGCGAAAGTGAATTTAGAATCGTTTGACTCGATTCTATCTATGTATTGGTCCGTAGACTAATCAAAACTCGTACATAGCATAATGATTTTCTGGTGTGACTTGTAATGCAATACTCGGCTGAAGGTCTGGAAACCAGGGCCAGTAAAGTTGGTAAAAAAACAAAGTTTTAAATATGTGCGTGTGTGTATATCTTGTTATTTCGTATAAGTTAATGTGTTCTCTTCCTTATTCCTAGCAAAAATGTAACTAATATCTGCCATTATTTATGTAAGATTGACGTTTAATTATTGAAAGTACGTGAAATACGTTTTTCTGTGTTCCAATGCAGTGACCTTGTAGAAAAATACCGATAAAAATATCGATACATCGTTTATAAATAAATAAATATTTCACAACAATCACACCAGTTCTCTAGTCCCAAATTAAGCTACGAGGCTTGTGTTTTGGGTACTAAACAACGGATAAACATACTTAAATACTTTTTTGTAAATAAATACATATTAGTAATATATAAGTCAATGTATTATACATAGAAAACACCCATACCAGTACAAACACACATGTTCATGCACATTTATGCTTGTACTGTGCGGGGATCGAACCCGCGACCATAAACATCGATAATTTCAACAACGATGTTGGATTTTAATTTTAAATTCAAATTTCTTTATTTTTTATAACTAGTACATACAGACATACAGATATTGACATTTTTTGACATACAGATGTCAATTATAATAAAAGTCTCTCACAAACATACTCAAAAATTACCAGACACTGGCATGCAAAATGAATATAGTTAAACGTCAAATGTCAATTAAATCCAAAGAAGTTACATAATGTCATGTCAATATTATAGTATTATCATATTTTTTTACTGTCAAAATGTTTACAATAACTAAGTATTAAAAAACATCGATGTTTTAACATTTTAAAACATCGATGTATTTTATGAACGATGTTGCATCCCTACGTAGATGTACTCTTAGGGTTCTGTAGGTGACCCTTGGTTATGGAACTACGGTGCCCTAAAAATTAATGGCCACGGTTTGAGTTGATTGTTTTCTTGTATCTAATCAATTATTTCACAAGTACATCTGTAATTAATTTTAGAGACGTCCTTTTTAGATACTGATTTCGGTATATCAATATTTTTAGGCGACTAGGGCATTGGGAAAAGGACGGTTATAGATTTGACCGCTATGATATTGTCTTAAATTAAACTCCAGCTTTAATGTTAACGGAACTATTGCAGTTCACCGAAGTAATTTAACGGCAGATCTAGTAACTAGCTGGTTAGTGTTATTTTTAGTATGGAAATTGACACTGACACTAACCGACTGAGTAATCCTAGATATGCCGTTTTAAAGTCGGTGAACAGCGACCTGAATAGGTTTCAGTTATGCTGTCTTGGTGTAAGGCCAAGGGCACACCTGTTGCCTAATATTATTTATAATCCCACTCATAAACGCGAAGGTTTGTAAGTATGGATGTTTCGTGAATGAGTAATTCACGACAAAACTCGACCGATTTGCGTGAAATTTGGAATATAGATAGATTAAAACATGGAATAACACACAGGTAACTTTTTATACTGTAAAACTTCACGGTTCCTGTGAGATATGTAGAAAGCGGGTTCTGTGCGGGTAAAAACGGCGGGCACAGCTAGTATTATCTAACTAAATCTTAAAAGCTGAATCACTAACAGTAGCGAGTCACGGCGACAGAAAGTGGCAGGTAGGCTGGCTGGCTGTAAAACCAAGAACACACGTAGACTGATGGCAGATGGTTGTAAAGGCGGTTTCCACTCACGCCCGCCGCGTTGCGCAATGCAGTTTTATTTTCAAAACTCACGAGACCGGAGTTTTGTGCGGTGACGCAGCCGCCGCGGTTGCGATTATCGCCTGCAAACTTGGCGGTTGACTATCGCAAGGCTGGCGGTTGCAAGAAACGATCAGTTCCGAATTTCTGTACACCCCCCTGCGCCCCGCTGCGCATGCGGTCGTCCGCCACCCGACCGCAGAGCGCGCCGCTGCGGGACCGCAACCCGCGCCCGCCGGTAGAAGGTGACCGCCGGTGCAGCGGGACGCGGGGGGTGTACAGAAATTCGGAACTCAACTGATCGTTTCTTGCAACCGCCCGTCTTGCGATAGTCAACCGCCAAGTTTGCGGGCGATAATCGCAACCGCGGCGGCTGCGTCACCGCACGAAACTCCGGTCTCGTGAGACAACCGCACAAGCCGCGGGCGTAAAACGCGTCGTGAAATGTGCTTTGATTTTTTACATAAGTATCTATATTCTACAAAGGCTGCGGACCCGCAACCGCAGCGGGCGCGGGTGAAAACCGCTTCGTGAGTCCCTAGGCTAAGTCCTTAAGGAAAATCGTCTGTTTGCATTGTTATAAATATTAACTGGAAAACACAATTTAATTTACGTTGCTTAGTAAATCTTAAGTAAATTTGTTGAGACATTAACTGCGATAAACATTGGCATAACCTGAAATGTATGCAAACAGTTCAACTAACCATATTGTTTGTAGGTAATCTATTCCTTCAGATATCGTTTACTAGGTACCGAAGCAAAGAAGGTAGTATTTTCCTTAGCTGTTAAGCACGTTAAGCCGTTGGTCCTGCGCCTGATTTCTCTCCTATCATGTCGGATTGTCTCACTGAACTTTGAGAGTGATCGAACATTGAGTGCACCTGTGTATTGCGCTCACACTTGTGCACTATAATATCTCCTGCGTAGTTGGCTGATCTTTGTTGAGATTGGTCGCCGTGGCCGAAATCGGTTAGGAGGACTATTATTATTATTATTATTATGTATGTCTTTTCCATTCTCGGGACCACAGGGTCCCGGACCTTTGGAAGGCGTACATGGGGCCGAAGCCAACACGCAGAGGCCCGTTAGACACTTTAAACTAAAGGAAATGTGACACCAACCGGCGATTATCCCTGTATGCACTATGAAAGTGCACCCAAGGACAACCCCCGGTCAGTGAAGGACTATTGCAGGATATAGTTAAAAAAAAAAGAGAATGGGTTATGGGTTTGGGTGATCGATGGACTGGGTAACCAAGACTATAGGAAGACTATGGCCCCCGCCGACCTATGTGTTTCACACGGATGCAATGGCAGGGGGTGACTCGCGCTCTCAATTAATGGGCCCCCCGAAATGGTAGCTAGCACAAAGTGACGTAGCAACAGAGGGGGCAACATAGTTCGAGGCGCTGGAGGTATGGAGAGGTATACCACGGCTCTCAGGACAATCGCGTAGGTCGGTCAAGATCCCTACAAGCATCTTACTGGACTATACATCCTCCCTCCGAGCATTTCTGCCCTAGCGAACGCTCAACTCAGGCCAGCCAATGAAGGCAAGCAAGAGGTGGGAGATCCTGTTCCTCGTCAGTGTTCACTCCAGCCAGCCAATGAAGGCAAGCCAGAGATGAGGAAAAGGGGTTCTCACGGAGCAATCAGGTGCGTGGGGTCGCTACTGCCCAACAGCTCACCACAAGCTGCCCTGCGCCTTTATTATTATTATTCTTTTTAATTTCAAACTTTTCTCTTTCTTCTTAATACTTATACCTGTTTGAAAATAATAGTACATCACTATTGTTTTCAAACTTAGTCTATCCAGCAATTATCATCCGTAATCAAATTCTAATTAAAAAAAGACACAAAGATCTTGCAATGACAGACAGTGCATCAGTTACAATGAATATTATAAATCTTGTGCTTTTATTGTACATAATTAAATGCATAGCTGCCGTTTCCATTTACCACAAGGATGTTTTAACAGAGAAACATGACAATAGTTCCATTCAGCATTACAAAATCTACGAAAGCCCAAATAAGATATCACGGAATAATTCACAGAAAAAGATGGGTGAGAAAAGAGATCCCTGAATGACACCTTTAGCCACAAGCCACATCTAACATAATATTACAAGCGCGTGATTGTGCAGAATATGTTGAGAGACTTCGAGCGAAGTCAAGCAAAGTCGAGTGAAGTCAAGCGAAGTCGATCGGAGTTGAGTCAAATCGAACAGTCACGCGAAGTCGTGCTCAGTCAAACTAAGTCGAGCGAGGACGAGCGAAGTTGAGCGAAATCGTGCGACTTCAAACGATATAACCTATCTCCAGCGACACAAAATAAAATTAAGAAATTTAAGGTTTGACGTTAAATAAATCTATAACATAACTTTTTTAATGTTACAGACCCACGATGTTTGGAGAGGATCGTCCCAGGCTCGTGTTTATGGTACTATGAGAGGTAAGAGAGTACCCAACTTATAGCTTAGGCCCAGGGCATCATCAACATCAGCCTATATACCTACGCCTCACTGCTGGGCTCATGCCTCACCTCAACTATGAGGTGGTGCGAGTCATACTCCACCACGCGCAGTGCACGGCTCAGTGCGGATTGGTGGAGGGGTGTGTGTAAGGTAAGTGACCAACCTTACTGTCAGATGTTATTAAGCCGCCCGAGGGCCTCCGACCAGGCTTAAGGACTAATATCTATCGATATTAACCGGGACCAACAACTTAACGTGCCTTCTTGTAAATAGACGTCACTTTTATGATCAGAATGGTCACCCATCCCAAACATGACCGCGCCATAGGTTGCTTAACTTTTGGTATCTTTACCAAAGCGCTGCAACCACTGCGCCACAAGCACCTCAGGGCTCAGGGCATAACTGCGGTTTACTGTCCCTGCGACTCGCGACTGACAGCGTGTCCCGGTCTGTATCTAAGCATACATACGATCAAACTACTCAACGGATTTTGATGCTTTTTTATAGTAAGAGTGATTCAATTAAATGTATAAAAATATGGAAAATGCGTATACAGCGGACAGGACAACGTCTGCCGGGTCCTCTGGTTGGAGTATAAAAGCTTGTTAAATATATATGTTTTATTATATAGTTGATAGAGTTTTTGAGTTGTATTGTAATGACTTAAATACGTGCCGATTGGATGAGCGAGACAGTACACTCGGCCGAGTTCTCGCTTCGTGTGAACAGATCAAATTGGCCAGTGCTGTCTATATAATAAATACTGTCTCGGCTGAGAATAATTTTACTGTCTCGCCCATTCACTCAGCACGTGTGATCAAGGCATAAGTCCTGCGACTCCCAGCATTTGTTCTCAAAGGGTACCTGCGCTGGCGTCGTTTAGTTTTGACGTGACAACGTCTTATAAATCGATGGAGCCGGCTGCACGCACCAAAAAACATGACGCTTGCGGCGTTACCTCGCTGTGAGGCGTTCCATTCAAGGCTTGAAGTGCAAGTGAGAGCACGGAACGAGCGACAAAGAGGCAACGTGACAAAGACGTTGTCACGTTCAACTATCGTCAGTAAACCGACTTTACAGACAACCGATTTTTTTTTTAAGTTGGGAATCAAAATTATTCTTTCATCAGTTTAAAAAAAATATGGTAATCACTTGTTTCAGATACGCCTATGATAGAAACAAGCGCGCTTGTCGAAAATTCATTTGGAGCGGTTGTGGGGGCAGCAGAAACCATTTCAAGACTCTGATGGAATGTGTTAAGCTTTGCGAGGTTCCGACTTCGCTTTATTATAACAATAGAACCATCACAAACAAAAACTCAACTAAAAATAGGTATAGATATAAAATAAAAAAACCCAACAAAAACAGGTGGTGAATTTCAAAGGCGGGACGAAATTTTGACATATTCCAAATTCGAAAATTAGGAGCCTTAGACGCCATTTCTAATTTTGACTGCCTTGAATTCAAACTTTTCAACCATTGTGAAACAATTGTTTGTAATTGCAATAAAAATTGATGTCTGCGCTTGTTTGAAAAAAACATTTTAAATTGATTAGTTGTCGGTTATGTGAATGTGTGATTGATTTCACGCAACCCATGTCTCAAAGCGAATAAGGATGTGACTGAAGCATAATTTTTGAGTCAATAATGAAAATTATCAAAAACTATGTACGAGTTCAACAACCCTTTTTTAAGTTTTTTAAAGAATAAAAATACTGCTGCGATGAACGCAGGTTCGATTTTTGCCTGAGACAGTTGAGATGTTTGCTATCACGATGAACGAAATTTTACATTTTTCTATACTAATAATAATCTATACATATAATAAGACTGTAAAAGATCGATTTCTGTACATTGAAGATTTTTATGAAAAATTGTTACAGGGGGTCTTAATTACCGTAATAGAAGCCAAAACAACAATTTTTAAAATTTTTGTCTGTCTGTCTGTCTGTCTGTCTGTCTGTCTGTCTGTCTGTTTGTCCGGGCTAATCTCAGAATCTACTGAACCGATTTTGACGGGACTTTTTTTATTTGACTCAGTATCACCTGGAGAGTAAACTGGGATATAAATAATCACGCCGATGAACTTAGGGGGCAGGCAGGAAATTGAATCTCAGAATCTACTAAACCGATTTTAATGGGACTTTTTTTTATTTGACTCAACATTACTTGGAAGGTAAAGAAGGATAGTAATATTATAAAGAGGAAAGAGGTGATTGTTTGTTTGTTTTTTTTATTTTTATTTGGGATAGGTTTGCTCTTGACCCAAGACTAAGCCCAACGAGGCAAAGACTGAGTCTACGATGGAGCGAGCTCACCTAGAAGATGCCTGTTCACTCCAGCTTTGAAGATTCCTAGGTTGTAATTGCAGGGAAACACTGACGCAGGTAGTGAGTTCCACTCTTTTGTGCGCATCAGGAATGTAGATGAGAAGCGCTTGGTTCGTATCAGTGGAACATCGACACGGTACGGATGGTATCCCGCGGTACGTCTGGTGGTCCGATAGTAAAAGGGGGCCGGCGGAATAAGCTGATGTAGATCATGACCACACTCACCGAAGTACAGCCTGTAAAAGATTGACAAGCAGGCGACTCTACGGAGATGAGCCAAGCTTTGGAGCTGCGCGCTCACAAGCCTCTCGTCACCAATGAGCCTCTTGGCTCTGCGTTCAATCGAGTCAAGAGCAGCAAGTTGGTATTTGGCGGAACCATCCCAGAGATGGCTGCAATACTCCATGCAGGATCGGACTTGCGCTTTGTAAAGAGTTAAAAGCTGATCAGCTGTGAAGTATCGCTTGACTCTGTTCAGGATTCCCAGTTTTTTTGCTGCAATTTGGGCTTTGATCTCGATTGTGGGGCCAAAGTTGAGATTTGCCGTCAACTCCACGCCAAGAAGCTCAAGACGGTCTGCAATAGCAATGTTTGTTTGTTTGCATTGAATAGGCTCCGAAACTAACGGACCGATTAAAAAAGATCTTTTAGTATAAGAATCCTTCATCATCCCTGATGAACCTAGGCTTTATTTATGTACAACTAGCGGACCCGCAAAAGACGTCCTGCCCGTTGCTTTTAAAATTTTCCAATTTTCTCAACTTTTAAACCTTCCCAGAACTTCCACAAAAAAATTCAAGACTAAAATTACTCAAATCGATTCAGCCGTTCTCTAGTTTTAGCGAGACTAACGAATAGCAATTTACTTTGATATATATAGATAGATAACATGCTTAACATATTATTAGTGAGCCGAACTCCACGAGAGCGAAGCCACTCTGGCGCGAAGCTAGTTACCTAAATAAAATGAAAACTGACGAACTAACATATTATATGCTTGCTAACATATTATGTACTTTACATTTTCAATTTATGCTACCCTCAGTAGTGCCGTGGATCACTAAGAATGTATTTTTGGAAATTTACCCCCTAAAGGGGAGGAGGGGGAGGTAAAATGGAGGAGCTTCTCAGCACATCACACAAAAAGAAGATTAAAAAATATAATGTGCAACTTAGACAGTCTTATTGCTAGAAGCAATAACTTCTAGATAACCTTCATGTAACTTTGTCTAGGGCTTAATGTTATTATTAATTATTTATTGTTATTAATTAAGCCTCTCAAAGAAACAGCACAACACTGAGGATTTTGGACAAATGGAGTATTGTATGAAAGTAATATTGTAATCAATATTTTACCACATCTTTTAATATTGTAAGGAATATAATCCATAAGATACCTCATTGAAAGTAAATTGAAACTTCGTTAATATCAGCCTGTTGCATTCCACTGCTGGACATAGGCCTCCCCCAAGGAGCGCCACAGCGCACGATCTCCCGCCCTTTGCATCCAGTCACTACCAGCTGCCTTTTTCAAGTCACCTGTCCATCTAGCCGGGGGGCGTCCCACACTACGTTTACCTAAGCGTGGTCTCCATTCGAGAACCTTCCTGCTCCACCTCTCGTTGGTTCTGCGACAGACATGGCCAGCCCACTGCCACTTTAGCTTGCTACATTTTTGGACAACATCAGTTACCTAAGTAAAAAATATTATTTTGCGCTTTAATAATTGCAACAGTCACGTTAGTATTTTTTGTTAATGATTAATTAGGTATGTTCACACGAAATGCGAAATCACCCTTATTACGTAAGTATAAGATATCGCATCGATTACCTTGACGTGTGGCCGTGCGTACCTTTATTAAAAAAAACATACTTAAAACTAAAAAGAATGTTTTTTTTATCCTCAGTAGTCCTTGCCCCTCGTTTTAATAACTCTATGAAACAAAACTAATAAGTAATAATAATAATAATAATACATATTTTATTAATAATAAATTGTATTTATTTTCTTTCACAAATTAGCGTTACAATTAAATATCTTACATTATATGCATTGTGGTATCACTAGATTAAAGATTGGCGCCTGAAATAGGTTCAAATGTACCTGTTTGTGTGGGTGTGTGTGTATGTATTATTTCTTCAATTTCTTTTCAGATCCAATATGTAAGCAGCCTGTTAAACCAGGCTGGTGTTTAGCGTACATGCCGAGGTAAGTAACAACTTAGATTATATACAGAGTGTATACTGTGTAATTTTTCAGGGTACACGTTATTGATACCCATAAGAAACATAAACGTTTTTGCGAAAAACATTCTAAATGTATAGGGATGCTTTTGGCGTATTGTTTCACAAAGTTAGTTATGTCACTTACACATTTGATAGGACTACCTGTTTTTTAACGTCAGGGAAATGCTGCTTACGCATACCCGCCAGCCGCGGGGGCAGCTGGGGGTTATGTGGGACTCCAGGCCTCAGAGAGAGAACCCGCCTACCCACTAAAAACCTGACGTGGCGGGTTCACCGTAGGCCACAGGCATTCACCGTAAATCCCCGGACCCTAAAGTAACCTAAATTATCAGTAAAAAAAACTCACAGTTTGGGAATAATCCCCTGTGTACACTTAACGGTTACACCCTATATGATATTCCAACACTAATCACCATTTTAGTTACAGCACATTTACAAAAATTGGCTTACTTAAACATTAAGTTTTTCCAATCCTTTTTAAGTACGCCTACAGCCCTGAAAAAGGTTGCCACGAGTTTATTTACGGCGGTTGCTATGGCAACCAGAATAACTTCTACACGTACAAGAAATGTGAAGACGCGTGCGATCCAAATTCGAAATGTCCTTATTATAAAATAGAATTGACTGTACCTCATTTCATTGTGTGTGTTCGCCATGCTGTAATTGACAGCATGGCGATTAATAAATAATTTAGCATTATTCATTATACACCACTACTTTGACAAACTAATATCGTAAAGATACGAAGAATATTGCTCTTACTTACTGGATAACTGCACAGCACATTGTAAACATTAAAAACACAAAAGTATTTCAAGTGAAAAATTTATGAAATTTGCAAAAAAAAAGGTTTAAGAGTATGTTTTTATTTCAATTCTCGTTACTCAAACACCCGCAAGCGATCACAGGCTAAATAGGAGATACTACGTCACTAAATGCTTCTCTTTCAACCTTAAAATCATAGTTTGGCAACATCCTAATTTCGAGATATGGCGATTGGCGGTAGTTTAATGTAGCTACTTGGTTCAAAGAAATGACCCTACACTTAAATATGACAGTTTTTTAATAATGCGCTTTCCGATCATGAAAAACTTTTGTAGACACAGTCCATACATGGATTAATTTTCATTTACATTTCATTCTAAAATTGCTAAGAACTTATAAAACAAAAAAAATAAAAATTAATATTCAAAAATTAAATAAAATCAAAAAAGTAAATCGGTATTTTCGATAATCCGGTGTATGACGCCTTACTTTAAAATAATGATAAACATACACTCTGTGTTGGTACTTCGTGTGTGTGTGTTGGCTCAACAAGGCACAGGTTATCTGCAAGTCAAACAAAGATGACTATAAATACGTTAACCCATATTTGCATCCCAGTGTAAGACTGATACTCGCAAAATGAAGACATTCTTGTTTTTGTGTATTTTCGCCTTACTGGCTTTGAGCGCCGTGCATTCGGAAAGTAAGTGGACTTAAAAAATATTTTTTGACGTTATAACTTTTTAAAAGTTTTTTTTTGTGATTTAGCAAGAAACGGCTGTAACTTCTTCTGCCTTAATTATAAACGCGATGTAGACAGACAGCAGTTATTCCGACGACCACTTTGGTGTAATGGTTATGAAGTTGACTTAAACCAAGCTAGGTCGCGGGTTCGATCCCCGCACTGTACAAACATGTGTGCATAGGTATGTCTGTTTGTACTGATTTGGGTTATAAATGTATTTAGATAAGTTTGACTGTTGATTTTGATATCTGTAACACAAGCGCTTAAGCTACTTACCACGGAGTCAGATTAATGTTTGTGACGTTGTTGTTTATACACAATATTATATTATATTAAACCATGTTGTCTATTTGCTACAGTTAAAATTGTATTTTGAGACAGGGTCAGAAAAAGGAATCAAGTCCCAAACCTACGTCAAGTTTATTAATGACCTAGTTACTTTGAAACATTCCACTCTATTAATAACCAAACAACTAGAAACGTATGACTCCTTTAGGTTATAGAATCTGAAAAAAAGGATTATTTTGATTTAAATTTCCACTAAACGACGCCAGCGCAGGAACCAAAATACATCCAACTGTAATCACCTGAAAACGCTAGAACTGGAAGTCTTACAATACCTACAATTCACAACGTTACACAGAAGATGCACCTGGAATTTCAGACGCTTTCAGACGCTCGTAGTCTGTCGAAGCGACAACATCTCCTGAGGATGCCTCGTGTAGTGGCGAAACGCGTCGAGGTTGTTGTGATTCCAAGTGCATCTTCTGTGTCACGTTGTGAGTTGTAGGTATTGTAAGCCCTGCGCAAGGAATATACTACTCTCTACCGAGAGGTCCTGCGACTTCCAGTTCTAGCTTTTTCATGTGATTGATTACAGTCAGATGTATTTTGATTCCTGCGCTGGTGTCGTTTAGTGGAAATTTAAAGCAAAATAATCCTTTTTTCAGCTTTAGTCATGGATTTCCGCAAAGTAACGCCCGATTCCATCAACTTGAACCTATGTCATTTGCGCTGTCAGTCGCTTTTATTTGGCTGCCTTATATATTTTAAGCAAGGCGCAAAAAAGTAACAAAAATGGTTTAAAAAGCAAATAAATACGCTTTTATTGCTAACTAAAAAAGAGAAAATAATTTCTGAGTACAAAGAATTGATATACTCTACTGTAGTAGAGTAAAAAGCGTGGGGTGCACTTTATGTCGTTTTAATAGTTCTCTTTTTATTGTTGCCAATAATAGAATGATTTTATTGAATACTATACCAAGCAAGCACCCCAAAAGCGTGTTTTTTTTGTTTTTTAAACTATTTTTTTAATAAGGATAATGGAAAACTCTTATCAAATTATTTTATTTTATTTATTCATGGCTCACAAATAAGTTACATTCAGTGAATAGTAAAACGGTAAAAATACGGTAATAAAACGGTAGTAAAACGGCATACTTACAAAGTTAGCTAGCAGTATGAAAAAGTAAATTACTTTAACACTATTCAAATTATTTTCAGGTTCAAAATGTTTGCAGCCAGTCGAATCGGGCAGGTGTTTTGGTAACATTGAAAGGTAAGAACCTTAAAGGTGTGCATGTATTTTTTTTAAAGATTCCTTCATTTATAGTTGTTTTATTCCATCTTTAGTTAAATTATTATCTCATCATCTTCATATGAGCCGTTCGACGCCCACTGCTCAGGCCCTCATATAGCAGAGGGAGCCGCATATAGCGAGGAACAATAAAATATAGCAAATCAATTTTAATGTTTTATTTTCAGATACGCATACACCCGAGAAGGAGGCTGCCACAAGTTTGTCTATGGAGGCTGTGGGGCAAACGACAACAACTTTGAATCCTACGAGGAATGTCAGAGGGCTTGCTTGATACCGCGCTGAAGTTGTACATCTTTTGATAAATAAAATAAATTAAGAAATAAACTGATTATTTTAATAAGCTAACAATGTGCAAACAACAGCACATTAGGCTTCCTATTTTTGTAGAAAAACGCTCTTATTACAAATGATTAAGATACTGAAATGTTTACGCTGATGTCGTGTGTACGCCCAAGGTATGGCAGGTTCCCTTACAATTAAACAATGAAATAAAAGTTTTTTTCTACGCCGATCCCTTTATTTAAGCAGTTAAATTAAGCAGTTGCAAGTAAAAAGGTCTTAAACCTGTTGTTACGTATAAATTTTAACTCTCACCTTTTTGTTTCATCATTCCATTTTTTTTTCGATACTTTTATATCACTGTGACAGCTCGTTGATAGTGACTGAGCCAATGTTTTTTTTTATTGCCACGGCATTAACTCTAGTCCCAGATGGGTTGGTTGGTCGAACAGTTGGCCGATTAATCTATCACCCTTTTTTTTTTTTTTTTTTTTTTTTTTTTTTTTTTTTTTTTTTTTTTTTCGCTGTGGAAATGCTTTTACGCATGCCCCCCACACATGTGCAGGGGGGTATGTGGGACTCAACGGCTGGTGTGCAAGGCCGTAATACCCACTAAAACCACAGCGCATTCCACCACTCCGCCATTGTGGGGGGTGCCATGGGATCGCGTGAGCATTCACCACGGCACCCCGGCGGATAGCCCGAGGGCCACAAACTCCTTGGCGGCGGAGCAAAAGGTGTTGGGCTCCGCCACCACCCGGCCGCAGAGGATAGGGAGGACGGCAACGACACACCGCATCTCCTCTTCCTCTGCGGCCCCACCGCAGCGCCATCCAACGGTGCGCCCCCGTTTGGTCGCGGGAGATAGGCCGCACGGCAACGACACACCGAGACGTCTCTCCTCCCGCGACCGCACCTGACTGCGAGGGACAGCTAAAACCGTCCCCCACACCCGCACCCTTGGACGCATCCTGCGCAGGCCTGCAGCTAGCCCACGAGGAGCGTCCCCTCCCGGGATCCCGCTTAGCTTCACCGTGGGTGGCAAAGCCACGGTTACTGAGCCCCCCCACCACGACAAGGTGGAGATCCCACAGGGGGGGTTAATCTATCACCCTAACGTGTGGTATCTACTGACTTTGCCATAGCTTGATCACAAGTTGGCTTGACTTCTTGTCATTTCATGTGATAGTCGGCACGTTAAATTAATAATTGTTGTTTGAGTTTGACATGTGACATCCGACATCCTGAAAGGAATTAGGAGGGCAAAGAGTACATTGCACAATGGGTATGGGAGGGCAATGTCGCCACGTCACTTTTTGGAGAATATCGCGAGTTAGCTTCTAGGTGATAGGTGTGGACTACATCGAAGAACCCTCACCCATTGGAATCCAGTTGCTATCTTTCTGTTTAGAACTTTCCGAGCAATTTTTGGCCTTGCACAGTGTGGGCTGCGGCGTCGTACCCGAGCCCATCTGCACCTGCTCGTCGCATTTTTACAACCCGTTTTAGGAGTTTTTGTGTACTGACTGAAAATACCTGCCACGCTTCCCGTGGCCTGTGAGATCCGATCAGCCTTCCACCAGCGGCAGGTGACGAGTCTCCGGAATCTGCCCTCGGCTCGGACACCTCAGGGAAGTGCAACTTTTACTTTTTACTACGATGTCGCGGCTCTCCGCGTCTGGCACCCAGTTTTAACTTCACTTTGTGGATACATTAAGCTAAAATTTTTTTTTTAATTCGTAGCTTCAAAAAAAATTTTTTTATGTAAGTCGTGTTGAATATTACTGTTTGACGGAACCGAGCTCACGACACCTAGTAGCCACTATTCCCCCTAGTACTCTGCGCTATCTAGTCCCGGCATCTATTAAATTGTAATTAATTATAAATTGTATATAACCATTTTCTATGTAATAGATATTGTACCTACTTTCAATTATTCTCGATTTTGTTATAAAGTTTTAAGTAAGTAAGTTTTTATGTAAGTTTGTTTTTTTAAGTCAAGTTTTATATACAACCGACCGAAAATCTTTTATTTAACAGTGTGATATTACCCATTCATTAGATATTCAATTTATGTATTTACATAATATAATAAATCACCTATAAATCCATTTTTCACTTATTCACTTGTTTACGCAAACATGAGTCTTGCTTTTGTCTCCATTTCTTTGTTTAAGTGTTTCTTAACCACATAGATACCTACTAATGGTGTTAAGGGGAAGTCTGGTGGTGCGAAGTGAAATTAAAAGACTTAAAGAAAAAGTCGGACTACCAGAGGTGGGAATTGAATCCACAACCTCTTGCAAGCCGGGCGATTGCTTTAGCTAATTCTATTCCGACCCGACCTCTTGTGTTTTGTTGGTGTTGTGCTTCCAGGTGCATCTTCTGTGTCACGTTGTGTGTTGTATTGTAAGTTCTGCGACTTCCAGCTCTAATTTTTTTAGGTGGGACAGTATTTGGCTTCATGCGCAGGCGTCGTTTAGTGGAAATTTAAAGCAAAATAATCATCTTCTTCAGTTTTAATTCTATTCCCAACTGAGGCAGTCCGATTTTTTCCTTTTTTTCAAGTGTTTTTTACATAACTAGTGGACGCCCGCGAAATTCGTTCGGGCTTCCATGTGTATAAAGTTTCATCCTCAATACAACTTCATTACACTATCTTCTAAAACTTTGTCTTTCTTATGTCAACAGAAAGTGCTAAAGGCGTTATGTTCGTACCTCGTATTGTTAAGCTGGACTGCTAGTATTCCACATTCAGTACAGATCCAAGTATATATTTTTTGTATAAGGTGAAATTTCACGTAACGTTGAACAACTTTTTCTGAGGTTCTACATTCATACTCCTAACGGTAAAGTAGACAGCTGGGCTGGGCTGCCGATATGTCACATCAGATCTTCATTTTTGATATGGGGACAGGAAATGCTCGTCACGCTGAAATTCTTTTCTTAAGGCGTCATAACTATACCTTTTATTATTGAGCTGGGGGGCTGCTAGGGTTCAACATCAAATATTCAGAGCTTCATTTTTGTTACATGCTATACATAAATTGCTCGTTACGTTGAACAACTTTTCCTAAAGCACTATATTCATACTTCTAAAATCTTCGTCTCAGAATAGTCAGATTATCTTCATCATCACTACATGTAAGTCACTTCCCACGTCTGTGCCTTTAAGCCTGTATGCTAAGTATGGAATATGTCTATTCATTTACTTATCATCAAATGTAATAGTCACTTTATATGTGGAAAGTCACTTTAAAGTGACAGGTCTAGCGAGTAATTTAGTCTTTAAGATACTGTAGTGTTTTCATCATAAAATAAAATAAAAATTAAGTCACTTCCCGCGTATGTCCCTTTAAGCGTATGTACGCTTAGTTAGATCATTAGAACTACACAACATACATATTTTAATGCAGTTAGCAGTTTGTTGGATTCGAAGTTCGAAGTTGGATTTGAGACTTTGTGTTGTAAATTAGTTAGGTACTATGTACGAGCGCACAGAACAAAATGGTCGTATCCCTTTCGGCTGACTTCGCCTTAATCTTAAACACAGTAAAGCAAACTTGATCAACAAATAAATCGTACTATAAAATGCTGTCTTTCAATTTTTACAAAAGACTTCAACACACGTACCTAGGTTGTTATCGCGAAAAAAATATTATAATGTTTTTTAAACCAACTTACTTTTTGCCTCTCTTTATGGCTTTTGCCATCGTTCTGATACGGGCAAATGGTAAGTTCTTGGATAATGTTACTCCACTATTCTGTTGGAAATAATCGTGAAAAAGTGTGTTCGGCCCCTAGACATAGTTAAATAATGTCTAAAAACGATATCGACAAAAATCGTTTTTCAAGTTTTAGCGTAAGCAAATTTGATGACCATAAGGTCGCGGGTTCCCCGCACTGTACAAACATATGAACATGTCTGTTTGTACCTGGGTGTCATAATATGTATTTATTTAAGTTTATTTGTAATACCATTGTTGATTCTGATTTCTGTCACACAAGTGCCTAAGCTACTTACCACAGAGTCGGATCAATGTATTTAATGTTGTTGTATAGGTATTTATATTTATTTAAATGTCATTTCCATACCTGTATCAAACGAAGTAGATTAGTAGCTTTGTTGTTGCTTAGCGCAAGTTGCTTAGCGTAGGCAAATGTCATAATATAACAAACAAAGCAAGTAACGATTTTCGATATTTATCTAGGAGCCCCTAGATTCATTACTTTTTATTCATAAAAATTACTTATTTATTTCATGTCCTCAGAGCCAGAGACCACTACCGATATTTGTTCGCTTCCAATAGAAGTTGGACCTTGCAGGGCGGCGCTGAAAATGTAAGTAAAATAATAACTTATCGTTCTCTAGGGGTGCCTTTCCACCGGGGTTGCGTACTAGCTTAATTTTTTTTTACAAAACCGAAAAAAGCTTAGCGAGTGCACTGAAGAACAGTACAGCCAGGAGCTCCGCTCACTCTGCTCTCCTGACTGGCTCCATGGATATACACAGAGGCCCTATAAACGATAATCGATTTTTCATGACAGCACGTAAACTTGAAAACAGTGGTTGGTAATAAGGGCGATATTGCAACAAAATATTTTAAGTACACGTTATCGTTTTAACGGTTTGCTTTTTCGGAATAGCCCTCCAGTTCCTAAGCTACTCCGTTACGCCATACCACGATTCTCCGCTGGGTATAGTTGTTGTTGGTGAAAAGGACTACTTAAATCACTATCAACCTAGCGTCCACTCTCTTACTTTTGACGTGACAACGTCTTATAAATTGGTTTGCCGGGTGACACCTCAAGAAACTGCGTTACGCTGCTCCGCTCACGTTTCGCGCGAGAGAGACAGAGCGAGAGAGAGAGAGAGAGATAGGCATACACACCGGTTCATGTTATACGAATGAATATTCACATTAAAATTATTTTACCACTCAGAGTCGTTGTCACGTAAAACTTACGCGCGTATACCGACTTTACAGACAACCAATTTTTTTTTTCCTACACTTAGCACGGTCATCTTGGAAAAAGCTCTAGCTTTACCCCGGGTCCACACTATCGCGCCAACCTTTACCCGAAAATCGAAAACACGTTAGGCGAACAGTTGGGCGGGCAAACTGTCGCCCAACGTCTGGATCTGGGATAACGCTATTGGCCATTAGAAAAAAAGCACCTATCAACGTTGAGGCCAGCGCTTTTTTCTAGATCCACTCATTGGGATATAGGTTTTTACAGCCAACTGTTCGCCAAGCGTGTGGAACTGGCTTTAAGCCGGCTTCACACGTGAACGAACAATTGGCACGAAATCTAAAGCCATTGGCCATTTGAATAAATCACTAACAAAGCACCAATCAACGCTGAGGCTAACGATTTTACCTAGGTCTACTTTATGGGTGACAGATTTTTCGGCCAACTGTTCGCCCAACGTCTGGTTCTGTCGTTGAGATTTTTATTTGTTTGTTGGAAAATCATTTATTTTTCTCTCAGGTACGCATACAATACCACGTCAGATGAGTGCCAAGTGTTCTACTACGGAGGTTGTCAAGGCAACGCGAACCGATTTGCTACTCAAGAGGACTGCGAAAACGCTTGTTATTGCTATGAGTAGGACTAAAAATTATATGGATGTTTAAGTTTATGCTGTTTCTTGCTGTCTTTTATTTACACAAAACTCCAGCTACTTACTATAAAATAAAAACAAAAAACTAGACTTTTTTAACACGCTTTTATTAGTCCTGTTGAGTCCCTCTGTTACCGGCTTAAAAAAGTTGCTTTCAATATGCGAAAAATATGCCTTAAGTCATGGGCTGAGTTTTAATGCAAGTAAAACTGAGATCGTAGTTTTCAAAAATGGGAAAACAAATTACTGTACCTACTCCAATTGTTAGCTTGGCTGGGTCTCAATTGAAATGTGTACGTAAATTTAAATACTTAGGCCACATAATTAGAGAGGACTTAAAGGATGACGATGACATGGACCGCCAAAAAAGATGTATTGCAGCTAAAAGCAACATGTTAGCACGCAGGTTTTTCAAATGTAGTAAACTTGTTAAGATTACACTGTTTGGTGCATACTGCCAGTCGTTCTACACCAGCCAGCTATGGACTAATTACTCAAAGCGCGCTTATCACGCATTACGTGTTCAACACAACAATGCATTCCGAGCTATGTTGAATCTGCCCTGGCGGTGCAGCGCGTCTGGCATGTTTACTGAGAACAGGGTCGACGATTTCTTTGCAATTATGAGAAAAAGAGCGGCTTCGTTTATGAATCGAATTAGGAATTGTAAAAATGAAGTAGTTAGGGCTGTATACGAAAGTTGCAAAATGGTTGTCTGTGATCTTTGACAGTGTGCGGTTGTATCTAATTGGGTAGACAATTTTTGACGAAACATTTGCATTTGATTCTAATATATTAATTTTGGAATCAAATGCAAATGTTGCAACTACCTATTATGACTTATTATGAATTTATGGCTTTGACGGTGTTTTTGTGTTATTGTATCTGTATCTGTGTATCTCCTTGCATTGTGTTTGTGTATATTTCTATGAGTGGATTCTCGAAATAAATGATTTATTATTATTATTATTAGATCGGGGTGTATGTAGGAATGTAACGGAATTACTGAGCTCAATTTTCACCAACTTCCAGAAATCAGATTAATTTGTAACTGCACACGTATTAAGTACCGATGACAATGCAATTGTTTGATAAGAGTTTTCCATTATCCTTATTAACTAAAAAAAAAATTTTATCTACGGACATATCATTAGTGCTCTAAAATGCGTTCAGAAACCGTAGGAAATGACCAGCATTACTACAACCAATTTTACTATGAGAACTTTCTTATCTGTGGCAGTAGGTAAAATCTGTACTGTAATGTTATAACAGTATCAATTTCTGTAAGGTTATGACTTTAAATTTGGAACAGCTGTCAAAACTAAAGTAGGTCTCTATTCTAGTATCCATTGATATTAAAGCAGTTATCGATATGGAACGTCAAATTCAGTATGTTTTTTAATCCAAATCGCACGACATATGATCACGAGTGACATGAGGATAGGGACTTCATTCGTTTGTCTATGATATAAAAAAAAATCGTCGTGACGGAGGATTGAATTACCCGCCATTACTGTTGTCATTCATTTGTTTGTTGGTTTTTCGCTGTGACGAAAATATTGTAATGTTGCTGAAATCGCCTTCTTACATTTTCAGCACGGCGCAGCGCCATCTCTTTCACAAATATTGCGAAAGTATCTAGTCAATTTCTTGAATCGTTCGACTTTTGTAACCTTAAGCGTTCGCTTAGCTAGTTAGTTTCGATAGCAATCATTAGATGTCGCTGCTAATGCTATTTAACTGATGCAATTGATTTGCACTAGAAGCTCTGTATTTTGCCGATATATGTCACTTAATTAATTAACACGCTTTTAGTAGATCAGGGTGTATGTATGTATGTATGTAACTGAATTTTTAAACTCAATTTTCACCAATTTCCAGAAATCGGATTAATTTGAAACTTTGCATACGTATTAAGTACCGCTGACAATGCAATAATTTGATAAGAGTTTTAACAAAAAAAATTAAAAAATATATTTATTTTAATTTTTCGGATTATACACGCTAAAGTTTGCTAAAGCACAGTTTTAAGTAGAGGTAGAAGTATTAAGTAGTACCTACTACCTATGTTGAACTATTTTTTAAGGTAACTATTTTTTTATTTACCTTTCTGATCTTTGATTAATTATTAGCAGAATTATACAAATTAAATCCAAAATTTAATATGGATTTCTGATCCACTCGAAATATACAGGGTTACAATAAAAAATAAAAATAAATAAAAGTTTAATAAACTAAAAAAAAACGCTTTTATTGCTAACTAAAAAATATAAAATAATTTCTGAGTACACGGAATTTATATTACAGTAGAGTAAAAATAATAATAATAATAAATAATAAATATACAAATAAATAATAATAAATAAATAAATAATAAATATACAACAACATCACATACATTGATCTGACTCCGTGGTAAGTAGCTAAAGCACTCGTGTTACAGAATATCAGAATCAACAGTGGTATTACAAATAAACTTATATAAATAGTTATAACACCCAGACCAGTACAAACATACATGTTCATGCACACAAATGTTAGTACAGTGCGGGGATCGAACCCGCGACCTCTTGGTTAATAGTCAACTTCTTGACCATTACACCAAAGTGGTCGTCGCAGGTCATGTATGTAGTATGTGAAAATCTTCCTATAATTGGCAACTATAAAAAGAGAAGTATGAAAACGACATAAAGTGCACCTCACGCTTTTTACTCTACTGCAATATAAATTCCGTGTACTCAGAAATTACTTTCTCTTACAGTATGATCCAAATGAATTGTCACTTTTTACGATTTATAATTGATATTTTTAAAACATTCCAAGTTGATTGAATCATTATTTGAATTTTATTCAGTCCAAAACGAATTAAAATAGTACGATCCAAATGGACTGTCACATTTTAACATTTTAAATTAGTTATTTTTAAAATGTTCCAAGATGATTGGATTCTTATTTTTATTGCATTCAGTCCATAACGAAATAAAATACTTAGTACGATCCAAATGGAATGTCACCTTTTAAGATTTTATCTCTTGTTCGTTTTATCATTTAGACCGCTTAATTATTTTTATAGTTACTGTCGTAAGAGAGTCGGCGTCTTCAGCACTAGATAGGACGATCAAAGATACCTGGCTAAAGCTCAAAAACTCAATTTTGACCTGCGTGTGGATTGGAACGTAGTAGCATAACTACATCCAATTGTTCCTTTAGCTACATTCTGTAATCGTAAATGACAAATTAAAGTTTCAATCTGAATAAATGATATTGACTATTGACATCACTAAATTGTTGCTACAAATAAAAAAAAGAAAAATAAAAAAGACTGTTAGTTTTGGAAAAAAAAGTTATCTTTTAACCAATCATACAGTAGTTTAATGACCCATCATAACAGTGCATCGAGAACCAAGCTCGATTACTATTGGCCGTTTCAGTCAAACAAAATAAAAAATACAGTTGTCATTGTCATTGTCAAAGAGAAAGAGTACTGTGGCGTCGTCGGAAGGCGTGCATTTTGCTTTATTTTTACAAAGTTAACTAAATGTAAGTATAGATCGATTAATATTATTTACTCTTCTTCCTTAAGTCTAACTTTCTACTGATAAAAACACCACATTAACCTGGGAAAATCAAAAGCGTTTAGGTTATATTAGTATGGTCACCTTAATTTCGTTTTATGAAACGATTTCCTTACGTTAAACTATTCAAATCGCACTTATTCAGAGCGGTACGCTTAAAGTTTTGTGTGCCGATTATGCTGAGTGCTAAATTATGGCGATTTTAGCAATCAAATCGATGAACTTCACCTATGGTCTTCATTCAAGATTTATTGATTCCTACATTTTAATTTCATATTATAAAGAAGAGTTTGCAATATCTTTTTAATGCAATTAATTAGACAGTATATTTAAAAATAACATATTTGGTCCACATTATCTACCTTATACAAACTAGGTGACTATCATAAGGCAGCAGGCAACCATGTAGTCGCCCACTCTAATTTCAAAACTAAACAAACATAATGCATGCTTGTGATGGTGAAATCACTAGATTCTTTATGATTTCACCTTCAAAAATATTTTATTGTTTGTTTGTTGTTTTGCATCTACCTCACTTACAAAAATAGTTATGAATATGAATACAAAGAGAAGGTCAGTCTGTATAAAATGTGTAGGTAGTTAAAATAATATTGTGCAATGATCACACCTCATAGTACTAATTTGCTAACCAAAGAAAATATTGGAGCAAAAAGCCTGAACGACCTAAAAGATTTACATTTTCACCTTCATGATGTAAGTTCAATTGTTTGGGGCAAATGTTTGGTTAGTTGCTGTGTTAGAGTTATCCAACGCAGTTGTGTCTTGTGTAAAACAGTGGTTATTTTTATTCCAAAAATAATTAATTAGCAATGGTGTGTTTCGGTATTAATTTCTTGTGTAACATCAAGTACAGGTTGAACAGAGGCTATAGTGTGTCTTAAACGTTTAAATACTTAATGCGAAATTACATTTTAGATGTCTGGCCGTGAAGGAGGCAAGAAAAAACCGCTGAAGGCTCCGAAGAAAGACTCCAAAGAGCTAGATGATGATGACCTAGCCCTAAAACAAAAGCTCAAGGAACAACAAAAAGCATTACAGGTAATATTTAACATTTGAGTTAAAAAATTGCAATAACTTTTTAAGCATTTATTTCGCCTGCATGTATACAATTTAAAGCAGGGAATCACATTTCATATCATTTTGTAGTAGTAGTAACATTGTCCACAGGGAAAGACAATGGTCAGAGCCATACAGCCTAATCTTCATTTGTTTAAATTCTTAAAACTACTACTTACGAACAAACCTAACCTAACTCATTGAAATGCGAGGATGGTTCACATTGCAATGCTCAAGAAATTGAGTTTTATGCAGGAGTATCGATAGGATCAGTACAGAGTACCTTACTCTTTTTCTTACATTTACTCCATTGTTTTCCTTCAGTAAAACATTATGATGATAGTTCCACCCCACTATCACAATAATAAGCTACGAAAAATCAATTTAGAAAATTAAGCAATACAGTCCATCTTACTCCTTTCGTTTTCCGCGTAAAACTCCCTCATACCATTTTGTTTGTTTAATTTTGTCTGACACACTAGGCTGGATAAGAAATTAAAACAAAAATTCATAGATATTTAATTTTTTAATTTTCAGGAAGCAAAAGCCAAAGCGACCCAGAAAGGCCCACTCGCGCAAGGTGGAATAAAGAAATCTGGAAAAAAGTGACACAGTGCATACAATTCCATTGTATTTAATTTATAGGATGTAAATTTTATGTAAGATGAAAGATCTATGTTAATTGATTTGTGGCTTAAACTCAAACGTTTTGAAACTGTTAGGGTATGTAATGCATTTGTTTACTAAATAAATTCATAAAAATTCAGTTTTTTTCTTTTTATTCAAACTCGAAGGAATGATACACTTATAACATATTTGATTACGGAGATCGCACGTGACGTAATTACGCTTGGACAGCATGGTAGCGGCGCGGCGACGAAGCGGTGGCAGCTTAAGTTCGATTGCCACAAGGAAGAAGTAGAAGAAGAAAATCGTCTGCACGAGCGCTAAGATTGATACGGCTGCATATAACGAAATTTCTTAGGCTACTATAATTTCGTTACATAAAAAGTAAACTGTCAAAAACGTTTTGTTTCGTGGATTTTGTGTCAATTTCCCGCACTTTGCAAAACTTTTGAAAGATTTTTTTGAGTGTTTTTAGATGGATCGCACTGAAAAGTTTATGTATTGATATTTGTGTTTTTAAAATCCTTACCTAGTTTTTGTTTTAACTAAGTTTTCAAATTTGGATTAACTACCGGGATGTTAAATTGAGGTAAGTTTGTGCCTTCTTGTGGTGTCCTGAGATTATTCATACGATCGGTCTAGTTATTAAAATTGTTAGGTCATTTAATTTAATAACAAATAACTAAACCTAGTGTTCTTCAAAGCGTAAGCTTTTAATCAGAGAGTCATTAGTAAAGTTAAATGCTTATAAATGCTAATAATAAGTGTTGGTTGGTAGCAACAAAATCTTTTCCTGTTTTTTACGTTATATATTTGTTTTGTTCTTTATATAACTTTACAACTAAAACTACATAATTATTACCCAACATACTTTACTAATTAATACACAATAGTTTTTTCTTACTGAACCTAATCCAAACAAATAATAATACTAACTAACACAAACTTTTTTTCAGGCATTGGGTGCCACACAGCAAACTGTTAACAAATTGATATAAATTGAGACGAACTTTCCTGGTTTTAGTTATGGATGATTTTGAACTAAAAATCAGAACTTTTAGGGTTAATAATCCTTTCAATACTTCACCACATACACTTCAATCCCTTTGTTGTAAAACTATAGGTACTAATGCAAGTAAATTTTACACACTTACATAAATACCATGAAAATAGTGGGGAATGTGAGCCAGGCGACCCCATAATATCAAATAATGTTGACAAAGATTTGACTGAAAATCTTTGTTATACTGAATTGGTTAATTGCAAAGTCTATCCTGAAAAACTTAACCTGGATATTCATGCCAAGGAATGGATGGATTTGAAAAAACTTGATTATATTCATCAAAATCTTGACAATAAAGATGATCTTACAACCAGCTCTACAGACAATTTTCCACAGATATTAGTCAATAATAGTGTTGTTAATGGGTCTCCAGTTGCTCAAGCTGAACATGTTAAGTGTAAATCATTGAACAAAGATAATGGAGATAACATTTGTAAATTTGATAAGTCTCAACAAGAACATGGAGTTAATGATTTGATAATTTTAAGTTCTGATGGGGATTCTGACTTAAAATTGCCAGATGATATTGATTCAATTTCCCTTAGTTCTATAGAAGCTTATGAACAATACATTCAAAATGGAAAAGTGACTATCGAAATAAGCCCCCAGCTTCAATACATTACCAACTTTGATGCGACAACATCTCCAAAAGTAATGAAACAACTGACTAGAAAGACACCTAACGTTAGTGCAACACCTGCTTCTAAATTTAGCACACAAGTAACTACGGAAATCCCTTTAAAATGTTCTAAGACTTCTAAAGCTGGTCACAAGGAAACTATTGAGAAATGTACCATAATTTCGCTTACTTCAGACAATGATGATTCTTGTAGTGGATACGATTCGTCAGATTTCGAGTTCATAACGGAAGAAGAAGCAAAAGCTGATAGCCTTATTATAAACTTTAATAACACAAACACTGCATTTAATAAAGAAACTTGTCGAACAATCGAGGTTTACAAAGAAAAATCTGCACAAAGAAGACTAATTCCTACACTAGCAGCTAACAATGAAAACAATGAAGATTACAGACAGAATCACCAAATACCAAACGGGGATGAGTATTTCGATCTATTCAGAGGTATCTACGCTCCTACAGCGCCATGGTACTATGAAAACAAAAGTATGGGAGTCATGGTGAATGACTATTCGGGTATTGGGTTCGATAATTCGGGTATTGGGTTCGATATTCGGGTTTTGAGCAGGCAAATAAAAGAGCATCAGCAAGAAAGTGAGGAGTGTAAGTGTTTACATGATATGGGCTATCAACTTTGTGTGCGATTTCCCTAACACAGCAGGGACGGTTAAGGGGCGCGTTCTGAAGTAGATAATAATAATAAAATAATAATAGTCCTCCTGGCCGATGTGAGCGCAATACACAGGTGCACTCACTGTACCATCACTCTTAAAGTTCGGTGAGACGGCAATCCGACATGACCGGAGAGAGATCAGGCGGGGGACCCAACGGCTAAACGTGCGCACCGAGGCACGGGAAAGTAGATACCTAGACTCAACGTGGAATAGGGTAGTTGACACTCACTACGAATCGTTGATGTACTTTTTATCAGCAGTCAAAACGGTTTTCTCCTTTGAGTTTGTATGGAAATAACACACTTTGACGTCATCGAGTGCAATGCCGACTAAGTGACTTTTTATCGTTTGAATTTCAATTAAAAATCAAATTTTATGAACTACAGAAAAATATTAATGAATGGGGATCTGAAATTATGAATTCTTTTATAGTAAATCAGTTTTTGAATAGTGGAAACAAGCCTATTAACCTCTCCAAGCCGCTGTCCAGTCTCGGATTTAGCCCTATCCCTCTTAAAAGCTATGATAAGCTATAGGCTTATTAAAGACCATGTGTCGGCCAAGAAGACCCAAAAATACGAAATGTTTTGGGAGTACAGCCTCTGCACCCATCGCGTCTTTGTTAATCATAACACGCTCCATTCTTTTTAAAGTAATACTACCTTTTCCAGATAAAGAAGAAGCCGCTGAATGCGCTAAGAAAATACTCAACATGTATCCTGGAGAGAATCGGAAACGTAGAAGACGATTTTACTAACTATTTGTACTTACTTATATTTTAAAGAAACTTTCATGTTACCCAGTTCCTGCTAATACTATTTTATTACATTTACCTACTTGTTTTTTTCTTCTTTTTATTTTTTAGAGAAAATATAAACCTCTGTCTACGCTAGATAGCCCCATTTCATATCTTAAATAGTTTTGTTTTATCCTGATTATCATTCACGTTGTTAACTGTCGGCCTGAAAAAATATTTTCATACCTCATAGGTATGTACCCAAAAATAATGGAAAGTCTTAATAAATCAGTTAAGGTGTAAAAAGGTACTGAGGAAAAAAATTCTTGTTACCATAGGTATTTATGATGGGGTATAATAATAACATGTTCTTTTATACGAGTAATTTATTGTAATATTTACAATGAGAGTTAAAATCTAAATTACTTATTACTAGGATGATATAAATTTTATACTAATAAAATGTACTTTTTATTATAGCTTACTGCTAATTTCCTTTTACAAAAGTTATGTATTGAACAAGTCATATTTCTAATTATGATAAACTATTTTCTAACTATGAAATAACAAAGTGTTGTTTTTATTAGAGAAATGGAAGCATACTAAACATGAGGGTAGAAAAAAACAAGGTTTTACCACAATCAATTTATACAGTGTCTGATCGTTGTCTTATTATAAGTCTAAGTTTAAAGTTAAAAACAGCATAGTGAATCCAATGGAAACATGCATAATACATTGCTGGAATATTTTTATATTAAAAATCTTTTTATATTATATTATTACTAAAAAAGGATCAAAAATACTGTGGTGTTGCATGTTAGTCGTTAAACAAGCCAGAAACTGATTTTCAGGATAAATCACACCAATTCAAGTAATTGAAAACATTTCCAAAATGAACATGCAACATTTTCACTACAATTAATATCTTCATTTTATTTTGGACAGCGGACATTTTGACAATCAAGAAAGATTTTTAACAATAGAAACAAACAATACAAGTTAATTTAAACCCATGCCACAATGTCTATGTAAATGAACTTATGCAGTCAAAAAAAAAAACTAAAAGTAAAAAAATCTGATGTCAAAAATAAATCATAAATAATATAAGGTATAAATTACAATTGTTTGTTTTTAGTTGCTGGAGATTAACATAATCTGAATTCTTTCGTATGTCATATTATCTATCTAGTATCTTGGAAACCTTAAAGGGTCCGATGCATGGAACTATCCATAATAGGGTTTGCGACACCTGTTGTATTTTTTACTAAATAGATCAAGCTAGGGGACCTTACGACCAGGCTTAACGACTAACATCTATCGATATTCACCGGGACCAACAGCTTAACGTGCCTTCCGAAGCACGGAGATGCTTGTAAATACCGTCACTTAAAATGGTCGGAATGGTCACCCATCCTAAACATGAGTGTGCCTTAGGTTGCTTACTACACTACTAAAGCGCTGCACAAACAAAATTTATTTAAACAAGATACATATTAGTCGTTAAGCCTAATAAAATCTCGACAGTAAGGTTGGTCACTTACAAGCAACCCGCACTGAGCTCGCGTGGTGGAGTGTGGCTCGTACCACCTCACAGTTGAGGTGAGGCTTGTGCCCAGCAGTGGGACGTGAATAGGCTGATGAGAAATACCAAGCGGTGCATTCGATGTCATACATAAAGAAAATGACGGTAATTTACTACACAATCACACATACATATCGTCACACATAGGCCACAAGTTATACAATTTACTTTTTCGCTGATAAGCAACATCTGATCTATCTTATATCAGTTGAAACAAGTGTTGAGTCTGATGGTTTATATGTCCTGTGAATTATATCTATTGATTGATATACAAAACCAAGATTGTTCGACAAAAATATTTCTCATCATCTTTGATTGTAGGTGCTTAGCCTACCTTATCTTACTAAAAACATGTCATAATATGGGCCATAACTTACTAGAACATTATTAGCAGAATTAAACGAACGTATTTATTTCTCTTCTTTATAATAGCGAGCTCAAGTATACCACATATTTCTCATTTCTAATGGAAATAGTTTGAAAACCTTGCCATACAGGCAGGGTTCGTTTGCTATCTGTCATAATATGAAGTGAATGACAAAATTTTCTTAAAAAATCTTATTCGATCGCCATACGTTTATTTTAAGGAAAATCGCACCATCCTAATGCTTTAGTAATTTATGGTTCGAAAATGTATTAATTAACAAATTTTGAGCTTCGAAATTCATAAAAAGCTAATTTTAATATTTATTTTAACACTAACAACTAGGAATTTAGTTCGTACCGTGTCCGGCCTCGTGGCGGGATAGTATAAAAAAATAAAATCCTCATTTTTTTGCCGCTTGCAACACCTAGAATTTGGACTTTCTTTTCGCTGGCGACCTCGGGGGCGGTGGTTCAGTCTTCTTGCTCTGTAAAAAAAATATCAATTTTAAAATTAACACAGATGTTATCCAAAAAGTCTGAAACTTTGAACACTAACTTTTCAGTTAAAAAACCTGAATGAGCCAGGAAAACAACAACAGTGAGCTTCAACGGCTGGGCGAATTTAGACTAGCCATAGCTAACAACATCACGGTGATAATAATAATAATATTAATTTGACTTGACCGTTATTCGAAGCTTAGTTTATATTGAGATAGGCACTACGTTTCCCGCCATATGTCTGTCTCTTTCTAACAAGTTTTCCGTCCTTTTCTATCTTTGGTCCCACCACCTGGCAGTGGGGAGAGGCCGCTTGGAGCTGGTCTCGACATTTCTCGTCCATTGGTGTTTTGTTTCCCGCCGGTAACGTTCGGCTCGCAGAGCTTTATCGAACTCCGGCCTCATTACAAATTCTACCTACATTGTAGAAAGAAAATCAAGGTACTGTACAAAGTTGATATCTCGTAAGGAAAGTGAATAAATTCACGTAAGTACCCTTCATTTCAACGATATTTAATTGAATTGCATATTAACGAATGAATCGGGTGATCAAGTGTTAAATATTTCACGATTACGTTCGTATTTTTGCATTGCACCATTTTGCTGAGTAATGAATATTGAGAAATAACGGTTTTTCCGTTCGGAATTTTTTTTTTTCAAAAGGAAAAATAAATTTCCTTTTGAAGGTTAGAAATTGATTTCGTATCGCTTCCGTTCGTATTTTCTAGGATTTGCAATAGATTTGAGTGTCGATTTTTCACATTTTGTTTTAGTATGGAGGCAGATAAAGAAGTTACTAATGATCCATCCCAAGTTCAGGCGGGCCCTTCTGGCTTAAAACGAAAACGAAAACTTTCAAGCAGTTCTAGTTCCAGTAGTTCAAGTGACAGCAGCAGTTCTTCTTCTTCTGAAACAAGTCATGATCGTAACCGACGTAGGAAAAGGAGGGGAGTTAAACATAAACGCGTCGCGAATAGGAAAATTTCTAAGTTGTCCAAAGCTGTTCGCGACCTACGTGAGCAATTATGCAGAAAATCATTAGATTCAGTTCATACAAGCAAAAACGTTGATCGTGACGATGCAATTTCATTGTTATCTCATGTAAGCAGTGAATTTTGTGAACATGTACCCCACAGTCAAACGGAAAATGAGGTTTCTAAATGTGACGATTTTACCGTAAATATTGGAACTAAGTTAAAAGAACCTGCCGTGCCCAAGGCCCCTGAATCATTTCTTAAGTTATTGATTGATGTTCAACATTTAAATAGTGATGCGTGGAATGATATCAGGTATTCTGAAACCCAAAAATCGTACACATTTTCGCCAGGTTTTAAGGATCTTGATGTGAACGAGGAGGGTAAAGGATTCGAATCGCCTCGTCATTTAGCATATTCAGACAAAGCCTTTGCTGCTCTTACTATGTGCGTGTTAAAACAGCAAGAGTCTTTACAAGCCGCTCTTCGAGAGCTGGTGTCATGGTCAAGGGAATCGCAAGGTTTCAGCGTCGCAGAACTTAACGAAAAAATTATTGAAATTTTTGCCTCAGGGCAGTTCCACAAAATTTCCTTAGATTTGTTACAGCTCATTTGCGGCCATCGAGCTGAAGTGATTGAAATGCGCCGGCAGTCTGTGATAAAGCACGTTAAAGATCCAGTGGCAAAAACGATGTTACGGAAAATACCTCCTTCAAGCACACATCTGTTTCAAGCTGAGCAATTCACTTCAGCTGTGGACAAATCAGGAGGTGTCAAGAAGTGCTTTTGGCCTGCAAATAAGCCTAAGGGTGTTTCTACCTCGCAGGTAGATAGAAAACGCACCCATGTTCCCTCGCAGGGGACTGATTTCCATAAGCAACCCTCGCAGGGTTGTCACGGATATTCCAATATTTGTGGACATGGACAGAGTGCCAATTTTGCACCCCCGCAGGGTGGATACAGATCATGCAACCATGATAGACAAAGAAATTGTTCGGTCGCACCGAATCATGTGAATAGCGATTCCTTTCGCGGACGCCCGTCCCTACCTGGTACTAAGCCTCAATCACAAAACAAAGGACGCAAACGAAACGCTTTACCGTCCAACTATAAAGACAATAAGCGGCGGAGATACTGACTCCACGAAATTCAGAGCTGGGCGCCTGTATTATTTCCAAAATCAATGGATGCAATTAAGAGCACCCAGCTATATTTTAACGGGATATCGAATTCCCTTCTTACAAAGACCTCCTCTGATTTATCCCAGTGTTCTGGAAAATGCAATCTCAACTCCGGAATCAGAAGACATGACCCTTTTGATCAATCAAATGAAAGATCAGGGTGTGTTGGAAACTGCCGAACTGTCACCAAGCTTCCTATCCACAATGTTTCTGGTTCCGAAAAGCGATGGTTCTGTTCGTCCCATCTTCAATTTGAAAGCTCTGAACGAGTACGTTTTCACAGACAAGTTCAGACTTATAAATGTACAGCGTGTTCCAGACTTTCTACAACCAATGGACTGGCTTTGCAAAATAGACCTGTCACAAGCATACTTTCACCTTCCTGTAGCTCGCAGCCACAGGAGGTTCCTACGGCTTCTCTATCGAGGCGAATTGTTGCAGATGACGTGCCTCCCTTTTGGTCTCAGCACTGCTCCAAAGGTTTTCGCAACAATGACCAATTGGATTGCGCAAATCCTGAGGAACAAGGGCATACGAGTCATTGTATTCTTGGACGACTTTTTATTGGCCAACCAGAACAGACGTGTACTTCAGATCCATGTCGCCCAGGCAGTCGACACTTTGGAGACATTAGGGTGGATGGTCAATTACAAAAAGTCCGTACTGGTACCCGTAACGAGTCTTACTTACTTGGGTGTTCTGTGGGAGCCATGGTCCAACCAGAAACGACTACCAGAGGAGAAGTTACAAGCTCTATTTTGCAAAATAACCCATGTGGTACGCACAAATCGCATGTCATTCAAAGAACTGCAAAGCCTCGTTGGAGTCCTAAATTTTGCAAGTTTTTGTGTCCCAATGGGCAGACTAAATTACCGCGAGTTACTTTACCTCCTGAACAAGATGCTGAAAGCGAATCTGACCAAAATAGACCCTATACCACCGGAAGCAATGCAAAACCTAATTTGGTGGCTTCAAAATCACGGACGTGCGTCAAAAATTCATGTTCCACCCCCGTCGCATTTTCTGACCACAGACGCTTCCGATGTCGCCTGGGGAGCACGTCTGAACAATTTGTCGATTTACGGTACATGGACAGAAAACGAAAAGACCCTCCATTGCAACCAAAAAGAATTACTGGCAATCCTAAAAGTATTTCAAGGTCATTGTCTGCTCCTGAGCTGCAGTACGGTGTTGATACAAACCGACAACAAAACAGTTGTAGCTTATCTGCGTCGCGAAGGAGGTACCAAATCGATGGGTCTAATGAGCATAACATATCAGATATACCAGATCTTGGATCTTCACCAGATCCATTTCAAAATCCACCATATTCCTGGAATATACAACTCGCACGCAGATCACTTGTCAAGGCTTCAACGAGCTCCAGAATGGCATATACTTCCAGCTTGCACAGACAAAGTCTTTCAAAAATGGGGAACGCCCGTAATGGATCTTTTTGCGTCCAGCCGAGCTCATGTAGTCGTGAACTATGCGAGTCTGGACCAGAACGACGATCAAGCGTTAATTCACGACGCCTTCTCGCAGATTTGGAACTTTGCACTAGCCTGGATATTTCCACCCCCGTTCCTGATTCCAAAAGTGTTAAGACATCTGAATCAGTGTCAAGGGACCTACCTTCTGGTGGCACCTCGCTGGGAACGCGTCTTCTGGCGAGCGGACCTCAAGGCTCGAGCCCTAGCAGCTCCCTTCACTCTGCGACACCTAGACAAAGTCTTAATCGACACGTCAACCAATCTACCACCACCAAAGGTCCACGAAATGACGCTCGAGGTGTGGAAATGTGGGGGTGGTCCGATAAACTGACAGATTGGAATATAAATCAACTAAAACTTCTTCAAAACTCTTGGCGACCCTCGACAATTAAAACTTATAGTAGCGCATGGAATAAGTGGCTGGATTGGACTAAGCAACAAAATATCAACCCAGCTAACCCTAGTGGAAGTGAGGTTGCTCGATTTTTATCAGATTTACATCTAATTTATAAACTGTCACACAGCTCCATAATGTTACACAAGTCAGTTGTTTGCACCCTCTGTAATCCTGACAAATCTGGCGAATTAAGTGGCCATTATTTGGTTAAACAGATTTCAAAATCTATACAATCACAAAGACAGGAATGTCCTAAGCCTCCAATCTGGAACGTTGATGTCCTAGCTTCTTATTTGAAAAGCTACACGATTGATTGGAAGAATTGTTTTCAAGTCCAAAGACATACTGCGGCTCTTTTACTCCTGTGCTCGGGTCGCAGGGTTCATGATTTAACTCTGCTTCGTACTGACCCAGAACACTACAAGGAGTATGATGATTTTTTGATTTTATGGCCAGTTTTTGGCTCGAAAACTGACTCGTCTAATTACCGACAGTCAGGTTGGAAAATGTTGATTAATTCAGAGGATAGAAAGTTGGATCCTGTATTTTGTATCAAACAATCAAACACCCTTTTAGAAAGCCGTAGAAAATTGTGCAATGAGTCTAGTTTATTTATTAATTTTAGAGGTGACGCCAAACCGGCATCTAGAGCTGTAATTGCCGGTTGGATTAAATCGCTGCTTAAAGAGGCGGGTATCTCTGCAACCCCAGGTAGTTTTCGGTCTGCAGTTGCATCTAAGAACTGGTGTGATAACTACCCTTTAGAAGATATACTGGCAAGAGGCAATTGGCGGTCACAGAATACTTTTTGTAAATTTTATAAGCGTGAAGTTTTACCAAATCCTTCAACCGCTTCAATGAGTCGGTTGTTTAATCCAACTTAATCCAAATTAATAACTTCTCTTGATTATTATTTTTGTAAAGTTTAAGTTATGATTACTTACTCAAATACTCAAATTCATTCCAATTATTATTATTGTGATTCTTATTATCCAATCAAATAAATAAATACTTTATCATTATTATTTATTTTCAATAAAACCTATCCACCACCAGGCGATAACAAACATACTCTCAATATAAACTAAGCTTCGAATAACGGTCAAGTCAAATTAATAGGAGCGTTTTACCTACCAATAAAACGCATATTAATTTACTTACCTTATTCGAAGCTTAGAGTCAAGCTGCCTGGTGAATTGACACAATGGACGAGAAATGTCGAGACCAGCTCCAAGCGGCCTCTCCCCACTGCCAGGTGGTGGGACCAAAGATAGAAAAGGACGGAAAACTTGTTAGAAAGAGACAGACATATGGCGGGAAACGTAGTGCCTATCTCAATATAAACTAAGCTTCGAATACTAAGGTAAGTAAATTAATATGCGTTTTATTGGTAGGTAAAACGCTCCTAATAAATATTTCACAACAATCACGCCAATAATTCTCTTGTCCCAAATTAAGCTACGAGGCTTGTGTTATGGGTACTATAGACAACGGATAAACATACTTAAATACTTTTTTTTTGTAAATAAATACATATTATACATAGAAAACACCCAGACCAGTGCAAACACACATGTTCATGCACACTTATGTTTGCACTGTGCGGGGATCGAACCCTTGGTTTTAGAAATCCGACATGTGGACCACCGTACCAAGCGGTCGTCAATTAAAAAAAAAAAAAAGCTTTGAATTTTGGTCGCATAAACTGAATTATTCTTTCAGTGAGCTTCAGCCGCTGCCTGGACTGATTTTGACCAGCTATAGCTAACAACCACCGTGATTAAATTGAATGATAATTTAATCACAGTGGCAATAAAAAAACCGCTTTGAATTCGGTCGCATTAAATTGATTTTTTCTTTCGGCCGTAACATTGACAATATTTTTACGCAATAGATTACTTAATAAATACGTAATTACGAAATACCTACTATGTAGCGGCCTACGGTTTCCAGTTTATCTTTTGACGGCCAAGTTTTTGGCAAAAAAACTGCTCAACTGTCAAAATTGTGTGAAAAAAAGTCTTGTATAGCCTTTGCTGTTCTGTCTTTATGTTTCATTGAATGTTAGTTTTTAAGATGTAAGCAATAAAGATTTGTGCATTTGTACTTGTCTAGGATGTTTATAATTGTACAAGCTGATCCGGCAAATGTTATCACTAAGGGGTGTGAAAAATAGATGTTAGCCGATTCTCAGACCTACTGAATATGCTCACAAAATTTCATTAGAATCGGTCAAGCCGTTTCGGAGGAGTATGGGAACAAACATTGTGACACGAGAATTTTATATATATAGAGACTAGCTAACCCGGCAAACGTTGTTTTGCCATATAAATTATTGTGGACAACCCTTATCATATCACTCAGGGATATGAAAAATAGATGTTGGCCGATTCTCAGACCTACTCAATATGCTCACAAAATTTCATAAGAATCAGTCAAGTCGTTTCGGAGGAGTACGGGAACGAACATTGTGACACGAGAATTTTATATATATAGAGATATAGATTTAAGTATTTTTATCCGTTATTCTAGTCATCGTAGCAAAAGCTAACGCTTAGTTTTGGGTTCGGTAATTGGTGTGTTCGTTAAATTCGTTCGTCATTATTATTATTATTAAAAAAAAATATTTTAAGTCTTCGCACATATAACAAACGGATAGCCATTTAATTTATAAAAATAAATACATTGAAATGAGACACTTTTACGGATTATTTCGCGATTTATTTACATTTTGTTTTAACCTCAAGGTTAAGTCTCAATTTCAATGTCTACTGTTCGCGTAAACCGAAGAATCCAATAAAATAAATACAACAAATAAATATAGACATACCTCTCTCGACCGCTTCGCTCGCGGTTCCGCTATATCCTTCTCTTTATCCTCGGCTTTCTCCTCTTCACTATCTTTCTTCTCACTCTTATCGCTCGTTTTGTCCTTATCACTTGGACTTGGACTTTTTTCTTTCTCTGTCACACTATCCCCAACTTCATCTTGCTGTGTATCTTCTGTCGCATTTTCGGATTCCTTATCTTTAGCTTTGGAATCCTTTTTCGCATCCTTATTGTTGGATTCTTTCTGAGATTCCTTCCCGTTGTCTCTCTTAGAATCTTTGCCGTTTTCTTTTTTCGATTCTTTTCCGTTATCTTTTTTGGATTCTTTACTGTTTGATTCTTTTTTGGATTCTTCTTTTTTATTTGATTCTTTAGTTTTCGCTTCTTTGCTACTGGTAGCCTCTATATCTTTGTCAATCTCTTTTTCTTCGTTGTCATCTGCTGGAGTTACTTCTGTGTTTACTTCTTTTTCCGATTCCTGGTGGAGAAAAATATAATTTTATAAGCTAAGCAGACAAATAACTTTTTATTGTATAGTTGATGGAATCAGGCGGTACTTTGCGGTAATCGATGACTAAAGCTGAAAAAGAGAATTATTTTCAAAACATTCCTGTTGTAAGTTACAGTTGGGTGTATTTGGGTTTCTGCACTGGCGTCGTTTAGTGGAAATTTAAAGCAAAATAATTCTCTTTTGCAGCTTCCACTTTTTTTGCACACTAGAAAAACCATAACGTAACAATGTAGGTGATCTTATCATTGAGATGGCCGTCTTATGTTTAAACGAGCGTTCAACATTGTCTGATTTATTTGTGGTAAGCAGATGATCTACTACGAAAAACGAATTATCATAGTTTTTTCGTTGTACTCATGTTAGTAAGTTCAGGTAAACATCTTGGGCATCAGATGCGCATGTAAGAAGGGCGATTTTGCAATAAAATTATGTAATGCTTTATATATACACGTCCCACTGCTGTACACAGGCTTCACCTCAACTTGAGGTGGTACGAGCCATACTCCACCACCACCACACGGGCGAGCTGCACGACGGTTATATGATTTGAGAAAGACGTTTACGTACCTTAGACTGAGTTATCTCAGCGTCTGTAGATTTATTTTGTTCTTCAACTTGTTCCTCGGCGTCCGCTGGTGGTTCGCTGTCCTTTTCCTTCTCATTTTCTTTCTCTTTCTCTTCCTGCTGCTGCTTTCTAGAAGATTGCCGTTTTAACGCTGGCTTTGAAGGTGTGTTCGTTGCGTTTTTCTTTGGTTTCACTGTAAAATAAGAACGTATTAGAACGAAACTTATTTGAAGTGTCTGTCAGTCTGTAAATACATTTATCAGTAGGATCATAAAATATCCCAGAATAAGCCAAAAAAGCAGCTTCAACGGCTGGACGAATTTTAACCAGCCACAGCTAAAAAAAAACATTTACTTCGGAGAAACTTGTCTCCATAAAGATAAGTAACAATTATCTTAATATCTATGGTTAGTAATGAATATGAAATGAAATATGAAAAGTACATTTATTTATATTTTAAATTCTGAGCGGTCTATTTCCGCACACACAAAACCTGCAAATCAAAGTGCCTCCTAAAGATAGGTGCATCCATCCTACTTGCTATCATCTTCAGAATCTCGTTCCCGCTTTTTATCACTCTGGAGACGATGGAGAGTGTCTTTTTGCGCATGATTGCAAAAAAGTCATCTACAGCAGCGACCGCAAACATGTTTGATGCGCTGCAGAAACGCGGAAGCCGCAACAAGACCCTGAAGATGTTATTATACTGGACTCGCAAGGCACTATACGATCTCAGCGTGAAGTTGGACCTCAGGCCACAGGTGTAGAAACTCTGGCAGTATGCTCTGAAAAGCGTGATTTTGACATCCATACTACACCGCTTAAACCTATGAGCCAACATGTTACCTCTGACCGACAGTGCCCTGCATTCCCTCTCAATGTCCTCCTCGTCCTTCAGGGACTTTGTCACAATGTGGCCTAGATACTTAAACTGAGTGACACGTCTAAGAGGTACTCCGTTTAATTGAATTGAAGGCACATTTGCCGGTTCTCTCAATTTACCCTTAAACAATAGGAACTCACTCTTTCTTTCATTGTACCTCAACCCATACTCCACAGCATAGGCTTCACATTGGCTCAAAAGTGTTCTTAGTCCACTGATAGAGGGGCTAAGCTAAGAACCATCGTGATTAAATTATCTTTCGAATAACAAAAACCGCTCTGATATAGGTGGAACCGTTCGGGAGCTACGATGCCATAGATAAACACATACACACACACACACACACACACACACACACATACACACACAGAGACATAGGGATCCAACTTATTACACTCCTCTTTTTGGGGGTTAAAAACATAGTTGTATCTATGGCAATGAACATTTAAAAATAAATCTTAACGCTTTCTTTATTCAGTCAATCCACCCGTCTGCATAACATTAAGATATATTTTGCTCAATTCAAAATTACTTGATTCTGGATAGCTAAAAAAGCAAAATGTTCACTGTCACTGGCTGTATTGACTGTTAAATCTTTTTTTTTAAATTTCATAAGCAACATGTATAATTTTTCTTAAGAAATATATCAGTAATCATTTACTGGTGGTTATCTCCAGCCGAGTTGTGACTATCTCAATGGTAGCCATTCGCGCAGGAGATTTTATAGTGCTTTATAGTTATAGGGGTAGCCACGCACACACTTTCTGTTCCTTCACACTCATAGTTATCTTGTGTTTTTTCTCATTATATATTTTTTTAATGAACTCAATACTAGCTCTCTGCATGACCTAAAGGTTTTGACTACCAGAAAGTGCCTTTTAGTATGCCTTTTGTACAACTTTTATCATGCATAAAAGTTTTTTAAATAACTAGTTTGGCGGGAAGACAATCCGACATGACCAGAGTCACCTTTCTTAACATTACTTTAAGTAATTTTATTTTTAACCAACAAAGCATACATCACACATTAATATAAACTGATTTTTATTTTATTTAATAAGGACAACTAACAAAGCAACCAAGGGTCGCGGGTTCGATCCCCGTACAGTACACGCATAAGTGTGCATGAACATGTGTGTTTGTACTGGGTGTTTTCTATGTATAATATGTATTTATTTACAAAACTAATTAGGTATGTTTATCCGTTGTCTAGTACCCTTAACACAAGCCTCGTAGCTTAATTTGGGACTAGAGAATTGGTGTGATTGTTGTGAAATATATATTTATTTACACGGCATGCACAGATAACGTTTTATAACATACTAGCTGACCCGGCAAACGTTGTTATACCATATAAATTATTATCACTAAGGTGTATGAAAAATAGATGTTGGCCGATTCTCAGACCTACTCAATATGCTCACAAAATTTCATGAGAATCGGTCAAGCAGTTTCGGAGGAGTATGGCAACGAAAACTGTGACACGAGAATTTTATATATTAGATATGCGAATAAATAAAAAATCTAAATAAAAACAATACACCAAAAATAAAAAGCGCGCGAAATATTAATAAAATTTTTACTTGTCCACAAATTAGCGATGCGCGCGCATCAACGTCTTTTTTAGGCAAAGGTACAGACAGCCAGGATTACTAATGAAGTAAATATAATATTCTATATACTAATTAGGGATGCATCGATACGCCTTTAGGCCGATACGATACCGATACCGATATTTTTATAAGAAATTTCTCTAAGAATTAAAATTAAATTTAGGTAAAATATATAAAACACAAATTTGGTTAAAGTTTTTAATTTCTATGAAAAAATATAAGGAGTAACACGCTTTTAAAAAGATTAAAAGAAATGAAATTAAGAATTAAGGGTAATAATTACAATAAAATCAATAACTGTTAATAAAGCGCGGGGTTTCCCCGAGCTTAGATAGTCCGTGCCTCGTTTGCAACGAACTAGATCAAAAACAGATGCGCGTTTACATTACTTTTTAAAGCGCGAAATTTGAAAAGTATCGTTGTATCGGCAATAGAAATATCGCCGATGCCGATATATCGGCAAACCCAAAGTATCGCCGATATATCGGTATCGGTATCGGATGCATCCCTAATACTAATATGTAAAAGCAATATTTTTGTGTTTTTGTTACAGATAAGTGTTTGTAATTTATCGTCAAAATAAATAATAAATTAATGGAATTCACCGCAATCCACAGACATTCACCGCAATAAACATGAACCGGCCTCGTTTAAGCTTACATTAGTTTTGACTTTTATATGCAATGACGACTTTTTAAAACACTGTAAGTAATGTTACCTGGTGGAGCCTTCTTCTTGGCCGAAGGATCTTCTTCATCAGCTGGTTCATCCTCGTTGGCCGCGTCCACCGCCGCCTTCATGGTGTGCGATGTTGGCATTGTCATCTCTGCGAAAAAAATAAAATAGAATAGAATATAATATTTGAAACTTCAAAAACCTCCGATATGAGCCAGAAAAACAGTTTTTTTTAAATAAATTGTTTCAACGAACACACCAATTACCTAGCCCCAAACTAAGCGTTAGCTTGTGCTATGGTGGCTTAGATAAAGGATAGAAATACTTAAATACATGAGCACGAGCATTTTTCCTTAGCAGGATTCGAACCCGCGACAGCCGGTTTTGTAGTCTGGACCTCAGACCACTAGACCAAAGCTGGATGGATTTTGACCATCTATAGCTAAAAACCACCGTGATTATATTACCTTTCGAATAAATAAAAGAACCGCTATAAAATCCATCCATTCGTGAGTTTCGCCACATACAGACACACACACAACACAGAGGTCAAACTTAGGGGTTAAAAACAAAGCGTAAGCGTAAGCTTTTCGTCACTCAATAACTTGTAATAACCAACCTATATTATAATAACCAACTACCTAGTTGAGAGTATTCTTAAATATTAATGAAGTAATGTAATTAATGCCTTTGCACTAAGAAAGCAATAGTTTTCAAAACTTTTAAGTGTTTGCTTACAGCTAAAATGAAAAATGAGTGTTGCTTCGCCATGAGGCGAAGAGGATCTAACTGTACAAAGATTTTTCATTTTCATATTCTGGCCTGCGTCATGACTTCCATTTGTGGATCTAGTGGTCGAAAGGACCGAGATTTATCAATTGAGATTTTGACGACCACTTGGTGCACTGGTCCACATGTCGGACTTATAAAACCAAGGGTCGCGGGTTCGATCCCCGCACAGTACAAGCAAAAGTGTGCATGAACATGTGTGTTTGTATTGGTTTGGGTGTTTTCTATGTATAATATGTATTTATTTACGAAAAAAGGATATGAGTATGTTTATCCGTTGTCTAGTACCCATAACACAAGCCCCGTAGCTTAATTTGGGACTAGAGAATTGGTGTGATTGTTGTGAAATATATATTTATTTATAATCACTAGAGAATGGTTAGGCCATTGTCATTCTTTCTGTTAATGATTGAGGTAATCATAAATAGTGTTATACAAGAAATAAACAAATAAAATTGTCCATACCAAGCGGCTCATGCACCAGCTCCAGCAGCTCGTCGGCCGACAGCTTGGCGGTGGCCTTCTTGAACTGCAGCACGCGCTCCGAGAAGAACTCCCAGAAGGACAGACCCTCCGGTGTCACGAACAACTCCTGCGCATACATGAATTAAAAATTCAATTTAATTCATTTATTTATTTTGTAAGTGTTTGTGGTTACAAGATGTTAAAATATAATAGTATACAGTACATCTATATATCTCTATATATATAAAATTCTCGTGTCACAATGTTTGTTCCCGTACTCCTCCGAAACGGCTTGACTGATTCTTATGAAATTTTGTGAGCATATTGAGTAGGTCTGAGAATCGGCCAATATCTATTTTTCATATACCTTAGTGATAAGGGTTGTCCACAATAATTTATATGGCAAAGCAACGTTTGCCGGGTCAGCTAGTAATATATAAAAGAAAGTGGTGTTAGTTACACTTTTTATAACTCAAGAACGGATGAACCGATTTGGCTGAAAATTGGTGGAGGTAGCTTAGGACCAGAAAACGGACATAGGATACTTTTTTATCCCGTTCGACCGCGATTGTGAAAACAAAGGCATTCCACGCGGACGAAGTCACGGGGGGCCACTAGTTGTATACATAATAGTATAGTATACAATACAAAAGGAATTATTTCACTAAGCTCACAGTCTATATATACCAATGTTTTGTCTCCGGTTACAATGCGGTTAAAATAAGTGCTTATGACTTTCCAATTAAAAAAAACACCCTACATGAGACGGTCACATTACATATACCTATAATCATTTTTGGAGTTATCTTTCATTTTAAACGTTAAAACCGTATAAAATTGAATCCAAATTAACCCATTTATTACGAGGAAAAATTATTGAAGCTATCAATATGAACTTTTGATATGATGTTACAATGACTTTAAACAACACAAGAAAAATAGGGAAAAAAATGTTTTTACTTCGGAAAAGCGGGAAATGGGTGTTCCTTTTACGGCCCACTAGTAATTTACACTACTATGGGGTCATATTTATAGTAAAGACTTGAATATAGATTTATATGCATTGAAATTAAAAAAAAAACATGTTTGTTCTATATTTATTTATTATCTTTTAGTAGTACAATTTATTTACATAAATTATGATCTTACTCATCTTTTGATTGATATTTTTCAAAATTTTGAGATGCAAGTTGACATTACACTTTAAACAAAAAAAGCTTGCTTTTTTTGTGACACATATGGCACCTAAGGCGATCCGTCTTGTACCTAATAATATGACCTTTGTTATCATATCGCGACTCCTCAAGATAGGCCTTTGAAACACGGCCTCCCTTTCGAGTACCTTCTTTTTTGTTGGTTTCTAACAATCCTGTTGCAATACTTCGCCTGAAACTCAGATGGTCATAATCTCTACCGTCTCTTTTACAGAGTTGCCATGCCTTATTTACTGCCATAGCTAGGCAGTGACATAAATGTGAAAAGTACCAAAGTACTTTTTCCCACGAATTGACGTCCGGTACAGACCAATATTTTGGTCAAATCGATCTACACCGCCCATATTTTCATCATATGCTTTGATTGTAGTTGGTCGACAAGAATGTATTTTTTTGGTACGGTCGAACCACAATATGTAGCCGAGGCGAGTACTTCCAACCCAAAACTGATAGCCCCACCTTATTGGTTTCTCTTATAAATTGTTTACAAGGATGGCCACCGTAATATGAGACCATAGCTTCGTCAACTCTATGATGCTCTTCAAATGGTGCAAAACTTACAAAATCAGAATTGAATTTATTGAACAATGGACGTAGCTTAGGAAATTTATCATCATCAGACAATTTTGTGTCTTCATCTGAGGACTCAGCGTCATGTTGATGAAATTCAGCTTCAACACGAAGCTGAGGACCAGGAAGATTCGACAGCGATACTTGATTTTCGTCACCAGAATCCTCGTCTGTGACGTCAGCAGTGGAATTATCTGGCGGTAAAATTGAAATATAATCTGGAATGGGTTCATCCTCATCATATTCCAACACTTTAAGTTCCTTTTTCGAGCCCTAAAACAAATTAGAAATTACATTATAGTTGGTTGGATCATAGTAACGCATTTTACTATTGGTCCTTATAAGGAACACTGATAAAAAAGTAAAATGGCACCAAGACAATTATAATTTTGTAACTAAAAACACTAAACTTTAATCGTTTTTACTGTAACCCATCCAATATAACCTATAAAATATAAATAACTTATAAAATAAAGGAGTAACATACCTGTTTTGACTCATGATGAAAATACTTAATCAATTGAAGTCCAATAAATCAGCCCAGAATAATAAAAAAACGTTAGATTACGTTTAAACCTATTAACTACGAGGACTTAGATCGCACTAGACGCAGGAAAGTAAAAAATATCTACCCTCCTTAGAAAAAAAATTGGTTGCCTGTAAAGTCGGTATACGCGCGAAAGTTTTACGTGACAACGACTCTGAGTGGTAAAATAATTTTAATGTGAATATTCATTCGTATAACATGAACCGGTGTGTATGCCTATCTCTCTCTCTCTCTCTCTCGCTCTGTCTCTCGCGCGAAACGTGAGCGGAGCAGCGTAACGCAGTTTCTTGAGGTGTCACCCGGCAAACGAATTTATAAGACGTTGTCACGTCAAAATATTTTTAACTTGTCATGGTCCATTAAAGGAACACTAGTAATAACTGGGTTAATCGCCATTTATGTTAAAAATGCTTGAATGTCTTTAACAGTTCCAAAAAAAGGTAAATATCAACACCTTGTTCGAAAATAATTGTAATAGTTTTCGACCTATCATCTTCTTAATCTTTACCTAAACCTTTAATTGATAGTGCAATTAGCAACACTTTTTTTACTGCATGTAAGTATTTTGTTTGGTGAATTGTAACTGTCGTTGGTGTGCCTAATAAATAAAATAAAATTAATCTTTTATTTCTTACTTTCTTACAAAAAGCGTTTCCACATCACTAACCTTGAGACTTTTATAAACAGCATCGGCTTGTTTCCGTATCCTGTGCGCCTGTTTGCTGAACACCAGCGCGGCGCTCTCGCTCAAATCCCAAGATGGCGTGTTGCCCACGTACGCGCGCATGCGCTTCACCGTCTCCAAGCAGGTGGGGTGCTTGAGCAGCATTAGAGGTTTCACTTCCAGTTCTGAAATTATTAAAAAAATATAAATAAATAAATATACAACAACATCACATACATTGATCTGACTCCGCGATAAGTAGCTTAAGCACTTGTGTTACAGATATCAGAATCAACAGTGGTATTACAAATAAACTTAAATAAATACATATTATACCCAGACCAGTACAAACAGACATGTTCATGCACACAAATGTTTGTACAGTGCGGGGATCGAACCTGCGACCTCTTGGTTAATAGTCAACTTCTTGACCAATTACACCAAAGTAGTCGACATAATGATTTTTAATTTTTTCTTTGAAATGCAAAACTTAAAAAAATATTATCTTTCCCTGATCTTTATTGCTCCACTAAGATAAGACATCCTGTATTTAAGTTGCGTTTTATGTCACGTTCTTTATGAATAAAATTTAAAGGGTTTTTTTTAAATAGCTTACTCATTAGCTCATTAAGCAATTTATAATTAATTTTCTCTATCAACTTTCTCGAAATACAAGCTAAGGTCGTGGCAATCAGCTCTATATTATAGCCTCCTAGCCGAATTTTGATCACGGTCGAAAATTTCACTGAGATGAGCCAACTAAATTAAATGTTCCTTTAACCAAAGGTTTTCTGGATGAGATCGCTACAAGCGATAAGACCGCCTTAGTTGTACATCTTACTCTGTTAAACTTGACTGTTATTTTTTTGTCTTGTACAATAAAGTGTTAATCTATCTTTCTATCTATCTACGCAAGAGATATTATAGTGCCCAAGTGTGTATGTGTGGAATACACAGGTGCACTCACTGTTCACTCTCTCATAGTTCAATGAGACGGCAATCCGACATGAAATACTAATACTAATAATACATATTGATAAACTTGACTGCCTCGCTGGTGTAGTGGCAAAGTTTCTGCCTTACATCCGAGAGGTCCTGAGTTCTAATCCCAGGTCGAGCCAAAAATTGTTTCTTAGATTTTCTGTCATGAATTTCTCTGCAACAGCTCGGAGTCGCGAAGTTGGCGGTGTTACACCCCCGTGCCTCGGTGCGCACGTTAAGCCGTTGGTCCTGCGCCTGATCTCTCTGCGGTCATGTCGGATTGCCGTCTCACCGAATTTTGACAGTGATGGAACAGTGAGTGCACCTGTGTATTGCGCTCACACTTGTGCACTATAATATCTCCTGCGTACTTGGCTGATCACTGTAGAGATTGGCCGCCGTGGTCGAAATCGGCCAGGAGGACTATTATAAGATAGACTTACCTATTAGTTCATCTAGCAGCTTAAGACACAGCTCAGTGTCAGCCTTCTCGAGACACAAGCAGGTCTTGATCTTGGCGTCCAGCTCTATTAGTTTCATTTCTGTTTTCAAGAATTGAACACGGGACTTCTTCTCTTCTGCAAAAGAAAATTTTGCAAAGAATTTGATATACCGACTATGTATTCGTTTTAATATAGGTATCTAGACGGATACATTAAAATTAAAGTCTTTATCAATAGGATCAGCTGGAAAATCTAATAAACCATGAGTTTTTTACTAAGTTCAGGGCCACTATAGCCGTAGCCATTACCTAATAATTTTGTTGTGTCTTTTTCTTTTGTTATTTTAGCTTTTTTGTAATCCTGTTTTTATTAATATCTCATTTCTGTCAAAATTATTCATTCTTATCAAAATTGTTTTAATTTTTATCATATATTGTAACGCCTAAGTTATCAAGCATGTTGTGTTCACCTTTAATTAATAGTACAAGGCTCTTTTAGAAAAACGAGTTTTTGCTCTCCCTCTTTCCACAGTTTTTGACGACCGTTTGGTGCATAGGTCTACATGTCGGACTTTAAAACCAAGGGTCGCGGGTTCGATCCCCGCACAGTACAAGCATATGTGTGCATGAACATGTGTGTTTGTACTGGTCTGGGTGTTTTCTATGTATAATATGTATTTATTTACAAAAAAAATGTATTTAATTATGTTTATCCGTTGACTAGTACCCATAACACAAGCCTCGTAGCTTAATTTGGGACTAGAGAATTGGTGTGATTGTTGTGAAATATTTATTTATTTAACACTCGGTTCGGGTGTAGATTTGGGGACCGCATTCGGGCAAAAATTTACAACTCCGTATTGCGTTCTTGCAACATCATGGCATGCACTGTCGCGGAAGTTAAATCGTTTCTAGTTAAATGACTGTTAACGGTGGATTATGGATCTACTGAAAATATTATGACGAGTTGATGCATAGTTTGTTATTTATTGTTGTGTTTTTCGATTTTGTTATAGCATTAGAAATAGCTGCAATGTAGTTCAAATCTTTTTAAGGAAAATTAAGTTTTTTATTATTGTGTATTCACGTAATTGGTTCTCCCATGTCACAGACTCTGCCTAGTTTGGGGACCCCTGCAAAATTTTCGTGCGTTTCAATCTACAAATGTAATTATTATTATTGTACTTATTATTAATTGATAGTGCAATAAGCAACACTTTTTTACTGCATGTAAGTCTTTTGTTTGATCAATAGGGATGTGGACTGTACTCAAATAAGTATATAATTTTACCACGAAAGGGTAGTTTCTATAATACAAATAATAAAAAACACAAAATTTTCTTCAACAAACAAGGGAATATTTATTTATTTAATAAAATGTAATTAAATATTTCACTCTCAAGTCACGTGACAATGAACACCAATCAAAATTCGTGACGTCACCTGTTGCCAAACAAGAATTTTCACTGTCAATTACTATGGTGTTTGTTGATATTTGGATAATATTATTGTTGTGATTCCTGTGAAATTTCTTCGAAATTCGTTCAATTTTCTTATTAAATCGATTTTTAAAGGCTTTCCCATAATGGAAAGTGGATATATAAAGGCAGATAGTTCAAATTTGCCAAGAATCGATTGCTTTACGGTGGCTAATTTCTTCGCAACAAATAGTAACTTCTGCTCTGCTGAATTTAGAAATGTGAAGACCTCCATGTAAGTAATATATTCAGGATACATTATAATAGCAATCGTAGGTATTTAAACTGGAAAAGTTACATTTATCAAATTAAATGATTGATGTATGATTTTGAGGTTATGTTTTATTTTTATAACAAATTGTTTCATTTCTTTTTAGCTCCTCGAGGCGGTCATATGGAGACGATGCTGTGGGATATGTCCAACTTCGTCGAGATTCAAAATTGTGCACAGTTAAGTGCAAAATTTGCCCGGAGCATAAAGTTCGTAGCAAACCATATTCAGCCACTATGGTTGTGGATGAAGAAAACGGTGAAATAGTAAGTGCCGAGTGTCATGATTGTGCTGCTTCTCAAGGAGGTTGCAAACATGCTGTGGCATTCATCATGTGGGTGCATCGCCGAAGTGAGGAACCTTCATGCACTTCTGTAGAATGCTACTGGAAAAAGTCACGTCTAGCAAAAGTAGGCACAACTTTAAAATTTGTAACATCAAAGGAGCTCTCTAAAGGGAATCCACGAAGTTACCTGCCAGATCCTAGTGTTTTATCTGAATTTTTAAAAGAGGGTAAGGAAAGAAAAATTAAAAATATTCAGTTGTTGAAACACCAGCCGGATTACCGCAAAGATGAAATTATAATGTGTTCAATGCACCAACTGTGCTTGAAATACAAGGATGCTGACTATGAGAGTTTTTTGGTAAATGCCAGCTCCTTAATTACTAAGCATACCATAATGGAAATTGAAAAACTCACAAGAGATCAATCCCAAAACAAATTATGGTTTGAGTTGCGATATGGACGCATAACTGCATCGAAAGCTTATTCGGTTAGTAAATGCAAAACCCCTGATGGAAGTTTAATTGCCCAAATTATGGGTGGCAAAATTCCTGATACACCTGCAATGAGCCGTGGGCGAAAATTAGAAGATGCTGTTCGCAAAATCGTAGAGATTAAACTTGGAGCAAAAATAGGAAAATGTGGATTAATGATTTCTCAAGAGTATTTGATGATCGCTGGTTCACCAGATGGTATAAGTGATGAATTTGTCATCGAAATTAAGTGCCCAACTAGTGCCAATAATTACAAGAACTATGTTCAGGAAGAACAACCTACAAAATTATATTATGCACAAGTGCAGTTACAAATGTTTTTGTCTGACAAGAAAAAGAGTTATTTTTGTGTAGCAGATAGTAACTTTGAAACCAATGAAAATGTGAATATCATTTGTGTTCACTTGGAAGTTGACTATGTTAATAATTTACTAGTTCAACTTTCAGCATTTTGGAAAGAGCATGTCTACCCATTGTTGAATAAAAGTGTACAATAAAAAATTAAACAATACTTTCCGTTAACCATGTTTTATTTTCAAACAGCCTTTCTAATATTTAAAATGATAGTTACTGTTTCATGGAAATTGTGAAATATTCAACAGTTACACTTAAATTTTATCTAGACTACTGAACCGATTTGAATGAAACAAAGCTCAGAACCATCTCGATTAAATTGGCTTAAAAATAAAGAAAACTGCATTAAAATTGGTCCAGCTATATGGGAACTATGGTGCCAAAGGCAGACATACAAACGTCTTGTTTGTATGTCACACTTTTAATACTCTCCTTTTTGTAGAGGGTTAAAACATTACATAGTAAAACTTAAGTCTAAACTTATTAGATATGATTTTCATCAGCCTATAGTATAAGTCCCACTGCTGGGCACAGGCCTCACCTCAACTATGAGGTGGTCCGAGCCATACTCCACCCCGCGGGCTCAGTGCGGATTGGTGCAGGGGTGGGTGTGTGTAAGGTAAGTGACCAACCTTACTGTCAGATGTTATTAAGCCGCGCGAGGGCCTCTGACTAGGCTAACGGCTAATATCTATCGATATTAACTGGGACCAACCGCTTAACGTGCCTTCCGAAGCACGGAAATACTTGTAATTAGATGTCACTTAAATGATCAGAATGGTCACCACTCCCAGACATGACCGCGCCTTAGGTTGCTTAACTTTTGGTATCACTACCAAAGCACTGGGACCACTGCGCCACAAGCACCTTATTAGGTGTGATGATTGTAATAAAACTAAACATGGTCTTTATTTAATGACAGAGTCCTGTAAATTTATCAAAGCACAAGCTATTATAATTACTTCATCTAATACCTTTATTAAATAGTTATTAATGCAAGCATGAGGTTTTAACATGGCAAATTCTCTTAAGCGGCGTATCACCCTCTCAATATGTATTCGCAAACTGGCAATTTGCTTAGTCTGGCGAGCTTCTTGCTTGGATAATTTTGATCCAGTACTAACACTTGGAGGTCGAACTAAGTGAAGACCTGCATGGAGTACCATCTGCTCTATATGCTTGAAACCCCTATCTGCCAGGATACATATCTCAAGTGCTGGATCCCGACGGGCTAGTTGAAGCCACATTTTCCGCATCGTTTTTGTACGTGGAACGTGAATAAATAGTTTTTTAGGTGTTTTAATAGTAGTACTTTTACACTGCGGCACCGCACAATATTTATAAAATTTAGAATCCATCTTAGTAGCACAAAACTATGAAATAGCTTTCTTTTACATACAACTTCGACAACGTTTTGGAACAGGTGACGTCACAGCGGTATATTTTGACAGGTTCGTTCGTTCTGGCGCGAAATTTGTAATACAATTTTAAATAATTTATTTTAAAGGTATTTGTTGTATTAAAAAAATAAATAAAAATATTTAGTGCTATATTTGGTACTTATAGATGGTTTTAAACACTTTCCCAAAAATAGTCCACATCCCTATTGTAACTGTCGTTGGTGTGCCTAAAAAGTAAAATACCAATATAATAAATACGATAGTAACTATGTCTGTCTGTTACGCTGTCACGCCTAAACTACTGTGCTAAAGAAAGTCTTTAAACTCAGTCAGATTACAATTTGAGACTATTTCACAGTTATTTATTTGCAATCGTCCGGTTATTAATAATAATATCATTTATTTCAGAAGGGTTAGTAACAATTAGCTTTAAATCTATGGTTAGTATTAAATTAATAAATTAATTAATAATAAATTAAAATAAATTATTGCCTGTGGCAATCCACTTTTCTTAGATATTTGATTTGGATAAAATTTGGTACACATAAAGAGTGGACCCAGGTAGCAAAAATTGGCCAGATTTTGTACGGGGATATCACTAAATTACCGAATCATCTATATTCGTATATTTTTATATGGTAGAAAGAAAGTTTGATAGAACTCTCTATAAAAAAAAATATTTTATTTAAATATTTATTAGCGGACCAGGCAGACGTTGTTCCGCCCGATGTTTTATATGTATTTCTAACCTTTTAAACCTTCCCTAGACTTCCAAGAATATTTGGAGACTAAAATTATTCGAATCGGTTCAGCCGTTTTTGAGTTTTAGCGAGATTAACGCACAACAATTCATTTTTATATAATAGGCTTGATGACACCACCAATCGTTGACATACTCTTTATTATCTGTCAAAATGGTCTGCCTCCATAGATGTTGTATGGGAATACATGAACCTGACATCACGGTCATGTGTCAGAAATCGGAGTCAATTGACCGAATATTCATTGAGGTTTGTGTGTTTAAAAATTGTTTTCTACAACTTTTTGGAAATATACTGGTTGTATTAACTTCATAGGGGCTATTTTTTTAAACTCCATGGTTTTGAAAAATATTTAAGATGGGTGTCATCATGCCTATCATAAAGATGTCCGGAAATTTAGACTACAATTACCATATATAGGCATCTAGCTCTTGTTTTATCTGACACTATAATTAATGACATTATCTGTCCATTTAATTAAAAAACTGATTTGCTAATTGGTCTAATACCAAGTAACATAAGTTATATAAAAATTAAATATGTGAATATTGTAGATGTTTAAATGTCTTTTGCTCCGGTGTTTACACGAAAACGCCTATACTTTTTGCCCCTCTCAGGGTAAACTCACCAGTCTCTCTCTCCTTGTCCAGCGCCGCTTTCTCTTCATCCGTGAGGTTGAGGTCCATCACCAACTGCGCCTGGATCGATTGCGGTGTAATCTGCCCTCTTTCTGTGGACAAAACATTATAGTTAATACCAGAATGAAACATAAAATGTGTGATAATGTATTTGTGTTACCAATATAACAAGAAATACTAAAAACGGTATATATAAATTTAAATAAAATGGAGGTTAACTGACTTTGAATGTGATTTATTTATTAACAAGTAATTATTATTTGAGCGCTGTATCAAATAGACTCTCGGTATAAAAATGAATCATTTATGTATATCATATATTATCAATGTCATAGAAACATACACCATTACAAAGAGATACACATATGTACACATATAAAGTTCTGTACAAAATTACAGATCCTAAAGTAGATTAGATTTAACTAGTTTTTCTTTTGAGCTTGGCTTTTCTTTTTTACATTAACGAACTAGACTCGATCTTGAAGTTGGCGGGACGGGTCTGTCCCAGTTTGATGCCGATGTACTGTCCCAATGGTAGAAAAGCGTTCGTTGACTGGAGTTTGTCTGTCCCGATTTGACACTTACCTAACTAAAGATTTCGTGTTAGCGCATTAGAAGCGGCTCGCTTGTCCCACTGAAGGCAGCTCGACTCGTTCTTGGAGCTGGCGGGACGGGACTGTCCCAGTTTGATGCCGACATACTTCCCGATGGTAGGAAAGCAATTTTTGACTGGAGTTCGTCTGTCCCGATTTGACACTCACCTAACTGCAGTTTCAGTGTTAGCGCATTAGAAGCGGCTCGCTTGTCCCACTGAAGGCGGCTCGACTCGTTCTTGAAGCTGGCGGGACGGGACTGTCCCAGTTTGATGCCGATGTACTGTCCCGTTGGTAGGTAAGCGATCAGTATGTTGTCCTTCTCCGGGTCTTCTGTTGAGAAAACATTGTTTTGTTGGACATTAGAAAAAACTAACTGCTGCAATAATATTATCTTTTTTTTTTAATATAAACAGCAACATCACATACATCCGTTGTCTAGTACCCATAACACAAGCCTCGTAGCTTAATTTGGGACTTGAGAATTGGTGTGATTGTTGTGAAATATTTATTTATTTATTTATTTATTTCTTACATCTTTAGTTTGCAAAATAAATGCTTATTATTATTAAATCAAATCATAAAGCTAACTAAGTTCGATATACTGTAGACTCACTTTAATGGCGGGATGGGGTTTTGCCTATTAAGATTTTAACAACCTTCCAAGTAGTTTTTAAGATCTAAGCATACACACAGACATCGGGTCGGACGCAGGAGGCGACTTTGCTATATATTAGGTAGTGATAACATATTTACATGAGTTTTCATATTAAATGCATGTGGGATTTTAGTGCTGACTAGTTTCTGATCACTTACTTGTTTAATCTAAGGTTAATTTAGTTATACAGGATAAGAAGTGAAAGCTTTGTATTTATTTTCAAACCAAGTTGTACAGTTAAACTTAGACCGTCCAATTAAGGCTACTAAATTAAAAAAAAAACGAAAATAAACATTTTATCTATTAGTACTTTTTTAATCAAACAACATATATATAATGATACTTAAATTAATTCTTCTTCCCTTTTTTCAAGCTAATCAAATTATTATTTTCCTTAGGATACATTTCCAATATTTTCTTATAAGTCTCATTGGCTTCATCGTTTTCTTCGTTAATAAAATTCGTATTCTTAATAAAATCAGCATATTTCATATTGAAACCCATGTCGTCAGCAGCTATAGACATAGCTACCGATTTTTTATTATCAATTTCTGTTTCAGTATTGAAAAGTTTCATAAAATCATCAATAATTGGTATTTTGTATTCAGGTTTTCGTTCAAAACTTTTGCAATCTAAATCTTTATACACTTTCAATGAAGCTACCGATATTTTTGATTGACATTTAGCTTCCGACAGATTTTGAACGAAACTATCGTTATTTTCTTGCGATAGTGTGTTGGAATTTTGAGTATTTCGCGTGAACATGTCTTCGTCATTCAATATGTTGTATGTACCAGTTAAAATACCAGATAGAGTCAATTTTTTATTGACATTTTTAATTTTAGTTATAGAATGATTGTTTGCTTCAACATTTAAATATGAATTAGTATTGAAATCGTAATTGTTTAGTGTGAGATTTTCCAAATTGTTAATGAAATCAGTAGTGCTCGATATTTGGTCATCATTGTCAAATGTTTGATCCTTCTCATCAACAAAATGTTGTTGGTTCGGTTTCTTAGACATAGTTTTAGAACTAGTTGCAGAATTTTTATGAATATTTTTCGTGGATTTCGTTGGTGGAACGAATTTGTTGGATTTCATTTTGTTTTTCGATTTCTTTCCAAATGTTGGCACTATTTTGGCGCTCGTTTTATCATTTTGAGATTCTTTGGCTGTTTGAATATTTTTTGTTTCTGAAATCAAATCATGACATGCGTTATTTTTATCACATAGTTAGTGTGTAGGTTTTCGGTTATTTTAGATAAACAACATCACAAGATAAAGACGGACAAAGTTGGACTCAAATCATATTATGTTGTTGTTATGTATTATGTTGTTGTACGTTTATGTTAGGCATTTCTCCAATTTTTGAACTATTTATTTATTACATTTTAAACAATAACAGAATGATTGATTATCAAATAATTCAATTTTCATATTTAGAAACGCTAAGTGCAAAAAATATTTACCTGGAGCTGTTTGCAAAACATCTCTCTTAATATCGTCGTTCTTGAAAATCTCGTTTTCAGTATCAATAGTCGGTTGAAGAATCAAATTATCTTCGTATTGACTAAAAATATCTTGACTGAATAAATCTTCCATCATTAATTTTAATCTAGGTACTTTTTGCAATTGAATTAAAAACGCAATATGTATTTTTAACACTTTTTGTATCACGCAACAAAAACTAAATGTTAACTATAACGAAAAGCGCGCGGATTCTGACGCACACATGACAATTCAAAAATCGAACGCTCTTTTTTTCGAGCAGTTTTTTTATACTTAAGGCGTGGTGGCGAAATAGGGTTTATGCCGTATTAACATGCTTAAGAATAACATTGTGTAGGTATGTATTTTCACCATTGTTTGCAAGTTTTTTTTTTAAACTAGCGGACCACGCAATTTTTGTCCTGCGCGTTGTTTTTTTTTTAATTTTGTTTCTTCATAAGAACCATCCCCGTACTTTAAGGAATATCATATAAAAAAATTGCCAAATTGGTCTTACTTACCAATACATTTTGAGAATTATTTTTATATTATAGAAGAAATATTTTATATGTGAAAACACATAAATGGTGTTTAGTGACAAGTCTAGTGTTTTCCTAATAAAATGAAATAAATAAATAAATAAAATAAAACTTACCTGGTTTGAACGGCTCCTTCATATCTTCAAGTTCAGACTGAAAGAAGAAAAAGTCAAATTATTGTGATTAGTTAGAAAGGGGAGCTTTTTTTCCTCATATTTATTTTCCTCATATTTGGTTGATTTATTATTCACAATTATCTATTTTACATACCTGTGGCACAGCATTATACATTTTCCCGCTCTTCTCGGCGGGTTTATCCTTTGTCTCCTTCTCTTTCTCGGCTACAGGTGAGACGCCGCGACGTTTCTTGGGAAGGGGCGAAGGGAGGGTCGCGTTCTCTTCCGTTTGTTCGTCTATGTACCTGAGGGTAGAAAATTTGTTATTGTATAATGACGACAGCTTTGGTCTAGTGGACTGAGGTCCAGACTACAAAACCGGATGTCGCGGGTTCGAATCCTGATAGGGGCAAACGCTTGTGTTAAGAGCACGAGCGTTTGTACCTGAGTCATGGGTGTTTATAAATGTATTTAAGTATTTCTATCCGTTATTCTAGTCACCATAGCACAAGCTAACGCTTAGTTTGGGGCTAGGTAATTGGTGTGTTTGTTGAAACAATTTTTTTTAATGAAATAACAACCCGTCCTGCCTTCGCACGGGTGAACAATTTTTTACACACAAATAATCAAATCTTTCCTTTTATAATTTGACGACCACTTTGGTGTAGTGGTCAAGAAGTTGACTATTAACCAAGAGGTCGCGGGTTCAATCCGCGCACTGCACAAACATTTATGTGCATGAACATGTCTGTTTGTACTGTGGTCTGTATTTTATATGTATTTATTCAAGTTTATTTGTTATACCACTGTTGATTTTGATATCTGTAACGCAAGTGCATAATAAGCTACTTACCACGGAGTCAGATCAATATATGTGATGTTGAATATTAATTATTATTATAGTATTTGTGTAGATAAATACTAATAAATGCGACAACATCAAATGCATTGCTCTGATCCCAAGCAGGTACCTAAGTCTTTTAGCACTTGTGATATAGGAATCAGAAACAACGAAGGTATAACAAACAACCAGACCCGTGGAAACATTGAAAATTAGTTTCCAACATTATCTCCGTCGAGGCATCAAACCCGGGACCCTGATAGATTGTGTAGGTGTAGGTTGTAGGTGTTAAATAAATAAATGAAAAATTGTGGCAATTTCAAACTGGTACTGACGCCACTACAGAACAAATGTCGTCCAGTATAAATGTTAATGTATGCCACAATCGCAAATATAGTACGAATCTTTGATACTACATTTCGGCACGTGACAACTAATATACGGATCGCTTTGAACAATTTAGCTAAGCTAATACTAAATTGCTATTTAAACGACCGAATCATCATAGGCCTTATCCGTCTATTACAGACGATTTAAGCAGTGTCTGCTGCAAGGCACTTTTTACTATGGCTGAATAAGACAATGCGGGAGCGACAAACTTTTCCACATTTAAGGCAAGGGAAGGCAGCGGCAGGTGGATCGTCGCCGCTCTGATGCCTTCTTTCCCTCCTGTCAGCCAGCACATTGAACCAGGCATCGTCATGGATTTTACGTCCATCTTACACATGTTTACGCAACTCGTTCCTGGAATCAGCAAGCTTCTCCCAGCCCTGCTGTTTAATGTTAAAGGCATGCATGGCTCGCTTTGCACAGTCTTTAACATGTCTTCAACCGTTGCACATGCCCCAGCCACCGCAAACGCCTCTGTTTGAGCAGGGCGGTAAGGCTCGGCAGCTGTGCTATTTAATACAGGAGGCATTTAAAGTCCTACCTACTTCATAGGGTAGTTGAACACCAACAAACGTTGACGTACTTTTTATTAAATGTTAAAACGATTTTCGCCATAGAGTTTGTATAAAAATAATCATACTTTGACGTCATCGCGTGCTATGCCGACTGAGTGACTATCCATCGTTTTAATTTCAATAAAAAATCTGATATTACGAACTGTAGAAAAAGATCAAGAAAAAAATAATAATACACATACATAATGGTGTCGAATTTCATCCAAATCTGTTCAGTAGTTTAGGTGAAAGCGTAAGAGACAGAAATTCAATTGTCATATTTTGGTCACCACCCTGTATATTAAATTAGCTGTATCCTGCGGTTTCACCCGCAAAGAACCCGTTTTCTATGTATCCCATAGGAACTGTAAAGGTTAAAAAGTACCCTATGTGTTATTACAGATTATAATCTATGTTTTAAATTTCAGTTATATTGCTCCAGACTCCCTCGTTGGTGTAGTGGCAAAGTTTCTGCCTTACATCCGAAAGGTCCTGGGTTCGAATCCCAGGCGAGCCAAAAATTGTTTCTGAGATTTTTTGTCATGAATTTCTCAAAAACAGCTCGTAGTCGGCAAGTTGTCGGTGTTACACCCCCGTGCCTCGGTGCGCACGTTAAGCCGCTGGTCCTGCGCCTGATCTCCCTCCGGTCATGTCAGATAGCCGTCTCACCGAACTTTGAGAGTGATGGAACAGTAGGTGCACCAGTGCATTGCGCTCACACTTGTGCGCTATAATATCTCCTGCGTAGTTGGCTGGTCTCTGTTGAGATTCGCCGCCGTGCTCGAAATCGGCCAGGAGGACTATCATACTATTATATTGCTCCAGTAGTTTTTACGTGAAAGAGTAACAAACATCCATACATACTTATAAACTTTCGCTCTTACCTCTTCGGCCGTATCTTCCTGCCACTCCTGCTCACAATCTCCTCTTCTGGTTTCTTCTCCTCCTCGTCTTCTCTCTCTTTCTCCGCCTCTTTCTTGGCTTTGCCTCTCGGCGTTTTAGCCTCTTTAGCTTTGGGAGTCTCCTTGGCCGGCGTCTTGGTCTTTTTATTGCCTTTCTGTTGAGAAAATCATATTGGTTAAGTTGGTAAACTTTTAGTAAGAGTATTGTGCCCACCACCAATTTATTTAATAAAAAAATGAAATTGTGTTTCTATTAGAAGATTTATTCTATTAGAAGATAACGTAATTTTAATTCGCTAAGAGACTGTGATTTTGTAATCAATTATCAAGGCAATAACTACAAACAGTTTTTTCGACTTAGTCCGCGGAAACGTGTTTATCCCAAGGGAACAATCTAATCGGGATAAAAAAGACTAACACATTTACAATATTAGTGTAAATTAGAGATGGACCGAGTACTCGGTTACAATTCGGTACTCGGCGTACAAGGTGGTTTACTCGGCCGCATAACTCGGTTCAAGTGATGAGTACTCGGTTAAGTAAACATAATAAACAGGTTGGCTGGAATAAGCTTGCGGGTTACTGGAGGACATCGACATCTTCTTTACCTCTTAAAGGGAGAATGATGTCAAGAGCGAACCCATACTAATAAAAAAAGTACCTCAATGACCACAAACTAAAGTCAATGAACAAGCCGCTAACCTGGCATTTGTCGATTCCTATCGGTTAATTACAGAACAGCCAGGTCGCTGCGGATTGCCAACCTACACTATGTAATTCAAGCAATATATCATAAAACCAATACTACATATTAAGTTGATTCGTAAAGTTTTGATTGATTAATCAATCCAAAATTACAGTGAGAAGGAAAAAATGAGTCCAGTGCTAATTACAAGTGCACTTCAAATTAAACCGAGTAACTCGGCCGAGTACTCGGTATGGCCAGCATTTAACCGAGAAATTCTAGTACTCGGTTACTCGGTTAAACCACTATTTTGCCCATCACTAGTAAATACTGAATTGTGTTTTAAAGGGTATAAATGGCTACGTTAGAAACTATAGCTAATAAAATGGTAGCATAACAACCATAAAAATCTATTCCACAATTATCAGCAGTCAAATATTTTTAATTTTAAAAAGAAAGAATGTTGCAAAGTTTATTAAACAATTCCGTTAAAAATGGAAAATCATAATCCTTTTTTTAAAACCATAATCTAGTGCATTCTAGCGTGTGTTAAAAACTTGTCAATTCCTAACTTTTTAATGGTGGCGGCAACAAATTTTATGATGGTGACGTCTACTCTACAGTTTTTTTGTTCGCAAAGTTTGTTATGATACGTAGTGCGTATATAACAAACCTTTCCCTCGTCAATTACCAGGGCTCCGGCGTCGTCCGAGTCGTCGATCGTCGCGTTGACAGCGTTCTGCAGCTGTTGGATGATAAATAGATTAATTAATTAAAAATTAAATTTAAAAAATATTACCTATAATTATAATTACATAAATATTACCTGTAAATAACTATAAATGAGACTCACTTGATCTGGTAAATAGTTTTGAAGGACTTTGTTTATGAAAATGTACCATGTTGTTTTCATAATAAATAATAACAAATAAATAATAATAATAAAATCCATAAAATAAAAATATTTATTATTGTAAATAGACTCACAAGTAGCACTTTTACATGTCTCAACCCTACCACCGCTTCGGGACAATTTGGGCCAGTGCTGAGAAGAAGAATTTCAAATACCCCCGACATGAGCCAGAAAACAGGAACAGGAGCTGGTGAGTTTTACAGCTGGACGGTTTTTAAACAAGCACAGCTAAGAACCACTGTGATGAAATTATCTTTCGATGTACCACTGATACTAACCAAGCACTTCTCATCTACATTCCTGATGCGCACTGCAAAAGAGTGGAACTCACTACCTGCGTCAGTGTTTCCCTGCAATTATAACCTAGGAATTTTTAAAGCTAGTGTGAACAGGCATCTTCTAGGTGAGCTCGCTCCACCGTAGACTTCGTCTTTGCCTCGTTGGACTTAGTCTTGGGTCAAAAGCAAACCTATTCCAAATCTATATATATAAAAATGAAACGTTTTCCTTGGTCACGGCATCACGCGTGAATGGCTGGACCGATTTCACTAATTATTTTTTTCTTTTATTTGTTATTATTAGGAGAAAGTTCTTACGGAAAAAAAACATTTTAAAAAACGCGCGTAACTAATGTCAATGTCATTCGATGACATTGTTCAATCATTGCAACGCTACGGCGGTACGAAGTTCGCCGGGTCAGCTAGTAATAATAATAAATACGCAATGAAATCGGTCCATCCGTTCGGGAGATACGATGCCACAGATAGACAGAAAAATACTGTTTTCATCCCATCTATTCGAAAAAGACGATTTTGGTCGCCTTTAAGTGCGCCCAAAGGTGATGCTTCTAAGCGACATAGGTACTATTACTCTACTCTTTGCCACAGACTGTCCAGCGGGCAGAAATGAGATTTTGGTCCTCTTTATTGAAATAAGTGCGACCAAAAATTCTTTTGCTCGCACTTATTGAATTTGGAACATCTTAGAGTTTCCCGCCGAACGCAAGAGACTGGCTGGTTAGACGGCACGTCCGTCGACCATCGCCCCGCCGCCGCCGCTGGCAACTGAGTAAAAAAAAAAACGCGCGAACTACGGCCCGCGTTTTCATAAATTTTCACATTCAAGTTCTTGGTTTTGATAAATTATATAAATATTATTATTCAATAATTAAATTTTATTAAAACTGAGCCGCTTTTTATTTTCTCATAGAGGGTGATGAAAAGTAGAGTGTATCATTTGGACGCAAATATATTTTTGGCTCGGGCGACGTACTTTGAATCCCTCGCTTCGTTCAGGATTCTACTTTAGAATCCCTCACTTCGCTCTGGATTCAAAAAAGCGCCCTCGCCGTAAAAATATTATTTTGCTTCCTCATGATACAATCTACTATTTTGTCTCCACTTACAAGTCATCATTTTTTTTTTAAATACATATCATTTTTGGCGCTCGTCTTGGCATTAACGTATTCAAAATAAAATTAACTTTATTAATCCCCGCCCCGACGAAAAAAGGCGTTTATAAGTTTGACCCCTATTCTGTTTGTGTGTTTGAATTTGTGGCATTATATCTCGCAAACGGATGGACCGATTTCAGGGCGGTTTTATTTTATTTTATTCGAAAGATAATTTCATCATGGTGCTCAGCTATGGTTGATCAAAATCATTCCAGCCGTTAAAGCTCACCAGCCGTTTTCCTAGCTAATGTTGGGTTTATTTTGTTCAAATATAAATTATTTATGACTAGCGGACCTGGCAAACGGTGTCTAACCCGCTCTTTTCGCAATATTTCCACATTTTCTCAACATTTACACCTTCCCTGGACTTCTACGAATATATTTCAAAACTAAAATTAATGAAATCGGTCACAAGAACGGCTAGTTCTTGTGATTTAGCAAGACTAACGAACAGCAATTCATTTTTATATATATATATACATATATATTTATATAATAGATTTTATATCATTTTTTGTCTATATAAGATAAATGTCAGACCTCTCGACCAACTATTACTTAGGCCTTATAGTAATAATGTTGGCATTGACTATTTAATATAGGACCCAGAGTGAAACACAAGCATAATATCTTATAACTGTGTAGTATGAGATGGATCCATGTAGTAAGCACATATTTGTATGGAATTAAATCTTGTTACCATTAACAAATACTTATTTTTGAACTATAAACATGGTTACAAATATTGAAGTAACTCCATTAGTCTTTCTGTGTTCTAGTCATCTCTGTGTAACATATTCACGTTTCAACTAAATGGGAATGGGTCTATATCTCTGTGTAACATATTCACGTTTCAACTAAATGGGATTTATTTTTGTATGAAAATTCCAAATGGCATAACTGATTACAATCAAATTTATTTTTTTACAAACAAATAATTGATTTTGAGACACAATATAGGCTACTTCTTTCTGTAAGAAAAGGTGAAAAATGGGTTACAAATCGTTGTTCTCTTCTGTAATAGGCTGGATGACACCACCAATCGTTGACATACTCTTTATTATCTGTCAAAACGGTCTGCCTCCTTAGATTTTGTATGGGAATACAAAATCGTGACGTCACGGTAGTGTATTAGCAATCGGAGTCAATTGATTGAATAATATTGAATTTTGTGTGTTTAAAATTTGGTTTCTACAGCTTTTTGGAAATATATTGGTTGTATTAACTTCATAGGGGCTATGTTTTTTAAACTCCATGGTCTTGAAAATATTTAAGATAGGTGTCATCATGCCTATTTCACAGGCAATGCGGCAGGTGGATGTCTAGTCTGTTATAAAAACACTTACCGCATCCTCCAATGTTTCCTCCATCGTGGTGTCTGCCATGGTCTCGTCCATTGTCTCGTTGGCTGTGTCATTTGCTGTCTCGTTTGCTTCTGCCGGTGGCTGTTATGTAAATAATTCAGATTAGATAGAAATCTACAGAACTTATCTGCTGTGAGGTTTGCTACAGGCTTAGAATTATTTTATACAGATTAATAGAAAACAGTTCTTACATTTTTTACAGTAGCATTTTTCAGGCTTTTACAAACCTTAAAACTTTCATATCCTACATGTTATGATTCAATACTTAGAGGTTGCCAAGACAGTTTAGATTTGAGTGCACTAGGTAAAAATAGCCTTGATTGGTTGGTCTTCAATTCGGCCAAGCCATTTGTTTCACATAAATTATAATAATAGTGTAACTACCTCAGCAGCAACCCCGATAACTTGCTCCAATGGCACATTGTTAGCAAAATCGTGTTCGATCTGCTTAACACCATCGTTGAAGTCACGTCGCTTCACCGTCTTCGTGAGAAACTTGTCTTTATTCTCAGCATAATCGAAGATCATGTTTGGTGGGAGGTTGGCACTGAAAATTAGAATATTTTGTATTTGTAAGAAAATGTTTTAGCAGTTGACCAAGACATTGGCATATCCTGTTCAATGCTGGGTGGGGGGGATTGGCTTTGCTATGCATGGGCCAGATAGTTGATGGATGCAATTAAATAAATATAAATACACAACAACATCACATACATTGATCTGACTCCATGGTAGGTAGCATAAGCACTTGTGTTACAGATATCAGAATCAACAGTTGTATTACAAATTAACTTAAATAAATACATATAACACCCAGACCAGTACAAACAGACATGTTCATGCACACAAATGTTTGTACAGTGCGGGGATCCAACCTGCAACCTCTTGGTTAATAGTCAAATTCTTGACCATTAGACCAAAGTGGTTGTCACTCATTTGTGTTTCTATTAATCTTCTTCAATATAGCTATTAAGAAGCATTTACAAAGATCACTGTTGCTGTGAATATGATATTAAGGACTTATTTTTTTTCTTAGTTAAAGCATTTATACAAACAATAAACTCACGTCTCTCCTGTTCCATAGAAATACACAAAATATTTCTTTCCATTCATTCTTTGCACCTGAAACAAAGTATTTCATAATAAACTAGTGGACCCATCAGACATTGTCCTGCCTCCTGTTTCCGATTTCTTTTCACATTTTCTCACCGTTTAAACCTTCCCTAGACTTCCACCGATATTTCAAGACTTAAATTAGTCAAAGCGGTTCAGCCTTTCTCGAGTTATAGTGAGATTAACAAACAGCAATTCATTTTTACATAGGAGTTTAATGATTGCAAATCAAAAGTTACACAAGACTTGAGTGAGACTGTAGGTATCAACCCAATGCATGGATTTTTATACATAATTATTGATGTCTGAAACATTCAAGAGATCAATACTTTTTTGCAATGTTTTTGTATTTTGTAATTATTTAAAGGCATACAAGGCAAAGACATTATAAGAGGAGCTAGTCAGTTTGTATCTTGATTTTTTCAATCTTTTCTTATAACATTGATCTTAAATTTTTAAGAATGTCGTCATCTCTTATGAGTCTTCTTGACTAAAAGTTAAACAGCTCAGTTTCATACAAACAGCCCTAGCTTAAGATAGCTTTTAGTATGAAACGGACAGTCAACAAATTTTCAGTCAAGATAATAGAATATTGACACTGGCTGTTAAACATTCAACATAATTTCTGTGGAATGAAGGAAATAATGTCTACTGGTTCTTTCTTTGTGATTGCTGAGCAGTTAATGCAAATATACTAGCCATAACTATCATTGTTATCTAATAAATTGATAGTGTTAAAAATACATTATACTACATAACATTTTTATTTATACTTCCTTTAATTTTGAATAATTACTCACTACACATTGACTATAACTTTTGCATTGCATTTTCTTTTGAAATAAATACGTAAATGTTATTTTAATTGAGTCATAAACGGTCAGAGTGTAGCCTTACGTAACTGGTAAGGCATGGTAAAAATCTTCTTCTTCCTTTCCTTTTTCCCGGCATTTGGGGTGTTCCCAAGGTCAGAATAATGAAAAAAATTAGTATTTATTGCACAGTCTAAGTTCTTAAAATGACTGCAAAAAACCATGCTAACCATTGTTACTATGTTTAATTTCAATCAACAATGTATGTACACAAAGCAAGTGCTGATAACATGTAGATATTACTGAATAATAAGGGGTAACGTACTGTATATGGGCGATGCGTTGGCAGACAGGTCTCTTAAAATTAATTTACATTTCATATTTGCAGTGTTATAGAAAAACACTATAGGTGGGTGCTCTTGTGGTAAATAAGATGAAAGTAAGATGGTTTGTTCATATAAGCGTTGGTTTCACTCAAATAATTTCATTTCAGCTAGATAAAAGCATCCTACAAATATGTCTTCCCGCGCTCATCCAATTAGAACTCAAGGCAAGATTTTTCAACAATGTAGCGTAACACAAATACTAGAGGTACTCACCCTCGCTGGCCATGCTGGATATCCCTTGACTTTGGCGAAAATAAAGTCTCCAGACTTGTATTCTCTCACTTTTTTGCCCATTTCGATAAGATGCCGCAAACCAATTCCAAAACGCTTCAGACAATACCAACGCCGCGGCTGCTAAATTACTGGAATAACAGAACACGACACTAGTTATATCCCACCGTAATTAAGTTGTTGTTGTTAGAACTGTATAGAAATTGCAAACAAAAATAGTTAGAGACGCTAAGATAAGATATAACCTTAAAAATCTTACCGCGGCAAAGGAATGACGGAAAGGAAATAAACATGGCGGACAAATGATGTTGCCATCAAACAAAAATGTATTTTATTTTATCCTGTAGTGCATTTTCGTTAAACGAGCCATAGCCTATTTAAACCGGTTTTTCAAAATCGAGGACATCCCTATTGCTAAATTTTGTAGTCTATGGTCGCAATATTTTCAAATGGCAACACAGTTTCAATATGAGCGGTCGTGTCAGTCGAATGCTTCGGGCGAGCGTTTTCGCGTAAACTAATTGATTTCTTCTAATTAAATTATAGTGAATCATTGTACTAGCGATGCGAGTGTGATGTGAGCCATGAGAATTAATATTGTGCATATATTGAACCGAGAGACTTCAAAATAGGGGGTGTAACAGGAAAACAAAAATGGCCTCGGGAGACAGTGATCATATCGAAGTCATGGATAGCACAGTCTCCAAAAAGACAGAAAGTGCAACCGGGCAGTCTGGCTCGGAGGACGATGGTAGTGTACTTCTAAATCTAATAATACAGCGTCGATTATACAACATTCCGATGGCATAATCGCATTTCTTAGTCGGAACTCACCGAGGCTCAACCCAGATCTTATTCGTCCTATTTTCTCCTATTTCAGATCGTGATAAAGCCTCAATCGCTGAAAAAAATGCACCTTACGACGTAAGTGAACGTTTTATTGTTTGTGTACATTGGTTATTTCATTCATAATTTGGCGAGAATATTTCGTTGCTAGAGAAAGTGGTATTTTGAATGCTTGGACGGTCGTACGATTAAATATGCAAGTTTTGTTCACTATTACTGTTGAGAAATTGCTAGATAACGCAGAGATGAGCACGGCGTGTATGTATGTACCAGTTATGTATTTTATGTATGTGTATCTAGGTATGCAGTGGCCCACATAGTAGAAATCATGAATGGCGTGATGTCAGATGGTTTTACTCCCACTATTGCATCAAATTGTTTGTTTGGATGTCTAGACATACAATTTCTTCATTTAAGTATAAAAGGAAATATTTTTTTATAAATTGATTTAATATTGTTAAAAACTTAGACAGCAGCTATCAAAAGAGTATAGTACCTTATTTATTTATTAGGGTTTGTACCTTATTTATAAAGATGTTATAAATATTGTTGGCAAAAAGCACTTGTTACATAACATGGTCTGTTCTAAAATAACTAATAATAGTAGTGTATAATCAAAATGCTAAAATATTTGCCATTTACTATGTGATATCCTCTTGAAATGTTTTACTCTCAGCTAATGATCAAAAACAAGAGGAAATCCTGTAATAAAAAGTTCATGCTTTATTTGCTATAGACATATTTATCATTATCATTGTTGCCATAGTTAACAATTCACAATGATTATGGTTGTAGGTAAATGTGTAATTGCAAAACTATTAAATGATATGTGATAATTTTTTTTTTACTATTATCAGTAAATTAAGTGTAACTCATTAAATACACACAGCATCACGTCAAGGTAAACTACAATATCATCTTATGCACATGGTATAAGGGTCATGTTCCCACAAAAAAGTGTAGTCTGATGTGCTGCTACCTGTACATAGCATTAAAATAATGGCTCAATGCTATACAACAGCTGGGTATTTAATGCCTTTTTATTTGTGAAAAACTGCAATGTTTTAACCATTGTTCTTTCTGTGTTATATTCAGAGTACAAATTTAACTTAACTCTATTGGTTAGCTAAAATAACAATGTTGGTCTGCAGTGTTATCAGTTCCTGTGTAGTATTATTTTTGTAACTAAATAATCTAGGTATAAAAATAAATCACCATAATGAATGTACATGCAGAAATTCAGACTGACTTCACCAAATTGGATGATTAATTTTTTACGTGTTTCTTATTATCATATCAGGACACAGTTTTTATATAAAAATTAGCTGACCCAGCAAAAATTGTTTTGCCATAAAAATTATTGAGGGCAACCCTTATGACTAAGGCATATGAAAAATGGATGTTGACTGATTCTCATACCTACTCAATATGCTCACAAAATTTCATAAGAATCAGTCACGCCGATTTGGAGAAGTACAGGAATGATTATTGTGACACAAGAATTTTATACATAATATAGAGAAAAACTATAAATTAAAATGAAATACAGATAAGTATGTAGGTACATGCAAAACTTCAGACTGACCAAATTAAGGAAAAAAACATCAGGCAGAGCAATGTCAGCATGCTCATAATACTGTATATTTTTTGCTATAATTTGGTATTTCCTGATGCTCTTTTTGTCTGAAATCATTTATTGACTGTATCCCACAGTCCCACTTTCCCAGACAATATACTATATAAATACCCAACTTATAAGCTAATAACTTGCCACTGGTTCTCAACATTTTGGAATCTGATCTTAATCATAAATATTTAATAATAGTTTAACTTTACATTTACCATTGACCACTGGATGCACTACTCTTTTTATCAAAAGTTTAATATGAGATATGTATAATAATTCAACCTTTAATTAGATAATTGCTGCCTTAAAGTAAGTAATCACACCAAAAACTGTCTGGCAGTAACTTCTGCATATCTGCATTCTTTCTTTTCCATAACACAAGATACTTTAATAAAGGATGTGATGTTGTACACATTAATTTTATAAAGTTGAGAATCACTGCCCCAGACAGCAGTAAAGCAACTCATTACTTAACCCACTGGCAAGCGGCCAGTAACTTTAACAATATTCCTTGACTCATACTTGTATATTGTTGAGGATATGTTGACGATTCCTGAAGAATCATGAGTCATTGATTATGTTTTAGAAAATTAAATGGCAAGTTAAATTGATTATTTTTTTTGGGGATTACGGTACCATCTTTATTGACCTGTCTCGTTGGTGTAGTGGAAAAGTTTCTGCCTTACATCCGAGAGGTCCTGGGTTCGAATCCCAGGTCGAGCTAAAAATTGTTTCTGAGATTTTCTGTAATGAATTTCTCAAAACAGCTCGGAGTCAGAAAGTTGTCGATTATACACCCCCGTGCCTCGGTGCGCACGTTAAGCCGTTGGTCCTGCGCCTGATCTCTCTCCGGTCATGTCGGATTGCCGTCTCACCGAACTTTGAGAGTGATGGAACAGTGAGTGCACCTGGGTATTGCGCTCACACTTGTGCCCTATAATATCTCCTGTGTAGTTGGCTGATCTCTGTTGAGATTGGCCGCCGTGGTCGAAATCGGCCAGTAGTACTATTATTAACACCACTGACACGAAAATAATCAATTTCGCTCGTAATTTGCCAGTGCAAGGAAAGTGTTTTCCTCGCCTTCATCGCGATTTATGTACGTTCAGAAAACAGAACATAAGGCTTCCCTTTTTTGTTCCAAAATCCTATCACAAGTGCATAAGGTACCCTAGTTGGTACCTTGGTGTGCTGTAGTGTGTATGTATGCTTGGCGTTTTACGCAAACTGTCAATATTAGAGATGGGCTGAGAAGTGGTTATACCGAGTAACCGAGTACCGAGTATTACTCTGTTAATATTAATCATTTCAATACCTATATAAAATAGTAGGAATTTACGTAAAAAGTAACAAAAAGTCATTCATCTCATCAGCCTATATGTGTTCCATTGCTGGGCACAGGCCTCATCTCAACTATGAGGTGGTCAGAGGCATACTCCACCACGCGGGCTCAGTACGGATTGATGGAGGGGTGTTTGTAAGGCTCTTAGTACTCGTCACATGAACGGAGTTATTCGGCCGAGTACAAGTATAAAAAAATCTTCGCCGAGTACTGAGTAATAACCGAGGACTCAGTCCATCTCATAAGTCTAATTTATATTGTTGTTAACCCATCCTATATCTCATTTTTAATCGAACTGTCTCCGATTTATACGTATTCTGAAAATATTTTTGCAGTAGAAAATAAAACAAAAAAGTTCCCAATGGACGCGGGTTCGATTCCTGAATCCTGCCCAAATGTTAACTAACAATTTTCTACAGACCTCAATTTTCTATAGAAATTCTGTCGACAACTAAACTAGAATCCATCTGAGGCCGTAATTGCAAACTTTTCGTTCGTATTTTCGGGTGTAGCTATCCTGTCACTCTAACAACCTTGACCGTGCCAGCGAACGCACTGGCTAGACCCAAGAATATGCAGAAAACGTGGAGTACTGCCTCTGAATGAAACGGAACGAAACCAATACAATGTACGAGAATTAATTTAAGGTTTGTGGAACCCAACAAAGGTTGTGGTCTGATCCTTTATACTAATAATTACTGGTCCACAGTGCTATATGCTCTAAATACTTATCCTGTGTCCCCAAAACCTATTTTTATCGAGTTCACGGAAGACCTGTGACGTTCCCCCCCCCCCCTCTCTTCTTCGAACGGAAGTCGTAAATATCATCGTACACATTCAAGTTTATTTTTGAATCGGAAGTGATGACGTATAGAATTACGCGGTGACGCTCTGGGTTCTTTGTTGACTGACCTATTGGTGGTGACGTTTCTTTAATGAGTTTAGCGAAAGCTGAAAAAGAGAACTATTTTGCTTTAAATTTCCACAAAACGATGCCAGCGCAGGAAACCAAATACATCCAACTTGAAAAAACTTGAGCTGGAAGTCGCAGAACTTACAATACAACTCACGATGTGACGCAGTAGGTGCACCTGGAAACACAACACTGAGACAACAAACTAGGTGACGTGAAACTTCCCCTTAAGAGGCGTATCACAAAATTTGACCCCTAAGCAGTTTTTTAGAACGATGGATATCCCTAAAAGGAAAATTCAGTTTAGTGCATCATACTGTACATTGACAATGTTTTTACGCATTAGATTATTTGATAGCTAAGTAATTACAAAATTTTCGGTTTATCCTTTGAAAATCAAGATTTCGACAACTACTTAGCTGTCAAAATTTTGTAATATGGCTCTTCTTAGCTGTAGCTATATATAGCTTAGGTTCGCGTAATTGTCGGATTTTTAAGGTGGAATTCTATGACGGACTGCAAATTGCAACTGCAGATAAGCGACACTTCGGTCGCTGTGAGCCGCGGACATCAGCACACGATAGTTGCATAGATATTCATAGAATTCTAACATACATTGCTATCTGAACACCGACTTGGCATAACTTTTAGAACTTAATGGTAGGCTTAATTTATATGTTGGACGTGTAAAAGTGCTACTTGTTAGTCTATTTACAAAACATAAATTGATTTTATTGATTTAACTTACGACGAAAAGGAATTAGTTATTAGTTTGACTATGTCTTTATGTTTTTTTGTGTGTTTGTCTGTAGCATCGTAGCTCGCAAACGGATGGACCGATTTCAACGGGGGTTTTGTTTTTCGAAAGATAATTTAATCACGGTGGTCTTGGCTATGGCTTGTCAAAATTCGTCCAGCCGTTGAAGCTCACCAGCTTTTTTTACTGGCTCATGTCGGGGGTACTTTAAATTTACCAACTAACATTAATTACTACTTGATAAAATAATATAGAAAGCTGTTTACCTAACTGTGTAAATACCGTATTGAAAGTGGAACAGACACGCCCACCGGCGAGTTATAAATAAATCGTATCACTTTGTTAGTTTACCGAAAATGGTAAAGCGTAATCTAAAACGTGAAGAGTATTTTTGGAGATCTCTATCAACCGATATGGAGACGAGACGACAGAGACCTTACTATAACTGTTTAAATTTCGACGAAAAAGTGAGGTGTTATAATTCGAAAATACATAACACTTAAAAAAACACTTTTCGGCTCCGGTCATCAGGGAGGATTCAAAACCCCGACCTTTGGAAGTCCGGTCCAATGCTCTTACCAACTGATATTTAAAAGTAGCGTATTGAACACAAAAAATATTAAAGAGAGGTGTTATAAATTTGACTCTATACTTGTTTGACTGTGTATGTTTGTGTTTTTGTGTGTCTGTGGCATCGTAGCTCTCGAATGGACACGACAATTATTTCAGTGCGGTTTGTTTTTAAAAATAATTACGGTGGGTCTTAACTATGGCTGGTTAAAATCCGTCCAGCAGATAAATAAATATATAACAACATCACATACATTGATCTGACTCCGTGGTAAGTAGCTTAAGCACTTGTGTTACAGATTTCAGAATAAACCGTGGTATAACAAATGACCTTAAATAAATACATATACCACCCAGACCAGTACAAACAGACGTGTTCATACACACAAATATTTGTACAGTGCGGGGATCGAACCCGCTGAAGATGAAGCTCACCAGATGTTCTCATGGCTATTGTAGGGTTTTTTTTTCTTAAATTTTAGATTTCTGTCTTAATCACTATATCTTGAATAGGCGTACGAATCCAAAAAACTCTCTTAAAACATCTTACATAAGTCAAGTAGATAAAATGTCGAGTAACAATGGTGTGATAACAGTGGTAAGCCCCTGTTTACAAACATTACTCATAGCTTAGTTATTTATGTTGTTAAGAAAAAAAAATTACATTATGAAAGTGGATAAAATTAAATGCTCAAGTGTTTGGACATTAGTTTTTTTATGAAGACAACTCGTTTAGTGCAAAACAGACCTTCGAATTTACAAAATTTAAGCATTACATTGACGACAGCTCTGGTCTAGTGGACTGAGGTCCAGACTACAAAACCGGCGGTCGCGGGTGCGAATCCAGCTAGGGGCAAATGTTTGTGTGATGTGCACGAGCATGGGGTTCATAAATGTATTAAGGTATTTATTTCTATCCGTTATTCTAGTCACCATAGCACAAGCTAGCGATTATCTTGGTGTGTTCGTTGATACAATTTATTCATTTATTTATTACATCATGGTAAAATGTAATCTCATAGACAAATGTAGGCAGAAACAAAAACAAATTTCTTAGAGTCACAAAAAATGGATAGACTGAATGAGTGATAGAAAAATGAATGAGTGAGTGTTGTATGATTCAGAGACCACTGATAGTACTGTATAGGTCCCGCTATTGTCATATCTGTGTGATATACAACAAGGCAACCTAGCCTTTACTTCAACCAGCCGAGCAGTTGATCCTGGCTTAACCGGGGGTCAGTTCCACTAATCAATCGTAATAGGGTACCTAGTTGACACCACCAATCGTTGACATACTTTTTATCAACTGTCAAAACGCTTTTCTCTAAAAAGTTTGTATGGGATTAACACACTTTGACGTCATCGAGTGCAATGCCGACGAAGTGACTATTTATCGTTTGAATCAAATTTTATGAACTGCAGAAAAATATTAATGAAACGGGATCTGAATGCGAAACAAGAAAGTGCACGTGGGTACTGCGTGGTCTCTTTTCCCCTATTCTACGCTCCCTAAAAATTCTGTCTCCGTCCATCTGTGGTTTTACACCATTTTTTCTGTCATGAATTTCTCAAAAACAGCTCGGAGTCGGAAAGTTGGCGGTGTTATACCCCCGTGCCTCGGTGCGCACGTTAAACCGTTGGTCCTGCGCCTGATCTCTCTCCGGTCATGTCTCATGTCGTCGTCGTGGTCGAAATTGGCTAGGAGTACTAATACTTATAATATAATTACACCACTTCCCCTTCTGGGGTATTAAACCACATTACCTGACTTCGCGATGGGCTGCTCTTATATGATGTGACATGCTAACAACTCACAATTTCCTTTGCAGCCAGCCGTGGGCCCCTCGGGGGCGATCAGCAAGGTGCACAAGTCGGACCGAAAGATCGGCCATCGCAGGGTCGGCGAGGGTGGCGAGATCACGTACAAGAAGATACAGTCCAGCCAGATTATGGGATCTATACAGCTTGGTGAGTACTAATATTAAATAATATCCTCGGCCAGGAGGACTATTATTACGATGATGATCTCAGCTCTCACCTGATCGAGGTTTAAGTAGTACCCGGGCAGCAGCTTCTGCAGGAACTCGCCCTCTTTGTGCTGTACCGTCTTGATGATGAACTCGTCGTCGTTGGTCAAGTAGAATATGCTTCCCGACGCTCCTTACTTATCCGATATGACGCTCCAGTACTTATAATAAATAATATCCCCATATCTCATAAATCATCATCATCATATCAGCCTGTTGCAGTCCACTGCTGGACATAGGCTTTCCCCAAGGAGCGCCACAGCGCACGATCTCCCGCCCTTTGCATCCAGTCACTACCAGCTGCCTTCTTCAGGTCATCTGTCCATCTAGCCGGGGGGCGTCCCACACTACGTTTACCTAAGGGTGGTCTCTATTCGAGAACCTTCCTGCTCCACCTCTCGTCGTCGTCGTCTGTCATAACACATACATACTGACTAGAAACTTAAATAAAACCAGAAAGAGGCAGGTACGGTATGATCTAGCCGCGCGTGGTCCTACTAATCCTAGTCAAATGGACCTGCTCTTCTCCTAGTCGTCGTCAGTACTGCGAGTTGTTTACACGTGCGTGTGTGTGCGGCCTATTTTTAAGTTGACGATTTTGAGCACGTACCGTATCCTCCTCTGTTTGGTTTGATCTAAGGTTATACTTAGATTCAATGACAGAAGATACTTGCTTCGGAATTTGGTGTCATCTCACCCATCAACACACACACAGCCTCACTTTGTCTATGTGGTGATATGTACAAGCCGTAGTCCACTACACGGGCTCAGTGGGTTGAGCACGAACATTATCTTAACGTATTCGTGTCGTCCAAACGACAGAAAATTGCAGTTTTCTTATACAAATTGACAAGTTAACGATAGGTGAACGCTACGAATACGTTACGATAGTTCTTCGTGCTCACCCCACAGAGCGAATTAGGATTTTAACACCACTAATCTTTGACGTACTTTTTATGAACTGTCAAAATGCCAGTCTCCCATATATTTTGTATGGCGATACTAGCTTGTGACTTCATCATTCACACTCGTCAATCAGTTTACTTTTTATGAAATTTTATCAATAAAAATTCAAATATTGCTAACAATAACAAATCACTCAGTAACGGTGTTCAATTTCGTGTTAATTTTGCGAAATAGGGCTTTGGAATTTATTTTGATTGTCGGCAAATACCCAATTGGTGGATAGGGTGTTTGTAAGTGACCAACCTTACTGTCAGATGTTATTAAGCCGCCCGAGGGCCACAGACCAGGATTAACGAATAATAACTATCGATAATGACAATAGCGCTGCTATGTAGGCAGCAGCGCTGCTGTTCAGCTGAAAGCAACATTGCAATACATGTACATGACATATTGTGTTAATTTTAAGCGTAAATAAGTATCAATCGAATTTCGTGCTGAAAAAAATAGTTACCTAGAGCATCACAATACAGTACTGAAAAGTTTTTATTTTATTTTATTTATTGAGAAACTCAACAGCCCTTTTTACAATTAACATTGCGTAGTATACAGTATTCTTATATAATATAGTTAAAGCCAATAATATAGTCTCATAGCATGCATTAAGTTCCGTAAATTAAAAATTCTTAAAAAAACAAGTGTTAAACATTCACACACATACACAAGTTTTTCAAATACATTCCTGTGTCTAAACATGATGATATATACTCCGCACTCAATCTCAAAGGAAAAACCAAACATGCCACTCTGTACAGTACTAAAATTCCTTAGCCTCACTACATATATTGTTGTTTTCCTAATCTTGGCATTGGTGTCAGAAATAACCAAAAAGATAGCGCAGTACCGACTGAATTACCTGACTTGTGCGCGCAAACGAAAATGCACCTTATATTGATTATGGCAAACGAATCATATTGTTGTTGCTTGTTTAGTTTAACCGCGTTCCGGTAGCCAACACTCTATATTTTGTAAATATAGTGGCTTTACAGATGCGTCCATAGAGCTATGATTATTTAGAGCTGCTATAAAAATTGGCTGTTATTTTATATTTCATCTTAATTCGTTTTACCGCCCCGTTCCTAGACTAGTCTGGAAGAAACCTGTTAAGTCCAAAAACATATTTTTTTCAGTATTAGACTTTTAAGGTTCAAGTTTAATTTATAAATCAGTTAAGAAACGTAAAAAAGCCAACCACTGCTGCAGTAACTATTTATTATGCAGGTACCAGCAACTAACCAGCAATAGACCAAATTAAAATGTGATTTTTTTTAATAACAATATAGTACCAAACCAAAAAATTACGAAAATGGAGTTATCAGGTTTCTCCTAGACACCACAGGACTATACTTCCTTCTTTTACCTAATGAAATATGAAATACAATTATGCAAAAATTATTTAATCGCTAGTCCAGACCAGACCGGTGTTATTTTAGATTTAAAGTGTATTTTATTGTCTCCAGCAAGAAACATTTTCAACGGCTCTAGCAGTGTCAAATGTTTCGTGTCAGTTCTATGCCTTTTCTCTACTCTATGGTCGTATTAAGACTTATCGTATTAACGGATTTCTTTATTCGTATTAGTTGTCTAACAGATTTGTAGATTGTCAAAATACCACTTCGTTGTTGTGAAAGGTTTTCGTTGTCATTTTAAAAGCTATTGAGTGTTGTTAACTTCATTCAGCCATTAAAACTAACTGTACCCAGGCCAGCTAGTATGGCTTTTAAATTGGTGATTGTGGATTTTTTAAAAGCTCGGCTGTACTAATTGATTGTCATTCATTGTCTTGAAGATTCTAGTGTTTTTTGTGTTGAATGTTTCCTGAATGAGCGAATTTTAACAACCTTATTGGAGATAAAATACTTATTTGTTTTGACCTGATAATCTGGACTGGAAGATGGGGGGGCGGGGGGAGGAGGCGATATTTTTTTAAATGTTTGAAAGGGGACGCATCTCAAACAAGTTCGAGAACCCCTGATTAAGATTATCGTCAGACCATCTTGCCTTCAGTGGTTGATGGACCTTCACTAGTTGCTTGGTTAGGAGTACGACTAAGATATAGTTGGAATCTGGACGAACAGGACAGGAGTTCTTTCAAGGGAACGTATGGTGGGATAAAATTATCAAATCATTGGGGAAAAAATCAAAGCATTTCATGCACAAAGCACAATGTGCCCTGTCCACTGAACCACTATGCTTAATAATAGGTTAGATGACACCACCAATCGTTGACATACTCTTTTATCATCTGTCAAAACAAATCTGCCTCCATTTTGATTTTGTATGGGAATACTAAAATTTGACGTCATAATTTAGTATCAGAAATCGAAGTCAAATGACTGAATATTTATTGAATTCTATGTAAATAAAAATTGTTTTCTACAGCTTTTTGGATATAAATTGGTTTTACTAGCATAGAGATTATGTTTTTCAAATACCATGGTCTTGAAATTTTTTTGGTAGGTGTCATCATACCTATTAGCATTGTTCAATTTCGCCCTGTTTTTTCAATAGTATATTATGTAGTCAGATAAAAATCCAAGATAGCTAATTTGAAAATCCATTATCGCATATGAAGAAATATGTAACTAATATCATCTTAAATTAAGCCGGTTCATACTTAATAGCTATTTATTTTAATATTATCAGCTCTTAAGTGTATAAACTATACCGTAGTTATGCATGTAGTATTGTATGGATGTAAATAGTATTCACCGCCATATTAACAGGTGGCCTCGTACAAACAGACAAACGGTCCGCTAACCATACGAACTGGGTTAGTGGAGTAACGTAGACTTAACAACGGTTTGATTTAGAGCCGGCAAATCCTGTAAATATGTTCTTACATGCCGCGGTCAAGTAGATAAGTTGAACTATATATTTTAACTTGTTAACTGGCATCGTTGGTTTTTGTATCAGTGAAGTAGACTTAACAACACAGTTTGATTCAGATCCGGCAAATCCTGTAGACATATTCTTACCTGCCAGCCAGGTCAAGTAGATAAGTTGAACTATATATTTCAACTTGTTAACTTGCATCGTTAGTTTTTGCATTACTTAGTTGAGTAACGTAGACTCAACAACGGTTTGATTTAGAGTCGGCAAATCCTGTAAACATTTTTTTACTTGCCGGGTCGAGTAGATAAGTTGAACTATATATTTTAACTTGTTAACTGGCATCGTTGGTTTTTGTATTAGTGGAGTAACGTAGACTTAACAACGGTTTGATTTAGAGCCGGCAAATCCTGTAAATATGTTCTTACATGCCGCGGTCAAATAGATAAGTTGAACTATATATTTTAACTTGTTAACTGGCATCGTTAGTTTTTGTATTAGTGGAGTAACGTAGACTTAACAACGGTTTGATTTAGAGCCGGCATATCCTGTAAATATGTTCTTTCATGCCGCGGTCAAGTAGATTCGTTGAACTATATATTTTAACTTGTCAACTGACATCGTTAGTTTTTGTATTACTGGAGTAGTGTTAACAACGGTTTGATTTAGAGCCGGTAAATCTTGTAAACATGTTCTTACACGCCGGGTCCAGTGGATAAGTTGGTCCCGGTTAACCCTTAATTGGTCGCGCCTAAAAAGTTGCATAAAAGGTCGCGTGGGGTCTTTAGCACCCCAAATCAAAAAGTAAAATAAAACTCAAAATACATGCAAAATTAGTATTTTATTATTACAAACATTAAGACTTATGTATACATTAACTTTTAAACTTGTTTCTAATAAAATAAAATGAAAAAAAAAAATAACTCTTGATAAACACTCGTTTTATTCATGACAATTTTGGCAGACTACAAACATATGATCATTGCACACATTTTTGTGACACTTAAAGCATCCAGTCTTTGTTTTTCTAAACTTCCTTTTTGGACAAATATAACACTTTTTGTATGATTGCGATCGTCCTGTTTCAGAAACAGATTAGTGGTCCTCAATGTTATGACGCCTTTTTAGTCGTTTTTGCAGAGGTCGTGGCAATGTTTGTAGGCTTGCTCTTGACATTTGATGAGGTTTGACTAAATCGACAGCAAATCACTTTAGAAATAGTCTTCGAGAGTCAATTTTAGACTTATAAATGACATATGAATCGATACCTGTGATATTGAAAAGATGATAAAATATCACCATCGGCACGCCTTTTGGTACGCCTTCCTACATTTTAAATGGCGCACACCTGATCGTTTGTATCTACTTCCCTTTAGTTTTCTTGTAAAAATGAATGATTTCAGACTTTTTTTGGTCACCCTCAACATTATCATCATGATGCACTGTCGATAAAAGCAGAACTTTGCTTGGCTTGCTTTCGATACATATGAGCACATAGTCACATAGTCATATATTTTAGGAAACCAAACAAGCTAGAAGTCACTTCGTGTTTTTTTTGGAAAAAAACAATTTAACATAACAACATAACCTCAAAACTGACATAAAACTTCTTATTTGCCAAAGTAAAATGTTACATTGTATATATGTTATACGAAATTCGGACTACGTAAACAGTCACCTGGGGTGTCGAGCACCCCAAACACGCTCTTGGAGCCCAACCGACCACGACATGGCGCCGCTCGCAACTGAATCGTGTACTATACACTTATTTACGAAGCTAGCTAATAAACCAGCGCGCTCAATTCAAATTTTAAAAAGTTATGAGGATGGAAACCTGCATCGGGGTGCGTGACACCCCACGCGACCAATTAAGGGTTAATAGCGATGATATTAGTCGTTAAATCTTCCAAACGAATCATAAATAGATAAGCCTGGTCAATTGGGCGGCTTAATAAGATCAACAGTATCGTTTATCACTTGCCCTAAAGTATGGTCGCGATCTGAAAATGTTTACCAGTTTTTGAATAAGATTCTATATATATCACACTTCTATCACTAAAGTCCAAAGTGCTTTAACAAGTTAAGTGTTACCCTACAAAATTAATTAATTAATTTGACTCATCCAGACTAAAAAATAAGGTTTTTTTCTTTATTCCTTGAAATGACAGTTATGTAGTCACTGTCAATCAACCACTTAAAGGAATAAATGATTATCGTTAAATAATCAGGAATCAATAAAAAAAAGTCAATAGAATCATTATGAAATAGCCATTAAGAACTTAAGTGAATGTGTGCAAGCATTGTGATCCTTAAGGTGCCCCCGCGGCTGGTGGGTATGCGTAACAGCATTTCCCAGACGATAAAAAAAATTTGTCGCGTTTGTGAAGTAAACTTATGAAAAATGCCACAAGTGTTTAATTTTAAGAAAACTCAGGCAACATCTCTTTGCTTCAAGTTTATTTATAGTTGGGCTGTTAACTGGATGTTTTAAGGTTTATCATATTTTATTCGCATCATTTACAATGCATTACATTGCATTTACATTTAGCTATGTAAAGTGATGTTAATATGCGATTATCACAACTTATCCTCTATATGAGTACTTATGAGGTGACCATCAATATTGTAGTGATAAATACCTATCACCTGAGGATATTGCACGCCGTAGAATAACAAAATCAGTCTTCATTAATTCAAAATATTATCAATAATGCGTGATTCATACGTCTAAAGTGAAGCTTCAGTCCCAGTTCCGGCACTATCAAAAATATTCTTACATACAGGGTGGCCAGAATAGTGTCGACCGATTTGTTTTTAAAACTTAAATTTTGGAAAAAATCATAAAAAACGTACATCGAAAACTAAGAAAAATAGCAGAACATGCATAGGGTGATTCAGATACCCTCTCAACACGAGGCACTTAAAAAAATTTTTTGGACTCAGTATATTTTAAATGGAAGCATTTTTCGAATAATTCCAAAAAATTGTAGTTTGGTTCATTTTTAGATTTGTTTTAAGTTACAACTTGGTAACGGGCTACATGGAGTCGCAGCAGACGACATGTCATTTCTAGTTTATGTGTGTTTGTAAGTACCCTCGAATTAGCTAGCGATGCGAAGTTAGCGACGAAATTCACTCAAAAAAAAACAGATACCAGAAGTGTAGAGACGACACGTCGTCATCTGCCGCTTCAAGCAGCTCGGATCAATTTGTATCTTTACGCATAGGTATCAACCTACACCCACTGTTGTAATGGTCAAAAGTCGACTATAAGACCAACAGGTCGCGGGTTCGATCATCGCCCTGTACATAAATTCGTGTGCATGAACATGTATTTTTGTAGTGGTCTGGGTGTATTATGTAATTGATTAAGTTTATTTGTGATACCGCTGTTGATTCTGATTTCGGTAACACAAGTGATTAAGCTACTTACCACGAATTCATGTGTTGTACTTTGTTGACATATTAAAATATGTTTTTTTTTTAACTTTATGCACAATCTACAAATGTAGTTTTCCAATATTTTGCTTCTAACATACCAATCGAATTGTATGTAATATTAACATCAGATACTTCAGTATTGACGTCATCATAATAAATACATAGGTAATAGGAATGTAAAATATGACTGCACATCAGGCTATCTATTTTTTGTCGTAAAATCTCCTTTATTACAAGCGTATAAAATGTCGCAGTGTTTATCTTGATTTACTGTCGTTTGCACATTGTTTAAAAGCCTTCCGTGCTTTGTTTTATAGTAGTAACTACTAGTAACTACGTAGAAGTTTAAACTCCTTTGTCGAGGCCCATAAGCCGCGTTATAAAGAAAGAAAACATTTTTATTCAGTATCACATATTTTACCAAATAGAAAAACATATTCACAATCACATACACAAGATACTGAATAGGTGGGCCACTCAGCATGTGTCGTAGCATCTCAGGAATGCCACGACGCTGGTCTTCCGTGGACACCCAGACAGAGAGATAGCACTACTTTGCACAACAATTGCTATATTCAAAATAGGTACTTTTACAGTATTATTAATTAATCATCATAATATATTTATTTATTTTTATAAATACCTACTTCCCCCGTCAGCCTGTTATTCTCCACAGACTTCTGGACTTTATGATAGGGCTTTCACCTGCCAGCTAGCGTGCGCTTATCCCTTTAAAAATTATTAATATACTGAGTAGATATGTGAAACTCCTTTGTCCAGGCCCAAAGATCTCGTTATAAATAAATACTTCCCTCCTCAGCCTATTGTTCCCCGCAGACTCCTGGACTTTATAATAGGGCTGTCACCTGTTAGCTAGCTCGAACTTATCCAGCTTTAAAATTTAATAATATACTGGGTAGATAATTATGTGAAACTCTAGATCTCGTTATAAATAAATACTTCCCTCCTCAGCCTATTGTTCCCCGCAGACTCCTGGACTTTATAATAGGGCTGTCACCTGTTAGCTAGCTCGAACTTATCCAGCTTTAAAATTTAATAATATACTGGGTAGATAATTATGTGGAACTGCCCAAAGGCCTCGTTATAAATACCTACGTCCCCCCTCATTCTGTTATGCACCGGGGACTCCAGGCCAGGACTTTATAAAAGGGCTGTCACCTGTTAGCTAATTCGAACTTATGTAGCTTTAAAAATGATTAAAATACAAGGTAGTATGTAAGTATACACCCTCATACACTACAATACGAGGGTGAATCAAAAAGTTCTTAGAAGTGCATATAGATGAAACCTTTTTGGATCAAGTTCGATATTCAAATTAAAGAGTGTCTATCACACTATATTTATGCAGACTGTCACGTTCGTTCGCATGTAATAATTTTTTTTGTGCAAAGAGTTGCTTAAAAGTCAAAATTATGGATAAAAGTGAGTTACGTGCGGTGATAAAATATCTCAGTTTGAAAAAAATGTCTACGAAGGAAATTTTGGACATTCAGCAGACATTAGGGGGTGATGCTGTACCCTATTCTACGGTTGCGTACTGGGTGGCTTAATTTAAAAGAGGTAGATCAAGCTGTAAAGATGACCCGCGTTCTCGGCGGCCTTCAACCTCCGTTACAGAAGAAAATGTCAAAAAGGTTGAGAATCTGGTTTTGGAAGACAGAAGAATGACTATAAAACATATAGCTGAGATCCTAAAGATATCTTTTCAAAAAAGTTCAAAAAAGTGTCTGCAAGATGGGTGCCACGAATGTTAACCGACGAAAACAAAAAGCGACGTTTGGAAATTTCCAAGCGTAATCTCGAAATGTTCCAGCGTGATTCGGATAATTTTTGCCGTCGTCTTGTCACCATGAATGAAACGTGGGTCCACCATTTTGATCCTGAAACTAAAAGACAAAGCATGTCTTGGAAACGACCATCCTCTCCATCCATTAAGAAATTTCGAGTTGCTCCTACCGCTGGCAAAGTTATGGCCTCTGTGTTCTGGGATAATGAAGGAATCCTTTTTATTGATTACATGCCAAAAGGCCAGACGATTACTGGACCCTATTATGCAAATTTAATCCCGAAAGTGCGTGAAGCGATTAAAGAAAAACGTCGTGGAAAACTGTCGTTGGGCGTGTTGTTCCTTCAAGATAACGCTCCTGCTCATCGATCGGAAGTTGCGCTCAACGCAATCCGCTGTGCTGGCTTCAATCTACTTGACCACCCACCATATTCTCCGGACTTAGCCCCAAGTGATTTTCACTTATTTCCAAAATTAAAAGAGGAAATTCGTGGAACAAAATTTCACGATAATGACGCGGTTATAGCTGCCGTAGAGGACTTTTTCGAGAGTCAAGAAAATAAATTTTTTTTCACAAGGAATAAGGAAGTTAGAAACGCGTTATTCTAAATGCATTGCATTGGAGGGAGATTATGTAGAAAATAAAATATTATTATTTAAATCTTTGCATTTTTTAATATTGATTCCAAGAATTTCACCATCGTGAAACTACAAAATTTTAGAAACTCAGAAAATATATCCTGCACGACATGTGGGTAGTATTCGTAAAAACTTTGACATATAAACGAAAGACTTGCGAATTCTAAAAAAAAGAGTTTTTTCGGATGAGGTTGCGTAGCGATGCTAACAACTGCAGGCGTTCAAGTGGCCTTTTTTTTCTCGCTGTGGAAATGCTTTTACGCATGCCCCCCACAGATCTGCAGGGGGGTATGTGGGACTAAACGGCTGGTGTGCAAGGCCGTAATACCCACTAAAACCACAGCGCATTCCACCTCTCCGCCAATGTGGGGGGTACCATGGGGTCGCGTGAGCATTCACCACGGCACCCCGGCGGATAGCCCGAGAGCCACAAACTCCTTGGCAGCGGAGCAAGGTAGGCGTTCAAGTGGCCTGGACCATCCTTGGCTAACATGTCTCCTTAGTTCCTCGTTTGACATTTGACTATAAAAAGTGCTTGAGTGCGTTTCGTACGGGAGTTTCGCTTCTACGTAGTTATTATCTATTCTTATGGTCATAGATCAGAGTGTTTGTCTACTAGAGTTCTAAGGCTACGGACTCACGAAGCGGTTTTCACCCGCGCCCGCCGCGGTTGCGGGCACGCAGCCTTAGATAGTCGTGTTATATTAAATCAACGCACATCTCACGACGCGTTTTACGCCCACGGCTTGTGCGGTTTGCAACCGCCCGTTTTGCTATAGTCAACCGCCAAGTTTGCGGGCGATAATCGCAACCGCGACGGCTGCGTTACCGCACAAAACTTCCGTCTCGTGAGTTTTGAAAATAAAACTGCATTGCACCAACGCGGCGGGCTCGGTTGAAAACCGCTCCGTGCGTGGGTCCTTATCCTTAGTAATGTATTTAAGTATGTGTAAGTGGTATCTTGCGTGTTATTCTGTGACACCATGAAGTATGGACTTTCCTGTACGGCTAAAATAAACCACCTAGAAAACAGTCAAACAGAAACTTAACTACATGTAGGTAGAGCTGCTTTGAGAATTAAAATAAAGAAACCTGAGTACCTATCTAACGTAGTCTCACATATTTATGTACCTTAAAATGGGCTGTCTCATAGTTATATTGGCTCTTTGGCTAATGTTCATATCTGAGGAAGTATTTCTTGTTACGAGTAGACACAAGTCAAATATGCATTCAGTATTTTATATGGCTGATTGGTTTGGCATTTGACATAATATTTTTCCTAAATGTAACCGAGAATATCCCTTTTTTGTTAACATACACATAAATAAAGAACACGTCATTGTTTTCTGAGAAAAATCCATACGCATATCACAGACATGCAATCGTTCACCCGTTTTTGGCTACCAACTTGCAAACTTCGAATAATTTTTATGTTGTAGTCAGAAATTTTATACGATCGTTCCCTTTATTGGTATGGGTTCAAGGCTATTTGAGTAAGATTTTGATAGGAATTTCAGTTTATGGTTGGTGCGTTCGGTAATGTTTGAATGTAATTGGTTGCTACTCGTAATCGTGATGGCACAAGGCACATTCAATAGTCCCAATATGTTCTAAGACTGCCTCGTTGGTGTAGTGGCAAAGTTTCTGCCTTACATCCGAGAGGTCTTGGGTTCGAATCCCAGGTCGAGCCAAAATTGTTTCTGAGATTTTTTGCCATGAATTTCTCAATAACAGCTCGGAGTCGCGGTTGGCGGTGTAACACCATCGTGCCTCGATGCGCACGTTAAGCCGTTGTTCCTGCGCCTGATCTCTCTTCGGTCATGTCGGATTGCCGTCTCACCGAACTTTGAGAGTGATGGAACAGTGAGTGCACCTGTGTATTGCGCTTGCACTTGTGCACTAAAATATCTCCTGCGTAGTTGGCTGATCTCTGTTGAGATTGGCCGCCGTGGTCGAAATCGGCCAGGCCACTATTATGTTCTTAGATTACATACATATGCCACACGCGGCTGAGTTATGAATCAAACACGAGTTCTTCTCATATCTAATCTCATCTTCTTCACTCAGCGACCAAGACCCTGGCGGGGTAAGAATGCTTAGAGTAAATTAAAGATTTCTCATTGTAATTTTTCAAATAATTACTTGACATAAAGATCACGGCATCACGGCATCACGCGAGAATGGCTGGACCGATTACACTAATTCTTTTTTTGTTGTATTTGTTATTATTAGGAGAAGGTTCTTACGGAAAAAAATATTAAGAAAATCTCTCAGAAATATTGAAAAATATACATTTAATTTTGCATATTTAAAAAAACGCGCGTAACTAATGTCAATGTCATTCGATGACATTGTTCAATCATTGCAACGCTAAGGCGGTACGAAGTTCGCCGGGTCAGCTAGTGGTATTATAATAATCAAATGGTAATCTAATAATTAAGTAATAAAAGGCTGTAATGGACAATCTTTTACGAAAAAACGACATTTATTAGTACTGATATTTCAATATTGGTAAATTATGCTGCAAAAACGCCAACTTTTCAGCGCGATCAGCGTTTAAGCGGCTTCGTTTTTATTCATAAATTAGCCATGCTTCCGAAAACAGCCGCTCACTGGAGAGATACTTTCCCGACACTTTACTTAATATGGGACATTGCCGGGTACCCGGCAAAATTGTGCAAAACCACTACCCGCCCCACGTCTAATTAAAACAGACTTAAAGAAAATTAAAATTAGCTGATTCATCTTAACAGATTGTTAAACGGCTGAAAAGGTGTTTCATTCGGATGTTGTAGGTATCTAACCGCAACAGTCATGAATCATGGCTGGCTGCAGCGCAAGAATCGCTTAAAAATAATTCGGACCGATGAGTGGACCTGCATGGAGTACTGCTCTCACCTGTGGGATGGCTCAGCTAAATACCAACTAGCCGCTCTGGACTCCGTGGAGCGTCGAGCCAGGAGGCTGATTGGTGACATGAAGCTGGTGGAGACTAAGCTTCATAGTCTAGACCACCGCCGTAAAGTTGCCTGCTTGTCGGTTTTCTACAGACTCTACTTCGGGGAGTGTGCTCATGAGCTCCATATGCTCATTCCACCAAGTCCATTCTACCAGAGGGCCACCAGACGTACGGCGGGTTACCATCCATACTTGGTTGATATACCAACTATACGCACTAAGCGCTTCGCTTCATCCTTCATAATGCGCACAGCCAAGGAATGGAATGCACTTCCGCCGACGGTGTTCCCTCTTTCTTACAACTTGAGCTCATTCAAAGCGAAAGTCAATAAGCACCTTCTGGGTAAGCTCGCTACATCGTCGACATCTTCTTTACCTCTTAGAGGGAGAATGATGTCAAGAGCGAACCCATTATATAATAAATAAAATAAAAAATAAAAAAAATGAGTAAGTGTCACGGTAGCTCAATTGGGAGAGCAATCGCCCGGCTTGTGAGAGGTGCGGGTTCGAGTCCCGCCTGTGTCAGTCCATTTTTCTTTAAGTGTGTTCTAAATTTCACATTGTAAAGTCATAAGTCCACGTGTATACCACGTGTTTACAAACATTATCTATCATACTATGAGTAATCACTACTTCATACTAATCTAAATGTAGTGGCGCCTCAAATAGTTGACTCACATTGACACTAATATGTTTACATGGTTCATTATTGTCTATTGTTTAGGTTGGTAATAGAATGATCTATTTAAAATCCGTAGATATAGATTGCAATCGTAAAACTTCATTCTTAAGAAACTGGCGGTAAAAAGACAGACGAGATCAATCCTGAGCCTTGACGTCGTTAAGATCAGGTGATGAAATAAGTAACATTCCTTGGTCGAAATTACGGGGCACTTAGAATGACATAGTCTAGTATGATATGCCTGTATTAATGTCACTGACAGGTAGTCTTGCCCTCAAGTAAATACCTGTAAATAACAATACCTTAACCCGAAGGTTGTCTGGAAGAGATCGCTCTTAGCGATAAGACCGCCTAAACAGTGCATCTTTCTTTGTATGTTCATTATGTATTATTTTTTGTGGTGTGCAATAAGGTGTCCTCCGTCTATTACCTTAATTGACTTATAAGTCTAAATGATTCATTTGCCTTTGTAGTTTTATACTAACACATAATATTTTAAATGAGTCGTTGCCTCCTCACATCGCTTGTTGTTTGACATTTGACATCAAGTTGATTGGCTGACATCTGAGGAGATTTTTCCATAGATAGGCAAAAGTTTTGTCGGTAGCTTGTCATCACAGCCGCTGATGTCCAACTGAGCTGTATTCTTTCATTTATGAACAAGTTACACCAGACGACAGTGTCCCCAAGAGTTGAGGCAATATGTTACTTGGTCGAGGTACTCCTATGGAGGTAAGCGGGATACCATCCGTACCGTGTCGATGTTCCACTGATACGAACCATGCGCTTCAAATCTACATTCCTGATGCGCACTGCAAAAGAGTAGAACTCACTACCTGCGTCAGTGTTCCCCTGCAATTACAACACAGTAATTTTCAAAGCTAGATTGAACATGCGTCTTCTAGGTGAGCTCGCTCCATCGTAGACTTACACCCATATGCAGAGTCGGTTCCTCGAGATTTACTCCACTCGGCTCAACCTCAAGGATAAAATCGGTATGCAGAACCAAACAAACTATCCTCGACTTGAGCAAATTCCTCAGTCGAGTCGAGTAATGAACCGTCAAACTCAAGGTACCTCGCGATCTACCTTAAGGTCTTCTCAAACCTGGTTAACAGTGCTTTTCACGTTATTTCTGAAGTTATTTTATATTTTACTAGCATAATGAATAATTTCCATGATTTTGTGGACTACGTTTATGACGACTTGTACCAATATCGTTCTATAAAGCGGTATTTAAGGGATGCAGGAAATCCGTTGGAATATTATGACGGTGTGGAATTCCGAAGAAGATTTCGTTTCAGTAAAAATACAATAGTGTATATCGTCTTGCCACTTTTGAATTTAACAGAGAGTGCCGATAACAGAGGTCTTCCAATACCGCCTCTGTTGCAGCTTCCTACAGCGGTGAGATTTAATGCCACTGGGAACTTTCAGGTGAGTAAATACTAACCTGAAATACATACATACATATGCTAGGTACAACTTTATTTATTTACCTAGCATCACCTAGCTATTGTGCACAATATTAGCATCCTAACAAATGAAAAATTGCCAGAGCCATTAAGGGAACCAAAGATTGCTTTACCTGTTATACATGAAAATGAACGTGGTAGCATTATTAGAAATAACTTTATTATAAGACATTTTACTTAAGAATCTTAATAAAAATATTTTTTGTGTATTTTGTTTTTGTCATTAAATCTATGAATACAATAACAAAATATACAAAATTGCAATTCTCTGCAGTTAGCCAACATATTAAAACAAATTAAAAGACGTCATTTCTCTACTCAACCTCAACTCGCTCTTACTGGAGGTTCCTCAGCTGGAGGGTGAAGCCGTAACTGAAAATACGGATTTCAAGTTTCCTTGAGGTGACCTCTACCAAGGTTGAGTAAAAGAGGTCTCGAGGAACCGACTCTACATATGGGTGTTAGTCTTTGCCGCGTTGGGCTTAGTCTTAAGTCAAGAGCAAACCAATCCCAAATAAAAAAAACACTTCATAGCCATTAAAAGCAAGGCTCAAAAGTTTTGAAAACAATAGTTTTCAAAACCTTTCTTAGTACAAACGCAATGTTATGTTACTTCATTAATGTATTGGGTCAAGAGCAAAACTATCCCCAATAAAATAAAAAGCGAGGATACGTTACGATAATAACTTATCCTTAGTCTGTCTCACTCGTACTAATATCGACTTTAACGCTCTAGAATTCTAGATAAAGTCTGTAACTAATTCCTTGATCACACGCACCGAGTGAATGGGCGAGACAGTAAAATGATTCTCGGCCGAGACAGAATTTATTTTACTATAGACAGCACACGCAACTTGATCTGTTCACACGAATAGAGCACTCAGCCAAGTGCACTGTCTCGCCTATCCATTCGACGCGTGTCAATCAAGGCATAAGTATCTCATCATCATCAGCCTATATACGTCCCACTGCTGGGCACAGGCCTCACCTCACCTATGAGGTGGTGCGAGCCATACTCCACCACGCGGGCTCAGTGCGGATTGGTGGAAGGGTGTGTGTAAGGCAAGTGACCAACCTTACTGTCAGATATTATTAAGCCGCGCGAAGGCCTCTGACTAGGCTTAACGACTAATGACTATCGATATTAACCGGGACCAACAGCTTAACGTGCCTTCCGAAGCACGGAGATGCTTGTAAATAGACGTCACTTTTATGATCAGAACGATCACCCATCCCAAACATGACCGCGCCGTAGGTTGCTTAACTTTTGGTATCACTACCAAAGCGCTGCAACCACTGCGCCACAAGCACCTCTCTCAAGTATCTCATACTCATCACATACTGGCGGACCCCACAGAGCGGTGATGTCTCTTGCTTCAATCACAGAAATCAAATTAACAAACAATTTTACCAGTATTTATCACTAAGTCACATGTCATGTTTATTTTGAATTTTTTATTTTTATAACACTGTATTATGTTGAGAAGGGTCATACGAAAGTGTTCAAAGACAATGGGTGGATTTTCTCATGACCTCCAATGGTAGTTTGTTGTAGTTTTAACTTTGCCGCATAAGGTGTTCATGCTTTGAATGAGTGATTAAAAATACGAGAAAATCATGGTTTTATTTTTTTTAAATATAACTGAATTTGTTTTCACGTAAGGCGATTATCACACTAAACGCTTCGCCGCAGTCATACTCGTATTAAATCATAAATCAAAATTTTGACCTTTCCTTATATCATCAAACGGAATAGGGAAAGTTATATATTCTTAGTTGATATGTTTCAAATCCGCCCTCAGGCTGGCTGTGTTTAAGAATAAGACTTGCCCTTCTACTAAAAGAACTAGGCAGTGGTTATCCCTTGTTTGAATATAAGACCGCCATTTCAAAGTGAAGTGAACACGACAGCGTAAATGACATAACCTTAAGGAGAAAATACGTTTCTAGTTGGTTGGATATTAATCAAAAAATAAAAATAAATAATAATTTAAAAAACTTAAAAAAACACGCTTTTATTGCTAACTAAAAAAGAGCAAACAATTTCTGAGTAGGTATAAAGAATTTATATTATTAGTAGAGTAAAAAGCGCACCCCAGCACTTTATGTCGTTTTCATAGTTATCTTTTTATAGTTACCAATAAAATAATGATTTTAATATATAATATACCAAGCGCCCCACGCTTTTTATATGTAAAACGCTGTAATATAAATTCTTTGTACTCAGAAATATTTTTTTCTTTTTAGTTAGCAATAAAAGCGTGTTTTTTTTTGTTGTTTTAATCGATTATTTATTTTTGTTTTATAACTTGATTCGTGTGCAAAGTTTCAATTTCAATCCGATTTCTAGAAGTTGGTGAAAATAGAGCTCAAGATTATATTACATACTTTCATACAGCCCGAGCAAATAAAAGCGTGTTAAAAAAAGGGCTATATAATGCCTATCTCTTCTGTAGTAGAGGTGGTATTTTTTAACCAGAACAGTCTGTCTAGACTGCTAGTTTTAACTCAATGAATACTCAGAAATCTTTACAAATCGAATGCTTAAACTTGTTGCTCATAGGTTCAAGGTTACGACAAGGGTCATTTTTTTACTATTGGGCCGTTCGTTTAAGTATTACGTGAGCACTATTGGGGTCGGGGGGTCTTTGTTTTGCTTATTTTTGTATGACATTGTGGGTAAGGGAGATGATGATTACGTCATCAACTTTTTTTTACACGAATGGCATTGTCGCGAAACGCATTAACGTGGATTCCCACAAACAATGCATACGATTAGGCACTCGCTTAAAACCCGAGTAGGGAATTACCGCGCGCTATGTACTACTCACAAATTTTGACGTATACAAAGGGGGAGGGGGTAAAAATTTTGCTTACTTTTGCTGACAAGGGGATGGGGGGTAAATAATTTGTAATCTTAAGTAATACTTGACTGGCCCCTATTTGCTTGTAACTACGCCGGGTTAAAAACATAGTTTGCTTTGTAATTAGCGTATCTTTTCAACCATCATTAATAATAAAAAAAAGTATTTTGGTTCAAGTTAAGTCATTAGCGGATCTTTTCAACCATCATTAATAATATAAAAAGTATTTTGGTTCAAGTTAAGTCAGAACCCTTGTCGATAACAGTAAATAATATCGGGAAAACTTGAAAACTCTGGAGAAGAATGTTATTTTTTTTTAACCAAAAAATTGACACGTATTCCTCTACCATGAAAGAAATAGGCAGTATTTATATCCTGTTTAAATAATATCGATTCAACTTAAAACATGTTGGTAATTTGAGCTGTCATTTACGTACTTTGGATTGGCTAAATATGAGCCATATTTAAAGAAAGAATAATCGCTGCCTAGTTATTTTTTAGTAAAAAGGCAAATAAAAAAAACAAATGCAAGGAGTCACCTTAACTTAGTGTAAGAGTTGTCATATCAGAAATCTGTTAACTTATACACTGTGGTGAACTAACGAAGTGTCATTAAAGTTTTCTCTTGAGTTACTGTACTGAGTGGCCGCCCGCAACTTTGTCCGCGTAAAATGTAGCCTAATTATGTGATATTGTGATGTATAAGCTATATTCTGGCTATTTTCATTAAAATCCATACAGTAGTTTTTTCATGTAGTAGGTATTCACTTACAAACGTGTATAATATTAGTATAATAGTGATTGGGTATGAAGTTTTGAAATGACATGAAATATATTTATTAGCGCAAAACATGGAATTTCATAGTTGTTTCTTGCAGAATGTACACATATTTTACCTTATTATAGGGCATATTTATTATTTTGACGTGACAACGTCTTATAAATTGGTTTGCCGGGTGACACTTCAAGAAACTGCGTTACGCTCCGCTCACGTTCCGCGCTCACAATGAGAGCGAGTGAGAGGCACGCGTCCCTTCGACTCGGGCATGGTTAGCCCGCCTAAGAGCGAGTGAGACAGACATAAAAAGTGAAAGGCACGCGTCCCTTCCACTCGAGCACAGTTAACCCGCCTAAGAGCGAGAGAGACAGAGCGAGAGAGAGAGAGTGAGAGAGATAGGCATACACACCGGTTCATGTTATACGAATGAATATTCACATTAAAATTATTTTATAGCACAGCGTGACCTAAACCCGCACTTTACGCACGCTTTTCCGGGACCTAAGTTGTCTATTTCTGCACGGTGCGTAAATGAATCGACTACCTTCGCATATGTATAAAAAATGAAACAAAACCCTTTGAAATGTCATTTGAAGCTTGAAAATGCACAGGAATTCAAAAGCAAAATACTTTCAATGTTCCGTTTTGAATGTTTTCAATGTTTGATCCAATGAATGATCCTATGTTTCAATGTTCGATGATCCAAAGACTGGTTTCAATGTTTTTTTTCAATAAATCAATTCGAAATCAAAATCATTTCAATGTTTCTTTTAAAATAGCAATATCATCCCTCGAACCCCCCTGCCCCCCCCCCCCCCCGCCATCCGTCCGGGGCGGCTTTAGGTCACTTGTGCTATAAAATAGTATACGATACTCGCGACCTAAGTTGCCTATTAATGCACGGCGTTTATCTTCACGCCGTGCAATAATGGGCAACTTAGGTCACTCGTATCGTAATGTACTATTACCACTCAAAGTCGCTGTCACGTAAAACTTTCGCCCGTATACCGACTTTACAGGCAACCAATTTTTAAATGACAATATGTAATTATCCTAGTATCTACATCAAGGGATTCGAATTAAATATTTATCATTTTTAAATGTCATACGATAAAAATATTCATCAAATAAAAATGTCACTAAATTTGTAAAAAAATCTTATCTTTGAGCCATTTTACAAGCTTCTTCTTAAAGCATAATATTGGTAGCTGTTTTATGTCATTAGCTGTTTATTTATTTTTTATTTGATTAAGTTGTATGAAAGTTAGTCTCCAATCAACAACAAACGATGAAACTCGACCAATACCACCACCGATTACGATACGCACTTGACATTGTTTTCAACCGGCCTTCGGTTTAAACACCAGTTTCCTCGCGTCACCGGAAACTAACCGATAAATGTCTGGCTTTCGTTGTAACCAACGGGTTTTTTAATCGATTGGTCTGGGGTTGCCAGGAGTTGTAATCTTTTGGGATATTCTTCTTCTCGGTCGCGTTATCTATGCGACTGGGACGCTAATGGTACATAAATTCAATTTTTCTGGCGATAGGTGATGAATCATTGTGGATCGGTGGGAGTCACCACTCATACAAAACGGGGTGTTCTCACACACCTATCTTTAATTTATATCCCTAGTTATCATTTGTTTGTTTAGTAACCTTAGTTATAAGTGATTTTATATAGGTGCTAACACTATATATACTATTCAGGCAATGCCTAAAATATATTAAATTGAATTGATGAAGTGCAACTTTATTTAGTTAGTAGTTACTAACTTTTTATTTTATTTAACCACTTTCGCCGTCAATCAGAATACGTTACATTAAACGAACTCTTCATGCAACCCTTTGTAGGATAATTTTCTGCTGCTGTCAATTTGTGTGAACCCTAGTCGAAAATAACAGCTTGCGTAAAAAGCGTCCTCTTTCTCCAATTTTTTGGTATAATTATGGCATATTTATAATAATATAGTCTGTATCGCTTATATCTTAAAAACTAACTTTCAATGAAACAAAGACAGCAAAGCAATAGGCTTGTTTCCACTATGAAAGAAATATTCAAAAACTGATTTTCTCTAAAATAATTCATAATTTCAGATGCCTTTACACTAATATTTTTCTGCAGTTCGTATTATTTGATTTTTAATTGGAATTCAAATGATAATTAGTCACTCAGTCGGCATTGCACGCGGTGACGTCAAAGTGTGTTATTCCCATACAAGCTCTATGAAGAAAAGCGTTTTGACAGTTGATAAAAAGTACGTCAACGATTGGTGGTGTCAACTACCGTATTAGAAGTAGCTTAGCTTGTGCTGACTTGGGAATAGAATGAATGTCGATAGAAAAAAAGAAATAGGATCCTATTTATGTCCCCAAAATATCAGTAGCATTGCCACCCCATTCGGAAACGTTTTGTTGATAGAAGTTTACCTTGAAACAAAAGTTTGTTTGATGTGCGAATTTAAAGATAAACAGGTGCTCTAAATAAAACTTGTTTTATTTTAGCTAAGTGTCGATGATTATAAATATCGGTTAATAGATTTAGGTGAAGGTTTTGAAAAAAATAACCATTTAATTAAATTGTAAGCGCGATATCAATTTGTTTTTTTGTAACGCCCATTAAGGGGTTGAATACTAATTTAATACTAGCTTCCGGCCTGTAACTTCGCCCGCGTGGTATTAGTAAATATATGAGAAATCCGTAGTATGTGATAACTTTCCTATATCCGTTCCTATAAGTATGTGTAAGTCTATTCTATACCAAATTTCATCCAAATCGGTTCAGTGCGAAAGCGTAACAGAGAGACACCCGATGTCGCGACAAACGCGACAAGATGCGCGTAACACACTTCAAGCTAATCACATATCTTACGGTGTCTTATGCTAACGTAATAAGGGTGATTTTGCAACGACACATCTCCGAGTATTGTCGCGTCGCATCGCACTTGTCGCGTCGCCCGCTCACGTAGAAAAACGCTTCAGAGTTACTTTCGCATTTATATTATTGGTATAGATTTTATAAAGTCCACACAAGTAACCCATGTACGCAGTCAATACATAGCCTACTGGATTGGTCAAAGTTGTTTAAATGGTAAATAACCTAAAAAAATTAAAGCTGAAAAAGAGAATTGTTTTGCTTTAAATTTCCACTAAACGACGTCAGCGCATGAACCCAAATACATCCAACTGTGACCACTTCAACAAACTAGAGCTGGAAGTTGCAGGACCTACAATAAAACTCACATCGTGACACAGAAGATGCATCCGGAAACACAACACTGACACCGACAAAACACTCTACACGTGGCATCTTCAGTAGATGTTATCGCTTTGACAGACAGTCGCTCGTAATGGAAATTTAAAGCAAAATCATTCTCTTTTTCAGCTTTAGTCATGGATTTCCGCAAAGTACCGCCTCATTCCATCAACTATGATTAAATTTGTATTCTTTCCAGGGATACAACACGCGATCGGAGGCCTCGCATCGAAACCTGAGCGCGATCTCCTCATGCAAGACTTTATGACGGTGGAGACGACGAACTTCCCGCACGAGGGCTCGAATCACACGCCGGCGCATCACTACTCGGAGTTCAAATTCAAGACGTACGCGCCTATAGCGTTCCGCTACTTCAGAGATCTGTTCGGGATACAGCCGGACGATTTCCTGGTGAGTTATGAGCGCCTGGTAACTAACTGGTTCAAAACCCTAAAGTATTGCACATGCGTTCATGGCATTTAGAGAAATTGCCGGGATGCAACTGGACAATTTCCTGGTGATTTATGTGACCCTGGCACCGAAATCTTTTTTTACATGCTCCTAGCTTTTAGAGATGTTGTCGAGGTTAAGGCCTGGAATCTTGTTCTAGAAATCATACGCCCTATTGCTTTTAGAGATTTGTCATCCAGGAGTACGATTTTCTATTAAGTTATGTGCTCCTGGTATCATCACTTTAGCTATTGCAAACGGTTATCGCTTTCGGACATCTTGTAATAATAGTCCTCCTGGCCGATTTCGACCACGACGGCCAATTTCAACAGTGATTAGCCCACTACGCAGGAGATATTTTAGTGCACAAGTGTGAGCGCAATACACAGGTGCACTCACTGTTCCATCACTCTCAAAGTTCGGTGAGACGGCAATCCGACATGACCGGAGAGAGATCAGGCGCAGGACCAACGGTTTAACGTGCTTTCCGAGGCACGGGGGTGTAACACCGCCAACTTCCCGACTCCGAGCTGTTTTTGAGAAATTCATGACAGAAAATCTCAGAAACAATTTTAGCTCGACCTGGGATTCGAACCCAGGACCTCTCGGATGTAAGGCAGAAACTTTGCCACTACACCAACTAGGCAGTCATCTTGTAAGGGTCCAGTGGACTATATCTTAGAGAGTTTTGTGTGCGTGGTACTTAAACATACTTCAGACTTCTGCGCAGCCATGATTTACTACCAAACGGTTATTCGTCAGTTTCGTATGCAGCTAGAGAGTGTTCTGGTGACGGATTTGTATCTGTATAACCAGCCTTAAGGCACCATCATTCTGGTAAAGAAAGTCGACGCCATAGATTTCTTCTTGCAAGACTTCATGACGGTGGAGACGACGACTTCCCGCACGAGGGCTCGAATAGCTCGAGTTCCGCTACTTTAGAGATCTGTTCGGGATACAGCCGGACGATTTCCTGGTGAGTCGTGCCCTCCTGATATCTCCTTTTTTGGAATTCGTACGCGATGATCGCTTTTAGAGACCTCGTAAACGTCCAGAAGTCGATTGCCTGGTGGAGTTATGAGGGTCTGGTACTCCATTGCAACTCACTCATACTCTCTGGTAATGTATTCATAGCTTTCAGAGATCGATCTGTTTGGGAATTAGCTGGATAATTGCCTGGTGATTTAATGAGCGCCTGGTATCTCTTATTCAGCTTCTGAAAACGGTTTTCACGTATAGAAATCTTGTCAGTACTTATCTTTAATCTAAGGCTTCTTTGTAACCAGGATTCACCACCAAAGGGTTTAATAAAGGGTACAGCTAGATGATTTACTAGTGATGGCTTAGTATCTGTTAGCCAGCCTTTACATACTCCATCGTTCTAGCCAAGATAGACAACTCAATAGATATCCCTATACAAGATTGCATGAAGGAGGAGCCGACAAAATTCCCGGATGAGGGCTCGAATCACACGCCGGCACATACTCGGAGTTCCAAGTTCAAACGTACGCGCCCATATCGTTTTGGTACTTCAGAGATCCCTTGATCACACCTTGTAAATGTCCAGAAGACGATTTCCTGGTGAATTATGTGCTCTTGGTACTCCAGAGCCCCTAACTAAACTTTTCGGCACAGTTAGTAGTAACCTTGTTGGGATGCAGCTGCACGATTTTCTACTGCTTTATGTGATCCTGGTAATAAAATTTTAGTTTCGTGCTCATAGCTTTTAGAAATCTTGACGAGATGAGCCTGCTCTAGAAATCTTATGCTTTCTGAGATCTTGTTGGTATTCACGAAAACGATTTCATTTTGAGTTATGTTCTCCTCACACTAGCATTTGCAAACGGTTTATGGTGTAAGACATCTTGATAGGGTCTAGTGGATTATTTCATTTTTATTTCATTTCATTATTCAATAATAATATGCATTGTTTTTGATTTTTTTACATTATAATTATTATTATAACAGAGATGCATGCAAACTTATAACTAAAAATCTTCTACGCTATACACACACCTTAGAAATAAAATAGAAATAGAAGATAGATAGAAATTTCTTAAATTTAATTTTAAAAACGCTAAACCTAGTCTCTAGTTTTAATTCTTCTGGCAAATTGTTAAAAGCGTTACAGCTCGATTATATAATGTTTCACAATATCTCCAGGACTTATCTGTACCTTAGACTAACAGGATATTCTTAATTGACTTTCCTTATTGGCATAATAATATTTGAACGCGTTTTTCTTAGAATAACACAGCTACCACATTACGTTGTAGTTCACATTTTTTATTTATTATTTTAAGGTTTAAATATTTCGAGTGTTTGCATAGTATATCTTTACTATCATACCACCGCCATAAAGAGAATGGATTCAGTAGTCTTACGTTTCACAATATGTAGTGTGTTGTTTAAATCCAATCGCTTGTGTAGACGGTTGATATAGCCCATCTACCTTGTGTGCACCACACCTAACGCTAAGAAGGCTTACAGACAAGCGACATTGTGCAGGCAACTGCTTGCGATACTGGTGGGCGACGGTCAGCGACCGTAGGCAACTGTCGGCGATAGTCTCAAACTCGCGCCGTTCGCTGTCATAACAATGTCTCGCAGCTAGCGGTAGTGACTGCTCGTATCGGCGAATTCGTGAGTCGCAATGTGTCGGCGACTGACGGCGTCACTCGCGATGCGTCGGCGACCATCGACGGTATTCGCGATGCTTCGACGACAGTCATTTAGTTTGAATATCTGCCGTCGCCGATCATTCCCGACTTAAGTCGCAAGCACTCGCCGATATACTGTCGCTCGTCTGTAAGCTCCCTTAGAGAGTGTGGAGTCACTTCAAAAGTCTCGGAGAGTGGTGTACCGTGGTGGAATTTGATATCATATAACATTGTAAAAAAATGTATAAAAACTGCAATAAAGTCTTCTTTACACACCACTATTATGCCATATTTTTATCGTCATCTCTTAATTTTTGCTCAAAGAGAGTGTGATATGAGTGTAACACACGTGACCGTTACACTGTCTTTGTCAATTAAAATCATCCTATGATCGTGTTGCTTCATGGATCACCTTCTTTATGCTTATCGATAGAGTTCTTTGTTTGACTAGAATCTAGGATAAAGTATAACAAACACGTGGTACAAGCTTCAACAGATGTTTTGTTTGCGAATAAAAGGAATCGTTGATCCATGGCATCGATCAAGAATCGATTTAATTGATCGAGCGATGCCGTTCGACTAACCGATTGATCAATTTTCTGTCGGTGTTCGTCGATCGATCGACGTCAACTAACCACTTTACCATCTTCGATGCCGTCGAACGTCTTTTGAACTTCTTTACATGGATGACCAATAAAACAGAAGGAAGAGTTTTATTACAACATACGAGAGTGAATCAAAAAATTCTTGGAATCAATATTAAAAAATGCAAAGATTTAAATAATAATATTTTATTTTTCTACATAATCTCCCTCCAATGCAATGCATTTAGAATAACGCGTTTCTAACTTCCTTATTCCTTGTGAAAAAAAAATATTTTCTTGACTCTCGAAAAAGTCCTCTACGGCAGCTATAACCGCGTCATTATCGTGAAATTTTGTTCCACGAATTTCCTCTTTTAATTTTGGAAATAAGTGAAAATCACTTGGGGCTAAGTCCGGAGAATATGGTGGGTGGTCAAGGAGATTGAAGCCAGCACAGCGGATTGCGTTGAGCGCAACTTCCGATGGATGAGCAGGAGCGTTATCTTGAAAGAACAACACGCCCAACGACAGTTTTCCACGACGTTTTTCTTTAATCGCTTCACGCACTTTCGGGATTAAATTTGTATAATAGGGTCCAGTAATCGTCTGGCCTTTTGGCATGTAATCAATAAAAAGGATTCCTTCACTATCCCAGAACACAGAGGCCATAACTTTGCCAGCGGTAGGAGCAACTCGAAATTTCTTAATGGATGGAGAGGATGGTCGTTTCCAAGACATTCTTTGTCTTTTAGTTTCAGGATCAAAATGGTGGACCCACGTTTCATCCATGGTGACAAGACGACGGCAAAAATTATCCGAATCACGCTGGAACATTTCGAGATTACGCTTGGAAATTTCCAAACGTCGCTTTTTGTTTTCGTCGGTTAACATTCGTGGCACCCATCTTGCAGACACTTTTTTGAACCCCAGTGAATCAATGAAAATGGATTGAACGCTACCAAAAGATATCTTTAGGATCTCAGCTATATGTTTTATAGTCATTCTTCTGTCTTCCAAAACCAGATTCTCAACCTTTTTGACATTTTCTTCTGTAACGGAGGTTGAAGGCCGCCCAGAACGCGGGTCATCTTTACAGCTTGATCTACCTCTTTTAAATTCAGCCACCCAGTACGCAACCGTAGAATAGGGTACAGCATCACCCCCTAATGTCTGCTGAATGTCCAAAAAAATTTCCTTCGTAGACATTTTTTTCAAACTGAGATATTTTATCACCGCATGTTACTCACTTTTATCCATAATTTTGACTTTTTAGCAACTCGTTGCACAAAAAAATGTATTACATGCGAACGAACTGACAAAAACAAGTGACAGTCTGCATAAATATAGTGTGATAGACACTCTTTAATTTGAATATCGAACTTGGTCCAAAAAGGTTTCATATATATGCACTTCTAAGAACTTTTTGATTCACCCTCGTAAATATCAATGATACAGCAAAACACCGTTGGCTTTAGCTAACATTACCCTGTAAATATGACATGAAATAGTTCACAGACAGATCACGACCACTTAGGTGTAATAAGTTGGTTAAGAAGTTGACTATTAACCAAGAGGTCGCGCGTTCGATCCCCGCACTGTACAAACATTTGTGTGCATGAACATGTCTGTTTGTACTGGCCTGGAGTTTATTTGTAATACCACTGTTGATTCTGATATCTGTAACACAAGTGCTTTAGCTACTTACCGCGAAGTCAGATCAATGTATGTGATGATGTTGTTGGTGTATCTCTAGCGAGCTATTAATAATTCGATTATATTACTTCTTTTTGACGACAGCTTTGGTCTAGTGGTCTGAGGTCCAGACTACAAAACCGGCTGTTGCAGGATCGAATCCTGCTAGGGGCAAATGGTTGTGTGATGAACACGTGCATTTGTACCTGAGTCATGGGTGTTTATACCTGTATTTGAGTATTTCTATCCGTTATCCTAGCCACCACAGCACAAGCTGACGCTTAGTTTGGGGCTGGGTAATTGGTGTGTTCGTTGAAACAATTTATTTATTTATTTTATTTATTTGGAGATGCTTGTGGCGCAGTGGTTGCAGCGCTTTAGTAGTGATACGTAAAGTTAAGCAACCTAAGGGGTGTCATGTTTGGGATGGGTGACCAATCTGACCATTTAAGTGACGTCTATTTACAAGCATCTCCGTGCTTCGGAAGGCACGTTAAGCTGTTGGTCCCGGTTAATATCGACAGATATTAGTCGTTAAGCCTGGTCAGAGGCCCTCGGGCGGCTTAATAACATCTGACAGTAAGGTTGGTCACTTACCTTACAAACAGCCCTCCACCAATCCGCACTGAGCCCGCGTGGTGGAGTATGGCTCGGTCCACCTCATAGTTGAGGAGAGGCCTGTGCCCAGCAGTGGGCCGTATATAGGCTGATGAGGGATGAGGGATTTTATTTATTTATTCTTTCCCAGATGTCCATGTGCAGCGCGCCGCTACGCGAGCTGAGCAACCCCGGAGCGTCGGGAAGCATATTCTACTTGACCAACGACGACGAGTTCATCATCAAGACGGTACAGCACAAGGAGGGCGAGTTCCTGCAGAAGCTGCTGCCCGGGTACTACTTGAACCTCGATCAGGTGAGAACTGAGATCATCATCATAATAATAGTCCTCCTGGCCGATTTCGACCACGGCGGCCAATTTCAACAGGGATCAGCCAACTAATAAAGCTTTATTTGTTTATTTATTCAAACACTAAAGTAACAGTATTTTTTTACATTAATTTTTATTTTTTTATTATAAATAAAGATCAGCCAAATACGTAAGAGATATTATAGTGCACAAGTGCACTGTTCCAATCTGTTTTTTTTAATCAGTCCAGTAGTTTCAGAGCCTATTCAATTCAAACATTCAATCAAACCTTTTCTCTTTATAATATTAGTGTAGATCGCTAACCAACCAGCGCCTACTTTCGATCTTTTTCGATCTTCTGATCTTCTTAAGTCTTAATAAAAAAAACTTTATTTTTTTATAAAAATCAAATCTTCTTTTCCAGAATCTTTTATAAAAAATCAAATCTTCTTTTCCAGAATCCGCGCACATTACTACCAAAATTCTTCGGGCTGTACTGCTACCAGTGCAACAGCAAGAACGTGCGGCTGGTCGCCATGAACAACATACTGCCGTCTTCTGTCAAACTGCACCAGAAGTACGATCTGAAAGGATCCACTTATAAGAGGAAGGTAAGATTTAGTTTGTATCCCTTTTGAATATTTGGTTGATTGAGGACTGTTTAGAGGTGTAAAGGTCGTCGCACACTGTACCGGCTCGGTGCAACGGCACAGCTGCAGCACGGCGTCGCCTCGAAGTTAGGCTGGTTCGTTGTTTAGCTGGCGTCTTCGAAAGAGTTAAATAATGTCGTGGTGAAAGTGGTACTCATTATTTTGATCGAGGTACTGAATAGTACATTAGGTACATTTTTTTTATATATGCACACGTTCATTCGGTGCAATACACCCGCCTGTATGACTCTCACCCGTTTCCATAGTAAAAAAAGATACTTAAGATAGGACATTGTACGTTTATTTGAGTCAAACGGGTTCAACAGGGTTTTATAAAATTGTATTTTATTGTATTACTAGTAAGGACTTTATAATAAAAAAAAGTCAGGAAACCATTTTTTGATTCGGTTACATGAAAGTGGTCTACACCCATCCATCTTGCTAGTGATATTCAATAGAAAAAATTCTTATTCATTACCAAACACTGCAAATACTAACAAATATTCTTTCCTTCACCAGGCGAACAAAAGCGAAAGAACAAAGAAATCACCCACATACAAAGACTTGGACTTTATGGAGCACCACACTGAAGGCATATTCCTCGAGGCAGACACGTACAACGCGCTCATCAAGACGATGCAGCGCGATTGTCGGGTGTTGGAGAGCTTTAAGGTAAGATTGAACTATAGAAGAGAGCCTAAAGTTTTTTAGGGGCCCTATTTATATTTAGAGGGTTCACTAATCCATTTCGAAACACGTTTCGTCGAATCACAATTAATTGATTACAACAAGTCGTGATTATTTGTTTGAACGATGACGTTATATACCTGAAAAGCGTTACATCGATGGTTCATTTCATCGAATTTCCATTCGCATGCGATCAAATGAACCATTGATGTAACGTACCGGTTATATAACGCATCGTTCAAACAAATAATCGACTTGTTGTCGTCGATGAATTGTAATTCGACGAAACGTATTTCGAAATGGAGTAGTGAACCCCTACTTAGATGTTGTTTACGCTCAACAGAAGCTCTGCGGTAGCGCTGTAAATCGTTATTTTGTTAAAAAAACGGTTGCCTGTAAAGTCGGTTTTACGGGCGAAGATTTTACGTGACACCGATCATGTTTGAGTGGGAGAGAGACGCAAGGCATTCGCCGGTCCGGCAGGCCTCTCTCTCGTTCGGTGACTCATCGTTACGTTACCGGGCGTTACACTTTTTCATGAGTGACTCCGAGCCGCAACCTAATTTAAGACGTTGTCACGTCAAAATTTTTTATATAAGATCGCTACCAGTAAACGGATACCAAGGTCGTAATGGGTCTATCACTTTGGTGTAATGGTTAAGAAGTTGAATTTTTTTTAAGTGATTAAAGTTGAATATTAACCAAGAGATCGCGGGTTTGATCCCCTAACTGTGTGTATTTGTATATGTGTGTGTGTGTGTTTGTGCATGAACTTGTCTGTTTGGACTGGACTGGGTGTTGTATGTATTTATTTAAGTTAATGTAATACCACTGTTGATACTGATTTCTGTAACACAAGTGCGCTTGAAGTACTTACAAAAGAGTCAGACCTAATTAGTATGCTCACAAAACTTCATGAGAATTGGTCAAGCCGTTTCGGAGGAATACGGGAACGAAATTGAAATCGACATGTTCTTATTTTAATGAAGAAATTTATTTAATTGTAATTTAATAACTTCAATTCACAAATACCTGTTTGAGGTCATAATGTAACCAAATAACCATCTTTTGTCTATAATGTTAATGTCTGCTATAATGTTATATTATGAAGTGAATTAATGAATATGAACATTGTGACACGAGAATTTTATATTTTTTCCTATATATGAGAATGAAACATCATATTTAATATCAGCGTTGCCAAACATTAGGTGTCGACGGAAGTAGACACTCCAACGACAGCAGAAGTTACAAATGACAGGTAATGTATGCATTAGTATCTATGCAACTGCAGCGCGGTATTTTCTCTCTCTCATATCTCTTAAGGCTGCGAAACCATCACGTTCTTATGATTTAGTATTTCTTGTTTGCTATTATTCCTTTCTATAAACGTATCTTTCAGATAATGGACTACTCACTGCTAGTCGGCATACACAACCTGGACTCGGCGCAGCGCGAGAAGAGCGAGGCGCGCGCGCGCACCGACGCGCCCGGCGACGACGACGACGGCGAGCCCAAGCGCCAAGGGCTCAACAGGACTAGGTGAGCTACATACACCCTAAACACTCTGTTTCCGTTCCATCTATTGTTTTACACCTCTCCCCCTTCTCGGTCGTGAAACTACATTAACATAACTTCGCGACGGGCTGCTATTATAAGTTTACCATCACCTCATTTTCAGACCGGGTTTCATAGTTTGTATTGCATCTAACATAATTTTAATGATTTTGGCTCCTCGTAAAGCTTACAATCCCAGAGTGCGTGATCCCGGCTTTATAAAGGTGTTACAGGACGCATGTTTATGGAAGGTAGCGATATTAGTCACTCCTAGTCGGCATACACAACTTGACTCGGCGCAACGCGAGGAGAGTAAAGCGTGCGTGCGCACCGACTCCGCGGAGCGGGCTCAATAGGCCTAGGTGAGCTTTAGGGGCGTTGCACACTTTACCGGCTCGCCATGTGCACAGCTGCAGCACGGCGTCGCGCTAGCGCGCTGGCCGCGAGCTGTAAGCTCACCGCCCGCGCGCCACACGCAAAATACGTTACGTTGTAGTTTGAGGTGGCGACTCGGAGCCGACGCGTAGCAAGCACGCAGCCGGCCAGCTGTAAGCAGGGCCGCTAGTAGAGTGGCAGCTAGGTCGATAGTTAGCTAAAAGGTGGAATGGGTCGTATGTATTATAAAGCTAGGGTTTATTAGCTTATCAAGCGTGAGTGCGCACCGACTCCACGCTGAGAGACGACGATGCCGACGGCGAACCTAAGCGGAGCGGGCTCAATAGGACTAGGTGAGCTACATTTAGAGGTGGAATTTATTTTTCATTACCCCGTTACGTATTCTCACCAGCCGCGGGGATTATCTGGGACTCCGGGCCTCAGTATTTATATTTACGGCGAACCTAAGCGGAATGGGCTCAATAGGACTGAGCTCTAATGTTGTAGTATAAGGTCGAAACCTAGTATCTTCTAGGGTACCGAGATTGGGTAGAGATAGACTTAGTGCTACAGTAATTAGAATCGGCGCAACGCGAGAAGCGTGAGCGTGCACTGACTCCGCACAGTGCGATGACGATGCCGACGGCGAACACTAGCTAAGTGAGCTGAATAGGACTAGGTGAGCTTTATTTTGAGGTGGAATTCTACTTTTTTTACTCTGTTACGCCTCCTCACCAGCCGCGGGGCAGCGGGGGGTTATGTGGGACTTCAGGCCTCAAAGAGAGAACCCTTATGTGTTATGTGGGACTCCACGCCTCAGAATGAAAACCCGCCTAGCCACTAAAAAAACTGACGACGCCCTCCCGTGCCATTTGAGTCGGGGACGTGGCGGGTCTGCCGTAGGCCACAGGCATTCACTGCAATTCACTAGACTCGGCCGACTCACTAGAGGTGGAATCTCTCCACCAACCCATTGTTCTACCTGCCTTGCGGTATACGAACCGTAATCACGGGAGAGCACGTGGGTACTGCGTGGGCTCTTTTCCCCTAAGGCGCTATACTATGCTCCCTAAAAATTCTGTGTCCATCCCATCTGTTGTTTTACACCTCTCCCCCTTTTGGGCCGTGAAACAACATTAACATAACTTCGCGACGGGCTGGTCTTATAAGTTTACCATCATCTCATTTTTCTACCGGATTTTGTCGTTTGTATTGCATCTAGCATATTTGATCTTGGCTACTCGTACTGCTTACAATACCAGAGTGCGTGATGCCGGCTTTAGAAAGGTGTAATGGGACATATGTATATAAGTCACTCCTAGTTGGCGCATACTACTTTGCAACAGCACAACGCGAGAAGAGCGAATTGCGCGCGCGCACCGAATCCATGCAAGGCGACGACGATGCCTGCCTGAGCTCTAATGTTATAGTATAAGGTCGAAACAGAGTGTCTTCTAGGTGCCGAGATTGGGTAGAGATAGACTTAGTGCTATAGTATTTAGACACGGCGCAACGCGAGAAGCGCGAGCGTACACTGAGACGATACCGACGGCGTTACTGAGTGGAGTGGGCTCAATAGGAATAGGTGAGCTTTAATTAAATCGACCGACATTGCTTAAAGGATTGCTCAGCTGAAGTGAGTCAGACCAATGTATGTGATGTTTTTATTTAAAAAAAAGATAACGGTGATGTAAGCTCATTGTTACATAAGTATTAAATTGTTAAGCCAAGAAGAGAATCTTAAAAAATACTGGATACGTTAGTTTTCTAGTACTACAGAACGTGTAGATATTTTTATTATTATTCCTTTTATCTCCATTAAAACTAAAAACTGTTCATTTCCAAATTTATTACAATATAATTCAATTATGTATTAAAAATTACATTTGTGTTTTACCTTCGGTGGTGGAATATCTACACATATATATAAACTTGTTTATTTTTTATCTGTTTGTTTTCGCTTTTACATATACAAAATAGGTGTGTATGTTGGTAATTTCAGATCGGAACAGGGCAAGGAGGATTTCGGTGCGCAAGTCAAACGGACCCAGTACGACATTTGTTTATAATAACGTTTGTCTAACATGTTTGTTTGTTTATAGTGCGTGAAGCTGTATACACATTGACTACCTGTAAAAAATATGATAAAAAAAACTGTATTTTGCAGTTGAAACAGTACAGCAAACTATAGGTCAGCAAATGTTTAGTAACAGTTGAAATTTTTACGGTTCCGTAAAATATTAATAACACTTCAAAAAAATTTTTGGAGACAATTAAATAGTTGGATTCAAAAGTTACAATTTGAAAATCCACACACGTGTTTCAAAAGCAAAAAAAAAATTATTACAAAGTTAAAAAAAAAACCTTAACATTAGTTGGTGTGGTTAAGAATTCAAACAAATTTGTATATTTTTTCAAAATTAATTCTTCATTTTTACTATCATAAATCATAATACAACAACAAAAAACCTATCTTTGTGTATACAGCTTTACATTTTAACCCTGCAATTATTGAACCGTAACTCGTTTTAAACCGTTGTCTAATTTCGTTATTTAATATTTAAAACAATAAAAAATGCATGTATTTTTTCTATACCTGTGTGGGTGACTAAAGCATGCGTAATGTGTTCAATTGGCTGAGTTTAGCTGAATGTTCCCTATTTTCTTTAAGATTGATTCAGTTTACAAGAAGCTAATATTCCATTCTATATGTAAATTAATTTTCACCAAGCGCTGTGGAAAGGTTGTGTTTAAAAACTCTACCCTTATATTTAATTGCTAATAGGTTTTGCACGCCAAATGCATATTCATAAAAAATACGTTAGTGTTTTGTGGCTTTATGTTATCAAAATTTTTTTTTAATAAAATATAATATATTATCAGAAAGAGATCGCTACAAGCGATCAGACAGCCTAAATTGTACATCATTTTTTGTTAGTATTGTCTGTAATTTTTGTTACGTGTCGTACAATAAAGTGTTAAAATATATATATATATATATATATATATATATATATTATTTGATAACTAACTGATCACTCATAAGAAACTGGGGAACTAATACCAAATTAAGTTAGTGATGTTTTCTAACAACCTCAATTAATTCCCTTAAACTCTTAACTTTCTTTATTTTTACTGTAAACCAAGTATTATAGTATTTATATCTTAAAGTACATTTCTACCTTGCTACAATATTTTTCTTTACATTCGCATTGCACTAAGTAAACTTTTTATCCCAGACTTTAGATAGTATTTTAGCTTGAAAACATCATTGAAATGAGAAACTTTTTACGTATTATTGCGCGATATATTTACATTTTAAAACATTATCAAGCAAGCTAATTTTATCCTTATCAATTTTCTTCGAATTTAATTGTAGTATTTAATTTAAATTTATCATAGTTTGAGTTCAAAAAACTAATGATGGAAATTCAATGTAGTATTCATTATATTATCTTACTATAGTATAGTATTTAATGGTCACAGTGAGAGTATGAAAAGTGCCTTTACATGCCAATAACTTTAACCAAGACCAACCTAAATGACCGAGCATGATGAACCTTCAACCCTGTATCAATGTACTATGGTTCAAAATTCACCAACTCATTCATTGTCACAGTTGTTAAACTCAATAAATAAATAAATGAACTCAAAATTGAACTCTATTATCTATTGCAGATCTATAAACCGCCAGCGATTGGTGGCGCACTCAACAGCGATGGAGAGTATACAGGCGGAAAGCGAACCCATAGACGAGGAGGAGGATGTGCCGTGAGTATTTATATTATTATCATAGACAAAAGAATGCAGTCACAAATATATTGACGTACAAAAAAACAAATACTACAAAAAATTGAACTATTTATGCCTAGTTTACTACTACAAAAAAGGAAGTATTTATGCCTTGTTTAAATCATATCCAAGCAACTTGAAACATATGACTCTTTTAGGTTATGTCATTTGCACTGTCATTCACGTTAAATTGGTCTTATTGGTTTATATTTAAATAAGGGGTAATCACTGCCTAGTTATTTTGTAGTAGAGGAGTGAATGACCAATTGCGACATGGCCGTATTTAGTTCAAAACAATAAAGGAAATAATAAAGCCACGAATTCATTGCCTGACAATGATGAGATCACCAGGTTTGGACATATTTGTTGGTGTTGCCATCTCCAAACCGCAATGGTAACCACACAAAACCAGCGCCATGGCTTGCCATGCCAATAATGCTGAGTGGGGGACAATTTCGTTATGGCTCTCTAAAACTGTGGTTTCTGTCCAGCGCTGGTGAAGCCTTAACTTCGAAAATTACAAGGTTCGTCGTTTTAACGGTTACAGGAACTGTTTAAACAACTTCAAAAAATTTTACATGACGTTACTACTGTAGGCCTTTATTGATAACCAGCTTTTACCCGCGACTTTGTCCGCATTAGGTAGTTTTTTTTTTGGATGCGTTGTTTTCCCGTAATACCAATTATATCCAAATATAATTCCTATCTTTAGTAGGTAATTTAGGAGTGAAAGCGATCAGACTCCCCGGAAAGTATTTTTTGCCATGGGAATGCGTTGTTTTCCCGCGTTCAAAAGTAACTCATGTCCTTTCTTAAGTCTTAAACTATCTCCTTAACAAAAGCGATCGGCCCACTTGAATTTTCCCATGGGAATGCGTCATTTTCTCGCGGTAAAAAGTAGCCTTTCTCTCGTATCAAAACATCTCCATACAAAATTTAATGCAAATTGATTCAGTAGTTTAGGCGTGATTGAGTAACAGACAGAGCTACTTTCGCATTTATAATATTAATATTTTAACACAATTTCCAGGCCGGGCGGTATTCCGGCAAGGAACGCGCGCGGCGAACGTCTTCTACTATTCCTGGGTATCATTGATATCCTGCAATCCTACCGGCTGAGGAAGAAGCTGGAACACACGTGGAAAAGCATGATACATGACGGGGTGAGTGACATTTCTTGAAACCATAGATAGCGTAGGGGCCATCCACAACTCAAAGGTCATTCGGCGTTTAACGCGGGAAACGAAAGGAGTAAGATGGGCTTCTTAATTTTCTAAATTGATTTTTGGTGTATGTATGAGTATGAGCTCGGACCACCCCATAGTTGAGGTGAGGCCTGTGCCCAGCAGTGGGACGTAAATAGGCTGATGAGAGACGCGTATACGTCAACCATAATTGGTATAAGATAAGATTCATTTCATGATTCGAATTGTAAATTAAATTTTACTCTGTATCGTGTGTGACGTAGGTAATCTATCCCGTTTAGTTGATTATGTTATGCTTTAATTTCCAGGACACAGTTTCCGTGCACAGGCCAAGTTTCTACGCACAGAGGTTCCTAGATTTCATGGCAAAGACCGTCTTCAAGAAGATACCTTCGTGTGAGTATTACTCTATGGTATACATTTTATTATTTTTTCTACCAAAATAACGGCTCATCTTTTATTGGCCAGTAAGATGTAAGCGCGTAATCATTAATTCTTTTTCTTTTCGATAATTCTCTCCCTCTCGACAGCTCCGACCATCACGCTATACGAATGTCCTGTACAATTGAAATCGGTCCCTGTTGCTTTAGTGTTAAGTATCAGAATCCCGTACGATAGGCAGTGCTATTGTGTTTGGTATTGGTCGTACAGCAAAATAGACAAAGTTGGTGGGCTATTATAAATCGTGTCACTAAAATTGAATGATTGAGAGTAGTTTTTGAGTAATAAAATATTTTGCTGTATGACAATCTAAATTTTGTTCCATAAACCTCTATTTTTCATTCAATACGAGCTGTAAAGTTGTACCCACCTTAAGTTTTGACATCGCTTACAGTATAGTCCGTTATGACAGCTGTTAGCAGTGGTGCACTAGAGTTGGACGTTTGCAAATCCGTACGAAAATTGTTTGATTGCAATCAATTAATTTCAATCGATTTTTAATCGAAGTAGTTAGTAAGTTAGTGTTACGGGCACCAAACATTCTTTAAAAAATAAAACAGACTATTTAAATACTTTAAATATTAATGTGTTTGAACGCACTGAAAAAACAACGTAAATTAACTTAAAATAATAAGTACAAAGAAACTTGAAATTGATCATTCAATATCTCGATATCTTTGTGACGAGTAAAACGTAACAGCACTAAAATTGTGAAAAAAGTTACTTGTAACTAATTTATTTGTGGATTATCGTATCGCAATCAAATCTAAATCTTATTTTAAGTTGCAGCAGGAAATATTCATTTTAAAGATGTGACTTTTCATATTTGAATGGTAAAACAATAGTTTATTTTAATATTAGAACCAATCCAGCATGGGATAAAATGGGTTTGTATTTGGACTTTGGTGTGCCAGGGGTACTTAAGAGGACAAAACTTAATAGATGTCATACCGAGCCTTTTATTTTTTTTACTGTAGTCAAAAAAAGCTCTTTCAAAAAAATAAAGTTAATACTCTACGAGTATATGTTATGGGTAAATATTTATTTAACCTATTTGGTTATGGAACAAAAATGTCTACAGAAAAAAAAACTGCTATCTATGTTGTGTAATAATACGACTACAAAATTATTAAACTGTGTCTTAAATAATGCGAATACAATATTTAACTGTCTAATTCCGGTACTACGCAACGTACTGTAATTTACCTGGACTAATTGTTTGGCATATTTTCAATACTACAGGTTAATATTTCAGATTTTTATCTGTTAATCTAGATTAGAAATCAAAAGCAACATAATTTTTTTAAGTGTTTAAATCGCACGCATCTAATCGTATTCGTTTATTGAAAATATGTTAAATTATAAAAGTAATCATGTTTTGAATTGTGTAACAATAACAATGATATTTCGTGGTGTTTATTCAAATGGTTGTTATTCTCGTTAGAACTCTTATAACATTTTGCTAAGTATTTATGATTTTATACTGCAATTTGATTAAACACTACAAAATGAGTCGCTTTCTCTTACAAAAAGGCGTAATTAGGTAGGTGTTCTTAAGACCAAACGAACTTTCTTTGAATAGCGAATAAGAAAGAGTTGTGTACGGTTTCTAAATAACGTGTGTTATTATAAAATTTCTTTCTACAAAATGTGAACTTGTTATAAAGTTTTCAAAAGATGCCTAAAATATCCCTATAAAGGTTGTGATCTCTGTTTCCAAGCTGGGCTTCCTGGTTTTGTCGGATATTTGGGTAAAAAAACAGTAAGGTTTTAAGATACATCTTCTATTGGTTTCATACGATCGCTTCCCACAATCCACCAATTTATGGTGCGCGAGAGGGGTTTTGGTAATCATAAAAACCAAATTCACTTGCTAGTGGTGGTTATAAAGTTTTTGGTTATAAAGTGTTAAATAATGTATGAACTAAAAAAATTACATAAAACATTGTTCACATTTTTCATTGCTTAACTGATCACTCCTAAAATGGCTCTGTGATTTTAAATTGCTGTCATTATGACTTTATTAACAGCTAGCGGACCCTGCAGACGTTGTCCTGTCCATTTTTTTTTTTCTTTGTAAGGACCATCTCCGTACTTAAAGGAATATAGAAATAAGAAAATAAATAAAAAAGAATTGGCCAAATTGGTCCAGGCGTTTTTAAGTTATGCGCTTACCAACGCATTTTGCGATTCATTTTCATAATGAATATGAGAAACTGATACACAGTCAATCTTCTTCTTTGCTTGTTGACTCGGGCTTATTATATATTTGAATACCAGAATTCAGCCATCGATAAAGCATTTTCAGTGGCCTTGTAGAGGGTATTCACGTATTTTGTATTCATGTATGTTCAAGTGAACAAGACACAGTCAAAATTCCTTATAAGCTAATTTGCCCTGAATAACTCATCATAACCCGATAGATGCCCCGTACACAGCTCTTTCACCGAACAACCCCCACACCGGCGTAACTCTACATATTGTTGACCAGTGGACCTGCCCGAGATAAAAGGCAATCATCGCAAGTTCCGAACGCTGGTCACGAGCTACATAGGTACAGATGTTGTGTTTGTGTGCTCTGTTGTGTTTTGTAGTGAGGGGGGAGGGTGTTGGTAAAAAATATTATTTTTGTCTATGGTTGGCGTAAAAAATAAGATAGAAAAATATTGTGGTGTTCTCTGGACGTTGGTGAAATAAGATAAAAGAAAGTTTCTGGGCCATTGGGTTGTTAAAATGGTTTTGGTGAAAAAAATGGGGTAATACAATACCGTGGGAAAGTTACAATATTGGGTCTTTGGCTAGTGGGAGGTTAGCTGACATCATTCACATATTCAGTCACATGTCAGTCTTGGAAAGATGCTGAATGAAGATTATAGGATGATTGGAATGTTTCATAACTTTGTTAAAATTTCGACACTCATTTTCATGTTTTGTTGGATTTTAGTATAAATTGGGGCAAAGTTCTTTTGATTTATTTACTTGTAAAGGTTCCAGTAAGAGACTAAACTCTATGTGACAGTTCTACATGTCTTAGTAGGATTTGTATTTACAAAGAGACAAAAAACAATCGTGTAAATATCAACACCAACACCCAAACCCCGTTAGCGTTGAAAATGCTGATGTAAAATATTAATTTATTAATAATTTTGTTTGGATTAATTTTCTTACGCAATTGATACTTAATAGGCATGTCTTAGAAATTACACTTTGGTTTATTTTCGTTTATTTCTAGATTTTGTTTTATTTCGTACATTGGATTCCGCATGTTTATTTGGATCAAATTCAAAATTTTATTAAGAACCTAGTCGGTATGACAGATTTTTTTGGATGTCATGCACGATCCCCCTTTCCCCTATTAAGATTGTGAGGTCTGTATCAAGCTGGGCTTCCTGGTTTTGTCGGATATTTGGGTAAAAAACAGTAAGGTTTTAAGATACATTTTTTATTGATTTTATACGTTGGCTTCACACAATCCACCAATTTATGGTGCGTGAGGTGGGTTTTGGTAATTCATAAAAATCACAATTTTTTCATTCGTTCGCTACGGGAGTATCACTTTATGATAAATAAATAAAACAGTCAGTTTTTACTTATAACAGCATATGATACTGTCATGAGTCTCTTAATTACAGTTTTACTCAACCAGATAAGTAAATGGTTGGGCTATTTTAGCTGTTTATGTATCAATTGTTTTCTTAATACTTTAGCTTAGAATTAATGCTGAATGATTCTCGATCCCCTCCAACAATCTGCACTGAGTCCGTGTGGTGGAGTATGGCTCGTACCACCTCATAGTTGAGGCCAGGCCTAGTGCCCAGCAGTGGAACGTATATAGGCTTAAGAGAGTGAGATAGATTCTTGATACTTATAACGATTACCTCTTCATAATAGGTTTATTTCCACGGTGAAAGTAATATTCAAAAACTGATTTTCTATAAAATAATTCATAATTTAAGGACACCTTTTATTAATATATTTCTGCAGTTCGTATTATTTAATTTTAATTGAAATTCGATCGATAAATAGTTAGTTGGCATTGCACGCGATGACGTCAAAGTGTTATTCCCATACAAACTCTATGGAGAAAAGCGTTTTGACAGTTGATAAAAATTACGTCAACGATTGATAGTGTCAATTACCGTATTGTAAATTAATGGTAGATCAGTTATTTTAAACAGTTTTAGTAACGATATCCGACAATATCCAGAAGCAGGGCAACCCCACCCGTCGGCCGGTGTTGTCAACTGCCATCAGGGAATAATATCTGTCTTTTTTTTCTTTCCATTCGTTCCCAAACGATTGTCCGTATTCGGATCCTGACGCGCGTCTCTGGAGGCCTGAGTGAGTTTCCGCGGGATTGCGAAGCATGATGCTGTTGATGTTCTATTATATGATGTTTGAGACGAGTGTATCTGGTTTTCTTTTTTTTTGTTGTATTGTTGAAATTGTTACAAACGTCTTGTAAGATAAACAAAAAAGAGGTTTAGGTTCGAAGATTTAAAAAAAAACGAATGAGCTAGGAAAACAGTTGGTGAGCGACATAAGATACCTTTACCTTTAGATATATACCTTTATTTAAGTATATATATTTTCATTTATTTATTTGTATCAGGCAACAGATTAACAATGAAATACAGGCCCATAGAATATATACCTTACACTAAACTCACATACATACAAATAGACATTCTTTCGAAATTTTTAAATATACATTCTTATCTAGCACTTTAGTAGGTACTATATATAACTTAAATCTTAGCTTATGTTTCGGCTATAACAATGAGGTATTTCTTATTTATTTATAATACAATTTCACTGACAAATTTTAACCTAGTAAATGAACTAAAAACAGACTATATGTGTATCCTGTACATCAAACCGTTTGTAACAATTTCCCGTTGTGGTATTTAGTCTGGTCCACCGCCCACTACCCGTATACGTCAGTGGCGCCATCTACCCGGCTTGTCATCATCGCTCTGTCTCTCTCCCCCTCGGTAGTTAGTGCCCAGGTTTAAGTGTGTCTCCATCTCTTTCTATCTTCCTGTTGTTTTTTCGAGCGAGGTTGAAAATCATTATAGCACGGTTGCTTTATTTTTTGTTTCAGTTGTTTTTTTAATCATAGTCATATTTTTATTGAAATCTTTTTGGGTTGAAGATTTTGGCTGGGTCAATTTTTTTGCAAGAAAAACTAACTGTTGGACAAACACAAAGTCAAGTATTGAAGGATTTATACAGGGTGTTACAAAAAAAGTGTTATGGCTGAAGGGTGTTGTTGTGCCGTATAAATAAAATATAAATATTTCACAACAATCACACCAATTCTCTAGTCCCAAATTAAGCTACGAGGCTTGTGTTATGGGTACTAGACAACGGATAAACACGCCTTAGGTTTCTAGGTAAAGTTGTTGAGTTATACGAGCACAACAACACCCTTTAGCAATTCCACTTTTTTGTTACACCCAGTATAATATGATAATATTGTTAATTAAGTTGATACTCCCGAACAAAATCTTCAACTATCCTGCACTGATTATAAAAATAAATATAAACTCTCACATATTATTTTACATTTTGGCTTCTCTTGAGTAAACTAGAGAGCTTAAGAACGAAGTGATTTATTTGCAAAGTTTTGTACATTTATATTTGAAGCTTTCATAGAGGTTTTCCAACTAATTGTGTTATGTTTGAAGTACTGTACTGTAATTTTTTACTCCGTTATTTTATATAAAATAAATATTTATTTTTACCAATAAATACTCTCCTCCATATTGAAGCTGGTTTGGTTAAAAATTTCAATATATTTATTTATTTGGTTCCAGCAAGACGCAACTAAATAAACCGTATTTGACTTTTTTCACTTTTTAACTATGATATTAATTATCCATAGATAACGGACTACTGGTGTTTAGACACAAAAAGATAAAAACTATGTAACGATATTTCCGAGATTTTTATGCCTTGTTTGCTGTCTTTACTTGGAGCTATTCAAATCGATGTCCTTTAAAATACGAAATTTACATTTACATCGTATCTGTGCAAATATATCAATAGATCAAATCATTTGTATGAAAAACTTCAGAGAAGTGCAGTACTTCAAACGCGCGCCTCAAAAGTGTTAAGTCTAAAATGTTCAATTTTCGCGTTCACAGCATTGAAACACTCACCGTCGAAGCGAAAGAGCATCGCGAAACCGTCGAGACCGCAGGAGGATATCGATACGCCTGGTATGTTGATTATTTATTTGTTTATTGTTGGGTTTAGTTTTTTTTTTTTGAAGTGAGTCTGCAAATAGGTCTGACTGAGTTGGTACATGTTATCTTAAATATTGAAAAAAAAAATCGTTGTTCGATTTTTAGACTTTCACTTTTCCGTAATTTTAACGACTGTTGTATGGAGAGCGAGGATTTTAAACACAAGTACTTAAATGAAATCCTCTTTCGAAAACAGAAATGTAAAAACCTGGTACTTAATAAAGAATTTGAATTTGAAATAACCAATTCCGCGTAGTGGAGTTGTCGATAGTAACAATAATGATGAACTTGAAGACTTGAAATTCGACGTTCAACGCCTTAATAGGCTTGTTTCCACTATGAAAGAAATATTCATGAACTGTTTTTTTCTAAAATAATTCATAATATAAGACTTGAATCGATAAATAGGAAGGAAGGTCTCGCTGAAATCTAAATTAACTTAAAATGATACACTTTTTTACGGATTATTTCACGATTTATTTTAACCTGACGTTTCGGACCCTTTTCAGCGTCCGTGGTCACAGGTAGACTAAGGTGTCGGTTGTCATTAAATAGTTTTGAAAAAAATTGTAAACTACCATCACTTAAAAATATTAAGTTATGTTCCTATCTACACAAAATTAATTAACTTTATTGTCACGGATGCTCGCGAATGTTCGCAGGCGAACAGCTAGTATGTGCTTGTAATATTGCGATTGCAGACTCTCTTCATTTTGCTCGTTCAAAACTAATATTAATTTAGAATTAACCTTAGTTGATTATTGTTTTTTTATTATTTTAACGTAACAAGTAGTTGCTCCAGTATTCCCTAACATTAAGTGAATGCGAGAATCTTTTATTTTGGTACCTATATATTATTATACATTTCAGTTTATTTTCATTCCCACCCTAAAATCCTCTCCCGGTGTTTGTTATATCTACTCAGTTATTTAAATTATGGTGTGAGAAGATTAATTTTACATGTCAACTGATTTTCGACATATTTCTTTAATTATCTTTAATGTTTACATCGATAAATAAAGATAAAGAACATTTGACCGTGTTTTAAGTAAAAAAAAAAACAATAATGCGTGATATATGAATATTTTAACGTAATGAGTTTTAAACTCGTTTGTTAATGATTTTAAAGTTGTCAAACCGGTTTGATACATTTCTATTTATGAGTCAGATTTAAAATACGTACTATAACTTATTAAGCCGCCAATCACAGACAATTGATATTCTTTTGTTATGGACTTGCCTTCAGCCGAATGCGGCTCAGGAAGTCAAGCAGTAAAAAAATTAAATGCATGAACGTACACCATATTTAAATGACGTTGTTTATTCATTGTTGTGCATTGTCCTGTATCTTTGTTACCCAAAAGTATCATGCTAACTGTTTTGTCGTTTACGGCGCCATTTTGGCATCGCGTTCTCAGTCGCCATTTTCTTGGCACGACCAAAAAAAAAATGCGTTTGTGGTGTGATTTTTTTGTGCTAACGGTGTTGGTTCGAAGACCATACGATCGCCCGTAACGGCATGATCCCGATGCGTGGGGGGAAATAAACTGAAATGTACACAACAATAAAAAAAAAACAAGATTTTAACGCGGGCTAATATTTATTCAGGGAGGATGTACGTCGGGCGACCAATCAAAGACTACAACCCAGATTACCTTAGGCAGACATCTAGGTTATCGCCTAGGTCTTCCCTAAGATCTAGCATGAGCGATTTCACCGATACAACCATATCGACATGGAATCAGAGGCATCCGCAGGCGGCCACGGAATATCCGTCCGTGCTCTCTGACAGACTTAAAATATTAGACAGAGATAGAATCAACACTTTCCAGAGACGTATAGATTTTGACACATCCAATCTGCCTGCAAGAGAGCCAGGGACGTCGTACGCCGATAACTTGTACAGAACATCTATGCAAGATCGGATGGAATCGTTATCCGATCAATTGACCAAAGTTCTCAGTACAGGCGCTGGTAGCTCACACATAAATGGGAGTCTAGCGGATAGTGGAATTCAAACGGACAATAATAGTACGAGTGTCCCTCAAATATACATAGAGACACAAACGCACACACCCAAATATCGTGACGCGGCTGTGGACACGAGAAATGAAAATAATCTCCAAGAAATACCATTCATAGACGACGATGAGGACGACTCGAAGTATTTTAAGAAGAGAGGTCTAATTTTGGAAAAGCATAAAAGCATGTCGAACATTCCAGAGAGAATAGACGAAGTCAGTTCCAAAGAACAATCCAATGAGAGGCTATCCAGCAGTTTCAATAGAGCCAAATCGCCGACATTTGTCGAAAAATTCAAGAAATTCTTCGTCGACATAGGCTTAGTGAAATCCGAGAGTACTCCTAACACAGAATCCAATGCCAACACCTTACCAAAGAGTCTAAACTCGAGTTATAGAACTAGGAGTGCTTCGCCCGCCCAAGTCGAGCCTAGGGAAGCGTCGACACTACCCAAAGACATGAGGTTCCGTAAAGTCAGGTCTACGCAAACTGTGTACATACGACAGGAATCGCCTTTACTCAGAAGAGACCAGGAAGTCCAAACTAAAGAACATGTGTCCGTCGTTCAGCTTAATGGTGATGAGCACATTAGAGATTCGGAATCGGAGAAGCTAGTTAAAGAAGTTGTATACATCAAGACCATAGATAAAGCAGAAATATACACGGGAAATGACAGCGGTAGCACTATCATCGTTATACCGCCCGCTGATTGAAAAAGTATTAAAACTTTGTGTATTGAACACATTTTGTTTATCTATCGAATTGCATTGTTTCGAAGTTACGACACTGAGCTCGAAATTAAGTGTTAAAGTTGTTTGTTAGTCAACTTTTTTAGTATCTGCCTCCAATAGTGTTGCCAGAAAATTGGCAATTTGCACTCGTTAAATTTTTGACAGCTTACGAAGTATTTTTTTGTAAATTGGTCTGCGAATATTGTTATAGCTTTTAAAAACGTAACTTAAAGTTATAGTAGTTATATTGAACTTCGTAGAAGCAATTTTGAATTTTAAAAAGCGGCATTTATTGAAAGAAATTATATTATAACTTACAATGCTATTTATATATCTTGTTAAACGTCATAAATATGAGACAATAATTGGGCACTAAAAATGAAAGTCTATAATGGTTGCCTTATTAGTCTTATTCAATGAATAAATAAGATAACAATATAATGAGTAATATACATTTCTTAAAATTAAATATTGCTGCTGTATAAATTTTTACAATTTTGTATAAACGGCTAAACATTATTAAAATATTCTACCTCTGTATTGGTTAATATATAACTAGGTCCTAGTAAGCAAGATCGTATACAATTTCTCACAAATAACAGTTTTTATAAGTACGTTTGCAGTATATAACTGTCCAAAGATGTTTGAGTAAATTCGCATAAACTTTCGCAATCAGTATATTATTTTTGTTCATTAACTGATAAAATACATAAAGCACAAATTGTGAGCTCATTTATAAATTTTTGATAGTCCTTTTCCGGATTCAGTATTCCGAAAACTTGTATTGTTATGAATATATATGCGCGTCATTCTTTTTGAGGTTCCAAGTGGTTACTACCAGCCAATTTCTGAAGGAAATTGAGCTTTGTATGTACTGTTGTTAAGGATTTAATAGCACTTCAGGTCAATCGTAATGTAGTGTGCATTTTTTGTATATTTAATTTATGTATACAGAAAAAATGTATACGAAATAAGACATCACTAAATTGGTAATTCGGTTTTGTTGAAAAGCAAATGAGCTGAAGTGATAAGTTAATTTTGAGTTAAATAAAAAATATGCATAATTTAACTACTTGGAAATGTAAGTAGGTGTAGTTTATGTTAATAAATTGATTTGTAAATATAAATTGACTCGACTGACATGAATTATTTATGATCACCTTAATATTTGACATTCCCTGTCCATAGAATAATGAGAAATATTTAATACATTGTCACAAAAATATATAACTTCATTACCTCCTGAAGAAATACCAGTTTTAATAATTGTATATTAAAATAAAATTATGCTGTTAAAACTAATTTTGAAAATTCATTAATAAATCGTTTAAATGTAAAATAAGAATTGAATGTGTTAATTTATTGCAGAGTTGTATATCTCAGTAAAATGTGTATATTATGTTATTTCGATTAAACGAGATTTTTAACTAGAAAAATTGTTTTTATTTTTAAATAAATATAATTTTATTTGCCAAACATGAAGATGTAAGCCAATCGAAATAAATAGAAAATATTTTGTTTCTCAAATGGTTGCTTTGCTGTATGCAAAACCACCCTGCTTTTTTTTTTAATTTTTAAAGCACCGTGTGTTTAAATTATTTCTGAATTCGATTTTATTTTCATTTAAAGTTTGCCTCGCAAAGCTAAACATTGATTTGAAATTGTGAAAATAAATAAGTTATTTTTTTTGGATAAAAATAACTTATTTATTTTAACAATTCACAGCTCTTAAATTGAACTAGTCTTAATTTGATATTATGTTCATTTACTTAATTTAAAGTTTACCTCTCAAAGCTTAACAAACAATAATTTATCTAACACGATTGTATATTACAATTTTTATTTATTTATCATACACTTACTTATTAATGTTATTTATTCAAAATAAGAAAAACGTGTTTTCAAAGCACATCCGTTAATATAACACGTAATAAAAAGAGAGCGGATATTCCGATTTTTCACGAGGACCCATTGCATATTCGATTCGATTCTGACGTAATTCAGTATCAACTTGATAGTCCGTTGAATGTATAAAAATAACAAAGATGTCACGTGACCTTAATGTGCCAATGTCATTCTTATACATTCAACAAATGAAAGTTGATACCTTATTTCGTCATCGAAGTAAGCGCTTCTCACCTACATTCCTGATGCACACTGCAGAAGAGTTGAACTCACTGCCTGCGTCAGTGTTTCCCTGCAGTTACAACCGTGGAATATTTAAAGATAGAGTGATACGATAGAGTGAATCTTCTAAGCGAGCTCCATCGTAGACTCAGTCTCGGACCTCGCTGGTTTCAGTCTTGGGTGATGATAAGCGAGCTCGATCGTAGACTCAGTCTTAGACCTCGCTGGGCTCAGTCTTGGGTCAAGAGCAAACCTATTCCAAATATTAAAAAAAGTGTGTGTGTCAGCTCCGACGCACGACTGGAGTTTACGCCTTAAGAACGGTTATAAAAAGAAAATAGATTAGGGAATTAGGATAAATGAATGCATTTTTTATGATACTTAAAGCAGGTACGGATACATTTATTTTATTAATTATACAATAAGTCTGTTGAAATACATAACAAAACCGTAGAAATTTAAACAATAGTCTCCATAATACATACATACTACATTACACCTATACTCGTACAAACAATACTCGGTTGAATGTGTCAGAAAATGACCGATACGTCTTCGGGTAACATCGAGTGAAATCGTCGTGTGACATTTTCGTGTAACATCGGATAACATCGGGAATATGATTTTACTCCCGTATATTTTCAGACCCCGGCCTTATATGAAAATCGATTCTTAAGGAGTAAACCAAAAAATGACAATGCAATGTGTCTTTGTCTGGGAGGCCTCTGAATCAAATATGTATCGAATATCCTATCTCAAACATCAAGCTTTTCTTGTATATTATTTTAATAATTAACTAATCAATGGCGTTACTAATATTTCACGCTACTAATCGGATAGGAGCTAGCTCAAGCGGCGGAATGGGCGTCAAAGCAGGTGAGAATACGCGTTTGTTTGAGTTTGTATGGGCAATTAATATTTATTTATTTATAAGTTATTGATTTAAGCCTATATTATATTTGGAAGAGCAGGACACAAGGTGGCGATATTCCGTCCGTGGTAATTCGTGTTGAATTAACTATAATAATTAATACACCTTCCGTGTTTTTGTGTTTAAGTGGGCAATTAAAAGATTATATTTTATTGATTTAGGCCTAAATTTGGGAAAGCAGGACACAAGATGGCGATTTTCCGTCCGTGGTAATTCCTGTTGACGCCGACAACGATTAATTACACCTACATAACTAATTAAGTATACTACTGACGAAAAATAAAAAAATGATATTTCCTCGTAATAAGTAATACATATCTTGGAATAGGAGTTCTTTGTGTAGAGATTTTTTTACCACATACTGATGATACAGCTACCAGGGGCAATCAAATCCATTGCCTGTTTAAACAACACACGTTTAAATAGTTCACGAAATATAAATTCCAAAAAGAATCTAAGCTAAGAAACTTAGGACGTTATACTAAAGAACGAAATGAACATGCCTGATAGTGGGCCATCTGATGAGTGCTATAACATTTTAGGGTGCTCTACCATTGTTTCTATTTAAACCTTGTAAATTTGTCTACTACGAGTACAGTCGGTTACTGCTTTTCGCCTCTTATTATTAGACCAAGGAATCCCGCGTCGATAAACTTATTGTCATATATTTCTTTCTTTTCCATGCTGCTATCGACCTATCGGATCTTTTACTATTGGGTATACCTCACATTTTTAAATCCTCAATTTCTGCATTCCTTTTCTTTTAAACTTCAAAAACACTCAAATTTTAAAATGCACCAATACCAAATACGACTCATTGATCGTCAGCTCCTTCTAAAAAATATAAATACAAACACGCTATTTTGGACATTTAATCCATTTTGATGTAACTAAGCTTCCATTTTAACACAAATCTTACTTTTACTATACATTTTATTGTTGAATCTCTCGTGCCAAACTTTTGTTTGTATCTGTATTTAATAAACCTATACAATCTTACGGGTGTTTTCCTCCTATAGTATCTCTATCCGACGTCACAGCCCATATAACTCCTACGTCTGTGACGTCACCGATGTCGACTGCCGCGAAAATAACGGTTGCGAGTTCGAAATCGCCACCCAATGAGGGCGATGTTGCGTTCCCTGCCGTTCTTAAGGGTTCCCACAAGCAGAGGGTCCCTCCCCCTGTCCCTCCACGGGGCTCCCCGAAAACGAAACGCGGCGGGGGTAATTCGCAGTCGTCCAGTATCGACACCAAAGGTGACTATCCAAATCTAAGCATCTCAGTCAATGACATACCACCTTCGACACCTATCACGAGCAGCGATGACGATTTCTGCTTCTACGGGCATGATTTTAAGTTTAAACAGCCTCCTGCATGCCACATCCCGCCGTCTGTGTCCGAACATTCTGTTAAATTGACGCAGTTAGTTGCATCTAACTCTTTCTTAGACTACGCTGAAGAGGGAGATAGTATTACAGAGAGATCGCATCCTGGCAAAGATCTGATTGCTCAAACGACGATGATGGCACGATTTAATGTCGATAAAGCTGTAAGAGAACATTTGGACTCTGGGGAGTATCATGATACCTCGTTCACAGAATCTTCTAGTGAAGAAAGGATTGTAGTTTATGAACTTCCCGAAAGCACGCCTTCAGTTGATATAGCTGAACTTAAAGGCAGACAATCTAAAAGTCCAACACAGTTCATCAAAGGCATGGTTTCTCATATCGGGGATAAATTCTCACGAAAATCTCCAGTCCCTATAATTGAAATGACTGGTGATAGGTTGAGTGTTCATAACGTTAGGTCGTCAGATTTGATAACAGCAGCGAGGACATTGAAAAAGACGACACGACCAGAACCGACAGCAAACTTAAGTGAATCTGACAGAGAAGTTGAGCCAAAATTAGATAAAAACGGAGCTAAAGCTGGTATTATTTCTGGTCTCACGAAAAAGCTTAACTTCAATCAGTCAAAGAAAGATAAAAACCGAACGGATGAAATAAAGAAACCCAAACCTAAAATTGAAATTAAGACATACACTGAGCAGCATTCGAGGGGAATGACGAAAGACGAAGTGATATGCCATAGAAAGGCGAAAAACAAGATTGATATGTTCCAAAAACATATTTGGAAAGTGCAATCAGATTCCGAAAACAGTTCCCGAAGAAGTTCTTTCTCATCTTCACAAGACAGCAAAAGATCCGACAAAATTCCGAATCTTGGGAAACACGTGCTTGTCAAAGAGACCAAAAAGATTTTCGAACATTTCGAGCCAATTGAATTCAAACACAGCAGTTCCAGTTCTCTCGATAGGAAATCGAATTATTCGCTTAACGTGACATCTCTCAATCCGATCATATCCAAATCGATCAGTGGCAATGTTCATGATAAAATCAGAAAGTTTTCCGAAACGTCCTTTTCGGATTCCAAAGTTCCACAGAAAATTCCGAGGCAAAAGAAAAGAGAGAGCTTTAAGAAACGATCAGCGAGAAATAAGATACTGAAAATGAGGAAGGAAGTAGAAGAAGTTATATAGATACGGATAAATTAATTACATGTTGAAAATGTTAAAAGAGCGATCTGCATATTAAGAGAAACTAAAACCCGACGATTGCTCAATCACAATTGAAACACATAGATTCTTATTTAGCTGTTACATAAATCACTTAGTTAAACAGTAGTTTAGTATTAGTTAGTTTTCGTGTCATTTTTAACTTCTAACCTTATACTCGTACTAACTTTATGTACCTATTTGTGATAGTTACAATCTACCACCATATTAGCTCCGCATTCGCAAATCCCTTGCACTCTAAAGTTCTGGAATGTTCTGTAGTTTTAGTTTGGTGTAATGTTTCTCTGAAAAATACAGTACTTTGTTCAACGTCCTTAAAATCTTTACCTTTCTCAAAAATTTGATACCTCTAAGATTATATCAGCTAATTAGAACCTGTTAGTTTACTCTATGCACTGCCTAGGTTCACATTCCTTAAATGACGTATGGTCCTTTAAGGAATGTGAGGAGGTCCTCTGCAATTACTCGTCACACGATATAATGTTATCATCTTATCTGTCGTTTTAAACAATTTAGACCAAGCTGTCATCTATAGTGGATCCAATTCTATTCTAATTACCACCATTCCATTTGGTATTTAATTAACTGAAATGATCACAATATGTCTTTAGAACCTTAAAATGAATCCTCAAACCTATATTACTCTCAGTAGAATGGTTATGTGTAATAAATGATTTAATTACTTCAAAATCAAGCTTTGAACTACCATTTGCTTTCCTGATATTTTAATGTAAAAATACACAACCGTTGAACAAAGTACGCCCAGAGAATACCCCACCCAGCTAGTAAGTAACGCTAGTACTCCACCAGCCGGCGCCCCGCTCTCCTGTTGCTCCACGCCACCACCACCGTTCGAAGAGGCGCCACCGCCACGGACGAGTCGGACGAACTCGTCGTCCACCACTTCGTCGAGTGCGTCGGGTCGGCGGCGAGGCGCGTCGAGTGCTGCGAGCGTTATGACTACGTCGTCGGCTTCGAGTTTGGCGTTAACGCCCGCGGCGTTGAGCAGCGCTAGGAGTAATGAGGCTAGGTGAGTAAAATCTTAGTTACTTTTGCGTTTTTATCTTCGCTTTAAGGTCATGGTAATTGTACTAAGTCAGACGATATCGTGCGCTTCATTTCGCCAGTTACATCTGGTGACTTCGCCCGATGTCTTTAGCGACATAGGCTGCACAAATTCGGTTGTCTACTGTGTCCGAGGTTTTAGAAACCAATATCATTGCATCTGTCAGCTTTTGAGTTATCTAATAGTGACGACAGTAGCTAGGAGTCTGAAGAACTCAGATCCGAATCGCCCTCAAAGGTAACAGTCCCGCTATAGTTGAACAAAACTATGAGGCGCCACCCCCGCGGACGAGTCGGACAAACTCGTCGCCAACCACTTCGTCGAATGCGTCGGGTGGGTGTCGCGGCGCGTCGAGTGCTGCGAGTGGTATAGTGACTTCGTCCGCTTCGAGTTTAGCGTTGAAGTAATAAAGCGAGGTTAGTTTACTTATAGTATGTTATGTGACTTTAGAATTAAGCCACACCCATACTAGGCGACATGGCGCGGCCCAATCTAACAGCATGTTGATGACAGTGGCCTGATAAGCGAGGAATGCGTCCGCACTCGAGTGCTGATGTGGTAGTTGTTTCGTTACTGACGTTTGTTACCCAAAATGTCTTGTGATGTCCGTGAGTCTCTGTTGTATTAACTCCCCAGGGACATAAGTCGTGTATTAGTCACTTCAATATGACCTATATGATATGTGGATTAATTAATTGATATCACAGCCTCTGTTAGCTTTTAGGGGGCTGATTGGTGATTGTAGTGATTCAAAAAGCAAAGGATGCCGTTTCAATTTTCAGCTTAAGGTATTTTATAGGCGTAAATTGAATTCGCGGAAACATGCGTTTGTAACAATTAAAAATTCCACTCGTTCGCATCAACGCAAAATCTGCCATTGTTTGGGGGTGGCCTAGTGATTCTAACTTGTCTCGCATATGATGCAGGTTAAATTTTGCTCATATGGCTTTTTAACGTCTAACTAACACCATGTTTCAGTGTGTGCTGGACGCCGCCCGCGTCGGTGGAAGGGTCAACGCCCACATGGACAGAGGGCACGCCGAGCTTCACAGAATCGAGTAGTAGTGAACAAGGTCAGTTTTTGATAATTTATTGTGATATATAGAAATAGATATCATAGAACCCTACAGATAGCAGTCTGTATTGGCAAGGTATTTAAAGCAGCGAGTAACGTAATATAAAAGTTTTTTGTATTTATGACGTTTAAAAATAGTACTAACTAGATTGTGTTCATACCAACTTTCGGTGGAAGTTTAGATGGTAATGTACATCATATATTTTATTTAGTTTTTTCATTCTCTTATTACATTAGAAGTTACAAGGGAAGTTACATTTTTCCACTTTGGTCTCCCGCGCAAACTATTCAGTTTAGAAAGAAATGCTATTATAAAACTTAATATCATTTTTGAAGACCTATCCACAAAAACCCCACACGTATGGGCTTAATGACAAAAAAAAAGAGTTTTTTTTGTGTTTCAGTTTCTTGTACGGGGAATATGTGTAAAATCTCAATGGGGTTAACAGTATATTTCTCACAGTTTCGGAAAAAAGTGGCTGTGACTTCCGAACGGACAGACAGACAGACATGACGAATCTATAAGGGTTCCGTTTTTTTGCCTTTTGGTTACGGAACCATAAAAATATGTTTTAGCTATTATTATATTATTATTGAGGTCAGTAATAAAAACGTAATATCTACTGTCTGCTAATTCATTCATCAGTTTTGCACAGAGTATTTTCCCACCACTTTATCTCTATAACCTTCCAAATATATAAAAATGAATTGCTGTTTGTTAGTCTCGTTTAAACTGGAGAACGGCTGAAGCGACTATGCTAATTTTGGTTTTTAATTATGTGTAGAAGTTTAAACGGTGAGAATTTAAAAAAAAACAGCGGGCAGGATAACGTTTGCCGGGTCCGCTAATTAATACTGAAATATTCCAGGCTACCCGATCACCCCCGCGCGGTCGGAAGGGCGGCGCTCCCCGCGGCCCCCGCCGCCGCCCGCGCGCGCGCTGCCCCCCACCACCATCAACTGTCTCACCAGCGAAGTGGTGAGTTAATATACTCGTAGTTCAAGTAACACATTTACCTACGGACACTGCATGCCCATAGACGGTATAACAATAAAACTTCTAATTACATTTCAGATTTTAAACTTTCGCGTTGCATTGTAACACTAATTTGACGACAGCTTTGGTCTAGTGGTCTGAGGTCCAGACTACAAAACCGGCTGTCGCGGATTCGAATCCTGTTAGGGGAAACTGTTTATGTGATGGCCACCATAGCACAAGCTAACGCTTAGTTTGGGGCTAGGTAATAAGTGTGTTTGTTGAAACAATAATAATAAAAAATGCTGGTCTTTGGGTCTAAACGCAATATATTTTTATAGAGTATTAGATACTCACTGCTCGACGTTTCGGCTGGATTGCACTGCGCCGTGGTCACGAGCTGACTGGTGGCGCGCGGCGTCGTCTGCTCGGAACGGCCGCAGTTTCCAGATCCACCCTCACATTTTCATTTTTTTTAATGTTAGTACAGTCATCACGACAAACTCATTATAAATATATCGCGTTTAAACTCAAATACAAGTAATTAGTGTAACAATGAAACCCGAAAGTTTAAAATCATATATTAAAACTTCTATTGTGTCTAACGGACTGTTCGTAGATGTGTCTACCTTTTTTTAATAAGTGTTCCTAATAGTTTACTGTCCATAACTTTAACTGCGGCTGTATAAGGATGTTGCTTTCCGCTCATTGGCAGTAATCTTATTTAAAAAAAAATGAAGAAAATCTTCTTTTCAGCGGTAAACAAGATCACTATTCGGCCCCTGGTGCTTAATAATTCGTTACCGAATTTCCCGATTTTGACATTTCAACCTTACGTGAACTGTCAAAAACAGGCGATTCTAGTAACATTTTGCTACCAAGTACCTTTACTAAGTGAGTCTTACTGTCGTACTCAGAGACGTCTATTAGTTTTAATACTCCATTAAAATTGGTGGTATCTCTTTCTTTTCCATAAAAAACAAAAGAAGACAGAATGATGTTTAATGAAGCATTAAAAATAATTGACGTATCTGAGTGCGGCGGTTAGACAGTACTGTCGGCGTCAAAAATATTATGTCACTTTATTATTATACTTATCAATCTGGTGTTTTAAAAATATTTTTTCATGGGAACAAAGTGACACTATATTTTTGTCGCTGACTGTACTTGAGTTTTCTACTTAAACTAAGGGGAAATTTCGAATTACCACGAATAAAATCCCACAACTATATCTGTGGTGATCATACGTAGTTTAAGCGTTTCTACTAATACGTATTTTTTTATTCTCCCGAATTCTGAAGGGAATGTGGCACTCCCAGTATTTTAATTTCACTCCTGCTGCCACTAAAACGTTCATAACTAACTGCACGGCCTTGTTATGCAAACACAATCGTTTACAACGTATATGTATAAATATACAGCAGTAAAGATTGTGTGATTTATACATATATATATAACGCACAAGACAAACATTTTTGCATTTATACACGCATTTATTATGCTTTATTTAAACTTCTTCATAAAAGCTTAGTTCTTGTATGTAAATATGTTTTTCTTTTAAATATTAGAAATAAGTCTAATTATACCATGCCTAAAAGCTAAGCTTTATTGATGATCTATATTAAATGCATTGTCCTATTTATATTTTAACATGCATTCTCCAACAGTATTTATGCAACCTTTTTAATAATGCTACGTTTTTTTGGACGCTGCTTTCCTGGTGGATTTTAGCTGCACTTAAAAGAAAAAGTAGAAAAAGACTACAAATGATAAAAATATCATCGTCATACGTATTTTTGTCGCTTCGGTTTTTGTAAAGATTCAGCGCTAGCTTTTCTAAGTATAGAACTGTTTTGATATCATTTGAAATCGAGAAAAAAAAGAACAAATTAGGTGCTTCCATTTTGAGGAATGTGAAGTTGTTAATTGCATTTTTTTGAACATCAGGCGCATAGTTTATGTCGTTTATTGATGAAAGAAACTCTGTATTGGCAATGCGTTATATTTGACAAAAAATATAATCGTTAATTGACAACGTAGAAATAGATTATTTTGTTTGTACTCCGTGAATATATTTGCGTGTAAAAATCTTGAGAAGTATGCGCCTCTAGTTTTGCCAGAACTGTATGTAAATGATAATAAATAACCAAACTTAATATATTAATTACTGAGTATACCATTGCCATTAACAAATCTCAATATTTAGGAATATTTATTTAAGTGTCATTTGTAAATACTACCAGGTGTTTGGTAAAATAATCTGCTAAGTTATATGCTTTTTTTTTCGAATACGCTGATGCCAAAATGTCTACCAATTCATTAAATCTCATCACAATAATAAATATGTTTGATATCGTATGAATATATAAAAATACTCATAGCTTGGATGTCGTATGAATAAATTGAATTTATGGGCTTATTTTAAGAGTTTAATGTTAAACTGCTTGCATAGATGTTTGTTGAAAACGTATTCAATATATAACTATATTACGAACAATTAAACTTTTCAAGGGCATATTAGTTTCGCATTTTACAATATATGAAATATATAATCAGTATATTAAAATAAGCCCATATAATATGATAAATTGTGACTGAATTCTCCGCGTATTATCGACTGAACTCGTCAATACTAGAAATTTCTAGCGTTTTATACGGGGTGATACAACATGATGGTAGAATGACAAGAACAGTGCACTGTGTATAATTTTGTTTTGATAATATCGTCCATACTTGAATAAGAGTACCTACGTAATCGGAATTCATATCAATTTATTTGCATAGTACAAAAAGACGAAAGTACGTATCTACTCAGCCATGATAATTAGAGAATTAGTTTTTTTTTACAAACAACATCACATACAATGATCTGACTCCGTGGGAAGTAGCTTAAGCACACAGTGTTACAGATATCAGAATGTACAGTGGTATTACAAATAAACTTAAATAAATACATATAACACACAGACCAGTACAAACAGACATGTTCATGCACACAAATGTTCGTACAGTGCGGGGATGGAACCCGCGACCTCTTGGTTAATAGTCAACTTCTTGACCATTACACCAAAGTGGTCGTCAGTTTGAAATAAGGCATAGCCACAGAATAACAAATTTCCGAAGTTTTTATAAAACTTTATTTATTTCAAGGCATGCGTAATTGAAAACATAGCGTTCGCTAGCTATTAATCTAAAATTATTATTTGAGCTAAGACGGGTGGTGTGAGGTCACGTTTTTATAATACTCCCACACAAAATTTGAGTGGACAGCATTTTGGCTGTTAGTATAAAGCACGTCAAACATTAGTTGTGTCAACATTATTATCTACTGTCCGGTAGAGAAATAAACAAAATATACAGACTGGTAACACTGTACTTAAAATTAATATCCAACCTCTATTATCATGGTCGTGTAGTAACAATATCGGGGGAAGATGTTTTATAACGTAGGATTTTTGTAGATTACTTTTAGTTCTGTGGTATGTATTAGGTGGCCAAAGGACTTTATTCCAATGCCAGAATGTAACGTTCAGTGTTGCCTAGGTAATGTCGACCAAAAAGTTACTGTTGAAACCATGTTTAACCAAAGTAATAATCGGTAATAAAGGTTGTCAAATAAACGAAAGCAATTTGTTGTTCGCTTTGAAAATACGTATATTCCGCTTTCTCGTGAGTGTAATAATATTAATGGTATATGTATGTTGCGATCTGTGGGTTTTTGTACTTTTCCTTCGGTTTCTTCAGTGCAGTTATGTATTCCACGGCAAAATAATAAAAAAATAATGTTTTTTTTTTTTGCCAAAATCGCCTTAAGTGTCATTTGTATTTATTTGATGATCATACCTTAATACGCTTCTCATCTATTATTTGAATATAACAAATAAAAATAGTTTATTTCGGATTTAGTGAATAGTCACAATCAATAATTTATCAGTTGACTTTGTTGACTGGTTTAAAAGAGTCTATTGATTAGTCCCTTTAACTGGTCAGTCGTGGAGATCACAAAAGCAATCGATTTTCTTTTGTTGTTTGTACATTTAAAAAAGTCAAGTTTGGTTACTGTCGTACCCTTGTCTTGTTATTTTTGGAAAAAAATGAGAAATATTTAAATAAAAACCTGTGAGCGACTCCAACTAATTTGATGCAAATAAAATATATCGTGCCTGAAACCGAAGGACATTAAGAATGGATGGATTTTCTGTTTTTTACGGCTTTTTGTAAAAAAAAAAGTTATTACGTAAAAGTGAAATAGTATGATTATAATATGATAGCTCAATATATTTAACATTATTTATATCAGAGTAGATACAAGTAAGCTGTTTACATCGTGAGTTGAGCTATAGATAGTTACGGTGTATACAAAAGTACAGAATTACTCACAGATCTTTATTTTATACTTTCTTGTGGGTGGTGACTTTTCTTACCTTTGCCGCTTCATCATAAGGATGGTAATGTAAGTGGATGTTGTATGTAAAATAATTCGTTTCTATGCCAAAACCTTTCAAAGTTCTAAAACGTTTTAGTATAATTTGATATAGTCTAAATAATGCTTAAAACGCATTTAAAACGTCTTTTCTAAAGTTTTAGTATCTGTGCTTTATAAAAATTTAGTAACAAAAAAGGCAAGTTGCATATTATTCGAAAAATAAGAATATTTTTTTGTATTTTTTTTTAAATTTGCATCTTAGTTTCATATTGACGACTTAAAAATAATAAAAAAATATCAGAATGTATTTTTTGCACTGTTACCCTCACAAGAACGTAGTCTGGTGTGTAAAAACTGTTTTGTTACATGTCGTTGTTACTATTATATCAATATTGTATATTTTGTTGTTGTTAACTATTTAAGACAATCGAAATGTAGAATAAACATTTGGGAAAAGTATTGTTATGATTGTCATTTGGTAACCTTCTTTTTTCTGGGACAGAGGTTTCAATCAGATGTTGAAAATATAAATATTTTAGGAATAATTAAATAATAAATAAAACATTCTAATCAGTACCTTCAGATTTTAAAGTGACACAGCATCGGCAAAGGCTTGATTTAATTTAACTAAATTATTATAACAGCATGCGTTCACGTTTAGATATTACGCCATAACAGTTGGAAAACTACTATAATAGTAGAAAATGCTTGGTGCTTACAACCTTTGGCTTACGCTGGTCTCACATAAGGTAAGAATGGCATTTTAATATTTGCATTGCATGTTTTAATAAAACAATATATTATAATCTAGATATTAATTATAACTGGCTTTTGGACATTTTGGGCCTGCCTAATTTATTTTTAAAAAAATGCCGCGAATCGACTGTCGTTCGTTATATTCATATATAGTTAGGATTTTATCCGATTTTTTGTGTGGAATAAAAAATAAAAAACTACAAGCTACATGACCACAAAATACTATTTTTTTTAATTTGAGTTCTTTTTTCTTATAGATGGAGATAACCCACCTAACATCTGAAACGTCACGCATAACTATATCTTCGTACGAAGTCCACCAACATTCGGAGAGTGAAGAAAAATATTGTTGATTGTGTTCATCATTCTTTATTTCGAGTATGATCAAATATCGATGGTTTTATTACAATGATAACACCACTTTAAAAAAAAAGTATTGATACAATCTGATATCAAAAATATATGCCTAAACAAATGACGCTCTGAGATTTCTAGTTATAAAATGCAGGTAAAAAAAAATGGTTGCCTGTAAAGTCGGTTTTACGGGCGAAGATTTTACGTGACACCGATCATGTTTAAGTGGGAGAGAGACGCAAGGCATTCGCCGGTTCGGCGGGCCTCTCTCTCGTTCGGTGACTCATCGTAACAGACGTGAGGGGGCGTTACACTTTTTCATGAGTGACTCCGAGCCACAACCTAATTTAAGACGTTGTCACGTCAATTAAGAACCTATTTGATCATACTTCGGATAAATAAATTATTCCTATTCATAACGTTAACCAATTAAGCATCTTCAAATGTATACCTTGTAAACGGAATTTAGTTTAAAATTAAGTCCTACAAGAAGGTTTTTCAAGGAGTTCCTCATGTGTAAAATGCTTACCAGAGAGTTGGTAAAAATTTTCAATTTGAAATATCGAAAGACCAGTGGGGTGAGCACGAACAACTATCGTGACGTATTCGGCGAGTTTACTATTCGTAAACTTGTCAATTTGTATGGGAAAACTGACAGTTTTGACGTTTTGCTGATGCCCGTCGGCCACTGCTGAGCGTAGGCCTCCCCTAAGGATCTCAACCGCGATCGGTTCTGCGCTGGTTTAGTCGTGTGAAGTGGCTAAACCTCTCGGAATGTAAAGAAAGACCGTATATTGAGTACTTTCAACTGAATTTCGTTTACGAAAGCGTTTAGGATATAATAAGAGTTATTCAATTGAACTGTTATGTAGCTTTTCTACATTATAACTGTCTATTCTATGACTGAGTGTTTTCTACTCAGTTTTATCGACCAATGCCTTTTGACTAGTTTTTGTTCGGAAAAAATGCAAGTCAATTTTACGTAACAATTTTTATTTTATTTTTTAATCACGGTACGCACGGCTACACTTCAAACTAATCACTCCTGTATCTTATGCCTATGTACAGGTGATTTTGCAACGAAAATAAGTAGCTTAATATGGAGCCGTGTGTACCACAAAAATGTCTCAAGCATCATGTCTTCTAGCCTCTCTCTAATCATCAAGAATTGTTTTTTCTCTAGGTACTTTAGCAAATTAAATCTTTAACTGCAGAGTTCCTGGGAATAACTACAAATCAACGTTAAGTACACCTATGAACGTACTGTCAAAAGGCATTAGGTGGATATGACTTGTTGTTTACTACTTAATCGGTGCCTCAATTATTCAGAATAATGGCTGACAGTAACATCTTATTCGAATGTGAATACGTTCCTATAAACAGCCAAAAGAATCTTCTACTATTATATTATACGAAATAATGTTACTGAAATGAATTTAAAATATAGCATTCGCGTGTTTTTCAATGCAAACGCAAAAAGCAATAAGAAATAATAATTGTAATAATTATATTTCAAAATATAAATGTTACATGAATTGCATAAAAAATCTATACATATAATAAGACTGTAAAAGATCGATTTCTGTACATTGAAGATTTTTATGAAAAATTGTTACAGGGGGTCTTAATTACCGTAATAGAAGCCAAAACAACCATTTTTAAAATTTTTGTCTGTCTGTCTGTCTGTCTGTCTGTCTGTCTGTCTGTCTGTTTGTCCGGGCTAATCTCAGAATCTACTGGACCGATTTTGACGGGACTTTTTTTATTTGACTCAGTATCACCTGGAGAGTAAACTGGGATATAAATAATCACGCCGATGAACTTAGGGGGCAGGCAGGAAATTGAATCTCAGAATCTACTAAACCATCCTTGAGTTGCGTACGCTGCGAAAACGGTTAAAGATACCAAAAATATAAATATGAAAGAATTATTCCTCTTGAAATGATCTAAAAAACTGTCTGCGACAGTACATGTCTATGCCCAAAATTACAACTCCACGCGGACGAAGTCGCGGGAACAGCTAGTTTCAAAATATAAATGTTACATGAATTGCATAAAAAATTGGCTTCAATTAATAATTGCCATTGTCCCAATTTTTTTTGTTAATTTAAAAAGTTAAATATTTTTTCGCAAGATATCGTAACGTCGTCATAAATGTTTAATAATTTATGAGATTTTTCTATTCATTCGGTATAATACATAGTTAATATGTATACTTTAGATCTATACTTTAACTGATTTGATACTAAAACTTAAATATTTTTTAGAAAACTTAAAGTATTGGACACTGAAAGTATTTAAAAAAAATGTCCTCTCATTTTTTGTTTAAATTATTGTTGGATGGATATGAGTATTTATTAAGACTTAAATTGATTATTTCTTTAGTAGGTTCGAATGTAATGCGTAATATTTACGTCATACCATACCTTCAAAAATAGCCCAGTTTTTTTTGTACAGGTATTAATTATTCTTGTTAATTTCAAATCATAATTGTGTATGACGTGCTATTTCCATTATTTTTGTTCATCTTTAAATATAAATGAACTGACTGAATTAGTAAAATACGCATAAAATATTTGATCTGTCATTTTAGTTATTTTTTTAATTATTTTATGTTATAACTTTTTTTACTAAATAATGTTTTTTAAATTATTTTCGAATGTCTTTAATTCGTGACAATTAGTAAATAAGTAGGTCAATTGAATCAATGCAATTTTTTTGTTTTATCTTATTTATTTTTTTCGATTTAATTTGTGCTATAATTTTAAAGTATTACTTAAATTGTATAAGTAGCAGTTTGATCCTGAATATATAAATATTGGCAAAGCATTTGCTACACATAATAGCTAGCTAGCTATAAACTTATTGCCTGGTTTAGTGGCCTAAGTATACAATGCATATATTTATACCTTCTGTAAAGCAAACCAGGAAGACCCTTACTTTTGATTAACTACTTCTAGGACACCCTGTATAAGTTTAATGTAGAATCTATCTTTAGTTTGTGACGTGAATGCTTATAACGAAAATTTAGTTCTGGTTTAATCCGGGTCTTACTTTTTATTGAAATGATACGCTTTTTTACGTATTATTTCGCGATCCGTGGTCAAACGGGTGCAAAACGTCAGGTTAAAATAAAATGTAAATCAATCGCGAAATAATCCGTATCTAATCAAGTAAATCATTTCAATGTCTACTGTTCGCGTAAACCGAAGAAACAATAACTTATTTTTTATATATAAAAGGGTTAGTTTTCAAAATAAACTGATGATGTTAGGGCCCAACAAAATACCTGTTTGTACAAGTTATACAAATTATATTGTATCAAAGAACTTTGTGTTTTGGCGAGCCAACATCACAAACATTTTTTTAAAAGTGTTCTTTAGAAATAATCTACCTACCTACCCACCTAAAATACTTATTAAAAATACAAAGTTCTTTCCCTCCTTGCCCATGTCTAAAAAGGAAATAAATAACACTGAACGCCAAAAAAATCTATACATATAATAAGGCTGAAGAGGAAAAAAATCTGTACTTGAGAGATATTAAAATAAAAATTGGCTAGGGGTGGGCTACTTAGAATCGACTACAGAAGACATACTACATACATACCACTACTTTCTAGAATTTTTGTCTGTTTGTCTTTGACTCCCAACAGTATCACAGTATGAGGTACGAACATAACGCCTTAAGCACTTTCTGTTGATTTAACAAAGACAAAGTTCCAGAAGATAGTGTAATGAAGTTGTATTGAGGATGGAACTTTATATACAAGTATAAGAACTTTATATATAAGTAGTATAAGCCCCAAATGTAGGCGAACGAAATTCGCGGGCGTCCACTAGTATCTTAATATGCATGAATGGTGTTTGAAAAAAATAATACTTTGAATTAGAACCCAAAGAATAATTTGGACTGCCACAGGTGAGACTTGAGCCCACACCTTTCCTTAAGCCTGGTGATTACACTAACCGTCGGGCTTACATGACACTACGCTTTACTACTATCTTACGATTTCATTTACAATGCCTGTACATTGGCCGCGAAGCAGAGAAATGAGGAAATATTAACCAATAGGAGTGCACGAAATCTCGCTAGAAGTGCTAGTTAATAAATAAAAAAATAACGGGGATGCTGTATGGGGTGGCTCCACACTCTGAAAAAAATTGGTTGCCTGTAAAGTCGGTATACGCGCGAAAGTTTTACGTGACAACGACTCTGAGTGGTAAAATAATTTTAATGTGAATATTCATTCGTATAACATGAACCGGTGTGTATGCCTATCTCTCTCTCTCTCTCTCTCTCTCGCTCTGTCTCTCTCGCGCGAAACGTGAGCGGAGCAGCGTAACGCAGTTTCTTGAGGTGTCACCCGGCAAACCAATTTATAAGACGTTGTCACGTCAAAATACAGCGACTCACTCCGCTTCATTGCCTCGCTCCGGTTTGGTGGATAGACACACTACGCAACTCCTCTCCGTTAGATTCACGGTAGCTCAATGGTTACAGTGGGGTGAGCACGAACAACTATCGTAACGTATTCGTAGCGTTTACCTATCGTTAACTTGTCAATTCGTATAATAATAATAAGTGTTTATTGCCAAAATAAACCCTTAAATGTATTACATTTTTGCGGCGGTCTCTGCACTAAGCTTAATTGCTTCTGTTGCAGTGGCCAAGAAGATTTGACAGGTGAAGAGTTTATGGTAATAGGGATTGTTCCACGACGATGACATATGACAATACATATTAATATCATGTTATGGGTAAACTGTCAGTTTTTGACGTTTGGACGACATCGTCACGAATACGTTACGATAATGTTCGTGCTCACCCCACAGCAATGCCGGCAGCCCGGCTTGCGAGAGGTTGTGACTACAAATACAACTACCACCACTAAATACCACCTGTAGCGGTCCGAATTTTTCTCTTCACCTATAAACTTTAACTTTAGACATGGGCGTTGTTTGTTGTCTATTATATAAGTCGTGTTTCGTGTCTGTTGGTCGTTGCTAGCTCTGTGTAACGTGTGTATTGTACTTTATAAGTGGAATTGTACTTATCTGTATATCGCGAGAGATATGACAATTAAATGCGTAACTTGGAAATTTTGTAATTAATTCCTAATACACTCACACACATCTGTAGTCAAAACGATCGTTCTTTTGTACACACGACAGCGACACGGGAATTTTTGATACTGCAGCATCCTTTGCGCTAGTGCGAGTGATAAGGAAGATTTGTAGCTTGTCGTACTGTCGTCTAATACAACTAAAGCACGACAATCGTTTTGACGGGTTTCGTTGTAGGCCTTTTGGGTTCTAATCGATTCCGTTTTAAAAATCTATGGAAATAACATTTGCTATCGTTAAATCATCATAAACCAAATTTTTGAAAATATCAAATATTTGTAATGCTTTTATAACACTAAACGCTTTAATTAAAACTAATTGAATTTCAACTACCCTCCAGTCCAAAGATACTCAAAGCTAAGTTACAATGAAGTAAAAAAGGCAATAGGCTAGACGACACCACCAATCGTTGACATACTTTTTATTATCTATCAAAACGGTTTACCTCCATAGATTTTGTATGGGAATATGTGAACGTGACGTCACGGTCATGTATCAGAAATCTGAGTCAATTGACCGAATATTTATTGAGTTTTGTGTGTTTAAAAATTGATTTCTACAGCTTTTTGAAAAAATATTGGTTGTATTAACTTCATAGGGGCTATGTTTTTTAAACGTCTTGAAAATATTTAAGATAGGTGTCATCATGCCAATTCTATAAGTAAAGACTTAATATGTTCAATTACCTAATCTTTACCTATCTTTTATAATAAATCTATAGAAAGGTCAATTCTGTACATAAAATATATTTCCAAAATAACTATCAGGGGGTGATTATGGATCGATATTGATGCCAAAAATGCAATCAGTAAATTTTTATCGGTCTATCTGTATAACCGTTATAGAAACAAAAACTACTCGACGGGTTTTAACGAAACTTGGTATAATTATCTTTTACACTACTGAGATGGTTATAGTATACTTTTCATCACGCTACAGTCAATAGGAGCGGAGCAGTGAAGGGAAATGTTGGGTAAACGGGAGAAGTTACTCCATTTTTTAAGCTTCCGTCGCGTGTGCAACCTTATTGGTTAAAGCTACACAGAATTCATGTATGACGGAAATTTTCTCTTTAAAATTTAATAAAAAATGTCCCACGACAGCATATTAATAATAATAATGGCGAGTCCAAACAGTCCTGATAGTACCCATAGTAATCTCTTCCACGGGAGTCATACCAAGAACCCTAAATAGGAACCTTCAAGTACTCGACATCTCAGACAGAATAATACCTCTTCTCCAAAAAGCCGTTATACTTAATACATGCCGAATCACACGCAAATTTTTGTCATCCGACTCACAACAGGCTGGTTCGCTTGGCTGAAGCCCGCGTTACATGCCTTAAAAATTACCCATTGCTAACCACGATGGAGAAAATGAAAATATATAAAAAAAAAAAATAATAATATTTCTTTAATGCACAATTACAATATTATATAAAATACAATAACAATAAATTAAACTTTAAGCAGATTGCATTGTGCAAATTGTAGATTGAAACGCACGAAAATTTTGCAGGGGTCCCCAAACTAGGCAGAGCCTGTGACTATGTGAATACCCAATAATAAAAAATAAAATAAAAAACTTAACATACTTAAAAAGATTTAAAATTACAAAGCAGCTATTTCTAATGCTATAACAAAATCGGAAAATACAACAATAAATAACAAACTATGCATCAACTCGTCATAATAATTTCAGTAGTGTCATAATCCAGCGTTAATAGCCATTTAACTAGAAACGATTTAACTTCCGCGACAGTGCATGACATGATGTTGCAAGAACGCAAAACGGAGTTGTAAATTTTTGCCCGAATGCGGTCCCCAAATCTACACCCGAACTGAGTGTTAACTGTGGGAAGAGGGAGAGCAAAAACTCGTTTTTCTAAAAGAGCCTTATACTGTTCCGAACAAATCAGTCTCTTGTGAGCTAGGAGAGAAGTTTTTAGGATGAAGATTTGCCGTACAGTAAGAACTTGAGTTTCTCTGTGGAGGTATTCTGTGGGATATATGTACGGTTTCTTAAAAGCTATTTTAAGAAGAGACCTGATCGCCCGTTCAGCTGCCAGAAGAGTAGTCTTAGCAGCACTACCCCAGACCGGTACACAGTAACTGACAACCGATTCAGCTAGCGCCTTGTAAATCATAAGAAGTAAGTCCCTGTTGGCAATATCTCGGAGTATCTTAAAGATACCGGAAAGCTTCCTGATTCTTTTAGTTAGTTGTTGGATGTGCTCTTTAAAATTTAAATGTTCGTCGACCATGACCCCCAGGTATTTGGTGACTGAGGTTCGGTATATGTACTCGCATTCACATGGTTGAGGTGAGGCCGGGCTACAGGTGTGGATTCTCATTTTATCTAAACATGTAGAGCCAGACGCTGCAGTAATGTGAAAACAAATGAAGTTCGTTTTATTATAATTTATTTAATATTATGTATATCTTTTATGGTTGACTCACAATAACACGTGTAACTCCCGATAGCTTAGTACGAAGTTTTCTGACTATCGGATCGGGCTGAAATTTATCATTCAGGTAGATGTTATGGCGTAGGCATCCGCTAAGAGAGGATTTTGATAACACCACCCCCAACGGGATAAAATAGGAGTTGCAAATTTATATGAAACTCAGTGGCAAAAAACTATAGTCAATGCGTACAAATTCGCAGGCGCCCACTAGTACATTATATTTTGGTTGAAGCTACCGCCTGGCTTGTGAGAGGTTGCAGGTTTTAGTCCTACCTGTGGCAGTCACATTCTCAAAAAAATGTTAATGCTAAAAATATCATAACTTAATGTCATTTTTGTGTCCCAGATAATTTTGTGCTAACCAAGTGTGTGTTAAACGTGTGATGGTTATAGGTAAGTTTTTGTGTGTATTTCATGTTTATTGTACTACACTGCTCATCATAATAATCTATCCACTAGTTTTAGTCATATGGCTTCCATGTGATAAGTCGCGACACATAAATAAATAAATATATAAAATATATATAGGCGCCCATATTTTTTTCTTTTTCGTTTAATTAGAAACTTTGCGCACGTATCAAGTACCGATGACAATGCAATAATTTGATAAGAGGTTTTCATTATCCTTATTAACTAAAAAAAATAAAAAATTAAATAAACACGTTTTTTATTGCTAATAAAAAGAGAAAATAATTTCTGAGTACAAAAAAAATATATTACAGTAGAGTAAAAAGCGTGAGGTGCACTTTATGACGTTTTCATACTTCTTTTTTTATAGTTGCCAATAATAGGATGATTTTATTAAATACTATACCAAGCACCCTCACGCTTTTTTTAGTTTTTTTTTCATTATTATTTTTTAACTGGAAATTTAGTTTTTATGTGACGCGACTTGTAACATGATATTTTGTGGGCCTATTGTTGTGATGCAGAAGTTTGTTGTAGGTATACTTTGTGTTCTGGTGATGGGTAGCTGTTCAGCCACATGAAAAGTTGTCTCATTGGTAGCCTAATTAAGAATTAAGCTGAATAAATTGCAATTGACTACCGGTTTTGTTCATTAAGACAGGTATTTTTATTGATTGATACAGTTAAATATACAAGGTGCTACAAAAAACCCCGTATTAAATGAAGGGTGTTGGTGTCCCCGAAAAACTGCACATCATTTTAACGAAACTGCGCAACAAATTTGCCAATCAGCTGATAATCGATCAGCTGATTAGCGAGAGATCGATTTACTATGGGAGAGCCAAATTTTTTTTGACGTGACAACGTCTTATAAATTGGTTTGCCGGGTGACACTTCAAGAAACTGCGTTACGCTCCGCTCACGTTCCGCGCTCACAATGAGAGCGAGTGAGAGGCACGCGTCCCTTCGACTCGGGCATGGTTAGCCCGCCTAAGAGCGAGTGAGACAGACATAAAAAGTGAAAGGCACGCGTCCCTTCCACTCGAGCACAGTTAACCCGCCTAAGAGCGAGAGAGACAGAGCGAGAGAGAGAGTGAGAGAGATAGGCATACACACCGGTTCATGTTATACGAATGAATATTCACATTAAAATTATTTTACCACTCAAAGTCGTTGTCACGTAAAACTTTCGCCCGTATACCGACTTTACAGGCAACCAATTTTTTTTTTGAGATTTCGACCTAGGTTTCTTTGCGAAAGTTGTTCAGTTTTACGGACACAACAACACTCTTTAGTTATTACAGTTTTTTTGTGACACCTTTTATATTTATTATCTGAGCGATCAGCTAACAGATTGAAAATTTGATTTAAATGATTCAATTGACTGTGTGTGTGGCTGTATGAAGACTATTTTTTGTGATAAAGAAATCATAAGTTTTTCGTACTTATATTAATATCTTCCTACTTTTATGTAAAGGTCGGAAAGACTTGAGAATGCTACATTCAATTAACTGAATAATATTGCTTTCCAGACAAGATTATAAACGCTGAAGAAGAGGGCTCCGTGCAATCAACATGGAACTTTATGTCAAAGTAATAAAGTCAGAATCAGGCTAACAGTATTTTTTTTATTGATTTTGTATCTTTATTAAGAAATACAAATCGCAAATCTAGTTCTTTACAGTCATAAATGTCAAAAAATGTAAAATTTAGTTAACTTTGCCACAACTCTCCTTCAATAAGAATCTAATGAGTGCTTAATTTTTTTGACATTTATGACTTTAAAGAACTAGATGTGTGAAATGTCTATATGAAATCAGACATTTTTGTCACATGCATTTATACCAAGTTTGTATAAAATTTACTCGGATTGTGTTTGTCAACAACTAGAGAGGGGTGGTAACAACGTTTTCGGGAACCATGAGCTAAATGGCTGAAAGTTGTTGAACCGGATAGAGAACAACTCCCTGATGCTAAATATGTCGGTCTGTTTGCTTCGAGTGGTAGCATTTTTAGGGCTCCGTACCTCAAAAGGTAAAAACGGAACCCTTATAAGATCACTTTGTTGTCCGTCCGTCCGTTCGTCCGTCTGTCAAGACCGTTTTTCTCAGGAACGCGTGGAGGTATCAAACTGAAATTACTATATGATACTTCGGTCTATTGTCCCTGGAAGCTATAGAAAAATCAACCTTCTAAGCCAACGCAATCAAAAGATACAGCCATTTAGGCCGCAAATTTCCGCAAATTTTCGAAACTCGCACGGAAATCAAAACCTACAGGGTACTTCCCAGGGTACAGATATAGGAAAAATTACGAAAACCGTAAATTTTCAGTTACATCATATAAAAAAAATATTTTTGACAATTTTGAAAATTTCAAAGTTACTACTCCTTATCTACAGATTTGTACGGAACCCTCGGTGCGCGAGTCCAACTCGCACTTGACCGGTTTTTTTTTTGTATAAAGCCTGAAAAATGGGTCATCGGTCCCAAAAAAAAACGATCAACTAAATGGCTGAAAGTTGTGCAGTTGGCAAGGAAGAGATGTTGTCACGTGGAATGTGCAAAAACTGACCAAAATTTCGGTTGCGTTATCGAGCTAAATGCGTTCAAAGATGCTTTGGCGTATTGATTTGTGTTATGGAGCTATGCCCGTTTGAAGATGCTTTATTGTGACAAAAAAAAACCTTACTAATATAGCTGAAAAATCACAGTACGTCATCACTACATGTTCTGACATGGATTGTGTACTAATTACCAAAAAGTTTGGTACCGTTTTAAAGCTACAAGTGTAAAAAAAATTTTTTTACCAACCAACAAATTATAACGTACCACATGGCTCAAAGTTGTGCAACAGTAAGCTCTGAATGATTACAGCCATTTAGCTGATAATTTTTTTAGGAACGATCACCCATTTTTCAAGCTTTATAGAACAAAAATTCAACTACTTAAAGCAAACAAACCGACATATTCAGCATCAGGGAGTTGTTATCTATCCGGCTCAACAACTTTCAGCCATTTAGCTCATGGTTCCTGAAAACGTCGTGACCTCCCCCGCTCTAAACCTTCATACTATGCCTTACATTGTACGTGTTTAAGTATTTATTTAATTTTGATATATAGTTTAGATCTATATTTAATAGCGAAATTTAATTTATCTGCTAGACAATATTTTCTAACAAGCATTTAAATTGTAAAATAATTGTTAGCTACTATTACGATTTGATTTATAGGTTTATTATATAGGTTATTTAATTTAATTAAATTCCGTCCTTTTAGTTATGCATGAATTATTAGGTTCTTAAGTATTACTCGTAGTAAGTTTTCGTTCACCGATGCCAAGTTATCTCATATTCTTGGCAGTTTTTTTTTGGATGTTCTACGTTTCCATACTTCGCAGTGCATAACTTTTAGTAAAAATAAGTAAAGAATTTCTTATTTTTACTAAAAGTAACTGATGTTCAAGCAGTTTGTACGAAACTGACAGATGATGATGAACTGTTTATTATTCAAAGAAAGATAGAGTGTAAATACCGGTTGTTAAGGGAAAAAGTATGAATATTTAATTCTTAAAGGCTTTCTTTGTGTCATCTCAAACTTTTCATCTTCTCTTCTTTCTAGTTTTCTGTCAACCCTTTTGATTCTTAAACATTTCTTAGGGTTCCGTGGTCAGGGTGTTTTTAATATCATGCGGATTGCATCACGTAATTGGGATTGCACGCATGCGAACTACCCGCAAATGTTATATGTTATACAAGAATTTATTGTAATGCGTGGAATACACACGCGGGGTGTGATGCGTGAGCACTTCTGTACTTGTATGAAAATCAGTGAGTGTTTTACTGTCATTCGAGGTGCACTAGGGCATCCAAAATCAGACGATTGTAAACTCCGGAGTTGACTTTCGAAATTAGCTACCCAACTCCATAATCCCGGAACTAGTTCCGGATTTGGTCAAAAATTTTAGATAGTTGTATATTTTTTTATTTGTTAATTAGTTCGAACACCAGTATAACTTTTTATTAATTTTAATGCACATGAAATAAGTTGCTGCTGTCAACGAACTGAGTGCCAAACCACCTTGTAGTGCACAAGACACCAACACGTAATAACATGATTATATTCCAGGATACCTACGTGTAACTTATCAAAAGGTTTTCGAAAAGTTCATCTTGTTTTACTTTTAAACGTGGAGGAAATGCAAAAGATAAGCGTGTGCGTTTGCCGAATCAAATTAGAATTACGGAGTTCTAAACTCATAGAAATCCTTAATATTTTTATATATAAGAGTCCGATATTAAAGACTTGAAACATCGGATAAAAATTGTCCGAAACTCCCGGAGTTTTGAAATTTCAGAATGTAAGTAAGGTGTACGCGCGTATTACATTTTCCGCATGCTGGCTAATCCCGCGTGCGTGATAAAATACGCACGATGTTATAAACACCCTCATTGTAATTAATGAAATCAGGCGTGCGGAAATCCATGACCAAAGCTGAAAAAGAGGATTATTTTTATTCAAATTTCCACTAAACGACGCCAGCGCCAAAATACATCCAACTGTAATCACCTGAAAAAGCTAGAGCTGGAAGTCGCAGGACTTACAATACAATTACTCACAACGTAATATAGAAGATGCGCCTGGAATCACAACACTGACACCATCAAAACACTCGACGCGTTTTGCCACTACACGTGGCATCGTCCGGAGATGTTGTCGCTTCGACAGACTACGAGTGACTCGCTCGTAGTCCAGCTATAGCCGTTTCAGGTGATTACAGTTGGGTGAGTTTTGGTTCCTGCGCTGGCGTCGTTTAGTGGAAATTTGAAGCAAAATAATCCTCTTTTTCAACCCTCACAGTGTAAAAACGGAACCCTATTACTGTGAACTTACTGTTCGTCTGTTTATTACTGCTATCTATGATATAAGTCTTGAAAGCCCTAAAAATTATACTCTCACAGTTAATTTAATCATATTTTAATGCGTTGAAACCATTTATTATAATTATTATTTATTTGGCGTTATATCTAGTTGACTACTAGATTGAAGCTTATTGTAATCACGGATTTCTGCAATTATTTTTTTTGTATTTTTCTACATTTTCATACATTTCTATGAAGAATTAAATTTTAAATTAAGCAATGTTTTTTGTGTTTTAATTCAAAACAACCAAATAAATCCGTAGGTATATAATAATCCAAAAAACCATACATCATACAAAAATAAACCAAAAAAATATAATAAAAAATCCTACCTATTTACAGACATTACAAAGTTTTCTAAATCTCTATATGACTTACTGAATTCAGCGTAATTTCTCTCCAACTCACTTTCTTTATTTATGACGAATTTTGGTAATTTAGCTACAAATTTTTCTCCCTTTTCGGACAGTGTTTTCTCAGCATATATCTCAAGAACAGCCTTCTTTGTTTCGTAACACTGTAATACATCAGCTGGTCTGTCGTACTGATTACTTTTCTTACGATGACTCTCCCTTGGAACTCTAGATACATCATGACGAACAGAAACTTTCGTTGGCTTTGTATTCATCAGATATACCTTATCCTCGTCTGATATTCCTAGAATCGTATTTCTGTTCAACGTCTTCATTTCACAAGGTTTTACATGTGTTGGCTTAGGTGTAAAGGTTTTTGATATTCTTTCTTCAGTAACGCCAGCATCTCTGACAGTTCTTACATTGATACAGTTTTTGATGGACCCAGATATGGCTCCGCTGTGGACTGATATGTTCTTGCTCTTGCAAACAAATTTGGAGTTTTGCGTTTCTACGTCTATGTATTCGATAGTTTTGTAGTTTAAAAGAAAGAAGTCTTCTTCAGTTCGTAAATCGCAGCAGGTCTCTTCGTCAGCTTTAGTAGGTTTCCGACAGCAGCATCCTCCTCCTTCCTTGCCACTGCACATGTTCAATCTAGCAGCAAACGTACTACAAAGGCAGCCATGGCTTTCTTTATTATGCCTATCATCTTCAGATGACGCACCATCACTTTCTACGACGCTACATTGACTTATGTTCTCAGTAGGGTAGTTAAAATTCGGTCTTACATCACTACCTTTGATAGATGAAATCACAGAACTGTCCACTTTGTAGTAATTGTTCATGCTGTCCGTGTCTCTGAAGTAATTCGGTTTCAACGAAGCGTATGTCATTTCTTTCACTAACTCGTTGCTTGTCACAGCCATCTCTTCGTGCCCACTGCTGTCTGATGTCAGGATAACTTTGAGCATGTCTTTAAATTGTAACTTCTCTTTGCTCTTCATTTTTCTGCTTTTACAAACTTTTGCAAAAACTTTTTTCATTAGCGTTTTCTTCTCTTGTTTCGTCAGTGTGTCACCTATCTTTTCGTTACTTGTGGTCTCGTTTTGATCGTCACTTGCCTTGTCTAAGTCAACTGTAGCTTCCTGATCATCTGTGTCAGTTATATAATATGTCCCGGGTTTGTCTTTGTATGTATATTGACTGATATCTTCGACTTCACTTGCTTTTTTACTTGGAGCGTCTTTCAGTTTGCTTTCAGATGGCTCTGTTCCTAATTTTCCAGTAGCACTCTGTGATGAAACCAAATCGATGGGCGTTTTTGTTATATTTTCGTCCCTGAGATTATCTTTGGTAGCCACTTGTGATTTTGATGCCTCATTCGAAGTGGTCAAATCTATAGTTGCCCTATGAATTGAAAAGACTTGTTCTGCATTCTTTTCGGTAGTTTCCACTTGCTCTTTTTGTTCAAAAGTTTCAGGTGCAACATCACTGTATCCAGTCGATACAGTTTGAAATTTCTCAGATATCTTTTGAGTAAAATCCTCAACCTCTGCACAGTATTTCTTATTAATTTCATTTTTCTTTTTGGGCTTGTAGTTTTTGATCACTATTTTGATATTTATGTCATTCTTGTCATTCGCTTCGTCGCCACACTGCTCTGCTTCATCTTTAAGCGTGAAAACCGCGTGAGATGTTTGACCAATTTGATTTTTGGTGTCTTTAGGTTTCTCAGCCGTGACACCGTCATTTCCAATGTTGATTTTAGTGGTGTTATCACCTTGAGTAACTTTTAATTTAAAATTTATTTCTATTAAATTAGCCACGCTCACTTCACTCTTAGCTTCTTGTAATTCGGTGTCGCTTTTTTCTTCTACAGCCATATTCTGTACTATTGACCTGGAGACATGATGGTGTAAATTTGATTTGTACATGTCGTTCAATACTGAAGGCCGTTTTTGATAGTCGCACCTTTCGTAAAGCGTTCTACCGTCTTCATCTTGCACTTTTATGTTGATACCTTCTCTGATTTCTTCTGTACTAGCTGTTCCTTTCTTGATGTTGATAGTTATGTCATCTTCCGAGTCGGACCTATCGGGACATTGTGAAGAGCTTTCCCAAGCCGTGCATTCTTTGGAGCAGGTCTTTCTTGCAGCTTTCATTTTGAGAAATATGCCTGAGATTTTTGGTGGCGAGTGGCAAGGCTCAGGCGGTGGAGGTGGTTTGAGACATTCTGGGGGTAGAAATGAACAGCCTTTTATGCATTTAGGCACCATCACTGGTGGCACGACACAAACCGGTGGGCGTGGATCCGCGCAAATAGGCGGATTTTCTGTAGATTGCCGTCGGTTTGTTTGGTGTGAAGCTACTGAGATTAACGATTGGTTAGATACTTGGTTTTTTATTGGCCATGGAAACTCCTGGCTGGGGCATTTTTTGCAGGCGTCGCAAGAAGGTTTAGGGGAATTAGATCGCGGTCTTGGCGGTGTACTAGGAGGGCTGTTATCCCTAGTTGGGGGGTCTGATTTTGGAGGAATCGGTGGTGTCATAGGAGGATTGCTCGTATCGTATCTCATTTGCGCAGTGCAAGGTGATGGTGTTCTTGATCTGGTCTTACCCTTCGGAGCGTTTCTGCATGAAGGCGATGGAGATGCTTTCTTACACTGCGACTTGGGTCCTGGAATGGGTTTTTTGCATGAAGGCTGTTGGCACGGTTGTAATGTTTTCGTTTTGAGTGGTGAGGGGCACGAAGGGGGCGTTGGTGAACAAGATGGTGGAGATGGACGGCTTTTTAGTGGTAACGGAGGACAAGGTTTCCTCCTTGGCGTTGGATTAGGTGGGGGTGTCGGGCAAGGCGGGGGCGTTGGGCATTGTGGCGGTGAAGGGGTGCGAAGCCTCTTTTTAATCGTGGAGCAGGGTGGAGTGGAACATGGAGAACGGTTTCGTGGAGGTGAAGAGGTGTATTGAGGGGGTGAACGATGCCGAGGCGGTGATGCACGCCGAGGCGGTAAAGCACGCCGAGGGGGTGAAGGCGATTGCCGTGGGGGTGATGAAGGACATCTTGGGGGTGAAGGAGATTGTCTGCGGGGTGACGGAGGGCAAGTTGGTTTTCTTTTTGGAGTTGGACAGGGAGGTGATGGTGGGCATGGTGGAGGAGATGGCGGGCACGCTCTTTTTGTCGGAGGCGGGCAAGGGGGTGAAGTTGAGCAAGGCGGTGACTTCCGTTTCGACATGTGAGGAGTGCAAGGTGGACTCCCTCGTTTACATGGCGGAGGCGGCGTACACGGCGGTGTGCCACATACTTTTGGTTTCTTGCAAGGAGGAGACTTAGGGGGCTTCGGACAAGGTGGGTTCGGTGGAGAACTAAGGCGTATCCCTGACATTTTTGGTGAACCACAAGATGGCGTTCTTGGTGGTGAACATGGTGACTTCGGCGGTGACGGACATGGTGACTTTCGAGGCGACGGAGGTGAACAAAGTGATTTAGGGGGCGATGGAGGTTCTTTGCAAGGCATATTCGGTGGCTGTATCTCGCACGTCGCTTTTGGGACGATCTTCGGGTGTTTCGGGCAAACTGCACCATTCTTGTTACACATGTCACATTTGGAGCTGCCTCTAAACTGCAATATGCCCGGATGAATTCTATCCGCTAACTGATCAGAGAGTATTTTGTTCATCGTATCGCAATCCGGTAGCGATACGTGTTTTTTGCAATCTTTCTTCTTCGGCATAATTTCTGTAGGGCAAGCGGGTTTGTAACACGTTTTCTTCACTTTAGGACACTCAACCAACGTATCCTGAGCTCCCCTGCTTGCGATGCTCGGAACAGAGTAGGGTCTGTCATCAGCACATGACCATTTCGATTTGTTACTCGCTGCATACAACTTTCTTCTCTTGAAGACTTCTACCGAATCTTTGGGTAGAACTCTCGTAACTCCACTCTGGTACGGAGGTTCCGATTTGGATTTTGACCTGAACTTTGAGAGTAGTTTGGATACAAATTTTTCCTTCGGCTCTTCTTCTTCCCATGGGGCGCAGTGACTGCAGCAAGATGTTCCACATGAGGAAATCATAGTTGAAGCTTGGTAATCATCGAAGATATTTGGACAGGACTTAGTCCCATCACCTTGATTATTGAATGATTGCAGATGGGTGTCACTGACGCACCAAGAGAAGAAATCGATGCCCAGAGAAGTCCAGTTGCGGTAGAACTCGTGGACGTAGCTTTCGCCGAATTTGCTCTGGTTTGTGGTTTGATGAATTCGATCTGAATCATCGTCAGAGTAGTCTTCTTGGATCTTCAATCTGAAATTGGATACAAAAATATGACATTTATATTATACAAAGGGAAAGAATTTACACAGACGGGAGAGATAATTTTTTGTTCCATAATTTTTTGATAGCCTTTCAACCGAAGTTAATTTTGATGGTACACAATAGAATAGAGTGTTGCAGTATATTGATTTAGTTCTAGACTTTATGCTATTTTGAAGTATTCTGCGTCTTAACCATATCGAAACCAAATGTAAGGTTCAGACATTTTATTAATATCTTGACATAAGGAAAAAACAGCCTGTATCTATTTCCGAGCTGCAATTAAAAGTGTATGTTCAGTAACTTACATAGGCTTCCTCAATTTAGTTATGTCCTTTTGAGTTATGATGCCAACGCTAATAACATTGCATTTCTTCGGAATGTACACAGTACTTCCTTGTATCCCCACATCTCTTTGAATTGGTGGCGTTTTTAAAACTGTCTCAAGGATCTTCGATTCAAACTCTCTGCTAATTTTAACACTGTCAGTTACTTTTATATCATTTAAATGATCTCCTATCTCAATATTCCTGTTAGTTTTAAGATAATTGTTATACTCAGGTGATTCGTATTCAACGATTTTGAAAACTTCTTCATTGCTTGTTTGCATTTGCGCTGTACTGTCACTACTTGAATCAGTAAAGAAGCCTTTAGGAATATCTATTCGTAGGTATTCAGAGCTAGGATCTTTCCGTGGACGCACGATGTTTTTTGAATGCAGTACTATGTTTATTTTCTGCGCAAATGCTTTAGACTTATCTATTAGCCACTTCTGATCGGATATTCTAACTTCGATATTGTCATTCTTATCACCATTTTCATCTTTACGAATCCTCACAGTTGGAGTAGCGTGATCTGGAATAAACCGTGGCATCATCCACGCTTCTATATCTTGAACAAAATTGACGTGTTGTTTTGTAAAAGATTTATAAAAAGACGATTCGCCTGTGGTCACTTCGCTTTTGGATCTGAAAACGACGCCGGTATCTTTGTATATATTTTCCATAATCTCAAAGACCGTGCTGCTGCTGGTAGCATAAGCGTTGTTGTTCCATCTGATTTTGACGCTGGGTCTCGAATCAATGGTTTGTGCTAAGAACTGTTGCAGCCACGCTTTTCGTAGTATTTCTTCGTAGACTTCGGGAACCTTTTCTAATTCTTTTCGTTCTTTTTCCGGTGGTGGGTTGTTCGCTGCTCCAATTTTAATCATCAAACCATCCCCGACTTCGCACCGACCAGCCGTAACACCTTTCTTCTGCTTGTAAGGCTGCTGCTTAGGTTTGTCTTTGCTCTTCTTTTTAAAGAAGAAAAACTTCTTCCCTTCTTTCTTGCTATCGCTCTCTGACATCGCCATTTTGTCTTTTGGCTTTTTGGAAATTTCCAATGAAGGGCCTGGTGATGATTCTTCATCTTCCAAATTGAATTTCTTTCCCCATAGCTTAAACATGCCTTTCACTCCTTGCTCGCTATCTTCGTCTTCAGGCCTTGACCAGTCTTTCCGCCCAGTAAAAGATTTCCTGTAAACAGTTCTTGAAGTGGAGACATCTTGATCTGTATCACGCGGGCTATAAACTTTCGTGTTGGAGTAAGATCTAGCTTCCAAAGACGGCGGGTCTGAAGCAATGGAAACGTCTTTATGGCTTGGTGCACTAACATGACTGGAATCTTCAGCTGTCAATGCAGCATTCTTCTTTGCATCGTCTTTTTTGGCTAGACCACGTCTTAAAGCTTCGAAACGCCGTCGCAACACTGAAGTGCTTTTCAATAGTGTATCTGGTTTACCTTCGCTGCTTGTCTTTTGTTCTTTTGAATCTTTAGATTTTGTAGAGAACATTTTTCTGTATTCACGTTCGAGTTTATTTTCCATAGGATCTAAAGGGCCGACTTTGTCTTCGCTTGGGTGTTCCAAATTGTGGACGTGTTGGACTAGGGAATCTGAAGAAAAAACCCTTTCTGCTTCCTGTGCTCTTTTGCTGATGCGTTTGGGACGCGGTTCATCAGTTGAGGTAGCTATGCCCTCTTTAAATTTCTGCTCTTTATTACTCTGTTTTGATATTTCTTTGGTTTCGTTCTGTTTAATTATAACTGTTGCAACTTTAACCTCCTTGACTAGTTCCTCGATTTTAATATCTCCATCCTGAATCTGCGTTGATATTGTCACAAAACTCTTTTCATGCGTGTTGCTTCCGATTTCAACATTCTTTTTTGATTCTTTTGTTGTAGGTATGCCAGGACTTGTTGTGCCTGATTTAGTATGTACGATTGGTGATAGTTTCTCATTCAGAACTTCAGTGTTACCCTCAAGTACACCGCCTACGCATTTTGAAGATGTACTTTTGTGATCGTAAAAACTAGTTCTGTAGTATCTCGTTTTTCCTGTAAAATAGGAAAGATGAGTAACATGACTTAGTCCAAAAAAAGACTTTGGACGAGAAGTTAATATTAGTCTTAGGTATACCTTTTAAACTATGTATCTTTCTTAAAGATTTGTATATGTTCATTAAAATGATAAAATTGGCTTGTGTACTTTGTTTGTGCATGTATGTTTGCTATGAAGGTTAATATAATTCTAAGCGCTCACTATGCAGTGATAACTAAATATCATTAAACTTACGACTGATAAACGACGACAAATCCGAGCTTCCGACCCCCCGATCGTTAGTCTCTGGCAAGTATATCCTTTTCACCTTTTTCCTCGGATAAGGCTTCACGTTCCCCACTCCTATATCAGTGAAACTTCTCGAACCATGATACGCGTAGACATGCTTGGGATACCCACTAAAGTACCTCACCTCATGGTGTCTTCGCAGACTAGATATATTTCTGCATGTACAAATCACATTGTCCCTTCTATAATTATATTGAACTCCAGCGTCTCTAGTCCTGCATTCGTATCTGTAATCTCTAGTAATTTTACTCGTGTACAGCTGGTAATTTCTATTCAATTGGTCCTCGCGTATATCGTGTTTAGTCACGTAAACTCCCTTACTCTCTTTCATTTCTTTGTCTATATCATCATTTATTTTTACATTTGCATTGTCGGCTGAAAACTAGGGAGTTTCAATGACGAGAGGTATCTTATAGTGGCATCAAAGCAGAACAAATTCTGAAGAATAAAAACACCTGGAAATGCTTGTGGTGAACTTATTACAGCTTCTTTTTAGTGATCTGAACAACATACGATTATATACGAAATACCTTTGTTTGATACGACTAGCACAATTTTTATGATCCTTTTACATTTGTTTACCAATATTTATACGGAAAATTTTTTTCATTATAAAGATGACAGGTGACTGATTATTCTAAGTGTCACTTTTTAGTATTTTTGTAAAATGTTTTTCTGCCAGAGTTTTAAGAAGTTTGATGAGTTCTTTATTGGTTTAGCTTTTACCAAAATGTTTTAATTACACTGTGATTCAGTTCATTCGTATTCGCGACTTGGTGGTCATACCGTATCTAAGGAACAATCACGCCGTCCGTGCATACTTAAAAGAATATAAAATGCTCGTGATCCTGATTCAAATTCTCGAAATTCGAAGCCTTAAGCTGTTTTTTCTGGTATATAAACTAGATTCACGATTTTATCATCTTTTTTTTTCATCAGCAGCTAGGTTAGATTAGTTTAGGCTTGTCTAAAAATAATTGTTGAAATATCGACTCTTCTGAAAATTCAGATTTTATATTTCAACCTAATTTAAGATAGATAATTCTCTTAACTCTGACGGAAACTATCAGAAAGACAGTGTTTTGACAGATATCAAATGATTTTCGAGCAGTCAAGGTTTTTTTAGTAATTCTGTAATCAAAAATACTTAATTTCTATTTACTTCGTCATCAATATGAATATGTGAAAGTGTGTTAAATTGTCAATTTATTGGTAAGTACATACTTTACTAAATTCCATTAGGTAGGTAACTATTTTGCCACTAGGCGTTTTTTGTAGCGTACCATTGTTTTTATGCCTTCGTTTTGACTTCTTAGAATCATAAGCAAATTATTTGCAGACACATGATATCAAGCGCTGGCTACAAAAAAGTACAGATACAAATCACAACATTTCGAAAGGATTCTAAGAAGCAATCCAATTATAAAATGGACAAGGAAAAATTCAGACCAAGTGTTATCGGCGACTCAAATCGAAGATTCATCTGTTCGGTTTGTCTGAACTCCAATAAACCACAAAAATGCAACCCAGATAATGGAAGAATAGCAAAACCTTGTCCAATATGTTGCAAAGCTGGCGATGCTAGGAATGAAAAAAGATGCTTCAATACTGTCACTAAGCATGACAGTAAAAATGCTCTGTTTCATACTTACGATCATAGCAAAACATACAATAATAATGCCAAAGACACACTTAGTGCCAATATGACTCCTATTGATAGAAAAGACGACAAATATAAAAAGATAAATACAAAAACAGTACAAACATCGCAGACAGATTTAACACAAGATCTTAGTTTGCTGAAAGAAGTTCTCACGGTTTTCAAAACTCAAAAACATATTGATGTTAAAAGTAAAAATAGCAAAACAGTGGTAATGAAGGATGTTTCAGTAGCCACGGAGACTCAATCAAAAAATGATATCAAACCCAAATTAACCATAAGCAAAACATTTCAACTCTCCATCGAAGATATGGGACACAGTAGAAATACCGATGTTAAAGTGTACTCCCAGCCTGATAACAAGAAATCATCGCATTATTCTATAGATTTGATAAAACACAAGTCATCATCAATCCCGCAAATGAAATTAGAAGAATTGAAATACTCTTTGAAGGAGAAAACTAAATCGAAAGATGCCATTGAAGAGGTAAACAGAATGTTTGCAACTGTCCGAAGGAACGAATTGTCTGAAAGTCTTGACGATCACAACAGACCAGTAGTCAGAAATGGACCAAGGGTTTTGCCAGTTGTAAAAACGAATTTACACCAAGAGCATACGAAAGGCAACTCTGATATTGAAGTGGAGAATAAAACTAAAGATGCAATGTGCAAATGTTGCCAGACGAATAATTTGATGTCGGCTGGTGATTCGTTTATCAAACACGAGTGTTGCTATCATAGAATGCTCCACGAGGGGACTTGCGAGAAATGCGTTTATATGTTATGTTGCCATTATCAAAAACACGGTAAAGTAGAAACGGGTGCTTTAGTCTGTGAGAGATGTAGGAAGCCAGGAGATTCAGATGAGAAACACGAAGTTCATGGTGAAAATCATCAGTGTCATCACTTTTGATATATCTTTATTGTTTTGTACTCTAGTTTTGGAATGTTTATTTTTGAATAAAGCTTTATTCTTATCTTCCGCCTTAGGATTATGTTAAAAGTAAAAGATTTTAAGAAATAATTTAAAGAGGTGCATAGTCATCATACATTTAATAATAACAGGAAATACAATTTCTAATAATATAAATACGTAGGTAATGAACAACTTAATAACAAACAAAACTATTTGGAATCAAAAGTAAAAGCTTTCTGAAGAAAATTTCGGTTTACTGCTGCCCCTGAAACAAAAAAAACTTAATTAGCTCCACATTATAATTCATTAAACAAAACATTATGGGTAAATGGCTGAAAACCTAAACTATAATATAAACTATAAGATTTAACCTATCAAAAGGCAGTAAAAATGTCAACACTTTTTATGTTTTTGTTATACCCTATCAACTTTCTGTGCAATACGTCTGAGGGTCTGGGGTTCTTTTTGGCGTGTCGACTGCGGCTTCTGAAACATATTTTTGAGAACCAGAACTCTGCAACCGAAAAAGCATTAGTAGAGGCCTTGTAGAGATCGTCGCGTGTGCAGGTGCTGGGATACGCAGGGCAAGACAGCAGATGTGCCATGGTCAGGGGCAAACACCCTACAGAGAGAGTTCGGAGAGCTGCTCTCCGAACTCATTTTCTCGAACTCATTCTCCTTACTTCGGCCCACTTAAGTACGTAGTCTTTTCAAGGGCTTCCAGATTGCCTAAAGTCTGGGGTTGCAAAGACGCGAACGGAACGCAGATCTTTTTCAATTGACATTAGAATCTTCTAGTATAACTTGGGTACGGTCGGCTATTGTCACGAGACTCGCGAGTGTTCTTGTTTATGTCTTTCCCGTTGTCCTACCTGACCGACAAACGCGACAAGTGCGACGCAACAATATCAAATTAATGAAAGTCTATGTCAGTCTACTACTTCGGCGAGTGTGGTCATGAACTACATCAGCTTATTCCGCCGACCCCCTTTTACCATCGGACCACCAGACGTACCGCGGGATACCATCCGTACCGTGTCGATGTTCCACTAATACGAACCAAACGCTTCTCATCTTACATACATCATACATTCCTGATGCACACTGCAAAAGAGTGAAACTCACTACCTGCGTCAGTGTTTCCCTGCAATTATAAACTAGGAATCTTTAAAGCTAGAGTGAACAGGTATCTTCTAGGTGAGCTCGCTCCATCGTAGACTCATTCTTTGCCTCGTTGGGCTTAGCCTTGGGTCAAAAGCAAACCAAATAAGAAAAAGTGTCCTACGGGATGAAGCGCGATTGTCATTGACACAAGTATTAGTCGCGTTGCGTCGCCGTAGAACAACGCCGTAGCTACCTGGAGCGTATGTTGGGCAAAGTTGACAGGATATAGGTATACCTGCTGCTATCCCCGTGTCTTTTCCTACTTCTCTCCATTTTCTCGCTGTGAGCCTTTTCCCAATCACGAGGCGTGTCTTGGCTGTGTAAGAAAAAAAAACTAATTACTTACATTTCTACAAGCTTAAGAGATAACAGTTTTTTTTTTACATTTGTTAAAAAGTGAAAAACATCAGAATATATTATTTAACCTAGAAGAATATACATAACAGGTTCAGGACAAAATGGTGAGATTGAGGGTAACAACGACTCACATTTCTGATAAAAAGTAAGAACATGAAAATCAGATTCGAAGGAATAAGAACTACGAATTATCAACAGACCGACTAAGCCATATCATATTAATACACGCTGACATTATAATATTTATTAAAATATTAAACGAAAACTGAAGATCACTTACTCTCCTAATCCCAAATCGAAGAACGGTTCGACAGCGCTCAATCTATCCCTCACGCTGGTTTTCGAATCATACTCCTTAGCCAGGACCCTTTTTATCGTATTCGTCGAATCCACAAACTTGTTCATACACTCATTCAACGTCTGCATCTTTGCTAGCAATTCATCCTTGTCACATTTCTCAGCCGGGTATTTGATTAGCTTTTCCAATTCTTTGGTTATCATCCGGCAGTTATCTTTCAAGTCTGGTATATCTGTCCACTGAATATCTGTAATTGTTGAGGCGTGCTTCACTATTTTAATTTTCGGTGTGACAGTTTCTATCACAAACTCCCCTTCTTCAATTATTTCGTCGGTTGCCTTGTAGTATGGTTGACGTATTCCGTATATTGATGGGTCGGGACATTCTTCTGTTACACCCTCTTTTGTTTTTGCAAGAACCAGCTTTAGAAGGTTGTCCAGGCCGATTTTGTGATCGTTAAGCAGGTGCCTGTCTAGTACCGTTATTCTGCAATGTAAATGGCAATTGAAATAAAGATCTTTGTTTTTAGACTAGTTTCCCGCCAGCGGCATCGCTCGCGTAGATTAATATATTATATTATATCTAATATATTTAGCAAAATATAGCCCAGTATGTTCATCAGGGATTGTGTAGGATTCTAATGAAAAAAAAAATTAGGTCTAGTAGTTTCGGAGCTTATTGAATTCAAACAAACAATCAAATCTTTTTTCTTTCTATAATTTGTGTAGAAACACTCGATTTGCTCTGTTTTTTCTTAATAGGTACCTGATAAGTTAAAACAGAGTATAACAACGAACCTGACATAACACACATTACAAGCCTCGTAGCTTACTTTGGGACTAGAGAATTGGTGTGATTGTTGTGAAATATTTATTTATTACAGAAACATTTAAGTTGTCGTTGTTGGTTTGTGGCTGGTGAAATTAAAGACGGTTAGTGATATTGGGTCACTTGGTGTAAACTTTTATACTTAAGTCAGGAATAAAGCTTAGACGAGGAGAGATGCCTGGAGTCCCACATAACCCCCAGCTACCCCCGCGGCTGGTGGGTATGCGTAACAGCATTTCCTAGACGTTAAAAAAACGGTGAGATGGGGATTGGAAATGTCCAAGATTACTTTCTGTAAAAACCGACATCTGCTTAGTTTATACCAAGGAATAAAGATTTCTAGCTTCTGTATATAACATGTAGATATATTCTTACCGATCAGCATCAAATGCGCATAAGTGGCATGCGTATGTCTCTTTGTTCGTAGCCAGTGAAGTGGTGAGAGCACTACTCTTCGACACCGTGTCTAAGTTCAATGCTTTGGAGGAACAATCGCTGGCTATTGATAGATCCTGTTTCGGAAATGTGACATTAAAAGATAGTTATGAGCTTTAAAAAAAGTTCTCTCGTTGTTCAGGACGCAATGCTACGTACAACTTGTTGAAAAGTGATAGAAGATAGGTCTAAGAATGTATAAGTCTCAGAGATCTAAGTGAATACATGTTATTTGTTAAGTCCAGTGAGGTCATTAACTCGTTTATTTTTGCATAGTGGCCCGCGGGCCACTTAATCAACTCTCAAAAATAATTTTATTGCTTTACGACAATCAAAGGGATTGAGATCGCCAAAACTTCGATGTCTTTTTAAAAACTTATTTGATAAGTTACGGAAAGATCACAACAGACAAAATCAGGCAATTTAATTGTTTTCAATTTCAATTGTTAGCACCATTGACTATTCAAAAGTGGAAACTTACTTTAGTAGCAAGGTTATTATCGTTAGCCTCCTCCTCAGGGTGCGCGAACAGCCTGCTTCTGCTGATGCGCGTGCGCAGCTTGCCCAGTAGACGGGTGGCTGAAGATGTGCGCGCTGCCACTGGAAAAGAAAAATTGGTTTGTGAAATGGATGACGCAACGTATTTGATGCTATTAATATTAAAACTCTTTTTCCCCCGCCTTGCCTTCTACTTTTATATGGGGTTGGCCCCCATGATTGATTGATTGATGATTCTTACCAAAGCCAAGAATGGGCCACTAATATAAAAACTAAAAATTACCCCCGACATGAGCCAGGAAAACAGCTGGACGGATTTTGACAAGCCATAGCTACGAACCACCGTGATAAAATAAGCCGCTTTTAAATCGGTCCATCCATCATCGACAAACACACATGTGCATGTTTGTGTGACTGTCGGTCCATCGGAGATACGATGCCACAGACAAACATGGACACATAAACAGAAAAATAAAGGGGTCAAATGAATTTTTAAACACTCATCTTTTTCGTCAGGGGTTAAAAATGCTAAAATCGTAAGTTTACGTCAACACTCCAATTTACAAGGTAACTGATACTTACAGTTAAAACCTTTACTCTCTTTGTTGCTAGCAAATGAGCTGTCCAACGCTGCGGCGCGGGGTAAGGTCTTCGACTTTTCCTGAAACAGAAATTAGCTTGCTTCACCGTACATCTGGTCCAATGATGAGCATAGGCGTTTTATCCATCAAAATTAAAACTCTCAAGCTTATTATATAGTCCTCCTGGCTGATTTCGACCACGGCGGCCAATCTCAACAGAGATCAGCCAACTACGCAGGAGATATAATAGTGCACAAGCGTGAGCGCAATACACAGATGCACTCACTGTTCCACCACTCTCAGAGTTGGGTGAAACGGAAATCGGACATGACCGGAGAGAGCTCAGGTGACTCTCGGATGGAAGGCAGAAACTTTGCCCTTACACCAACGAGGCAGTCTTAAGCTTAGATACGTCCATAAAGGGGGTCCAGGCGTTGGTATACCCAACTTTCAAGAGCTCGGGAGTCTTAACCCTTTTTGGTAGGTATGCGTAACGCATTTCCTGCTGTCAGAAAAAAAAAAGCTTTCCCCTTCCATTAAGTATTGAAAGGAACATTCACCGTCATCATTTCACAGAACGACCATTGAAGAGCATAGCCTTCCATAACTTTCTTAATTTGCTCTGATCTGCTTGGGCTTTCCCCTTCGATCAATTGTTAGAAGAATCGCACTACCATCGTCATCATAACCATCATCAGCAAGACGTACACTGGTGAATATAGACATCCTCAATAGATATCTAGATTACCCAACTGCAAGCGGCTTGAATCCAGTTTGATCAATAAATAAGGTGTCGATGGTCGGTTTTGCTAGTGAAGTTCTGGCTTAAAGATCTCCAATCTATAATTATTTACCCCAACGTCTATCAGGTCCATTGCTAACTGCCTCTTTTGGCGTTGCCTTAGATTCTTAATCTTTTACTTATCTACCCTGGCTCATGCCCATCATTTTTCATTCCTGCTTCAAGCCCAAAGGTAGCCTTTACGAGGAGGAATACGAGGCTGAGCTATACGTATGCCTAAATCAACGGTGGTCATTAATCATAATTAATATATATATTAACAAATTTAGATTTAACAATACAATTGCATGGATACATAAAGAATCAGGTCATCCGGTTTGTGCGAGACTGATGTATCTGCGGTATATATTGTTGGTATAGCGCAACATCTATGGTTGTAACAGCTTTATGACGCTCTTCTGTCAAAGGCTTGTCTTGTGATCTTGTCACGAATTTACTGTAGGAAAATACGTTATTATAATTTCTGATGTGTTTTAAATAAAAGGCATTGTATTGCAAATGGTATATTTATATTCTACGCCCAACAATTGGTAGCAGAGCGTAGTTACCTGAATAAATGCCAAAAGGAATAAAACAAAATAACGAAAAATGGCGTCGGCGACATACCGTTCCATAGAAGCTTTAAATAGAAATAATTACGACACCTGGTGTCTACAAGCCCAGGCCGTACTAATTAAAACCGAACTATGGGATTACGTTAGAGGCGAAGTAAAATTATCGCCGACATCGAGCGCCGAAGAAAAATGTAAGTTCGAGAAAATGGACATACAAGCTAGATCGGAACTTATTCTACTCATCTCACCGACGGAACTAAAACAAATAAAAGGTTGTAAAACGTCAAAAGAGATATGGGATAAACTCAAATCTATACATCAGAGCACTGGTCCGGCGAGAAAAGCAACGCTGTTGAAACAACTGGTTCTGAAGAAAATGAGTTCCGAAGAGGATATCCGCGACCATTTAAACAATTTTATGGATGTCGTCGGAAAGCTGGAGGACATGGAAGTTAAAATCCACCCGGAATTATTGAGTATCATGATGCTCTACAGCCTACCGGCAAACTATGAAAACTTCCGCATCGCTATTGAGTCTCGGGATGTGTTGCCTGGTCCGGAAGAATTACAAATAAAAATTGTAGAAGAAAACGAGGCCAGAAAGCAAACAGAACCGAATGATACCTCATCAAGGTCTGATGCACTATATGCAAAACAGAAAAAGAAGACTGTCGTCTGTAAAATCTGTAATAAAAGAGGCCACTCTACAGAGGCATGTTGGTCGAAGAAAGGAGCAACTCACTCACAGAAAAATAAAAGTCACGAAAAGAACTTCAATGTCTGTTACTCATCCGCAGACAGCATTGGTGAAAATCTGTGGTGCCTCGATAGTGGCTGCAGCTCTCACATGACTGGCGAGGAAGAAAAATTCGTAGAATTAACTCCTGAAGTTAACACTTTAAGTCTCGCATCGAAGAAGCACACCACACAAATTAAAGGCCGAGGAAAAATTTGTATCTCGACTAACGACGAAAAATATAACTTGAATGATGCGTTGTACGTACCGGAAATAACGACAAACCTCATATCAGTTGGGAAAATAACCGATAACGGTTACAAGGTATTATTTGAAAAAGAAAAAGCATCGATCATACAAAAAGATGACGTCGTACTACAAGCTTCAAGAAATAAAAATGGACTTTATTATCTGGATTTCAAACCGAAAGAATCAGCAAATTTCACCACAAATTCGCAAGATCAATCGATGTTATGGCACCGAAAATTGGGTCACATCAACGAAAAAGATCTCAAAATGATGGTTGCAAAGCAAATGTTGAGAGGACTAGATATAAAAGAAGTAAAGTTAGATACCTGCGAAACTTGTATAAAAGGTAAACTTTCATCCTTACCATTTGCCAGCCATGACCTGTTGTCATCTGAAATTTTAGAAATTATACACAGTGACGTCTGTGGACCGTTTGAAACGGAATCGCTTGCTGGGTCCAGATACTACGTATCTTTCATTGATGACTACACCAGGTACTGCTGTATCTACTTCATTAAAAATAAAAGTGAAGTAATTGAAAAATTCAAGGAGTACAAAAATGGAGTAGAACTTTTCACAAAGAAGAAAATTAAGCACTTGCAATCGGACAATGGTGGCGAGTACAGAAGCAAAGAATTTGATGACCTACTGGCAAAATGTGGCATCAAAAGAAGACTGACTGCACCATACACTCCGCAGCAAAACGGTGTAAGTGAACGAAAAAACCGATCACTGCTGGACAAGGCTAGATGTTTAATGATGGAAGCAAATGTACCCTCATGCTTATGGGCAGAAGCAATAAACACAGCCAATTATTTAATAAACCGGAGTCCTGCAAAAGCTTTAAATGGAAGTAGTCCGTACGAAAAATGGGTTGGCAGAAATCCAGCTGGAAATCATTTACACATTTTCGGCAGCAAAGCATTCATCTTGAACAAAAGACGAAGAGGCAAATTCTCCCCTAAAGCCGTAGAAGGAGTATTTATGGGATACGCCAAAAATGCAAAAGGATTCAGAGTCTATTTACCCGACCAAAATGATGTTGTTATCAGTCGAGATGTCAAGTTCGTCGAAAAGATGTACTATGATGACACTCGTACCGAAGCAGTCCATGGCGACAGCATAAGGAGACCTGAAAAAGAAAAAGAAACGGTGATACAGCTAAACAATAAGAAAAATCACCAAAATTCTAACTTACCAATTCAGGATCTTCTTCCCGTGACAGATATGTCCTCCTCAGATGCCATCAACTCTGAAACAAATATAAATGAAAATCCGTTGCCATATGAGGATGAGGGGGCTGAAACAGCTGATCAAGACCAAACTTCATTTGATGAGGATGAAGGGGCTGAGAGTGATGGATACCAAACTCCACACGAAACAAATGAGAGAACATCACAAAGACCTACAAGAAATAAAAAGAAACCTACATGGTCAAAAGATTACCTCTTACAAGATGATATGGAAGAAGAAAGCTTGCTTGTGTCGAACATGTCATACTTGTCTGAACAAAATGAAACTGAAGATGACTGGCACGACGCAATCAAGGCTGAAATACGAGCACATATCAAGAATGAGACGTGGAAAATCACGAAGAAAACCACTGGCATGAAACTCATTGACTACAAGCTTGTTCTTAATACCAAAACTGGACCGGATAATACGGAAATTAAGAAGGCAAGACTTGTTGCTCGGGGATTCACCCAAAGACCCGGAATAGACTATAATGAGACTTTCGCGCCTGTGGCCAAGTTAAGCTCCATCAGAACCGTCGTTGGAATGTCTGTCGAAGAAGGCATGAAACTAAAGCAGATGGATGTCACGACAGCGTATCTGAACGGCGACATAGAAGAAGACATCACTATGAAGGTACCTGAAAACCTGGAAAAGTATGTGACGGAAATAATTATTGATGAGAGCGGAAATAATAACTTGACAATATACAATAAAGCTAAAGATATGCTAGAATGTATTAGAACCATTAAAGGAGAAAAAGTCTGCAAGCTACAAAGATCTTTGTATGGTCTAAAACAATCCGGGAGGCAGTGGTATATCCGATTAGACACGGAATTACGAAATATTGGTTTTATCCCATCACAAGCAGATCCGTGTGTATACATACTACAAAAAGGAGGAGCTAAGGTAATCACAGCCATCTGGGTAGACGACTTACTTATAGCTTACAACTGTCCTAAGAAGATGCAAGAAGTTCAAACAATGCTTGCACATAAATTCGAAATAAAAGATTTGGGAATACCACAGAGAATGCTCGGAATCGATTTTAAATACACTAAAGATACAGTGAAACTTTGCCAAGAAAAATATATCAAAGATACATTAATTAAATTTAAAATGGACGAATGTAAGGCAACAATTACGCCTATAGAACCAAGGCTATCGCTGGAAGCTGACAAAAGTCCAAGAGATAAAGAATTGCCATATAAAAACCTGATTGGAACACTTATGTATCTAGCAGTAGCTACTAGACCCGACATCATGTTCGCAGTCAGTTATCTTTCACAGTTCAACGATAGCTACAATGCCGAACACTTCAAGAGTGCCAAACGTGTGTTAAGATACCTCAAGGGCACGTCTAGTATCGGGATAACTTTTAGAAAAACCGAACAAGATTTGTACGGCATGGCAGACGCAGACTGGGGTGCCTGCAAATTAGACCGCAAGTCTTTCTCCGGATACTGTTTCATATATGCAGGAGGCTGTATCAGTTGGTCATCGAGAAAACAAAAGAGTGTAGCACTTTCAACAGCCGAGGCGGAGTACTGTGCTTGTACTGAGGCAGCAAAAGAAGCCATACACCTGAAATCGCTATTTAATGACCTGGGGATTCACATAGATTGCGTTCAGATCCTAAATGACAATCAAGCCGCATTGAAGCTCAGTCAAAACCCTATAGTTTCAGCAAAATCCAAGCACATCGATTTAAAGATGCACTATATAAGGAACTGCATTCAGAATAAACAGATAAGCTTGGAATATTTGGAGACAAAGAAAATGGCGGCTGATCTACTGACGAAGGGCCTACCAGGACCAAAGCTCAAGGAGCTGATGATCCACTTCGGGCTGGCATAGAGTCGCGAGGAGGAGTGTTGGTATAGCGCAACATCTATGGTTGTAACAGCTTTATGACGCTCTTCTGTCAAAGGCTTGTCTTGTGATCTTGTCACGAATTTACTGTAGGAAAATACGTTATTATAATTTCTGATGTGTTTTAAATAAAAGGCATTGTATTGCAAATGGTATATTTATATTCTACGCCCAACATATATATGTCGCAGTAAGATAGATAAAGCCGTAATATAGTTATATCCCTATATAACTTATAAGCCGTAATATATATAACTATATATATATATAACTATTTTACGGCTATATCTATCTTACTGCGTCATATATACCTGTAGTACAGGTTATCAGCCCCTCCCCGTCTCGGAGAAGACATGAACGACTAATTATGATGGTTGTAGCAAAAGAACAAAAATAACACTTACAGTCAAAACCTTAGGTTTCTCAATGTCAGGGTATCCGTTCAGTGTGGATGACTCGTGGTGTAGCTGGTGGTGCATCCGCAGTGCACTCTCGAACTGCGCCGTGAAGCTGCATTGAGAACAGCTGAAACGTACAGGAATGTTGAACGTAAGATTATAATCTAACGGACCCTTTTTTCCTATCAGGACACGCAGGAGGGTCTTCCACTTGTATCTCGTAGATACACCACCTATACGCACCAAACGATTTAAATTTACATTCCTGTTGCGTAAGGTTAAGGTTAATACGCTGGTAGTTGAAGTTTTCCCCTTACAATACAATAAGTGTATTGAATAGTTAAAGTTAAAATATTTATTGACATAAAACTTGACAACACAATAACAATCATGTTCTATGAAAGCAACTTGCAACATGTGAGATGTGTACCCACGGCTCCACATTAAGCCACATCTTCGTTGCAAAATCACCCTTAGTTCGTAGGCAAAAAAAAACCGCAGTTATTAACCAGACGTGGACGTGAGTACAGCGGAGAAAAGTTAGAATAGGCTGTTACTAGACATGTTCCATCCTCGGCACTTCCTCACCATCATGTGGATTTAAGATAATAATACTTTGGCAATTGAATGCGAGCTACGTGCAAAATGTAATATGGAATCAGGCGTTACTTTGCGGAAATCCATGACAAAAGCTGAAAAAGAGAATTGTCGTGCGGTGTGCCAGTCGATAGGTTCAGTCGCTCGTAGTCTGTCGAAGCGACAACATCTCCTGAGGATGCCACGTGTATTGGCGAAACGCGTCGAGTGTTTTGTTGGTGTCAGTGTTGTGTTTCTAGGTGCATCTTCTGTGTCACGTTGGGAGTTGTATTGTAAGTCCTGCTACTTCCAGCTCTATTTTTTTCTAGTTATTTCTAAGCATACTGCCTACAAAAGAATACCTAACAGATTTATGATTAAGCTTCCTCTAAATTCATGTAGGTAATGATAACATACCAGTGTGTCATAGTAAAATCCGAATAAAATTCGTCCAAAATCAACTGTTAGTCTGAGTTTGTCAATTGACATACTTCTCCTGCCACATGACTTAGAAATGTCAAAAGGATTTTGAAGCCTTCGCTAAGAAGATTGCAATGCTGTTAATTTATTTTCAAAAAGGCTTCATGTTTTAGCATTATACAGAGTGATCTCAAAGTTTTGGAAACTAACTATGTTAGATAAGTATAGTTGATGGAATCAGTTGTAAAAAGCAAAATAATTTTCATTTCATTTTCATTCCAGCTTTACTAAATTTGTTACTCATTTTTAATGATATTTTATCATTTATATTAAAAAATTGGTAATTTATGACCATTTCCATCATCTTTGACTAGCGGCCGCTCGCTACTTTGTCCGCGTGAAAACTCTTTATCTTCACAATTACTTTATAAATTGTAGCCTAAGTGTTATTCTGATGTTTATACGTGAAAGAGTAACAAACATCCATACTTACAATCTTTCGCGTTTATAATATTTGCGGGATTGCAATCCCGCATTCGCGCGGGTATCCGCGGATCCCGTAAATTTTATTTTGCCACTACAATGCTCGTAAAGTTTCGCGTGATAAAGCGAGTGGCGGTTTCGCACGGTGACGGGGGGGTACACCTCACCTTTGAGCATCGTTCCCGTAGGTGACAGAGTGTTTTCAGAGTGAGTGTGGCGTTTAATTACTATACTAATTTATTGTTATTGTACTACATTATTGTACGGTTGTTGTGTGTTTAATCAATCTTCCCGCTACCGGCTTCGCCCGCGTGGAATTTAGTTCTCTAATATAAGCTTGTAATTAAACAAATAAACCTTCCTCTTAGATTACATACTCTATCCATACAAAACTAAATCAAAATGTAATGTTTTTCTTGGTTAATCTTATTTAAATTTTAAGATCTAATGAGACTGGACAGATAACTACTTAATAAATTATAATTCAATTGTTATTTTGTTAGAAAACAGATTTATTATTTTGTTGCAATTAAATAAAAAAATAATGTAATTTGTAAATGCGCCCCGCGGTGACCGCGTGAGCGCTGTACATTGCGGGTTAGAATTAAATTATTTTTTTTGATGTCAAAAAATAAAAGTTGTTTCCCGGCCAAAATGTCTTTTTCATACGATTTGGTTTGATGTTCTGCATGCGTGGTTGACGGCTTCGTTAAGTTTTTTTTTACACCCTGTATATCGAATTATAATACCTCCCATTTTTTAAGTCACAGTGCTTCTCAGTACCAATTTTACTCAATCAGTTACATTAACCTATGATCGGTCCGCGCCACTGGACAAAAACGTGTGCCAACTTTGATTAAATAAACTACGGAAGATATGCCACCTGGGGCGTTTAAAAAAAGCGATAAAATTGTGCGATAGTGTGGCTTCCTGAGCGAACATGATGAGTCTTGCTCGCCATCTATTAGCATAATATATTCTACTAGCAATCGCACGCAACTTCATGTACGTATATTTGCCGTTTCCGTGGGAATTTCGGGAAATCCTTTCTAAGCGGATGCCTACATTATAGTAGCTACCTGAAATTTGACGACCACTTTGGGGTAATGGTCAAGAAGTTGACTATTAACCAAGTGGTCGCATAGCCATTAAAGATGTCTGTTTTTTTAATGGTAGGGGCGTTGTTTTTATTTTGACGTGACAACGTCTTATAAATTGGTTTGCCGGGTGACACCTCAAGAAACTGCGTTACGCTGCTCCGCTCACGTTTCGCGCGAGAGAGACAGAGCGAGAGAGAGAGAGAGAGAGATAGGCATACACACCGGTTCATGTTATACGAATGAATATTGGTTCGATCCCGCACTGTACAAACATTTGTGTGCATGAACATGTCTGTTTGTAGTAGTCTGGGTGTTATATGTATTTAATTAAGTTTATTTGTAATACCACTGTTGATTGTGATATCTGTAACACAAGTGCTTTAGCTACTTACCACGGAGACAGATCAAAGTATACAATGTGATGTTGTTGTATATTTATTTAAAAGTATATATATCAGCCCGATCCGTCTGGTGGTTTTGGCATTGCGTTGATAGATCACTATGTCAGTCAGTCAGTCACCGTCACCTTTGAGTTTTATATATTTATAAACGAAACAAATCTTCCGTTCCGTGTTTGTATCAAAGTTTATTAAATATGTCTGCCAGTACCTAATTACACGCGCTTAGTACTTTCTAACCTCGTTTGGTTTTCCCCTGACGACTGTGGAAAGGCTGACTAGGTTAGGTCTTAGTTAAGTCTAGGTTTTAATCTGAATTGCAAAATTTAGACAGGTTTTGCGAGACATTTATTTTTTTATTTAAACTTAATTGCACAAAAGATGGACTAACGACATGACCATTCTACCAGTCATACCTTTAGGCTAAGCAGAAATGCGATATGGTATGGTATATGCGATAAAGGTGATCTTATATTAGGTCCTTACATATGAAATTGGCGTTTTGTCGTACCTACTGGCCACTTTGATCACAAATTTTTCCTATTTGGTTAGGAATTCGAAATTCAAATTTATACAGCTATTTCCACATGTAGTTGTGTTTCGTAAACCGTCATTCATTTGTTTTTTTACTTATCTTTTTTCTGTTTGCATCGCTCAATTTACAAAATGGAAAATTTGAAATATCGCGTTATTTACGAGTACGAGTTCCACCGTGGCACCAGTGCTGCGGAAACGGCTCGAAGGGTTAATGATGTGTATGGCGGTTGTGTCGCAAAAGAAAACACAGTGCGTTTTTGGTTCCAACGTTTTCGTTCTGGAAATTTCGACCTGCAAAACAAGCCCCGTGGACGGCCGGAGACCCAAGTTGATAATGAAGAATTGAAGGCTATTGTGGAAGCGGATCCATCGCAAACCACGTCCGAGTTAGCTGCAGGCTTTGGCGTTAGTGATAAAACTGTTTTAATCCACTTGAAGCAAATTGGGAAGATTAAAAAACTTGAAAGGTGGGTTCCTCACGAATTGAGTGAAGCAAACCGGCAAACGCGCGTCAACTGCTGCGTTACATTACTTGACCGGCACAATAACGAAGGGATTTTAAATCGAATCATTACCTGTGATGAAAAGTGGATTCTCTACGATAATCGGAAGCGCTCATCGCAATGGCTGGACCCTGGCAAGCCAGCCAAAGCCTGCTCCAAGCGAAAATTGACCAATAAAAAGTTACTTGTAAGCGTTTGGTGGACTAGCGCCGGTGTCGTTCATTACAGTTTTCTCAAATCTGGCCAGACGATTACGGCAGATATCTATTGTCAGCAATTGCAAACCATGATGGAAAAGCTAGTTGCTAAACAACCAAGGCTGGTCAATCGCTCTACGCCACTGCTGCTTCACGACAACGCTAGACCACACACTGCACAACAGACGGCTAGCAAATTAGAAGAACTTCAATTGGAATCTCTAAGGCATCCACCGTACTCCCCGGACCTTGCTCCAACAGATTACCATTTTTTTCGAAATTTGGATAACTTCTTGCAAGGGAAAAAGTTCAACTCAGATGGGGCAGTCCAAGTCGCCTTCAAAGATTTTATTGATTCCCGTTCGAATGGTTTTTTTAGTAAAGGGATCAATGAACTACCTATGAGATGGCAAAAGTGCATAGATTACAATGGCTCATACTTTGATTAAATAAATATGCTATATAAAAAAATTTCGACTTTTTGTTCCTCCCATACAAAACGCCAATTTCATAGGTAAGGACCTAATATATAAAATTCTCGTGTCACAATGTTTGTTCCCGTACTCCTCCGAAACGGCTTGACCGATTCTCATGAAATTTTGTGAGCATATTGAGTAGGTCTGAGAATCGGCCGACATCTATGTTTCATACCCCTTAGTGATAAGGGTTGTCCACCGTCAGCAGGACAACGCCTGCGGGGTCCGCTAGTAGACATATAAAATGTCTTGAATGGGTTCACTTCACTACTCCATTTTGAAATACGTTTCGTCAAATTACAATTCATCGATGACAACAAGTCGATTATTTGTTTGAACCATCGATGTTACTTGTGGCGCAGTGGTTGCAGCGCTTTGGTAGTGATACCAAAAGTTAAGCAACCTAAGGCGCGGTCATGTTTGGGATGGGTGACCATTCTGACCATTTAAGTGACGTCTATTTACACGCATCTCCGTGCTACGAAAGGCACGTTAAGCGGTTGGTCCCGGTTAATATCGATAGATATTAGTCGTTAAGCCTAGTCAGAGGCCCTCGGGCGGCTTGATGACATTTGACAGTAAGGTTGGTCACTTACCTTACACACACCCCTCCACCAATCCACACTGAGCCCGCGTGGTGGTGTATAGCTCGGACCACCTCATAGTTGAGGTGAGGCCTGTGCCCAGCAGTGGGACTTATATAGGCTGATGAGATGGGATGAGATCGATGTTACGTCTTTCGGGTATATAAAGCATCGTTCAAACAAATAATCGACTTGTTGTCATCGATGAATTGTACTCGTAGTACGACGAAACGTATTTCGAAATGGGGTAAAGAACCCGTCTTTAATATACCCTTTATATTTGAGATGCGATTGTTTGTTTAATTTTAAAACCTGTTTTTAATTACCAGTGATCGGAATAGGGTGAGTATATTTACCTACAGTTTGACGAACAGAGACGGAAATCGGAGACTTCCTTACGACTAAAATTTTTTTACCGGTAAATTTACCGGAACTTTGATATGCAACTTTTTAATAGCTAAATGCTTCAATAAATCTTAATTAATGTTAGATAAAAATAAAATAACGCATATTATAAAAAAAAAATTATTAAAAAAAAAATTGTTTGAACATTTCAATATAACATATAACATGAATATAATATATTAATGACTTTCTTATCCTAAAACATAATTATTTTAAAGTATAAATAAATATAAAGTTTAAATATTACACCTTTTTACAGTTTTTGTAATTGGGTTTGCAGCTACGTTTGTAGCTGCACAATTACCAACACCGTGGATTTATACAAAATGTAAACGCGATTACTATAAACGTAAAAATAATAATTAATTATTTATTATTTTTACGTTAATTCTTTATTAAAAACATAATTTACTTTATTTAAATGAATTTTCTGACCCTAAACTAGACAGCAACTTGTATCTTAGAGATTAGTGACTTCTCCCATTCGTATGTACAAAAACAATAAAAAAGTATTTCGATTTTCACAAAAAGTTAATTTTAATATTCAAAACTAAACAAAAATATTTGAATGAGTGACATTCGTTATAGCTTTCTAAGTACAAACAAACAATAAAATACAGACATTTAGGAACAAATAAGTTTGAAGTGTTTACTATTATTTTTTTGGCTAATTAATACAATCAATACCAATTGAAAACAAAAATTTCGGTCGAAGTGAGCGTTTGTGGCAAATATAGTAGCATATATTTGGATTCGAGAAGGTCAGCAGTTTTTCCGGAGCGACACTTCGGTGCAGACACTCGCTTCGAAATTACAAATAATCTTGAAATTAAAATGAAACTAAGTCACATATCTAACAAATGAAAACAAATACATTAGTCTTCAATATTTTCATCATCGGTACTGTGACAAATTTTGTTATCCTGTAAGAAATTGAAGTAGATGATCATTAATTTTTCAATATTTTCAACTTTAAGTTTAACTTTTGAGAGTTACGCCTTGATTGACAGTCACGCGGACGGAACCACAAGCAAAAATTAGTCAAAATGAACAAAAAAGTTTAAAATAATTGTCAAAATCGTTACCTGAAAAATAATGCATGTGCATTTTTAATTAATTTGAAAAAGGATGTGTAAAATGAACCAAACAAGAATGTTTAAAAATGCGATATAAAGATTTACACATTAAGGTTTCAGCATATTTACCAGTAAATTTTTTTATAGTAATCGCGTTTTATTAAGTATTGAATTACATTTTGTACAAATCCGCTGTGTTGGTAAAAAGGTGTAATATTTAAAACTTTATATTTATTTATACTTTAAAATAATTATGTTTTAGGATAAGAAAGTCATATATATATTATATTCATGTTATATGTTATATTGAAATGTTCAAACAATTTTTTTTTTTAATAATTTTTTTTTAATAATATGCGTTATTTTATTTTTATCTAACATTAATTAAGATTTATTGAAGCATTTAGCTATTAAAAACTTTCATATCAAAGTTCCGGTAAATTTACCGGTAAAAAATTTTTAGTCGTAAGGAAGTCTCCGATTTCCGTCTCTGTTCGACAAACTGTAGGTAAATATACTCACCCTATTCCGATCACTGTTAATTACTATTGTAATAGTTGTTATTTACTTTCGTTCAAGTTTTTTTCGTCATTGTGTTGTAGGTACTTAATGAAGACAAATGTTGAAAGTAACTAAGGTCCTATTTAAAAAACCATTGGAAGAATTTCGTTTTCTTCCTTTCGTTTTTATTTTTAAATTGATATATTTAGCATTTAGGTACTAAGTATTTTTATTAAAAGGGTGGACGTTGTCACAAAGGTGGTTACGCTTCAGGGCACTCCCCTTTACAACAAGTGTACTCAAGTAGACCATCAAATTTTCGTAAGGTGCTCTTTAATATCCACATAAATATATAATATAACAAACTTTTCACCTGTAAAAATATTTTGGCAGTAACAGTATACTGTTAGAAAAACTGAAGTGGAATCGAACCTACGTCCTTTTTGTTTCCTGCCTGTGAATTTTCATTTGTTTAAGTCCATCTTTTGTGCCAATTTTATTTTATTTTATTGCGAGACATTTATTTAGCTATCACTTCGTCGTTCTAACTCCTTTGTCATTCAGACCATAAGGGTCTGTAAATCAGAGATGTGAATTATTTGAAATACATACATATATTTGAAATGCAAATACAAAATGCAAAATACCCATTTTTATTTTATATTTGAAATACTTTTTTCTAAATGTATTTTGTATTTTAATTGAAATACTTTATATAAATATTTAGTATTTATAAAATACAAAATAGTTTTGTTGCATTTTTAATTCATTTTTACAATTTTTCCATTCTATTTCATTTCATTTATGAACGCACTGATCGTGATCGGAGTGTTGTCATTGTCATTTGTCAACTAGAACAATAATGCCAACATTGCGGCCCGTGTGGGCCCGTGAGAGCAATACTTTAGAATCCTTGAACAGGTATCCTAATGTAAAAAAAACTCTTCCTTAAATATAATACCTGCTTACCAAGTTCTGCCCCTGTAGAACGACTATTTTCATTTGGTGGAATGATTATGAGGCCCCATAGGCGGAACATGAAAGATGAACTCTTTGAACAAATACTAGTTCTAAAATCAGTTCAATAAATAAAAGTGGTTATGCTTAACAATGTATTTTATTTTCCAAACCTATTTTAAAAATACGTATTTTGCATTTTGTATTTAAATACTTTTATTCAAAACTACTTTGTATTTCTATTTGAAATAGTGCTAGCAACTATGCATTTGCATTTTGTATTTAAATACTTTTACTAAACTATTTTTCACATCTCTGTCTGTAATGCTGTGCTCGAGAATATACAACGAGCTCAATGCAAGTTATAATTTAAGAGACTCGTTCGTACTCACTTCCTGTCTTTATCGCAACCATCACCATGAAACATGAACAGGCGGGACTGGGTCCATGTTGTGCCAGGGTTGTGGCAGTTCCCCCTCGAATAGAGCACGCCTTGCCGTGGCGAGGGGGCTCAATAGCCTGTCGCAATCCAGCGACAGGTGAAGCCAAGATGCTCTGTGGAGAGTGCCTCTGCGTCTGTTCCCGTATCGGACGGCAGAGGCACTAGTGAGTCGCGTCTGTCTCGCATCGAGTGGCGGCTCACCGAAGTGGTTGTGGCTCCCAGCACCCCTCTGGCTTATCAGAGGAGGCAGGGGATGTCCTTGGGACTCTGGTCCTCGTGGCGAAACAAGGGTCTTGGCTTAACCGCCCGGACCCTCTTGAGAGACGGCGCCAGTGTGCCGTCTGGAGTGGGATGAGATCTCCTCACCCCACTCCGTGGAGATCCGCCCTCCTGCTTAGAGGGCGGACGTTGCTGCTGGCAAGGGTCGCGGGACTGTTGAGACACCGCGGCCCCTGCTGTCACAGCCACACGCAGCGGGCTTCGTCAGGTTTTAGTAGGTATACCCGAAGACGGGGGAGTCCCACACACGCCCCTCCGGTCCCCGACGGAGGGGTACGGTGCGTAATTGACATTTCCTGACGTTAAAAAAAAGGGTTGTGGCAGTTTATGCGGTGAATGCCTAGGGAATCTCGGCCTACGGTGACCCCGCCACGTCCCCGACTTATATGGCACAGGAGGACACCGTCAGTTTTTTAGTAAGTAGGCAGGTTCTCTTTCTGAGGCCTGGAGTCCCACGTAACCCCCAGCTGCCCCCGCGGTGGGTATGTGTACCAGCATTTCCCTGACGGTAAATTTAAAAAAAAGTCAGGGTACCACACATTACCATAGTCTGTGAGGGGAAGAAAGAGATTGCATAAGATACATTTTCGTATTTAAAGGAAGATAGTGTTTGTATCTACACAAGAAATGTTAAGTTCCAATGACCTTGTGGCTTACTTCAGACACATGGACAGACCAACTAAACGTAGCCTGTGTAGTCCAAGATATTTTGCATTAGAACAGAAGGCAATACTGACTCCATTGAAGCAAAGTGGAGCAATGCAGGACATATCGATAGATTTGATACTGACTACCTTTGACGATTGATTTATTGATTGGTTGGGTTAGCTTCTCCGCCTCCCAGGCATTCGAATTCTTTATTCCTTGACTTACCATCATACTGGGTTTACTTAAAAGCTAATATTATCTTGTCATACCTATGTCTATTACTTATCTAGTAATCAATTTTTTTCTTTACAAAATCATCATTAAACCCTCAATCTCAACACATTGTCATAAGGACATCTATCAACGTTATACAGGTGTTCGCACCATATCAAGTTATCGTTAGACATAAAAACGTGAGAAATCTCCTCCTTTTTCAACACTAGCACATTCAATAATGACTTTTTATTTCTTCAAAAGCGATAACTACTCCTTTGTACGCGGTGTATCATGATTGTGGAAGTTTGCAATGGTTTACAACACTTGTTTAAATGGAAACAGTTGGAAAATAGCCTCTGAACGACCGTGTTAAAGGTTGAACGATCTAGCAGGCGTAGGCCAGGTAATTTTGTGCGAACTAAAGCCTCACACAACCTGGCAACACCATTCGTTTGCTCGACCAACAAGTCCGCCAGTCGAGAGCGGGTTGCAGCCGTCGCCGCGCGTGCTTACGATTCAAACACGAAAACAATTGCTGAACGGCAGCAAAAAAACAAAAAAGCATCAACTGTGATAGTCAAATAACAGTTTTAAAACTATAAAAGTGCAAATTACAAAGTTTTATAGCGTCAAAACGACACGTAAAACCGGTTACGCTCATAGGAAGCGCTGCACAGTTATATCCTTTAGATAAAAAATAACTCGGTTTTCTTTTGCAGCGGGGCCCACCTTTTTGTGTTTTAAAAGTTTTTCGGTTTGACAAAAAGTGTTACTGTTTATTAAGTGAAAACCAGTGTTGGACGACAGGTATGTATCCGTTTTTTTACGGTTCCACAACGCTTTCTCTTAGGGTTGAGCCGTGAGTCATTCAAGTCTCCGAGCTACCTTGCGTCCGCTTTATATCCACTGAGTTCGCTCGACGGAATGCTATTAATTTATCACGTTCGAAATCTCATTTTCTACTTTGAATCTTAAAATAATCAATCTACAGTTGATATTCGTGACAGTATGTGTGCGATGGTCGCGTGGTATACTTCAATGTTTACAAACGTACGCGATTCTTTCGTAATGTTTACAAATTTTGACAAACATTCGCTCAAATAAATGATTTATCAAAGTTTTGTGCGTCCGATTTTGCGACGGTAATTTTTTGAGGGGTTTAAACGACAAGCGGCATTAACGAATCTATTTACCTTCTAGAAAAAATAGAAAAAACAGATTCGATTTTGCCGTAATGTTGGTAGCCTTGAAACTAAATTCGTTTATTCACTACCCGCATGCAATTAAAATTCCTGTTTTAGTGCAAAAATTAAGCTTGGTGTGTGGAAATTAATATCTTCGTCTGGATCACATCTTTAATTTACCTTCAGCACAAACAGTTGGTATTGCGTCAAGTGTAGACATGCAACAAAAAACCGAAAGAAATTTACTTTTTTTAATTAAACTGAACTATGGCGCTATCGCATTCAAGTTATCGCCATTTCAAAATACTTTCCTAAAACTCATTAACCTGGATTTTTTACGTAACTTACCTATGTAGGGATTGGAAAAAGAAACATTGCATTGCTTATTTAATACGGTTTCAAGAAGTGAGTGTTTAGAAAGTGATTAAGACCAAGGTTTTAAGTAGAGCACTAAGGAAGTGCTCTGGCTTTGATTAAAAAAGTCTTGTTATTATTGTGTATGTTGATAGTAAAAATATTCAATAATTTTCATATTTATTTCTATAAATTGACTTAACTTTTAGGAAAGTAACTATTGTTGTGGAAAAATGACAATGATTGGTGGTGTGTATTAAAACGTTCTTAGTCAACCTGTCCCAAAGTTGACTGAAACAACCCCCTCGTGGGCGCTGCAGGCCTAAAGGGAGGCGTTAAGTCGCCCAAAAATATGGGGGCGCACTTTCATGGCTTGAAGTTATAGTTGTTTTTAAGTAGGTAAAAATAGGGGCGCTAAAAATACACAAAAGTCGGCAGTACACAAAATATGTTTGGGAACACCTGTTCTAAGTAAAAAGGTTCAAATTATTATGTAGGGAGGTCAACCCTAGTAATAGATATCGACTTATATGACAACATCGGAACATCTTTTTGTAATTATTTTTCGTTTTTTTGTATTTTGTTGCACCGCAATCATTTCTGCTTAGCCCAAAGGTATGGTACTGGTAGAGAATGCCCTACGACGTTAAGTCCACCTTTTGTACAAAGTTTTGTTGTGCAATAAAGCTTAAATAAATAAATAATACATATATAAGAGATCTCTATAAGTAACTGTAAGAAAATGTGTGTATAGTTATTCTATCACCCTATAATAAGTAGATACATATTTTACAAAGGATCAAGCTAACTGCGTAATAAGATACCTGGTGATGAACAATATGGAAATAATAGAATTAATTAATTGCTTGTGCGTAATGTAAAATGGATGCGACTTGCATACCAAGCAAATGCTTAAGATGGTTTTTTTTACTATCAGCTAAACCACTTTGGTGTTATGGTCAAGAAGTTGACTATTAACCAAGAGATCGCGGGTTCGATCCAAGCACTGTACAAACATTTGTGTGCATGAACATGTCTGTTTGTACTGGTCTGGGTGTTATATGTATTTATTTAAGTATATTTGTTATACCACTGTTGACTCAGATATCTGTAACACTAGTGCTTAAAAGCTACTTACCACGGAGTCACATCAATGAATGTGATGTTGTAGATATTTAAAAAAACTCTTAACCCCTAAGTGCCGAAGCGTTAATTTTTAGTGCCACTTGTAGGTGGGTCTTTTTAGAAATAAATTAATTTTGTGATTCATGCCCTGGCCTTATGTAACTTATGCCATCAAACTATTAAATTGTTGCCGATTCAATCCCCAGTTATTTCCAGAACAGAGCAACGTGGGTGTTCTCAGACACAGATCAGTCCAGTCAGTCTAGTGCTCGGGAAATGTCTAATTTGACACAAGTGCCAATTATGTTCGTTGAAAGATTATAACGCGAGAAAACTGCTCTCCTATCCAATGAACAGAGGACAGCACTTAGGCTATCCGATTTTGTTGCAAAATAGCACTTTTTACGAGTGTATAAGACTTTTTAGTAGTGCTTACCTTGGATCTCATCATATCACGTAAACCAGCCTACCTAGATGACTCCAGATAAATAAAGTCTTAACGTGTAAATGTGAAAGTAAATCGTGTGTCCTTACGATACTATTTTTTCCTACGTTTTAAACAGAATAATAAAAATACAAGGTTTTGTATATTTTTTAACCTACGAAAGAAGCATCGAATTACTAAGAATGAAGCAATGAAGTTTGTTTTTAAAATTGCTGTCTTTGATCAACAATTAGTTATTGATTGAAGACACACAAACACAAAGATATCTAATCCATAAATTAAAGTGTAAAAACAAAGACGAAGTAGTCTACATCTGTTTTTTTTTCTTTTACATTTATGTCCAATACCTTGTTCATTTAAAAAAAACTGTTAAGGTTTTGTATTTCTTCCTAAGTTTTAAAGTACCAACCTATTAAAATTTCAAGGATATTAGTTATAAAAAAATGTTTTTCAGTTTCATGACTAAGATGTAAATACTTGTACAACGAATATCCAAATCAGCTGTCGCTTGTTTGACACAAAACTAAAATAACTGTAAACTTAAGTAAGCCAGTGTGAACGAGACAGATATGGCCGTAACAACGTCGATGAGAGAGACGCAAGACTGTCTGAGATATGAACCAGCTAAGATTGTATCTGTGCATACAAATTATTTTAAGATTTGCACACAATAGTAGGTGTTGTGCGCGTTTAAATTGATTCTTAATCGGCGAGACTACTTAATTAATTGACAATCTCGTTAATAAGTTTGACCATAGACAGTCGATTAAGGATTTTTTTTTTCTGAAAAGAATAGGCAAGATCCAAAATCATTATGCCTATTCAAGTTATTGTTTTTTGACCTTAATTTTTTTTTTATAATATACTTTAATTTAGACAACGTCACATTCATAGGTCTGATCTTAAAGTAAGTATATAGTTTTATCAATTTGTGTTATAGGTATCAGAATCTGTTGTTTAACAAAGGAAAAGCGTTAGTCTTTGTTAAAAATATAGTAATATTCGATATTGATAAATCAAAACATATTTCGAAGAGAAGATCTCATAACCTCTTACAATTTTTATAATATTGGACTTTACTGAAATCCAAATCGAAACTGAAATATTTGTCTTTATGCCCTGAGGTCGTTATAATACGATGCCAAATATTTACGAATGTCTTGTACACAAAACAAGGCCCCAACTGTACACAAAACAAGGCCCCAACTCAAGTTTTAAATTAAAGCGCAAATGGAAATGTAGACAATGGTGATTGATTAGACGAAGAAAAACTTTGACTGTCAGGCTAGACTGACCTTCGAACATGTTCACGTCTTGCTTGGTAAGATTGGAGATTGGGTGACGAACGAATGGCTAGGATGTAAGAATAATAAGAATAGAAAATAGATTGTAAACATCCAAGAATATGCTAAGCAGATCTTTAAAAATCCCTAAAAATTTTTTTAAAGAGACAATCTCAAATCGTTTATGAAACCGCAGGCAAATTGCTTTGGCCAACCTATTATAGAAAAAAAAAGAAAAACTAGCGAAAGTCATAGACAATCAGAGAAAGCAAACGCCATCGTTACGTCGTCTGACCAATTACAGGTCACAGTTGAATTAGCTAGCCAATCACGTACGCTGAAAGTGCAACGCGCCAATTTTGGAATGCTTTGATTGGTTTTTGCGCTGTGAAACGGTAATGTCACTTTTGCGCGCGTACAGGATACAGTAACTTTCATAATGGCGCGATAAGCTAGAAGAGAAAACGCAAATACTAATTTGTTGTTCTACTAATTTGGCATTAAAGGATATAAGTTATTATAACTGTTACACAATAGTGGGCTGCCTAAGCTTCTAGGATTTATATAAGAATCATTAATACGCAACAGTACACTAAAAACTTGATCTCTAACGAAAAATTTGAGAGATTTTTTACGCAGTCTCTTAGACTCCTTGGGCAAGCGTTGGAGCAAGCAAAGGATAGTAGGTACATTGGACGTTTGAAACGTCAAAATGACAGCAAACAGGTTGAATTTCGCAAGCCGCAACAAGCTGTGTGCGGTTGGGCATGGAATGTTTATTATGTTCGTTTGTTATGGGAGTTCTGAGATATGCAAATTGGCAACCGTTTCAATTTGTAATCCTGGCTGTATCTATTGTTATCACTACATATTATAACGCAAAGTCACTTCTTGCGTCTGTCCCTACGTCTGTAATATGTATGTATGCTTAGATCTTTAAACTACTTTAAGCATTTGATGCATTTTTTTATAGATTCAAGAAGAAGGTTTATTGCATGGCAAATATGACCACGTTTTCCGGGCTCGCTAGTAACAGACAATATTTAGGTCTTAAAGTCTTCAGAAATTAGCTCAATATAAACTTTTTCCGAACTTATCGTCTTTATTTATATTAATACAGCCTTTGTTTATCACGAAAACATTAAAAAAAACTTTTATTTTCAGGGCTATATCCCTTTTTAAATACGTATACTCTTTGCTGAGCGTTTTATCTCATTGTCTCCAATCCAGAACTTTTGTGAACAACCTCAAACAAATTACCCCCGGCTGAATATAGGCCCACCCCTGTGACACTTCCTTTTCCAAAAGATTTTCAAGTCGACCGGTGGTCAGCGGCCTGACATCCAGTATGATTCAGAATTCTTTAATAAGTTATTCTGTCCATTTTGTCGTCCTTGGACGCCCTGAACTCGTTCCCTTATTTACGCAAGTAAAAGCAAACTCCAAATACGTATACATTTTATTTTATATAAAAATTATTATTTTTAGTGGTGTATGTATACGTATTTGGAGTTTGCTTTTACTTGCGTAAATAAAATCTATTAAGGAAGTGAGTGCTTCGAGCAAGTGCAAGGGGGACGGGGTCTAGGTTTAATAACAATAATAATAAATCCATTTATTTCAGACTCACATAGTCCACACAGCAAAAAATAGAAAAAGTAGTTTAAAGTCGCACACACATAACACATAATACATTTGACATAAAAAAGAAAAACAACGAAGATAAACTATTTAGCTATACTATTTAAGCAGCAGCAATCCACTGCATCAAGTAGGGGCAGTCTATCCGCCCTGCCACAACGCGCAGAATGTGAGATGCAGAGCGAGAGTCGAGGCAAAGTAGATCGAATTTGAAACGAGATTCGAGTAGAATAGTGGTTTTAGGCACCCCAAGGGAAAAGGGAAGTGCTTTACAGGGTAATTTTTTATTTTATTAGAGACCATAGAGATTATAGATAAAAGAATCAAACCTTTCTGATACAAAGTGACTATCTTGCGCACAGAAACATTTTAACGCCGAATTGTTAGCAAAATGACAACCGTAACAGACAGTCGTGGGAAACCTACATAACTCCCACACAGTTATTTAGTAACCATGAGTCGGAACATGATTAGAATACCACGGCATACTTGGGCTGTTGGACTGTGGCGTAATTTGAGATCTTCTAGGCGGTGTGCAAGAAAATTGCATTCCCTTTTTAGATGATATCATCAACGAAAGACAGGTAGGGACAACCATTCCGACCAAATTAGCACAATTTACAAGCATTTCCGTGATTCGTTAGTCACGTTAAGTTTTTTTTTATAAACCTTTAACCCCAAACTCCTCCACTGTTTCTTATTAGCGGCTAAGATAGATATCAGTCGTTATATGCCTGGTCAGCAGGGATGCCAGATCTCCTGATTTTTCGGGGGATCTACTCTGGAAATTTACTGATTTTTTTCAAATACTTGTTTTAATTTTAAAAACCTGCGTGAAAAGAAACACAAGACTATCATGGTTAGGTTTGCACTATTAAAATGTCATTGTAAAATGGTCTTAACATGATGGACACATAGTTGAAAAAAGAAACTCGAATCTTTAACATTATCTGACTAAATGTAATGTATGTGTTAGGGAGAAGCGATACAATGTCTATTTAACTTATTCGTATTACTGCAAATTCCTTAAAAAGTACGCGTCAGTGGAGAGACTATTCTCTCAAGTCAACTAAACAAAAACCAAACTTCGAAATAAAATTAATACTGAAGTCATTTTTGGAATGCTGCATACGAAAAGTATTTTATAAAATTTAAATTGTTACGATTTTATTAAAAGCCCTGAAATATTAGCCAAGCATAACAGTAAAATGTATCTGAAACTTAAGATACAATTTACAGTTGTGCTTTTGAATATAATGCAAATTTTACTCTTAATATAACAATGAATAAAATAAAATAAATTACAAAAAAAATTGTTTTAAATTTAATGTAATTTCAATGCCCGATGTTTTATTTAATAATCTCCTGATTTTTTGAAACAAACTCCCATACATCTCCTGATTTTTTCTAATCTCATCTTCTGATTTCATAAAAATGGACCTGGCAACACTGGGTCAGATGCGCTCGGGCGAGACATATTGGCGCACACATACGAGTATACACATATATCAAAAAATCTAACATTGAGTTAACTATGCCACAATTTTTCTTTTTTACATTGGGTGATTAAACATCGTTATATTCATGTTTTTTGACATTTATGCCTTTAAAGAACTAGATGTGCGATACATATTTCAAAATTTTGACAGCTGAGCCGTTGTTTGCCGAAAACTTGGATTTCAAAGGATAAATCGGAATTTTTCTATTTATCCTTTGAAATCCAAGTTTTCAATCGAAAAACTCCGATCAAGTGTTAATCGAAAAACCTCGATTTTCGAAAATCTCCGATTTAAGATTATTCGTAGCGGCTAGTGTAATAGCGTAAAATCGGAGATTTTCGATTACTAGCCGCTACAAAGTAGAAATATCGTAATTAAGTAATCTATAGCGTTAAAACATTCTCACTGTACCAACAGATCGCTCGAATTGAAATTTCAGTTTAGGGCATCGATCTGTACATTGACAATGTTTTTACGCAATAGATTACTTAATAATGTGTACCTATGTGATGTGTTTTTTTAATAAGACTATTTTTATTGTAAAAAAAAACAATTTCCATCAGAAACCGCCGACAACGCCTCTTCCACAAAAACACAAACGTAATATTCTAGGAAAGTGATATGAATCACACATTTGCATATAGCTAAAAATCGGCCAGCAAATTTTGGATGTTTCGCCACAGAATCAAGGTCGAAATTTGCATAACCGCTGTTAGCGTGAACGAAACTGGTACAAACCAGTATTTGTTTGGGCTACATTCGGTTATTAGTTTTGTTTCAACAATTTAATGCGATTCGCGAAGATATTTATATATCACTTACGTATTTATATCCTTAATCTCTCCTAAAAGGTAAAATAAACAAACTTTCCGGTTAATAAAACCCCGAGTGAACATCTGGTGGGCTTCAACCGTGGACGGATTTTTCAAATTCGAATTCTTTATATCGGACAACATAATCCATAAGTTAGTTTTAAAAAAGGTTAGAACTATTTTAGTAATTACACACATTTATGGTTGAGAGGTATATTTAATGTGTTACATGAACCTTAGAGGCACTCCCTGCGAACTAGATTCGATTTCGTTCATCGTTCGCATGAAGTGTCTCAATGTAGGCGCATGCGGATCATCTGCCACCATCCTGAGGATACTGTTGCCACTCTCCCGCACCCGCCTCACCAGTGACGCTCCTTTTTTCCTGAACACAGCATGAAAGCCGTCAACCTACTAACTATTGCCTATTGTAAACTGTCAATGAATTTAGAAGAAAATATTAAATTTAACATAACGGAACCCGAAATAAAACTTAAGACGGTTAAATGGTATTAGTCTCACATAACTCTCCCTCTTCTCCGAGATGGAAAATATGTGTAAACGCATTCCACGCGGAAAAAAAGTCTTATCACATTTATTAAAATGGTATATCTGTTTTGAGGACCCTCGTGGGCTTATGTGAAAGCTTAAACATCAGCTATTCTTATTCAAAGCAGCGCAGTTCAACTCAAAATGAAAACATCGCCAATAGGCATGATAGATAACACCTGTCTTAAATATTTTCAAGACCAAGGCGTTTGCGTCACGTTCTTGTATTCACATACAAAATCTATAGAGGCAGACCGTTTTGACAGATAACAAAAAGTATGTTTACGATTGGTGGTGTCATCTAGCCTATTGGTCTAGTTTGTTGTGCAATAAAGCTGAAATAAATAGATACATTGTTAAACCTCCCTTTTTTAGGTTGGTCAAAATAATAACGTCATAACCACTGCCTGCGTAAACACGATAAAAAATACAGCTGAAATTAAATGATATCATGCTATTCTGAAAACTAGCTGTTTTGCAGTTGATATCGTAATGAGAAAAAACCACATCCTATTTTAATAATGGTTAGATGTAAAATTGGTTCGAATTTGCGGGTTTTTTGACGTGACAACGTCTTATAAATTGGTTTGCCGGGTGACACTTCAAGAAACTGCGTTACGCTCCGCTCACGTTCCGCGCTCACAATGAGAGCGAGTGAGAGGCACGCGTCCCTTCGACTCGGGCATGGTTAGCCCGCCTAAGAGCGAGTGAGACAGACATAAAAAGTGAAAGGCACGCGTCCCTTCCACTCGAGCACAGTTAGCCCGCCTAAGAGCGAGAGAGACAGAGCGAGAGAGAGAGAGTGAGAGAGATAGACGTACACACCGGTTCATGTTATACGAATGATTATTCACATTAAAATTATTTTACCACTCAGAGTCGTTGTCACGTAAAACTTTCGCCCGTATACCGACTTTACAGGCAACCAATTTTTTAACACGCTTTTATTAGTTCGGGCTGTATGTATGTATATAACGAAATCTTTAAGCTCTATTTTCACCAACTTCCAGAAATCGTATTAATTTGAAACTTTGCACACGTATCAAGTACCAATGACAATGCAATAATTTGATAAGAGTTTTACTTTATCCTTATCAACTAAAAAAAAATAGTTTTAGAAAAAACACGCTTTTATTGCTTACTAAAAAAGATAAAATAACCTACAAAGAATTTATATAACAGTAGAGTAAAAAGCGTTAAGTGTCTTTGATGCAGTATGCAGAACTAAATTACTCTCATTTTTGTTTCTCTGACAGACAGACAGCCAAGGCATATAAATAATAATAATAATAAATAATAAAAATATTTATTTCTTCTATCACAATCACTGTACATCAAATTTACATTTAATGGGTGAAATTGACTTGATTGTGAGAGAACTGGAGTCTGAACTAGGCTTGGGGGCCTGTAATACAGAGCTCCAGCACTCTCCTATATGAGAAACATTTAGTTAAGTCACTCAATAGTTGATGGAATCAGGCGTTACTTTCCGAAAATCCATGACTAAAGCTGAAATTGAGAATTATTTTGCTTAAAATTTCCACTAAACGACGCAGGAACCCAAATACATACCAACTGTAACCACTTGAAAAAACTAGACCTGAAAGTGTCTGGTCTGGACTTACAATACAACTCACAACGAGACACAGAAGATGCACCTTGAAACATAACACTGACGCTAACAAAACACTCGACGCGTTTCGACACTACACGTGGCATCCTCAGGAGATGTTGTCGCTTCGACAGACTACGAGCGATATCGCTCGTAATTTAAAGCAAATTTAGAGCAAAATTATTCTCTTTTTCAGCTTAAGTAATGAATAAATATTTCACAACAATCACAACAATTCTTTAGTCCCAAATTAAGCTACGAGGCTTGTGTTATGGGTACAACGGATAAACATACTTTAATACTTTTTTGTAAATAAATACATACGAGTATTATACATAGAAAACACCCAGTTCACACACACACATGTTCATGCACACATATGCTTGTACTGTGCGGGGATCGAACCCGTGACTTTTGGTTTTAGAAGTCCAACATGTAGACCACTGCACCAAGCGCTAAGTCACTCTTCCTTTTATAAAACCCTAATACCATATCCCGGATTTCCCGGAAGAGATCAAGCTCTTCTCGTATCTTCTCCGTACAGATAGGTATGATTCGTGAATCATAGTACAAATCGCCCCCAAACACGTTATCCTACTACGAAAAGAAATGCTCATAGTTCCAAATATACTCGTCCCTGTTACTCATGCTAGCTAGACATAGCGAGTGGAAGAGATGACTGCTCGCCGAAAATTAAAACGTTACGGTACTTAGTAGGGACCTGGTATACCAATAGGCGCATGTTACGGGTTGGTACAGCCGCGATAGGGACCGCTTTATGCAAAAGGTAAGCAAGAAGTCAATAAATCATTTTTTTGTCTTCTCGACGGAAGAGAGGGGTGTTATTAGTTTGCCTTTTCTGTTTGTGTGTGTATGTGTCGTAGGATTATTGTTTTGTGTCTGCTGTGGAATTGTAGCTCCCGAACGGTAACGAACCTTAGTGGTTTTATACTAAGTTAATGTACCTACATGTTTTATAAGATTTTTTATTTGTTAATAAATGGAAAAAAATTGCTTTTAATAAATTAGTCGCCATGAAACCACGCATAGATCACCATGATGTTATAAGAAATAATTTTAAACAATTTTCTCGAGTTTAATACACCTTTTTCCCGACTGCCAAGGAATTTTTGCCAAGGAAGGGTTATTGTATGATATAATAACACTTGCAAAATAATTGTATTTAAAATTTTAAAATATTGTCAGAAGCAATTTTCAAGTGAACAATTTTCAACTTTAAATAAGCACAATTAGGCTTGCAATCAAACGAATTGCACTGCCTATCTGTACGGTTACATAAATTACGTTTGAACATGACGTATTTATAACCACATACGAAACATCGTGTTAGGCAACCAAGTGATTACTAAGCTATTTTATTAGAACGTTAATGGATGGAGTGATGTTCTCTTGAATTGGTTTGCAAACCATTTAAGCGACAGCAAAACCTGCGTTATTATTGAACGATCCTAACTAATAACTAACTTAACTTAGTATTTAAGATTTGATTTAATATGTTCGAGACTTGTGATCCCACAGACAAAGTATGTAAATAGTTTTGTGGGACTATTGTCATTTCACTTTAAAACGTTGTTTGTTTAATAAATAAATAATAAATAAGCTGTGATAAATCATCTTAAATTTATAGCCAAGTGGTAGCTGTACAAATTTAGTTAGTGTAAAGGAATTCTGACATTCATTTTTTTTCTTTTGGGATAGGTTTGCTCTTGACCCAAGACTAAGCCCAACGAGGCAAAGACAGAGTCTACGATAGAGCGAGCTCACCTAAAAGATGCCTGTTCACCTAGGTTGTAATTGCAGGAAAACACTCACTCTGGTAGTGAGTTCCACTATTTTGCATTGCGCATAAGGAATGTAGATAATTTATCAAATCCTTCTTTAATAGTTTCTCAAAATGCTGCAAAGTAAGAAATAAAACTATTGAATAAAATTTAATTGAGTAATAACGTTAAAATTGCGTCAAATTGGTGGCCTCTTGAATAAAAACAAAAGTTTAACCTTGAGTCGTTGTGACTCGGATACCTCATTAACAAATAGCTCTAAGTACTAAATAAAATTGTGGCTATTTCATTTCCAATCCATTCACTTTCTAGAAAGTACACAGATTTTGTGCAAGTTAAATTTCAAATGAGGGAATAGTTGTTTTATATTAAGATTTTAGTATTAATCATCTCATATTTTCCAGCGGTGGGATCAAGATATCCTAAGCCGCATATCTTAAACACAGAGCATATAAAACTGCACAGTACACGATGTCGTGCTATTTAGATTGATATGCTTTTATCTGTGTATTAAATAGTTTGTATTAAAAATTGCCACACAAAAATTACTCACGCACAAGTGGTCGTGTCAACAAGTCAGTCATGGCGGAAACCGGCACTGTCGCATAATGCCGTCCAATTATCAGATACGCCGTCCCACTGACCATCACATGTTATCCGAGTGGACCGTCATTATTTACATCAATAAAATAATCGCCAGTCAGTCAGTCGCTGCAACAGCCAGCGAACGCACGTAGTGTAACAGCTGTGAGTGTGACGTTATCTGTGGTTTGTGAATCGGCGAAAAATGGCGGACGGTGATGTACCATTAGTTACCAGTTTTGGTGGCAGCGAGATCGAGTTCAACGCTAACGGATCGAAGGTCACTAGGACGCCCAACTCGAGGTTAATTTTGACTTTTTTTTAAAATAATATTTGACATTTAAAAAATAAGTGGGGAAAAAGTTCATATTAATCCAAAAAAAATCTTTGAACAAGGCTAGTCTATATATTTGAAATTTATAGCTAGTTATCATGTAGTTATCGTTAACTTTCTACATATTAATTACTTTGAACTTTTTTAAACAAAAAGGAAAATCCTTGACAAACTTGTGTTCAAAGACAATTTTGTTATTTACCCGCAAAATCTTTGTCTCCAAGAGTCGCAAATAGTCGCAATGCATTCTTGAATATGATTCAAATGCCATGCTACTCGTATATGCACAAACAAAAAATAACCTTTAAACTTGCCAAACATTTTGTATTTTAAAATAATGTTGTCACTTTTATAGCAACAAAATCATCTTTTTTTTGTTTCAAACCAAGGAGAAATACTACAAAGTCAATTGGTTGGTCATGTGATTTAGATTAACACTATTTAGATGACAATATTTTCAAACTTCTTTCTGGAAATTAATAATAACATTGTTGTCAGAGCAAACAACCATCGAATAATAATCGTATAATATTATACCTATATAAAGTAACAATAAAGTTACAATTTAACCTAAACAAAGGACATATAATATTCTTTTTAAAAGCAATATTGTTTTTTCCATAAATAACATCATGAACTCATGACTTCACGAGCAATAAAACTATTAGATAAGTTGGAACCAAAGGTTTTACACAAGGAAGTTGTTTGAAATGTGATTCTTCCTTATTATACGTTTGATTCGAATCTTACTATTTGAAATGCTTCTTTTCTGTCGTCAATTTGAAGTTTATCTTTATGAGTTTAAAGTGGGATATCAAATGATTCAATGCAAGAGTTTTAAGAAGTCACAAGTGATAAATATACAGTGATTCAACAATGTTTACTTTAGTGACAAATTGTGTATTTTATTTGAGCTGACGGTTAAATCACAGTCTAGGTTTTATATGTTTCAACTATCAGCACTTCCTTGCTATTGTGGGTAAGGTATTATAACTACGTAAAGTATGTTATTACGCAAAACTATACTAAATACATACAGGCGTGACAAATCTGTTAAACTAACGTCTTAAACTTGTTCAACTCACTTTCAATATGACGTAAGCAAAGTAAGGGCCGTCTTCAATATTGCATAATACCGATTTTGGCTGTATTCAAAATAAACAATAAAATAAAATGCATGTGCTGAGAGGTATCTACATTCTTTTTTTGGTTTTGTTTTTCAAAATATATTTTTGAAAAAAAAACTTTTGAAGATTTGAGAAGGACTCGGAATTACAGGTTAACATTTTTTTAATGAATCAAATGGGAAAATACCCTCATTCATCTAGTTGTGTCTTACCGGGATTAAGGCTGTCATGCCTTCTGGACTGACGTTGAATGACCATGGGCCATGACATTGACAGAACTACCCATCGCACTGACACAGAAAATACACAAAATGAGACGTATACACATACTTACCATTCTATTGACCATTAGGCTTGCTTTGTTGCTTAAACCTAGCCTGTGCCAAACAGATTCTGACTCCACTGAAAAATCTACCTATTTTTCATCAAATACAGTTAATTTTACATTGAAACGTTGTCCAGCTCACATACAATCGTGCATACATTGCGTGTTTCATAATAGTTGTAATTAAGAAACCGAAGGTTAGTTTATGCTGATTTTAAAAAATTAAAATAACACGAGATGCTCCCAAAACATACTTAACGCATTGCATTTAACGAGAACAATTAACTGTGTTAATGCGTAATAAAAATATTACCAGTTTTATGAATGAAATTAATCTAAATTCCTAAGATAGATTATTTATTCAAAAATATATTCGTATTTACTAACAATATGCGTGTATTAGGTAGTGTGTATGTTGATTTTTTGTTTTATCAATTCAATTTATTCAATCATGGTTCATTGCATAACGCCATCCATTTTTTTTCTATAAATATTCAAAATGTTTGCTTACGGCTTTAAAATAGGTACATACATAGATTTAAAAAAAATAACTACATTTTCAAATGTTTCCAATGACTATGAGAAGGAATGTGTTATAAAGTACGTGCTGAAAGAATTCCAAATATTACTCACACAAATCATATAAAAGGAACAAAACGTACTTACTTATAAATAAATATATATACAACAACATCACATACATTGATCTGACTCCGTGGCAAGTAGCTTAAGCACTTGTGTTACAGATATCAGAATCAACAGTGGTATTACAAATAAACTGAAATAAATACATATAACACACACACCAGTACAAACAGACATGTTCATGCACACAAATGTTTGTGAAGTGCGAGTATCGAACCCGCGACCTCATGTTTAATAGTCAACTAAACATTATACCAAAGTGGTCGTCGTTATGCATACAAATATTTTATCAAATCGATTAAACTTTATATGTTTGACTTTTATTGTTTCTGTTTGCGTGCATTTGTTTGTGTTTTATGTGTGTCTGTGACAACATAGCTCCCAAAAGGATGGACCGATTTCAGTGGTTTTTTTTATTCCAAAGATAATTTAATCACGGTGGTTCTTAGCTAGGGTTGGTCAAAATCCGTACAGCCTCAAGCTCATGACGGAGGATTTTTTTTATTTTTGACGTGTTGACGTGACAACGTCTTATAAATTGGTTTGCCGAGGACACTTCAAGAAACTGCGTTACGCTCCGCTCACGTTCCGCGCTCACAATGAGAGCGAATGAGAGGCACGCTACGCGTCCCTTCGACTCGGGCATGGTTAGCCCGCCTAAGAGCGAGTGAGACAGACATAAAAAGTGAAAGGCACGCGTCCCTTCCACTCGAGCACAGTTAACCCGCCTAAGAGCGAGAGAGACAGAGCGAGAGAGAGAGAGTGAGAGAGATAGGCATACACACCGGTTCATGTTATACGAATGAATATTCACATTAAATTTATTTTACCACTCAAAGTCGTTGTCACGTAAAACTTTCGCCCGTATACCGACTTTACAGGCAACCATTTTTTTTACTGATTTTACTCCGTACAGAAACGTTTATTTTATTGTTTGACTAATTAAATCAATGAAAGATAATTAAATACGGATGCGCAAGCGCCAAAGCGATAATGGCGCCATCTACAGGGTGCCCACAATACGACAATTGAATTTCTGTCTGTTACGCTCTCACGCCTGAACTACTGAACAGATTGGGATGCAATTTAATACACATATATAATGTTAACCACCATGTATGTGTACCACATTTCATACAAATCTGTTCAGTAGTTAAGAGTTAAGACGTGAAAGCGTATAGTCAGAAATTCAATTGTCGTATTGTGTGCCACCCTGTATAGTTATTATGACTATTTATAAACAATAATACGATGTATGAAATACAATACACAGTCCCAGACATTGTTTTGATATCGATACCTGTGCAATGAACTGCCCCCTTTTTATCCAACTGCGAAAAAGAGGTTTATGTTTACGTTTCTTTTGCTTTTTAACACGCTTTTATTAGCTCGGGGTTTATGTATGTATGTAACGGAATTTTTGAGCTCAATTTTCACCAACTTCCAGAAATCGGATTAATTTGAAACTTTGCACACGTATTAAGTACCGATGACAATGCAATAATTTGTAAATAATAGTAAAAAAAATAATATAATAAAATAAAATAGTATAATTTGTAAAAAAAAACGCATAAATACCAAGCACCAACGCTTTTTACTCTACTGTAATATAAATTCCGTGTACTCAGAAATTATTTTCTCTTTTTTTAGTTAGCAATAAAAGTGTGTTTTTTCAGTTTTTTAAACTATTTTTTTAATCAACGGCGAAAGCGACAGGTGCCATTTTGTCCCCTATTCTGTTTGTGTGTGTTTGTAGTTTGTTTGTGTGTGTGTATGTCTGTAGCATCGTAGTTCCCGAACAGATGGACTGATTGCAGTGCGGTTGTTTTTATTCGAAAGATAATTGAATCCCTAACAGGCGGACCGATTTCAAAGCGGTTTTTTATATTTATTAAAAAAAAAAATCAATTTCAATGGTTCTTAGCTACGACTGGTTAAAATCTGTCCAGCCTTTGAAGCTCACCAGCGGATTTCCTGTATTGTTCGTGGATTTTTTTTATTGGAAAGTTAGATTTGATCAAAAGCAAATCGGCATCTACCGGCAATATGAACAGGCGACCTTGTAAAAAAACGTGTCTGCATATTTTTTTCGTGGGATTTCGATATTTTTACTTCATTACTTTAATTGTCTTTTGTTATTTAATTGCACATAACGTTCCGCTAACGAGATCCTTGAGTGTCCATCAGAAGTTGTATTTCGCATTCACTTTTATTGTTAAGTTTCTCAAAATTAAATGTAGCCGAGATCGGATTAAAAAATGACCTTGATTAAATTTCAATTAATTGATAGATCTATCAAAGTTTCTGTCTTACATCCGACAGGCCCCGGGTTCGAATCCCAGGTCGAGCCTAAAATGTTTCTGAGATTTTCTGTCATGAATTTCTCAATGACAGCTCGGAGTCGGGAAGTTGCAATGTTAGTAATGTTACACCCTCGGTGCGCACGTTAAGCCGTTAGTCCTGCGCCTGATCTCTCTCCGGTCATGTCGGAATGCCGTCTCACCGAACTTTGAGAGTGATGGAACAATGAGTGCACCTGTGTATTGCGCTCACACTTGTGCACTATAATATCTCCTGCGTAGTTGGCTGATCTCTGTTGAGATTGGCCGCCGTGGTCGAAATCGGCCAGGAGGACTGTTACGAGTATTTATATTATTGTCGGCAACTCGCCACGACTCGCTATCGTACCTGGGAAGCGGTGATTGGTTAGAAGCGGGTCGCGGCTACAGAAAGTTGCAAGTGTAGTCTGATCCTTATGTGTCTCGCTCGTTGAATTAAGCCGCAGGTGTGGGCTGGTTCGGTAGCAAAGTATTGAATAAATAAATATTTCTCAACAATCACAACAATTCTCTAGTCTCAAATTAAGCTACGAGGCTTGTGTCATGAGTACTAGACAACGGATAAACATACTTAATTACTTTTTTTTTTGTAAATAAATACATATTATACATAGAAAACACCCAGACCAGTACAAACACACATGTTCATGCACACATATGCTTGTACTGTGCGGGGATCGAACCCGCGACCCTTGGTTTTAGAAGTCCGACATGTAGACCACTGCACCAAACGGTCGTCAAATGGTACGAGAGAGCAAAAAAAATATATTTTGGGACAGTTCTATACATAAAAGGCCTCTCCTTAACCTTTTTGCTACCTCAGGCATGGCACCATCTTCCAAATGTTTTAATTAAAAAACATATCCGGCCTATTTTTATTTACTTAACTAAATTCAAGCATCGTTCTATATCAAATTGTGCAACGCGACATTGCAATTTGGAATGCAACGCGGATACGTAATAATATGTACTTGCGAAATGCGTCCGCGCGTTTTGTAAGTACCCGCAGATTTAATTGTATTTCATTGTTACGTGTTCTAAGCGTTGATTTGAATAATCAGCTGATGTCTGCCGTTATTGTTGTATCGGTTGTTTTTTTTTTTTGAGATTAAGGCAATGGCAGAGCAAAGCATACAGCTTTGTTTTATTTTCTGTCATTGTAGTTGAAAAAGTTCCTTTTAGCATTTAGTAACATAATATTGCATTAAGTATAAAAAATGCAGTTTAGAAAGAAAGAAAGAAAGAAAAATATTTTATTTGGTGTAAAGTATTTTTTTTTAGTTTAGCATTAAGTAAAATAATTAACTCACTCCTGTTTAAATAAATAAATAAATACGGACCATCTCTGTGGTCCTAGTCGAGTCCTTTTTTTAATACGACAACATCACATACATTGATTTGACTCCGTGGTAAAATATATAACACCCAGACCAATACAAACAGACATGTGCATGCACACACATGTTCGTACAGTGCGGGGATCGAAGCCACGACGACCATTTGATTAATATTCAACTTCTTGACCATTACACCAAAGTGGTCGTCGAGTTACGAACGATAGTTTATCAAAGCTATTGATTATATTAATTCTCAATTGCTTTGTTTGAAAAAAGGTTATCAGTTTATTGACACGCTGTTAATGAACCATTCATCGGATGCAGTTACGTAAACATTTTATTGTCACTGCGTTATAGAAAAACATTTCCTTACAGCGAGTTGAATCACTTCGCGACTTTTGCTGAGGAAAATCTGCGTTTACTTATCACGCTTTTATTACATCGGGCTGTATTTATGTATGTATGTATGTATGTAACGGAATCTTTGAGCTCAATTTTCACCAACTTCCAGAAATCGGATTTATTTGAAACTTTGCACACGTATCAAGTATCGATGAAAATGCAATAATTTGATAAGAGTTTTCCAATATCCTCATTAACTAAAAAAAAATTGGTTGCCTGTAAAGTCGGTATACGGGCGAAAGTTTTACGTGACAACGACTTTGAGTGGTAAAATAATTTTAATGTGAATATTCATTCGTATAACATGAACCGGTGTGTATGCCTATCTCTCTCACTCTCTCTCTCTCGCTCTTAGGCGGGTTAACTGTGCTCGAGTGGAAGGGACGCGTGCCTTTCACTTTTTATGTCTGTCTCACTCGCTCTTAGGCGGGCTAACCATGCCCGAGTCGAAGGGACGCGTGCCTCTCACTCGCTCTCATTGTGAGCGCGGAACGTGAGCGGAGCAGCGTAACGCAGTTTCTTGAAGTGTCACCCGGCAAACCAATTTATAAGACGTTGTCACGTCAAAAATAAAAATAAATAATAGTTTTAAAAAGTCACGCTTTTGTTGATAACTTAAAAAGAGAAAATAATTTCTGAGTACAAAGAATTTATATTACAGTAAAGTAAAAAGTGTGGAGTGCTTGGTATAGTATATGTATATAAAAATCATTATATTATTGGCAACTATAAAAAGAGAACTATGAAAACGACATAACGACATTTAGTATAATTTCACATTATGACCTTCCATTTGTAAAAGTGTCTTGTCGTAATGTTTTAAAATGTCCTGTGTTTAATTGTCATCGGCTTAATGCGATTAGCCGAACAAAGGGTTATTCATTTGCGACGCGGTGCAAACAATAAGAAGAAACGCCATTTTCTTTGTCCCAGACGTCCGTAAATAAATAAGTATCAGCAGACCCAGGTTAGCTAAGGCCACGGGCACACCTACGGCATGCCGTCATCGCGATTCGCGACAGTCAGACTGTCAGTAGATGTCAAAGGTTTGCGCTCCCGCTATGGTAAATTTAACATCTATCTAATATATAAAATTCTCGTGTCACAGTTTTCGTTGCCATACTCCTCCGAAACGGCTTGACCGATTCTAATGAAATTTTGTGAGCATATTCAGTAGGTCTGAGAATCGGCTAACATCTATTTTTCATACCCCTTAGTGATAAGGGTTGTCCACCCTTAACATTTATATGGCAAAACAACGTTTGCCGGGTCAGCTAGTCTCTATATATATACAATTCTAGTGTCACAATGTTTGTTCCCTTACTCCTCCGAAACGGCGTGACCGATTCTCATGAAATTTTGTGAGTATATTGAGTATGTCTGAGAATCGGCTAACATCAATTTTTCATATTCCTTAGTGATAAGGGTTGTCCACAATAATTTTTATGGCAAAACAACGTTTGCCGGGTCAGCTAGTATTATATAAAAGTCATAAAAGTAAGTTTAGTTCTGTAAAGAGACCCACAGGGGGCACTTTTAAAACCATACCACAGCCTCAGGACTTTGTGGGCTGGTGCCTAGAAGAAGCTGCGCAAGAAACTCAGTCACCAACTCACCATTGCCATTGCCTCTTTAAAAAAATAATTGGATAAGCTACATAAATTGTTCAGCTGGAAGCTATTCCACAAATTATCATGATTCAAGTTATCGTTTATATTACAATTACCTTTAGTCAGTTAGGTGTTTCGAAAAGACATTTACATAACAAAAAAATCTAAATTTAATTTTTTTTAAGTGTTATGTCTTTTCGAAATTAAAAATAGCGATGTGAACGCAAAAAAAACTAAACAGATACAGTAAGGTGTTTTTTAGGCACCTTTAAGAGATCTAACAACAGATCCTACTGCGTTTTGGTGTATTTTCTACAGTGTTGACAACGCGGAACAAAGCAGTTCTGGCACAGGTTCCGCAGCACGTGTATGGCAGCCTTTATTTGTCTACTCTAATGTACAAAGGGTGGACTTAATGCTAAAAGCATTTTCTGCCAGTCAACCTCAAGGTCATGCAGAAAGAAGGCAATGGGTGCAGTGAAAATTAAATGAGAAAGTTAAATTGGTTCATAACGCAAAAATAAGTAAACATAATATATAGATATAATATTAATAAATTGACGTAAATATGAAATTATCTCGTATTATACTATACAAAAAATAAATATCAATCAATTAATCAATATAGAAAATAAAAATATATATATATTTTTTTTTAATTTATTCAATGAACCACAAACAAGTTTACAATACGCGTATGTTATAGAAATACAAAACAAATCTTATACAATTGTAAACTCAACATCGATGGTTACATTTTAAATAAACAGTGAATAAACAATCATGTGGGACTCGTTATCTTTATCTATCATCTAACAATAAACTTAATCAAATTATATATTTTTATTTATTTATTTAATAGTATAATATATTACATATAATAGTTAGTGTGTGTGTCTCTTTGTGTCACGAACACGAACACAATATACATACATGCAATTTATTCATTTAGAAATTTTCGAACTTTATTCTTAAACGGCAGCTTCGACTGTGATCTTTTGAGATTTATATACATATATATATATATATATATATATATATATATATATATATATATATATATATATATATATATATATAATAAATATTATATAGAGGAAAGATTTGATCGTTTGTCTGTTTGAATTGAATAGGCTCCGAAACTACTGGATGCCGATGTAAAAAAATATATTTTACCACTAGAATACAACATATCCCTGAAGAGCATAGGTTTTCATTAATACAAGAAATTATAATATTACATGATTGTCCGTCTAGAAATAATAGTAGCCATGTCTACGTTTTATTTAGCGTAAATTTAAAAAAAAAACTAATAATGATTATTTAGAATATTTTTTATTGGAAAGCAGCAACGAAAAATATCTTAACTTCCATGTATTTACCATACAAGGTTACCTAAAATCTGAAATCGGGAAAAAAACGTTTTAGTTTCTTCTATCGGGTTATTCCCTGAGTATCCCGTTCCCCGAGTACCCCGTCTCGGAGAACCCCGAAGATGACATTTAATTTCATTTAAGTTCATAACGATAAAATAAATCGAGGTATTTCTAGACGGCGACCTCGTCGATTAGGTATTCAGGGACTGACCTGCCTTGTCTTATTTTTCACTCCCGTCTTGTGTTTAACACTAAAAGCATCTGTAAATATTATTTCTTCATAACAAAAATACTGTTACCATTTATTTATTTAAGTTCTGCACAAACATGTGTACAATGGTGGACTTAATGTCGAAGGCATTCTCTACCAGTCAAACAGGGCCAAGCAGAGAAAATTCAGGCGGTGCAAGTGAAGGTAAAAACAAACAAATTAACTGAGGTTATTTAAATACAAAATAAATTTATAAACATACAAACTAATTACTTACATAAAATGAAATAAAAATATATAAAAAATCATAGACATTCATTATTATGTATACATAATTAGGATGGTACACATGGTAAGAACACATTGTCACTGAGACAGGAGAGACAGTTCATTCCTGTAGTGGGACTGCAGTGACTTTTTAAAGGACAAATCCATTCGCAATACCATTCGCAGCTGTTAGAAGTTGTATTTAAGTCCTTTCCACACTTAACAATAAAACTTTGAAATTCAAATTAATGACACAGCTATATGCGGGTCAACGGACATTGGCAGAACAATAGCGTATTTAAATGTAAAATGTCGTTACATAAACTAAATTGTATATTCGAACAGCTGATAGTTTCGCGATGTGTGTGTGCGAAGTGAAGTGGGTCAGACAATGTTGTGTGATACTTTTAAGAATGTATGATTCACCGAATTCTTGAGTTTTCGCCTCGTTCCCAAGTCAAGACTGACTAAGGCATGAGATTCAGCTTTTTACGTTGCAGCCGACCATTTTTGGAATTTGTCTGCAATGCTTATAACTATTTATTTTCATGATCTGTAGTATGTAACTTGCAACCTTTGTGTATTCTGGCAAATAAATGATTGATTTGATTTGATAAGAAGCAGAGTCACTCAGTCAGGAATTAGTTTGACAGCATCAGAGCTTGTTAAAAAAAATAGCAACTCTTCTTGTAATTTTCAGCAGCATTATTCTAGATTCTTCTATCGTAGGACAAATTACGGATCTCCAACCATTTTGTTCATGCCTAAACTCTTTCATCCTGAACTGATTCGGTATTGAAAAGTTGAATGGCAAAAAGCTAAAATCCTCTTGATAAAATTTCTGAATCACTACATAGTATAATCAGTGTATGCCCTTGTAATTTGTAAACTACCATCATTCAAAAATATTAAGTTACGTTTCTATACACACAAAATGAGCTAATAGTATCTTGAGGTCTTGCAGTGTGGGTTCTAGCTTGAGTCTTGGCTAAAACAGGTTCCCAAGCTGGTGGAATGTTCCAACCATCTTCTCTATTAAAATTATGGTGTCTTCTCATTTTAATAGCCTCACGGAGCATACGAGGAAGAAAACGAAGTTCTCTTGCAAAGACTTTGGTGTGGAGAGGAACGTAACTTAATATTTTTGAATGATGGTAGTTTACAATTTTTTCAAAACTATGTAATGGCAACTAACACCTTAGTCTACCTGTGACCACGGACGCTGAAAAGGGTCCGAAACGTCATGTTAAAATAGAATGTAAATAAATCGCGAAATAATCCGTAAAAAGTGTCTCATTTTAATATGGGTAGTTACCATAAGCTTGAATTGAGAGCTCTTCTCTTTTTATCTGTTGTTCTGAGTTCTTTGTACGAATGCACAATTAATTAATAATGTAAATAATTGGCTTGTTAACAGCTTGTATAACAAATCGCGTGTATTGCCATACCTTAAGACTATTACGATGTAGGAAGGAAATACACTTATTGCATCACTTGAATATAACATCATTACTATTTAGTAATTGTAATTATTGCTGTATCTCGAAGGTATATTATCATTTCATACTATCCCATTGAAGTGCTTGTGGCGCAGTGATTGCAGCGCTTTGGTAGTGATACCAAAAGTTAAGCAATCTAAGGCGCGGTCATTTTTGGGATGGGTGACCATTCTGACCGTATAAGTGACGTCTGTTTACAAACATTTCCGTGATTCGGAAGGCACGTTAAGCTGTAAGTCCCTGTTATATTAGTCGTTTACCTTCGTCAGGGACCCTGGAGCGGCTTAATAACATCTGACTGTAAGGTTGGTCACTTGCATTACAAACACCCCTCTACCGCACCGCACTGAGCCCGCGTGTTGGAGTATGGCTCATACAACCTGTTGGGGTGAGGCCTGTGCCCAACAGTGGGACGTATATAGGCTGATGAGATGAGATAACTATCCCGTTACTGCAAATTCTGTTTATTCAGGATTCTACAGCTTGTCCGAACAGAGCCGATGACACCACCGTTGACATACTCATTATCATGCGACAAAACGATCTACCCCCATAATTAGGTTTTGTACAAAAATAAACAATTGTGACGTCATTTTTGTATGTCAAAAATCTGCGTCAAAAGACTGAATATTTATTAAACTTTATGTAATTTAAAATCGGTTTATATAGCTTTTTGGATATAAATTGGATTTAGTAACATCATAGAGAAAATATTTTTAAAACGCTATGATCTTAAAAATATTTACGATAGCGTCGCATGCCATTTCGACTGAGTTTTCCACTAAAACTTTCGTGTGCAGTTATTCTGCGCGAAATAAGTTGTCAGACATAATAAACACACACAGATACTGCATACATCTATCTGTACAAAAAGCAGTACTACTAAAAACTTTTTCTTTGTTCACAGGTAATTATCACAAACAAAAAATTTTAAGAGTTTTAACTTAAAACTTGAAGTCCAAACAGGCCAGGCGTTAACGTAAGTTTTCTAAAAATACTTTATCTAGTCAAAATGATCTTAATCGGTGTCGTTATACGTTACACTAAAGACTCCACAGCGTCCTTTATAAAGGACATTTTCAAATTCTATTAACCTTCTTATGTGATAGTATTAAAACGCTCTTATTTGAATAATCAACTACTAAATTATACCTTCTGCGTTTCTTAATCTGAGTTAATTAAATATCAGCTGTAAATCTTATTTATTTATTAAATCGATTTATGATGTCCTCTTAATTACCTAAACATTAAAATGGTCTGCAAGAAGCACATTAATAACGTAAATATTAACTCATTCATTTTCATTGTACCATATTTTGTGCCTTTAGATTATTTTAACCGATTTTTTAAAAAAGAAGGCTATAAATTTGTCCCGGTTTTTTTTTTAAATTGGAACTTGATGTAACTGAAATTGACACCTCAACTTAAAGTCTTCACTTACTCACTTTTGATAAGTCTGGTAATGCGATCCGTTAAGAGGGGAAAGTAAAGAAAACTTACAAAATTACTTGTATTAGACAGCACGGCCGTTTTTATTTTTCATCTGTTGAAAATGTTGACGACCAATTTGGTGGTTAAAAAGTTGACTGTTAGACTAAGAGGTCACGAATTCAATCATTGCACAGTACAAACATTTGTGTGTGTTTATTTGAATTTATTTGTTGATTTTGATATCTGTAACGCAAGTGCTTGAGCTATTTACTATGGTGTCAAATATATATATTTTTTAATTTAAATGATTTACGGCTGAAGTAAAGGTAGACTTAAGATAAAAATAATAAATAAAATACAGTTTGACTTACGCCTTAACCGCATCTATTATTCGAACAATAGCATCTTTTGCGGTATCAACAGTAGTAACTTGAAAACTTTCTTATTCATCCAACAGTTGGGTAAACTCAATCCAATATTTAATAGAAATGTGTATGTATTCCAGGCCATTTACCTCGCCGTTCTCATGACAATAGAAGGCGTGAGCTCTTTCACTTTTAACCTCAAACCGTTGCCATTTCAACGCGACGCCATGTTGATTGTCAAATGACCTTTTTGGCGCGAGAATTTCGGATTGGCATAATCTGGATTAAGCTTAGATTGCAGCAACTATTTTCTCGACTAAAATCACTCCTTAATTTTGATATAAGCCTTGTACTTTAAGAAGGACAAAACTATCTCACCAATATCTTAACCACTTGATAAGTACATCTGCTAAAAATATGCAAAAATTGACAGATAAGTAAACAAACTTCATTTATAAAAATACTAGAAGGTTTTTAGGCGCTGTTCAGTACCTGATCTATTCTGCCTCTATTTCGCATAAAGATGCTAATTTAGGTTTAGGTAGGTATTCGTAATTGTTTCCAATGAAACACCTACCTTCTTACCTTATTCAAAATTGACGATACTTGATTAATATTCCTGGGATGGGTACTCCAGCTAGATTAAAAAACAACCTAACCCAAAAACAATTATATTATATTAGTATTACAAATAGCCTAATTGAAATGATAAAGTTGGGAATTTAGTCGGTTTCACATGTAATAATCATTTGAAATTTTGAGAACTGACTCATGAATTGTTTGGTCTTAAACTTAGCCAAATTGCATACGGACAAAAAGTTGCTCCATAAAACTAGATGATTAATCATTAATAGTCTAATGAATCATTTTTATGCACCAGCTACAATACGTACTTAGTATAATTGCAAAAATCTTAATAACCCAATATTTATGTCTCAGTTTTTTGGCTGTACATAAAATATGGCCCTAAGTTTAGTTTGAAACTTAATGAACAAAACAAATCTTACCATCTAATGTAATCATAATTATCTATACAGATACCGTACTATAAACACTATACCTAGTTTGCACTCCATCATTAAAATCATATTTCTGGTATAGTAAACAATTAACTGACGATGCTTTGTGACACACCGGACTTTTCGCTACATAATTATAAGACAATAGCCATTTTTAAACGGTAACGGGTAAGCTATTCTTGCAGCCTTTTAGCTGTTTTGCCAAAATAACATATTTTTGCTTAAAATACAACGAGTAAAATCACGTTGCACCATGCAAAATTTCCTGAATCTTTTATGATGTCACCAAATGTCACATCACAATGAACCATTATTAGTGTATGTTATACGGTACACGTTTATTTTTATTTTTAGCACGTTAGTGTGTTATGCTAACTGAACAATGACCTAGACATACTTAGTTTGAGCTCGACATCTAGCTAGATTCTGATAGAGTGATAGTTAAGTCGTTTTGATGCGTTCAATGTCAGGTCATCCTATACGTAACGCAAAAATGCTTTTGACGTTTACTTTTTTATCGTTTTTTTTTTTTTAATTTAGAGAATCATAATGGCGACGGCCAGGAAAATCCTCCTAATTATTATTTTTTCTCATTATTTTTATTGATGCACGGAGGTTGCTTTAGACATCGCAATATTGCACTTTTTGCTACATATCGAACAGTTAAACTTTTTGCTGTGAGTAGTTAGTTATTTCTGAAGAGTTTATCTGTCAAATTGTGTTCCTGCGTATAAAATCGTTTAACATAACGATTTAGCTAGAGCCAGTAATGATATGTAGAATCCAAATATATAACAAGCCTAATAGTATGCGATCGCAGTACAACGTTCAAACATGTTTTTGTTGTGTTATTTTTTCATACAGTCCTCTGTGAACGGCCTTGAAAGCATCCATAGAGTATGACTTGTATTTTATCCGATGTTATACAACCGATTTAATTATTTTTGGCGCAATGATGCCGGCTTCAATAGGTAATACTTTATGGTTTTATAGATTGATGTTTTTATACCGAGTGTTATTTAAGGATTATTAATTAATGTATAGACATAACAGCTACAGGTAATAGGCATATAAATTTATGAGGTTACTGCGAATATCTTGAGTTATCAAAAGTAGACGACCGAACACACGAGTCTGAAGGTTTCAGAGATACCATAGACAAATAGGCGTTGAACCTACAGTTAAATATTAGCACAGGTTATATTGTACATCCGCCGAGATATAAATGATATCATTGTTGAGATCTGCAAATGTTTTTAGAAAATGTTCTTTATCATACCTAAACATGACTAAGTCTTGTACATAATGTTAATGTAGGTATAGACGAAAACACATAAAGGCACAAAATGCTGCACCTTTTGCAGTAGAAGTAGAGGTTATTTTTCTTAAACCTCTCAGACTTTAACATAGTTATACATAAGACGGTACTGAAAGCTTGTCTGAAATACTTTTTACCCGAAGACCGGAGCCGAAAAGATTTTTTTAAGTTTTATTGACTTTTTAATTAATTAATTATAGTGCATTATCTAAATAATGTCAGTATTGTCATTACCATCATCAATCATTTGATGATTATGGCTAAAGCCACACCTGCGGTTTATTGGGACAGTTTTAAGATCTTGTTTTCCGCTTACAAGCAGCGTTCTTATTTCGAAAATTAAAAACTAAGTCATGCTTAGAAGCGCTTCTGTTGAGCGGTTACCAATATCGTCATACCTACGGATTGGTTGACATGCCGTCAGAAGCAAGTCGTGGCGGCAGAGAGTAGTAATAGTCCTCCTAGCCGATTTCGATCACGGCGGCCAATCTCAACAGAGATCAACCAACTACGCAGGAGATATTATAGTGAACAAGTGTGAGCGAAATAACAGGTGCACTCACTGTTCTTTCACTCTCAAAGTTCGGTGAGACGGCAATCCGACATGACCGAAGAGAGATCAGGCGCAGGACCAACGGCTTAACGTGCTTTCCGAGGCACGGGGGTGTAACACCGCCAACTTCCCGATTCCGAGCTGTTTTTGAGAAATTCATGACAGAAAATCTTAGAAACTAAGTTGGCTCGACCTGGAATTCGAACCCAGGACCTCTTGGATGTAAGGCAGAAACTTTGCCACTACACCAACGAGGCAGTCATTAGTTTAGGCGGCAGTGAATCGCATATGTCACTTGAGCATAAATTATGTTAAGACAAGCCTCACTGTCTAATTTAATTATTGGTACCATAGTATTTATATTTTCTTGCATTGATCCCACCAATAAATAAATTGTCTGTCATTTCAATACGTCATTGGATTTCCAAAGACGATTTGTTTGGACGTGCCATTTTCTTCAACCATAGACCAATTAGGGTTAAACGTGTTATTTTTTCATTCGAATGTGAAAACCCGAACGTATATCACGTAAAACAATCACAGCGCCAAGCGTGAGAATTCAATTCTATTGTAATTGACAGTGATGTTCGCGGGTCGATAAAAAAACGACAGTTTTGTCGGTAAAAAATGACAGTTTTGTCGATAGCACTTGACAAATGACAACTGTGTGTCTCACTTCTGTCTACAAGTTTTGCAAAACAATTTCACTAGATCGATAGCTACTCCTTAAAATAAGAAAAAATAAAATGTGCTTATTTCGGACAAAGTCCATATCTTCTTCGTAACCATTTTAACTTAAAATCACGTAAACTGCTTGGACCTGTGGTTGACTGGTAGAGAATGCTTCTGATATTAAGTCTCCCATTGTACACAAGTTTATGCAGAAGTTTTTAAATAAATAAATAAAGTAGCCATTAAATATCTCATAGAAAATAAACAATTAATTCATTTTTGTGTCTTTGTGATACGCTAGGTCAGTGTTGCATTATTGATATTATGCTGTAAAATTATAATTCATAATTGATGTTAAGTATTTAAATTCAAAGTTTGTTCTGCAACTAAACCCTGCACTATAAAATAAATAGGCAATATTTATCCCTTGTTGAAACCCGTCTGGACGTCAAATGTTCTAACCCGCCGCATCAAACTCACTCTCTTCGAGTCTATAGTCAAGAGTGTTCTCCTGTTTGGCTGCGAGACTTGGAGAGTTACGAAAGCGATAACAAGCCAGTTACAGGTCTTCGTTAACAAGTGCCTTAGAGTTATTCTACGCATATATTGGCCTAATACAATTTGCAACGAAGACTTGTGGGCCCAATGCCAACAACTGCCGATACAGCAGGAAATTGCTCAGCGCAAATGGCGATGGATAGGGCACACGCTGCGTCGAAGTGAGTGCAATGCTGCGTCGGTGGCCTTTGAATGGCAGCCCGATGGCAGGAGAAGACGCGGACGACCCATACATTCGTGGAGACGAACCATCGACCAGGAGATAACAGCTGCAGGTCTACTATGGGAGGATGTCAAGAGTCAAGCGCAGGACAGGGGGAAATGGCGACAGCTCACGAAGGCCCTTTGCACCACGGAAGTGCCATAGGACTCCAACAACAACAACATTTATCCCTTGTACAAATAATAGCATCAACCATCTTGGAAAGTATACCTCGTTTGGGTTAAGTCATTTGCGCTGTCATTCACATTGAATTTGACTGGCTTATATTTAAACGAGGAATAATCACTGCCTAGTTAATTTGTAGTAGTGAGGTTAGTGCCAGTAGTCATCTGCAGTGGTAGTAATTTAGTTATTTCCTAGTAGCCTGTGATACATGTGTTATAGAACCGAGACATTATTTGACACAAAAATTATACCTAATTAATTATTCATTATCAAATTAAAGCTTTCATCACCTATAAGACTTGTCATTACACTTTATGCGATATAATCTTTAAAGAAATTAACAGTAGTAAGTAACAATATTTATCACTAATAAATATTGTGTAAGAGCATGGCAATTTTAGAAGATAATATCACTGCGATAGCGCTATTTATTTTAATTTTGTTATATTTTTTTTAAAATAAAAATAAGAACGCTGCCAATACGATATTGTTTATTTATTTATTACATTCACGTGCAAAATTACAGAGCAAGTCCAAAACGCTTACAGGTTAATTATATATAACACAAGAAATCAAAGAGTTACAAGTCAAATATCATAGAACAAATAAATTCGTTGGAAGTACACACATAACTTAGGTCAAAATTAAATGTCAAAAAAATTGGTTGCCTGTAAAGTCGGTATACGAGCGAAAGTTTTACGTGACAACGACTCTGAGTGGTAAAATAATTTTAATGTGAATATTCATTCGTATAACATGAACCGGTGTGTATGCCTATCTCTCTCTCTCTCTCTCGCTCTGTCTCTCTCGCGCGAAACGTGAGCGGAGCAGCGTAACGCAGTTTCTTGAGGTGTCACCCGGCAAACCAATTTATAAGACGTTGTCACGTCAATAAATAATTATATGTCAAGGTATAAAAGATGAACACAAGATCGCTTTATGGCCCCAGCACATCAACCCATACAAAGATAACTTTCTCAATTAAAATTAGACTTGGTGCAATATTTTAAAGTTGGTAATTGATTCAGTAGCTGCTATTGATAGTTTTCCAGCTGTGCCAATACGAACACCAGCAGGACGCGTGTAGGTGACTACTTTAATTAACAATTTATAGAAGATAATAATTATTGTGAGTAATAATATTACTTGCCACACATAGTGACACATAGGTTTTCTTATATTTTTGTAATAATAATAATAATTCAGTTTCAATGAACAAAAGTTAATAAATTAGAGCTTAAAATTACACCGAGATAGAAGACTTTATTTGCCTGAACTAGAAAGAGCTTATTTTTCTTTCTTTTGAGTAATAAATAGTAAACAATTATGCATATAAGTAAACAACAATTAAATAATAATGGTATTGTATGGTTTCATTTGAGGCACTTATTAATTCGTAAGTGGCTTAAATATCAGACACAAGAATTTCATTTATCTCAACTTATAATATATATGCATTCCACTGCTGGGCACGGGCCTCACTTCAACTATGAGATAAAGTCTTGTGCCAAGAATCTCTTCACCCAAGATATCTTTTTACTATTGTATCACAGCTTTAACTGACAAACCTATTGTATAATGTAAAGGTTTGACGGGTCGAAAATGCTTTTTAGCATTAAGTTCACCTTTTATACTGTGCAATATAGTTTTAAAAAAACTAATAGATAAACCGTCGGTGAGGAATCCATAAAACTAGTGGAGTCCCAAACAAGTATCGATATTTTGCCCATCACTCCAACACCATCACGCCATAGGCACTTTTTATATCGAATGAAATTAAAAGGAACCCACCTCATACATAAATATTTATCTGGGTAACTATGACATAGCGTAACGTTGGTTTAAGATAAAGATAGGTATTGAACCCCTGGTGAAAAAGGGGATTGACGCAACAGACTTAGAGTTAGGAAGCTAAAGGAAAGGGCTTCCTACCGACCGGGTGTTATAGTCAGGGACTAAGGTCCGATAGACACCATCTTGATTTGTCTATCTATATTATTCTGGATCGAAACCTTATATGCCGCGGTTCATGTGCTGTACTAGGCTAACAGCGCCATCTAGCCTATGGAGCCGTATCAGCGCTCGCTGTCGTGCGCCACCGCTAGGCATGCGCTTGTGATAGCGAACGGTAGAGGTCGCCACAAGGGGTGTTATAAGTTTGACCCCTATTCTGTTTTTGTGTGTTTGTGCGTATGTTTAAATTCAAAAACCCCCAACATGAGCTAGGAGAACAGCTGGCGAGTTTCAACTGCTGGAAGTATTTTGACCAGCCATAGCTAAGAAAGAACCGCGGTGATTAAATTATCTTTAAAAAACAACTGCACCGAAATCGGTAAAAAAACCTACTTATAATACCTACAAATCAAAACGTGACATAGAAGATGCACCCGGAATCACAACACTGACACCAACAAAACACTCGACGCGTTTCGCCATTACACGTGGCATCCTCAGGAGATGTTGTCGCTTCGACAGACTATGAGCGTTTTTAGCTTTAGTCATGGATTTCCGCAAAGTAACGCCTGATTCCATCAACTATAGTACGGCCTCAGTTCCAAATAGGTCAATTTATCGGTCTATCCTTACGCAAGCTACTCAAATGGGTCATTGTGGATATGGGACCAGTGTCATTGTTAAAATGTAGGTTAAAAAATTGGTCTAAATCGAAGTGTGATAAGAATAGAACGAGATAGGTAGATCGTTGTTGGCGTACGAGTGACAGGGACGAAAAGACATCAACGCGTTAGTGTCAAATCTGCGCAAAAGATATCGCAGTCGGATAAAATAATCATTGGGATTTCGTGTAATACAAATATTTTTATTTAGGTAGCTTCACTTCTTACTTTAAAACAATTTTTGAAGTGAAAACTTCTTTAGCGGCGTTGAGCACTTTTGTGGCATGGGTAGAAACTGTGAAACTCGCGTCAGGTCACGTGATGCTGATCGAAAAACCGTAAGACGGTTGTTAAGTTTTCACTTCTACCGGCACTCCCGGAGTGCAACCCGTGTTAGTTTTTTGAAGTGAAAACTTCTTTAGCGGCGTTGAGCACTTTTGTGGCATGGGTAGAAACTGTGAAACTCGCGTCAGGTCACGTGATGCTGATCGAAAAACCGTAAGACGGTTCAAATAAATCAAAAATGCACAACGTTAATAATCAAGTTTTCACTTCTGCCGGCACTCCCGGAGTGCAACCCGTGTTTTATTAAGAATCGAATTCGAGGACAAATTAATAAAAAAACACTATCAGGATCAAAGTATTTTTTTTTTACATTGTGGATCAATTCTTGGAATAAATAAGTATACAAAACATAACACTTATAAAGAAATGGTTTGTTATCAAACAACAAAACAATATTTTGAAAATAACAAACTAAAATATCGAAGAAATGCGACGCAAAATCTCATCTTAAATGTGTGTCAACAATTCAAGATAACCTATTTCTTAAAATTCTGCCAACTGTTCGGCCTTTGAACTCAGATAAAAAATATAAACAAACACATATTATTATGTCAATTTGTTTGAATTATCGGGTTTAATTAAGTGGAATCAATGTTAATGAGGTTTCCTAATAGTTCTGGTTATCTATTGCAGACGTCTTGTCTTGTCTGGTCTATTAGATAACTTTTAGAAGATAATTTTAATAAAATAATGAAGTTCAGGCTGTATTGAGAAATAAAACGTATTACTTATGTACTCGTTAATTTTTATACTTTACTAGCACTTATAAATAAATATAAAATAAATAAATATTTCACAACATCACACCATTTCTCTAGTCCCAAAGTAGGTGTAAGACAACGGATGAACATACTTAAATAATTTTTTTTTGTAAATAAATACATATTATACATAGAAAACGCCCAGACCAGTACAAACACAGATGTTCATGCACACTTATGCTTGTACTGTGCGGGGATCGAACCCGCGACCCTTGGTAACGGGTAATGTATAGATACTTGGTTTTAGAAGTCCGACATGTGAACCACTGCACCAAGCGGTCGTTATATTAAGGTGACCTATTATCATACTAAGTTAATTGGGTATTTGACACCACCAATCGTTGACGCACTTTTTATGAACTGTCAAAAACGCCAATCTCCTATAGATGTTTTGAGGCGATACTAGTTTGTGACGTCATCATTCACACTCCTCAATCAGTGTACTTTCTGTGAATTACTCGTATTAATCAATTAAAAATCAAATTTTACGAATAATAACAAATAGTCACTCAATTAAAGTGTTATTTTTAAGATATAGGGTTTTTGGAATTTATTTCCATTGGTGTCAAATAGGTACCAAATATTGAATCAACAACGCAGTAAACGATTTATGACAAATTTTAGTACGGCAACTTTCATTGACACAGAAAAAAATCGGCTGATTAAATTCTAACTAGCCATTTACACCTAAGCCTAACACTAGCCTAAAATATATATTTGATAATAGACATGTACCTATTGCTGCTTAGAAAAAATAATTGAAAAAATCTAGATATTAATTTTCAATACTTTTTTTTCAATAATTTGAATGGTGCTTATAAACTACATTGCGTATTCTTTGACATTTTGCGAGTATGGATTAATGAAGAGTGAATATTGTTTTTGAAAGATTCTATTTATGCATTAGTGTACGAGTAATATAGAGTAATGAAGATTCACTATACAAGTGAAAACACAGCTACAAAACTCAGTTTTGCGCGACTTCTTCAAAGTGACATTCGACAATAACTTTCTTTCAATATGTATAAAAACAGTGAAAAGTGCAAACATAAAAAAGATGCAAAATTGGTTCAGAAATGACAGCTAGTTGTCAATTTTTTTTAATAATAGAAGGTCAATTTTTTCGGTGGTTTTTGTATGTCGTTGAAAAACAACAATGCACATTTAAATGTTCTGTCTTCTAGCAAAATATCACCGATTGGCTTATCATTTTCGCATCCATTGTAATTAATTTTAGCAAACTTGTGATGGCTGTTAAAACTTTCACAATACCAAATTAAATAAGTATTCATAATGGACCCAATGGACCTTAAATAGTTTTCGCTGTTGTGACGAATGACTCGAAAGGAAAGCGGTTTATTCAAAACAGCGTTCGTTATGTAAAGTTCTACTAATGGCGTTAGTTAGATCCGTATCTTTTGCTAACTTTAGCCAAAGATACTATCATGTTTTTTTTTTAAATCAAATTCTAATACAAATGCGTTTAATTGCGTATATCGAGTGTTACATTACAGTTCTTATACAGGGTGGCATGGCAGTCACAATATGACAATTCAATTTAGGTCTGTTTCAGGATGAAATTTAAAACACATATTATGTAATTTGACGACCATGTATGTGTACCAAATCTCATCCAAACCTTTTCAATAGTTAAGACGTGAAAGCTGAACATACAAAAATAAAATTGTCGTATTGTGGTCGCCATCCTGTAGATAAAGTTATAGTTAGAGTTCACCAAAATTTTCTTACAATTATGTCAGTAGAGAAAATCATTGCCACCCGCCAATATATTTATATTTCTAGCGAGTGAAATATTCATTAATATTATAAAAAAATATTTTCAATTAGCCACGTATGTAACTTTGTTTTAAATAAGGACCCCGTCAGTACTCTTATATTCTCTGGTAATGCTACACTTTACAACACTTGTGATTGAAGTTAGGCACTAGCACGTTGCGTTTAGAGTTTAAAACAAGCACTTATATGTAACAGGCTAAAAAAACATAACGCCCATCATAAATGAACGCGAATCATTTATTCTATAAATAAATGAAACTACAACCGCTAAAGATAACGGCTTCAATAAAGATAAAAATGGACGAAGTTCACATGAACAATGCTCTGATCTCAATGAGTGGAAAACAAAGGGGTTACTAAATAAATAAATAAATATAAATATTTCACAAAAATCACACCAATTCTCTAGTCCCAAATTAAGCTACGAGGCTTGTGTTATGGGTACTTGACAACGGATAAACATACTTAAATACTTTTTTTGTAAATAAATACATATTATACATAGAAAACACCCAGACCAGTACAAACACACATGTTCATGCACACTTGCTTGTACTGTGCGGGGATCGAACCCGCGACCCTTGATTTTAGAAGTCCGACCTGTGGACTACTGCACCAAGCGGTCGTCGTCAAATGAAATATTACTGGATGTAATATTTCATTCGACTTTTGTACTCATTGCAGATTGACAACCACTTTGGTGTGATGGTCAAGAAGTTGACTATGAACCAAAATCGCGGGTTTGATCCCCGCACTGTACAAACATTTGTGCGCATGAACATGTCTGTTTGTTCTGGTCTGGGTGTTATATGTATTTATTTAAGTTTATTTGTATTACCACTTGATTCTAATATCTAACACAAGTGCTTAAGCTACTTACCACGGAGACAGATCAATGTATGTGATGTTGTTGTATATTTATTTATTATAAAGGTTTTTCAGCAGTTACTGTTTTTTGTGTCAGGGCTCAAACAAGGAACAAACACCACATCGACACTTACCGTTCAAGAGTCTGGACAGCAAAATATGTAATTAATAAGACTTTGTCAAGCATGAGGTGTGAAAAAACTATTTATAGTTAGTTAGTTAGGTAAATATTTTTTTGTCTGGATGTCAAATCCTAAAAACTTGAAAAAGAGGCTTTTTTAACCACAAATACAAACTTTTGGAAGATTATTAATTAAAAAAAACTATCAGTACACATTTTACAAATCATACCCAATCTACACTAATCTACACAAAATATTATAAAGAGGAAAGATTTTATTGTTTGTTTCAATTGAAAAGGCTCAACAACAACTCTCAGAAACAACTCTCAGACACAACGCTCAGAAACAACTGGACCGATTAAAATAGTAGATTTTACAACGAGAGCATAAAGCAAGTCATTTTTATCCGAGATGAAGTCGAGGATAAAAATGATTTTTGCACGAGTTATAAACTCTGCTTTTCACTTCGATTGCGAGAAAATAAAACAGTAACATAACGTATTAACATTTCTTTAATTAAAATTCAAAGTAATATTACTACAATTTAACAATAATTTGAGAAAATTCAATACGAAAAGTTCACGGCTTCTTTCCCGCTACTTTACTTTTTTTAATTTTCCTGCATAATTTTCGGGCAAAGAAAAAAAATATACAGCCTATTCTTAAATTATTTTGGAATAATGTTTTTTTTGTGGTAAACACGTTTTGATATTTAGTTTCTTTTTCGTATTATCTTATTATAAATCAAAAATGCAAATAGGGAAGGAAATATTATAAATTAGCAAGTTTTATCCATGTACAATTAATTGTTTTTGGCTGTATGGGCTAAATGGTCACTGCCTTAGTGTAGACACATTTAAAAAGCTACTTTTATGCACAAGAGCATAAAATTCAACTTTATGTCGCCTAGAGCCTGCATAAAGTAGTACTTTTTCGAGCATGAGAAGTGAAAAAAATATTTTACCATTAGAATCCTACATTATCCCTGACGAATGTTCGCTATGCTAGCCTATGTAGGCTATATTTTGCTTAGATTGTTTCTGAGATTTTCTTTCACGAATTTTTCAAAAACAGCTCGGAGTCGGGAAGTTGGCGATGTTACACCCCCGTGCCTCGGAAAGCACGTTAAGCCGTTGGTCCTGCGCTTGATCTCTCTCCGGTCATGTCGGATTGCCGTCTCACCGAACTTTGAGAGAGAAGGAACAGTGAGTGCACCTGTGTATTGCGCTCACACTTGTGCACAATATCATCTCCTGCGTAGTTGGCTGATCTCTGTTGAGATTGGCCACCGTGGTCGAAATCGGCCAGGAGGACTATATTTTGCTTAATATATTAGAAAACCGAATTACACGCGGGAAAATCCACTGGCGGGAAGCTAGCCTTAGACACACATACTTAGAACATAAAATCTTCGGTACTTATTCCATTCACTCGATTCAATATCGTGTAAAAAAACTTGTACGTAGTTTCTTTCACTCGTCAATGAACCGAATAAATCGTTTCGCAATCGATTTATTGCATATTCATAGTTTTCATTAATCGAATGTTTAATTAAAGTTTACATACCTTAATGCCCATTACACATACTTGGTGTACCTACCTAGAAAATGAAATGAAATGAAATGAAATATTGTTTATTTGCGTTTGTAAAAGGTGTGTCTCACCAAACTTTGAGAGTGATGGAACAGTGAGTGCACCTGTGTATTTCGCTCACACTTGTGCACTATAATATTTCCTGCGTTGTTGGCTGATCTCTATTGTGATTGGCCGCCGTAGTCGAAATCGGCCAGGAGGACTATTCTATAGGGTGTACAGAAGATGTCATTGTAGTAGGTAAATGAGCGCCTATCCAGCCATTGTCAATAGCATGCAAATACTGAACTTATTTATTATTGTCTACAATCATTATTGAAATATGATAATTTTTATTATTTATTTTTAGTATCCTCTAGGATATGCGAAATAAAGAAATTTGAATTTGAATTTGATACCACAGCACAAGGCCGGTCCTTTTGGAAGGCGTACGTGGGGATATGGATCCAACACGAAGAGGCCCCTTAGTGATACATTAATGTGTAGCGATGTGTACACCAAGCGGATACTATCTCTGTCTGCACTATACTATCATTATTAAGAGATTTATTATAATTTTACATTACGATAAACTATTTTAAATGTCATTGATTTTTAAAAATCGATGTAGCGTCCGAACGGATGGACCGATTTCAAAGCGGGTTTTTTTTATTCGAAATATAATTGAATCCAGTTGCTTCTTAGCTATGTCTGGTCGAAATCCGTCCAGCCGTTAAATGAAATGAAATGAAATGAATATTTATTTGCTTTTGGAAAAGGGTACATTTTTGTAGGTTATAATTTTATAAATGATTCGGCTCAGCTTTTCCAGCTATAAGAAATAACATGCAAATATTTTAAAATTTTATCAAAATGCGCATTATAATATTATCATCAGTAATCATCACAAAGCTCACCAGTTGTTTTCCACCATGGCTCATATCGAGTTTTTTTTTAGTTTTTGTGCCTTACTCAAATAGGCTAGATGACACCACCAATCGTTGACATACTCTTTATCATGTGTCAAAACGATCTACCGCCATAGATTTTGTATGAAAATACTTTAATTTGACGTCATATAGTATCAGAAATCGAAATCAATTGACTGAATATTTATTTAATTCTATGTAAATTAAAATTGGTTTCTACAGCTTTGTGAAAATAAATTGGTTTTACTAGCTACATAGGGGTTATGTTTTTTAAACACTCTTGAAAATATTTACGATAGGTGTCATCATGCCTATTTGAAAAGTCCTCGTAACGTACCATGAAGATTGACATGATTTAAGCAAGTTATCTTTATATGGTGTGATTGCGACAGAGTTTCTTGATCCTCCGTGTGATCACAAACCAGTTTTCTATTTTAAACTTTTCGCTTAAGGAAGTAAGAGTTGAAATCCATTTGATGCTAAATCTCACGACATGGCACATAACTCACCTTCTTTCTCTATTGCATTTAATTTTCTAAAAACACATATGACATCCTTACTTAACAATAAAACGTTTGATAATTAAATCAAGACATTTATCTATAATATAAAAATGAATCGCAAAATGTGTTGCTAAGCGCATAACTCAAGAACACCTGGACCAATCTCGCCAATTCTTTTTTTATGATAAACCCTAAAGTACGAGGATGGTTCTTACGGTGAAAAATTGAAAAAAAATACCACGGGCAGGACATCATCTGCGGGGTCCGCTAGTAATAAATATAAATAAATAAATATACAACAACATCACATACATTGATCTGACTCCGTGGTTAGTAGCTTAAGCACTTGTGTTACAGATATCAAAATCAATAGTGGTATTACAAATAAACTTTAAAAATATACATATAATACCCAGAAGAGTACAAACAGACATGTTCATGCACACATGTCATATGTTTGTACAGTGAGGGGATCGAACCCCCTACCTCTTGGTTAATAGTCAAGTTCTTGACCATTACACCCAAGTGGTCGTCAAATTAACAAGAGTATTAATTTCGTTGTATGAACCTACTTTACTTAATATATATTTTTTGCTTAGTTAACTTCTATTTTAATGCGACTGCGGCAGAAGGGAGGTTATTTTATTTAGAAGAAGAAGAAAACATTTTTTTTCCAAATAACCAAATAGAAAAAAACATTTAAAAATCACATACACAAGATACTGAAAAGGTGGGCTCAGCATGTGTCGTAGCATCTTAGGAATGCCACGACGCTAGTCTTCCGTGGACACCCAGACAGAAGAGATACTTTGCACAACAATTGCTATATTAAGAAAAGGGACTTTTACAGTATAATTAATTAATCATATTAATATAATTATTTTCCTAACAAAAAAGAAAAAAAAATAATATAAATAACCTGGTTTAAAAACTCTGTTGATTTGGTGACTAATTTTGTATCTCCAGCCAGCAAGGCTGATTATAAATGTCACTTGTCACACTAACGTCGTGAGCCTCTGATGACTCAGCCATTCGCTATGCAGTAGGCAGCTGCCTTTGTTTTGTTTTTTTGTTTATATTTAACTCTAGGTAGAAGTAAATCTGAAAAAGATGATTATTTTGCTTTAAATTTCCACGAAAACGGCGCCAGCGCAGGAACCAATATACATCCAACTGTAATCACCTGAAAAGGTAGAACGGGAAGTCGCAGGACTTACAATACCTACAACTCACAACGTGACACAGAAGATGCACTGGAATCACAACACTGACACCACAAACACTCGACGCGTTTCGCCACTACACGTGGCATCCTCAGGAGATGTTTTCGCTTCGACAGACTACGAGCGAGTCGCTCGTAAGTAGAAGAAGATCATCTTTTTCAGATTTAGTCATGGATTTCCGCAAAGTAACGCCTGATTCCATCAACTATATCTAGGTAGAAGTTCATGTAGGTCCGACTAAGTTGCGGTGAATGCCTGTGGCCTCTCGGCTTACGGTGAACCCGCCACGTCCCCGACTCACATGGCACCGGAGAGCGCCGTCAGGTTTTTAGTGGGTAGGCGGGTTCTCTCTCTGTGGCCTGGAGTCCCACATAACCCCTGGCTGCCCCCGCGGCTGGCGGGGAAAGCCCCCGCCCCTGAAAGTCAGACTAAGTTTAAAGAAACCCAGGTTGCGTTCTAACAACTATGTAACTTTTGGAGACCCTTCGACCAAAAGCGCAGCGTAGGACGTCCACCGACAAGATGGACAGACGACCTTGTAAAGATCGCAGGATCACACTGGATGCAGACCGCTTGTGATCGGTCGATGTGGAAGACTGGGGAAGGCCTATGTTCAGCAGTGGACGTCCTATGGCTGATAATGATGTTGATGATGTATCGTTTTTTTTTTCGGGATCGGCTGCGCGACTATTGTAGGTAACTTGAACTTATCCGTTGTAGTTATCTATGTGAGCGAAAAACGCGACAAAGGGACTTAACGCAACTTACGCAACTGACATTGACAGAAGACGTTTGAAGTAGCATAAAACCGGGATACATTCCCCACTTTTCGAAATCGGTCTATAACTTCAATAAGAAAATTCAAAACAATTTGTTTATAAAACAAATCTATTATTGGGAGTGTTGTCTTCAAATTTATACAAAGTAAAAACGTTGTCTGCGATATATTCAAAGTATTAAGGACGTAAAACGCCGAGTAGGTAATACTGTGTTGTTATTAATTCCTTATCTTATTACAAAACTAAAGTATTTAGAAATAGAAATAGAAAATCATTTATTCATACATGTAGCAGGTAACATAAGTACAAATATCACAAAACATTACAGATATGTACCTACTTAAACATGCATGAATAGTAGATTGTATCATGAGGAAGCAAAATAATATTTTTACGGCGAGGGCGCTTTTTTGAATCCAGAGCGAAGTGAGGGATTGTAGAGTAGAATCCCGAGCGTAGCGAGGGATTCTAAAGTAGAATCCTGAACGAAGCGAGGGATTCAAAGTACGTCGCCCGAGCCAAAAATATATTTGCGTCCAAATGATACACTCTACTTTTCATCACCCTCTATGAGAAAATATAAAGCGGCTCAGTTTTGTAATATTTAATTATTGAATAATAATATTTATATAAGGTTAAAATAACTACTTAAGGTTAAAATAACTTGGTGAAACGCAAGTGTTAGCTTACCACTCATAGCGTCATTAAAAGCAATATCTACGTTTAAATTATAGATAAGGGAGTGCATTGCTCCCGGCTTATCTTGCGGGATTTCTGGTTTAATGTGCGTAGTAGGAATTAAATCACTACATTGTATGAAGCAAAATAGCATCCCGCGTGTTTGTATGTTTGCATAGATCTTTAAAAACATTGATGCAGTTTTTTTTTAATTAATACATAATTGTTGAATAAATGACTCGGGTACAAATGCTCGTGCTCATCAGTCATCACACAAACAATTGCCCCTAGCAGGATTCTAACGAATAATATCGTATATGTATAGAATGATTCAAGAGGAAGGTTTATTATGTATGATAAAATGACTGATATACTCTAAAGTAAATAAGTTATTATTTAAGTTTTACAAATCGAAACTCGCAAACATGTCAACACATCGCAGGCTGTGTTCACTGTATTATAGGATTTTTTCCCTGTACGTTAGTAAGTTATGATTTTCATTTATTTTTTTATTATTTACGTCACTTCCTATTTGTAAACCAAATAAAATAAAAAACAGCGAGCAGGACATCTGCGGGGTCTATGAGTGTAAAATGGACCCAAATGAGGTTACTATTTCGTCACAAATTTATCTTAATAGATAATGAACACTTAATTGCACACCACAAAAAATAATACTAAATCAACAACATACACAGAAAGATGCAAAATTTAGGCGCGATCTCTTCTAGATAACCTTTAGAATATTGTTATATACAGGAATATTGTTCGTTGGTCTCGCTATCCTCAAGAACGGCTGGACCAATTTGGGGATATAACTTAAACTATTGAACCCTACTTTGGTGGTAGGTGATCGAACTCTTTGTAAGAGTTATTCCGGCCTGATCCCAAAAACTGATCCACTGACCATGATTTTTATATCTAAATTCCGGTTTGATCCCATTCTATACATATAGAATATCTAAATTCCGGTTTGATCCCATTCTATACATATAGAATGGGATCAAAATCAATTTAGATATAAAAATCATGGTCAGTGGATCAGTTTTTGGGATCAGGCCGGAATAACTCTTACAAAGAGTTCGATCACCTACCACCAAAGTAGGGTTCAATAGTTTAAGTTATATCCCCAAATTGGTCCAGCCGTTCTTGAGGATAGCGAGACCAACGAACAATAATATATTTGGCTATAATTGGCTAGACGACACCACCAATCGTTGACATACTTTTTATTATCTGTCAAAACGGTCTGCCTCCATAGATTTCGTTTGGGAATAAATGATCGTGACGTCACGGTCATGTATCAGAAATCGGAGTTAATTGACCGAATAGTTATTGCCTTTTGTGTCTTTAAAAATTAGTTTCTACAGTTTTTTTGAAATATATTGGTTGTATTAACTTCATAGGGGCTATGTTTTTTTAAACACCATTTCTTGACTATATTTAAGATAGGTGTCATCATCCCAATTGGGACAGAATAAACTATAATTTTAAATATCTAATCCCATACGAATTCCTTACAGAGGATTAGACTGGAATAAAATATAAATTAAAATATTTCCGATCCACCAGGGTCTCAGTTCTAAGGGATCAGACCGGAATAACTTATTAGTGAGAGAGTAACTAGCTACATTTTGTTACTTTTCAAAAACGAAAATTTGGTAGTGACGAGCTTAGAGCCAGAACTTAATAGATAGTTACTTAATTTATATTTAAAAAAAAACTACTGGCAAATATCTATACGGGAATTCCCATCATCATCCTCATACTCAAATCACTTTGACAAATCTATCATTCACTGACGTGACTAAAAAAAAAACGAAGGCCATAGACAAAACTTCTAACTTTTTTGTCACAACAAAACCTCTTTTTATGCCATAACAATATTGACTGGCTGTGCAGAGTTTTCCTTCCTCAATAGATATTTGTAACAACAAATTGTTTGATACCAAACCACAGATTTTGTACTCGAAATTATTAGGAGGAAAAACTTGTAAAAATTTTTTTGGTCATATTTTTCTCTACTTTTTACTTAAGATCTATCTTGATAACCCTGTTTTGGTCTTATACTTAGATGACATTATTTTGATTTTAACCACATTTCAACGTGTTTTGAAAACAATTAAAAACTGTTCTCCATAAGTGTAATAATAATTAAACTTTTCCCCATTTTGAGTGTTTCATGAAAACTTAAGGACTTTTATTTAAAAAAAAAATGTTTTTGGTAATACTTTCACTGTTAAAAACTTAGTAATTTAATTGCTATGGTGGCTATTCAAGTTATAACAACCTAACTTTAGCAATAACTAGGCCCTAATTCCGCTAACACGATCGTAAATAAATTGCCCGCTTTGCAATTTTTTCCTTACTGAACTGTCAAAATCTGGCAATCCAATGGTTTATTCCCTGAGTACCCCGACCCCCGAGGGCTCCGTAACGGATGACCCCTATTTTTTTTTATCTTTATGAACTGAAGCCTTGTATTTTTTTAGAACAGATTTGCTCTTGGCTCAGTACTAAGCCTTAAAAGGCAGAAAAACAATCGATGTAAAAGCAACATCACCTTTAAGATGCCTGTTCACTAAATCTTTACAGCATGTATCCTAAAATACAACACCTAAACGTACCAAGATTAGAATACTATCCACCAGCAACCAGCTATGCCGTGTTCACCCTACGCTACACGCTCGCATGTGTGCGTTTGGGTTATGCAAGCCAGGCATGGGACGCGTTGTCGATTGACGAGGTATTTTTATCGATAAACTTGCGAAGTAGTGATAAACTGATTTGAATGATAATTTAAGTTTACCTAATCTAAAAGTCGCAAAATCTAACTGGGTTTCTCTGGGCTGCTCTGAGATATTCAGGGGCTCTGGCCCGTAAATAATATCAGACTGCATATAAAAACAAGCATATGTGTGCATGAAGATATGTGTTTGTACTAGTCTGGATGTTTTCTATATATAATATGTATTTATTTACAAAAAAAAGGGATTTAAGTATGTTAAACCGTTGTCTAGTACCCAAAACACAAGCCTCGTAGCTTTATTTGGGACTACAGTTTTGAAATCTATAAGTTATAAAATAATTATAACAAATTTAACTTCTTATTGAGTAAGATGCATGACAATCACACGACTAAGCGCTGGCGAATGACCTTTTAACTCCCGACGAAGGAGAAAGGTGTTATAAGTTTGACCATTATTGTGTTGGTGTGTGTCAGTCTGAGGCATCGTAACTTTCTGGACGGATGGACGGATTTTCTAACGACTGGGGTTCTTAGCTATGGCTGGTTGAAATCCTTCCAGCCGTTGAAGTTCACCAGGTGTTTACTTGGCTCATACGGGGGTTCTTCAAATGGGAAGTTATTGTTTATTCAATTGACAAAGTAACTTTGTACAGGGTCCAGTTTAAACCACAGAGGTTAGTAATCTGTGGTCATCCCACCTAACTATGATAATGGGTCTTTTTAGCCTAATTTCTGTGATTTATGTTCTTAGAATGAAATTGCGTTTTGAAATACACAACTGCAAAATTAGACGTTTCATGTCATGTGACGTGTCATGTAGGCAAATTAGAGATAAATGTTATATACAATGATTGTATTTGTTTATTTTCAGTAATTTTAGATGTTGTTTTCCTTTTAAGTCATGATAAACAGTCCCAAGTTATTTTATAAATATAATTGTTTTCGAAATACAATGTACACACTGATCTACATCAATCTACTCATTTTCGTTGCAAAATCACCCTTATTACGTAAGCATAAGATATCGCGGTGATTAGCTTGACGTGTGACTCTGCATAGAACCTACCAATTTTAATAATAACTCGTAGGTTAAAAAAGTTATAAAATTAAAAAAAAAACATAATAAATAAAAAAACAAGCGAAAATGTTAAATGTAAACCGTATTATAATTTTTCTCGACACGTACAATATAAGATAATGACTAGAACAAAATCATGGGGCAGTAACCAGGAAAACTAAGTTTATATTCAAATGAGGCGATTAGCATAATTAATTGATTATATAAGGGAAAATGCAACGACTTCATAAATATCTTCTGTGTGCATTTACACATCAGGACCACATTTTCTTCATATATTCATTCTTATCTTGTTAATGTTCTTTTAGGGTAAAAAAACACTAGTCCTTTTCATTAAAATTTCTTGTGCATTAAATTTTGAAATAATAAAAAAAGTGATCATAACTGGTTACCTTTGGCCCATCGTTACCCCATATAAGCTTAAATGAAATTGAACAAAAAAATGTATAAGAAATGCTGCAATCTAGGAATGTAGGTATATGCAGCAGACCCTTTATTCTGCTGCCGTAACAAAATCGAAATTGTATTGAAAAATTTCTTCCATACTAGAAGTGTCAAAATCAAGCAATTCAACAAGAAGATAAAGATAAATTTATTGTATAAAAATAAGCTTAATTACATTTTTTTTAAGCCTACTGAACCAGATGTAAAAAAAAAAAGAAATAGTTATTGCATTATAGCTCACGGCCCGATACGAAGAGGTTCGATACGAATCAAATTTTGTATAATAAATGCTTGTATCTGAGAATGCTATAGGTATTCTTTTCGTAGGCATGTTATTCAATCTTGCTAAGGCTCACAAGAAAAAACAAGGTGTGCCTACTTAAATAAAAAAATTGGTTGCCTGTAAAGTCGGTATACGGGCGAAAGTTTTACGTGACAACGACTTTGAGTGGTAAAATAATTTTAATGTGAATATTCATTCGTATAACATGAACCGGTGTGTATGCCTATCTCTCTCACTCTCTCTCTCTCTCGTTCTGTCTCTCTCGCTCTTAGGCGGGCTAACTGTGCTCGAGTGGAAGGGACGCGTGCCTTTCACTTTTTATGTCTGTCTCACTCGCTCTTAGGCGGGCTAACCATGCCCGAGTCGAAGGGACGCGTGCCTCTCACTCGCTCTCATTGTGAGCGCATAACGTGAGCGGAGCGTAACGCAGTTTCTTGAAGTGTCACCCGGCAAACCAATTTATAAGACGTTGTCACGTCAAAAAAATTGAAATGGACCAACAAAAGGACTAAAGCAGCGTGCATTGCAATAATAAGGACATTACACCGTCAAATCAATTGTACTTCAGTAGAGCTGACAACAAATTGTATCGATGTCGATGTCACCAGTCAAAAAATTTAAATAATCAATTAACAGTTATGTTGAATACGACTGTGTAGTATCTAGTAAATGATGCGTTAAACATCATTTATTTTGCTTAACTGTCTAGAATTAATCATGATATTTAAAGTCAAACTGGGTGAGTGGTTTGCATAAAGGACAGTTTTATAAACACAACAAATATGAATTGACAATATTTTCTTTGTCTCCGCTTATCTGCTTCTAGGAAACCTCACAACGCACAATATAGCTGTCTACATCAATTGAATTGTAAACAGCCATAAATAAAGATGATAATCGTCGATGTTTTTCCTTAACGAATCTATCGAATTGTCGTCGTCCCTAATCGGACAAGTGTGAATGAACGTAGCTGTTGCATCAGTGTGCCCAGAGCCGTGTCAGTCCGTACTAAGTACGGAACTTGAGCTCGCTCCATTCTAAAACGTCACAACTCCCATGACCAGCACACGCCATTGTCAACCTTACATCCTGATGTTATAGTTGGAAATGATATGTTTACAAAGACAGGTTTAGTTTTTAAAAATGCCCGCGGATGAGCGCAAGGAATTGGTCCGGTAAGTTTTTGTGTCCTTATCCTCAGTAATGTGACCTCGCTAGCTGTTAAGAGGTCGCATTCTATTATTCCTTGTTAAACAACGCGACGGAACAAATTTGCAAACAAAGGACTGGCCAGTTTTCTTACTTTATTTTAAGAAAAGAAAATTCCCGCGCTTTTATGACATGTTTATTTTTAAACCGAATCTTCACTTGAGGTCAAGGTAAACACGGATGCAAATCCTTATTCAATTTATCACAAAATTATCAATATTGTTGTGATTTCATCTTCATGACATTAAAATTTATAAGATAAATGGTCAGTAAATAAGAAATGATAGTGTTTTGATGCATTTAAATTCAAAATTCAATACATTTTGTTTCTTGTTTTCATGTGTAATTTGAAACAAAATCACTGACCCTAACTAACATAACAACGCTTAATTGTCACCATTGCAATCTCATAACTTTAATTACTATGACGTCAAGGTATAATGCATTGCATCAGTTTTCAGATCCCAACGTAGAGGAACTTGTAATTAGTATATGACTTGATAAAGTACACCTAAGGATAAGGCAATCGTAAAAATGGCACGTTTAAAAAAGGCTGAACGTAAAAACAGTTAAACTTAAAGATAAGAACTTAAAAAACTTAAAAAATATCAGACAGGCAAATTTAAAGTAAGCCTTAAAGCCATATTTTACCCTCAATGCACGAAGCCTCCGCCTGCCTTCTTAAATGGCTAAAATTTAAATTATATTTTTTTTTCTTTTTGTTTAAAAATGTCTCTGCTTACTGTTGTATATCGATTTTAGTCTAGTAATCCGTGTAAATTGTATGCATTGTGTAGATAGATACATGTTTAACATGACATAATACTTCCCAATGCGTATTACACGCGTCATTTGATAAAAGTCATCAAAATAAAAATAAAATTATTTATACCTTACCTTATACCTAGTTACCTACTGTCATCTTTTAAGCATTCTCCTATGTGTAGCTTAGAAAAAGCGTAAGATGTCTTATTTTTTAAAACACAATGCTACTCAGATTGCAGGTACCAGATATGGTTATGGAATTATAGCTTGTGCATTTAAAAAATGCTAATTACATGATTTATCTACTCGAACAGATTGGACTTGTGTTGTATGGAAGGTTAAAAGACGTTAATGGAAAAAATAAGTAACGGATTTATGGGATATTATTGCTAATTTTGTATGTATATATTTTTATAACCTCAACCTGTAATATCGATATTTCCATGCGTAACACACTTCCCCTCACTAATCATACGAATGGCCAGATCTTACGTTACCATACAAATAATATGTATACCAATATTGAAAATTACCCACATTTGAAACGTAAGTACTTATTCACTTACCTACCTCGGATTTTGCCATCGTTGGTATAAAAACTAAAGGAAATATTATATAAATTCTACGCAAAAACTTAACCTTACTTGAGACTTGCGAAGAATGTCAAATTATCGTTATTTAACACCTCTTAGTATTGACGGCAAATCGACCATAACATTCAACGGTAAACATTGGAACTAAATTTCCATATAAAATTGACAGGTACACAAAGACACTAGCGCCACACTGAAAAAGATGATTGTCCCATCAAAAGGTCACTGACAAACCTTGACGCGGACTTGGCTGATTTCCAGCCTTTGAATTTAAATTCTGAACGGCACGTAAAAATCACCATAACATTGGCGTGCGATGCGCTTTTGCGGAAGAAGAGGAAAAGTACTTTAAACAAGTTATTTTTAATCCAGCCTAGCCTTGTAGGCTTTTGACCTCTTTTGACCTTAGATTTAGACCCATGATAATGCTAAATGTATTCAATGAGCCAGGGGAATGGGTTGCTGGATAATTTCGTTTACTCTTTAATGAGAGTGTTTTTTTTTAGTTTATTTGCGTAAACAAACAAAAGCAAATGCTTGTAAACAAAACAATAATATTCTTTAAAAATACTTTGATATAAGCACCGTTTACCCCAATTTAGTAAACGATAAAGATTGTCACGGGGTTGCTCGGCTGACCCCGGACAAAGTGTGTTAAAAGGAGTAAAGGTTTTGAATAAAAGCCGAGATGGGCATTTAGTAGGATATATTTTATTAGAGCCGTGTTTACACCTTTAACACCTGAACAATATACATAGGCCAAAGACCTCTGATAAAACTAAAAAAATAGCTCAGACCGGTAGATACTGGGTCTGGTTCTATAGGAAATTGCTATCTAAGAAATTCAGTACATTTTATGACTAATAAAGAAAAACCACCTTGTCTTTGCTTTAAACTATATCAAGAAATCCAATTATTTTTGATAAATTAAGAACTTAAGAAATTAATAAATTAATACCCGTTTATAATTAAATTTTAAATTTCAAATGCTACTAAATTGAAATAAGTTTGGAATCTAAAGTTTATCAACACTTAGCTGAGCTCCCAGGACTGAATCAGCTGACCAACGAAGTCTCTTTAACAGCTAACTTGAACTCCAACAATTTCACTGAGACGTTCCGTAGAGGTTTTCCTTTCTTCACAAGAACGGCCAGGGCAAACTCCAGAAATAAAGCCCCGAGCCAAAAGGTGAAGCCGGAGAAGATGAAAACAGGAGGAAGAAGAAGAAGGCCACTGAATGAAATGTACAATTAGTCCACACTCCTGCCCGAGCTTAATGCTAAGATTTAGTCAACAACTTCAGATATATTTACCTGAGGTTACTAAATGATGCTGCCTTACATGTTTGCTGAACCAAGCCTCAGCTCAACATACTAATGTGCCAAGAACAACCTGAAATAATAAACATGTGGAATTACGATATTACCTTTTCTTTATCAACATCTCGGTTATAGAATAAAATTTCCTGAAATACATACCTGGGCCAATACTTAACAATTGCTGTATTGCTGTGTTTGTATGTAAAAACAAAAATCATTATAAAAAGATATGTGCCGCGGCCGAAACTAAATTAGAAAAGACGCCATGACTCTGGGGCACTTTATTTTGGGTTTTATGGGGTCAAGCCCCGACCGAAATATCAAAAAATCTAGTAGCTTTTTTTTTCTTTTTCACGCCATGCTACTTTTGCCGCGTCAGCTCCCAGAGTGCTTTCAAAACGGAAATCCTATACTTGTCAAACACGAAGACATTGACAACACAGCTGTCACAAATCCACTTTCCCTTTGGGCAAAGGGATCAATGCCATACAGCCTAAACATAACGCAAAATGTACCATCGTTATTAATAACCAAAATTTCACAACGTTACAAGATACTTGGGTCTTAAAATGAGTGTCTTTCTTATAAAATGATACACAATAATATAATTTTATTAGTAAGTTAGGTGCTAAGAGAGAGAAAAAAGTATGATGGATATAAGTATTATGTTATGGTACATACAGAATATTCAATACTTGTTTTTTATACTCACTGGGAAGTGCAACAAAAATGTATATGCTATTAAATTTTTGATTGTATAAATTCACAAGTCGGAACAGAGGTGTGATAGATAAAATTAAGATTCTTAACACTTTTGGTAAGCAATGCGTCTATTTGATTTCCCTTGACATAGTAAATCGGTCACACGTTTATTGTGCTGAGATTTTCCTCAATCTGTCAATGAGATAGCTAGATGCTTAGTAGAATACATGATTATCAATCAATTCAGGCCTATTTATTTAACATAACTTCTCTCGTTTTCTTAACATTTCCCTGCACTGCTCTGCTCCTATTGATTGTAACGTGATGAAGAGTATACCTAATATATATAAGCCACCTCAGGAGTATGAAAAATTATTGTACCAAGTTTCGTTAAAATCCATCAAGTACCTAGTTTTTGTTTCTATAACGGACAGACAGGCAAAAATTTTACTTATTGCATTTTTGGCATCAGTGTCAATCCCTAATCACCCTCTGATAGTTATTTTGGAAATATATTCCATGTACAGAATTGACCTCTTCACAGATTTATTATAAGTATAGATAGATAGACTAGTGCCCCCATAGAAATAGGAATATTGTTTATTTGCGTTTGTATACCTATGGTGTAGGGTGTACAGAAGATGACACAGTAGTTAATGAGCGCCTATCCAGCCATTGTCAATAGCATGCAAATAGTTCAGTGTTTATTATTATTTTCTACAATCATTGTTAAAATATGAGCATTTTTAATATTATTATTATTATCAGATTAATTATAATTATACATTACGATAGACTATTTTATATGTCATTGGTTTTTAGAATCCACGCATTAATAAACCGTTCATGTAATGTTACCTACTAGTTATTCGATGACGAATAATCATATACTAGTAGACTATGTTTTGTAGCGGAAAGAATTCACGAGACTTTAGTGACGGCCTACTCGTTAGGAAAGCAGGCTTTGCCAATGTCTAGGATTAGCCGGGACCCATGTCGCCTCCTAGACAGGGAAAGGATACCGCAGGTTTTTGGTGGGTAGTCATCTCTCCGGTTTTTTCCCGGAGCGGAACCGCGTCCTTTTTAGGACGCTGGGAGTACCACACACGGCTCAGGCCCCCCGGCCTCAGTTATGGTTCTTAAAAGGATATAATAAGTTTACCTGCGATTAAAAAAATAAAGGATTTGCCAATGTTTGGGTGGCGTAGTGATTTACGCATAAAGGCCGGATTCCCATGATTTGATTCCTGCTCCAGACGGTTGATTTTGCCTACCGCAAAAATATTTTCATAATACGCAACCAACAGTTAAATATCTAATTACAAGTCCTTGGCGCAGTCGTGATTGACTTACTGATAAAGCGCAAAATGTACTTACCGATTAATAAGTCACATTATGTTCTTCGGTTCGTGTGCACAGATCACGATGAAGGATGTTGTGTATGGTCGTCGTATAAAAAACTTATTATTATTATTATTTATTTAAGATAGAAGATTACATTGATCCATTTTATGTTAGTAATTCTTAAAAACTATATTAGTAAAAATAAAAATGAATTGAATTAATTTATATATGCACGGTTAATTATTATTATATAATCATAAAAAGTGTAACATTTCCTTCAGCCCCCGAGCACACATCGAGACATTATATTCCCTGCTTGATCAGGAGCTGAACGAAGTGTTTCATCATCGGGGATTCATGCCTTTCTGCAACGGTCTTCAGGATGCTGTTTGAGCTCGCCCGTATTCGTTCCAGCAGTGAAGCAGTTTTCTTGCGTAACACGGCAAAGAAGCCGTCTGTATGCGACTGAGCAAACATTTCCGACGCACTGCAGAAACGAGGCAAGCCCAACAGCGCCCTGAACCCGTTGTTATATTGGACTCGTAGGACGCTAAGGGATTTTTGCGTGTAGTTGGTCCAAAGGCTACTCGTGTATAAGCTCTGGCAATACGCTTTAAACAACGTTATCTTTACTTGGTAAGAACAGCGAGCGAACCTTCGGGCCAACATGTTGCACCTCACCGCCAGCGACCTACGCTCCCTTTCAATATCAACATGATCCTTAAGGTCGTCAGTAATGTAATGTCCGAGATATTTAAACTTATAAACCCTGTTGAGCTTTTCCCCGTTTAACAAGAGGTCCGGTACTTCGCTTGGACATTTACTGGCGGCCTTAAATACCATGTACTCGCTCTTTTTTACATTGTACATAAGCCCATGTTCTTTGACGTACTCTTCACACACACCGATCATTTTTCTGAGTGCCCCCATCGTTGGCGCCAGCAGTACCATGTCATCAGCATAGCTTATGTTATTGATGCACACATCATCTATCCAGCATCCGACACGCATACTGCTGAGTCCAACGATGAGTTCATTTATGTAAAGATTGAAAAGGCGGGGGGACGTCAGCCCACCCTGTCTCACCCCGCACTGCAATCTATACTCCTCAGAAAAAGCGTTTGACCATCTTACGCAATTTACTTGGTTCCTATACCAATATTGCAACATTTGTGACAACTCGGACGGAACCCCCTGCTCCCTCAACTTTCTCCACAGGATATCGTAGGATACGAGATCGAAAGCTTTAGATAGATCAAGGAAGCAAGCATAAATAGGAGTCATCCGGTCTGTATAATAGCTAACAGTGTGTTTAAGACTGAGGATTGCGGTTTCCGTAGAAAGTCCGGGCTTAAAACCGAATTGAGCGTCATGCGATTTTATATATGTCTCTAACTGCGAATCAATTAGACTGTCGAGCACTTTCGCCATTACTGTGGCCAAAGAGATCGGTCTGTAGTTGTTCCTGTCCGAGATGTCACCGGTTTTGTTTTTAACTATAGGAGAAACTATTGTCCTCATGAGATCCGCGGGCAAATAGCAGTGGCTCAGACAAAGTGAGTAAAACATACTCAGAACCCTGGGCAGGTGAACACCTGCGTATTTCAAGTGCTCGATGCTGAGACTGTCGTGTCCAGGCGATTTACCTCTCGACATTTTGTTTATGACCTCTCCAACCTTCTTGGCCGTAAACCGGATAGGTTTTTTATCACTTTCAGTCTCAACATCGGTCACTGTGTGCGAGGAATCTAAGGATGTCTGGACCTTAAAGTGCTCCATAAACATATTTGCTATTGCTCTGGGTTCTGATTGATCCCCCACACTTACTGGAAGACCAGGCCCAATATTCAGTCTGCTTGTACTCTTCCAGAATTTAGAAAAATCTTTTGATGCGCGTTGTTTGGCAAGAATATCCATTTTTATTTGATGTTGATTTTTTAAACACCAATTTAATCTACTTTTAAAGACCCTCCGAGATTCACACATTTGTTGATAAATAATACCATATTTAGGCCTGTTATGCATTAACCACGTAAGGTTTTTAGTTTTAGCATCAAGATGCGCATTCCGAACGTACTTATTCCACCCAGCCACACGCCTGCCATTATTGCCGCGGCGCTCACGAGGACAGGGTTTTTTAACTAAGTAGGTCTGCTTCGAGGCTTCCGTCAATATATTAACAATGTCATGATACATTTTATCTAATATATTTTTATGGTCTATTAATTTACAATTTTTGTCCCCACATTGTCGAAACTGTTCTGGAAAATGCATGTCTCTAAATTTACTATTACATATTTCGCGGTATTTTAATATTTGCGCATTATCTCTATCACCCCAAATTATATTATTTCTGTCAACATGATTTTTATATATCTTATTTCTAATAACATTATAATACCTAGTTTATTTGTTTGTAACAATTCTTTTTAAATGACTGTATTAAATACTTTATTTTTTAGAATTAGCAATGCAATTTTTTTACAATGTGCAATTAAAACATATTTAATGATTGTTTTTTTAAAACCTTGTTCAAGTTAAGTCAGTCATTTACAAAAAAAAAACAACTCATCATTACCGTAATAAAATGTTTTCTATTATAGAGAACATAATACCTACTATTTTTCAACTAGCTTTATAATACACTTAACACTTACATAAAAAAGGGAACGCATAATTATATAAACTCATTTGCTTTATTTATTAACAAAATCCACATTTCTTCTTAACATTTATTTATACAACACTATTTTTTTCACTTTACTTTACTTTTTCACCCAATAAGAAAAATATTTTTTTTTCCTTCTTATATGTGTAAAACGTAAATAAATAATAAGATGATCATAATTATTACACATATCTATATAGGAATTATCACATGTGCTTGCACGTGTGATAATTCCTATGTACCGGTTTTACTGAGAATTGTATATTAAATAAATAAACAATGGTAATTCCAGTGGGGTATAGGAAGATTTTTCATACATCGTAATGTTGTAAGACTAAGTATACAAAATTGATAACCACTAATTTGTGAAGTCAATAATTTGAAATTGAGAAGTATGATAATACTTATCTATTATACCTACTTAACTATTTAGAAAACATAATTGTATATTATTATTATATATAATTTGGGCGTGCGTAACGCTAAGACAGTGTTGCCAGCTTGGTGGTTTTCCCACCAGAACTGGTGCTTTTTCAAGACTTTTAGTGGTTTTTTTTCCGTGTATGGCGTTTTTATTTATTTTAGTGGTTTTTAGCGATTTTTCAATATGGATTCTGGCAACACATTTTTAGCTCTTAGCGGCTAAGAGCTATATCTCCAGTGGGGTGAGCACGAACATTATCGTAACGTATTCGTGTCGTCCAAACGTCAAAAACTGCCAGTTTCCCCATACAAATTGACAAGTTAACGATAGGTAAACGTTACGAATACGTTACGTTAGTTGTTCGTGCGTACCCCACATACAACCTTAGGATTTTTTTTTATATAAAACAATCTATCATGTTATATTTGGTAAGTCATCCGGGCAACTTTGGTTACCGGCCATGTTTCCTTAGCAAGAATCACTTTTTTCTGCCGTTTGTCTTTTACATGTCTACCTACATAGGCAAAGGCTTCGGTCCATACAGCCAGGCCTAATTCTACTTATTAATCGTAACAAAATCGTAAATAGTCTGTATTTGACAGTTCTAGATAGATGAAATGTCAAAATCGGGCTATTTAATTACGATTTTGTTACGATCGATCAGCAGAAATCAGCAGGGGCTATACCCAAAGAGGTATAACCTATTCTACTGGTAATATATGAACGCGAATGTTTGTAAGGTTGTTTGTCACTCTTTCACATCAAAACTACTAAACCAATTTGGCTAATATTTGGAATTTGTCTAATATTATGTCCATGAATAACACAAAGGGTACACTATGACCTGGAATACTTGAAACCCCTTAACCGCAGGGCATAACATGTTTTATTTTTTTTATTTAAAAACCTTTTGCACAACTTGTTTACAGTGGCGGACTTAATGCCGCTTAAACTTAATAACTTAATAACTTAATGACATGTTAACCAAAGACTAACGTAACGTTGTTTTTGTTGCAGGATGTCGACCCTGCTGTTCTGGCAGGGCAAGGGCAAAGCGACAGGCGCGCCCAACGGCCGGAACTGGATACATGCGCCCGATGCGCTAGTTAAAGGACACGTCGCTTACTTAGTAAAGGTACGTTGCTCCCCCCCCCCCCCTTCTCCTCCCCTCCCCCCTGTAATGCACAACGCATTCTCTACCAGTCAATCATGGATTCAAGCCATTATCTTTAGTTCAAGCAAAGAAAATGATTTGTCTCCTCCTCCCTCTTTTTATCACTTTATCTCGTTATTCCCCTCCCCCCTCGTCTAATCTATTTCCGTTTCTCCCTTCACTTTCTCACCCACTCTCCTAATTCATTAATGTCTCCCTCTTACTCCCCCATTACTATTTAACGCTTCTCCCACTTGTCCAACCCACTCCTCTTTCTCCTCCTAGTCTAATGAGTATCTTTGACTCCTTCCTTCCTTGACAATCGGTTTAGTAGTTCTAGAGATTACCTCCCAACAATTAAGTTCTAATTAAGTAGCACAGATTACTAGGAAGTAGATCTTTAGATATCTCGGAATTGCCATAAAATTGTAAATAAATCGGATTCAATTACAATTTTATGAAAAGTGTGTTTCATGGTTAGACTGAAATGATGGCAGCAGAATAACTTTAGTGGCCATTTTTTTTATTTGACATACGGAACCCAAATATCTACCAAAGATTAAGATAAAGCATGCGAAATTTTCGCACGTCCTTATTTTTTATCAGCGCATGCTAATTATAGCTTAAAACCATTTTTAAATAACTAATTGCCCGTTAGTGTTTGACGTAGGTAACACTAATCATCTATTGTTGAATTAAAAAAAAACAATGTTAGTTCTTGGATAAAGTACCTATGTACTTTTTGTCTTAATTTGTACGTACAAAAAGTTGTATGACGTAGTTGAGAGTAATATTTAAATTAAGTTTCCCGGAATAGCCTATTGTGTTTGACATTTGACCATAGGTATATTTATTCTCCTAAAAATGGAACTGACTGGTAATGAAGTTGTGACTTGTAACCAAGTAAGTATACCTCAGTAGTGAGAGAATTCGTGGAGGTTTTAGTGGGTAGAATTGGAAAGGGCGACTGTCCGAACATATTTATAAGTTCATTTTACTTTAGGAGATCAGACAATGCAGGTCTATTTTGTCAGTAAAATAATCTTACAAGCTATATTAGTAACAGAAAAAACAATACACAATAGCGATATACCGCACATAGCCGCGGCGGGTCAATCGGTATTTCTTTTGGCCAACACAAGTCATATCTTCCCGCAATGGTCCTTAGAATGGAGCTGCCCCGTATCCTGCAGAGCAACGACGCTGCTTATTTACGCATGATAGCGTAAAATCGTCAGTGCGTGCCTCAGCTGCCTCAGCAAACATCCCCGAGTTTTATTGGTGTTAGTTAGATTCATTGGTGGAATTAGGCACCTGGATGCATGTTCTTTGTCAAGATCAACACGGTATTGTAGTAGACTGGTATTAGATGTGGTGCCAAAAACTGAAAGATATATAAATAATACATACGCCATGTGCATAACCATTTACAATAAAATCCCAATGAGATTATTATAGAACTGCATTCCAGCGTATTTAAATCCTCATTACGTGACTGGCTACTAAATAATGTTTTTTACAGTGTCAATGAAACCACAAAGAGTCCTCAAAGGTTGTTACCGTTACTGAATAAATTGTTTAAATGTAATGAATTAATGTTTATTTAAATATTTAAGATCACATTTATTTACTACCCTGCCCTCGCCCCTCTGTCACTTGACGGTCATAGCCCAGTGTATTTCAATTTACCCAGCTCAGACATTAAAGTGATAATTATTTTCCTCTCCATTTCCAGTTCCTAGGCTGCACACAAGTGGACCAGCCCAAAGGCATAGAAGTAGTGAAAGACGCCATCAAGAAACTCCAGTTTACACAGCAGCTGAAGAAATCGGAAACCAAAGACGCTGGGAAATGCAAGAAGGTCGAGATCACCATCTCTGTTGATGGGGTTGCGATACAGGTGAGAAAATATAGTAGTAGTTGTCCTCCTAGCCGATTTCGACCATGGCGGCCAATCTCAACAGAGATCAGCCAACTGCGCAGGAGATATTATAGTGCACAAGTGTGAGCGCAATACACAGGTGCACTCACTGTTCCATCACTCTCATAGTTCGGTGAGACGGCAATTCCACATGACCGGAGAGAGATCAGGCGCAGGACCAACGGCTTAACGTGCGCACCGAGGCACGGGGGTGTTACACCGCCAACTTCCGGACACCGAGCTGTTTTTGAGAGATTCATAATAGAAAATCTCAGAAACAATTTTTGGCTCGACCTGGGATTCGAACCCAGGAGCTCTTGGATGTACCACTGAGCAGAAATGAATACAATCAACTATAATAACCATGCTTGCACTATTTGTTGACATACCTATTGAAAACGACTAATTAGCCTGGTAGGAGAACGCGGGGCTTACAGGTTGCGCGGGAGGGTAACAACAACACTTGCCGGTAGTATTTTGCGGTCATGTTTGATCTTGTTTTCGTGCCTCAAATTAATTCGGGCGAGTACTCGGTATGGCAAGCATTAAACCGAGAATTACTCGGTAAAACCACTATTCGGCCCATCTCTAGAATCGAAGTAAACTTTTTCAAATTCCAAATAACCCCGCTCCTTTGTATGCTCAGTGCTTTAAAAACGTACACACGTGAACTAGGTATGACAGTACAAAACCAAACGTGCGATTTCGCAACGCGCGCCGAATCTATCCGCGTATGTTTGCAGTGCGCGCCATTGTTTTCACTTTCAACTGCTATTTGTGGGGTTCCGTGGTGGAATAAGAAAACCTTATCTTTAGTTACATATCACACTCTTAGTTACACACTCGCACAGTGAGGGTTCATCTTTTATATAGATGACTTTGGTGTAATGCTCAAGAAGTTGACTATTAGCCAAGAGGTCGCGGGTTCGATCCCCGCACTGTACAAAGACTTGTGTGCATGAACATGTCTGTTTGTACTGGTCTAGGTGTTATATGTATTTATTAAAGTTTATTCGTAATACCACTGTTGATTCTGATATCTGTAACACAAGTGCTTAAGCTACTTACCACGGAGTCAGATCAATTTATGTGATGTTGTTGTATATTTATTTTTTATTTATTAATAGTAGATAAATTACCGATAGAGTAGGGAAGACGTATGGCCGGGCTGCTTGTGTGCGAAAAAATGCTGTTTGTCCGTCATTCACTCAACCTTTGGAGTCAACAGATATTTTGTTGCAACGTCGCTGACATTGGCCTCTTGATCAGGCCAATGGGCGTTTAAAAAAACCTCTTTTAGGATACCAAAGCCTTCTTACACAACCTAGCTTAATTGAGAAAACGAACGGTTATCTAACAGCAATATTGTAGATTATATTTTTGCAGTAGAAAGAGCCACTGTTCTATCCCCGCATAAGACACTTAATTTTATCTACTGCAAGGCTTTCTTGAATTATTTGTAAAAGTAAGTACATAACATGATTTTGTCTAGTATGCCTTGGAAAAAAACTTGCAGTACACAATAGGATCAAGTTATATGATGATATCTGTATATTATTTTTTTATCTTAAACTTTATTGCACAAGAAATGTAAAAATAGTGGACTTGATGCTAAAAGCATTTTCTGCCAGTCAACCTCAAGGTCGTGCAGAAAGAAGGCAATGGGTGCAGTGAAAATTAAATGAGAAAATTGTGGTTGATAACGCAAAAATAAATAAACATAATTTATAGATATAATATCATAATATCAATAAATAAAAGCGAATAATAATCATAATAAAAAATAAATATCAATTAAATTGTAATAAATAAAATAAGGTTCTTACAACCTGTCTGTATATTTGCGTGATGTTAGTTAAAGTAACTTTTTATACGTAACCTATTGTTTCTCATTTTAAACATGCCGTGTTAGCACTCTTAAGAATTATATCTTGTGTAACTCTACAGTTCTTAGTTGCTGCTTTTAGTCATGCCATGATATTGTCTGTTGTGTTGTCAAATAAATAAATAAAATTAAAGAACCCAACTGAAAATTAAATCGCTCGCCCTTTGCTATTTTATGTAACAATCTCGGCCATTGTGCAGTGCGTGACTAATATAATTTTAACCAATTTAAACGAATAACTATTAAAATTCAGCAACTTAAGCATTGCATTCTTTGTCTTTATTCAACGTTGCGACGCAACATGTAATATAGGCAGTTCTGTATTTGACCCGAATAGTCAATGTTATTCTAGTACCTACTATGAGAAGGCGTCATTTTCCAAGTTAATATACATTCTAACCTCTGTGTCTTGCTGTTTTGTCTGATTTGCGTTGTCTTTTGTTTTAGATGTTTAATTAAAATTTTATTTATTTCAATTTTTGATTTAAAAAAAATCGTGTATCGTCATAAAAAGTGAAGTATAAGAAGTAATATACATTCAAACGTTAAATCAAAGACACAAAAGGCTTGTTTCCACAATGAAAGAAATATTCAAAACCTTCATACATAATTTAAGAAATAATTGATATTTTACATTGATATGTTTGAATGTTTGTGCCTTTCGTTATAAATAATTAATTTTTAAGTAAACTTAAATTGATAAAAAGTCACTCAGTCGGCATTTCACGCGATGACGTCATACTGTGTTAATCCCATACAAGCTCTATGGAGGAAAGCGTTTTGACAGTTGATAAAAAGTAGAATGACTTACTTTTTAAACAGTGCAGAAGAGCTCTTAGGCATATTGTTAGTTAAGTACTTTTTTTGCCTTAAAAATGCAAATTTCTTCACAATGTGAAATACAAAACACTTAAAGAAAAAACAAATTTTACTGATTCATCTTAACCGATTGTTAAACAGCTGTAAAGGTGTTTTTTTCGGATTTTGTAGTTATCTTCTTACTACAACATTGATGAATCATGGGTGGCTGACACCTAAAAAGCTCTTAAAGAAATTCGGACTGATGAGTAAGTGTCACGGTAGCTCAATTGGGAGAGCAATCACCCGGCTTGCGAGAGGTGCAGGTTTGAGTGCCTGTGGCAGTCCATTTTCTTTAAGTGTGTTTCAATTTCATATGTTTAGTTACATTTACTTTGCAATGCTGACAGCGTCAAGTTAGTTATTTCATTGACCGATCATATTTGTAATGATTTTAAAAATTAATTAAATTAAGAAGCTACGTTTATCGTAACATTTACTCCGAATGAACTACCATCCGAACCGACTCAACTGTCACTCGAAATACCAACCGCTTCATCCAAGCGTGCGCCTAACTGTAAGTGCAGGCAGACGACAGCACTTCAAGGATAACCCCTGCGGCATCTCACGCACTTGTTATAAGTGCGGTTTTGCAGCAAAAATGGATAGCCTGATGTGCTGCTGTACAAGCCAGCCACAATAGAGAGTTAGTACGGCACCGTGACCTTGCGTGAAAGTCGGTCTGGTCTAGATTAGAGCTCGTTGGAAAACTAGTGCTTAAAGTATAAATACTTAGTCAACATAAATTGAGTCAAGATTATGTACTTGGTATTTATGTGCTAATCCGTGAGATGCAGTTACAGCCATAGCACAAATAATAGGCACGATGACACCTATCGTTAATATTCATTTATTGTATTTTAAATTTATATTATAAAACTCCAATGCGACAGGTTCTGACCTGCACCTATTTATTCTTCTTATTTATTATTTTTGTTCTTATCTTTATTGGAATTTATTCTGTAAAGATAGATGCATGTATGAAATATAAATAAAATTAAATAATATTTTCACTTCTCATGCTCGAAAAAGTACTACTTTATGCAGGATCTAGGCGACATAAAGTTGAATTTTATGCACTTGTGCATAAAAGTAGCTTTTTAAATGTGTCTACACTAAGGCAGTGACCATTTAGCCCATACAGCCAAAAACAATTAATTGTACATGGATAAAACTTGCTAATTTATAATATTTCCTTCCCTATTTGCATTTTTGATTTATAATAAGATAATACGAAAAAGAAACTAAATATCAAAACGTGTTTACCACAAAAAAAAACATTATTCCAAAATAATTTAAGAATAGGCTGTATATTTTTTTTCTTTGCCCGAAAATTATGCAGGAAAATTAAAAAAAGTAAAGTAGCGGGAAAGAAGCCGTGAACTTTTCGTATTGAATTTTCTCAAATTATTGTTTTATTTTCTCGCAATCGAAGTGAAAAGCAGAGTTTACAACTCGTGCACAAATCATTTTTATCCTCGACTTCATCATCTGCCCTCGCCCTGCGGGCTCGGGCATATAACGATCTCGGATAAAAATGACTTGCTTTATGCACTCGTTGTAAAATCTACTATTTCAAGACCATGGTGTTTAAAAAACATCACCTCTATGAAGTTAATGAAACAACTTTATTTCCAAAAATCTATAGAACCCAATTTTACATTACACAAAACAATAAAAACAATAAATATTCAGTCAATTGATTTCTATTTGTGATACTCAAACATGACGTCAAGATAGAGTATTGCCATACAAAATCTATGGAGGCAGATCGTTTTGACAGATAATAGAGGTGTGGCAACGATTGGTGGTGTCATCTAGCCTATTAAGTATTAAGACAGTGTTGAAAACTGCTCTTAAACATGGTAGGATATGTATAATTTTAAATACAGGTATCCTACCTATAGTTATCTCAGTAGTGACAGTTTTTACACTATTGATCATGTTTTGAATTAATTAATCGGTAAAGACCGTTAGTGCTAAGTTAACGGAGGTCTTAAACGATTTATTAAAGTTCGTTAAACTATTTAGTTGTATGTATTTGAATTAAACTGTCAAGAAATAGGCTAATTAAGTATAAAAATACAGTCAGTGGTGACTTGGTAAAATCTGGCCCTAGATATGTCACCGTCACTTGGTCACAGAAACATTCAATTGAAAGAAGGTGCAAAATGGCTGCCGATATTTAAAGTTTTGGCGCAGGAAGTTTCAAGGCAACTAGGTCGTCGGTTTACTATGAACTAAAACCGAGAAAATGTAGAAAGCAGAACACGTTTTTTATGTAACCTTTTTGTCAATAAAATCATACATGTTCGCGGCATAATTTCACAGATTACGAGATAATCACATAATAGGCGCGTAAGAGTTACAAGAAAATACGGTTTTAAGTATTTGCTGCGCAGATAGCGAATTTTGCTCGTTAAGATGATAAAGATGAGGTAAGACGTCTGTTATGGACGAAGTAATTAACATCATAATACAAATGATTTAAATTCAAATCTTTGTAATGGGTTAGTGTTAATTATTTATGTTTCTCCGGTTTACGCAAACAGTAGACATTGAAATGATACACTTTTTTAGGGATTATATTGCGTTTTATTTTATTACAACCTTACGTTTAGGACCCTTTTCAGCGTCCGTGGTCACAGGTAGACTTAGGTGTTAGTTGTTAATTACATAGTTTTGAAAAAAAATTATAAAACCATCACTTAAAAATATAAGGTTACTTCCCTATCTAAATTAACTCTCGGAATTTCGTTCGTTAATTTTAGGTACGCATTTCCTTTTGATAAATCCTATAAATAACGTTTTGATCTTCAAGACGTCTTAAATTATTGTTGAGTAAATAGTATAATGACAGATTCAGTTAATTAAGTTGTAAAAATATATCTAAATATATTTTTTTCTCTCTTTTTTTCAGGAGCCGAGAACCAACAACATAATGTACCAGTTTCCTCTGCACAGGATATCCTACTGCGCGGACGACAAGGGTGCCAAGAAATACTTCTCTTTTATTGCTAAGGGTAAGTTTTTTTAATGTACATATTATATGACTGCCACGACAGAACACTGCATTGCATATCGCTCAATTTGATGCTAAGATAAGCTATCGCAGGTATTAGCTTAATTCATAATTCATTTAATTAAGCCAGGGTGCCGTCTCAAGAGGAAAAATATCTCGGTACACTTACCATTTATCTCACTAATATTATACATGTGAAAGTTTCTATGTTTATATGCTATTATTTTATCAAATATATTTGCATGTTAACAGTGTATCCAAAACACTTACATTGCCAAGTGGCATGATGACATCTATCTTAAATATTTTTAAGACCATGGCGTTTAACAAACATAGCCCTTATGAAGTTAGTACAACCAATATATTTCCAAAAAACTGTAGAAACCCATTTTTAAACACACAAAATTCAATAAATCGGTCAATTGACTCTGATTTCTGATACAAGACCGTGACGTCACGTTCATGTATTTCCATACAAAATTTATGGAGGCAGACCGTTTTGACAGAAAATAAAAAGTATGTCAACGATTGGTGGTGTCATCTAGCCTATTGAGTTGGTATACAATTAACGTTAGTAAACTTAAGACTTCTAAGTGTATCTTAAGAAATTTATTCATTTACCATTTCACATAATTCCAGGCGCCACAACCGTGAACGGCGTGAGCCATGACACAAACGGCACGGAACGGCACGAGTGCTTCGTGTTCATATCCACGAAGCTGGCGTCGGAGATCACCCTGACCATCGGGCAGGCATTCGATTTGGCTTACAGGTTTGTTTGAATTGTTTCTATCATTGTTTACGTCAATATACATTTATTAATAAATAAAAATTGATGCGATAAAAGTTTAAAAAAATCGTAATGTTGAGAACTTTCTTACCACATTCATGCTGCGAAAACATAAAATGTAAGTCGAAAATTACGTCACGCTCATTTCTCTTTTAAATAAATATTTACTTTTAATTCATACTTTATTGTTAGCTACTTTAAAGTTTGAATATACAAGGATATTTTAGTGTAAAGTAGCACTAAACAAAAAGTCCCGAATTTCATGTTTCCACGCAACTTGTGACATATAGTCGCACTTTTTTTAAAAGTTACAGCCTTGGAATTTGTCATCCAGCAAAGCATTTTTTTTTTAATTTAACCCTAATGATTATTTTGAAACTTACCGGTTTTTGTTGTAAGTCGATTGTATTGCCAACTTGGTTGATTTGTTTTTTAATGGTTTTTTTTTATTCATTACAGGCGGTTCTTGAACGACAACGGCAAATACATTGAAATGCAAAAACTTACGCTCCAAAACAAGAAATTAGAGCTGCAAATAAATACGTACAAAACGAGATTACAGGTACATTTTGTTTTTTTTATATTTTGAAAAAAAACTACCGTCACAACTTTTAGCAATATAGACTGGCGCTCCGGCCTTTTTTATTTTTCGATAGGTTCAGTCGCTCGTAGTCTTTCGGAGCGACAACATCTCCTGAGGATGCCACGTGTAGTGACGAAACGCGTCGAGTGTTTTGTTGGTTTCCAGGTGCATTTTTTATATCACGTTGTGAGTTGTATTTGAAGTCCTGCGACTTCCAGCTCTAGTTTTTTTACATTGGTTTCTGTTGGATGTAATTTGGGCTCCTGCGCTGGCGTCGTTTTGTGGAAATTTAAAGCAAAATAATTATCTTTTTTAGCTTTAACTTTAAACAAGATTAGGCTGCTTATCGTCACAATTGTTACGACTATTAGTTCTTTTGTCTTATAAGTTCCATTTAAAATGTAAATGTGTAAAATACTTATAACTAAGTCATTAGAACACCATCACAATAAACTGCTTTACAATATCAAAACAATAACCATGCGTTTTAAAATAATTTTGCACTTAAACCGTAAAAGTAAGCCGCTACATCATGGCTACATCTTTTACTTAGTGCTTAAAAACAGTATTTAGAAAAGAGCCAACTACCTGGCACAGGCATATTGAATTCCTAAAAAGTAGTTTTGGTCATCATTATGGTTAAAATTGTATCTTATCACATGAAATAAATGAAATTAACTACTTTTTTACGTTCATAATTACTAAAATAACAGTTTGAGACCATTTCCTTATTATTTTGTTGATATCTTTTTTGCTAAATTTTCACATAATTATTAGTTAGATATAATGCGTTACGTTAAATATGCTAGAGACTCGTTATCCCACAGACAAACTATGTAAGTAAATAGTTTTGTAGGTGTGTTTTGTTTTGCAGTCCGGTCAGTGTGTACGGGCAAATTTGAAGTAGGTACCTAAAGTAAATAACTACTTTGGTGATAGAACGTTAAAGTAACGGTTGCCATACCTATTGAATAGTTTGCCCGGAGATATACGACGGGAACAACATAAAAATGTTTTTAAAAGGAAAACTAAAAGTATTTTCTATCTAATTTGACTTAGTTTTTAAGATTTGATTTAATATGTTAGAGACTCGTGATCCCACAGACAAACTATGTAAAATAGTTTTGTGGGACTTATGTCATTTCACTTTAAAACGTTGTTTGTTTAATAAATAAATTAATATAAAATAAATAAATAATACGAGTAAGTAGTAGAGTCTAACATTTTTAAACCTGTATTTCAGGAGCTATCAAAAATCACGTACAAAGACGACCTATCGGCGTATCTGGCGCGCAACAGCCTCACCGACATCGCAGAGTTCAAAGCGCCGGAAGTTCTGGAAAAACAGCTGGCTTCGCTCACATTGGCCAATGGGTTCAGCGCTATGAACGGGAACAAGACTCCTGATATGGGTAAGTTAAGTTCGCTAGTTAGTTGGCAAAATGCTATAACTTTTTCAGCATCATCATCATATCAGCCTTTCGACACCCACTGCTGAGCATAGGCCTCAAATAGGGATCTTCACTGCCATCTTAACCTTGCGACCTTCACCAGATCGTTGATCCAGCTAGTAGGGGGGTCTGCCCAATAATACTTCTTCTTATTTTCTTTTTGGCGATAATAAATAAATATAAATATTTCACAACAATCACACCAATTCTCTAGTCCCAAATTAAGCTACTACTCGTAGGCTTGTGTTATGGGTACTAGACAACGGATAAACATACTTAAATACTTTTTTTTGTAAATAAATACATATTATACATAGAAAACACCCAGACCAGTACAAACACACATGTTCATGCACACTTATGCTTGTACTGTGCGGGGATCGAACCCGCGACCTTTGATTTTAATAGTCCGACCTGTGGACTACTGCACCAAGCGGTCGTCGTTAAATGAGCGTACGGAGTTGACACTAAATTCCGCCAATGACACGTGAATAGCTTAATACAAATAATGCCATATTCACGTTAGTACCATGTCAAAATGTCATTTTGACGATTCTCCCAGTTGAGCCGTTGAAATCTGTCAAGATTTCTTATTTTGACATAAGTATAATGGACGCCTTATCAAGCTATACCAACATTATCATTGCAAAATCACCCGTTTTACATAAGCATAAGATGCCGCAGTTGACGTGTGGCTGTCTAAACTGTACTAAAGTTTCACTGTATTGTGGCTGACTGTACTGTGGGTAAGAGGTTCCAGACCAGTAGAATACAGTGGTTCGAAAGGATATAGACAAGATTTTAATTGAGTACCATTATTTTATTAGAGTTTGCGTCCGGTGTCTATGATCTATCTATCCATTAGGCATGATGACACCTACCTTAAATATTTTCAAGACCATGGCGTTTAAAAAACATAGCCCCTGTTATGTTAAATACAACCAGTATATTTCCAAAAAGCTGTATAAACCAATTTTTAAACGCACAAAATTCAATAAATATTCGTTCTATTGACTCCGATTTCTGATACAATACCGTGACGTCACGTTTTTGTATTCCCATACAAAATCTATGGAGGCAGACCGTTTTGACAGATAAGAGTATTTCAGCGGTTTGTGGTGTTATCTAGCCTTTTCACACAAAACAACTCGCTGGTGTGATATAAGCGTGTTTGGACGACTCTCTATGCCGTCCTTGATTCATATTATAATGCTTGTCAAAGGGGAACACATGCAATAACGACGCGCTCTTCCGTAATATTCGTGTATTAAGATACCACACAATACATGACTATTTAACCTTGGAGTAATTAATAAACTAATTATAAAACTTTCAAAAGTCACGCCAAGTGAACAAAGTATATGTTTTTGTCAATGGTGAATGAATGACATTCGTATTGTTTAGTTGGTAATTTGTTACCAACTAAATAAACAATACGAATGACATTTGTGTCAGTGGGGCCAACCATTTTTACTTCTTCAGTCGGTACGTTTAGGACTTGGCATACTGACATTCGCCACACGTGTTTAACTGTGGTAGATTGCATATCTATCACAATCTATCAATTGTACTTCCTGTAGCTACAAGCAAAATAAACACAACCAACATTTAGTCTATAGCCCCTATTTATTCATCATTTTAATGTCTGGATTATGTCCAACTTGACTACGGGCCATGTTGAAATGTGTCTTTCTACTTAACAACAGTGCTGCCGGTGAGCGGCGAATATTTCAAAACCAAAAATAGCAAATCGGTTCAGCCGTTCTTGAGTTTAACGAGACTAACAAACAGCCATTCATTTTTATTTAAAAGAAGATTATCATAAAAAAAATAAAAAAAAAGTACTCGAAGGAATTATATTTAAGAAGAAATTGGCTGCAAAATAATTTTCTTATAGCTTATGTGAATATTTTAATTGTACTGACTAATTTAATGACAATGATATAATCAACATATTATAATCAAAATGTATCTTCTATATATATTTGCATGCCTGTATGCAGGCTGAATACACAAGACTTTTTTTATTAAAAAATTATAAAAAATCTATCCACAGCGACAGACGCCCTGTCGAACAACTCGACGGAGACTTTCAACTCGAGCAACGACAACAATCTGCTTCTGTCCACGCCGCCGCCCACGCACAACGGGAAGGTCAACTTCAACTCAGGGTGAGTATAAAAATTATAAATTAAAGTTTGTTTGATTATAAATTAACAAAAGAAAAAAAAATATCTTACTAAAGATACAAATTTTTATATTTATTTTATAATTAAATTAAATTATTTTACTAAAAATAGATGGATAGACTAGCAAGAGTTAGATTAGATTTTACAACATTCATTGAACTCTTTAAAAAACGAAAAAAAAAACTAAATTACAGACAAGTTAAAGAAAGAAAGATGTACTATTTAAAGAATACGCTGGCTGCGACAACATTACGTGTGGCGCAGTTTTACTATCGGAAGTTTTTAAGAATACCAATCATGGGAAAACTTGTGAGCTTTGTGGGATATGGTACCACTCAACATTAAAGTAGAGGCTTAGATTATGTACATAATAAAAAATGTGCTTACATTGAAAATGTATAAAAATATATAATAATTGACGACCGTTCGGTGCAGTGGTCTACATGTCGAACTTTAAAACCAAGGGTCGCGGGTTCGATTCCTGCACAGCACAAGCATATGTGTGCATGAACATGTGTGTTTGTACTGGTCTGTGTGTTTACTATGTATAATATTATTTATTTACAAAAAAAAAAAGTAATTAAGCATGTTTATCCGTTGTCTAGTACCCATAACACAAGCCTCATAGCTTAATTTGGGACAAGAGAATTGGTGTGATTGTTGTGAAATATTTTTTATTATTTATTAATGATTCATGCTTCATGCGAAAATTAGATAATCGTCTTAAACAGCCACTTCCTACACCAAAAATTAAACACCAATATATTTTTGTTTCTTCATTTTACGCGAACAGTAGACATTAAAATGATACACATTTTTACGGATTATTTCTCGATTTATTTACATTTTAACCTGAAATTTTGAACCCTTTTCAGCGTCCTTAGTCACAGTGAGACTAAGTTATTACTTGTCATTACATACGAGTAGCCAAAGTTAAGCAACCTAAGGCGCGGTCATGTTTAGGATGGGTGACCATTCTGACCATTTAAGTGACGTCTATTTACAAGCATCTCCATGCTTCGGAAGGCACGTTAAGCTGTTGGTCCCGGTTAATATCGACAGATATTTGTCGTTAAGCTTGGTCGGAGGCCCTCGGGCGGCTTAATAACATCTGACAGTAAGGTTGGTCACTTACCTTACAAACACCCCTCCACCAATCCGCACTGAGCCCGCGTGGTGGAGTATGGCTCGGACCACTTCATAGTTGAGGTGAGGCCTGTGCCCAGCAGTGGGACGTATATAGGCTGATGAGATGAGATGAGACATACGAGTAGTATTGAAAAAGTTGTTAACTACCATCACTCAAATATTTAAGTTATGTTACTATCTACACAAAATGAGCTAAAAGTATCTTGAGGTGTTGCAGTGCGGGGTCTAGCTTGAGACTTTACTAAAACTTGGGCGAAACAATCCGTAATAAAGTGTATCATTTCAACCAATACATTCTGTATCAACCCAACTAACTGCAAATTGTTGTTCGTGTAAAATCAATTTAGTTCGTTTTGTTGGTGGTGCCATCTCCAAACCTCATGGTACCCACAGAAAACTAGCGCTATGGATTGCCATGGCAATAATGCTGAGTGGGAGGTGACTTCGTTATACCTACACTTCTTTTTGTGTCATCTTAACCGATTGTTAAATATTTGTAAAAATATTTCTCTCGGATGATTTGAGTGTCTCCCACAATCATTTGACGACTCCATTAAGGTTCTCGGTAGCTCAGTTGGTTAGAGCATTGGACCGGACTACCAAAGGTTCCTCCCTGATGACCGGAGCCGAAAAGAATTTTTTGGCCTAATGTCTTTTCGAACCTATACTATTTTTTCGTTTTAGTTTTATAATATACTTATTCGTCAACTTAGTCACTAGTTACTGTGTCAATTTTTAAGTGTAGTTTATAAGCCAAATAATATTTTTTCTTTATTTGTTTCTTTCTCCTAATAGGAAGGTCCTGGGAGATATGCCGTCAAACAAGAACCCCGTAGTAGGCACAAAACTTGAAGGCTTGCTCCTCAACTCCGACTCGGACAGTGGTGAGCAAATTATTTCTTATTAGCTTTTATCTAATTGTTCTATAAACTTTATAAAGTATCAAAAAAGATATCATCATCAGCCCATATACGTCCCACTGCTGGGCACAGGCCTCACCTCAACTATGAGGTGGTCCGAGCCATACTACACCACGAGGGCTCAGTGCGGATTGGTCTCCACCAATAAAAAAATTTATAATATCAATGACCACTCACATCATCACACCACTGACGACCACTTTGGTGTAATGGTTAAGAAGTTGACTTTTAACCAAAAGGTCGCAGGTTCGATCGACGCACTGTTTGTTAAGTTTATTTGTAATACCACTGTTAATTCTGATATATGTAACATAAGTGCTTATATTTATTTATTTATTATTAAATAAGTTCAAAACTAAAGAAAAAACTTTATTCAGTACATATCACAGATATACGATAAGACTAGATACCTCATATCGACCATCCATGCGTGTCCCCGATATGCGCCGATCACTCATCGCGCGCATTTACTTCTCCGTCACGTTTCAACCGCGCTTGCGACTAGTCGTGTGCCCAAAAGTGTTCGAAGTGCCAAATTGTTCGTTAATTAATTGCAAAAGCTGTTCAAAACTAGTGAGTCGTGTTCATGGCGGTATTTCATTTCATCAGTAAGTATTTTTATTGCACAAGAGTCGGTAATTTAATTTAAAATTATTTAAAACGATAGCATGTATTACTCTTGATACCTTACTTCGAAAATTCCATATTTAAATATCTTTGTTATATACGTGTTACATTAACGTTGTTACTATGTAAGATCACTACTCAGTATTTAGCTAGCAAGCAATGAAATGCAAACGATAGAAACGTTTAGAATCTAGCAATGTTCATGGTAGCGGCATTTTTATCATTTTCCTGTCGAATGAAGCAAATAGTGATGTATATTTGGTCGATTTTACGATTAATCGATATTCCATTCAATTGGCTAGACGACACCACCAATCGTTGACATACTTTTTATTATCTGTCAAAACGGTCTGCCTCCATAGATTTTGTATGGGAATAAATGAACGTGACGTCACGGTCATATATTAGAAATCGGAGTCAATTGACCGAATATTTATTGAGTTTTGTGTGTTTAAAAATTGGTTACGACAGCTTTTTGGAAATAAACTGGTTATATTAACTTCATAAGGGCTATGTTTTTTAAACGCCATGGTCTTGAAAATATTTAAGATAGCTGTCATCATGCCAATTGACAGGAAAATGAGAGATAATTTATTAACCTATTGGAAATAGGCGTGGCGTGACGTTATGTATGTGTGTAAGGTGTGAATAGTTTTTCAGTTATCCGGCTGATTCGCAAATTAAAGCAAAATAGATCGAAGCGACGGGTCGAACCAGACTTTTGGTTTCCCACTAAATACAGCACAATTTGTTCCGCACATTTTAAGGATGAGGACTTTATAGTAACCAAAAAGCGCAGGCGCAAAAAGGTTATGTACATGAAATAATACTGTGTGGTATAGAAAATGAAGAGGTATGTAGATAAATAGTAGTATATCATGTCTCTTTGTACGACTTAAAATGAAATTTATAATGTTGCTTTTATAGAAAATTTGTCATCAACATTTTTTAGCTCGACAATGAGAAGAAAATGATTATACTCTGTCTGGACAGCGTAATATTTTTTCGGTGACATTTCTAAATATTTTTATGCAAATTATCGTTGTTGTACACATAAATAAATATTGTATAAAACATCATAATAATGATAATAATAGGCACAAAATACACTACATGTTTTGACGAGTTTTATGTTGAATAGGTAGGAACCAATATAAGATACTCAATGATTTTCGCCATGTAAAAACAAAGTTACACCAAACTTTAATGCTATCCTACATTACAATATTTCACAGACTGCACGCACGTCCTCTCTCTTCGAAGTGTGTAGGTTTACTTAAGATGCGCGATTGTGTGTGAATAACATTATTCGAATTGTTCGATTGTAAAAGTCATTCGAATTATTCGAATTACCTTGCAAATCATTCGAATTTGACAAAAAGCATATAAGAAAGTTTATTTTACGACATAAATTACCGACAATAAATTAAATTAATTACAAAAATTAGTAGTATCAAACCATTCGATTGTTGGATTCAGTAACAATTGCCCATCTTTAAGGTTTACTGACTGACTCGATCGATCAAAACGATTTATACGATTCTGTTGGCTCTATGTACATCACTAAATTGCTAGCGTGACGTCAAAGTAGGTATTTAAAAAATAGCACGCTCGGTTCCCATACTATTTAGTGAATATGTTGTATCCAGTCTTATCGCATATCTGTGGTACATATACATATTTTGAGGTGCTTCTGACGCAGTGGTTGCAGCGCTTTGGTAGTGATACCAAAAGTTAAGCAACCTACGGCGCGGTCATGTTTGGGATGGGTGACCATTCTGACCATAAAAGTGACGTCTATTTACAAGCATCTCCGTGCTTCGGAAGGCACGTTCAGCTGTTGGTCACGGTTAATATCGATAGATATTAGTCGTTAAGCTTGGTCGGAGGCCCTCGGGCGGCTTAATAACATCTGACAGTAAGGTTGGTCACTTACCTTACACACACCCCTCCACCGCACCGCACTGAGCCCGCGTGGTGGAGTATGGCTCGCACCACCTTATAGTTGAGGTGAGGCCTGTGCCCAGCAGTGAGACGTATATAGGCTGATGATGATACATATTTTAGGTTACACAGTCTGTGACGCTGGTATTCCGTATATTGTATGAAGAAATTAAAAGAGAGCTAATGCACAGCAAAAACGTACCTTAACATATATTAATATTTATTGCAGATTTCGACCCTCGAGCATATGAGTCAGACCCCATGCGACGTCCCAGTCACAACACCTCGCCTCAACCAGCCCCTCCGCTCTGTAAGTTTAAATATACCTGAATTTTATTCTTACTTTGACGACCGCTTGGTGCAGTGGTCCACAGGTTGGACTTCTAAAACCAAGGGTCGCGGGTTCGATCCCCGCACAGTACAAGCATAAGTGTGCATGAAGTATGAACATGTGTGTTTGTACTGCTCTGGGTGTTTTGTATGTATAATATGTATTTTTTTACAAAAAAAAAGTATTTAAGTATGTTTATCCGTTGTCTAGTTAGTACCCATAACACAAGCCTCGTAGCTTAATTTGGGACTAGAGAATTGGTGTGATTGTTGTAAAATATATTTATTTATTATTTGTTTTAAGACGATATGTCATCGTTACTATGTTTTTAGCATCAACAATTCAAATTTCTTTACAATGTGAAATTATAACACACTTTAAAGAAAAAACGGACTGCCACAGGCGGGAGACTCAACCCGCACCTCTCGCAAGTCGAGCGATTGCTCGTCCAATAGGCTTGTTTCCACTATGAAAGAAATATTCAAAAACTGATTTACTCTAAAATAATTCATAATTTCAGATGCCTTTACACTAATATTTTTCTGCAGTTCGTATTATTTGATTTTTAATTGGAATTCAAATGATAATTAGTCACTCAGTCGGCATTGCACGCGATGACGTCAAAGTGTGTTATTCCCATACAAACTCTATGAAGAAAAGCGTTTTGACAGTTGATAAAAAGTACGTCAACGATTGGTGGTGTCAACTACCATATTGAGCTACCTACCGTGACACTTACTCATGGGTGCACTATGTCGTTTTCATAGTTATTTTTTTATAGTTGCCAATACGTGTGCAAAGTTTCAAATTAATGCGATTTCTGGAAGTTGATTAAAATTGAGCTCAAAGACTCCGTTACATGCCTACATACATACAGCCCGAACTAATAAAAGCGTTTTAAAAAAACTATATTTTCTCCCGTCTAATTATTGGACTTAATAAACTCGTTTGTTCTAGTGGCCCCACCCCCAAAAGCGTCCAAACGCCAGACGCCGCCGCAGCAGCAGCCACAACAGCAAACACCACCACACACACTCAACTCCGACCTGTTCGGATCCACACCTTTCTCACCACCACAGACCATGCCCCAAATGTCAAGCCCGTTCGCACCACCCAACAAACCGAATTATGACATCAGCGATTTCAACCTACAAACATCGGTTTTCAACAACACTACGTCGTTCACGAACGATCTGAGCGGCTACGACCCGTTTGACACGCAAAAAACCGGCAACATTTTCGGCAACAGTTTCGGCAATTCGTTCAACGGCTTCGGGAATCTGAGCGAGAAGCAGACGGTTGAGCTCGACAGCAGTTTCAACGGATTTTTAGACAAAACTATTTCGGAAATGAAGGTTAGTTACGATAAGTTTTTTGAAAAACGATAGTTTTTTTTTAAATATGCAATAAGTTCAAGGCACGCGTAGTTTGTTTTGAGAATGCCACTTTTTCTTAAAAACTTGTATCAAATACCTATAATAAAACCGTTTCTTCCTTTCTTTCAATTAAATTAGGTGTCATAGTACTTATTTTTATGAGAAATAATACAGTGACATATTTATTCAATTCTAGGTTGAAGATTGGTAAGTTTACCGGAATAATAGCCAACACATTGTGAATGCAAATACCATTCTTTAAAATGAAAATAAAATGTGTTGCGTGCTTTTTGTTCTCATATTGTCAAGAATAATATGTATTGTGTTTGTTCGTTTTGCATATTAACATGAAGGGTTAAATAACTAAAAGTTTTTCGTACTGCAAATTAAAATATGAGTGTGCGTTTGTTAACTACGCTTAATAAGGGATCTTTGTTAAGGCTTATTTGCAATTTTTTATATATACTTACTTTTGTTTATTTTCAGGATGGATTCAGCCGGGGGATCACCTTTGGAAACGACGATTTTTCAATAGATAACCTCGATCCCCTGAAGAAGAATTAAGAAAAAGTTTATTTTATCATAAAATAAATTTTATATTAGGTAATAATCTAGATAATAACTACTACTGTGAGAGAATGAAATCTCGTATTTATTCACACAACAATAATTAATGTAAATGCAATAAAATATTATTTTGAATTTACTATTACGATTTGATATAATTATTATGAGTAAATATAGTTTTTAAGAGTTGTGTGAATCGAAACGATTTTTGCAAAGTATTTTGGAAAGCTCATGTGTTGCCATGTTATTGGTTACAAATATAATATTTTTGATTAATTCGTGATAATAGATAATATTTTCTTATAAAGTATAATATTTTTCTACGTCTTCTCATGTAATCTCTTTGATCGGGAATCTCAAATACAAACCAGTAATGTGACAAGACATTGCTTATGTATATCGTTAAAAGTATATTAAATTCTGATATTTGGTAATATAATTCGCTCAATGTCATTCCACGAGTGCCTTTACGTACAATGATTCAATAAGTACCTATTAATATTGTGAAATTATTTTGATGACTAAAGAGACACTTAGTCTGCAGGGCGTCAATTGTGTGTGACACAAGTCCATGCAAAAATAAAACATTCCCATAAAAATGTATTAACCAATATTTTGGTAAGAAAATATATTCGCTAGATAAAAAAATACATCATGAAATGCGAGGACCAAAATTTTACCACGAAAAAGTTTGAAGATCACCTCATTGTTCTGTGATAATTCTCTTCATTTTGAGGGGCTTCAAATTACCAGAAAAAATCGCGACTGAATATAATCTAAAGACTTTTGGATGTAAATAAATTACAGTTAAGAACATTTACATTTACTAACGAATGGCATTGAAGCTATAGGGTCAACACATTCCATTTTACATCAGTTTACTTTTTTACCTTGTTACACACCAATATTGGTCCAATGAATTTTGAAAATAAAATTCTGTATGGTCTTAATAACTAAGTGCATGAACTAACTAAATATACATATACCTAAAGCAGGTTTTTTGAATGTACTTTACATTTTATATGAAATCTAAACGACTTGAATGATAAAAAAATGGTCTTATTGTATATTTTAAAATTATAACTATTATTACTCGCTTTTTGTTTATTTCTAATCGTGTATAAAGTAATAAACTGTTGTATTGTATCGAATGACGCGTTAGTGGAATATTGTTTTAGTATTGTGTACACTAATGTTACTTTAAGGCCAAAAGATATACATAATTGTGTATTTTCAATAAAATTTATGTTTATATTTTTAAAACTTTTTATTTTTCGGCATGTATATGCAAAGCATCTTGTGAGAGAGCTTCACACTTTCCTGTCTGCTTTCTAGCCAATTGAGCTCCTTTTTTATTCGTATCAGCCAATCAGCGTTATGTAATATGTCACTAGGTCTCCGGAGGCCGCCAACAGCACGTACAGATTTTTTTTTAAATAATTTAAACAACAAGCCGACGACAAAAACCGGTAGGTAGATTCCAACTGTCACATCACTACAACTGTCATCTGAATTGGAGATATTACGCAATATTTATCTATGTTTTACACGTTAAACGAAAGAATATGGGCTATGTTTCTTAATTCTCTCTTCTAAATTGATATTTTGTGACTTTTAATATGATATTGAGGTGGTATTATCACCATAATGTAAGAAAAAGAGTAAGATTCTCCGTTCGATATTCCCAACTCCATTTCTTGAGCATTGCAATGTGAACCATCCTCGCAAATGTATTAGGTTAGGGCTTAGTTTGTAAGTAATATGTAGTTGTAAGAAAGTAGTTTTAAGAATTAAATAATTAGAAGAGTATAACTTAAGTTCAGGCTGTATAGTATTAACCTTTGCCTTTCCTTTTAGCGCACCAAAAAAGAAAAATGTCATCTGATCTGATTTGATATTGTTGCCGTCAATACCTACTTACTTTGATTGAATGGCTTTTATTTTGTGCGTTTTTACTGATTATTCTTAATGAAACAACAATTAATATGGCTTTTAGCACTTAATAAGTGAATTGGACATACCGCATCAGTATTAAGAGGAAATATCTCAGTATTATACGAATATGGTGGATCTCAGCGGCGGGCCAGATGGCCCTCTGGAACATGCATTTTCTAATTCAGTTTTCATCGTACCCGGAATTATAATCATCAGTTTATCTGGTAAGTAATGTTTATTGTACTATTGCGATCTACATTCTTATTTAAAACTTAGTAGAAGGCCAAATTTTGAGTTTCCTAGACGTATTTACGCAGCTCAAGTTGGGTTCGAAATCAGTTTTTGAATTTGTAAGCAATAGTAAAAAACCGAATCACGACTGTTAAATTCAAATTAGGTGGTTAATAAAATTAAACATGTTCCTACCTACATTTACTTGAATGGTACAAAATTATCAAGCTCTACTTTCCTACATATGTAATGCTTACTAGAGGTGGACGTTTTAAACCATAAACAGTTACTGCAACTATGTATCGACACAATACCCAAAAACTATGTATTGGTGTGCACTGAAATCGGAAATAACACGTTATTGCAATCAAATGTGTATCACTTAGTAATTTTAAACCTTTTTCCAATCACCATAACGTTTTAAAACTGTGTACGGTGCTAGTCCTAAGAAAGTCCTAAACCTGGATAAAGTATGAAGGAAAGTTCATGTATATATGTGGTACTTATTTTTTAAAACATATTTTATAACCAAAAAGACTGTATTTTCAACCGTATCGGTCTTCAAATATTTTTGAAAAATAGTATTGAACTGGTTTTGCAGTTATGAATAACATTTAGAGTAATTGTTTGTTAAGATATTCGTTTGAATATCTTTGTATTTACCGATAAATAGTTTCAGAAACCATTATCAAATACCAATAAATAGTTTCGGTTCGGTATGCGAAAAAGGCGTTATTACACAAGCCTACTACTTACTTAGGAATAAGACTGTGAAAAAAAACATTATTTTGATAAATCTCAAATTGAAACACCCTCATCATGAGCCCTAAAAACAGCTGGTAAGCTTCAACAGCTTGACGTATTTTGACTAGCCATAGCCTAGATTGAACCACAGTGATTAAACTATCTTATGAATAAAAAAACGCACTGACATTGGTCCACCTGCTTGGGTGCTATGATGCCACAGACACACATAGGGTTGCCACCTTTTTTTTTGCATATAAAGTACATTTGTTATTATAGGTACGAAAAAAAAGTATATGGTATCAAAATAAAGTACAATTTATTTTGCTTTATTATCATATTTAAAAACATATTCAACAAGTAATTATTCTTCCAAAGTATAATTATATTAATACTTACAACTAAGATTCAACTTCAAAATCACAACGAGACCAAATCATGCGAAATAAAGTATATTCATGTACTTTATTGTTCTCATAAAGTATAGAGTACCTACAATTGCCTAAAATAATGTACAATACTTTATTCTAAAGTATGGGTGGCAACCCTATACACACACACAAACAGAATAGTGGTCAAACTTATAACACTCCTCTTTCTCGTTAGGGGTTAACAAGCGAAAACCATGGTCAAAAGTGAAAACAAATAACCCATTGTCTTGGGTTGTTAACTGGTTGACAGATGCATGATGAATAAATTCCTTTGCAATAAACATGTGGTACAACAATTACAAACAACATTTTATTTTTTATTTTATTAACTTTTAGGAAACATGAAGTTTTAACAGTACATAACAAAATAGCTAATTAAAATAACACAAACCAATTATGTTTCCTCAGCTTAAATAATACACAGAGAAAACCAATTAAGAATTTGTTGAAAAGGTTAAAATAGGTGAAACTATAATATTATAAAAAAGATGTCAATGCCAAAGAAACAACATTATTCATTATTGGGACAAGTTATGAATTTCCTTTTTAAACTTAACAAAAGTTGATTGCAAAAATGTCAACTGACTGTAAATTATTATTATAGCTATGACAAGTATGACACAAAAAAGAGTTACCAGCGTACTTAGTCCTATAAAGTGGCACATGAAAAAGACACTTTATATTTATTGGAACATACTTTTAGAAAGTTTAGTTGTAAGAACCTATATCCTATGTTAGTATAATTTTAATTGAAATTAAGTTTTTTGATATATGGAATGGTAATAGCACACAATTCTTTATTTTCTGACTCAATCAATCTTGACCTAATGGCGCTCAGCAGTGTCTCAAAATCTTACTATGAAGTACTTCAGCTATTTTCTTTACTCTTCAGATATCAATAAAGATTTTTTTAATGTTGCTATGTTCAGCTCTATTTTAGCCACAGGCATTAAAATTAATAATTGCCATATATTAATTCCCCACTCGTTGACTAATGTCAAAGGTAGAACAATGTTTGCCCAAATGTTTTCTGTTTGCTTAGATTGAGGAATTGACGTAAAATATTCAAGGTTTTCAGAAACTTAAATAAATGACATCTCTGGATCTTTATCTGATGATTGATTTTTTTTTTGCTTCTGTCCCAAATATAAAATTGCCATGGACATGTTTAGAGTGACAGGAAAGGTAACGCAAAATTGCTTATCAAAACATATTGTTTAACTTTGTCTTATCTTTTACTGAAAAAAATCCCCAAATAAGGCATTAACACAAAACTTTTGTAGTTGGTACAAAAAAACATTTGAATTTAAAACGTTAAATTTTATTTAATCTATTACAATTAGCCTAATTAAAGTATAAAAACAGATAAACAAAATAAAAGGAAACAAGGAAAAAATGCGTTATAAATTTAATGTGTTGCATCCAAAATTTTATTTTTCCAAAATTTACCTTTTAAGCTTTTAAGTAATCAATCATCATAAATATCTACCATCTTTAAATTACATAGTTTGTTATTTGAATGTATATGATAAGAGGCACCTATTTAAACATTAACATAATAATCAGAAAACACTTGTATTTGTTTTAAATAATAATTTATTATTGTGTTGGGTCCATTCCATAAGCATAGCGTCAATAGTCGCCTTTTTTCTTAATATAAGATCCCTACTAATATTATAAGTGAGAAAGTCAGTTTGTTTGTTTGTCCTTCGTTCATGACACAGCGAAGCAATGTTACTACTCGAGCAAAGCTGTTGGTACAACCTAGTGTATAAAAAATTTTTGACCATATATTTTATTAATTATCAACTCTGTTTTCACACATTTCCTCTCCAGCCCTCAACTTTTATACTCATCACTCTTTGCGTCACGTGACTTCCATCTCTCTTCATCACGTCCATACCAAGCCAAACGATGGCCAATTATTTTCTGGTACTTCTTTCAATCAACGAAACAGAAATAGCTAAATAAAAATATTAAAAAAAATATTTTCGCACAACTAAGAGATCCATAAATTGTTAGTAAGCTTATACCTAGATGTGTTAGTACTTGCTTATATTCTACAAGTGAAAGAAAGTGTTATTTTAATAAGGTGACCGACAAACGGACAATTCCCGCTGTCAGCTAACGTAAAGTTTTCAACATACAAAGTAAAATGATAAAAACAAATTAATTTGACATTCACCTCATACTATCTTATCGTTTACAACTTAAACCTTCCGATTTCTACCGACCGCGTTTCGTTCACCACACTCTATTTCAATTGCATTGCTGATCGGTGCTCACGTAAAAAATATGGCTGACGACGCGCCCGTGAATCTTGAGGATATGGACCTCAATGATTACAGCCCCGAGGACCTAATGGCGGCTAGGCAGAAGATATTCGAAATGCTAGAGAGTTCTGATTATTCTGAGGAGGAAAAAGAGAGTCTACGGATGATGCTTGGCGGAGGGATGCCTCTTGGCGGGTTTGGTGGTGCGTACGGGACCCTCCTGGCGTTAGGATTGGCTCTGCTCGTGTTTTCTATCATCTGTGAGTATGTATTTCACGTGATTAGTAACTTTTCGAAATGTAATTTTCTTGACAGTTAGCCTGGTCTTGGTACGGCAATGATCTTAAGAAAAACTAAATTACGACTGTATTTTTGAAAAAAATGGCTTTGGTTTCATAAGTCTGTTTAATAAAGAGTTGTAGGCTTGTTTTATTAACGTTGAAATTTTAAAGTTTTAACTTCGAGATTTCAAGATCTCTCCGGCTTACGGAAATCGAGAATAAAATCTTATTTTTAAGCCTCGACAAGTTTCCCACCTTTTATTTTTGTGTGTGTCTAACTGTGGCATCGTACTCTCGAATGGATGGACCGTTTTCAGTGCGGTTTTTTATGTATTTGAAAGTTAATTTACTCACGGTGGTTCTTAGCTATGGCTCGTCAACATCCGTCCAACCGTTGAAACTTACCAGCAGTTTTCTTGGCCCATGTCGCAAGTTTTGACGTGACAACGTCTTATAAATTGGTTTGCCGGGTGACACTTCAAGAAACTGCGTTACGCTCCGCTCACGTTCCGCGCTCACAATGAGAGCGAGTGAGAGGCACGCGTCCCTTCGACTCGGGCATGGTTAGCCCGCCTAAGAGCGAGTGAGACAGACATAAAAAGTGAAAGGCACGCGTCCCTTCCACTCGAGCACAGTTAACCCGCCTAAGAGCGAGAGAGACAGAGCGAGAGAGAGAGAGTGAGAGAGATAGGCATATACACCGGTTCATGTTATACGAATGAATATTCACATTAAAATTATTTTCACCACTCAAAGTCGTTGTCACGTAAAACTTTCGCCCGTATACCGACTTTTTACTTTGGTTTACATCAATATAAATTAAACGGCTTCTAAAATCCTGCCGGCTGCAAGTAAACCCAGCCCTTATTTCCAAAATATGTTACCCATATCTGCACTTAGCTACTATCACTCGAAAATTATGTCAACGTTATCTTGAAAAAAGTAAATTAATGTTATCACCAAAATACAGCCAAGTCGCGATTGACACGTCAGTTTAAATTGCGTAAACAAACTGAGATATAAGATTATTTGGTTCCAATACGTTTGGTGATGGATACTGGTTGCATTCTTTTTATTGGAAGTCAAGTTTAACCGGCCAAGTGTAAGTCTGGTTCGCGAAATACACGTTGACAGCTGAAAAGCGACTATTACACAGTGGGCTAATTCTGTTAATCAATCGTAAGAAAATCAATTACGATTGATCAAATCAATAACGATTGATTAACGAAACGATTGGTTGGAGTTTAAGAGTTAGTTAGCTAACTGCTTTAGGAACAGAATAAGCAAGAAATAACTTGGGACAAAGCATAACCTGTCCGGGGAATTGCGGTGAATGCCTGTGGCCTCTCGGTCTACGGTGAACCCGCCACGTCCCCGACTCACATGGCACCGATGGGCACCGTCAGGTTTTTGTGGGTAGGCGGGTTCTTTCTCAGAGGCCTGGAGTCCCACATAACCCCAAGCTGCCTCCGCAGCTGGTTGGTATGGCGTAACAACATTTCCCTGAAGTTAAAAAAAAAGAAAAAAAGAAAGCATAACCTGTTGTTTGATATGTTATGATTTAGAAGCCTACTTTGTTGTTTTCAAAAACAATCAAGTAACCCTTTACAGCGAGCAGGAACAAAAAAGAACCACTTCAGAATCATTGTCATGTCTTAGCCGAAAAACGAATATTCGATCACATGTATGCAGTCAGCAAGCAGGATAACTCATGAAATTTCTATGTTCTTTCGCTCTCGTAGTCCAGTGAGATGGCAATCGTAGAAAGTGAAGGAGACCAATTGCTTAAATTTGCACGCTGCTTAACTAGATATACTTCAGCCTTCTGACATAAAGGAATAGTCAGAAGGTTCTTAGGATGTGCAAGATTCTGCAAAAACTCGACCTCACACAACTCGACCACTGACAACTTGACCCCGACAACTCGACCACCGACAACTCGACCACCGACAACTCGACCACCGACAACTCGACCATGACAACTCGACCCCTACAACTCGACTACGAAAACTCGATCACCGACAACTCGACCACCGACTACTTGACCACCGACAACTCGACCACCGACATTTCGACCACCGATAGCTCCACCACGATAACTCGACCACCGACAACTCGACCAACGACAACTCGACCACGACAACTCGACCAACGACAACTCGACCACGACAACTCGACAACCGACAACACGACCACAACAACAAGACCACGACAACTCGACCACCGACAACTCGACCCCAGATAACTCTACACCAAATAACTTGACCACGACAACCCGACCCAAGACAACTCGGCCACGACAACTGAACCCCAGACCACTCGACCACGACAACTCAACCCCAGACAACTTGACCACCGACAACTTGACCACCGACAACTCGACCACAACAACTCTACACCAGACAACTCGACCCCACACAACTCGACCACCGAGACCACGACAACTCGACCACGAACAACACGAACTCGACAACTCTACTACCGACAACTCGACCACCGACAACTTGACCCACCGACAACTCGACCCCTGACAACTCGACCACGACAACTCTACACCAGACAACTTGACCCCAGGTTGTGTTGTCGGTGTTGAGTTGTCATAGGATTGAGTTGTCTTGGGATCGAGTTGTCCGGGGTCGATCTGTCGTGATATCGATGTGGAACTAAAGAAAGTGCAGTAAGACAACTTTTGAATAATCATCATCAGCAGAAAAACGATGACGCTGAACATAGGCCTCTTCATAAACTTTCAAGTCGAGCGGTTCCTGATTTCAATAAGAAGCTGACGATGCTGACGATGCCCTAAAGCTGGGCTTTTTAACAAATGGTCTCTAGTCTAGAACTTTCTACTCCAATGGCCATCAGTTCTCCAAGCTATGTGTCCTGGCTAAAATGGCTGAAGTCTCCGTGTGTCAAAACAACGGAGGAAACAGCAAAATAAGTATATTTCTGGAACAACATTCCATGAACCCAGAAGATATAAATAACGTAACTCTCCGAAGAATCTGGAAATTAGCTGGGCTGCCACAATAGATCAACATAGTCAAGGTGGCAATTTAAGTTCAAAAGACAATATGTAAAAGTAGGTGCCCAGTTGAAGGAAAAGACGTTGGTGTTGCTTTGAGGTGTTTACTGTGCGCTGGTCGCGAAAAAAGAGCTACATTACATCGATGAAATAATATATATAGAATCAGCGAGCCCAGCGCCATCTATTTAAATTGGTTTGAACTTATTATCCTTTCAAGTGTAGTGATGCTATTCTTGGTTAATGAACAAGCCATCTTAATGCACTGAAGGTTGGATAGATGGCGCTGTCTTTAACATCTTGGCCCCTATAGCTAGCTATAACATGATTCGGTTTTCTAATACATAACTAGATAAAGAATTGAGTCTAATATATCTACGTTACAGTAAATGCCTAGGTAATTATGTAAGACTATGTTATAGTAACTGTCTAGGTACTTAAGTGCTTATAGCTTTACTTTATCGAGGCTATTTATACAGGAGCCTGTATTCCATTGATAGGTTAGTCTAGGTAAGAAGTTAATAATTAATTTTCTCTCGTTAAATCTATCTCGTTTAAATAAGTAGTATTTTACCTACCTACTGTACATAGGTATTCTATTTTAAATTAAACAACAGACGCAACTAATCTTTATTTGATTGACCAACATTTTGAAATTAGGTACCTACTTAATATTAATAAACTTATGCTATTTGATTTATATCATGAAATTACTTAATCATCATGAACTTAATCTATGCCGTTATGCGGAAGTGTACATATATTGTTGAAAGCGCGTTTTATTATTCCTCGTTGCGTCTTGATAGTCGCCACCCGGGTGATGTCATCACGCCCGTCGTGGCAGTCGATGATGCGCCCCAGGCGCCAGTAGCACGGTGGCAGCCTGTTGTCCTTCACCAGTACCACGGAGCCGACGCTGAGGCTCGGTCCCTTCGCGGCGCGCCACCTTGTGCGCTGCTGAAGAAGCCCAATGTAGTCCCTGGACCATCTGGTCCAGAAGTTCTGGTACATCTGTTGAATTTGTTGGAAGTGGTTTAGCTTGGTTGATGGGACGTCCTGGTAATCGTAGTCAGGGAGACCTGTTGGCGACCTTCCGATCAGGAAGTGAGCTGGCGTGAGGATAGGAATTTCATCGGAATCAGAGCAGGGTATAGGGCAAAGTGGACGAGAATTAAGCACTCCCTCTATTTGAATAAGATAAGTTAACATTTCTTCGTATGTCAATAAAGCTTTACCTACTATTCGTTTTAGATGGTATTTACAGCTTTTGACAGCAGCCTCGTGAAGGCCCCCCATGTGTGGCGAATATGCTACTAAGAACTTCCAAATGATACCTTCATTTGCACTATAGGTTATTACGTCATTGGAATAGGTATCTAAAAATTGGTACAATTCATCTAGTTCATTTTTTGCCCCAGTAAAAGTAGTTGCATTATCACTTACCAGTACGCGAGGTTTACCTCTTCGAGCAATAAATCTACGTATCATTGATATAAACGCCTTGGATTCCAGACTCGAAATTAACTCAATGTGGATTGCCTTAGTACTGAAACATACAAATATACATATGTAGCACTTATAACATTTATAACCACGACCCCTCCGATCGCGTAATGTGAAAGGGCCTGCATAATCGATTCCCGTAGTCCAGAATGGCGGTGAGGGTGTTACCCTGGCCGCTGGTAGGTTACCCATGATAGGTACCGATGATTTTGGACTAACCTTAAAACATTTTACACATTGATGTACTATTTTATTCACTAAACTTTTTCCGCGTATTGGCCATAACCTTTCTCGTAATGTTGATAATAATAACTGCGGCCCGGCGTGAAGTAAGCGCTCGTGTTCATTTCGCACTATTAGTTTTGTTAGTGTGTGTTTATTATGCATAATTATTGGGTGTTTTTTGTCGTAATCATAGCTTGAGTTAGATAATCGACCGCCTACTCGCATTAATCCGTCCTGAATAAATGGTTTCAGATCTAATAAGTTAGAACTTTTAGGTATTTGTTTATTTTTGGTTAATAAGCTGTATTCGATGGGGAATGATTCTATCTGCGAAAAACGAATTAATTTGTATAACGAATTATTTATTTCGTTTACTGATAAAGGGCCACTATATTTATTGTGTGGCTGTCTCATATTGTGAATGAATCTCAACATGTATGCAAATATTCTAATTAATTTTTTATCACTCGAATATCTCTCAAATAATGTATTTATAAATAAATTGTTTTGTGATACTATTGTCGCGTTAAAACTCGTTTCTATGTTGTATTCCTTTAACTGGGCACCTCCCCCTACATTGTGGTTTATTATTTCGGTTTTACATACGTCAGTCCGTTGTGATTCGATGTGTGGCCAATTTTCCCGTGGGCTTCGAAGCCATGCGGGACCCTGCCACCAGAGGGCACTCTTGGCGAGGCCCGTGGAGGATAGCCCTCGAGTTATTAAGTCTGCCGGGTTGTCTTCGGAACTCACCCAGTGCCAAATAGCTCTTTCGGTTAATTTATTTATTTCTTCTACGCGGTTCTTTATAAAACATTGTAAGTTGCCTGTTCTATTTTTTATCCACGCTAGAACTATTGTTGAATCGGACCATAAAAAAGTTTGTGTATTTTTATAGTTTATCGCATTATGTACTCTGTTATACAGGGTAGCAAGTAAAACCGCTGCGCGCAACTCAAGTCGCGGTATTGTTTCTTTTCGCGCAATTCTAGATTTTGAACATAATAATCGAACTTGAATATTTTTATCGCTGTCTATGGATCGTATGTATATAGCTGCCCCGTAAGCAGTCAGTGAACTGTCAGCAAACCCGTGTATTTGTATTTCGACAGGTTTGTTGATTATTACATTGCGTGGTAATATTAGTGACTTTAAATTTAAAATATTACTGTAAAAAGATTCCCACTCGTCGCGTAATGACTTCGGTAATGACTCATCCCATTCAGCGCGATCCATAAATAATCTTTGAATGAAAAGTTTACCTATTATGAGGACCGGGGTGAGTAATCCCAGTGGGTCAAAAACAGATGATAAAATTGACAACACCTTTCGTTTCGTTAATGTATTTTCATTCTGTACCTCTTTTGGAGTGAACATAAGATTATCGGTATTTTGGCACCAAGCGAGACCGAGTACTTTGCTCGATTTATCCCCAATTGTTATCGGTGATTGGTTAGTAATAATTTCGTTTTCTGTACTCACTGCGTTAAGCACTGTTTGAGAATTCGATCTCCATTTGCGTAATTTGAAATTTGCACTTGACAAGATATAATTTATTTGATTTATAATCTCTGCTACTTCGTTTTCATCGTTACCCCCATAAATCAGGTCATCCATATAGAAGCTATTTTTGATTGCTATTGCTGCGTCGGGGAATTTAGGATTAAAGTCTTGTGCGAGTTGTAATAAGCAACGCGTCGCTAGGTAAGGTGCGCTCCTCAGTCCGAAACTTAACGTAGTGAGTACATACACACCTATGGGTTCGTTTGGCTGTTCGCGCCATAAAATGCATTGTAATTGTCTTTGACTGGGGTTAATATAAATCATGCGATACATTTTTTCTACGTCCGCGCATACAACAATTGAATTTGTTCGAAATCGTATTAAAATATTTATCAACTCGTCCTGGTGTATACTACCTTTATATTGAATGTCGTTTAATGATAGACCTGAATCGGTTTGAGATGACGCATCATAAACTATTCGCAATGGCGTGGTAGGGTTTTCGTTATTAACGACCGCATGATGGGGTAAAAAATTACACAGACCTTCTGGCGGGGTTTCTAGTTTCGTCATGTGGCCTGTTTGTTCAATTTCGCGCATTACACTTACATAACGTTCTTTAAATACTGGATTACGAACAAATTTCGACTCTAAAATTTTAAATCGTTTATAGGCGATATGCCGTGACTTTCCTAAGGATGCTGGGTCCTTTTTAAAGGGAATTGTCACAATGAATTTACCATCAGAAGTTCGTGAGTGGGTACTAAATATTTCCTCACATTGAGTTTTTTCATCATGTGATAAATTCCTGCATTCGCGCTTTTCCCCGTCCCATATGCTGTCGTGAATACGATCACCCGTTACAAAGTTACATTTAGTTGATTTTGTAGGCCCATATTGAATTATAGGACCGGATACCACCCAACCAAACCTCGTTTTTTGTAAAGTGGGTAGCCCGGTGCCTAGTTTGTGTTGGCCGATACATAAAATGTTATAAAATTGCTCGGCGCCTAAAATCATGTCAATCTCGCTCGCTTCATGAAAGTTTTCGTCGGCTAACTGATAAGTCGGCGGAATTTTTATATTTTCGATATTATGTAACTTCGGTATGTTACATAATTTTGGTACAATAAGACATGAAACTTCGGTTGAATAGGAATTGTCCTTGCTTTGAATCGTTAGGTTACAAAAATATTTAATTTCAGTTGAACAATCATTAAATCCTCGGACCTCCATCTTTATCGGATATTTTCGTAATTTTAGAATATCATACGCTCGCTGCGTTAAAAAATTCGATTGTGAGCCCGAATCTAATAGCATTCTAAACCTATGTATTTGATTATCACTTCCCCGTATATCGACTAATACGGTGGATAAAATTATCGATTTGTTATCGAAATTTTCGTTATTCGGCTGAGTAAACATTGTGTTCACTACGGGCTTCGGATTCGGTTGTAGTAGTGATTCTACTAAACTGTTAGGAATCGACTGAGTTTGTTGTTGATTGAATGATATTAATTTATTATCGTGTAGGGTACTTTCGGTGCCTACTCGACGCGTTCGTGCGGGATCGTGTAGCAACGTATGATGCTTACCCCCGCATGTACGACATTTACTAGCTCGGCAAGTGTGTATCGTATGATTTGAACTAAAACAGTTAAGGCACAGCCGCAACTTTTTAACAAGGCGCGTGCGTGCTTCGATATCTAGCGATTTAAATTTCGAACACTGATTAATAAAATGGTTTTCGGTACAATGAGGACATCGATTATTAAAAGCAGGCTTACCTTTCGCAATCGGCTGAGTCGTGGTTACCAGTGTTTTCCTCTCGGAGGTCAAGTTAGCCTCGGTTGGCTGACTTGAACTGGTGGAATTCAAGGTGTCTAGTAGATCAGCTCGCGTTCGCAGAAAAGACTTGAAGTCCTGCAATGTGGGCAATTCCTTTGAGCCAACTTTTTCCTCCCATTTTCGTTTTAAATAGGGGTCAAGCTTGGAAGATAGAAAAAATATTATTAATAGATCCCAGTTTTCTATGTCAATATCTAAGGCTTTTATAGTTCGTAAATGCTTCGACATGTTATCGACTAAGCTCCTTAACGCCTCGGACGTATAAGGAACTGCCTCAATATTGAATAAGGCCCTCAAATGATTGTTAATGATACTTCTAGGATTATTGTATCGTTCGCACAGTAATTTCCAGGCTAAATCGTAACTTTCCTCGTTGTATTCCAATGACGCAACTACCTCCAGCGCACTACCCTTCAAACAAGTTCTCAAGTATTTATATTTTTGTATAGATTTTAAATTGCTCTGATTAATAATAGCATTGAAAGTATCACGAAATTCTATCCACTGTTTTACATCCCCTTCAAAACTTGGTAAATTGATATCTGGGAATTTTATACACTCACTACTGTCTGACTTACTGTTTTCAGGATTGCGAGGCGAGCTTGGCTCTGAAGGTTTTGCCTGTGAGAGTAGTATGGTGGCGGTGGATAACGCCGTGTAATATTCACTCTCAAACCTTTCCCTCTCCTCCAACTGTACTTCGTAGCAACTGCTTATTACTTCTATTCTATCCTGGATTTTTTCAAATTCTTTAAAAGTTAATTTTAACTTATCGGTTCGTGATTCTAAATTTATTAACTTGTCTGATGGTAATACGCTTCCTGCAGTTAATGTTTCTAGAAATTTTTTAAATAGTGTTAGCTTCCCCTTAATGACTCCCCGTTTATGTTGCAAATTTCTTAAAGTTTTCGATTCGAATTCATCATCAGATTTGTGCTCTGAATTCTCGTTAGAGGATGCCATAATTTATTTGGAAATGAGGAGAGAAAAAAGATAGTACGAAATAGCTAAATTGAGGAGTTATCGGGAAATTCGATAGGAAATTGCCAACTCACGTGATCGTTTGGTATACTTATTAGGTCTCCCCGTTGATGCTGCGATCCCTCGGTTGATTTTCGATGATTCTGGTCTCGTGCACCTCCCGGGTCCAACCTTGTGTGATGGTCAAATCGTTGAAAATCGGTTGAAATTATGTGCCATCCACATTGGTTTTTGCGATTTCTCGTTATTCCTTCACTGGATGCAACCTCTTCTTCGTATATTTCTTGAATTCGGATGCCCTTTCGCCCACCTCGTGTGGTGTGCCAGCACGTGCCTGTATGCAGCTGTGAATCAATGGCCACTTCCCGGCTGCCGATCCACGCACGCTGGGCTCGCTGATACGCAGAATGAATACCAGTATTCCTGAAATTACGCTGGAACTGATAACTCGCGTTAATTAAACTTTTTAAAACGAATCACGTCGGGGTCACCACAATGTAAAAGTAGGTGCCCAGTTGAAGGAAAAGACGTTGGTGTTGCTTTGAGGTGTTTACTGTGCGCTGGTCGCGAAAAAAGAGCTACATTACATCGATGAAATAATATATATAGAATCAGCGAGCCCAGCGCCATCTATTTAAATTGGTTTGAACTTATTATCCTTTCAAGTGTAGTGATGCTATTCTTGGTTAATGAACAAGCCATCTTAATGCACTGAAGGTTGGATAGATGGCGCTGTCTTTAACACCTGCCCATTTCCACTGAAGCTGACTTTATCCCCTGGGGGCCCTGGGCTATGGTAACATTGATTCGTCTTTACGTATCTCCTTATTCCTGATAAGCGTACTTTAAACAAAGTTACCACCCAATAGTTTAAGTAACACGTAATTCAAACAGATATACTCGTAACGTTGCATTCGTCGCGATAATTTATCGATAATACTAGTTTATCATCAAAGGTGCTGACTTAATAACGTGTGGTAAGCATTAATTGATAAATAAGTTACATTTTCTTTGCAAAAAGTGACCAACTTATGATAAATGCTTCATGGAGCAAACTTAAGGTCAAGTTTATATTTAGAATCGGTCATCTGCCATTCTCCATACAATCATAAGTCGTTCGTATTTAATTTAAATGATTAGCATTTCCTATTTGTTTAAAGAGCCATAGTTTTGTATCCGATCTAAACATTGGATTGGAACAATATTATCTTTGCCACATTTCGAGGCATATCTCAATTCTCAATGCAACAAAATAATCGTTGATATACAAATTTAGCTCCTCTAGGCTCTAACCTCAAATCTAATTTTAAACTGTATTCTGTTTCCATTCAGTCACAAGTGTGATTTCAAGCGACACAACATCTTATTGAAGTTTTGCGCTTGGTAAATGTTTTTGTTTGCTTTGAAAGTGTTCTGTAAACGATTATCACTCTAAAAGAGTTACTTGAACTATTAAAATAAGATTACAACTGTAGATGATTAACTTTAGTTATGTACACTACATCGATTCTTATTCGAAAAGATAAGTGTACCTTTTCAAAAGTCAAAAAAATTATATAACCTGTAAGCTTCAAAAGTTTATATTTAAAACCAAACCGTCTATTCTCCCGCCATAACAGAAAATGGCGGAGCCTCAGGTCGTCAACCTCGGCAGTGTTGTCAGCGAGAAGATACGAGAATCCATAGAGAATATGGACATTTTAACGGTTTTACAAAAGATGGTGGCGCAAACACCAGAAGACGAGGAATCGGAGGAAATTAGAGAGAAACTCAGTGGTGTTTTGGAAAGATACAATGAGATGTCCACCGAGGAACAGTCTATGTTCGCCAGCCAGATTAAGAATGGGCTAGCCAATAAGATTGCTATGAAGTTACAAGACCCTGAGGCTTTGAAGATAGATGGTCTTCAAGAGGCTATTAGAGAGGCCGTGGTGTATCAGCTGTTTTTGGTAGGAGCGGCGGCCGTCATCATTCTTTTGTTGATTGGTATGTCTTTGTGGTCGTTAAGGGTTATGAGAGGATTTATTTATTTTATAAGGACAACGAAGAAAGCATACACGACACATACACTGATCATTATGGGTCATTTTCGAGTGTTGCCTTACTTACAGGCTGCCACGGCATGCACAGATAACATTGTTGAAAATAGACTATGGGCTAATTTTTCAATCGACAGATAAACTATTATCTGGAGGACTGGTAAATATGAACCGACCTGATTTAAGCTTTCATTGGATTTGACTTTTACATGCAATGACAACTTTTAAAATCAACCATCTTTGAATTATGTTTAAATATTAGCATTAAATGACTATAGAAAAAACAGGGCCTAAATATGTATATTTATTATTTACAATGACAAAAACATTTTTTTAAGTTTTAATTCTTTTGAAGATTATTAAAACGGCGTATAAGTAGGAGTATAATAAAACATATGTGTCCTTTGATATTGAAATACTCTTTACTATTTTAAGTAAAAACTCCTGGAGCACCCATTTTAGCTCTTTTCATTTTACTTAAAGCAGAGATACCTTTACCTGAAAGTAGAGCTTGACGATTTTCGTTTTGGTACCTGTATGATTATTATAAAAATGACAAAAAATATTTGGAGAGTTTTAACTCCATAATTTTGCTGTACCTTTGTGTTGTTCTTAATTCTATGAGAGCCATGTCAAACCAGGAATATCTTCTATCTATCTAAAATATTTTACCAATACTATCCTACATTGACCGTGATGAACATAGGCTATAATGTAATGTGAGTGAAAAATAATTGTCCGCCCGTGCGAAGCCGGGTCAGGACGCTAGTGTAAAATAAATCTCATACGTATATCGTAAACCGATAAGCGATAAAGGAAATTAATGATAATTATCCTAATACTTATCCAGAGTGATATAAATTTTGAACTTACTGCATACTTAATAAGAATACTTGTTGATATAACGGTAGCAAAATGAAATACTACCTTGAAAGCGATGTTTGATAATACGATATAAATTTTCATGTATTCTAGTATCCATTTTTTTTCCATTGCAGTTTTCTTCGGCTACAAACTCTACAAATCGATAAAAGAAAAAGAAAAGAAGAAGGAAGAAAAGAAAAAAGCGAAACAAATGAAGAAGAAGAAGTAAAACAGGGCCTGATACTGGAGAATACGGATTCACAAAGCGCTGACTTTTATTTTTTACAAAATTTAAGAATTTGTTACCGAGAAAGTCTGTATTGTACCTTTACACTCGTCAGACGACGCTATCATCGAATTAATTAAAAAATGTAAAAAAAATCAATTATAGATTACTTGCAGTAAAATAAAAGTCAGTGTGTTGAACATATAAAATGCATTTTCAATAAAAATTAAGAGTAAAATTATTAAGAAATGACAGCATCGCGAGATTAATATAACTCGGACATACGCAACAAATAAATTAATTTGAATGTGGCTTTGAAGATGCATTTTAAATAAGTCTCCCGAAAGTCTAGAAATTTATGCATTTTCATTTCGTAAGTGAATGTAGGTAGCAAATACATAGCAGTGACGTCACAATATCTAATCACTCTTTTAGGTTATTGCCAGATTAATAAATAACTTACAGGCAATGGAAAAAAAACTTATGGTGTGTGTGATATATTAATTAACAAAAATGATAAAAATCAGTAGTAACCCATTGCATTTGCATGCGAATTCCTGTAGCCTAACATGTGACTCAAATTGTAACTAATGTCTATTTATACCATGTTGGATGCAAATAAGGAATTATTATTATTATTGAACCACAAAAGGAGGAATTTCGAATTCGAAAATTCTAAGAATATTCTGTTTCGTTTACCGTGGCTTGAAGTGTAAATGATACAGTGGCGTCACTTTAGTTAAGAGTAGTTCTAATATGGTTATTGTTCATACATCTTTTTCTGTGTACGCGTGTTATTTATTTGTTTTAAAATGTTTTAATTTGAGATAATTAGACCGACACAGCCATACATTGGCAAAAAAAATGTATTGAGGTATTTTTGTTCCCCAAAATTTTAACTAACGCCATCTAGCAAATAACACGGAACTAACTAAAGTGGTCATTGCATAAAATAGATAAAGTTTATTTCCAAATAAATAGTCCTTTTCTTATTCTAATACCAAATACTGACGCACAAACATGTCAATTTGTTTTTGTGACTGGCAATTCTAAGACTTTATTTTAGCATTGTTTTAGTTAAATCTTGTTATTAATTTGTAAATGCTTTACTTAAATGGGGTTTACTGTTAGAAGAATGACATGTGCATAGTTTTCTGGGTGCCAAAGTGAAATCGACTGATCTAAATGAATACAGTTACAGGAAAAGTCGTGCTAGTTCCGTTAAGGGCGTGGACTCATCATTTCTGACATATGTCACTGTGAAACATCTTATCCTAAACTTAACCGTTTTCGAGATTTTCGACTTAATCTTTTTTATTGTAAATTGCCGATTATTAGGCTGCTAAATTGAATTTTGTTTATTTTTAATGTCTTATTATTATATTGCATTTTTCATGCGTTATAATAAGATGCTCTGGACGTCAATCATTTAAATAGTGGGTAACTTAATTGAATAGTCCGTATTAGGCAAGTGAAAGTTAAGAAATTTTAAAAATTATTAGAAATTTTATTTTTCTCGGAGGGATATCTAAAAAAAATATTATGACAGTTGTTCGGCACGTGTTTTAAAAAATCTTCGTTTCGTCAAAAATTATGTCGAAAATCTCGAAATCGGTTAAGTTTAGGATAGGGTGTTTCATAGTAGAATATGTCAGAAATGATGAGTACTCCAAGCCCAGAACGGATCAAGCACTTTTCCTGTAACCCTGTATAGGTAAATATTTCGTAGTTATTTACTTATGTGTGTATCTGTAGCGTTATATGAATTTAGTGATATGTATAACTACTCTTTGAAAAGAATAGCCAGGAAAACTACTGATATGTCTCTAAAAAGTTTAAAAAAGTCATGATGTAGTTAAAAAAAACATTAGTTCGTTTTGTAACATTTTTTCCTGGCTGATCTATACATTCCTAATATCAAAAATGCGTCCCGTTGTTTTTTTCTTGTTGGCTATGTTCATTCCATATTATTTTATGTAAGGTGTGTTGTTCTGTTTTAAAATATAATTTATTTTTACATGATTTCCTTGTTTTATTGTGCCTATTAACACCTATTATGAAAAAAATAAAAAACAATTGTTTTCCGTCGAATTCTGACCCCAAAACTGTCAAGTGTAAAAGTAATTTTTCATCATTCAGAAATAAGTAGCTTTGGGTAGGTAATAAGTCTGAATTAAACAAAATCGGAAATACCTCGGAAGTATGCCCCAATTTTAACCTCTTCTTTGAAATAACCCAGTATATAATTCGCTTGTTATACCTAATACAGGCTGAATTTCTTATTTCACATATGTTATTCAATAATGTTATATTATTTCAACAACAGTCAATCAAATACCATTTTAGAAAAATGTGGTTGAAATATTTTTACCAAAAGTGTCAACCCTAGTTCGATTGTCGCTCGGTCTCACGTCACGTAGTCTCGCGCAGCTGCAAAGCAATAGTGACTTTACACTCAGAGCTTTAGGTGCATTTTTGTACGCGGCAGAAAAAGTAGTCTATTAACGCTGTAGGTATCGAAATTTTTCTATGGAGTGATCTGTTACGTAGTAACTATTTAGTAATCTGTGGTATAGGTAGGTTACATTATAAAGATGGTAGTTATAATGCTTAAAAACGAAGTTATCGACCTAGTTACCAAGGTGTGGCAATTTTGAGAATTAATGAATTTAAAAATAAAAATTGAGACCAATAAATCTCAAACCTAATGAAAAAACTAAAATAAAAAAAATATTAAATCATTTAAAATTGATCCAGTTAGTATTATTTTTATATCATTGAGAAAGTAGAAATGACGTCTTCTACACAAAGTGTGTATGTAATATCTTGTTAGAAACGGTGCCGTGTCCTATCAAAAATAATAACAAAGTTTTGACTCGCTTCTTAGGAATTATCTAACACTGTCGGGGCCTGGTACCCACGGCTTCAATATTTTGACCTCAAAAAGCGTATGATGGTGATTGTTTATTTGTACAAAAGAAATGTAATTGAGACTAAATTGTAGTAATAAAATAAAACCACACTATAAGCGATTTAAAAACATTTATTTATTTGCAACTTTCAGATCTGAAATTGTAAATCAGAGACAATAATATTACAACATGTATATTTTTTTATAAATCTCAAAGATGGCAATACAATTATAGATTTTTATTCACAAAAAAAACGCATGTCTTTTTTTACAGCAATTTTTTTACAAAATACTATTGAATTGATCTAATAGTTGCTTCTTGCAAAATATTTTTAGGCAAGAGACCAAAGTTATATTACCGCTTTACATTAAACTACAGAGATTATTAGTCTTTGGATATTTTACATAAACCTTCTTCAATTTAGATTCAAGTGTATCTTGTCAGGTGTTATTATTATTAATTGTTACATAGAAAAGCAATTTAAAACCATATAAACTAAGATACAAGTGAAAAATGGCAAATTAGGCCCTATAGTGGAATGGTTCTTATGCTATCTATTAAAAGACAATTCTTAAATCATTTACTTAGCTTATGAGCCAAATCACAAAGTTTTATAGCTTTTAAGAAAGTTTTTTCCGAAAAATTGAGGTTCAAAGGATAAATCGAAAATTAATTGCTGTCAAAATTTTATTTTTAAACCTTTTTATGGAAAATAGCAATGTGCGTTGCCTTAATTATTATTTTTTAATTCCGCCAATGTCACGTGTGTAGATAATTGCAAGGTTCAGATTGATCAATACACTTTTAACTTACTATTTTTGTTAATTTAAAATAGCAGTTATTACTAATTTGTGATATGGCTTACAAGTCACTGTTAAATTCAGTGACAGTTCAAAACCATGCCAGCTCAAGTTTTATATTAAATGCATTATTGATGTAAGTACCATACTTTATAAAGTTTCATCTTGTCATAAAGCAGGACAAACAGAAACTCGAAACAATATATGAATTACAACAATATATGAATTAAAACGGCTGAAAACGCTATACCACAATGTCAAACCTACCCCCTAAATGTAGGTACCCTTTTTCATACGCAAATAAATTTCATTTATTCATTCTTCATGACAAAGTTTTGGCAAAAAAAAAACAGCTAAAGTAAGCATCCAAATGTAACAATGCTTAGATGTACATCAACCAGCACACCATGCTAACCATTTTTGCTGAACATCATCCATATCGCAATCACTGGGGCGAGCACGAAAATTATCGTAACGTTTTCGTGTCGTCCAACGTCAGAAAATGACAGTTTCCCCATACAAATTGACAAGTTAACGATAGGTAAACGCTTCGAATACGTTATGATAGTTGTTCGTGCTCACTCCACTAATAAGATATCGCAGTGTTTGCTGTAATGTGCTGGCCATTGTACAACTATCGGTGAGGGTGGTGAACATTTATGTCTGAGGGAATATCATTCAGAACTTTAAACAAGTGGTGCTCTATGTCACGAAAAATCTATTTATGGTTAAAGGTAAGTTGCTATGTCAGTCACTGATGCACTAAGTTAACAGTATGCTACATGACTTGCAAATCACCTTACTTGTACTCCATGTCACTGAACGAAGGAATATTATTTTTTTTAATGGTACATTCTGTCACTAGTACGTCACGTTATAGGTACGCTCTGTCACTTCACTGGTACTCCATATCACTGAACAAGTCCTCCGGTACAAGTGGTACGTTCCGTCACTGGTACGCCACGCCACGCTACAGGTACGCCTAGTCACTGCAAATCACATTCACTGGTACTAGTTTTCACTGTACAAGTCATCCAATACCAGTGGTACGTCCTGTCACTGGTACTCGGTGTCACTGAACAGGTCGTCCCGTCACAGGTACGTCACATTCACTGGTACTCGGTGTCACTGAACAGGTCGTCCGGTACCAGCGGTACGTCCTGTCACTGGTACGCGACATCGGCGAGTGCAGCGGCGGTGATGCGTGCGCGCGGCAGTGCGAGCGCCAAGTTCTCTGCCTCAGACGCGTCCGACGTCGACTCCGAGTCGGAATCGCTGTCCGAGTCGTCCTTCTGTGGATGGATAGAATAAATAACATAAGTATATTATTTCTATAAGCTTATTCAATAAGCAAACGCGGACTGTTACAAATTGTAATAATATAAAAATAAAAATCTTTTATTTCAGACCAATTACGTTAAAACTATGTCAGTAAGGTAAACTTAGTACGAGAATAAATATAACAAAAGTAGGCTAGATAGGTTCACCTCTTTGCACATTTAGTAACATGCAAAGCAGTGAACCTATTGAGAAAAACAGAGTCTATTCTGTCCACAATCATCCTTAGGATCTTATTGTCGCTTACACGAATATGCAACAAGACAGCAGTCTTTTTGCGCATAATGGTATCCGGCGGCGGATACCATTATGATTACCATCAACACCGGCGTTGGCAAACATAACACGCACAAAAAAACCTTCATGCCTCATCGAAAATACGGGTTTGTAAATCACCAGCTTAAATGTCTTAATACTTTAGATAATGCATACATAATAGAACAGCACATTGAATATTTTGCTTTTTAAAAAAATAATAACAATTTATTTTTGTAAATAGATTCAGACACTTTTACACGTCCCAACATATAAAACCACCGCTTCGCGACAATTTGGGCCAGTGCTGAGAAGAAGCGGTGCAAGAAACTTAATTACTATTGTCATAATAGTAATAGTCCTCCTGGCCGATTTCGACCACGGCGGCAAATCTCAATAGAGATCAGCCAACTACGCAGGAGATATTATATTGCACAAGTGTGAGCGCAATACACAGGTGCACTTATATCACTCTCAAAGTTCGGTGAGACGGCAATCCGACATGACCGGAGAGAGATCAGGCGCAGGACCAACGGCTTAACGTGCGCACGGGGGTGTAACACCGCCAACTTACCGACTCGGGGCTGTTTTTGACTATTATACACTGCTCAACAAAGTCTAGGGAACAGGAGGTTTTTAGGGAATATTTTTATTTTTATATATTTTTGTTTTAAAGTTTATATACCAATCGATGCGCAATTTAATGCTTAATTAGTTGCGTATATAAATAAAGGATTCAGTTTTTGAATTACGAGGTAATTTTAATTAAAAACAAAGAAAGTGTATTACAGAACTAAACAAAGAAATTTAATTTAATAAAATTTCTTAAAAATTTAAACATTACAGTTAAGAACAAATATGCGGGGACTTTTTTAATAATCAGTTGGACCCCCTAAGGCATTAACAACAGCTTGACATCGTCGTGGCATACTGATTATGAGACTATCGATTGTCTCTTGTGGAAGAAGACTCCATTCTCTGGAGAGATGTGAAAAAAGTTCATCTGCTGTGTTCAAATTTTGAGGGAGATTTCTAAAAGCCCTTCTCTTTAGTAAATCCCACGCGTGTTCAATGGGATTGAGGTCCGCGGACTGAGCAGGCCACTCCAGCACTTCGATGTTGTACTCGCGGAACACATCCATCACCTGACTCGCAGTATGTGGTCGTGCATTATCTTGCATAAAAATAAAATCTGCGCCCAGATTTTGTCGGTGCGGGATAACCACGGATTGGACTACCTGTTCGCAGTATCGCTCTGCATTTAAATTTCCCCTGATCAAAACGAGATCCGTCCGTCCACCCAGGCGGATTCCAGCCCACACCATGATTGTACCACCTTGGTAGGGATGCACCTCCTGTGGGTTTTGAAGCCGACTCTGCCGACCAGGAATCCGCCAAACACGCACTCTTCTTGAATCTGGATGAAATCCGAAGCGAGATTCATCGGAGAACAGTACATGTGCCCACTGATCTACGGTCCACTGCAAATGTTCACGTGCCCACAATAATCGACGTCCTCGATTTCCATGACGCAGCGCGGGCACTCTTAGTGGTCTGCGAGCACGAAGATTAGCTTCATGGAGTCTCCTCCGAGCAGTCTGGTCACTGATAGCAACCTGGTGCTGCGACTGGAGGTCTTCTACCAACTGACGAGCCGTAATGGTGGGTTGCCTCCTTGCGACATTTTGCAAAAAACGGTCTTGCCTTTCCGTAGTAACCCTATACCTGCCTCTGTGCCTTTCGGCTACATCGCCAGTAAGTCTGTAACGTGCCCACAGTCTGCAGATAACGCTCGCGTGAGAATTCAGAGCAGCTGCAACTTCGCGTTGGGGTAGCCCAGCTTCCAACATTCCTACAGCTCGAATCATTTCTTCCCGCGTTAAATGACGTCGTGACATAATGGCCGTAGTCGCAAAAGTTACGAATAACAACAGTTAATTTTGTTTTTCAATAAAATCATAAAACAATAAAACAAATTTTTATCTTTAAAATTCTTATACAGTATCACTACACAGCAATCAAAGTGAAAGATTCCCGCCTTTTACGAAAATTCTTTTGTTTCTAATTTTTTTTTTTTAATTCGAACAACGTTTGATAAACATTCAGCCTACCTGTTTACCTCAAAGAGATCAGTACTTTTTTAAAGAAGATTTTACAAATAAAGTCATATAGTTGGCTTGTTCCCTAGACTTTGTTGAGCAGTGTATATATATATACACTCTTTTGCAAAAAAAACGGGCACCTAAGGAAATTTACGTTCTAAGGTCGATTTGAGTTACTTAAATTAAATTTATTTCTTTGACGTAGTCTGTATACTTATAATCGTGTAAATTAATGCGCGTGAAGTGAGTTCGGGCAACTAAAAGAAAAAAAAACGATGGATTCTTTAAAACCGATGTACACGCCCAAACAATAAGAAGTGGTCGGCAATAAAGATAAGATTTTTTTTTACTTTTTTTAATTAAATAAAGTTACAAATGTAAAAACCTAATACCGAATGTGACCTCCTCTTGCCAAAATCACAGCTTGAATCCTTCTGGGCATGCTTTCCACGATGTTTTTAATAACGTTTTGAGGAATTCGTTCCCACTCTTCTGCAATGACTCTTTTTAGCTCCCTGATGTTTTGTGGAGCAGGTTGCACTGATCTTACACGTCTCTTTAGAACATCCCAGACATGCTCAATTGGATTGAGGTCAGGACTTCGAGCTGGCCAATCTAAACGACGGATCCCAACTACTTGCATGTACGCTTCCACGTCGCCAGAACGGTGCGAGCGAGCATTGTCGTCCATAAAAATGGAATCTTCCCCAAGTGCTGTCAATGTGGGTTGTGCATATGGAATTAGGACTTCCATTATGTGCCGATGTGCATTTAATGTTCCATTTTCTATGAAAACTAACTCCGTACGCTCCGTCGAATTAATTGCTGCCCAAAACATAACGGAGCCTCCGCCATAAGGAGTGATTTCTTCGAAACACACTTCCGCATAGCGTTCCCGTGGTCTTCGCAGCACTCGCCGGCGTCGGTCCTCTCCACACAAAGAGATTCTAGCTTCATCAGAAAACAATACTTTATTCCAGTCCTCCAGAGTCCATGAAGCACAGTTCCGAGCAAACTGAAGTCGAGCAACACGGTGCTCACGGAGTAATTTAGGGCCCCGAGCTGGGCGGTAACTCCTGATATTGGCAGCCAAAAGCCTCCTCCTGACCGTCCACAAGCTAACTTCTACTCCTCTTACTTCTTCAAGGCTCTTCTTCAGGTCCACACTTGACGCCTTACGATTCCGTAACGCCTGACTCACCAAAAAGCGGTCATCTCTTGGTTCTGTGCATCGTTTTCTTCCCGAACCGGGTCTTCTTTTGACCGAACCGGTCTCTTGATACCGTTGCCAAGTCCTCTGGACAGTTGAACGACTCACATTTAGCCGCTGAGACACGTAAGTTTGCGAACAACCTTCTTCAAGTAGGGCTATAATTTTACCGGCCCTTATCGCTTTATCACTCATATCAAAAAGTGGTATTTAATGTAAAAATAAAGATTAAATTGTTTAATTTGCAGAAAATGTCCAAAAAGTTTTAAAATATCGTAATCAGTTAAAAATCGTTTCAGCAATTCGCGCCATTAGTAAAGCAATTTTATAATAATCCACAATAATCATTAATTTTCTTTTATTAATTTCAAATTTTAAATTTGGAACGTAAAGAATCATGCCAGGATGCTTCAAATAACATGCCAATACATCGCCAAATTAATAAAACCTATTTCTTGTTCTTCTTCATTAAAGTAGAGGAAAAAATCTAAAGTGCCCGTTTTTTTTGCAAAAGAGTTTATATATATATATATATGATGTCGACTCACCTTGACAGTGAAGGTGGTGTACGGCGGCGGCTGCGCGTGGTAGCGGCAGGCGGGCGCGGCGGGCGGCAGGCGCGCCACGGGCTCGCGCACGCGTGGTGTGTACTCACCTTGACAGTGAAGGTGGTGTACGGCGGCGGCTGCGCGTGGTAGCGGCAGGCGGGCGCGGCGGGCGGCAGGCGCGCCACGGGCTCGCGCACGCGTGGTGTGTACTCACCTTGACAGTGAAGGTGGTGTACGGCGGCGGCTGCGCGTGGTAGCGGCAGGCGGGCGCGGCGGGCGGCAGGCGCGCCACGGGCTCGCGCACGCGTGGTGTGTACTCACCTTGACAGTGAAGGTGGTGTACGGCGGCGGCTGCGCGTGGTAGCGGCAGGCGGGCGCGGCGGGCGGCAGGCGCGCCACGGGCTCGCGCACGCGTGGTGTGTACTCAGCTTGACAGTGAAGGTGGTGTACGGCGGCGGCTGCGCGTGGTAGCGGCAGGCGGGCGCGGCGGGCGGCAGGCGCGCCACGGGCTCGCGCACGCGTGGTGTGTACTCACCTTGACAGTGAAGGTGGTGTACGGCGGCGGCTGCGCGTGGTAGCGGCAGGCGGGCGCGGCGGGCGGCAGGCGCGCCACGGGCTCGCGCACGCGTGGTGTGTACTCACCTTGACAGTGAAGGTGGTGTACGGCGGCGGCTGCGCGTGGTAGCGGCAGGCGGGCGCGGCGGGCGGCAGGCGCGCCACGGGCTCGCGCACGCGTGGTGTGTACTCAGCTTGACAGTGAAGGTGGTGTACGGCGGCGGCTGCGCGTGGTAGCGGCAGGCGGGCGCGGCGGGCGGCAGGCGCGCCACGGGCTCGCGCACGCGTGGTGTGTACTCACCTTGACAGTGAAGGTGGTGTACGGCGGCGGCTGCGCGTGGTAGCGGCAGGCGGGCGCGGCGGGCGGCAGGCGCGCCACGGGCTCGCGCACGCGTGGTGTGTACTCACCTTGACAGTGAAGGTGGTGTACGGCGGCGGCTGCGCGTGGTAGCGGCAGGCGGGCGCGGCGGGCGGCAGGCGCGCCACGGGCTCGCGCACGCGTGGTGTGTACTCACCTTGACAGTGAAGGTGGTGTACGGCGGCGGCTGCGCGTGGTAGCGGCAGGCGGGCGCGGCGGGCGGCAGGCGCGCCACGGGCTCGCGCACGCGTGGTGTGTACTCACCTTGACAGTGAAGGTGGTGTACGGCGGCGGCTGCGCGTGGTAGCGGCAGGCGGGCGCGGCGGGCGGCAGGCGCGCCACGGGCTCGCGCACGCGTGGTGTGTACTCACCTTGACAGTGAAGGTGGTGTACGGCGGCGGCTGCGCGTGGTAGCGGCAGGCGGGCGCGGCGGGCGGCAGGCGCGCCACGGGCTCGCGCACGCGTGGTGTGTACTCACCTTGACAGTGAAGGTGGTGTACGGCGGCGGCTGCGCGTGGTAGCGGCAGGCGGGCGCGGCGGGCGGCAGGCGCGCCACGGGCTCGCGCACGCGTGGTGTGTACTCACCTTGACAGTGAAGGTGGTGTACGGCGGCGGCTGCGCGTGGTAGCGGCAGGCGGGCGCGGCGGGCGGCAGGCGCGCCACGGGCTCGCGCACGCGTGGTGTGTACTCACCTTGACAGTGAAGGTGGTGTACGGCGGCGGCTGCGCGTGGTAGCGGCAGGCGGGCGCGGCGGGCGGCAGGCGCGCCACGGGCTCGCGCACGCGTGGTGTGTACTCACCTTGACAGTGAAGGTGGTGTACGGCGGCGGCTGCGCGTGGTAGCGGCAGGCGGGCGCGGCGGGCGGCAGGCGCGCCACGGGCTCGCGCACGCGTGGTGTGTACTCACCTTGACAGTGAAGGTGGTGTACGGCGGCGGCTGCGCGTGGTAGCGGCAGGCGGGCGCGGCGGGCGGCAGGCGCGCCACGGGCTCGCGCACGCGTGGTGTGTACTCACCTTGACAGTGAAGGTGGTGTACGGCGGCGGCTGCGCGTGGTAGCGGCAGGCGGGCGCGGCGGGCGGCAGGCGCGCCACGGGCTCGCGCACGCGTGGTGTGTACTCACCTTGACAGTGAAGGTGGTGTACGGCGGCGGCTGCGCGTGGTAGCGGCAGGCGGGCGCGGCGGGCGGCAGGCGCGCCACGGGCTCGCGCACGCGTGGTGTGTACTCACCTTGACAGTGAAGGTGGTGTACGGCGGCGGCTGCGCGTGGTAGCGGCAGGCGGGCGCGGCGGGCGGCAGCGCGCCACGGGCTCGCGCACGCGTGGTGTGTACTCACCTTGACAGTGAAGGTGGTGTACGGCGGCGGCTGCGCGTGGTAGCGGCAGGCGGGCGCGGCGGGCGGCAGGCGCGCCACGGGCTCGCGCACGCGTGGTGTGTACTCACCTTGACAGTGAAGGTGGTGTACGGCGGCGGCTGCGCGTGGTAGCGGCAGGCGGGCGCGGCGGGCGGCAGGCGCGCCACGGGCTCGCGCACGCGTGGTGTGTACTCACCTTGACAGTGAAGGTGGTGTACGGCGGCGGCTGCGCGTGGTAGCGGCAGGCGGGCGCGGCGGGCGGCAGGCGCGCCACGGGCTCGCGCACGCGTGGTGTGTACTCACCTTGACAGTGAAGGTGGTGTACGGCGGCGGCTGCGCGTGGTAGCGGCAGGCGGGCGCGGCGGGCGGCAGGCGCGCCACGGGCTCGCGCACGCGTGGTGTGTACTCACCTTGACAGTGAAGGTGGTGTACGGCGGCGGCTGCGCGTGGTAGCGGCAGGCGGGCGCGGCGGGCGGCAGGCGCGCCACGGGCTCGCGCACGCGTGGTGTGTACTCACCTTGACAGTGAAGGTGGTGTACGGCGGCGGCTGCGCGTGGTAGCGGCAGGCGGGCGCGGCGGGCGGCAGGCGCGCCACGGGCTCGCGCACGCGTGGTGTGTACTCACCTTGACAGTGAAGGTGGTGTACGGCGGCGGCTGCGCGTGGTAGCGGCAGGCGGGCGCGGCGGGCGGCAGGCGCGCCACGGGCTCGCGCACGCGTGGTGTGTACTCACCTTGACAGTGAAGGTGGTGTACGGCGGCGGCTGCGCGTGGTAGCGGCAGGCGGGCGCGGCGGGCGGCAGGCGCGCCACGGGCTCGCGCACGCGTGGTGTGTACTCACCTTGACAGTGAAGGTGGTGTACGGCGGCGGCTGCGCGTGGTAGCGGCAGGCGGGCGCGGCGGGCGGCAGGCGCGCCACGGGCTCGCGCACGCGTGGTGTGTACTCACCTTGACAGTGAAGGTGGTGTACGGCGGCGGCTGCGCGTGGTAGCGGCAGGCGGGCGCGGCGGGCGGCAGGCGCGCCACGGGCTCGCGCACGCGTGGTGTGTACTCACCTTGACAGTGAAGGTGGTGTACGGCGGCGGCTGCGCGTGGTAGCGGCAGGCGGGCGCGGCGGGCGGCAGGCGCGCCACGGGCTCGCGCACGCGTGGTGTGTACTCACCTTGACAGTGAAGGTGGTGTACGGCGGCGGCTGCGCGTGGTAGCGGCAGGCGGGCGCGGCGGGCGGCAGGCGCGCCACGGGCTCGCGCACGCGTGGTGTGTACTCACCTTGACAGTGAAGGTGGTGTACGGCGGCGGCTGCGCGTGGTAGCGGCAGGCGGGCGCGGCGGGCGGCAGGCGCGCCACGGGCTCGCGCACGCGTGGTGTGTACTCACCTTGACAGTGAAGGTGGTGTACGGCGGCGGCTGCGCGTGGTAGCGGCAGGCGGGCGCGGCGGGCGGCAGGCGCGCCACGGGCTCGCGCACGCGTGGTGTGTACTCACCTTGACAGTGAAGGTGGTGTACGGCGGCGGCTGCGCGTGGTAGCGGCAGGCGGGCGCGGCGGGCGGCAGGCGCGCCACGGGCTCGCGCACGCGTGGTGTGTACTCACCTTGACAGTGAAGGTGGTGTACGGCGGCGGCTGCGCGTGGTAGCGGCAGGCGGGCGCGGCGGGCGGCAGGCGCGCCACGGGCTCGCGCACGCGTGGTGTGTACTCACCTTGACAGTGAAGGTGGTGTACGGCGGCGGCTGCGCGTGGTAGCGGCAGGCGGGCGCGGCGGGCGGCAGGCGCGCCACGGGCTCGCGCACGCGTGGTGTGTACTCACCTTGACAGTGAAGGTGGTGTACGGCGGCGGCTGCGCGTGGTAGCGGCAGGCGGGCGCGGCGGGCGGCAGGCGCGCCACGGGCTCGCGCACGCGTGGTGTGTACTCACCTTGACAGTGAAGGTGGTGTACGGCGGCGGCTGCGCGTGGTAGCGGCAGGCGGGCGCGGCGGGCGGCAGGCGCGCCACGGGCTCGCGCACGCGTGGTGTGTACTCACCTTGACAGTGAAGGTGGTGTACGGCGGCGGCTGCGCGTGGTAGCGGCAGGCGGGCGCGGCGGGCGGCAGGCGCGCCACGGGCTCGCGCACGCGTGGTGTGTACTCACCTTGACAGTGAAGGTGGTGTACGGCGGCGGCTGCGCGTGGTAGCGGCAGGCGGGCGCGGCGGGCGGCAGGCGCGCCACGGGCTCGCGCACGCGTGGTGTGTACTCACCTTGACAGTGAAGGTGGTGTACGGCGGCGGCTGCGCGTGGTAGCGGCAGGCGGGCGCGGCGGGCGGCAGGCGCGCCACGGGCTCGCGCACGCGTGGTGTGTACTCACCTTGACAGTGAAGGTGGTGTACGGCGGCGGCTGCGCGTGGTAGCGGCAGGCGGGCGCGGCGGGCGGCAGGCGCGCCACGGGCTCGCGCACGCGTGGTGTGTACTCACCTTGACAGTGAAGGTGGTGTACGGCGGCGGCTGCGCGTGGTAGCGGCAGGCGGGCGCGGCGGGCGGCAGGCGCGCCACGGGCTCGCGCACGCGTGGTGTGTACTCACCTTGACAGTGAAGGTGGTGTACGGCGGCGGCTGCGCGTGGTAGCGGCAGGCGGGCGCGGCGGGCGGCAGGCGCGCCACGGGCTCGCGCACGCGTGGTGTGTACTCACCTTGACAGTGAAGGTGGTGTACGGCGGCGGCTGCGCGTGGTAGCGGCAGGCGGGCGCGGCGGGCGGCAGGCGCGCCACGGGCTCGCGCACGCGTGGTGTGTACTCACCTTGACAGTGAAGGTGGTGTACGGCGGCGGCTGCGCGTGGTAGCGGCAGGCGGGCGCGGCGGGCGGCAGGCGCGCCACGGGCTCGCGCACGCGTGGTGTGTACTCACCTTGACAGTGAAGGTGGTGTACGGCGGCGGCTGCGCGTGGTAGCGGCAGGCGGGCGCGGCGGGCGGCAGGCGCGCCACGGGCTCGCGCACGCGTGGTGTGTACTCACCTTGACAGTGAAGGTGGTGTACGGCGGCGGCTGCGCGTGGTAGCGGCAGGCGGGCGCGGCGGGCGGCAGGCGCGCCACGGGCTCGCGCACGCGTGGTGTGTACTCACCTTGACAGTGAAGGTGGTGTACGGCGGCGGCTGCGCGTGGTAGCGGCAGGCGGGCGCGGCGGGCGGCAGGCGCGCCACGGGCTCGCGCACGCGTGGTGTGTACTCACCTTGACAGTGAAGGTGGTGTACGGCGGCGGCTGCGCGTGGTAGCGGCAGGCGGGCGCGGCGGGCGGCAGGCGCGCCACGGGCTCGCGCACGCGTGGTGTGTACTCACCTTGACAGTGAAGGTGGTGTACGGCGGCGGCTGCGCGTGGTAGCGGCAGGCGGGCGCGGCGGGCGGCAGGCGCGCCACGGGCTCGCGCACGCGTGGTGTGTACTCACCTTGACAGTGAAGGTGGTGTACGGCGGCGGCTGCGCGTGGTAGCGGCAGGCGGGCGCGGCGGGCGGCAGGCGCGCCACGGGCTCGCGCACGCGTGGTGTGTACTCACCTTGACAGTGAAGGTGGTGTACGGCGGCGGCTGCGCGTGGTAGCGGCAGGCGGGCGCGGCGGGCGGCAGGCGCGCCACGGGCTCGCGCACGCGTGGTGTGTACTCACCTTGACAGTGAAGGTGGTGTACGGCGGCGGCTGCGCGTGGTAGCGGCAGGCGGGCGCGGCGGGCGGCAGGCGCGCCACGGGCTCGCGCACGCGTGGTGTGTACTCACCTTGACAGTGAAGGTGGTGTACGGCGGCGGCTGCGCGTGGTAGCGGCAGGCGGGCGCGGCGGGCGGCAGGCGCGCCACGGGCTCGCGCACGCGTGGTGTGTACTCACCTTGACAGTGAAGGTGGTGTACGGCGGCGGCTGCGCGTGGTAGCGGCAGGCGGGCGCGGCGGGCGGCAGGCGCGCCACGGGCTCGCGCACGCGTGGTGTGTACTCACCTTGACAGTGAAGGTGGTGTACGGCGGCGGCTGCGCGTGGTAGCGGCAGGCGGGCGCGGCGGGCGGCAGGCGCGCCACGGGCTCGCGCACGCGTGGTGTGTACTCACCTTGACAGTGAAGGTGGTGTACGGCGGCGGCTGCGCGTGGTAGCGGCAGGCGGGCGCGGCGGGCGGCAGGCGCGCCACGGGCTCGCGCACGCGTGGTGTGTACTCACCTTGACAGTGAAGGTGGTGTACGGCGGCGGCTGCGCGTGGTAGCGGCAGGCGGGCGCGGCGGGCGGCAGGCGCGCCACGGGCTCGCGCACGCGTGGTGTGTACTCACCTTGACAGTGAAGGTGGTGTACGGCGGCGGCTGCGCGTGGTAGCGGCAGGCGGGCGCGGCGGGCGGCAGGCGCGCCACGGGCTCGCGCACGCGTGGTGTGTACTCACCTTGACAGTGAAGGTGGTGTACGGCGGCGGCTGCGCGTGGTAGCGGCAGGCGGGCGCGGCGGGCGGCAGGCGCGCCACGGGCTCGCGCACGCGTGGTGTGTACTCACCTTGACAGTGAAGGTGGTGTACGGCGGCGGCTGCGCGTGGTAGCGGCAGGCGGGCGCGGCGGGCGGCAGGCGCGCCACGGGCTCGCGCACGCGTGGTGTGTACTCACCTTGACAGTGAAGGTGGTGTACGGCGGCGGCTGCGCGTGGTAGCGGCAGGCGGGCGCGGCGGGCGGCAGGCGCGCCACGGGCTCGCGCACGCGTGGTGTGTACTCACCTTGACAGTGAAGGTGGTGTACGGCGGCGGCTGCGCGTGGTAGCGGCAGGCGGGCGCGGCGCGCGGCAGGCGCGCCACGGGCTCGCGCACGCGTGGTGTGTACTCACCTTGACAGTGAAGGTGGTGTACGGCGGCGGCTGCGCGTGGTAGCGGCAGGCGGGCGCGGCGGGCGGCAGGCGCGCCACGGGCTCGCGCACGCGTGGTGTGTACTCACCTTGACAGTGAAGGTGGTGTACGGCGGCGGCTGCGCGTGGTAGCGGCAGGCGGGCGCGGCGGGCGGCAGGCGCGCCACGGGCTCGCGCACGCGTGGTGTGTACTCACCTTGACAGTGAAGGTGGTGTACGGCGGCGGCTGCGCGTGGTAGCGGCAGGCGGGCGCGGCGGGCGGCAGGCGCGCCACGGGCTCGCGCACGCATGGTGTGTACTCACCTTGACAGTGAAGGTGGTGTACGGCGGCGGCTGCGCGTGGTAGCGGCAGGCGGGCGCGGCGGGCGGCAGGCGCGCCACGGGCTCGCGCACGCGTGGTGTGTACTCACCTTGACAGTGAAGGTGGTGTACGGCGGCGGCTGCGCGTGGTAGCGGCAGGCGGGCGCGGCGGGCGGCAGGCGCGCCACGGGCTCGCGCACGCGTGGTGTGTACTCACCTTGACAGTGAAGGTGGTGTACGGCGGCGGCTGCGCGTGGTAGCGGCAGGCGGGCGCGGCGGGCGGCAGGCGCGCCACGGGCTCGCGGCACGCGCCCAGCCCGCGCGGGTCCGCACACGCCGTGAAAAGGACCTGGAAATTACAAAAAAAAACAGAAGTTATACAGGATGTTAAAGGTGCTTGTGCCGCTGTGGTTGCAGCGCTTTCATAGTGATACCAAAAGTTAAGCAACCTACGGCGCGGTCATATTTGAGATGGGTGACTATTCGGACCATACAAGTGACGTCTATTTACAAGCATCTCCGTGCTTCGGAAGGCACGTTAAGCTGTTGGTCCCGGTTAATATCGATAGATGTCGTTAAGCCTAGTCGAAGGCCATCGGGCGGCTTAATAACATCTGACAGTAAGGTTGGTCACTTGCCTTACACACACCCCTCCACCAATCCGCACTGAGCCCGCGTGGTGGAGTATGGCTTGCACCACCTCATAGTTGAGGTGAGGCCTGTGCCCAGCAGTGGGACGTAAATAGGCTGGCGATATATTCAAATTCAAATTCTTTATTAAGTACAAGGTTTTTACATTTCTGTTTTCGAAAGAGGATTTCATTTAAGTAAATAGATACTTGTGTTTGAAAACCCCGCTCTCCATATAATAGTCGTTAAAATTTATGTGTTTCTTATTTGTATGTCTGTGTGTGTTTGCGCGTGTGTGTGTGTGTGTGTGTGTGCGTGTGTGTATGTGTGTGTGCGTGTGTGGCCCTGATTTGATAATGGATTATATATTTTATTTTAAATGTTTAAATGTAATGTATGAAGAAACCCACACCCCAATTTTTGATAAGAATATTTGTGTTACCTAACTATTTATTTTCCAAAAAAATTACAGTTTTTATATACAGGGCGTTATAAAAAACCCCGTAATGCCTGAAGGGTAATGTTGTGCCTGTGAAACTGAGCAACTTTCCCAAAAACACGTACGTTGAGATAACAAAAAATATTTTGGGCCTAACATACAACATTGCCAATCAGCTGATCGATTTAGTTTTTTTTTTTGAGATTTCGACTTAGGTTTCCTTGAGATAGTTGTTCATGTTGATAGTGGCCGTTACGGGTTTTATTGTAACACCCTGTATAGGTTTATAATATCCGCATACAATTTTCACACAAGTTAAGAGCATCACAAGATTTTGTCTGCTAAGCTGTTTTTTTTTTGCCGAAAACTTGGATTCCCCGCACAAAAATTGACTACCTACAGATTGATGCACTAAATTGAATTTCCCTTTCGGCCCGTCGATCTGTACATTGAAAATGTTTTTACGCAATATATTACTACACGCACGCACTAAAAACATGACACATGCGGCGTTACCTCGCTCTGAGGCGTTCCATGCAAGGCTTGAAGTGCAAGCGAGAGCGCGGAACGAGCGATAAAGAGGCAACGTGACAAAGACGTTGTCACGTTCAACTATCGTCAGTAAACCGACTTTTTTTTTCGGTAAAAAAACTACTTAGCTGTCAAAATGTTGAGATATAACCACTATGAAATGCGTTTCATGCGAGGGGCGATGGAGTAATACGAGATCGAGATAGAGAATGTTTTCATCTTGAGATACCACTGGTTGACGACCACTTTGGTGTAATGGTTAAGAAATTGACTATTAACCAAGAGGTGTTAATACAGGCATGAACATGTCTGTTTGTACTGGCCTGGGTGTTATATGTACCTATTTATTTTAGTTTGTTTGTAATACCACTATTGATTCTGATATCTGTAACACAAGTGCTTAAGCTAGTTACCACATAGTCAGATCAACGTATGTGATTTTGTAATATATTAATATATGTAATTAATGAATATAATACATACACATACATATGCTCCATCCAACTGAGTAAGAAATATTCATTCAATAGGCTAGATGACACCACCAATCGGTGACACACTCTTTATTATCTGTCAAAACGGTCTGCCTCCATAGACTTTGTATGGGAATGCAAAAAAGTGATGTCACGGTCATGTATCAGAAATCGGAGTCAATTGACCAAATATTTATTGAGTTTTGTGTGTTTAAAAATTGGTTTCTACTGCTTTTTGGAGATATACTGGTTGTATTAACTCCATGTTTTTAAACGCAATGGTCTTGAAAATATTTAAGGTAGGTGTCATCATGCCTAATGGATAGATAGATCATAGATACCAGACGCACACTGTTATAAAATACTGTTAATAATGTTACTTAATTAAAATCTTGTCTATATCCTTTCGAGCCACTGTATCCTCTAGGTGTCAGCATGCCTATTGTAGCGTCCCAATCCGCTTACGCTTCCGCTACCGACTTGGGGCTAAACCATACAAGAGGATCGTATGATGATCAGGTGATTTTCGCACCTAAGCATACCTATCTGCGTCCCCGACTTCGCTCCGCCCACCTGTAGTATGGACATAACATGGAAGCGCACGCGCCTTTGTTTCTATCCTGCGTGACGTCACACTGGACAGCGATTGCAAGATGGCCACCTCATTGCGAGCTCCCACTACAATTGGAGATCGTTGTGCATAAAAGGACGACGGCCACAGCAGGATGACTCACTCACTCTGCATTCGCCTTCGCGACTAGCAGCTCTCAATTAATTTGTCAAACTTAACCTTCTTTTGTATGTTGTAACTTTCGTTATATAAGCCAATAATTAATTTTCTGAGTGAGACGAATTTCATTGAAATTACCCCTGTTAGGCCTTCCATATCGTAATTAAAGTAAATTAACTAGTCCATACGTTACGTAAAGTCAGTGAATTAAATTAAATGGGAATCCTGGGGAACAATTTAGTACAATACCTAGGGTTTATACTATTGTTGTTGTTGCCAATTACCTGATGTCGGTCATGTAGTATGTGTTTTAGGCAGTGCTTGGCGGCCGGCAGTACGGGGTTGCTGCACCGCACCGTCTCTTCTACAAACGTGCAGCGGCCCTGCGACGGGATGGGCCGGTTCGACGGCTCGCTGCCTATCTGTAAATACACTGTATCGGTAAATAACAAGTAAAAAAAAATATATTTAAAAAGACTAAAAAAACACGCCTTTGATGCTAACTACGATTTAAATATCATAGTTGCCATAAATAGAATGATTTTAACATAAACTATACCAAGCACCCCACGCTTTTCATTCTACTGTAATACAAATCATTTGTATTCAGGAATTATTATCTCCTTTTTTGTTAGCAATAAAAGAGATTTTTTTTCTCTCTGAAAATCTTAGCTTTGTTTAAGTACAATCCCTAACAGAGTAGTAAGCATTTATTTATTTTTTTACATCTGGTTTTTACAATAAATCTTTAAACACGGTGACGGGTAATTTAGTGGCGGAGCCGTTACGAGGAGGTAATTATGATGAGGAGAATATTCTGACAGATAACACTATAAAACCTACCGTCCTTATTTAACCCTTTATTTCTTGACATTTTAAGAGCAGATTTATAATATTGGCAAAAAGATAATATTTATACTTACCTATTCCTAAGCCCTTATTTGATTCAAAAGTCTTCTGAAGACTTATCAAGAACGATCAAACAATTTTGATACTTTAAAGCACTTACTATGTGATAATAACATTACTTTTAAATAAAAATTAATAAGTTAGTCTCCAAAAAAATCATATTGAGCGCGACCAAACAATTTTGATACTTTTAAACAAATATTATTAAATAAATATAATAAATATTTCACAAATAAATATTTCACAACAATCACACCAATTCTCTAGTCCCAAATTGAGCTACGAGGCTTGTGTTATGGGTACTAGACAACGGATAAACATGCTTAAATACTTTTTTTTTTGTAAATAAATACATATTATACATAGAAAACACCCAGACCAGTACAAACACACATGTTCATGCACACATATGATTGTACTGTGCGGGGATCGAACCCGCGACCCTTGGTTTTACAAGTCCGTCATGTGGACCACTAGAACTGAACTAATAAAAGTATGATTTTATTGTCTTGTATAAAATTACCTTCGCCCTCTTATGATGCAACTTCCGTGCTAGCAGCGCGTCGACGCCGTGTTTCCGATGGTAGCTCGCATACGCCTTGAGCTTGCGCAGCTGCCGACGCTCGCGCACCGTCAGCGGCCCGCTGCGGGCTTGCGCGTTGATGCTGCCTGTGAACAAATATTTTAATAAATGTAATGTAATTGAAACACAAAATTCAAAATAATTCGCTAGATGACACCACCAATCGTTGACATACTTTTAATTATCTGTCAAAACGGTCTGCCTCCATAGATTTTATAGGGGAATACATGATCGTGACGTCATGGTCATGTATCAGAAACCGGAGTCAATTGACCGAATATTTATTGAGTTTTATGTGTTTAAAAAATTAGGTTTCTACAGCTTTTTTGGAAATATATTAGTTGTATTATCTTCATAAGAGCTATGTTTTTTTAACGCCATGGTCTTGAAAATATTTATGATAGGTGTCATCATCCCAATTATTAGCTTATGTAAAATGGGGTAGATTACATAAAAATGTGGTCGTAAAAACATGAAATAGAGCTTTGACCTATTTAGCCACATTAAATAGCATGCAAATGTACAGCACAGGTCTACCAGTCCATTTTTCTTCAAGTGTGTTATAATTTCACATTGTATAGAAATTTGGCAATTGTGAAGAAACACACGATTTTTCCCCATTTTTGCGACGGCAGCGTGCGCAGGCGCAGCAGCTGCCGCGAGTACGCCGCGTGTATCACGTTAGACAGCACACACACACACACACTCACAGTACAGCTCCTTCTCGCTGCGATGCGCGCGCAGGAACTGCCCCCGGCGCGCGTGCAGCAGCGTGCGCAGGCGCAGCAGCTGCCGCGAGTACGCCGCTTGTATCACGTTAGACAGCACACACACACACACACTCACAGTACAGCTCCTTCTCGCTGCGATGCGCGCGCAGGAACTGCCCCCGGCGCGCGTGCAGCAGCGTGCGCAGGCGCAGCAGCTGCCGCGAGTACGCCGCTTGTATCACGTTAGACAGCACACACACACACACACTCACAGTACAGCTCCTTCTCGCTGCGATGCGCGCGCAGGAACTGCCCCCGGCGCGCGTGCAGCAGCGTGCGCAGGCGCAGCAGCTGCCGCGAGTACGCCGCTTGTATCACGTTAGACAGCACACACACACACACACTCACAGTACAGCTCCTTCTCGCTGCGATGCGCGCGCAGGAACTGCCCCCGGCGCGCGTGCAGCAGCGTGCGCAGGCGCAGCAGCTGCCGCGAGTACGCCGCTTGTATCACGTTAGACAGCACACACACACACTCACAGTACAGCTCCTTCTCGCTGCGATGCGCGCGCAGGAACTGCCCCCGGCGCGCGTGCAGCAGCGTGCGCAGGCGCAGCAGCTGCCGCGAGTACGCCGCTTGTATCACGTTAGACAGCACACACACACACTCACAGTACAGCTCCTTCTCGCTGCGATGCGCGCGCAGGAACTGCCCCCGGCGCGCGTGCAGCAGCGTGCGCAGGCGCAGCAGCTGCCGCGAGTACGCCGCTTGTATCACGTTAGACAGCACACACACACACTCACAGTACAGCTCCTTCTCGCTGCGATGCGCGCGCAGGAACTGCCCCCGGCGCGCGTGCAGCAGCGTGCGCAGGCGCAGCAGCTGCCGCGAGTACGCCGCTTGTATCACGTTAGACAGCACACACACACACACTCACAGTACAGCTCCTTCTCGCTGCGATGCGCGCGCAGGAACTGCCCCCGGCGCGCGTGCAGCAGCGTGCGCAGGCGCAGCAGCTGCCGCGAGTACGCCGCTTGTATCACGTTAGACAGCACACACACACACACACTCACAGTACAGCTCCTTCTCGCTGCGATGCGCGCGCAGGAACTGCCCCCGGCGCGCGTGCAGCAGCGTGCGCAGGCGCAGCAGCTGCCGCGAGTACGCCGCTTGTATCACGTTAGACAGCACACACACACACACACTCACAGTACAGCTCCTTCTCGCTGCGATGCGCGCGCAGGAACTGCCCCCGGCGCGCGTGCAGCAGCGTGCGCAGGCGCAGCAGCTGCCGCGAGTACGCCGCTTGTATCACGTTAGACAGCACACACACACACACACACTCACAGTACAGCTCCTTCTCGCTGCGATGCGCGCGCAGGAACTGCCCCCGGCGCGCGTGCAGCAGCGTGCGCAGGCGCAGCAGCTGCCGCGAGTACGCCGCTTGTATCACGTTAGACAGCACACACACACACACACTCACAGTACAGCTCCTTCTCGCTGCGATGCGCGCGCAGGAACTGCCCCCGGCGCGCGTGCAGCAGCGTGCGCAGGCGCAGCAGCTGCCGCGAGTACGCCGCTTGTATCACGTTAGACAGCACACACACACACACACTCACAGTACAGCTCCTTCTCGCTGCGATGCGCGCGCAGGAACTGCCCCCGGCGCGCGTGCAGCAGCGTGCGCAGGCGCAGCAGCTGCCGCGAGTACGCCGCTTGTATCACGTTAGACAGCACACACACACACACACTCACAGTACAGCTCCTTCTCGCTGCGATGCGCGCGCAGGAACTGCCCCCGGCGCGCGTGCAGCAGCGTGCGCAGGCGCAGCAGCTGCCGCGAGTACGCCGCTTGTATCACGTTAGACAGCACACACACACACACACTCACAGTACAGCTCCTTCTCGCTGCGATGCGCGCGCAGGAACTGCCCCCGGCGCGCGTGCAGCAGCGTGCGCAGGCGCAGCAGCTGCCGCGAGTACGCCGCTTGTATCACGTTAGACAGCACACACACACACACACTCACAGTACAGCTCCTTCTCGCTGCGATGCGCGCGCAGGAACTGCCCCCGGCGCGCGTGCAGCAGCGTGCGCAGGCGCAGCAGCTGCCGCGAGTACGCCGCTTGTATCACGTTAGACAGCACACACACACACACACTCACAGTACAGCTCCTTCTCGCTGCGATGCGCGCGCAGGAACTGCCCCCGGCGCGCGTGCAGCAGCGTGCGCAGGCGCAGCAGCTGCCGCGAGTACGCCGCTTGTATCACGTTAGACAGCACACACACACACACACTCACAGTACAGCTCCTTCTCGCTGCGATGCGCGCGCAGGAACTGCCCCCGGCGCGCGTGCAGCAGCGTGCGCAGGCGCAGCAGCTGCCGCGAGTACGCCGCTTGTATCACGTTAGACAGCACACACACACACACACTCACAGTACAGCTCCTTCTCGCTGCGATGCGCGCGCAGGAACTGCCCCCGGCGCGCGTGCAGCAGCGTGCGCAGGCGCAGCAGCTGCCGCGAGTACGCCGCTTGTATCACGTTAGACAGCACACACACACACACACTCACAGTACAGCTCCTTCTCGCTGCGATGCGCGCGCAGGAACTGCCCCCGGCGCGCGTGCAGCAGCGTGCGCAGGCGCAGCAGCTGCCGCGAGTACGCCGCTTGTATCACGTTAGACAGCACACACACACACACACTCACAGTACAGCTCCTTCTCGCTGCGATGCGCGCGCAGGAACTGCCCCCGGCGCGCGTGCAGCAGCGTGCGCAGGCGCAGCAGCTGCCGCGAGTACGCCGCTTGTATCACGTTAGACAGCACACACACACACACACTCACAGTACAGCTCCTTCTCGCTGCGATGCGCGCGCAGGAACTGCCCCCGGCGCGCGTGCAGCAGCGTGCGCAGGCGCAGCAGCTGCCGCGAGTACGCCGCTTGTAGCGAGCGCAGCGCGTTGCGCGCTTCCGACACCGCTTCTTCCGCCGTGTACACGCCTGCTCGCCTGGAAATAAAAAAATAACTTAGTTCTAACTCCAATCATTTTAAATGGTAACTTTTTTAATCTCCGAAGACAATAAAAAATAAATTCAGTCCAGAATAAGCCTGACTGAATAAGTAATAAGCCTGACTGTCCGATACTGCGTCATTGGGTGTACACACACGCACATGTAGCCGGGTCGTCGAGCAGTGCAGGTAAATATTTAAATTAATTGTAAAAATAATACGGTATCATTCTTACTAATTTAGTTTTATAAGCTTTTATGTTTTGTTACTAACAATTATATGGACGCTTCATAGTCTGAAATAAACATTTTTATTTTATTTATTTATAATAAGTTTATGAAACTAGCGAACAAGCCGCACTCACCATAACGGCTGTGACTCGCACGGCGCATCCTCGGGGTCCGAGTCGCACTCCCGGTTCGTGCCGCCCGCACCCAGCGTCACGCTATCGCAATCGCTGTCGCTGCCGCTGCAGCATTCCAATATGGATGCTGAATATTGGGCGTTCACTGCTGTCGCGTCTATTTGTTCTGCAATAAGATATTTTTAATTTTCAATACTAGGGTATAAATAAATAAAGATTTCACAACAATCACACCATTTCTCTAGTCCCAAATTAAGCTACGAGGCTTGTGTTATGGGTACTAGACAACGGATAAACATACTTAAATACTTTTTTTTGTAAATAAATACATATTATACATAGAAAACACCCAGACCAGTACAAACACATGTCCATGCACACTTATGCTTGTACTGTGCGGGGATCGATCCCGCGACCCTTGGTTTAGAAGTCCGACCTGTGGACCACTGCACCAAGCGGTCGTCAGAATGTATGGGTATGTAGTTGTACAAACTCTGGTTTGACAGGTCACAATCAAGGGAATGCTAGGTCGCTTTGCTTAAATAAAAACCAACTTTGCAGACAACGGTATATTCTGTCGACAGACAGTCAAAGTACGGTATAGTAAATTTCTTATATATTACCTTAAGCTAACACTTCGCTAGCGTTAGTTAATTACGACCAGCGCCATCTGTTGGCACAATTAAGAACCGACTATTGACTCAATGTTGTTATTGATCGTACAGTAGTAATAACCATATTTCACTAGTATATTATAGGATATTAGTGGAGGTACTAGACATTGTATTTTAATTCGATTTCAAACAAAGCTTTGCGTAGATATGATAGACTGAAAGGCCCAGCTATAAAATATAACTACGTGTATTACAGTAGATGGCTATTTTTAAGTGATTTATTTGTTATCAGCATAGTTCTAATAACCAGTTGTAAGTCTACCTTTTGTACAAACTACAATCAAGCTTAAAGAAATAAAGAAACCCAGATTTTTATTTATTAACCCAAAATTTATGAAGTGTAGTCTAGTGTGCACCTATTCTAGAAATAAATACACCAACATCACATACATTGATCTGACTCCGTGGTAAATAACTCAAGCATCTTGTGTTACAGATATCAGAATCAACAGTGGTATCACAAATACACTTAAATATGTACTTATAACATTGAGACCAGTACAAATAAACATGTTCATGCACACAAATGATTGTACAGTGCGGGAATCTAGCCCGCGACCCTTGATTAAAAGTCAATTTCTTGACCATTACACCATAGTGGTCAGTCAGTCCATTATTGTTGGAAGATGTTGTTTATATAATTAGTTTCATATTTTGTCGATAGAAGGCGTTGTTCGGTTTTACTTGGCAATAGTAAAATATTTTTCGTCAAGCTTATATAGTATTTTCAGTAATAAACGGCAATCATTGATTACCGTGAATCTTGGTATTATTTTTAACCCTGAGCATATTTCTGATGATAGTATCATATTATTTGACGACCATTTTGGAGTAATTATCAAGAAGTTGACTATTAACCAAGAGGTAGCGGGTTCGATCCCCGAACTGTAAAAACATTCGTGTGCATGAACATGTCTGTTTGTACTTGTCTGAGTGTTATATGTATTTATTTAAGTTTATTTGTAATTCCTGTTGATTCTGATATCCGTAACACAAGTGCTTAAGCTACTTACCACGGAGTCAGATCAATATGTTTGATGTTGTTGTATATTTATTTATTTATTACTAGCTGACCCGGCAAACATTGTAATGCCATATAAATTATTGTGGGCAACCCTTATCACTAAGGGATATGAATAATAGATGTTGGCCGATACTCAGACCTACTCAATGTGCTCACGAAATTTCATAAGAATCAGTGAAGCCGTTTCAGAGGAGTACGGGAACAAACATTGTGACACGAGAATTTTATATATATAGAGATTACTTGTGGGATAAGTACAGGAGTTGTACAGTCGTCAAAAAAGACTTGTGTGTTGTCTATGTTATCCGGTGTAGTTAGTGCACTTACTGAAAGGATCAACGGCGCTGGGCACGCCCTGCTCTTGTTGGTCGTGGTCGCTCACCACCGATACTGACGACGCACATGACGTCGTACGTGGTCTCTCCGGTCTGTAGGGCAATCACACTAATATTATTACAACTGTAAGTTGGTTTGTTTGGACGTTTGAACGTCAATCACGCTGAAATTACTGAACGGATTTCGATGAAATTTGGTAGACAAACAGGGTATAAACTGAATTGGGTGAAAGGATACTTTTTATACCGATTAAATGCTCCCTTGGAATAAAACAGGTATCTTGGCAACTCACTTATTTTTTAAACTACGGGCAGGACAACATTTGCTCGTTTAGTTTTAAAATAAATAAATACACAATTTAAACAAAATTACATTATCACTTGCTGTGATAACAAAGAAGGTAATATTAGGTCCTTACCTATGAAATTGGCGTTTTGTATGGGAGGAACAAAAAGTCGAATTTTTTTTATATAGCATATTTATTTAATCAAAGTATGAACCATTGTAATCTATGCACTTTTGCCATCTCATAGGTACTTCATTGATCCCTTTACTAAAAAAACCATTCGAACGGGAATCAATAAAATCTTTGAAGGCGACTTGGACTGCCCCATCTGAGTTGAACTTTTTCCCTTGCAAGAAGTTATCCAAATTTCGAAAAAAATGGTAATCTGTTGGAGCAAGGTCCGGGGAGTACGGTGGATGCCTTAGAGATTCCAATTGAAGTTCTTCTAATTTGCTAGCCGTCTGTTGTGCAGTGTGTGGTCTAGCGTTGTCGTGAAGCAGCAGTGGCGTAGAGCGATTGACCAGCCTTGGTTGTTTAGCAAGTAGCTTTTCCATCATGGTTTGCAATTGCTGACAATAGATATCTGCCGTAATCGTCTGGCCAGATTTGAGAAAACTGTAATGAACGACACCGGCGCTAGTCCACCAAACGCTTACAAGTAACTTTTTATTGGTCAATTTTCGCTTGGAGCAGGCTTTGGCTGGCTTGCCAGGGTCCAGCCATTGCGATGAGCGCTTCCGATTATCGTAGAGAATCCACTTTTCATCACAGGTAATGATTCGATTTAAAATCCCTTCGTTATTGTGCCGGTCAAGTAATGTAACGCAGCAGTTGACGCGCGTTTGCCGGTTTGCTTCACTCAATTCGTGAGGAACCCACCTTTCAAGTTTTTTAATCTTCCCAATTTGCTTCAAGTGGATTAAAACAGTTTTATCACTAACGCCAAAGCCTGCAGCTAACTCGGACGTGGTTTGCGATGGATCCGCTTCCACAATAGCCTTCAATTCTTCATTATCAACTTGGGTCTTCGGCCGTCCACGGGGCTTGTTTTGCAGGTCGAAATTTCCAGAACGAAAACGTTGGAACCAAAAACGCACTGTGTTTTCTTTTGCGACACAACCGCCATACACATCATTAACCCTTCGAGCCGTTTCCGCAGCACTGGTGCCACGGTGGAACTCGTACTCGTAAATAACGCGATATTTCAAATTTTCCATTTTGTAAATTGAGCGATGCAAACAGAAAAAAGATAAGTAAAAAAACAAATGAATGACGGTTTACGAAACACAACTACATGTGGAAATAGCTGTATAAATTTGAATTTCGAATTCCTAACCAAATAGGAAAAATTTGTGATCAAAGTGGCCAGTACGACAAAACGCCAATTTCATATGTAAGGACCTAATATCTAAAGCACTTAATACTGTGACATAAAAAACCAACAATTTTGAATTATCCAATTTACTTACTCACTAAGCTCATCATCATCATCATGTAATTTTGTGGCCGAATAACACCTTATATTCTCACCTGAAATAATGCTGCAGCTGGTGCAGCAGCGTCTCCGTGGTAGTGGCGGGCGGGAGCGGCGCCGCGCTTCGCTGCCGAGCGTGCTCGCAGCATAACCTGGGCACCAGAGCGGCCAAGCAACACCCTGTATCCTCACCTGACATAATGCTGCAGCTGGTGCAGCAGCGTCTCCGTGGTAGTGGCGGGCGGGGGCGGCGCCGCGCTGCGCTGCCGAGCGTGCTCGCAGCATAACCTGGGCACCAGAGCGGCCAAGCAACACCCTGTATCCTCACCTGACATAATGCTGCAGCTGGTGCAGCAGCGTCTCCGTGGTAGTGGCGGGCGGGGGCGGCGCCGCGCTGCGCTGCCGAGCTTGCTCGCAGCATAACCTGGGCACCAGAGCGGCCAAGCAACACCCTGTATCCTCACCTGACATAATGCTGCAGCTGGTGCAGCAGCGTCTCCGTGGTAGTGGCGGGCGGGGGCGGCGCCGCGCTGCGCTGCCGAGCGTGCTCGCAGCATAACCTGGGCACCAGAGCGGCCAAGCAACACCCTGTATCCTCACCTGACATAATGCTGCAGCTGGTGCAGCAGCGTCTCCGTGGTAGTGGCGGGCGGGGGCGGCGCCGCGCTGCGCTGCCGAGCGTGCTCGCAGCATAACCTGGGCACCAGAGCGGCCAAGCAACACCCTGTATCCTCACCTGACATAATGCTGCAGCTGGTGCAGCAGCGTCTCCGTGGTAGTGGCGGGCGGGGGCGGCGCCGCGCTGCGCTGCCGAGCGTGCTCGCAGCATAACCTGGGCACCAGAGCGGCCAAGCAACACCCTGTATCCTCACCTGACATAATGCTGCAGCTGGTGCAGCAGCGTCTCCGTGGTAGTGGCGGGCGGGGGCGGCGCCGCGCTGCGCTGCCGAGCGTGCTCGCAGCATAACCTGGGCACCAGAGCGGCCAAGCAACACCCTGTATCCTCACCTGACATAATGCTGCAGCTGGTGCAGCAGCGTCTCCGTGGTAGTGGCGGGCGGGGGCGGCGCCGCGCTTCGCTGCCGAGCGTGCAGCGCCGCGCGAGCGTGCTCGAAGCACAGCCTGGGGGGACAAGAAGTGTGCTTGTTATTTGTTTGTTTAAAAACTGTATTGCACAGTTAAAGAGAAACGGGCGTCTTGTTGCATATAGTTAAATTAAAGTTCTGAAACAAATTGGCTGAATAAATAATTTTGTACAAACAAACATAAAATAAGACTTGTTTAACACTTTCAGAGTTTTAGCCCAGTCTACTCGCCGAGATCTTTAAAACGGTTCCATAATCATATTTTAGGCCCTAGCACCCCGACACAGATTGGTGGGAAAGGACAAATAAAATAAAACCTTCAATACTAATTTAAATATACAGATCAAACCAATGTTTTTCACATGAGTTTTCTTCATCCGTTTTGGCGGCTCATGTATTGACGACCGCTTGGTGCAGTGGTCCGCATGTCGGACTTTTAAACCAAGGGTTCCCGCACAGTTCAAGCATAAGTGTGCATGAACATGTGTGTTTGTACTGGTCTGGGTGTTTTCTATGTATAATATGTATTTATTTACAAAAAAAAAGTATTTAAGTATGTATATCTGTTATCTAGTACCCATAACACAAGCCTCGTAGCTTACTTTGGGACTAGATAATTGGTGTGATTGTTGAGAAATATTTATTTATTTATTATTATTTATTGACTCTTTTGTTTCAATGACAACCAAATTTTTTTTATATATACATATATATTTCACTGTTATTTATTAATATAATTTAATTATGCATATTTGGTACTTTTGTATAATTTTGTATGGTCACAGTTATGGGTCTATGGTAAACTGAAATAAATTAATTTTATTTTTTATATTTTTTATAGAAGACGTTTCCTTACCCTTGATGATGCAGATCAGAGTGCTTGGGTGCGGGCTGAGCACACCGCTCGCCACCAGCGCCGGTGTGCGCACACTGCTTGTACGGCGCCGTCGGATCGTCCAGTATGTGGCGGACGCAGTACTGACGGCCAGAAGCCACGGGAAGATCGCATGCGTACTCCGCGTGTGCGCAGGCCAGAGATCTGGATACTATTTCCTTTTGGAGCTGTGAATGAAGGATGTAAGGAAACATGGCCATAATGTGAATTTACTTTGTGGAAATATTTTTGAAACTAGCCCGCCGCGAGGACTTAAGTTTTTTGCCACCGACTTTCATACAAATTCGCATCCCCTATTTTAGCCCCTTGGGTGTAGAATTTATTAAAATCCTTTTTTAGCGGATGCCTACGTCATAACATCTACCTGCATGCCAAATTTCAGTGGTTTGGTCTGTGCGTAGATATACCACTATGTCAGTCAGTCAGTCAGTCACCTTTGAGTTTTTTTTTATATTTAGATAAGTACCTACCCAGATAATCACGTTACGCAAAAATATGACGTCTAGTACAATAATGGTTTCAGGATGCTGATGGGGCTGCCTCGGTATTGCAGCGCTTCGGCGATGTTTGTTGAGGCTCGCATAGACGGTTTCCCGGTAATCATGCGTAAGCGGGTTGCCTCTGCCTGGCGCCGCATCCGAGACAGCCCCAACAGCCTCCTGGCGGCGATAGGGAGTCGCTATTGCTGCCCTATTCTGAGGCACTGGAACAGCGTCCATGTGGGTTCCAGACCTGCCTTGGTTAATGTTAAGTAAGCCGTATTTAATGTAATGTCCTTTCTTTTGTACTTACTAACCCTAGCTCGTAAGATATTTTTTTTCTTTAACAACTAACCCACTATATGGAAATTTTCATTTCTGAAATAAACGTAAATAATAATAATAATTGCAAATAGTTTTAATAAAAAAATAATTTGGTATTACTCAGTTTACCTACTGTTAGAATGTTATTCATTATTGCGAAAAAAGTAAAAAGGTTTAAAAAAATTAAAGTATCAAAATCTTTTAGTCCTCCTACCATAAATGAAATAAAAGGTACGAATGAATATGTATTTTTCGTTTGTTTTATTATTATAAGCTGGTAGAAAATACCATGATATAAAAAAGTCACGTCACTGTTTCGGGTGGTAAGCGATGTTTTTGTCACTCTTTGCAGAAAGAAAAGAGCAATACAGACAATGCCTGGAAACGGTATTACATTTTGTCAATTAGTTAACAATTGCAGGTTGTTAATTTGTTCTTAGAAGGTAAACTCGGAAATTAATCTTCACGTGGTAATTTTACTTTGACACTTAAGACTTAAAAATTAAGTAGATAACATGGTAGTTGTTGTAGCGTGAGCTAAGGTGGATGTGTTGGTCGAGTGAAAGATAGAGTTTACGAGAAGAAAGAGTTAACAGTTCTACAAATTGTACTTAACTATAAGAGTTAGACTAATGCTAGGATGAATTGACAGAGTTATGATGATATGAGTTTTGTGCGCGACTGCACGAATGGGCGTCCAAATAGCATTGTTTTCTTTAAAAAAAAATACAATAGTTTAACAGCTGCAGCGAGCGACCTAATTACCGACACGACGCGAGCCGAGTAGGTGTTCGGTTGCGATGCACCAAACAAACACCAACCAAACAGGCTTAACGACCACTTTGGTGTAATGCTCAAGGAGTTGACTATTAACAAAGAGGTTGCGGGTTCGATTCCCACACTGTAGAAACATTTGTGTGCATGAACATGTCTGTTTGTACTGGTCTGGGTGTTATATGTATTTATTTAAGCTTATTTGTAATACCACTTTTGATTCTGATATCTGTAACACAAGTGCTTTAGCTACTTACCACGGAGTCAGATCAATGTATGTGATGTTGTTGTTGTATATTATTTATTTATTTTGTAGAGAGCAAATATACGACGTTCTACGGTCTGGTGCGCGGTCGCGGGAAGCCGTTGTATGCGGGAAGCGAAGGACCGATCGCGGTGGACTTCGTTGGGGGTAGCGTTGCCAGGCGTCCGGATAAAGCCGGACATAGTTAGGCTTTTTGATTGCATGTCCGGCCAAAATAAACGGTGTCCGTCTTGTCCGGCTTTTGTTAGGCTTTTTACATTTCGTAAACAAGCGAGCACTGCCGCCGCGCCGCCGAGCGTGGACGAGCGTAGGCGACAAGAGTCGACTACCGAACCGATTTTTCTTGTCGTACTATACTAATAATTAATAATATAGGATGTCCGGCTTTTTTAATCAAATGTCCGGACGAACTGACTGGTCTGTCCGGCTATTAGGTTTGGCGACCTGGCAACGCTAATTGGGGGAGGCCTACGCTCAGCAGTGGGCGTCGAACGGCTAATATAATAACAATAATAAATATACAACAACATCACATACATTGTTCTGACTCCGTGGTAAGTAGCTTGCACTTGTGTTACAGATATCAGAATCAACAATGGTATCCCAAATAAACTTAAATAAACACATACAACAAACAGATGTTTGTACAGTGCGGGAATCGAACTCTCTTGGTTAATAGTCAACTTCTTGACCATTACACCAAAGTGGTCGTCAAAATATCGTGATGATGAAGCCTAATAAATTACCTGTGCCCGCAACTTCTCCTCCTCCTGTTTCTTCAGTGTCTCAAGGTCGGGCGGCTTGATTGACTTCACGTTGGTGATCCGGAGCCCCTGCTGCGCCGGCCTGCCGCTGCGGCTCAGCATCCTGACCTTGGGCAGGTGGATGACCTTGCGAGGCGGCTGCGACATAGCGGCGGTTGATGGGTTAACTGGAAGAGATAAGAAAAAAATAATAAGAGTATAGTCTTTATCAAGGGTCCACACTATAGCGCCAGCGTTAGCTCGAAAACTAACGCTATTGGTCATTGAAAAAAAAAGCACTATCAACGTGGAGGACATGGCTTTTTTTCTAGTTTAACTCATTGTGAGATAGGTTTCGGCTAACCAACGTGTGGATCCGGCTTCAGACATATTTTCTCTGATCTGTGAGAGTATTTAGGTTTTCCTAAAAAATAAAATTTAATAATTATTGAATACGGTATTTCACAATGTATCTTTGTTTTTAAGTTCCCAATATTTCAGCCCTGATACAACAACATACCCGCTTGGTAAAACTCCCGTATTCAATGACTAACTATTCTAATTTTAGTGACCATGTATAAAAACAATCGCTAGTATTAAGTTCTTATATTTTTAGCATTATCAGTGCAAAATTCTTTAAAATCTGAGATCAAAAAAACGCAAAATTCAAAAAATACAGAAATGCCAAGATTATTTAAAAAAAAATAACTAAAGCGCAAGTTTAAAAAAAAAAACTAATTAAAATTAAATTTTTGTGTCCAAGAAGGATAGTATGGGACTTTATTGCACACCACAACAGCAATGTTGTGGTGTGCAATAAAGTCAACAACATAGTTAATGATGACTGACAGAAAAAAGCAATGTTTTCCAGACAGACAACTTTTCGGGCAAAGGGATATTTTATCTAACATTTAACAGAATTACTAATGGGACATTACCAATGGAGTCTCTAGTATTCTTTTGGAAGAAAAGATGAGTAGAAAACGCTGGTGTAACTAAGTTTCCTTCACTCTAATGATAAAATTACCTAATGGAATAAAATACTTAAGACAACAGCACATTAACCTAAAACACTGCGGCACCTTATACACTGGTAATAGAGACTATATTGCAATAAAATTTTGTCAGATGTGCGACTGTACATACAGTAAATTCATAGTTCAGTAAAAAATTCAATCAATACATAACTAGAGGTAGATAAAGACATTGATTTACTCACGCTCAGTAACTCTTATATTATGTGCATTTAGATATGAATAGTTTTCACTTCTAAAGCGAAACATATTTTCCGGAAAAACTTTTAACTTATGCGGGAGAAGATTCAGAAAAATGAACTAAGTGTAATGGTGAGGTAACCAAACAAAGATTTAAATAATTATTGCAGAGCTATTACGCAATTTTACGACTAAATAGAACAATTTTCTAATTTTTTTCCATCGCGGAAAACCACGTAGCCGCGCAAATTCATGAACCATAGCCTGCCAGTCAAACATATTTCTCATTAATCCATTAGTATTTTTGGCTATTCTAACCACTTTTTTACTAGCACTAAGCAGATTTATTAAATCATTAACTAATTAATAGACTAATATTATGCGTTTAAGTGATAAAATACCAAAATTCAATGTAACAAATAGAACAGTGTATTGTAAACAGTGGTGGGTCGGCCATTTGCACGGTGTCACAGAGTTTTTAAGGTCCGTGATTTTAAAGTAGGATTAATGATGTAAAGAATAGATGATTCATTGTAAAAATATGTACAAAAGGAAGAGAAATAACAATAGTGCATTTTAAAACATAGTGGTAAAGTGAAACGTACCTGTGTTTGTTGCAGATCGTCATTCTGTCACCGGAGATCTCACTACGTTCACCATCAAATTTTACAATGGCGTCCGTCTGAAAATACCTATCAACATTTTTGATTAGTGACTACTTTTTTTCTTTGCTTTCTTGTATTATTGAATAACTGAAAATACTTTATTTTTTTAGTTTATTAATTAGATAACAGTTTAAGTGGTTTTTATTCAAAATGATAAGTTTTTAATTTGTAAATTTCTCAAATGTTAACGTGGTCTGTATCCGGTCGCCGCTGTCATAGCGCTGTCCCTTTTCCACTCACGCACGTAGACGGGGCGCTGCTCTCCGTCGTGCTTTTCCCCGCGCAGTCATTGCAACATCCGTTCAATGGCTGGTGGACAAGAAAAATGGTATTTTACAAAAGAACAGCTCCAGAATTCACCAAGCAGAAAATGCGGTTTAGATGCAGATAAGGAGCTAGCCTACCGGCAGCAGGCCGCAAACCTTATCCAGGATATGGGCCAGAGGCTTCAAGTGTATCCTTTTCATAAAGTGTTCGAGTCCAGTGCAATGTTTTTGTCGAGTCATGTGTGCGAAACGCGTATTTAGCGTGTTGAAAGTTTGTTTTCATTTATAAAACGTGTATTAGACGAGTTTTATAAGTGCTTGGAAACCTAAAACAAGTGTTGCGGTGGTTGTGAATCGTGCAAAAAGATGACGAAATCTGCATGAGCCTACGGCGTCGCTGGGCACTTTCGCTTTGATAGCTGGGATTTCCCGCTGGACCAGTGAGTAATACGTTGATTTCTATACATAAGAATAGTGTATATCGTCTGTAGAATGACCTAAATAGGTTTTTAGTACATTAGTATAGGTTAGGGTCAGCATGATGTGGTGGCGTGGTAAGGATTGTAGGTCACTGCTCCCGACAGCTGGTAAAACGCCTGCGCCTGACGTAGAACGGAGATCGACCTGTCTGGCGAGGCTATAATTACAACGTTGTAGCGAATTTTCTCATACTTTTCGCGCCAGAACCAAACACGTGCAACCGTTTCCTTGAAAATCCACGCTCGCTAAGTGAAAATGCGCCAATGCAAACACGATACCGATTTTAGTTGCAATGACATGCCATTGACCTTTATGCCAATAGCTGTAGAGGTCATTTTGCTGTGCACTAGTAATCTTTGTAATTGTTTATCTTACACTCATGCAGGTGTGTTTGTAAAATAACACATGTAGTTGTTTTCATGTTTTTTTCGTACAAAAACAGTTCTTATCAATAGTTAAGGGTCCAACTATTGCAAAGTAAACCTTGACCGTGACTCAACAAACAAGATAATTAAGAACCTGATTTGTGGCCTAGTGCTATAATGCTATTATGTTATTTAATATATAGTTATTTTGTCTAGTAAGCTAAACAGCAACAATATTGCATCAAATTAGAAGTCAAACATTTCAAAATAGTATCATCATCATTATCTATGTTGTCATTTCAGTTACTATCGCTACAATTATGTAATTTTGACTTTCTAAACCCAAAATCAGCCTACGGACAATGAAAATGGTATATTCAAACAATTTGAAGTGTTACATTTTTTGTATTCATCGTTTCTGGGGCATGACCTAGATACCAGCTACCTATTGCAAAAAAAATTTGCAACCTACTTAATCTGTTGTCATGTGGTGTGCTTGTCATAAATCTTTGGAGATAAATGCTTTTCAGTTTATCTTCTTTATTTCTTTGGTTCTACTTACGTAACTTCTCATAGTACTCGATTAAGTATTAGAGGGTATTAAGTCAAACACAAGACACCAAAAGAGGATAATTCTGTACATACATTCAAATTACATACATATTGCTGAATCTTGGAATTAGGAGGTCAAGTTTACTATGAAAAGGAAGTGATGATAACCTTTTATATGTGGTTGGTCTATTTGCCTGTATATGGTAGTGCTAGTTGCCATGCTTGAGGCCATTTTATGCAGTCCTGCTTACTGGGTCTGATGCTATTTTATTTCTACATTTTAGTGCATCATATTCACATAACCATTAACACATCCACAGACGCTGCATGCCTATAGACAGTATTACAATAAAACCTCTTGTGTCAGGCAGACTGTCTGTTAATGTGTTAAAAGAGCAGTTTTTTTACTAATCATTGGTGTAAAATTCTAATGACGGCATGGTTTAAGACCTTAACTTATAAAGAAACCGAATTATTAATTACTTTAAAAAATATTATATGTATTAGGTATGTGTAATGATAAGAAGCAAGATCAACTCAATATTTATTTAAACACAGCACACACAAAGTACAATATAAGTAAATAAATTTTAACAGTGTAATAAAATAACTAAACTCCTTTTATGTCACTTGTTTATTATAGGGTTAAGGATATTAGTAAATTGTAACAGTGTATGTATTTACTAAACAACTTTTTTCACTCGTTTAATATTACATTTAAAAATAGCATGTGAAAACTTATGCCACTAAGAGAGAGCAGGACCTCCTGACACAAGCATTTATATGCTTTAAAGGTTGGTCCCAGCCACTATGCATTGTATTTCCCAACCACTGTTCATTTTCGTTATTTACTTGTTCCTTAATCATAGATTATATCAACTTCTGTCCACTTGCCATGGGGCAAAGGTTCCCAAGTCTGGCCTTACTCTGGTCACTTTACCCCATGTCACTTATGCGACCTGACTGATGTCAAAGGTAGGCGGGCCTTTTCAGTGGCCTGTGTGACTGTTTTACTCTACTTATCCTCGCCCCTGATCATTTATGTACAGATTTCGTAAAAAGAGTGCCAAACTGGAGATGATAATATGTTTTTTCTTAAGTGTCCATTAATGTAATTAAGAAAATTTAACTTTCCTGTGATAGATCAATTCTTTGAGAATATTTGACAAGTAGAATAAAATAAACATCTTCTCATTTGTACACACAGCAACAAGAGATAGGCTCACAATTGGTAATTTTAAAACACAAAAAAAAATGTATCACTGAACTGGTGATACTTTTACTAAGGTGTTTTTTTTTTGTATAAATGGTCATCTATTAGTCATAAATGGTCATCATCTCTAGTTTGGCACGCTTTTTTGGGGACACCTGTATACCCTTGTATAATTAGCTGACCCTTAATATTAAATTGTGTAATTTTTTTTCTTTTTCCTCATCTTTCATGTTTTACTCAGTACCTTCAGTAGGTCCATACACTAACAATCTTATTAATAAATGCATTGAAGCTACATAATCATAACCAAAGTGAAAACAGTGGCATAATTTCCATGCTAGGTTTATCTTAAAAATGCCAAACATCCAGGCCTTTTTACCCATGCGAAATTCTGCAACGAATTTAAAGTGAAATGTTTTTGCGACCTGTGACTCACCCATTCACAGAATCGTCATGAGTCAGACTGCAAACATATTTTCCTTGTAATAAAGCTGATAGTGTTGTTATTTTGTTTTGAGTACTGAACGTGCGCGTGTTTCGCGTCAATAGAATTTACATACTTGACTGCATTGTTTATTTATAAGTGCATAATTTCTTTTTTATCTATCATAATAGATAGTGTATACGTCTTTTTTAAACACAATTTTAACAGAATGTTTTGTGGTAATGAAATGCTGTGATCTTGACAGCACTTTTTTGTGTGCTGTGGAATATTGTTAGTAGGTATGATGACACCACCATTGTTGACATACTCTTTATCTTCTGTCAAATGATCTGCTCTGTATATTTATATGAGAAAGCAGAGTTGTGATGTAATTTTTGGGTATCAGAAATATTAACTGAATATTATGTAATTAAAAATCAATTTCTTTAGTTTTATAGAATTTATTTTATTTATTTAAAACTATTGCACAAGAAATGTACAAAGGGTGGACTTTATGCTAAAAGCATTTCTGTCAGTCAACCTCAAGGTCATGCAAAAAGAAGACAATGGGTTAACTAGCATCCTAACGGTTCTAAATATAAGGTGAATAAAGTGAATGTTAGGTAAAAAAATGTTATATGTGTCATCATGCCAATTCAATAGTTTTAATTGGGTTTCTTAGGCAAGGCCAAATACATGAACCTGTTTAAAATTATCATGAAATTCTAAAATGGCCAACTATGTTAAATTAGACCTGTTTCAATTTGTCTTGAAATTCGAAAATGGTTTCACATAGTAAACATGATTACACTAACTTTTCATTGTGAATAAAGAACACCTGTAGACTGTATTGTGATATCAACATCGGTATTGTTTCCTCAAGTACATAATACCTAAATATAGTATTATCAAAAGCCAGTTGGTATGTTGATAAGATAGTAAATAAAACTTTAGTCAATACAAATGGGAAATTATATGATATTTAAGTAGTAAGTATTGTTTGTTGATAATCTTTTGCGTATGATGAAAGGGTTGATGATGGAGAGTGGGCCATGTACCATATAGTTTTAATAATAACCCTTTATTTATTTATTTTATTTGACATCTACTTTGGTGTAATGGTCAAGAAGTTAACTATTAACCAATAGCTTGCGGGTTCGATCCCCGCGCTGTACAAACATTTGTGTGCATGAACATGTCTGTTTGTACTGGTCTGGATGTAATATGTATTTATTGAGGTAATTTTTGAAATACCACTGTTGATTCTGATATCTGTAACACAAGTACATAAGCTACTTACCACGGAGTCAGATCAATGTATGTCATGTTGTTGTAATTTATTTAAAAAATCCTGCACAAACTTGGGTACAATGGTGGACTTATCGCCGGAGGCATTCCCTACCAGTCAACCTTAGGTCCAAGCAGAGAACATACAGGCAAAGCATACACAGAGTTATTCAGTCATCTAACGACCACATACAAATAATAATAATAAGATTACATTTACAACAAACAAATAATTAATTAATAAAACATTTGAAATAATTCATTAAGCAAAACAAAAAATCAATGGTTATCAAATGGTATTCAAAATAAATATATTTTAGCATTACCCAGTGCTGCCAGTGCACATGCACCACACTTAGGTGATGCCTAGGGCTTTGACTGGCAGTCAAAGCTCTAGGCAAATACTGTCAGGAGACTGTTTGATAAGCATTTACATTATTGCATTCAAACTTATCAGTTGATTTGTTTAACCCTTAATTACCAACTGTACATTTTGGTACATATTTGCATAGGTGTGATGCTGGAGACACCTTATTTTAAAGTGACCTTAAATTTTGATTGGTTTTAAATGATTTTTAAATGATTATTTAAAAATATAAGAAAGTCATCATAAAAATATTATAACATCCATTTTATTTACTAAATAATAGCAAAAATAAAAATGACTCATCATAAGATACAGAGTTTTGAGCCTTTGGAAAAAGAAATGAGTAGTCATAAATAAATTTGAAAAATCTTACTTTGCTTATAATAATGATATCAAACAGTATTATCATATATCTTATTATTATCTTATCTTAATCAGTATTTTAGAGATCGAATAATTTGAGGAACAATTCTAGTAAACTATTTGGGTGCATTATGGACATACGATACCCGACGCACTATTCAAATCAAATAAAAGTTTTTATTTTCATACACATAGTCCATACAAAACAAAAAAAAATACATATTACACAAGTCAGCGAAAAAAAAATGGAAATTATATGGAAATTGCATACCACGCAAATGCGAATTAGTTTCACGTCTGTGTAACATGCAACCCCACACAATGTTGTATAATGTGGGTGCTCCCACGGCTCTCAAGGAACGAAGCAGCTCTCGCATGATGGCATGGAATATTCCTGTTGCAACCTGCGCGGTGTCTAGGAGACACCACCTCTGCAATTGAAGGTTAACCTCCGACGAAAAGAGGGGTGTTATAAGTTCGACCACTATGTCTGTTTGAGTGCATTGTGTGTTTTTGTGTGTAACTGACTGTGGCATTGTAGCTCCCTAACGGATGGACCGATTTCGAAGCGTTTCAAAGTCAATTTAATTGTGATGGTACTTGGCTATGACTGGTCAAAATCTGTCCAGCCGTTGAAGCTCGCCAGTTGTTTTCCTGGTTCGTTCGGGGGCTTTTTATCTACTGCAAAAATATTATTTGATAGACCACATTTATTCCATAATTATAGATAAGAATATTAAATAATAATAACTAAACTAAATAAATTGCAAATTCCCTATAATTAGTCTGCGCTTCAGCAAGATTCATAATATTTTATTTATGGGAGATTTTGGGCTACTACATTATTCAATACTAGCTGACCCGGCGAACTTCGTACCGCCTTAGCGTTGCAATGATTGAACAATGTCATCGAATGACATATCATATTATATTATATATTTTTCAATATTTCTGAGAGATTTTCTTAATATTTTTTTCCGTAAGAACCTTCTCCTAATAATAACAAATACAACAAAACAAGAATTAGTGAAATCGGTCCGGCCATTCACGCGTGATGCCGTGACCAAGGAAAACGGGTTACATCTTCTTCTCTATATACATATATAAAATTCTCGTGTCACAATGTTTGTTCACGTACTCCTCCGAAACGGCTTGACCGATTCTCATGAAATTTTGTGAGCATATTGAGTAGGTCTGAGAACCGGCCAACATCTATTTTTCATAAATATAAAATAAATAAATAAATAAATATTTCACAACAATCACACCAATTCTCTAGTCCCAAATTAAGCTACGAGGCTTGTGTTATGGGTACTAGACAACAGATAAACATACTTAAATACTTTTTTTTTGTAAATAAATACATAATATACATAGAAAACACCCAGACCAGTACAAACACAGATGTTCATGCACACATATGCTTGTACTGTGCGGGGATCGAACCCGCGACCCTTGGTTTTAAAGTCCGACATGTGGACCACTGCACCAAACGGTCGTCAAAACGATCACAACCACCGCAATCTTTTTGAAAGTACTGTGACATTTCACCAAAGAGTTCCTTTGATTCTGCAACTTTAAATATATTGTAGGTATGTTATTTTCTCCCCGATATTTCCTTAACACCAGACATACAGGTCTCAACTATGCATCAACACGGCGATAGTGTATATGCACCGGTTCTACGCGTTCCACTCGTTCACACAGTTCCACAGGAACGCCATAGCGGCTGCGGCGCTGTTCCTCGCTGCGAAGGTGAGTGAAATCATCATTATCGGCATGGTCAACCATTATATTAGGTTATGCACAAGTCTTGCTATACTAAAAGAACGCTAACAGTCACTTGCGGACAAGAAGAAATGTGAGTCAAAATGGTGGTACGATGTGAGGGAGAGGGCGATTCGCGCGCTGCACGTCCCCACCAATGCGAGCGAGCGGGATAGCGACTGTTCCCGTGCGCAAACTCCAAAAAAAAAGTTTTTTTTTTCGCGCCTCATACCCATACTAATGTTATAAATGCGATAGTGACTCTGTCGGTCTGTTATTCAATCACTTCTTAACTAATGAACCGATTTGCATGAAATTTGGTGTGGAGATATTTTGATAACCGAGAAAGGACATCGGCTACTTTTTACCGCGGGAAAATGACGCATTCCCATGGGAAAATTTAAGTGGGCAGATCGCTTTTACGCCTAAACTACTGAACAGTAAATGCAATTTGGTAAGGAGATAGTTTGAGGCTTAAGAAAGGACATGAGTTACTTTTGACCACGGGAAACCAACGCATTTCCATGGGAAAAATTACTTTCCAGTGAATCTGATCGCTTTCACTCATAAATTACCAAAGGTTTGAATTATATTTGGATAAAATTGGTATTACGAGAAAACAACGCGTTCCAAAAAAACTACCAAATGCGGACGAAGTCGCGGGTAAAGCTAGTCATTTATAAGCTTTAAAACTATTTATCTGACACTAAAAATCGGGTTGTAAACAACCATAAATTTCGTCACTCGAATTACATAGACACATTTTTGAGTGTGATATTTGTAAGTGACGTCACCACAAAAGCCCTAAATTCGCCAACCATGTTAATCAGTCAATCGTTATTATTGCAGACAAATCAACTCAATGGGTAAATTAATAAATTACCCCTAAAAAAAGCTTCTTGACATCACATCATCTATGTTAAGATATCTAAAAAGTTTCCACTGATCACCTATTCAAAGTTTGTTGAACTGTTTTGGCTTTGAGGTGATTTCAAAAACACCTAATAAGCAGAAGTAATGGCCGAAGTCATGCTCTATTTTGGTACCTAGCTATAAGGATAAATTAAATTATAGACTCAAATTAAATTAACACTGACAAATTGCCATGAAAACGCAAACTTCAATGTCCTTTGAGCGTAAATTCTGTTTTTCAAACACTGTTTTCCTTGTGGCCTTTTTCGAACGAAATTAAAATACTGCTTTGTTAAGAAAGAAGCCTAAAAAAGTCTAAAACCAAGCATTAAAAATGAAATAACCACGTGTTTTTTTTTTGTGACAAAAGAGAAATCCAACAGGGAAAACTGTTCATTCCAATTCCATTAAAATCCTTTGTATGGTTTCTTTACAGCTACACAAAGTTTCCTCCTCTCAGTCGTTTAAATGGTTGATAAAATCAGAATATGTACTATTCTGATTTTTTAAGATTATATAAATAAAGCAGTATACTGAAAAGTACTGTAGGGTGAGCACGAACATTATCGTAACGTATTCGTGTCGTCCAAACTTCAGGAACTGACAGTTCCCCCATACAAATTGACAAATTAACGATAGGTATACGCTACTAATACGTTACGACGATAGTTGTTTGTGCTCACCCTACTGATGGCCCAGCTAATTTGCTTATTAAACTGACTGACTAGCTAAACATTGTTAATTTTTAGTAGGAAAATTGACACTACTTAAGTAATTATACTCAGTGGACTAGTACTAGTCAGCTAATTAAATACACGTTAATCGTTTGTGTTGTCGCTAAGCTGGTGTAATAATGATTTGCTAAATCAGCCAGAACTGACGATTTTTTTATTTTATTTAATTCCTCACATTTTTCTCTCAGGTGGAGGAGCAGCCAAGAAAATTAGAGTATGTAATAAAAGTGGCCCATGTGTGCATCCACCGAGGTGACGGAGTCAGCCAGTCCATTACCACGGAACAGTATCAAGAACAGGTGAGTACAGTACCATGTCTAAACTGCTGTCTAAAAAGCCGAGAGGTCCTGGTCGCACGAAGTGGGGAGGGAGCGGGAATATCGCGCGAGAGCGAGCGAGAAGGCTACCTCTTCTCGCTCGCATGCGAAAACTCCTCCCCTTTTTCTTCCTTCGTGGTACGTAGGTTTAGCAGTCGCCAGTTAAAACATCTGAACACTATCTAAATAACCTATTGAATATTATCTTTAATATACGAGTACTAAACTGTGTACTACTTTTATATACTAACATAATGTGTTCACATAATTTAGCTGTATATACAGGGTGGTGACTTTCTTTGTGACTTTCTGTCTGTTACGCTTTTACGTCTTAACTACTGAACAGATTTAAATGAAATTTGGTAAACATACATGCTCTTCAACATTCTGTATGTGTATTCAATTTCATCCAAATCTGTTTGTAGTTAAGGCGTGAGATCGTAACAGTCAGAAATTCAATTGTCGTATTGTATTTTAGCTTTTGAGCTGTCGTAATGCAATTTTTTTTACTTAGGGTTTTTTAGGGTACAACTGATTATTGCAATTTCTTTCCAGGCTCAAGAGCTAGTATTCAACGAGAACGTACTCCTACAAACGTTAGGTTTCGATGTCGCCATAGACCACCCGCACACGCACGTAGTTCGTACGTGTCACCTTGTCAAAGGTGAGGCATGCGTGGCTCGTTGCGATATGTATCACGTGACACTGTGGCTCCACTGTGCGCGCATCCACGGAGCTGTTACAAATATCGCGTGACGGCGACAGCCATGTAACGGTTACGCATGCGGGCGGCGGGCGAATCGCTTTTTGAATGCGGCGCGGTGGTTGGTCGAAGGCGCGTTGCGGTGTTTTTTTTGTTTGCGGTTCACGCTGGCTGGTTGAAAAAAAAAGAAAAATGTAATCGAAGTTGAGAAATAATGCCAATAAAAATTTAACTTCAAAATTAAAATAAAAAGGGGTTCTTATCTAAGATTAGCATCTGAAAACCAATAAATCTTTTAAAAAAGAAATAACAAACTTAATGAATCAAATAAACACGGATAGACGTTATAGTGATAGTAATAAAAACTACACTTATGTGTTATTTTGAGCAAATGCTTAAATTTAAAGAAGCTTTTAATTTCTTTCTAATCTTGTGCTTATTACTTATAAACATATAATTATCACTGGTTTAGTTTGGGTAATAAAAAATAAACTCATAATTAAGCCAATTTCTATACAGCCAGTCATGGATCCCAAACGAGTTTTGTTAGAAAAAATTAAAAAAAAACCTGCAGTCGTCTTCATACCGCATGTGCCCAGCCGTTCGCTACTCCCTAAAAAAAAACAAAAGTCAACCACCACCAGGCTATGTATTATGGCAAGGTGCTGCCAAGGTATGTAAAATATTTCCCAAAGATTATGTGTGTCACTCCCTCTTCACATGTCACATCCCTAGCATTGCTTGTAGGTTGGGGTTAGAAGTCTATTGGTTGAATTACACCTATTTGTCTCATAATTAACATTATGTTAGGTTTTTAAATATGATTAGAGGCGGAATATTTTAACCCTGAGTTTGCATAATCCTGTGAAAATGCATGTTTTAAATAAAAATGTTTTAAAGTATTTTGATCTTGAATTATGATGATTTTGTACCCCCGTTCAATGAAACAAGCTTAAATAAATCTTAGTCCAGTTATTAAATATTGTTCTTTTTTATTTAAATTTTTTGCACCGTGATACAATATAATTAAATTAAATGTATTTTAGAAAATTATACATTTAGGTTTTATTCGATCAAACTGGAATAAGTATTAAACGTCGAATATCAATTTTTCTAGGTGTTAAAAAGTATATTTAAGTAAATATTAATACTAAAAAGAAATACCTATTACTCATTTCACTTACAAGAAAACTCAATATAATTATAATGATAAGTATAAAAAATAATTTTAAAATCAAATATAAAAAATCAAGAATTTGCGAATTGACGAATGAATGCTAAAGAACACTGCAAACGAACACTTAAAAATGTGCGTAAGCTGCATGTGAAGTACTTTTGGCACTCGCGAAATTGGTTCAAGAGAAAGTTCGAGATGCGTATCACCTTTCACCTCCTCGCGTTACGTGGTTTTTGCATGGATTTTTTTCGAGAGGCAGGCAATACGTAAACGGATTCACCTGAATTCGTTGAGTGATACTTTTGAAAACTGTTCTCAAAAGTATCACTTGCAAACGACATGAAATAATTATAAAACGATAAAAAAAAATGTGGCGTTATTAGTTCCCTTATGTATAGGCATTGTAAAAAAGAGTTGCCTCTAATTTTCAACTAAATCCGACGTTCTTGATTACAATTGTCATTAGTCCATTTTTTTGTGCAATAAAGCATTAAAGAAATAAATATTGTTCATTAAAAAAAAGTTGCCTCTCATTTTCAACTAATTCCGTCATTCTTTATTACAATTATCATTAGTCCAAAATGTTATTGTGCAAAAGCATCAAAGAAATAAATATTGAAAAAAGGAAAAGTAAATCGTTTACGTGTTTTAAAATAGACTTATTACCCCGACCGTCTGAAAGCACGAAATTAATACACTAGACACAGCTATTCCATTAAAACTAAATGTACAAATAAATTGTACACTCAAATAATCATTAATTTTCATAGTTCCATTGTTTACTATTAAAGAATTTAGAATTTGGATAATTAATTTTGAAGAATGTATACCTACTACATTTTGATTCCGAGCACCTAAGTTATATTTTAGCTTATTTTAAGATTAATAACTGCCAGTTAATCAAATATCAATCGTCGTTGGTTTTAAAATCATTTGAACCCATTTTTATTACTTTTGTGTCATAGAATTGTAAAATACATTCATTACCTAAATTAGATTTGCTTTTAGACTTTTAATAATCAATAATACTCTTACTTCAGCCTGATTTCTCAATATTCAGTTAGCGCTAATAGTCAGATAAAATTATGTTATGGCCTATTTGACAGTCATCACTGCATATGAAGGAAGTCAAAGCTAATATCATCTTTGATTCTGCCGATAAATATGAATTATTTAAGTCTTACAATTAACTATTTATCTGACTATTGAAAGTTATATAAAATTATATTATGGCCTATTTGAACAGTCATAATAACCGGATATGTGGTAAGTCAAAGCTACTGTCATCTTTGATTAGGCCGATTCATATTTAAGTCTTACAATTAACTATTTATCTGACTATTAAAAAATCATCGCTTAGTCTTATATCTCGAATAATACCGCAATCATCCCATCCCTGCTTCCTACCAAAAAAAACCGGGTACACTCATTAATCTTCACCCTCCTTTTCCAGCGCCAAAGGACCTTGCCCAGACCTCGTACTTCATGGCATCAAACAGCCTGCATTTGACGACGATGTGCCTACAATACCGCCCCACCGTGGTCGCGTGCTTCTGTATACATCTCGCGTCGAAATGGAGCAACTGGGCGGTGAGTTTTGATGTAATGTTGTTGTTTCGTTTCTCTTTTGTTTTTTTTTTGCTTTTTTATGTTTATTGCCCATAAAAAAACATTCATGACGATGTGCCTATACTACCGCCCCACCGAGGTCGCGCGCTTCTGTATACATCTCGCGTCGAAATGGAGCAACTGTGCGGAGAGTTTCGATGTAATGTTGTTTTTCTTTTTTTCTTGTTAATTGCCCAAAAATATATAATTATGACGATGTACCCACAATACCGCCCCACCGTGGTCGCGTGCTTCTGTATACATCTCGCGTCGAAATGGAGCAACTGGGCGGTGAGTTTTGATGTAATGTTGTTGTTTCGTTTCTCTTTTGTTTTTTATTTGCTTTTTTTTGTTTATTGCCCATAAAAAACATTCATGACGATGTGCCTATACTACCGCCCCACCGTGGTCGCGTGTTTCTGTATACATCTCGCGGCGAAATGGAGCAACTGGGCGGTGAGTTTCGATGTAATGTTGTTGTATCATTTTTCGTTTTTTTTTGTTTATCAGGTGATATTGTTTGTGGCTTGAGATTTTCTGTCATGAATTTCTCAAAAACAGCTCGGAGTCGGAAAGTTGGCGGTGTTGCACCCCCGTGCCTCGATGCGCACGTTAAGCCGTTGGTCCTACGCCTGATCTTTCTCCGGTCATGTCGTATTGTCGTCTCACCGAACATTGAGAGTGATGGAACAGTTAGTGCACCTATGTATAATTGCGCTCACACTTGTGCACCATAATATCTCCTGCGTAGTTATTGATCTCTGTCGAGATTGGCCGCCGTGGTCGAAATCGGCCAGGAAGACTAAATAAATAAATATTTAACAACAATTACACCAATTCTCTAGTCCCAAATTAAGCTACGAGGCTTGTGTTATGGGTACTAGACAACGGATAAACATACTTATATACTTTTTTTGTAAATAAATACATATTATAGATAGAAAACACCCAGACCAGGCTATTAGACTATTGTGGCCAAATTATAGCTATTTATAAAACAATGATGATCACGTCAACACCGACCCCCATAGATACCGCAGCCGAACGAGGGCCGGCACTGGTTCTCGTACGTGGACCGGAACGTCACCATGGACCTGGTAGATATTGTGGCCTGAGATTTTCTGTCATGAATTTCTCACCTCGGAGTCGGGAAGTTGGCAGTGTTACACCCCCGTGCCTCGGTGCGCACGTTAAGCCGTTGGTCCTGCGCCTGATCTCTCTCCGGTCATGTGGGATTGCCGTCTCACCGAACTTTGAGAGTGATGGAACAGTGAGTGCACCCGTGTATTATGCACTATAATATCCCCTGCGTGGTTAGCTGGTCTCTGTTGAGATTGACCGCCTTAGTTGAAATCGGACAGTAGGACTATAAGACTATTGTGGCCAAATGATAGCTATTTATAAAATTATGATGATCACGTTAGCCACCCACCCCCATAGATACCGCAGTCGAACGAGGGCCGGCACTGGTTCTCTTACGTGGACCGGAACGTCACCATGGACCTGCTGGAGCGGCTGACGGCCGAGTTCCTGCACATCTTCGACAAGTGCCCGTCCAGGCTCAAGAGAAAGATGATGTCTATGACTAATAACAGTGAGTATTGTTTTTTTTATAAATAACTAGCTGGGTCAGTCGGCTAGTAATTTATAAAAAATATTATATTGCTATACAAATTACTTTATTTGTTAAGTATTTTTTTGCGTTTACAACGCTATTTTTTTTTTAATTTCGAAATGCCACTTAAAAATTATTTTCGGCTCCGGTAGCACTTACAAAATTCAACGACTACATTAAGGTTCTCGGTAGCTTAGTGGTCAGAGCATTGGACCGGACTTCCAAAGGTCGGGGATTCGATTCCTCCCCGATGACCGGAGCCGAAAAGATTTTTTTAAGTGTTACGGCTTTTCGAAATTATAAATTACTTTTCTTATCACTAAGGGGTATGAAAAATAGATGTTGGCCGATTCTCAGACCTACTAAATATGCTCACAAAATTTCATGAGAGTCGGTCAAGCCGTTTCAAAGGAGTACGGGAACAAACATTGTGACAGGAGAATGTTATATATATAGAGAAGATTATTTTAAATGTCACCATTTTTTTTGTAAATGCTCTTTTCCCTCTGTCAACCGTCTGAAGGCAATCTTGACAGACATTGGTTTGATAATGACTACCACTTTGGTTTCACGGTCTATTTATGATCAGTTTAGTGTAATGGTTAAGAAGTCGATTATTAGACCAAGATGACCAACATCACATACATTGATCTGACTCCGTGGTAAGTGCAGCTAAAGCACTTGTGTTACAGATATCAGAATCAACAGTGGTAGTACAAATAAACTTAAATAAATACATATAACACCCAGACCAGTACAAACAGACATGTTCATGCACACAAATGTTTGTACAGTGCGGGGATCGAACCAGCTACCTCTTGGTTAGTGGTCAACTTCTTGACCATTACACCAAAGTGGTCGTCAAATATTAGTATTTTATTAAGTTTTAATTCTCATTGTAAATGAACGTAATGTTTTTTATTGAGAATGAATATCTTTGAACACATTCTGTGTACCCTGCAGGTGGAAGTTCGCCGCACTCGGGTCCGGCGCACGCGCACTCCGCTTCTGGTGATAAGAAACACGCGCCAAGCGACGATTTCGACAAGTCCTTTGACAAGGGTAAGTCTTTTTGTAAATTTTTAAACCCCGACCAAAAAGAGAGTGTTATGAGTTTGAACCCTGTGTCAGTCCGTGGCATCGTAAGCGCCTTAACGGACGGACCGATACATAAATAAATAATAAATATTTCACAACAATCACACCAATTCTCTAGTCCCAAATTAAGCTACGAGGCTTGTGTTATGGGTACTAGACAAGGGATAAACATACTTAAATACTTTTTTTTTGTAAATAAATACATATTATACATAGAAAACACCCAGACCAGTACAAACACACATGTTCATGCACACATATGCTTGTACTGTGCGGGGATCGAACCCGCGACCCTTGGTTTTAGAAGTCCCGACGTGTAGACCACTGCACCAAACGGTCGTCAAAACCGATGTCAGTGCAGTTTTTTTTTATTATTCGCAGGATTCGGTATTTGGCAGAATACTGTTAGAAGTCGAATTTTCGTGTCATTTCTAGTACTTACACACATATGTTTGTATAGAATTATCAGCTGCTGTGTCCAACAGCTACTGTCCAGTAAACCTGCATTTAATCGCCATAAATATTCTAGAAGAGCTAAACTATAACCTCAGTTCTCGTATCATACGTATTTTAAACAAAATGTGGTAACAAAAAATGCTAATTAATGCTTACACACAAATTATTCCGCAGAATACGAGCGTGAAAGGCGAAGACAGCCCGCGCCGGGCGGGTACGTGCCCGCGACAACACCCGCGGCGCCCGCGCCACAACCGCAGAAGATAGATTACAACCTGTACAGGGAGAAGCGAGAGAGAGAGGAGCGGGAGCGGCGCGAGGAGAGAGAGAGGCGACAACTCGCCGCCCAGCAGCGACCCCCCGCGCAACCCCGCCCCGCCCAACCCCCGCCACACCACCGACCCCCGACACAACAACACCACAAACCCCACGCGTGGCCGCACCACGCGAAACCACCCCACCACAAACCGACAGACCATAGACATCACAGACCACCCATACCGGGACCGTCCACCGCTTCTCAACCACCGCAACCTCAACCCCCTGCTCAAGCAGAAATACCCCCACAAAGGACGAGACCCCCGTCGCTGTTCTCGCCTGAGAACGCGACGACCCCCATAGCGGCTGCGACCGCCCCTAGAAGACCCCAAATTCCACCTCCACACAGACCAAAACCGGAAGTGCGGCCTGACAGACCTACTCAAAACCCTATTCCCACTCCATCTCCTCAAATAGCCCCTCCAGCGCCCGTTCAACCTGAACAAAAACCCCCCAGTCCGAAAAAACGGCCCGATCCCGTCCCCATAAGGGAGTTACAGCCCCCAGCCATACTATCCCCTTTCAATTCCCCCCCAAGCAACCCCAAAGAGCAAAAGCCTAGACAGAGGGCCCAATCGAACTCCGAGCCAGAACTAGTACCTGTAGTGAAAAAACTAGACGAAACGCCCGGTTACGAGAACGTTATAAGAGACTCGCAAAGAGGCAACGCTATTAGAACGAAGGCGCCCGAACGGAAACCGGAGCCGTCTAGATCTTTGAACGGAATAGAAACTGATCCGACGCTAGTATCGAACTTACTCAAGGAGAGCCTAGCAAAACCGGCGCCTATAACGGTCGCGACTGAGAGGAAGTCGCCCGAAATCAAAAAGGAGGTCGCAGAACCGCCCCCTCAACCGCCCCCCGCTCTCGCGCAACCGGAACTGCCTCCCCCCGCGCCCGTCAACGTCGAAGTAGAACACAAGCCGAAGAAGGAAAAGAAAAAGAAAGACAAACACAAACACAAGGACAAAGACAAGAGCAAAGATAAGGAAGAGAGAAAGAAACATAAAAAGGATAAGGATAGAGAGAAAAAGAAGGAGAGTCCGGCGCCCCAGCCGGATCCACCATCAGACGGGACTTTAAGGATAACTATACCTCGGGACAAGCTATCGACGAGTCCTGGCTTAAAAATCAAGATTCCAAAAGAAAGACTAGCAGCGCCGCCGCCCCCGCCCCAGTCGTCCGGGCTCAAGATCAAGATATCAAAAGAAGTTCTAGAAACGTCTAGAAAGAGAAGCGGGAACAACGAACAGGGCCCCCCACAGAAAATGGCGAGGCAAAACGGAGCGCCGCACCCCAAGGTGAGCAATTGGAACGTGCCCCCCCCATTTAGGCCGCCCCTGCCGTACTACATGGTGCAGCCGCCGCCGCCGCTGTACTACGGCGTGGGCATGGACGGGTACTACTATGGTATGGAGTACATGTACCAGCCGCAGCCGCAGCCGCAGCCCCCGCAGCCCGCGCAGCACAGCCAGCCGCCGCTGCCCGCGATGCCGCCGCCCCCCGTGCCGCCGCCGCCTCCCGAGTAGAATGGCTTTATGGGGCTGTTTGATATGTACTTGAAAATTGATATATTGTGTTAAATTTCGCGCTTAAGAGCCATATCACAAAATTTTAACATCCAAGCAGGTTTTTTCTAAAATGGGTTCATAGGAATATTCAGGTTAGTGCATCGATCTGCACATTGACAATGTTGTTTATACTTAATATGTATGTAATTTCGAAATTCCTACTTCGTGGCGGCCTCAAATTTTTAGGCAATAATAAACTGCTTAGTTCTCAAAATTTTGTGATATAGCTCTTAAAATCGTTATGAAAAAATTGCATGTTAAAAGGGATGTTTACATCTATCCCATTTTCGTAATGAAACTTCTAACTTTAAACTTACTCTGTACTTTTCGGATGTATCAAATAGCCTATTGAATTTTGTTTCAAATCACCAGCAAAAGCAACTCTCTAAATTAATTTTTCAACTCAGTAGCATTTCTGTAGCGAATTACCACTATAAATAAAAAATAGAGGTCCTATTCATTAACAAAAAAGTCAAAAATAGTCGAAAAAAATGTTGACTTAATGTAAGACCCCTGTTCATTATTCGCAATGTTTGGATTGCTTTAAAATCTATGATAATAAACCTAAGTGAAAAAAAAATTGGACAGTTTATAATAAAACAATTGGTGTTATCTTCATTTTATATTATAATGAGGTAATATTTGATTGTTTGTTTGAATTTAGAAGGTCTTTAGAATCCTTATTAGGCTATATTTTATGTGTATATTATGTTAATATTTATCGCCCACCCGTGCGAAGCCGGGAGGAGCCACTAGTCTACTATATTTTAGCTTTTAACTAAAACTTTTCTGCGTGTCGTGTGTGGTAGTCGCAGAACTAACTTCCCTTTTTTTCTTACACACTTCTTTACATCTCCCTTTCGAATAGAAATAGACGAAAATTTGTTTAGAGAGTTGCTACCACTTTCTTAGTTACGCCAATCAATCTTGAAACGAATAACAAATAACGAATGTAAAAGTTCCCAACATTTAATATCCTTTTGAATGAATAAGTAAATCTTAAAACAGCCGTAGAATATAAAGAGGCAAATATTTTGTTATGTTATGTTCTTTAAAAAAAGAAAGGAATGTGTTTATTTTAGGACTCAGTTACATAATAAATTTGTATTTGACGACACACAACAACAACAAGACAACACACGAAATATTCAAAGAAATTTTTCATCTCCAACTTGTTTATTCAGTTTTAAATGGTATTAAATTGGAAACTTTTTGAAATATTATATCAAGGCTTTCACATCGCATGTTATATAGAGTATTTATGCTCACTTAGTTTTATGAAGACCATTACAAATAGCATTTTTTTTTTTTCTAAAATCTTATTCAATATGAAGGACCAGAGTTTAAACTTTAATACAAGTTTGAAATTATACTTTAGTACGGTTCAAGGGTATAGCGTCGCGTTTGGCTTATTTACATGTCTCAATTTCTTTTTTGCGTTAAAATTATAAAAACGAGACATTATTTCCCCTCCCCCTTCTTCATCTCTAGTCTCTAGTCAAATTTGGGAAATTTGTATTTTTTTTAGCATTCTTATCTTAACGGAATCACGGCGTTAAATTTTCGCTCTCGAGATTTCCATGCAATTTTCTTTATTTTCTTACCTATAAATCCTTATCAAAATGTAACAAAAAATACATGAACTTAATGCCAAACTCTATGGTATACCCTTACGTATTTAAATGGGGGTAGATGACCACACAAAAGCTCGCAGATTACTGCGATTAAAATATATTAATATTTTTATAACAAATTTGAAACCAAAATATCAAAAAGAAATAAATGATTAAGTTTGTCCAATAATTTGACAGTCTCAAGTGATATTCGTATATAAAGGTTACTTTTTTTTTTGTTTGAAGTCGTGTTGTGTCACCAACCCTATACCTTTTTTTTTTAAATAAGCTACAATCATAACCTACATATTTTTTGCAATTATTATGTGGTGCCTTATTATTGACTGCATTTTGTTGTTTAATAGTACTATATCACAACTATTCTAGTTAGACAACCATATTTTTAAAAAATTATACTATAACAAATTATATTAGTGAAGAGAATAATCAAACGTTACATATGCCTGTGTGTGACTGTATAATGAATACATGTTGTTACATAATCTTAAAATATTCCATTTTGACATATACAAATTATATCTTTTATAAATGTTTACTATTAATATTTAGCCATTTTATATTTGAATAGTGCCAAACTGCCGAGGCAAAAATTAACTATCTTGATATATAAAACCCCAAAAATGTATATTATTATTGAGTATACAATATTTATACAATATTATATGGTTACAAAACGTAGTTTTAACTTTATATAATCAAAAGGCATTCTTTATACTCGGTTTACATGGTAAATCTTATAATTTTTATTAAATATAATTAAGTGTATATCTATTTATTACAACATTCCTTATATTTTTAACTAGTTGTATCTTTCAATATATTATAAGCTTAATTCATTTTATTCTTTACATAAGTTGTTACACTTTGCATAAAAATATTTTTTTTCTGCTCCTTGGCATAACCTTAAGCTTAAAAATCTTTAAAAAATCACTTAAGATACATATTTAATATTTATATTTTACTAGATGGTTTAGCCGGTTTACAATTTGATTTAGAAAAAAAACATTACCATGTCAGCTTTAACTTTTAAATTATAATGTTTATCACGCTATGAAAGTTCAATTTAATTTATTTTTAGTGTACAATTGAATATATACTACTAAAGACTTGCTCAAAAAGTATAAAAATATGAAAAAAAAGTAAAAAACAGGGTTTGCATTAAATGTTCCTTGCAGTCTATTGTTTGTTTAGTTACGTATGTAAGTTCATTATATTTATTTCATATATCTCATACGCCTCCATAATTATAATAGTATGTATGCAAATAATTTTTCACTTCATTGTTTTGTTAATGACGGTGATAAGTTAACTCTTCACTCTTTTTAGCTTCAGGGAGAGAAGTAAAGTTTTCTTTAACCCAAAAAAAATATGGCGATATATATATTTGATTTCAAAATGACCACTCTCTGTCACCATGACCACTACTAAGTAAAAAATCTTTTAGTTACATATTTTTTGTAAATATTTGTACATATTTTTAATTTAATTCTTATTAAAATAGTGGTGCCATTGTTGTTACCATTTTGCTATAGAAAATATACAAAAAAAATATATGAACGTTTACGCTACTGTTTATTTTTTGATACATTTTCTGTATAAACGAATGTACTTAAGAATTTTAACTGTAGAAATATTATAGTTGTTGATTTCATTTTGTTATCTACAAGTTATAAAACACACATTAGAACATGAGTATCTAATAAGTAAAAAATCGTTTCTAACTTGTGGTATACTTTGTACATTTTATTGTGCTTGAGATTATTGTTACGAATTTCATGATTATTAGTTTAAGTTATAAATATGAAAAAATAATAGTTTTTATAAAAAGTTGGAATTATTTTTGTAAGTATAGGTATGTTTTTAGAGTTTATTAAATCGATGATTTCGTACTTAATTTAAAATTCTTTTATTACAATTGTATACAAAACCATTTAGTTATATTTTTTCATATCGTATACACATTTGCTACAAATAAGTTTTAACTGTGTTTTACGGCGGCGGCATATCTTTTGAAACTTAAATTATTTTATCTGGTATAATTGTGTGTTATATACATAGAAACACAAGATAAAGTCTTGATTCCTTCCAAGATCAGACTTATTTTAAGTAAGACTTGTGATTTTATGATCTTTACAATCGGGACATAAGATGTATACATTGTTTTTTCTTGTATATATTTGAACTGTATACGTCTTTTAGTCTCGAACTCATTTTGCATGAAAACATTATTGCTTCCGACACACTAGGTCTGTGAGTCTGAGCACTGTTTTTTATTTATTATTTCACGTATTCATTTTGGCTGTTATGTTGAAAGTTTGCATTTTTTACAGCATTTTTTTTTTCTTCATAAATGTTGGTTTGGACTGCTCGTTTTGAAGTGATAGACATTTTTTTGTCACAAATAAAACAAGCAGTATAAACAATTTTTTTTTCTTTTTTAAATTTTTTATTTCAATGGTGTATTGTGTACTTAAATGTAACAGCTAAAACTAAGCTTGCGCGCAGCTGTGTAATCGTGACTGTGGGGCTAAATCGTTTCAAACGATACTAACTGGAAGCGACCGGGCGCACACAACATGCTGGGTCTTCCTTGCTTAAAAAAACCCTGGTGGCGGGTGGGATTTATTTGCTAGTCCGATCGTAAAAAAGAAAAAATGTATAAATTACCTTTTTATATAGGGTTGACGACTGGAGAACTGGGTGCCACGATAGTTATCTCCTTTTTTGTTTGATATGTTAAAAATGACACAAAACAGTTAGTTTATAATTTATAACCAATCAAACAAAGACAGATATAGCGGCGCGTATAGTTCTCCAGAAATTCCAAACTTGACGAATTAAATTTAACATGTAATCGATCTGAGTAGCAATTTGCAAATCAAAGCGCGGCGGTGGTATTTGTATTCCAACTTTTAATTTAAAACATCCATCTAAGTTAGTTCCCTGATTGGATTTAGAAACCAAAAATCACTTACCGCTTAAGAGTGTTTTAGATGTCAAACTTGATGCTGATTTATTATAAATATTCAAAAACAAAGTACTATCAAAAAAATCTTCGCACAACATTCAGGGTACTGACAATCTGCCAGCATCACCATTCGCATAATATTTTTTTTAAATTAATATTATGATATTGATGATGCAATTAAGGCCCCCGCCACGCCAGTCCTAGCCTCATAGGAACGACGACACACTGCGCGCGCCTTAACGTCGCTCGCTTTTCAGGTCGTCGACCCGTTGCAGAAGTGATGCCACGCCGGCCACAACGCCGGCATAAGCGTCTGGTGTGTCGACGTTCCTCCACATCTTACGGACCTCACTAGCATAGTGTAATAATGTTTTTTTTTATTTCACTTTTTACTTTTTTTTCTTACTCATCCTATTCGGTTTTGGCTCTAGCGGTTGGCCGTGTATATAATATAATTGGTGTATATATTCAAATTAAAAAAATATAAAAAAAATATATCACCTCGGTTTTAAATGTGCAATAAGTCATTTTATACATATGTATGAATGCTTGAAGAAATTGTAAGCAATAAAAAAGTATAGTGCGTTAAAATTATATCGTATGTTAGAGGCTTTCGACTGAAATTTTTATAGTGCAATGCATTTATGTGTAAAAATTAAAAAAATATGTCTAATAATTAAACATGAGCTGTCGCCATTTTTCAAGTATAATTTAGACGGTCACATTGAGAACTATCGTAACGCCAAATGTTACATTTTTAAAGTAATACTATAATACTACATTATCTTTTTATCACTATCAAGTCCCTTTTTTAAAAATGTTTGGCGTATTCCATAGTCCTTCAGTATATGCAAACTAGAGCCAAAATCGATCGTGATTATGATGATGGGCGGAAGCAAGGTGCAGGACGCTAGCTACTTAACAAACGGCTACTGACGCCAGACCCTAAGGGACCACACTTGGCCATCGTTTAAAATGTATATACATATACACAAAAAACTGTATCAGTTAAATGATACACCTGGAAATTTATTAGTCACTATATCATTAATTGGGTTGGCCAAGTGTGTGCAAATCCCTTTAAGCGCTTGTCTAATGTTGTATATATCAATGATATATTGAATCTAATATGACCATGAACTGTTTAATGTATCTTGCTGTTATTGTACCTTGGACAGATAGTTATGAACTGTCGCTACGGGTTATTGATAAGAAAACAATTGATATAGTCTATTGTTAAATCTATAGGTTAGTTTATAAGAAGTTTTCGTTTAGTTTTTTAAAATGTAAAAAAAATTCGGACCACACTAACAGCAAGAAACATAATTTAGTTAAACAATTAAGATTTTATGTTTGTTCGATCTAAACCAAATGAGAGAAATAGCGTATTAAATAAGTACCATAGATATGTTTTGAATTTTATTTACTTTAAAGATTTTCTAGCTCTGAATCTTAAAGTTCACAGTGTAGGAGGTTTATTTATAACTTTCTAACAAAAAGACATACCACACTAGACACTCGTTTTTTACTACAAATGATTTCAATAACGTTAGGTGACAAACATAATAGGAAGATAAGGTATTTAAGATCAAAAATATAGAAAGAACAACGAAGTAATATATCATTGGTATATTTTTCTTCTCTGAGGGTGGATGAACAACGTGTAAACAAAAAAATAAACGGTATAATAAGTATAAAACAAAAAAAACACATTTTTGGTTCACCCTCAATTTCAAGACTTGATGTGGTGAGATTCTTTTTTTAAGTACCTAATGTTAAGTAAGGTAAACCGACAGCATAAGATTTATTATAGTATTTTTCCCATATCTTTGCTGACTAGCCAACATATGGCTACTAGATAACATTTTGTTTTAAATTAATGAGTTAGCTTGAGGGACACCATGAAAGAATATTTCAAGGTGTAAATTATTGAGTTTGGAAAAAAAGTCATTAGGAACTGGTCGAAATGAAAAACGTCTCATTCTGACCAATTTGCGACGGAATTTTTTTGCAAAGCTTTGTCCAAATGGTAGTGTAAGAAATACGAAATGCTAAGTTTCTATACAAGTTATGCGTTAAGACAGTTATTTTTGTACGTTAAAGTAAACTGAACTGTTTAAAAGAAATGCCGATTTAGTTTTAAATAGTAAAATTAACAAGTAGGAATCGTTAAATCAATTTTGGTAAAAACAAAAAGTAGGAGTAGCACATTGATTTTCTATTTAACATACGGTTATTTTTAATTTAGACATAGATTTTTGTTATAATGAAAGTCTGTTACGTTCGTTGTAAGGTAGTGTAGGATTGTATATATTTTGTATAAACAGGGATAAAGGTCTTGGTATTTTGTCCGCTAGCGTTCACAGCACCGATTAGTCTGAAATGGAATGATTATAAGAGCGCTTAGTCCATGTGGAGTCTAAGAACGTAAAATTTACGCTAAAAATACGTTAATAGTTACACTTATGAGCGCTTAACAAGAATAAAAAAACGGCCATTTCAGAAATTCCGCCGCCGAACAAATAATGTAAACTTATTAGTCAATGTATTATGTATTTATTGATGATACTATTGATGCTGATAGACGGCCACGTTTCTTAATGAAAAAAAAATGTGATATAATGTTTCGACTCAGGTATGTAACGGTTGTAAACTAATGTTGTTGTATATGTGTATACGTAATATTTAATTTCGGAGATAAGCTGCAAATTTACTGAATAAACTAATTTTTATTTGGTGGTAAATATATAAATCTGTAAATCTACTTGTAACTATGGTGTGATTCAATTGACCGACGATATTTGACTACTCTCATAGCTAAGAGTAGATTTAGATGTAGATGATTGATTATTTTATCATCAAATAAATGTTTGGATCCAGCAATTACCCATTAATTCAGAAAGTTTTACAAAGCGAGCTTTGTAATAAATTATTTCTCACAAGTCTGAGTCAAAATGTTATCCATAGTAAAGTCAATATAGTTACTGACATGACAAATACAACGCAATATGTAGTTAGAAAAATTTATAAAATGTTAGATAATAGTAATTTTAAGACGAGTTTTATAGTACTACAGAAATTATAAAAGCTAAAATATTCAAATGATTTTGCTTGCTATGGATAAAATTTTGACTAGTGAAATTTATTACACCAATCATTTTTCGCAGATGGAAATAGAAAGTGTGGTTGCTAAACTAGTTTGCACTACATCAATAATGTATCGACTTTTTAGTCAATAATACACGTTTCGAATTTCTAAACGCAGAACGTTGCTGTTTTTTCCTACATAACTAGCCTTTTGCATTGTTCTAGTATATCTCTTTGTTTAACTATCTAGACGACGGTGTTATTGTTTCGAGATATGGACAGACTCATGGTTCATCTATTAAAATAATTGTCGTTACACTAACTGTAGTTTTCAACAAACATTGCATTTCTCACTAAGAGCTTGAAAAATTGAAATGAGAAACCGAGTAAATGAAGCTAAACCACAATGATTTTATTTGGGGTGTTTTGTATTAGTAAACTTTTAAGAAGTTGTGTTTTTTGTTTCAATGTAATATTGTAGTAAATCTGACTTTTTTTAGAGGATTTAGTAAAAAAATTAGTTAAGGAAATCATAATTGTAACTTTCAATTTATAAGAAGTGCTAGATTTTTTAAATGTAGATAATTAGTGTAAACGAAACCATTGAGTTTGCCCATATCGTTTTCTTAAATGATAACTGGTATATGCGTAAATGGAATTCGTTGTAAAATTCGATGACCGATCAGGAATGACTAACATTAAAATATATTTAAAAAATACGAATACTGCCTGGACATAAAATATATTTAGAGGTGTATAGGTACGTAATAGGTAAGATTCTAAAATATCTTTGTATTTATATATTAAATTCTTTCACGCATATTCAAGTTATCATAGTATGATGCGTCATTATGAATTTAAGATGGATTTTCGCTATAAAAAAATAAAATTTAAAAATATTTACGTAAAAAAATAATTCGTGTTCGTTTTGCCTCATATTTACAAGCAGTTTTAGTAATCGCGCAAGTTTGTTTAAGGGGGCTGTAGTTTGAGATTAAACCGTGCCCTTGTAAATATTTTTCCTAGACGTCAAAACAATGTTTAACTGTTCCGCGAATCAGCTAGATTTGGCCTTTCATAACGTTGTTTTATATTACTTTTTTCTTAATAATATTAAGGTTACAAATACAATAGACGTGCTTTGTGCATAATAAGCGTCTTAGTTCGTTGTCAATTGAATAAAGAGAGAGTATGAGTACAACTATAACACTTATACTAAAACTCGAGCACAATTTGGTCTCAAGTTATAACTAGTCGTTTTTTGTTCCATTCTAAACCACCCATATTCTCTCGAAGCCGGTGTCCGTAGTTTCGGATGTAGCAAACCCGCTGGCTGGACCCGAAAATACGAAAGAAACATTGGGAGTTCGGTCTTTGATAACAGCGTTGTATTTCGGCTGTACTGCTTTTACTAATAAAATAACTTGGGCGGATGATTCATAAAGTCGACTTTCAATGAAATGCTGTACATTTTTTTAAGTTTCAGGTTATAAAAAGAGCATTTTACAGTTTTTTACCTTTTAACCGCCCCAGGCTTAATATTAATAAATAAGTTGTCGTGCACTCGACATTTTCTCGACAAAAAATTTTAACTAAACAATTCAAAAAAAATATTTATCTAGTAGTGATGATTTTTCAGGAATGTGCCCAAAATACTCGTCGGCGTACACCATTACAGTCCCATACACGAGAAATAACAATTAAAATACCTAATTTAAATTTCCTAAACCGTAGCTTATCGATGTTGTTTTTTTTTTTGTAGATTACTGTTATCAACGACTTCTGTATTGTATCGAGACTAAGCTTTTACACTCATTATTGTAACATTGGCTTATGAAAGACTGATTAATAAAATATTAAGAACAGTATTATTTTGTGTTGTTATTGTTTTACTTTATTTCCATGTTGCTGTATCAAGTTGAAATTATTCCCATGTCAATCCAAAATATGTTATATTTTCAGTACATTATTTTTCGAATCTTCCTAAAAGAGGCCGTTTGTCTTTCACGAGTCAATATTACAAGCAAAATTAAAAATCTAAAGTTGCGTTCTTTTATGCTGATGACGAAATCGCAGCGGTTGGTGAATTTATTTTTAAATCTGAAAATTCAAAATGAATCGCCAAAATGTATGTACGCCAACTTCAGACCGTCTGCACCATACTGGAGGATTTTTTGTGTGTATTGTCACGACAAGGTTTTCATATCAAAAAAGTATAAAAAAGCCTTTTTCTTCGTAAAACAACGGGCAGGACAATGTCTGCGTGGACCTCTAGTAAATAGTAATTTTGTAAACTAGGCGCGTAACGTTTAATGTGTAAGTTAGTACCGCCATTTGCTTTTCGTATAAATTTCGAATCGTACTATACATGAAGCCCATTTAAAGTAAACATTAATTTTACAGCAACAATACACACCCGTTTTTCTCGTTCTTTTATTTTCTACTTTTGCTGTTGTCATTTAAGTATTTAGGTACAATAATCTTGACGACAGCTGTGTAAAAGCCGTGTGGTCCGGGTCTTATGTCTTATGTCACCGTTTTGTAGGTAGACAGGTGAAATATAGCCTAAGCTGTTATACATAGCACCATTATGGTAATGACCACTCGTATGTAACTTGCTTTTAAAATTAATTATTCAAAATATCGTTACTCGTAAATGTAACTTCGAAATATCAATTGAATGTTAAAATCTTTTGCAGTTTATAAAATACTATGGTATAAAAATAAGAATCGCCTTTTTCAAATGTAATCTGCAATTTTTTTTTATTAGTGCCGATGTCTATGATTCTACATAATTTGTTTGGTACGAGTTTGATTGAAATTTGCCCCCTGTTTCATCTAAACGAGATCCAGAATATAAAAAAAAGTTAAATTGTTCTACGTTTTCCCAAAGATGTACTTTCTGAATTTATTTTTTTAGAAAAATCGAGGAAGGGATGCTGCACACTGTAAATATAGATTTATCGATAATAAATGCATTCTTTCCGAGATACTTGTTTCATTTATTAACTGAATACTTACAGGCCTTCCTGCCCAATATGTAAGTACCTACAAGAACAGCATGTATCAACCTACCAATTTTCGTTGAAAAACCGCCGCCCTGATACATCTTCATAAGATGCAGCAGTGTTCATCTCGATGTGTACTGGCGTCGTCTGTGTCGGTACAAACAATCACCTAACTTTAATAATTATAATATTCCGTAGTTGAATAATCATACACGTAGGTATTAAGTATAGCCACAGATTACTAAATAGTTACTACGTAAGTATAGCTTAGTAAATAAGCAAAGGTTTGTTTGGAGTATTTTTTTCCCCCCTAGCAGGTTGAATTTTCGAAAACCCGCAAACGTAATTATTTCTAATGAAGTTGCCAAATATAACTTTATGTTTATTCATCTTCAAAACTGACCGAGTTTCTTACAAACTAATCCACCTTTTTATCCCTTTTAAGATCGGATTCACAAAAACCCTTGTTCTTACTTTTACTATAAAAGGAAGCTTGCAAAATTTCTAAACCTTGTAATTAGGTCTGTGCGTGAATATGCCTGTAAAGCCAGCTCCACGCTTGGGGTGAACAGTTGACCTGAATTCTAAAGCTATTGGCCAGTAAAAAGCACTAATAAATGTTGAGGCTAGTATTGGGCTAGGTCAGCAAAATAAGCTTCAGTAATAATTTCACCAATTTATTCCCATAGTCTATGTACAATCAGCATAAATATAATCAGCCTGACACAAAACACTCTCACAAAACACTGTTGCTCTGTTCGAAGCTCAACCTCGACTGCCACACTCACCGCCTACCGAAAGCCTCGCTCAGTCACCCCACCACATAGCGGTGGGCTGTGATTGGCCGATGCCTCCGATTGGTCGACGTTTTTGATTGGCTTTTACAAAATAGTCAAGTTGACAACTAAAAACGGAAACAGTAATCAAAGACTAAATATTTATCAAGTTAACATTTAAATAAATACTTTTATTATTAATCAACTCGTAAATTATACAAAATAATAATAAATGAATAATAATTATAGCCTTCAAGACCTAACAGCTCGGCCATCCTACGTAAAGCGAGTCCCATCGCTTTTTTATTTATTTTATATTTTACTAAAAATGTATAAATACACTTATATAATCTTTATGAGACGAAAAGAATGTAACTAATTCTAAAATATGTTTACAGAATATGCGTAACGTAAGATCACAACTACATTCGATCCATTCTATTAAATATGGTAACTGACATGAGTAGTAAAAGTGATTCTACAATTCTTTACTTCATTTTGGATATAAAGGTCTATACGAAAACTGAAGACACAACCCGACCCTGTTTAACTATTACTCATCTATCTTGTTATTACTTTCAGATGATTCAGATTCAAAGTTCCTATTGAAATTCATACAAGATTGGATTTTATCTAAAGCAACATCGGCTTCTTATCGTCGACCACATTTTCGAGTCAGGGGTGTGTCCTCAATCAAAAATCTGTCATTATCGAGCATTTTTACTATGCGGTAAAGTCCTTGATACTTGACAATAGGTTTCTGAGATTTACCATCGTGTGGAATCTGCCTCTCAACCCGTACAAGGTCTCCCACCTGATACTGCGTAGCCGGCTTTCTGTGCTTGTTGTAATAAGTAGCATCTCTTACCTGTTGTCGTTTAATTTTCTCTTCAGTCACCAGTCTAAGCGCGTTCAACTCCTCCGCCAGGATTTGGTTCAACGTTTCGTTGATTTATTTACTTAACTTACCTTCTGTTTTTCTAATAACATTGTTGTCGAAAAGTAATTCAGAAGGGATTTTTTTGTGTCATTTTGTGTAGATACCTACGATACCGCATTAACAATGCGGAATGTGCTCGTCCCAGGACCTGTCGTCTTCGCCATGGTTGGATGTAGATAGAGCATCTAAAATATTTCGGTTGAATCTTTCAACCTGACCGTTAGCCCTGGGCGTAGCAACAGCATTTTGAATATATTTTATAACGTGGGGTTCGACGAAACCAATTGTGTTTTTTAATAAATCCGTTAATGGAGCAGTTATTATGGCATATCCCTTTATAAAGCGTCTAAAGAAGCCTGAGTTGAATTTTTTTCGGTGTCGGTAACAGATTTATCTGTATTTTTAAAACAGTATGAAGTTAAATGACCGACGCGACTGCATATAGAACACCTGGAAAGGGGTTTATCACACTTATAACTACGATGACACACCTCATTGCAGTTATGGCATTTCACGGAAGAAGCTGTTTTATCGCATTTGAAACTAGGGTGACCGATTTCGTTGCAATTATAGCACCTAATCGTGGGGTTAGTGTAACCTGTTATTGAAGACTCATTCCTAATTGCAATGTTACCGGACCTACCTCTTTGAATGACATCTTGCTGGTCCCTGCTTGGCCCACTTTTAACGGTCTTAAAATAGTTGAGTAGCTGTTCTGGTTCTCGAAACTGAGCTGCCTGGGCGCCAACTTTTACTGCTCGGTCCTCTATCCCATACAAAATACAATCTACTGCTTGTTTACCGGTAATCTTACACCTATTCAACAAATTAACCTTGGCATAATAATAATGCTCCAATGACTCACCATACCTTGCCTTCTTAGCCAACATTTCGGTAAGAAGTTCGGCATAATCTTCTCTACATGGAAAGATTCTATGAGTTTATTTTTCCACTCAGACCATGCGTGTAATATCGAAGTTAGACCCTGATACCAAGTCTTAGCAACACCGCATAATTTCGGCAAGGAATAGTGGATGATCTCCCTCTCTTCCCAACCATAAATCTCGGCGGATTCCTCTACTTTAGTAATCCATGTCAATATAGATTGATCTTTGGTAAGGGGGTCGAACTCCGGTATCACATTTGAGTTAAACATAATCTTTGGTTTTTCACAACCCTTTAACGTTTCTAAAAAAGACATAAATTTATCAAAAAATAAACCATCCCGCCCTTCTTCCTTACCTTCCGATAGTCTGACTCTTTTTGGACGTGGTACCTCGCTGTCCGAATCAGGTGATGAGAGAACCACGCGTCCCCTGCGTTTGATGGCGACAGATTCGTGTTTCCTCTTTAAACTTCGTTTTCTCCGCATCTGAGCGGGAACAAACTCTTCTTCTGTTTCAGAGGACGTATAATCGTGCTGCTTTTCCGATCTTGTCCGGGACAGACGCTTCCTCTTACTACGTCCTTGATGTTGAGGGTGTCTCAGCTTCTGGTACTGTCTACATCCCTCCTCTTCCGTTGAATTTCCTCCTCTAATCCATTTCTTTGGTTCTTTTTCGTACCGAGACCCACCACCTTGGGTTTTAATTCTCCGTTTAGACCTTCCGCGTAGGGTATCCCTACCTTTAGACCCTCCACCTAGGGTATCCCTACCTTTAGACCCTCCACCTAGGGTATCCCTTCCATTAAACCCTCCACCTAGGGTATCCCTTCCATTAGACCCTCCACCTAGGGTATCCCTTCCATTAGGCACTCCACCTAGGGTATCCCTTCCATTAAACCCTCCACCTAGGGTATCCCTTCCATTAGACCCTCCACCTAGGGTATCCCTTCCTTTAGACCCTCCACCTAGGGTATCCCTTCCATTAGACCCTTCGCCTTGGTCATTCCTACCTTTACGCCCTCTACCTTGGGCACCTCTCGCTTCACGTCCTCCATTTAGCGCATACATATCGCTCGATTCACTCATCTTCCTTTTATCTGAAACTTCCAAAAATAGCTTAGTATGCTGCCAAAACCTCTCCTTTTTAATATTGGGTTAAAAAAAATACGTAAGCTTACATTGCAACATATTTATTTTCTGCTTATAGTGCCATTGAACTTTACTAAAGTAGAGCAGTATAGTATAAACTCAATCGTATTTTAATGAAATATATTCATCAAATACCAATAAATATAAAACTGAGAAAAAAATATTAAAAAAAAAAGCTCCGATGTAAATAAAATAAAAAAATTAATATTTCGGTCTCTTTAGAGTCTATGGCAAAACGTCAAAATTAATATTTAAGACAAATTGTATCAATGATTATGAAGTATTAATATCATTTTAACAATTCCAGTTTAATAAAAATTCACTAATTTTTTTTCTAAATATTTATTTCATTCGTACCAGTTCCCAACTAAGTATAAAAAATGAGGTTGGTAATTTAATCATAGGGTTACAAAATAATTTTTATAGTATTAAAGATTATTTTAAAATTGTCAAATAATGTGTTATGAATTGTTATTACTTAATGTTTTTATTTTTTTATACTTTAATGCTTTTACCTGACTTTAAAATGACATTGACAATTTAATTTTATGACATTATTATTGTAATTTTGACATTATTTGATTATTCAATTTAAACGGACCTATTTTTTTATTGAATTGTTAAAATTACTATTAATATTTGCACGCCTGCATGCAGGCTGAATACAGCATCAACCTATTTTTAAGACCTGCAGTTTGTAACTTGCATATTTTTGAGTATTCTAGCAAATAAATGTTTGATTTGATTTGGTTTGATTTAAAAAAACTGAGTCTAGTTATGTACTTTAGGGATAGGTGAAATTCCTAAACACCTTTTTTTATAAAAAGGATCACCTCATACCATTTTTTTTTGGTGCGAAATAGCATTATCAAAACTTAAAAAAAATAACAGGAAAAGTTCTAGTATTAAGTGATTGCATTTAAAGGGAGGAAATAAAGGTAGAATAAAAAATTACTTACGTTTTTACGGACTGTGATGTGGGCGCAAGAAAATATGAAATTTTCACGGTAATCCCACTTCTGACCTATTGGGCTAGGTCAGCAAAATAAGCTTCAGTAATAATTTCACCAATTTATTCCCATAGTCTATGTACAATCAGCATAAATATAATCAGCCTGACACAAAACACTCTCACAAAACACTGTTGCTCTGTTCGAAGCTCAACCTCGACTGCCACACTCACCGCCTACCGAAAGCCTCGCTCAGTCACCCCACCACATAGCGGTGGGCTGTGATTGGCCGATGCCTCCGATTGGTCGACGTTTTTGATTGGCTTTTACAAAATAGTCAAGTTGACAACTAAAAACGGAAACAGTAATCAAAGACTAAATATTTATCAAGTTAACATTTAAATAAATACTTTTATTATTAATCAACTCGTAAATTATACAAAATAATAATAAATGAATAATAATTATAGCCTTCAAGACCTAACACTAGCGAGGAAACACGAATAATTATAAACTGATAGTACTTTACGTACCTATGTAAGTAGCTAAAATTAAAGCCATACATTAACCAATTGGAATAAGATAACATGCAACTTGAAGGAAATGAAAGATTTGTTCTGGCGGTTGGATGGACTGTCTATAGTTTTTTCAGACACTTCACATTATCTAGCTTGAGATGGGCACGTAGGGTGAATACAAAATTAAAACAAACGTATGAAACAGAATCGTCGCTTTATTCAGCAATTTCCGGTTGAAAAAAATAATCAACAAAACTACACTTGAAATCCTGAACATGACTATTTTTACAAACAATTTACAGCGATTTTATTTAATTATGCAGATCTTTTGAACGGCCTCTCATGTTGTACCCGAAGAAGCGTGATCGACGCCGTAAAAAAACGAAACGTTAAAAAATTTATATTTACAAGAAAAATAAAGGTACTTTTACAACGCGTTATCGCCTGAAGTAAGCAAAGAAAAATAAAACACCGCGTTTTGAGAGGCGTCGTTCAAAAAGTCCGCCCCAGCCTAGTACTAGAAATCAGAAACTTATGAGGTACACATCCTATTCACTTTACTAAGCGTATGTTAACGGCCCCAAAAAAATGGGGCCAATTTTTTTTTACATTTTTTTCCCAAATTTGCAGCCTTTTTGTACAGTATATGATACTTACTAATTATAATATGTATAGACATAGTTAAAACCATTACATTTTTTTTTGTTGCGAGTGATTTTCCTCAGCAGGCCACTTCGGTGGGCTGATGTGAAAAATTGCTCACAGTATTTTTTAAACGTTGAAACAACTGGACACTTGCGTAACACGAATTGATATACTTCGCATATAGCTAGGGAACACAGCTTTTTTTAATGGTATGCCTGGAGAAGTACTGTACCATTGTTTTTTTTTTGCTTTTTTTCTAAGTGTTTTAATGATACTTTTTTTGTCCAACTTCAACTGGCATTGTCCATTAAAAAGCCATAAAATCCCAATGATTTAGTTACATTAAAATACATAAATCACGATATTTTTAAACATTTTTTTTGTTCATTTTTTCTGCAAAGTCTAATAAGAAGTGAGTTGAACGGACAAACGTTTGAATTGTAAGTATACCAAAAAAGAAACTACATTTTAACGATTTTTAAACGCCATTTAAGAAACTGTCCATCAAATGATTTAAAAAAAAAACATATCGGATATTTTAAACCCGGTAGCTAGCACTTATATCGTTTCGGAAAAATACAACAGTGACTTGGAGACAAAATTTAAACCATTTTGGACAGACAATTCTCAGCCGCAACCGGCTCAGCCCCGTAACAATGACAAAACAATTACCGATATCAAATTCTTTATCTACCTACAGGTGTCTTCTAATTCTAACATTTCATGGACACACTCCCTAAGCTACGTGTTAGGTATATACCAATTGCCTACATTACCAGTTTCAGAGACCTTACTCTCTAAGCCATTGTCCGTAGTTTCGGATGTAGCTATCCCTGTCACTCTTACAAGCTCGACCGTGCGAGCGAACGCGTCGGCTACATCCGAAAATACGAACAGAACGTTCCGTAACGTTTCATTTTCGTTCGCATTTCAGATATTTGGAAAGTAATGTAGTTCCGTACTAGCTATAAATATGAGTACAACGTATAACTTCCTAATTAAAAAAGTGGAATATTGATTTTCTATGGAAAAACTTTTATTTCAAAGATAAGTTTTTACATCCCGAATGTGTTAAAATGGTACCGAAATAAATCCATAGTAAGTATAACTAGTACGAACTACAAAAGGCGCCATACCAACCTATATAAATTTGTCAAGATAGACAAACGATGTTAAACCTTATACCGTGAGCGTTAGATTCATACTTCGTACATACATTTTGACAAATTTTAGGTTTTTTTTTTGTTGGGATATACAAAAAATTAAGATTATTTACATCACAGCATTGTAGTTTTTTGTGTAATTTTCCTTTAAGTGTTATTTGAATAGTTTTGAACAAGCTTACAAGGAAGATTATTTTAGATCAACAACAAGATATAGGATTGGAACGGAATTACAAAACGCTTCTAAAAATATTCAGTTACAATTATATTTGAATCTCACTTCATTGTCATTTTCAACAAGTTTTTTTCTGTTTTTAATTTTCATATTTAATTCTAGGGAGACATCGATACAACTAATCGTTAAGTGTAGTTCCTTTGTCAGTATTCAAATGGTTTATGTGCTATTGATTTTTTTTAATAAGAAATACAAATGTAATTTGATTTGCATGACCGCATTTTTTTTTAAATAATGAAAAAGGTCGAAAAGCTATGCAAAAAACCCAATAGCACATAACGTTAGCGAAAATAGCACGTAAATGGTGGCCTCTATAAAACATTACACATCGTCCTTTAGATGGGATCCGTTTGGGTCTATTTTAGCAATTTAAAAAAAAAACTGTTTAATTGTAGTTTGCAACCAAAATATATATCGCCACAATTTTAAAAATAACATGTTTTAAGCTAACCTATATAACAGAAAGAGATACCGCTCTACAAAACCTAATCAAACCGATCATTGATGTATTTTGGATTCTAAATGCCGATGATATTGATGTGCATAGTCCTGGCCACTTTACATACAAGAAGTAATCTATGTTTGCTATGGTAAGCTTCTTTAATTTAAATCTGGTTATAACCGTTTAAAAATTGTCTATCCGTTAAGTGTTTTAGCTCATATTTATTCACTTTTGAAGTCCAGATGAACTTATTTATTTTTTTAGGTTTTTATACATGAGTTAAAATTGACTTTTAATTACAGGTTCACTCCAAAAGTATGTGTTAAATACTTTGAGAAATAAGTCTGATGGAGTAAGGTATTGCTATATTATCAGGCCCCATTTGCATTTTACAAAAGATAAGCAAATAACATTTTTAATGTAACACAATAATAAACTTATTCAAATTGACCTTCAAGACCTCAAGAATAGAACTTAATTTCGTGTAATTTCAAAGATCGTTTTATACTATGTCGCAACGTTTTAAATTAGTGTTTTTTTGTGTTCAGTTCTAGAAAATATAAAATTGCCCCTAGTTTATTCGCGAAGCTAACATTTAAGGAATATTGGGCAAGTTATATTTCCTAAAATATAACCTATACAATATCAACTGGTCCGGCCAGAAAGTGCAACCATTAAGCTTGCGATAAAAATGAAACCAAGCATGATTTACAAAATATGTAACATGCTATTATATTACAGATTTTTTTTTCATGCAAACCAGTTTTATCGCAACCTCAGGCGAATAATTAAGTAAATAATCGAATAATATACACATAAAACTATATAATACATACAATGCGGTTATATTTTACACGTCGTTCGTAATTACACATTATTTAAATACACACTCGACGATTCTCAATAACTTGTGTGATAATAAACTAAAGAATGTTTGCTAGGGGTACCGGAGTGCAATTGCCAGACTATATAAAATAAAAATGTGTTACCAAATTGCCTATTGTCCTTATAACAGCTTCTGTCAGGGTCAAAGTTGCGTGCATTTGTTTACGAGCTTGTATTAGTTTGACGTCTCACGGTGTTCAGTTGTTTGAATTCAAATCTAGCAAGCTAAATTTCACCCACTTTACTATTGTCCATTTGAAACGAAATAAATGATTAATATTATTACAATCAATATGTTTAGATAGCTGAAAGCTTGTTACATATGTACTTTTTAATGTATATTGTAGTTATATGGTGGTGTAAAAGTGCTACTTGATAGTCTACTTGCAAAAATAAATTGATTTTATTTATCATGGCTAACTGCATGCTGTTATGGCAACCATTAATATTGCCTAGATCTTTTGAAACGAGAGACATCAGGATGTGAATCAATTGAATATTAATTCATATATTCCGCATGATTTTTTGCACAGTCATCAATTTATTAATTGCGTTTTGTACGATTTCGGAAGTGACTGTTAACCTAAGAGTTAAGCATAAGAATAACGGTTTTAATTGTTGCAAAGGGATATTGTTCAAAAAGACATTTAAAATTCGAATTTTTGTTCTTATTTTCCAAAAACTAAATGTGGTATATTTTAAACAAATTTAAGTCTGGCATTCGCATCTCAGGGTTAAATCGTGTATTAACTATGTCACAGCCACTTACTTTAACGTTCAATGAAGCACATATGATTTAATTAGTACTATAGTTAGGTTCAAGCCATTTTCTTAGTTTTAAGTTAAATTGTCTTATTTAAGTTATTTTAGATCTTGGAAATCAAACGATTTTGTCTAATGTCGCTAATTAATATGATAGAGGCAAAAAAACAACTTTATAATGTGTCAAACTTTATCCGTATTTTCATCTGATTGGAGTCTGTTTTGGAACATATTTAATTCCTCTAATTTCATATCATGTTCTACAAATTTGATAAAAATAGCTTGAAACTTCCTATAGAACTATACAATTTTAGGGCTTCGGAATATGATAAGCTGAACACTGAATTTTTTTCAAATATAAAATTCCCTGCCTAAAAAGGTCTCTATTTATCTATAACTCTGAACTTCTTTGTGCACAATTTTATTTGAAGCAGTTCAACTATGTGGCTTTGAATTTTTCTGTACAAAAAAACAAAGAAGATATTGCAGCAGAGAGCTCTGATATTCCGGCCCTTCAGAATTCGTTTAAAATGCTAAATACTACAAATAAACTGCTTACAGTAATTCCTTGTAATTTCATTTCTTTAACTAAAAACATTATTTTAAGGCGCGAACAGAATTACGATTAAAGTAATAACATTCCGAATAAATGTTTTCAAATCGTCGAAGTTTCCAAGATGGCGGCGCGGTGTTACCGCCATTTTGTGAGCGCTCTACAAAATGGCGTCGGGATAGGAGGAGAATGCGTGGAAAAATTAAAAGTATAATCTGGCTAGTTTTTAACATCTTTTATATCACATTTGCAATTATCATTCCTTTCAAGTTAAATACATTCACTATTGTAACTAAGCCTAGGCAGATGGTTGTTTGATTCTGAATTACCCATATTTTGTTGAATGACTATTTTACAAATTCTTTCACATAATTCAAGTGTTAGTAATAATATTGTTAGTAAGCTTTACACAATTTTAATAATTGAAGATACTACAATATACTAAGATCTTACTTGCGCAAAAGAAATAACTGGTATTATAGGACTAAGCAAAATCATATATGACTAAGAAGGCATGATTTTATTTATTTACGAGATTTTTTAATTTTTTTTTTAAGTTTGAGAAATGTGTTCAAAATCTAAACAATCCATCGACAACTATTACTTTAATGATCTTTTCCATAGTTTTTATCAGCTTCTATAAAATAAATTCGATTGAAAAACAATATAGCGGGCTAACTCATGGGGTTCTAAATGTGGGTAACAGCTAAATAAGGCTGGTATATGATTGATTAAGTAATTGTTAAGTAGGAGCTCTTACAAACCCATGAATCTAAATAAAAAAACCTAGTAATGAATCAAGATATTTGAACCGATTACAACATAAAATTGCTTAAACGACAACACAGGTTTGCTAAAGCGATATACGTAATTCAAAATCATACAAAACTCTCAACACCGCGCCGTCAGCTCCATTCTACAAACTGTCAGCAACTGTGTCTCTATATTGTCAACGCTTCAAGTTTGTCACTCCGCTTACATTTTTTCACTACCTGTGGTTTTCTGGGTCGCTACACTGCCACTCCACTACCCTTACATTTCTCAGCTAAGGTCATTAACCTCGGGGTCACTGCACTTCAACTCGTATAATCGCCGTGAACGAGACTTCGGGGTCATCGCACTATCACTTTAATCACTCCCCCCAGCTGTCGGCGGGGTCGACGCACTTGTAACTCGCAGATTGGCCGGTGCATCGACCTCGGGGTCGTTGCACTGTCACCGTTATGTATAAGTCGTCACATGCGCACTAGACGATAGACGGGTGCGGTCGGTATCAGTGCGCGGCGTGTCGCGTGGCGCGGGTGGCGGCGCGCGCGCTAGCAGGCGGCCAGGCGGCGCGGGTGTCACGTGACCTCCATGGGCAGCGTGTCCGCGGCGCGGCGCCGCACGGCCCCGTTGGCGCCCGCCGGCTCGTCCTCAGCGGCGGGAGCGGGGCCGGACGTGGCGGGCACGCTCGCTGCTTCCACGATTTCACTGTGGACAGATTAGAGGATTGTCATAAATTGTCATAAAATATTGAGCGCATGAAAATTTGAGAACATTATTACTACGTATTCCGCTTTTATTTCGTTGCGAGAAAGTTAACTCTATCATAGTTATACTATAGCGTAGTAACGAAATCGATTAAGAATAAAACTGCTTGCCGTTTGAGGATTATATAATAAATAAATAATATACGGGGCCAACATCACAAACATTGTTCTGATACCAAAGTGAGTCACTTAGCAGTTATATTATCGGAATCAGAAGCAACGAAGGTACTAAAAACACCCGGACCCGTGACAACATTAGAAATTGAGATTGAAATTGAATTGAGAATTGACCTCAGAGATGGCGCCACCTTGAAATCGGTACCCACGCCACTTGGCCACGGAGATCAATTATTAATAAGGCGTTGACTATTTAAATTACCTAATACTTCTGAAAATATCAATCGCGCTTCGTCACGTAAGAAACTTTTTTTACGTGACGTACATACATTTGATATTGTCGTGTCGCAACGCACTTCGACGCTCACATAGGACAACGAGTTAGGGCGCGATCGCATGTATGTAACGTTCGTTTTAATGTGATCTTAGCCTACTTTTGTGTTTGCGACCTCCACCGTTCGCCATCATAAGCGCATGACTAAAGGTGACACGACGGCGAGCGCTGATGCGGCTCCATAGGCTACATGGCCGCATGGTGCTGTTCGCCTAGTAGCGCTTATGAACCGCGGCATATAAGATTTAGAATCTGAATAATATAGATAGACAAATCAAGATGATATCTATCGGACCTTGGTCCCCGACCATAACACCCGGTCGATAGGATGTGCTTCCCTTTAGCTTCCTAACTATAATCTGTTGCGCCAAATATGTTATGGTATGTGCCAGTTCACACATAATACAGTATATTGGATTCAGTATACGGAACCCGTTTATCGAATCAGTACTGTGATGTTCTGTGTGGATACTATTACTAGTACCGGAGCCGTTCAAACGGACATAATATTTGTTTTATTTTGACTGCCTTATTAGTGTAGTGGCAAAGTTTCTGCCTTACATCCGAGAGGTCCTGGGTTCGAATCCCAGGTCGAGCCAAAATTGTTTCTGAGATTTTGAATTTCTCAAAAACAGCTCGGATTCGGGAAGTTGGCGGTGTTACACCCCCATGCCTCGGAAAGCATGTTAAGCCGTTGGTCCTGCGTCTGATCATTGACTTTGAGAGTGATGGAACAGTGAGTGCACCTGTGTATTGCGCTCACACTTGTGCACTAAAATATCTCCTGCGTAGTTGGCTCATCTCTGTTGAGATTGGCCGCCGTGGTCGAAAACGGCTAGGAGGACTATTATTATTATTATATGCCAGTTCACAAATAATACATTAAATTGGATTCAGTACACGGGATCCGTTTATCGAATCAGTACTGTGTGGATACTATCTCTAGTAGCGACGGAGCCGTTCAAACGGATCCTACAAATGCAGTGTGAATACCATCACCAGTAGCAACGGATCCATCATAACATAAGATCCAACATAACGGTCGTTATGTTTGAACGAGCCCTAAGATGGCGTCATGGTAGTTATAATACTTACGGTCTCGGCGTGTGTCGCGGCTGCACAAGGCGCGCCTGCCTCGCCTTCAGTTGAGCTGCGGTGAACGCGATCGCCTGCACGTTCGCCGCTAAAGGTTGCCCTTGCGGACCCGAGATCGCTATCTTTTGACCCTGCAAACGAGATACATTAATTAAACATCTGTATTGGCTTATTATCACACTTATGGAAATTAACAAACTGACGAATGAGTCAGTAAAACAGTTAATGTGCTTCATCGGCTGGACGGATTTTGACCAGCCACAGCTTAGAACTACTGTGATTAAATTATCTTCTCGAATAAAAAAAAGACTTTGGAATTGGTCCATGTGTTCGGGAGCTACGATGCCAAAGACAGAAACACATATACACACAAAAACACAAACACATATATACATATATACACACACACGCACACACAGAGAGAGAGAAAGAGAGAGAGTATGGGTCAAACTTATAACACCTTTAAATGCCAAATGAATATTTGCATGCTATTATTAATGGCTGAGTAGGCCGAACTTTTGAAAATTGTAATAACTTCAGTGTACCCTATTCTAAAGCAAATAAATTATGAGCGAAATGAAGTCTCCAGATTTTGCACTATTTAACCCATATATTATACCATTCAGGCCTCTAGCACACAAAGCTGACCTTGGGCAGCTGAAAGCCATATTTAGTGAAAATGGGCACAACAACACATTTATTTTTCTTATTCTAAAGTAAGTACTTTATGCACTTGTGTTATGGTACTCAGAAACAACGAAGGTACCCCAAACACCCAGACCAGTGACAAAATTGGTTGCCAACTGTCTCCGTCCGGTGATTGAACCCGAGACCTAATTAGATGGCGGCACCTTGAAAATCGTACTCACTCCACTACACCAAAGAGGTCGTCAAGCTTACTTTAGGTAGTTGTACAGCCGCAGTCGCAACTTGCAGCGTTGTTGTACGGTTCTTGAGTTGTATCTGAAGACACTAAACTTACCTTGGGTAGTTGTACAGCCTTGCTCTGCAATAAGCTAGCCACCACCGCGCTCGGTATCGAAGCAGTCTTGGCGGGCGCAGGCGCCGCTATAGACGACGACGGCTCGCCTGCGCGTATCGCTATGGGCGTCGCAACTTGTAATGTTGTTGTACGGTTCTTGAGTTGTATCTGGAAGGGGATATGAGATGGTTAGTTGCAGTTGAAATGCGTTATAATTGAATTGCGTTATAATGCGTTATTTTAATTGGATAGACTTATTATTTTAGTCTTTTTCGTAAGGGAAACTCGTTGTTTAACATAAGTCAGATTATCATCAGTCAAAGATGCTGTGTGGGCTAGTTTAGTCACAGATGCTGTGCGGGCTAGTATCTACAGTCAAAGATGCTGTGCGGGCTAGTTTAGTCACAGATGCTGTGCGGGCTAGTACCTACAGTCACAGATCTGTGCGGGCTAGTATAGTCAGTCACAGATGCTGTGCGGGCTAGTATAGTCTCTTGGTGGCTCAGATATTGCGCCCATGGCCCGCCCTGGGGGAGTGCGGCTCGTAATAGTGGTCGTCCGTCCAAACTGAGGCTAACACATTACTATGTGTCTCTATTAAGCGGAGTAAAGTCACAGATGCTGTGCGGGCTAGTATAGTGTATAGTACAGTATAGTGTGTATGTGTTTTAAATTTAATTGTAATTATTGTATGTAATAATCTTTCAAATTAGGGTTGTTATGACCTGAAATAAATGCATTTTAATTTAATTTAATAGTCACCTGATGCCTTAGATGTTGCGCCCCAGGCCCGCCCTGGGGGAGCGCGGCCCGTACTAGCGGTCGTCCGTCCAAACTGAGGCTGACTCGTTGCGGGCGGCCCCCTGTAGCTATTTGTCCTTTAAGTTGTGCCCCCTCTAGCGAGACCACTTGACGCTTTTTGCCGGCTCCTAGTTCCACCCTGTGAACAAAAAAAAAAACACGGTTAAATTGGCATGATTTTAAATACAATAAATAATATGACACCTATCTTTTATTTTATTTTATTTTTATTTTATTTATTTAACAGAAAACATACTGACTTACAGTCGCCCAAAGCGTCAGCATGCTAGTCGCACAGTAAACATGGTCAAACAAACATTTTATAGTATAAAATCAAATAAAAAAAATAGATACATCAGGATTACCATATCATATGTCACAAATATTAAATATGTCAGAAAAAATACACATAAGAGTCAGTCAGTTTTACAAAAATAAACAAATTATTATGTTAGTTCAGTAATACTACTTCTAAAACACTCGGAACACAAATTTTCTATATAATTAACAGCTTTATGCATGAATTGGCCAAAACTAGCAGCAAATATGTCAATATCATAGTCGTCGGCGAGTATATCTCCTATAAGGCGTGGAGCCCGAACGGTGGGTGCATTCGCGGCGTACTGTGTGCGCGCTGAGGGCCAACACAAAAGGCGCGGGCGCCGTCGCGGCGCTACCAACCCCTTCGCGTTCCAGCTCAATCGATTAGGCACCTGTAATCCTATTTGGCTAAGAATCGTTGGGCTATCTATCTTATTGTGTATAATACACAAATAGTGTACTATCGTCTGCACACCCCTTCTAAATTTTAGCGTACCTAGTCCTACCATACCGCTGATAAATAAGGACGGATATAAATGTGGATAATACCCATACTTTCTTTTATACAGCCAACGTGCGAATTTACGTTGTATTTTTTCAACCAGGAGAATATATTTATCTTCATAAGGATCGTACACAGGTGCGCCGTATTCAAGTTGACTACGTACATACGCACTGTAAAGGACCATTGCGACATCCAATCTGTCAAACTGAGTAGAGGTACGGATAACGAAGCCAAGCATTTTACAAGCCTTTTTACATATAGTATCTTAAATATTTTGAAGACCATGGTGTTTAAAAAACATAGCCCCTATGAAGTTAATACATCCAATATATTTCCTAAAAGCTGTAGAAACCAATTTTTTAACACTCAAAACTCAATAAATATTCGGTCAATTGACTTTTTGACACATGACCGTGACGTCACGTTCATGGATTCCCATACACAATCAATGGAGGCAGACCGTTTTGACAGATAATAAAAAGTATGTCAACGATTGGTGGTGTCACCTAGCCCATTCTGACAGTGAACAGTTCTATAAAAGTAAGCGTTCATAAGCCCCCATCGGACGAATAATAATAATAATCATCATCATTTATTTCGTTTCAAATGGACAATATAAAATTCATATAAGCTTAAGATAAGATGTAGACCGAAGACTTTCTTTACCTGAACTAGGTTACAAACCGTTTCTTAAGATACAAAACAAATATTTTCTTAAGTTATTAAAAATTAACACTATCTTGAAACTACTACAAACAAAGTAATTATTTAGGGTATTTTGTACCTACAACTATTTTTCTAAAAGACAACACTTAAAAAAATATTTTCGGCTCCGGTCATCGGGGAGGAATCGAATCAAATTAACTATTTTGTACCTACTTCATTAGTATATTTAACAAATCAGTACTTTGCTAAGTCACAAAGAAGTCAAGAGCGTCAGCACTTTTTCGATCGGACGAATCCCACGTAACTGATTTTAGTGATTGTATCTGATAGTGATAGATTTTATCAGACGCATCGGTCTGATGCGTGCGATGCGGGCTGGTGGACGCTTACCTCAAAGCAATGGATACGTTTGGTATCATATGTTGATAACGTATCGAATATCGGTTGTAATAACGTGACGACATCGTTAGGTCTACAAGATAACAAAAACTATTTAGTGTTTGTTTATATCGACGACATTTCAGAAGTTACGCGCGGAAATGCTGCCCGTTCTCTAGTTCTCTCTCTCTGCCCATACTCAACATACCTCTGCCCCTGCGCGCCTTTGGGCGGTGGCGGCTGTCGCAGCACGTTGACGAGGTGCCACCCCTTACCCAGCTGCCCGCTCTCTCTCTCTCTGCCCACACTCAACATACCTCTGCCCCTGCGCGCCCTTGGGCGGTGGCGGCTGTCGCAGCACGTTGACGAGGTGCCACCCCTTACCCAGCTGCCCGCTCTCTCTCTCTCTGCCCACACTCAACATACCTCTGCCCCTGCGCGCCCTTGGGCGGTGGCGGCTGTCGCAGCACGTTGACGAGGTGCCACCCCTTGCCCAGCTGCCCGCTCTCTATCTCTCTCTCTCTGCCCACACTCAACATACCTCTGCCCCTGCGCGCCTTTGGGCGGTGGCGGCTGTCGCAGCACGTTGACGAGGTGCCACCCCTTACCCAGCTGCCCGCTCTCTCTCTCTCTGCCCACACTCAACATACCTCTGCCCCTGCGCGCCCTTGGGCGGTGGCGGCTGTCGCAGCACGTTGACGAGGTGCCACCCCTTGCCCAGCTGCCCGCTCTCTCTCTCTCTCTCTGCCCACACTCAACATACCTCTGCCCCTGCGCGCCCTTGGGCGGTGGCGGCTGTCGCAGCACGTTGACAAGGTGCCACCCCTTGCCCAGCTGCCCGCTCTCTCTCTCTCTCTGCCCACACTCAACATACCTCTGCCCCTGCGCGCCCTTGGGCGGTGGCGGCTGTCGCAGCACGTTGACGAGGTGCGGCCCCTTGCCCAGCTGCCCGCTCTCTCTCTCTCTCTCTCTCTCTGCCCACACTCAACATACCTCTGCCCCTGCGCGCCCTTGGGCGGTGGCGGCTGTCGCAGCACGTTGACGAGGTGCGGCCCCTTGCCCAGCTGCCCGCTCTCTCTCTCTCTCTCTCTGCCCACACTCAACATACCTCTGCCCCTGCGCGCCCTTGGGCGGTGGCGGCTGTCGCAGCACGTTGACGAGGTGCGGCCCCTTGCCCAGCTGCCCGCTCTCTCTCTCTCTCTCTCTCTGCCCACACTCAACATACCTCTGCCCCTGCGCGCCCTTGGGCGGTGGCGGCTGTCGCAGCACGTTGACGAGGTGCGGCCCCTTGCCCAGCTGCCCGCTCTCTCTCTCTCTCTCTCTGCCCACACTCAACATACCTCTGCCCCTGCGCGCCCTTGGGCGGTGGCGGCTGTCGCAGCACGTTGACGAGGTGCGGCCCCTTGCCCAGCTGCCCGCTCTCTCTCTCTCTCTCTCTCTGCCCACACTCAACATACCTCTGCCCCTGCGCGCCCTTGGGCGGTGGCGGCTGTCGCAGCACGTTGACGAGGTGCGGCCCCTTGCCCAGCTGCCCGCTCTCTCTCTCTCTCTCTCTCTGCCCACACTCAACATACCTCTGCCCCTGCGCGCCCTTGGGCGGTGGCGGCTGTCGCAGCACGTTGACGAGGTGCGGCCCCTTGCCCAGCTGCCCGCTCTCTCTCTCTCTCTCTCTCTGCCCACACTCAACATACCTCTGCCCCTGCGCGCCCTTGGGCGGTGGCGGCTGTCGCAGCACGTTGACGAGGTGCGGCCCCTTGCCCAGCTGCCCGCTCTCTCTCTCTCTCTCTCTCTGCCCACACTCAACATACCTCTGCCCCTGCGCGCCCTTGGGCGGTGGCGGCTGTCGCAGCACGTTGACGAGGTGCGGCCCCTTGCCCAGCTGCCCGCTCTCTCTCTCTCTCTCTCTCTGCCCACACTCAACATACCTCTGCCCCTGCGCGCCCTTGGGCGGTGGCGGCTGTCGCAGCACGTTGACGAGGTGCGGCCCCTTGCCCAGCTGCCCGCTCTCTCTCTCTCTCTCTCTCTGCCCACACTCAACATACCTCTGCCCCTGCGCGCCCTTGGGCGGTGGCGGCTGTCGCAGCACGTTGACGAGGTGCGGCCCCTTGCCCAGCTGCCCGCTCTCTCTCTCTCTCTCTCTCTGCCCACACTCAACATACCTCTGCCCCTGCGCGCCCTTGGGCGGTGGCGGCTGTCGCAGCACGTTGACGAGGTGCGGCCCCTTGCCCAGCTGCCCGCTCTCTCTCTCTCTCTCTCTCTGCCCACACTCAACATACCTCTGCCCCTGCGCGCCCTTGGGCGGTGGCGGCTGTCGCAGCACGTTGACGAGGTGCGGCCCCTTGCCCAGCTGCCCGCTCTCTCTCTCTCTCTCTCTCTGCCCACACTCAACATACCTCTGCCCCTGCGCGCCCTTGGGCGGTGGCGGCTGTCGCAGCACGTTGACGAGGTGCGGCCCCTTGCCCAGCTGCCCGCTCTCTCTCTCTCTCTCTCTCTCTGCCCACACTCAACATACCTCTGCCCCTGCGCGCCCTTGGGCGGTGGCGGCTGTCGCAGCACGTTGACGAGGTGCGGCCCCTTGCCCAGCTGCCCGCTCTTGATCTCGAAGAACTGCGCCACCGACCCACCAGCCGCTTTGAGAAGTGCCGTCGAATACACTACAAAGAAGATACGGTTTAAGAATCATAATATCATCGTCTATTGAATCTGTTAATCTTCCAAATAAATAATAAATAAAAATTTATAAATTCACCACTTCAGGATGAGTTTTTGGCAGCGAATGGAAATATTGTAATGAAACTACCATGATGATGATAGGTACTTCTATGATTACTTAATTTGTAATCACGAAATGTCTACTTAATAGCGGCTTCTAATTTTAGGCAATAAAAAAAAAATCGATAACACAAACTAGGTCTCGAACCACAGTGTTTGTTAATCGTGCAAGTCTGTCAGGCAAAATAATACACAAACAATGTTCATATAAACTTGAGTTATATCACAACGTCAAGTTTAAAGTCTAGCGAGGCGATAGTGATATTCTTGACAAAATCTTTTATTAGTCCTTCGAGCCGGATTATTAGTATACTTATTTTTTGACTGCCTCGTGACACGTTGTAATGGTGTACGGTGTAGTGCGAATTTTCTGCCTTACATCCGAGAGGTCCTGGATTCAAATCCCAGTTCGATTCAAAAATTGTTTTAAGATTTTCTGTCATGAATTTCTCTCAGAAACAGCTCGGTGTCGGGAATTTGGCAGTGTTACACACCAGAACCACGGTGCGTACGTTAAGCCGTTGGTCCTGCGCCCGATCTTTCTCCGGTCATGTCGGACTGCCGTCTTACCGAACTTTGAGAGTGAAGGAACAGTGAGTGCACCCGTGTATTGCGCTCACACTTGTGCACTATATCTCCTGCGCAGGTAGCTGTCCTTCTCTGTTAGAGATTGGCCGCCGTGGTCGAAATCGGCTGGGAGACTGTTATTATTATACTTTTATTTATATGTTGGTGCTTACCAGTGTTGGTCCCCTTGGCGTCTTGTAGCGGTGCTAGCGAGACGACTGCCGGCAACTGGGCTATCGCACGATTCTGAGCTAGTAATTGAGCCCGCTGCGAATGGGTCAGCGGATGGGCGTGTAGCACCTATGTAGAAATAACAAAAACATATTTTTTTATATTATATTATATATTTTTCATCCATAAATAACTAGCTTAAGAACAGTCTAGCAAAGGCTGTTCTGTGCCCAGTAATTGAAACTGTCCCTTTTTGGCGCAACAGACAGGAAGATAAAGTGAACTGTTTCCTACCGACCGGGTGTTATGGTTGGGAACCAAGGTCCGACATCAACTTGATTTGTCGATCTTTATTATTCTGGATGTAAATCTTATATACCGCGGTTCATAAGCGGTAGTAGGCTAACTAGCGCCATCTAGCCTATAGAGTCGTATCATCGCTTGGGAAGCGAACGATACGACACCACACGTTCACACATTTTTATGCAGATACAGTTTAGGCGATCTGAGTTGGTATTGAATTTTTGGCGTCTTGTTGGTTATGTGTCTTAAAGGGACGTGTTTGAAAGAAGTTATGTTTCAAATAATAAGTTATTAGCTTTCAGAATGTCTAAAACGTATACTATTAAGTGGGCGAGCGACGCGAGCGCTCATAGGCTAGAAGACACAACCAAACGTTGACATACTCTTTATCATCAGTCAAACCGATCTGCCTCCATAGATTTTGTACGGGAATACTATAATTTGAGGTACTATAGTATTACAGGTTGTAATATAGTATTACAAATCAAAGTCAATTGGCTGAATATTTATTTAATTGTATGTAAATAAAAATTGGTTTTTACAGCTTTTTGTAAATAAATTAGTTTTAGTTATGTTTTTAAAACACCATTGTCTCAAAATATTTACGATAGGTGTCATCATTCCTATTAGAAGGGACTTATGACCTCTCGTAGCTTCAAAAGCTAGAGCGCGAAAGAAGCAAGCACTTGCATAATTTAAGCTGCACGACGTTTCATATGTTGGCTAAACTTGTTTAGAGTTAGATAGCTAAAGGGAAGCGCTTCCTACCGACCGGGTGTCATGGTCGGGGACCAAGGTCCGATAGAAATCATCTTGATTTGTCAATCTATATTTTTCAGAATCTAAATCTCATATGTCGCGGTTCATGAGCGGTAGCAGGCTAACAGCGCCATCTAGCCTATGGAGCCGCGTATCAGCTCTCGCTGTCGTGCGCTACCGTTAGGCATGCGCTTGTGATGGCGAACGGTAGAGGTCGCCACAATATCTTACAAATTAGTCTGTGAGAAAACAAGCACTCAAGATTTGAACTTCAAAGATACAAATACAAAATATTTATTTTTCTTTTACAAAGATAAGCTTTACAACATGTGGCCAGTATCAACTTTTAAGTTTGATTAAGCCTGTGCCAGGAGTTACTGCTCTTCCTTAAAAAGATAGAACTATCTAAGTAACTTTAATTAAATTTAAAAATAAATTGAGAGAGAGTACGTGTGTGTGCGTGTTTGTGTGTGTGCGTGTGTGTTTGTGTGTGTTGTGCGCCTATTTGCAATTTAGTAGTGCCTCTATCGCTTCGTATGTCTTTAAAGATATTTCAGTGTTGTGGTCGTTACCTTGAGCTTCGGTGGCGGCTGGTGCGGCGGCTGCACGACGAGAGGCGCTTGCGCATGGTGTATCGATAGTGGCTTGTGCGCCAACGACGCCGGCGCCAGGTGCACTAAGGGGGCTGACACGCGGCGAGGGGAGGACGTGCTCGCTGCGACGGTCACGCACGATACGTCTGGAAGAAATAGCTCATGTAAATAAAACGAGCTCTAAATTTGAGATCTACACAATTTTATATTCATTCAACTTTAGGCATAACAAAAAAAAACACATGATTTACAACACATTTTATGACATGGTTTAGGACAAATTTCCTTATAAATCTTTACTGTGTCTGTGTGTGTTGGGATATATAAAGCATCTTATTTTGTACAGATAGAGGAGTATCTCGTGCTTATGGCTCTACTACTCGACTTCTTAAGAAACATATCATAAAATGTTGTTAGCTTAGCAGATTTTTTGCCGGAAACTTGTGATTACGAAAACTTGAGATATGAGTGACTTACTGGCTAAAAGACAGACTTGGGACATGAAATTAAGGTAAAACAAAAGGAAAAGTCTATCACTACGACACTACGATACGACGATCACTACGTGACGAATATTTCTTATATTGCAAACAATAGTGAGTAACATTTATAATAATAGTCCTCCTAGCCGATTTCGACCACGGCGGCCAATCTCAACAGAGATCAGCCAACTGCGCAGGAGATTTTATAGTGCACAAGTGTGAGCGCAATACACTGGTGCACTCACTGTTCCATCACTCTCAAAGTTCGGTGAGACGGCAATCCGACATGACCGAAGAGAGATCAGGCGCAGGACCAACGACTTAACGTGCGCACCGAGGCACGGGGGTGTAACACCGCCAACTTGCCGACTCCGAGCTGTTTTTGAGAAATTCATGACAGAAAATCTCAGAAACAATTTTGGCTCGACCTGGGATTCGAACCCAGGACATGTCGGATGTAAGGCAGCAACTTTGCCACTACACCAACAAGGCAATAGACGAAGACTTTTCTTTGTGCAAAGTGGTACTTACTCGTATCTCTAGCCTGTTGTACGGGTACCGCCACAGCTACCGACGGGAATGGACCGTTTTGCACCAACACGCCTTGTTGCGTCGACAGTTGCAGATGGTTTTGTAGTCGGACCTGGGAACAAAAATATAAAAATAATAATAACATTTATTCAGTTTCAAAAAGGGAAATTACAATTAATTTGGGCTTAATATCAAAATTACACACTAATTACTTTCTTTACCTGAACTACGTTAGCTATAAACCTGTATCACAGGTTAAAGAGAGCGCACATAATATATGCAATAGGTATAAGCAAATTAACAATAAAACAACGCTATAAAACAAAAAAAAATGATCTTAATTATTTCAGTAACTAAATGCCAATACAAAGTCAGCAGTTTACAGTGTCAAGTTTTCGTATGTAACTAGGCTAAATATATTATTGTATGCATCACTACGAGTATCTTCATTTAATATTTTCGTTTATCGAGATTTGCGCTTAGCAAAACCTCCAGCGATTCATTTTTATATCATAGTCTAGTGAAAACCCTTCACAATTCTTCATAAATTGTAGCCTAATATTCATAAGTGTTATTCTGATGTATAATATTTTAGTCAAATTTCATTAAAATTCATAAAGTATTCACAATTGAATCCAGAAAATTCCAAATCTTTAGAAAGTGACATGTTATTTCACCTGGGTTTGTCAACAACATAAAATTATATTGTAAAAGAAGATCATTTTATATAGTTTTATCACATACCTTCAAGTCTGTAACAGCGTGTTGAGGCGTACTATCGAGTGCGGGCGCAGCGGCCGAATCACTGGCGCGTCGGTGCGCGGCCGAAGTTATTATGTGTTTCTTTAGCGGAGAATGTGCCGTTTGCACCGTCTGAGGAGAAAGGAGACAATGTTCAATATTTTTAATAGGTCGAAAGTACTCGTAGTATAGTATAGAAACATTCCATGTTTGTATGAATATAAGTTATGCATCTTGTAGTGGTTGTATCAGGTTCCAACCATAGTTATAGCACTGTACAAACATTTGAGTGCATGAACATGTCTGCCTTGGTACTGGTCTGGGTGTTATATGTATGTATTGTTGCTCACACTTGTGCACTATAATATCTCCTGCGTACTTGGCTGATCTCTGTTGAGATTGGCCGCCGTGGTCGAAATCGACCAGGAGGACTACTACTACGAGTATATGTATTTATTTTTGTAATACCACTGTTGATTCTGATGTCTTTAACACAAGTGCTTAAGCTACTCATTACGGAGTCAGATCAATGTATGTGATGTCATTGTATTCAAAATCTATCACTATCACTAAACACTATCTCGTGCTCACGGCGTGACAGGGCGCGCAGGGATCACTGAGCGATCCATCGACTAGAGTGGACGCGTCGCCTGCGCACACCGTGTGTTGTCGAGTCAGTGTATCGTCTACTAGGAGTATTCTACACATCTAAAGCTCAAGCCACACCTAGACTTTGAATTCGCCGCGAACCGCTTCTGCCAGCCTGTCAACCAATCACTGCCTGACACTCACCTGCAGCTGCACGCCGCGCGGCAGCTGCTGCACGTGGTCCACCGTCTCCTGCTTGGCCTTGGGCGCGGGGGCCGGCTGCTGCTGTGGCTTGGGCGCGGGCGCGGCGTGCGGCGCGAGGCCGGTGGCGGCGGGCTGCGGCGGCGCGGCGGGCCGCTAGCTGTGATCTATCTCTAGACGGACACTCACCTGCAGCTGCACGCCGCGCGGCAGCTGCTGCACGTGGTCCACCGTCTCCTGCTTGGCCTTGGGCGCGGGGGCCGGCTGCTGCTGTGGCTTGGGCGCGGGCGCGGCGTGCGGCGCGAGGCCGGTGGCGGCGGGCTGCGGCGGCGCGGCGGGCCGCTAGCTGTGATCTATCTCTAGACGGACACTCACCTGCAGCTGCACGCCGCGCGGCAGCTGCTGCACGTGGTCCACCGTCTCCTGCTTGGCCTTGGGCGCGGGGGCCGGCTGCTGCTGTGGCTTGGGCGCGGGCGCGGCGTGCGGCGCGAGGCCGGTGGCGGCGGGCTGCGGCGGCGCGGCGGGCCGCTAGCTGTGATCTATCTCTAGACGGACACTCACCTGCAGCTGCACGCCGCGCGGCAGCTGCTGCACGTGGTCCACCGTCTCCTGCTTGGCCTTGGGCGCGGGGGCCGGCTGCTGCTGTGGCTTGGGCGCGGGCGCGGCGTGCGGCGCGAGGCCGGTGGCGGCGGGCTGCGGCGGCGCGGCGGGCCGCTAGCTGTGATCTATCTCTAGACGGACACTCACCTGCAGCTGCACGCCGCGCGGCAGCTGCTGCACGTGGTCCACCGTCTCCTGCTTGGCCTTGGGCGCGGGGGCCGGCTGCTGCTGTGGCTTGGGCGCGGGCGCGGCGTGCGGCGCGAGGCCGGTGGCGGCGGGCTGCGGCGGCGCGGCGGGCGCGGGCGGGCGGGGCGGCGGCGAGGGCGGCGCCGGGATGTACATTGTCTCTTTAGCCAGCGGCGACACCTGGACGATAAATATTTTATTTTATTTTTTATTTATTTAAGTTCTGCACAAACATGTGTACAGTGGTGGACTTAATGCCGAAGGCATTCTCTACCAGTCAACCATAGGGCCAAGCAGAGAAGATTCAGGCGGTGCACATAAAGTAGAAACAAACTATTTAACTAAAGTTATTTATGTACAAAATAAATTTATAAACATACAAAATCTTAATATATATAAATCTCGTGTCACAATGTTTGTCCTCAATGGACTCCTAAACCACTTAACCGATTATAATAAAATTCGCACACCATGTGCAGTTCGATCCAACTTGAGAGATAGGATAGTTTAAAACTCAAATTATAGTCGCAATTTTAATTTATTGCTAATTATTTGTCTGTTATTATTTGACAGTCACAATTATCTGTTAACTCCAAATGATTCTAACAGATGTCGATACCTTTCGACTGGGTTGAGTAAGTAATCATTAGATGGCGCTGCTATGGTAAATCTACGAACGTGTCATATAAGCTACATTTTAACAGCATAATTACCACGTGTTGTTGACGCTATAAAATTAATTAAATTTATTTTGTAGTGAACGAAATACCATATAATTCAATTATTTCCACTTTTTAAATTTTTGGTGATAGCATAGCCGGCCACGTGTTACTTAGACTGAAGAGTGAATTGAATTCTAATCAATAGATGGCGCTGCTATGGTAAATCTACGAACGTGGCATATAAGCTACATTTTAACAGCATAATTACCACTTACTATAATGTAATATAACAAAAACTTTAGTTGACTTATATATTTTGCATATTTTAAAAAACGCGCGTAACTAATGTCAATGTCATTCGATGACATTGTTCAATCATTGCAACGCTAAGGCGGTACGAAGTTCGCCGGGTCAGCTAGTACTAACATAAAATGAAATAAAAATACATAAAAAATCATAGACTGTATGTCTTGTCTTTTTACGTATACATAATAAGGATGGTACACATGGTAAGAACACAGTGTCACTGAGACAGGAGAGACAGTTCATTCCTGTAGTGGGACTGCAGTGACTTTTTAAAGGATAATTTCGACGTCGACCGCTGGATTTCCTTAGGGAGTCAAATCGAAGACAAATCGAAGGCAGTTGTTAAGAAGCCGATCCAACTTGTTGAGAAGATCCTGGGAGATATTTGAGCTGCACACATCGCCGTAATCGATTATCGGTAAAACCAGAGACTGCACAAGCAAAATCTTAGTGCTGGGAGGTAGAAAATGTTTAAAATAATAAAGTGCACGCAAGGTGCCTGATACCCGTCTGCTAATTTCCGTGACATGTTTACCCCGACTCAAAGTGCCATCCATGTAGAGGCCAAGGTTTTTGACGAAAGGGGAATAGTCTACGACCACATTGTCAAAGACAATAGGCGGCATGGATGTCAAATCAAGCTTATTCAATTGCCTTTGGCTGCCCATGATGATAGCCTGACACTTACTGGGATTCACTCTAACACCGAATCTATTTGACCAATCGGTTATACCACGAAGATTGTTATTGAGTTGATCAATGGCGTCGTTAATATTTGAAGTTTGAGCCTGGGAGTAAAGTTGCAGGTCATCAGCGTAAAGATGAAAAGAAGAAGTTAGATGCGACGTTAAAACATTAATAAAAACCGAAAAAAGTAAAGGAGATAGTATGCCTCCCTGCGGAACACCGACTGTCAGATCAGTCCAGTCCGATAAAGTCTGCCCGAGGCGCACAGCCTGCTGGCGACCGCGGAGATACGAGGAGAACCAATCTACGGCTGGTGATGAGACTCGTAAGTGTGTCAGAATGGCAAGAAGGATGTCGTGGTCGACCGTATTAAATGCATTTGAGAAGTCGATCAGAACAAGGATAGTCAACAGTCAACTATTTTAAGAAGTTTTAAATACACATTATGCTAGGCATTTATCATCTCATTTCAAGAGAGAACTACAAATTGTTTGAACTTTTGGCTCTCTCATCTGTTGGCTTTGCATTTAGCCTCAAAGCGGACGAACAAATTTTCATTAACTATCTGGATCAAATGTCTATTATATTTTAAATTAATTTACGATTATTCTAGTGGAATCAAGACTGTTAGGTAGCCCCCTAAAAGGAACTGTATTAATGACTTGAGCGGCATGATTTTGAGTAAGCGACAAATTATCTAAACGTAGTAACCTACTACAATTATTGACTTATATATTAAAATCAAAAATGAGCTTCCAAAAAGCAGGTAATGCTAAATTCATTTGAGAAACTTAATTACGAACGGAACGACTGAAATACTAAGTGAGCGACTCGAAATACAGAAAGCGCAATTTAGTATTACTAAATTAGGGACGATTTTTCCAATAGTGGTTTTACTTAACAAACTACTAAAAATTACACTTAGAGCATACTTTTCGGAGTTAATGTAATACTGATTGTTGGTTACTGTTTACTATTTGAGGTATTTATAAAATTAGAGCAGTGGATATTTAAACTTACCTAGTTTATAAGTTCTGAACTTGTTACTAACACTTTTATGGCCTATGCTGAAATAAACCTGTTTTATTTTATTTTTATTTATTTATTTAAACACATCGATATTCCAGAAGATGACCATGACGTTTTCGTCATTAGTTACCACATCATTAAAGGGAACCAGGCAAGTTTTTTTGATTCAAAAGTGCATTCCACATTAGCTAACATCTCAACTTTAGGCAAATATGCATCCGATTATCCGATCCCTGATGATGATGCAAGAAATGCAAAACAGCGCGCTGCCAAAATTGACTACGGAACCCTACTTTATGCGTGGTCGGACACGCACTTGTTTGTTTCTATCCTGCTTGGCACAACAATCTGTGTTTTCAATTTGGTTGCTACTATGTTTGACTTTTGTCTGCCACTGTCATTGTAACCATGTTAACATCTTGGCCACAAACCTGAAAGGTACTGGCAGTGTCCGTTTCTCAAGACTAAGGAGAAATAGTAAATAAACCCTTCAGAACCGATTCCAGTAGTGAGTGAAGTCACGGGACCATCCTCAAAGTTTCAATGACACTAGTAGACACTGTATCTACCAATGAGCGTCAAGAAGATTAAGATTATGTTCCAGAGAATAAAACCTTAAGTCCTGATCTGTGACGTTGTTAACAAAATTAAGAACGCGTTGTCGGAAGTTTTTGGTAAAGAAGCGACTATTTGTATGTGTACACGCGAAAATTAATATTCAACAGAAAGTTAAGCAAACTGTACCAAAAAAGCATTTGATTGATTAAAATGCTTTGATTTTTCATTTTATTTTATTTTATTTAACTGCCCTAAGTATGTTGTTAAGTATATAGTTATGCCACATGCCTTTTCTATTTAAAATTTAAGCTCGTAATATACTGCTCAATATAATATATTACAAAGTAGCTTTTATGTTAAAACTACTCCACTTATGATAAAATACCGCTCAGTATAAATAAAACATTTGTCAAATATTCAAAAAATACAATACGCAATGCCGTGTCACTCAAACTTATATTAGATCGCTTATTTAGTATTTTGAGGTACTCAAATTAATATTTCTTAGTCGATTTTTGTTAATTTCTGCCTAGAAATTACTAAATTAGCGACTGTCTATGAGCGCCTGCTCATAGACAGTCGCTAATTTAGTAATTCAGTACGCTACATTCATTATTTGTCTCTTAAAATCTTTATTTACAGTCGCTCGTTTAAATACTACCCCTAAGAAGTGTGTATTTATGGATATATGTTACTCTTTCGCGTAAAAACTACTGTATGAATTTTAAGGAAATTTTACCAGAATACAGTTGACATCCGAATAACACATAGTCCATAATTTATAAAGAATTGTAAAGATAAAAGGTTTCCACGCGGACAAAGTCGCGAGCGGCCACTAGTTATAGGAAAAAGGTTAACATTTACCTGTACAGCGGTCGAACCGAACGCGTCCGCCTTGCGTTTCCTCGAGCCAGAGCCGTGCCGCCCATCCGCGCCCTGGCCGCGAAATAAAAAAGGATCTCGCTCATCGTTCACCAACTCCAACAGATCCTCCGGTAACTTCTTATCGTCTTTCGTTAGATCCACATCCGCCAACGCTTTAAGATCGGTCTCTGATAGTATACTTTCCACCTGAGCTTCCGTTAAGCCAGTAAAATTCTCATTTAGTAAATCCTCCCCGCTAATATCGAGACTGCTGCCGCTGTTGTCTTTTTCCTCCGGGTTTATGTCTCCATATAAGTCTGATAGTGTGAATTCTGATGTTGTGAACGGTTCGAGCGTATGAGAGGGGTCTGATCTGAGTTCTACTGAGATAGGCGTGTCTAGTGCTATGGGGAGTGTGTCGTCGCTGAGCGGGGTTGGGGAAGGTGGCGAGGGCGGCGGTGTTTTTGGTCGGAAGTGTAACCTGCGGGGGAAAATATTGATTTAGTTATTTGTTAAGTACTTTACTTTTATGTTGGTTTTAAATTAATCGTAAAATAGGATGGTACAATTAGAGTTTTTTTTCTAAATGTGCAAGTGACTATGTATTTACTTTTGTATTAAAGTATTTCAGACCCAATTAGACCTTGGATCTAGAAATCTTGGTAAAAATATGTCCTAGCTAGACGCTTTCCAGGGTCATATTGAAATCACCTTGATATAACTATGTGTAAAATGGGTAACCAGGTTAGCCCCTCTGGCAAATTTAAAAGTTTATATCAAGATTAAACTTTCTGTCTCTATCGGCATTAAAAAACTGTCAGACAAAATTTTTTATATAGTTGATCAGTTGTTACTTTGCGGAAATCCATAACTAAAGCTAAAAAAGGGAATTATTTTGCTTTAAATTTCCACTAAACGACGCCAAAAACATCAAACTAAACCACCTGAAAAAACTAGAGATGAAAGTCGCAAGACTTACGACACAACTCACAACTACGAGCGACTTAGCGTAGTCTGTCGAAGCGACAACATCTCCTGAGGATGCCATGAGTAGTGGCGAAACCTGTGAGTGTTTTTTGGTATCAGTGTTGTGATTCCAGGTGCATCTTCTGTGTCACATTGTGAGTTGTAGGTATCGTAAGTCCTGCGACTTCCAGCTCTAGTTTTTTTAGGTGGTTACAGTTAGATGTGTTTGGGCTCCTGCGCTGGCGTCGTTTAGTGGAATTTTAAAGCAAAATAATTCTCTTTTTTGCTTTATCACTTTTTTTTTTAGCCTAACGTTAGGCTTTATATGAGTTCTACAAATCGCGCTATTTTAAAAAAGTGCCCTACAGACAAATGTTACATTCTTATGCATATTATTTAGAACAATTTAAGCATAAACTCACCATTTCTTATTGACCTCAGTGATAAACTTCTCAAACTCCTTCTCGACTGGTTGCAAACTGTCATCCGAGTCGTAACTAACGTCACTGCACCCGCTCCATTTACGTTTTCTCATCGCTCTGCTCAAACTGTCCTGAACACTGCACTCTATAGTCCGCACTGTTTCACTCTCACCCCCTACCCCGCTGTACGTAACACCGTCCACTTTACTGCTTTTATTAACACTATCTTTTGTATCACTGTCCTTGAACACGTCACTGACTTTGAAAGCGTTGAAATCACACAATTCAGCATCGAATTCCAATTTGATGTCTTGAAGATCAGGATCAGGCTTGAGGTCGTCCGGCTCCGGTTTGAAGTCGGTCCACAGGTGGGGGTTTTTCGCAAGGTGTTGACGGAACGCATGCCGCCATGGATATTTTCCGCCAGAATGGTAGTCACGCTTCATCTCTTTGGGCGTTCGATGCGCTTTCGTCTCGAGTTCCACCTGGGAATGGAATGAATGAAAGGAGATTAAGATATTCATTGTAACTGTAAACAATTTTATGGACATGTATTTATTCATATGGACGGCCCAGATCATTTGGTTTCAAATGACCGAAATAACAGGGTACCAGTTGTTTCTTGTGGTACCAAATTACAACATTTGATGATGCTGAGTGTGTGTACAGTTACCTCCTCGTCCCTCTCCCGCGTGTAGTGCGAGGCGTGCGGGTAGCGGAAGGGCAGGCGGCGCCACAGGTCGTGCAGCGGCTGGTATGATGCTGAGTGTGTGTACAGTTACCTCCTCGTCCCTCTCCCGCGTGTAGTGCGAGGCGTGCGGGTAGCGGAAGGGCAGGCGGCGCCACAGGTCGTGCAGCGGCTGGTATGATGCTGAGTGTGTGTACAGTTACCTCCTCGTCCCTCTCCCGCGTGTAGTGCGAGGCGTGCGGGTAGCGGAAGGGCAGGCGGCGCCACAGGTCGTGCAGCGGCTGGTATGATGCTGAGTGTGTGTACAGTTACCTCCTCGTCCCTCTCCCGCGTGTAGTGCGAGGCGTGCGGGTAGCGGAAGGGCAGGCGGCGCCACAGGTCGTGCAGCGGCTGGTATGATGCTGAGTGTGTGTACAGTTACCTCCTCGTCCCTCTCCCGCGTGTAGTGCGAGGCGTGCGGGTAGCGGAAGGGCAGGCGGCGCCACAGGTCGTGCAGCGGCTGGTATGATGCTGAGTGTGTGTACAGTTACCTCCTCGTCCCTCTCCCGCGTGTAGTGCGAGGCGTGCGGGTAGCGGAAGGGCAGGCGGCGCCACAGGTCGTGCAGCGGCTGGTATGATGCTGAGTGTGTGTACAGTTACCTCCTCGTCCCTCTCCCGCGTGTAGTGCGAGGCGTGCGGGTAGCGGAAGGGCAGGCGGCGCCACAGGTCGTGCAGCGGCTGGTATGATGCTGAGTGTGTGTACAGTTACCTCCTCGTCCCTCTCCCGCGTGTAGTGCGAGGCGTGCGGGTAGCGGAAGGGCAGGCGGCGCCACAGGTCGTGCAGCGGCTGGTATGATGCTGAGTGTGTGTACAGTTACCTCCTCGTCCCTCTCCCGCGTGTAGTGCGAGGCGTGCGGGTAGCGGAAGGGCAGGCGGCGCCACAGGTCGTGCAGCGGCTGGTATGATGCTGAGTGTGTGTACAGTTACCTCCTCGTCCCTCTCCCGCGTGTAGTGCGAGGCGTGCGGGTAGCGGAAGGGCAGGCGGCGCCACAGGTCGTGCAGCGGCTGGTATGATGCTGAGTGTGTGTACAGTTACCTCCTCGTCCCTCTCCCGCGTGTAGTGCGAGGCGTGCGGGTAGCGGAAGGGCAGGCGGCGCCACAGGTCGTGCAGCGGCTGGTATGATGCTGAGTGTGTGTACAGTTACCTCCTCGTCCCTCTCCCGCGTGTAGTGCGAGGCGTGCGGGTAGCGGAAGGGCAGGCGGCGCCACAGGTCGTGCAGCGGCTGGTATGATGCTGAGTGTGTGTACAGTTACCTCCTCGTCCCTCTCCCGCGTGTAGTGCGAGGCGTGCGGGTAGCGGAAGGGCAGGCGGCGCCACAGGTCGTGCAGCGGCTGGTATGATGCTGAGTGTGTGTACAGTTACCTCCTCGTCCCTCTCCCGCGTGTAGTGCGAGGCGTGCGGGTAGCGGAAGGGCAGGCGGCGCCACAGGTCGTGCAGCGGCTGGTATGATGCTGAGTGTGTGTACAGTTACCTCCTCGTCCCTCTCCCGCGTGTAGTGCGAGGCGTGCGGGTAGCGGAAGGGCAGGCGGCGCCACAGGTCGTGCAGCGGCTGGTATGATGCTGAGTGTGTGTACAGTTACCTCCTCGTCCCTCTCCCGCGTGTAGTGCGAGGCGTGCGGGTAGCGGAAGGGCAGGCGGCGCCACAGGTCGTGCAGCGGCTGGTATGATGCTGAGTGTGTGTACAGTTACCTCCTCGTCCCTCTCCCGCGTGTAGTGCGAGGCGTGCGGGTAGCGGAAGGGCAGGCGGCGCCACAGGTCGTGCAGCGGCTGGTATGATGCTGAGTGTGTGTACAGTTACCTCCTCGTCCCTCTCCCGCGTGTAGTGCGAGGCGTGCGGGTAGCGGAAGGGCAGGCGGCGCCACAGGTCGTGCAGCGGCTGGTATGATGCTGAGTGTGTGTACAGTTACCTCCTCGTCCCTCTCCCGCGTGTAGTGCGAGGCGTGCGGGTAGCGGAAGGGCAGGCGGCGCCACAGGTCGTGCAGCGGCTGGTATGATGCTGAGTGTGTGTACAGTTACCTCCTCGTCCCTCTCCCGCGTGTAGTGCGAGGCGTGCGGGTAGCGGAAGGGCAGGCGGCGCCACAGGTCGTGCAGCGGGGTGCGCACGCGGTCCAGCAGCACGCGGCCGCCGCGCCCGACGCGACGCCGCGCGAAGCCCACGCAGCGCGGGTACGGGTGGTTGAGCGACGTGAGAGTGAACCTGGGAAGGGAGAAAAAATATTATTAATAATCATGTGAAATCATTCGTTCGGGAGCTACAATGCCCAAGGACTCAAGTCAGGGGTGTTTTTTTTTAAATTACTTTTTTCGAATTTCTCCACTTTTGTTTTTGATAGCGAATATGTTTATTCACAATGAGTAACAACATTTTTTAAAGTGGCGAAATAAGAAAAAATACAAAAAAAAACTATAATTTACCTAAGCGGTCAAGGTCAAATTATTTTACTGAGTAAGAAGTACATGGCCCCCCACCCATCCACCATTTGCGAATGTTCAATATTCTGTCTAACACCATGTATTTTAAAGAAGACAAGGAAATTGAAGTGTATGAGATACTTATTATACGTTCGTCAAGCTCGTGGTCGAATAGCACGTCTTTCAACGAATGTGAGTGAGTGAGTGAATGAATGAATAAACTCACCTATAATATCCTTCTTCAAGCTCGTGGTCGTATAGCACGTCTTTCAACGAATGTAAGTGAGTGAATGAATGAATGAACTCACCTATACCGTTCGTCAAGCTCGTGGTCGTATAGCACGTCTTTCGTCGTCCTATCCTGCTCCACGGGGTCCCCGCATAACGTTGAGGTTGGCTGAAACATATGATGATTTTAGATACAGTGTAGAACAGCTGTGTCTGTACGAGACAACTCATTGTTATTTCTGTCTACATCCAAGTTACCCCTTTATATATATGCTTTTAATTATGTAGTATAATCATGTATTTTATCTATCTAAAAGTCTGGATTCAGTGTTCTCTTGTTTTGAAGGTCAAGACATACTTCAGGTCGCTAAGCCGGTGTGGTAAGTGCAATTAATTAAATAAATAAAAAAAAGTTAATTGTTTCAATGAACACACCAAGTACCCAGCCCTAAACTAAGCGTTAGTTAGTTCTAGGGTTACTAGGATAAAAGGATAGAAATACTTAAATACATTTATAAACACCCGAGATTCAGAACGAGATCTTTAGAACGGTATCTCAATCATATTTTTAAGGTCCTAGCACCGCGACACAGCCTGGTGGGAAAGGAATGCTCTTCACAAATAATATATTGAGATACTGGTAGAAAACTCACCATCTCGTAGTAGCAGCCGGGTTTCCGTCGGAACGCGAACGGGCCGTCGTCCACGGGCGGTGCTTCCGGTCGCGTACTCTCTTCCTCGGACGACGAACCGAGAGCTGCTTCTGCGGATATCATAGGTGTTGGAATGAAATACACGACCCCAAATAAGTATTAGTGGGAATACAAAAGCCAACATTAGCATTTCTCCTACGAAAAATATATGCTTCCTGGCTATTTTTACTTCTCGAGTTCACGGCGGAGATGTCCTACACTTGTAGGACCTAATATACTAGAGAATTTGGTGTACAGATAACAAATAATATTGCATTTTTTGCTAGCTTTTTTAATTTTCTTTACACAACTAAAATATCAACCAAATAAAGACCCCTCTGGACTATTACATCCAAAAACCATAGCACGAATGTTAACCTTTGAACCTTGTAACTAGTGAGATGAAAATTTTGGACAATTTGAATAAAATACAAAAACATTCGTGCTGTGCTGACACTAAATCTACAAAAATTATTATTCCTACCTCGTTTTGAATTCGCCCATTCCGTATTAACGCTGATTAAAATTAAAACATTCCAATGTCGAAAATTTTACCAAAAGAAATCCAAGGGGTAAAATGTGTAAACTAAAAAATTAAAAAAAAAACGTTTGTTTTTTTACCCCTTGCGATTTTTACTATATATTTTTGCCAAATTGTTGCACATCAGCGCTTTCTAATGCCAATCGCGACTAAACATGGGCGTAACTGGGGTTGGGTTTAAAAGAGTATATTTAAATAACATTAAAATAAAATCATACAGTACTCGTAGCTTTATTTCGCCCTTTTCACCCATTTACCCCATTGATATACCATGCTTACCCACTTTGTTACCTCTTTACTTACCCCGTCTGTCTGCCTATTCGCTGCACATGTCGTAACATACTATCAACTCCTAACATATGCTTACCTTACAAGGCAATTCTTTGCCTAATCTTATTTTCTATCCCGTTTTTAGGATTTGCTACTGACGAATAGCTTCGGTGTTACTCTGAGCTCTTTAGTTACCCCCTTCTACCCCTTGTTTGAATCTCCATTGCCCTTCCATACCCTCACCCTTTCCATACCCTTTTACCCATATCTACACCCCGCTTACCCCAATTTACATCCCGCTAGCCTCATCCTCATCACGCTTACCCCACCTACATCCCCCTTAACCCCCTCTACACTAGGCTGACCCCATTTACACCCCGCTTACCCCTATCAGTACCCGCTAACCTCTTTCTAAAAAACTCCATCAACACCCCTCTCACCCCGTGTGACCCCCAGCCACGCCCACGCTGGCAACGGAATGTGAACGGAACTCACCTCGCAGCCCCGGCACGTTGCCGACGGCGGAGTGTCGCGGTTTCCGTTTCTTGTACGATCGCTTCTCGCGCTGTAAGGCAACCAAACACCTACATAATACTGGGCCTTTTTCATTATATAGGTACTATGTATGTATACCTTAACTTTTATTTCGCTTTTGGTATGTTGATGGTGATGTTCGTTTTTTTAGGTATGTTACAGTACACGGCGGTTTTGTGGACGTCTTATCAATGACAAGGATGACGCTGCATTATTTATACTCGAGTCACGACAGAATTTCACACTTCTCATATTGGTAGCTAGATAAAATATAAGGACGGCTATTCTTTTGTAATGATGAATCATTATTATCGTTCCACAGCAAATACACAAGTCATAGAAAATATTCTGCAGCTAACACCGTCATTTTTAATTTAATACTAAATGTGTAATACTTGTGTCTACTTGTTACTACAAGGCTTGTCCCAAAGCGGTGGTAGATTTAATTTATATGTTGGGACGTGTAAAAGTGCTACTTAGGATTCTATTTACAAAAAATAAATTGATTTGATTTGATTTGCTTAAAGAAAATAAGATAGTTCTTTGTTACCCTACGCAAGCGGTTGCTTTTGTAGTCATTTTGCTATCTGCCAAGATAATGTGTTTTCATCATCCTTGTCAAAAAAAATGGTACACGAGGCCGTATATTGTACATAAAGATGTCGGTTTAAATGATGTTGTAGGTGTTTTACTTAAATAAATAAAATAAAATCGTAGATAAGTAAGCATACAATCCACACCAAACATTATTCATAATAATGCCAATTTTAATGAAAAAAATATGTATTTTGATGACTCATCATCAGTATGAATAATGTCCAAAAGACTGTAACATTGAGATATGAAGTAATCCGTATTTTATGTTTGCTATACGATTTACTATATGAAACGACTATATTGCATAAACTTGCGTGATTGTTTATCGTATTCATTGATAAATAAAGAATAAACTACAATGTTTCCCAATATTTCTGAATTTAATATTTTGTGTAAAGCTGTTAACCCCATTTGGTAATGAAGTTGTAGTATGTTTTTTTTTATCTGGATAAAATTTCCTATTCTTATCAAATGAATGCCCGGTTTCACAAATGGGCGTTTTAAGCCCATTTCATTAATTCCTTTCTAAGTAGTAAGTGTAATTACGAGAGCAGTAAGTAGATTATGCTCTAAGCACCAACATAATTTGCTAGGAGAATATCTGTGTATGTTTCCCAACTTTTGTGTGTAATTTTGTTCGTTTGTAGTGTGCATGTGTGTATATGACCAACCACACACTTTAACTAATCTCACCTGTCTGGGTAGATCTTGTGGGGTGGGCGGCGCGCGGGGCGGGTAGTGCGGCGCGCTGTACGCGCGAAACGACGCAGTTAGCGGCACCGTGGGGTACGCGGGCCTGGGGAGAAGAGAGGTGGATGTTTATTAAATTAAATTTGTATTAAAAATTAATACTAACGTAATTAAAAGTCAATTGTTACTTACTAACAATATATGGATTTATGGCCCGAAATAATAGATTTTTAATTAATTTAATTTAAATATTGTTTTTTTAAATACAGAACAATATCACATGCATTGATCTCACTCCGTGATAAGAAGCGACGCCGTGAGCCGGTCCAGCTCGCGCTTGGCGGTCTCGCGCTGTACCTGGCTTGTAGCTAGTGCTACGTGTAACACGTACCTAGGCGGCGGGTCGGGCAGCAGCTGGTTGGCGAAGTCACCGGCCGCGTACCGGCGCTCGGCGAGCGACGCCGTGAGCCGGACCAGCTCGCGCTTGGCGGTCTCGCGCTGTACCTGGCTAGTAGCTAGTGCTACGTGTAACACGTACCTAGGCGGCGGGTCGGGCAGCAGCTGGTTGGCGAAGTCACCGGCCGCGTACCGGCGCTCGGCGAGCGACGCCGTGAGCCGGACCAGCTCGCGCTTGGCGGTCTCGCGCTGTACCTGGCTAGTAGCTAGTGCTACGTGTAACACGTACCTAGGCGGCGGGTCGGGCAGCAGCTGGTTGGCGAAGTCGCCGGCCGCGTACCGGCGCTCGGCGAGCGACGCCGTGAGCCGGACCAGCTCGCGCTTGGCGGTCTCGCGCTGTACCTGGCTAGTAGCTAGTGCTACGTGTAACACGTACCTAGGCGGCGGGTCGGGCAGCAGCTGGTTGGCGAAGTCGCCGGCCGCGTACCGGCGCTCGGCGAGCGACGCCGTGAGCCGGACCAGCTCGCGCTTGGCGGTCTCGCGCTGTACCTGGCTAGTAGCTAGTGCTACGTGTAACACGTACCTAGGCGGCGGGTCGGGCAGCAGCTGGTTGGCGAAGTCGCCGGCCGCGTACCGGCGCTCGGCGAGCGACGCCGTGAGCCGGACCAGCTCGCGCTTGGCGGTCTCGCGCTGTACCTGGCTAGTAGCTAGTGCTACGTGTAACACGTACCTAGGCGGCGGGTCGGGCAGCAGCTGGTTGGCGAAGTCACCGGCCGCGTACCGGCGCTCGGCGAGCGACGCCGTGAGCCGGACCAGCTCGCGCTTGGCGGTCTCGCGCTGTACCTGGCTAGTAGCTAGTGCTACGTGTAACACGTACCTAGGCGGCGGGTCGGGCAGCAGCTGGTTGGCGAAGTCGCCGGCCGCGTACCGGCGCTCGGCGAGCGACGCCGTGAGCCGGACCAGCTCGCGCTTGGCGGTCTCGCGCTGTACCTGGCTAGTAGCTAGTGCTACGTGTAACACGTACCTAGGCGGCGGGTCGGGCAGCAGCTGGTTGGCGAAGTCGCCGGCCGCGTACCGGCGCTCGGCGAGCGACGCCGTGAGCCGGACCAGCTCGCGCTTGGCGGTCTCGCGCTGTACCTGGCTAGTAGCTAGTGCTACGTGTAACACGTACCTAGGCGGCGGGTCGGGCAGCAGCTGGTTGGCGAAGTCGCCGGCCGCGTACCGGCGCTCGGCGAGCGACGCCGTGAGCCGGACCAGCTCGCGCTTGGCGGTCTCGCGCTGTACCTGGCTAGTAGCTAGTGCTACGTGTAACACGTACCTAGGCGGCGGGTCGGGCAGCAGCTGGTTGGCGAAGTCGCCGGCCGCGTACCGGCGCTCGGCGAGCGACGCCGTGAGCCGGACCAGCTCGCGCTTGGCGGTCTCGCGCTGTACCTGGCTAGTAGCTAGTGCTACGTGTAACACGTACCTAGGCGGCGGGTCGGGCAGCAGCTGGTTGGCGAAGTCGCCGGCCGCGTACCGGCGCTCGGCGAGCGACGCCGTGAGCCGGACCAGCTCGCGCTTGGCGGTCTCGCGCTGTACCTGGCTAGTAGCTAGTGCTACGTGTAACACGTACCTAGGCGGCGGGTCGGGCAGCAGCTGGTTGGCGAAGTCGCCGGCCGCGTACCGGCGCTCGGCGAGCGACGCCGTGAGCCGGACCAGCTCGCGCTTGGCGGTCTCGCGCTGTACCTGGCTAGTAGCTAGTGCTACGTGTAACACGTACCTAGGCGGCGGGTCGGGCAGCAGCTGGTTGGCGAAGTCGCCGGCCGCGTACCGGCGCTCGGCGAGCGACGCCGTGAGCCGGACCAGCTCGCGCTTGGCGGTCTCGCGCTGTACCTGGCTAGTAGCTAGTGCTACGTGTAACACGTACCTAGGCGGCGGGTCGGGCAGCAGCTGGTTGGCGAAGTCGCCGGCCGCGTACCGGCGCTCGGCGAGCGACGCCGTGAGCCGGACCAGCTCGCGCTTGGCGGTCTCGCGCTGTACCTGGCTAGTAGCTAGTGCTACGTGTAACACGTACCTAGGCGGCGGGTCGGGCAGCAGCTGGTTGGCGAAGTCACCGGCCGCGTACCGGCGCTCGGCGAGCGACGCCGTGAGCCGGACCAGCTCGCGCTTGGCGGTCTCGCGCTGTACCTGGCTAGTAGCTAGTGCTACGTGTAACACGTACCTAGGCGGCGGGTCGGGCAGCAGCTGGTTGGCGAAGTCGCCGGCCGCGTACCGGCGCTCGGCGAGCGACGCCGTGAGCCGGACCAGCTCGCGCTTGGCGGTCTCGCGCTGTACCTGGCTAGTAGCTAGTGCTACGTGTAACACGTACCTAGGCGGCGGGTCGGGCAGCAGCTGGTTGGCGAAGTCGCCGGCCGCGTACCGGCGCTCGGCGAGCGACGCCGTGAGCCGGACCAGCTCGCGCTTGGCGGTCTCGCGCTGTACCTGGCTAGTAGCTAGTGCTACGTGTAACACGTACCTAGGCGGCGGGTCGGGCAGCAGCTGGTTGGCGAAGTCGCCGGCCGCGTACCGGCGCTCGGCGAGCGACGCCGTGAGCCGGACCAGCTCGCGCTTGGCGGTCTCGCGCTGTACCTGGCTAGTAGCTAGTGCTACGTGTAACACGTACCTAGGCGGCGGGTCGGGCAGCAGCTGGTTGGCGAAGTCGCCGGCCGCGTACCGGCGCTCGGCGAGCGACGCCGTGAGCCGGACCAGCTCGCGCTTGGCGGTCTCGCGCTGTACCTGGCTAGTAGCTAGTGCTACGTGTAACACGTACCTAGGCGGCGGGTCGGGCAGCAGCTGGTTGGCGAAGTCGCCGGCCGCGTACCGGCGCTCGGCGAGCGACGCCGTGAGCCGGACCAGCTCGCGCTTGGCGGTCTCGCGCTGTACCTGGCTAGTAGCTAGTGCTACGTGTAACACGTACCTAGGCGGCGGGTCGGGCAGCAGCTGGTTGGCGAAGTCGCCGGCCGCGTACCGGCGCTCGGCGAGCGACGCCGTGAGCCGGACCAGCTCGCGCTTGGCGGTCTCGCGCTGTACCTGGCTAGTAGCTAGTGCTACGTGTAACACGTACCTAGGCGGCGGGTCGGGCAGCAGCTGGTTGGCGAAGTCGCCGGCCGCGTACCGGCGCTCGGCGAGCGACGCCGTGAGCCGGACCAGCTCGCGCTTGGCGGTCTCGCGCTGTACCTGGCTAGTAGCTAGTGCTACGTGTAACACGTACCTAGGCGGCGGGTCGGGCAGCAGCTGGTTGGCGAAGTCGCCGGCCGCGTACCGGCGCTCGGCGAGCGACGCCGTGAGCCGGACCAGCTCGCGCTTGGCGGTCTCGCGCTGTACCTGGCTAGTAGCTAGTGCTACGTGTAACACGTACCTAGGCGGCGGGTCGGGCAGCAGCTGGTTGGCGAAGTCGCCGGCCGCGTACCGGCGCTCGGCGAGCGACGCCGTGAGCCGGACCAGCTCGCGCTTGGCGGTCTCGCGCTGTACCTGGCTAGTAGCTAGTGCTACGTGTAACACGTACCTAGGCGGCGGGTCGGGCAGCAGCTGGTTGGCGAAGTCGCCGGCCGCGTACCGGCGCTCGGCGAGCGACGCCGTGAGCCGGACCAGCTCGCGCTTGGCGGTCTCGCGCTGTACCTGGCTAGTAGCTAGTGCTACGTGTAACACGTACCTAGGCGGCGGGTCGGGCAGCAGCTGGTTGGCGAAGTCGCCGGCCGCGTACCGGCGCTCGGCGAGCGACGCCGTGAGCCGGACCAGCTCGCGCTTGGCGGTCTCGCGCTGTACCTGGCTAGTAGCTAGTGCTACGTGTAACACGTACCTAGGCGGCGGGTCGGGCAGCAGCTGGTTGGCGAAGTCGCCGGCCGCGTACCGGCGCTCGGCGAGCGACGCCGTGAGCCGGACCAGCTCGCGCTTGGCGGTCTCGCGCTGTACCTGGCTAGTAGCTAGTGCTACGTGTAACACGTACCTAGGCGGCGGGTCGGGCAGCAGCTGGTTGGCGAAGTCGCCGGCCGCGTACCGGCGCTCGGCGAGCGACGCCGTGAGCCGGACCAGCTCGCGCTTGGCGGTCTCGCGGCGCGCGACCAGCTCGAGGAGTGTGAGGGCGCGCGCGAGGTCCCGACGCAGTTTGAGCATCTTCTCGTACGAGCTCTCATCGTTTTTCCTAAAAAGAATGTGTTGAGTATTAAAATTTGCTGCAGGATTAAGACTAGGTAAGATAAAGTTTGGTAAACTGGCGTGACTCCCAAACTTGGTTTGCACGGATATGGTAATTAAATATTCCATCAACTTTTTCTACTCCAGATTCTCTGCATTTTATACCCTTGAAATGTAATAAAGCGATGGTTGAAGTAGCTGACAAGTGTACTTTGAAGCTCATAGAGACAAATCTTTGAAGCCTAGTCAAATTACCCTCGATACAACCAGTATGCATGTACTCTTCAAGTCAATTTATCTAAGATCTGATCATCTAAGGTGGTGGTCGTCAAAGAATTTCACCCGAAATCTTGATATTTTTTTATGTAGATCGTGCTATACCCTTAGAATGGGATAATGCACCATCAACAAAACAAACTCACACTAATTTTTTTACACAGGTGTTCACAAAAATACCTGTTCTTTCTCGTCTGCATTTTCTCCGTCCGCCGCCGAAACGCGAGGTAGGGGTTGTGTGACGACTGCCCAGGTCGACTCTCCGTTTTCACTGACAGGATGAGGGGATGTTGCTGGAAAGAACAAATATTTACATTTAATTGGGCTACATACTTGATATCTTGTTGGAAACGACTGTCTTCTTTGAGAAAAAAGGCTGAGCCATCTTATTCTATTTAAGGACGCAACAACCGCTTTGCCGTTAGGTGATGTAACGAGTGTAGTATGAAACCCACACAACCTTCCCACTACTAAAAATCCTGGTAAGCCAGCTTTGCTGAATCGGAAACCCCAACTAGGCTGTCCCAGGAAAATTATACCTAGGCGATACCTAAGCAATGAAATGAATCAAAAAGTAAAATAGGAGGAGTAGTTTGCAAGTTCAGATTTGACTCCAGTTCAATGCGATAGACAGATCAAATCAGATATCACAAACATTACACTGGAATATCGTCCTAGTACATAAATAACAACGGCATACTCGTACTTAGTGTTCAGCCGTTTGTAGAGCCAGTCGTAGACGGCAGTGACTAAGTAGTCACATCAATCGGCATCTGCACTGAACCCGTGTGGTGGAGTATGGCTCGTATCACCTCATAGTTGACGAGTAACTATTTAGTAATCTGTGGTTGAGGTGTGGCCTGTTTCTAGTATAGACTGATGAGATGGTGATGTACACACAAATGGCATACTCACAGTGTTCAGCCGTTTGTTGAGCCAGTAGTCGTAGACGGCGGTGACGAGGTCGTCGTGCCTCTCCAGAAGCAGTTTTGCCTCGTTTAGTGTCACCACCGTCTGACCGGAACTCTTCTCCAGCTTGTCCATCATCTGTTCGAACTTCCATTCTGAAACATAAATAAACTGTGAACTGTGTGTATGAAACGTTACAGTTTCATATTACATATAATAAATTCACGCTTCGTTTTTAGGATTCCGTAGTAAACAAGGAACCCTTATAATTTCGCCATGTCCATCTGTCCGTCTGTCCGCGGCTTAAGTGGTAGAAATCTATAAGTTGGAATGAGTATGTATTATAATAATAGCAAAAATGTTGTAGAAAAAAAAACTTGACAATTTTTTTTAAGTTTAAACGGATCTCTATTTAGAGATCCGTTTCGGAAATATTTGGTTTTAAAGTTTTTTTTGTTAGGGGTAAGTGTCTCGCCATCTTTGCCATCTCAGGCGTGTAAATTATAGCTTTCACCAATGCTTAGGCGTTCGTTTCACCGCCAAGAAAAAAGCGCTGACCGACAAGATCTACCAAAGGGTTTGGCAGGCTTGCAAACTGAGGGAGCGATTACTCGTCATCCAGTACTACATCCAGTATTTCTACCTATATTTTAACCCCTGCATGATCCAGAAAACAGCCGGTTTTCTTGAATAGTTTTGTTTCAACAATAGTAGTGGGACGACTGCCATAGCAAGATGAAGAAGATGTGAACAAGATTGGTGACAAGACTTGTTACAAACTTGTTATACTTTCCGTATGAAAAACATCTCATATTTAGTATTTAAGACAAATTAGTGTCATCACCATCCGTGGCATTAAATTTAGAGTGGTCACATAATTAACTAATTAATCACCTGTCAGCTCCGCGTGCCTCTGTTGTTTGAGCCACCTCTCGTCCTCCGAGTCGATGTCGTACTCCGGCGCCTCTTGTTCCTCCCATAACGCTGTAACAATAAAAATTCTACATTAATAACATTATACAGATGTCTTTTGCTAATATAACAAAATATCTTCAATACGCATGATGACACCTATCTTAAATATTTTCAAGACCGTGGCGTTTAAAAAACATAGCCCCTATGAAGTTAATACAACCAGTATATTTCCAGCTTTTTGGAAATATACTGGTTGTATTAACCAGAAACCAATTTTTAAACACATAAAACTCCATAAATATTCGGTCAATTGACGCAGATTTCTGATACATGACTGTGACGTCACGTTCTTGTATTCCCATACAAAAACTATGGAGACCGTTTTGACTGTGTGTCTTCGATTGGTGGTGTCATCTAGCCAATTAATTATAAAACATGTGTTGGTGTCTTTGTCATAAAATACAATCGTGACCGCTGAAAACAATTACCTACGTTAAATTATATCGATTGTCGCAATAAACACTTTCTGTAGGTGACATGTCAGGATAGGAATAATGGAAGGGATATTATTTCTCCAACAATCCAGGTAAAGATCTATAGCCGTATAATACGGCTGTATTCCATGTTAAGAGGCCAGCATATTAGGCTACTCATTTTTGTTGCAAAATCGCCCGTATCCGTAACCGTGACGTGCTGGACACCGTACCTTGCATCGCCTTACATCTTAATTAGGTAATTAATTATACTACCTACCAAGTATATGATTTATTAATAAAGTAAATCCCTGCGACAAAGGCTAAATAACCGTAGTTCCATCAAATAACAAATAATATTCCACAAATGTAGAACAGTTTAATAATGACAAAGTGAATTATTATCATATAATTAGCGGGATTCCATGCTGCGTGTTTCCTGTTATTTACTTGTGTGACATACGAGTACACACTTGTGCACTGTGAGGATTTTGATGAAATAACTAACGTTCTTAGTTGACAGAGATCAATTTAATTAAGGAAAACTTAAGTGATTTATTTCAGAGCTATAAACAATGTTAGGTTCAACAGCCATATCAAATTATTTAACCTCAAGTATAATTGAATGTATCTTACTGTGAATAGAGGATTATTTAAAAACATTCTCTTCACGTGTCTACTAAAATTGGTAAGGTTTAAGGACGTGTACAAGCGACTATCGTTTTGACGGATTTCATTTTTCTTAGTAGGCCTACAGTCGTGTCGAACGATCTTGTTACCTCCTGTAATTTTATCTTACAAAGCTTCTACATGTATCGCCCGCAGGGAACCCTACCGTAGAGTTGCATTCAAACCTGCAAACTCGTCCTTTTCTCTTTTCCAGCTAAATATGAATAATAATTAGCCATTGCTTCTTAGTTCTTCTTTAAAAGTAAACAATAAAGGTCTCCTACTTCAAAAGCGTAGAGCTTAAATCGTGGCATTACATACGAGTATAAAATGTATGCCACGATTATTAAATTAATGAGTGACGAAAAACATGATTTTGACATTTTTGAATCAGTTATGTTGTTTTTTTTTAATGGCCTACTAGTTTAGAACACAATAATTACCAAGCCCCCAAACGTCTTCTTCTTCTTTTTGAGTCGATAGTGATGTTATGTTGTTACTTCAAATGATCGTCCAAAAACTAAGCTTTAGCTTATAAGAATACTGCAACAGAGGTACACTTATAAGCACCCGAGACTAAATAAGGTACGAAATGCTAGTGCTCATCGCACAAACATTTGCCTCGAGAAGGATTCGAACCCGCAATAGCCGGTTTTGTAGCTCAGACCACTAGAACAAAGCATTAGAACTACATTTGAACTAGGAACGACGGTGTAAAGTTGGAGACAGCCCTAAATCCGCTCCACTTTTACCGTGACGTCACTTGGGCAAGCCCCAAAGCAAAACGCACACGAGCGTTCTTAATCATAATACAGTGTATCGAGAATTCGAGCATCAATGCACCATACATTGTATATTGTATTTCTGGCAAGCGATTACAAAGGTGAACGCACACTAATCACCGAAAGCATTAAATGAATTTGAACCTTTGCCATCTCGAGCACATGAGCGCTCCGAAATTGAAGTAAACCTAGAATACCTTAGCTAATTAGGATGAAGTAAGATTAGGAGCTAGTCATGCAATTCATTTTTTTATTTTATTTTATTGATAAATAATATTCAAAGCCCTTATTCTTAATTGCTTTACACTAACAGACTAAAATTACTGCCAATAATACATTTACTTTTAAATACAAATGAATCGAAACGTTTCTAATTTCGATTTCTGACTGCCGCGTAGTTGAGAACAAATATCGTTATCGATGGAGTAAGACATCGTTTTTATTGATACAAAAATCCATTATTATCCTCACAAATATAAAGGAAACTTTAACGAATCTTTCTGCTCCTTAAGTCCTGCTGATAGATAGGCAATTTCCGATCGACTTGTAACTAATGGATATGAAAGGCATTTTTTTTTCTCTACCTTCCATTCGTTCAACGCGTTCGGCTCTTACAAGTGTGCGTTCACCTTAATGCCAAGACGTGTACCCGCGTCGGCGGCCGCATTCGCTGTGAAGGCCGACATGCTTACAGCTGACGGGGACTGTGTAATAGGATAGCCAGACGGCGGGTGCACACGAGATAAGGTTGGGCGGATCGGGTGCGCGATGGATTTGTCCGAGCTTTTGGGGAAGGTGACGAATGCAGAAGACGCTTAGTTGAGAACATATTGCCGGTTGCAGCTGAGTGGCGCGGCTTTCAGCAGTATGCAGACGATCTGTCGGATGACCACGTCTGGCAGTGTGTCTTTTTGTAATAATTATAAACAACAAGATTACTACATTGATCTGACTCCGTGGTAGCTTAAGCACTTGTGTTACAGAAATCAGAATTAGCAGTGGTATTACAAATAAACTTAAATAAATACATATAACACCAACAAACAGACATGTTTAAGCACACAAACATGTGTGTCGTGATCGAACCCGAGACCTAAGCTAAAGGTCTAACAGTCAAATTCTTAACCATTACACCAAAGCAGTCGTCTCTCTCTGTCTAAATCCCGTCAACCTTGTTTAGTCTTACTTAATTTCGATTTGGAGTGCGTTCACGGTAATACCAAGACGTGTACCCGAGTCGGCAGCCGCATTCGTTGTGAAGTCCGGGCGGCGAACAGCTGGCGGGGACCGCGTTATAGGATCGCCAGACGCCGGGCGCACATGAGATGAGGTTGGGGGGATGGCTTTCAGATGAGGATTGCAGAAGACAATTAAGTTAAGAATATACTGTCGGACGTACGTAGCTATCAGCAGTATATGTATCCTTTCTGTCCGACCGACCGACGTCTGATCATACGGACAGCTGAATAATTTGTCTTAGCCTAGATACCGTCCGCCGCGGCGAGTAGACTAGGTCAAAATTTTAACATTTTTACTAACTAGCAAATCAACCATCTTAAAGCACTAAAGAAGTTGGAAGTGATAGGTAAGGCACATCATTATATGCCTGTTAAAAAGGGTCGAAGGCGTTTTCAACTAAAAAGCCACTAGCAACATAGGTATAAAATATTCATGAATCCATGAAAATTGTTTTAAAAACTGACAAAATTAACCCTTCGACCTTTATACGATCGTCTCGTAGGTTCATTTCGTAAGACAAAGCCCTTAGGATGTCAGACCACACCGGCGCGGAGCGAGGCCGCAGAAACGGAGAAATATTAACCAATAGGATTGTCCACTAATGAGAAACGGATATTTTGTGCAATACTTTTGGTTATTATTTCTCCGTTTCTCCGATCTGCGCCAGTGGACAGGCCACCTTACATTGCGCTATTGATGCGAAATTAGAGTAAATTATTTTTATTCGCAGTAATGATCCAACCGTAATTGTAAATTAATTTCTCGGAATAAAAGCTTAAAATATTCCACGATGTGCTCCACCGGGGCATTACATTGAAAAACCAATATTCCACGAAATGAGACCCAGCCATATCGATTTTAAGCTCCAGTGCATCTCTATATAGCAACTTTTAATGAAGCCGTTACCAAGAACATGATAAAAAAAGTATAATTTTTATAACAGTACATGATAGAAAATGTTATCTTGAGATCCGTCGTCGGATCGGATCCGCCGACCGCTAACCTCATGTGCGTCCGATTTCTAAAACCACTCGTACACTTGAATCATTGAAGTGGTTTTACGTGAAACAAATGAAATGCCGGGGGCTGGGCTTGCTGTTAACTAAATTAGATATTAGTTTTTAAAAAACAATCGTTTACATGAGTCGTTCGTATCATACAACCTAACTTTATCTATACAGCTATATCAAGTTATAGTCACCTCTATATAGACGGCATTAGGCAATTTGGATTCGGATATTTGAGTAGGTAAATATAATATAGTATTGCATTGTATAAGACAGTTGGAAAAGTGTGATTTTCAGCGCTTTCCATCGATTTTGATCAAGTTTTTTTGTTGGTCATGTCGGACCTGTGAACTAAAATCATTTCTACGTTGTTATTATTCCATTTTACTGTAGGTAATGGCAAACTATCTCCCTCATCAGTCTACATATAGACATTCCACTGCTAAGCACAGGCCTAACTTCAACTATGAGGTGGTGGTACGTACGAGCCACATACTCCACCATGCGGGCTACGTGCTGATAATAGTACTCCTGGCCGATTTCGACCACGGCGGCCAATCTCAACAGAGATCAGCCAACTACGCAGGAGATATTATAGTGCACAGGTGTGAGCGCAATACACAGGTGCACTCACTGTTCCATCACTCTCAAAGTTCGGTGAGACGGCAATCCGACATGACCGGAGAGAGATCAGGCGCAGGACCAACGGCTTAACGTGCTTTCCGAGGCACGGGGGTGTAACACCGCCAACTTCCCGACTCCGAGCTGTTTTTGAGAAATTCATGACAGAAAATCTCAGAAACAATTTTGGCTCGACCTGGGATTCGAACCCTGGACCTCTCGGACGTGAGGCAGAAACTTTGCCACTACACCAACGAGGCAGTCTCTGCTGACGTGCTGCAGACGTGCTGATATGCAAACAATATACCAATATATTTTGGGAAACAATTAAAATAATATATTTCCTTACTTGGCACTTAATATTAATGTTCAACAATGTGATAATAGGCTTGTTTCCACTATGAAAGAAATATTAAAAAACTGATTTTCTCTAAAATAATTCATAATTTCAGATGCCTTTACACTAATATTTTTCTGCAGTTCGTATTATTTGATTTTTAATTGGAATTCAAATGATAATTAGTCACTCAGTCGGCATTGCACGCGGTGACGTCAAAGTGTGTTATTCCCATACAAGCTCTATGAAGGAAAGCGTTTTGACAGTTGAAAAAAAGTACGTCAACGATTGGTGGTGTCAACTACCGTATTCTTCTAGTTGTCGGCCGCACGGGGTGCCTCTTAGGTACATGACAAATTGATTTTTATATTTATTTATTTTTGTAAAATAAAAATTTTTTGATTTGTTTTTGTTCTTAATTTGAATTTAATTTAATTTGATAGAATTTAATACCCATATATGTAAGTACTAACATCTAGTTTATTACTAACCCATGGATTTTTGTTGTCCGCAATAAATGAATGAATTGACATTGAATTGAAAGGGATGCATTGACAATGAACAAAAACAATAGACAAGTAGCAATATCATGTATATAATTTTTGGATAAAACAGCGCTATGTCAAACGCTAGAAGCGATTGCATAACGCTTACATCATACCCATAACAATAAAGAACTTACAATGCGACTGTTTTTGCTTTTATCGATTTATCTTCAAAAGCCGGTCGTTATCAGGACAAAATGTCGTGCCCTCAGCCGGTCTGAGTCATCCGCTCGACTAAACGTGTTTGCGAGCAGAAAAAATACATTAACTTAGATTGTTTACATTCATGGTAACCGTTTAAAAAAAAGTGTCTGTATAAAGCCTGCTTTCCTTTACACAATTTAAAGAGGTGTATTTTTTTAGATGTCAAATGTCACCTTTAAAAAAAATTAAGATCTCCTCATTTTTTAACATATATAACAGAGCTCTTGGTCCAAATGAATAAATAAATTACGTTTGATGTATAGTGTTGATAAGACTGTATGTGGAACCGCCCTGTAACCGGAATCCACAAGCACTGAGGAACTGGTGGCTGCAATATCACTGTCTGAATTCCTAAATTTAGAGAACCTTCTATTCTACTATTTTTCCATAGTGCAGCGAGAGCTTGACAGGTAAATAGACAAAGGTTGCAATACAATATTTGAAATCCTCTTTGAATATTTTAATCAGACATTTTCCCTAGCGTAAAATTGGGAACCACACAATATTTCTCACTGAAATTATATAACAGGGTTTTTCGACGAAACGTATATTAAAAAACATGAACTGGAAACTGTATCCCTCGTTCTCATTTCAATGGTATGCATTTCACGTATTCCCGGAACAAATTATGTATGTACTGTCCTGCATTATAATGAAATGAAACATTTTTATTTGCACAAAACATGGTTACAATAATGATATTACAAACTGGTACAAACTAAGCATGTTTTGTCTTGTCAGAAATGCAACTATAAACAGTTTCGGTGAATAACAGTTTCTTTTAAATATTTTCCAAGGGCAAACTCACATTGATTGCAATAATAATAAAATTATATAAATTTCAAACAAATTACAAACTAAAAAAATTATGACATTAATTAATAAAAACATTTATCTGCAAGCTATTGTTACATTTCTTGAATTGATTAAAAAGTTGATCAGTTATCACCAATGTTGGTAATTTATTATAAATTCTTATAGCCATATTGTAACAATCTTCCTGAACAATTCCGTTTTCATAATCATATATGAGTTAATTATCCGTATGTATCGTTTCTGGTTATTCGGAATCGGGTATTGAACAAATAGGTTTATGTCGATATGTTAATTAACGAATATCGATATCCGATGGCATGCAATTTGGGATCGGGATGGGTTTCAGCAAGGGACAGAGGTCAGTTCAGTGTGTTTGTAAATTTTAGCACAGACTACGGAACTGGTAAATTAACGTAGTTAACGTCGAAAATAGCCACGCGAGGGCCCATACAGTGACGGCCCTGTTAAAGATAAAAAGGAACTACATTTTATAGCCGAAGAGCGGAAGTTATGGGTTAAGGAAATAAGCATCTTTTTTTAGTTGAATTTGGCTTTCGAGCAACTTTGGAAAAATATTGTGCCATCGTTTTCTTGCCACCAAAAATAATAATACGTCAACAGTCAAAGCAAAACTACTCGTACAACCTAACACTTTTTCCTCGTAAGTTTATCAAAATATTTTTTTAAGTCACACAATCAACCATCAAAATCCAAGTCAGAGACGTACAGTGCATCTTTTGGAAGCACGAGAAAAAACATAGCAAGACACTTTTGCAATTGACTGTACACTGGACAGCAAATCAGGGTACACACTGAGGTATTTTATTCACTTGTAATAAAGGATGTTTTTGCAACAAAAATGGTTGACCTCATGTGCTGTTGTCTGCAGTACATTGATTTGACACCAATTTGATCCCCCGTTGACATGACGAGTAATAGCTAGTACTGACTAGCTTTCACGGTCATCCACTATATCCACTTTAAATGTATTGATAGACAACTAACGCCCTTCGTCTATTAGCTTAAGTGGGAAGGTCTTGGGTGCGATCCTTCGATAATTTTGTGCTAGTTTGAAGAGGAATTATTATTTTCAGGAAGGCCTGTACTTAGCAGTTGAACTTATATAGGCTGATGAGATGATTTCCAGCAATGAGATTCTCACATTAATCCAAGAGTTTGCTTGTCAGATTAAATTATAAAAGCCGCCTCATACAGTCTTCAAGTAAATCTTTCAAAACCAAACCAGTTACTATAACGTCAAGAATAAAACTTCTAAGAAAGATCCTATAAAGATTTTTTTTTGATTGAATTCATCTTTTAACACACAGTCCGCATTTCCGCTCCCTTAATTTTACAAAATACAGCTTGCAGCTCGTGAATATTCTTTGGTTTGTGAAAAAATATAGAGAAAAATGCGTAGCGGTGTGGAAAAAGTACTAAAAAGATTTCTAATAAATGGAATCTAATTGGCTCAAGCACATTAATCTTTCTTAACAAGCAAATAATACCTAAGTGCTCAGACTGTACTCGTAACTTATTTCCACTCACAATGTTGTAAATCCAATTTCTAGAAACTGTTTACCTAGATTATGTACTTATAGGTCGTTAGTTAGTAGAGTTTCACCCCCCTGCTCTCCCTCTGTTATGAGGTTGTAGTTCGTAATGCTTTGTTTGTACTTTAGGATCTAGCCGTCTCGTTCGCTCTCGAAGTCAAGCTAGTATGAGAGACAGGGTCAGCTGCGTTAAAAACTATGGAACTGCGGCTTACAGAATAGGGTCTCTGGGACTATCAATATTGTAAGCGTTCGTAGGTCGCCTAGTGGAGGAAATAGCGATATAATTTTAAGGACGAATTAGGAAGGTAGGTACAGTCGGAAACGTTTATGTGTAACGCGTTTAAAATCACATTCCAATAATATAAGTAAAACCTGTACTTTTTTCTTTTACATTCTTACTAACTGTATAACTAGTCACAACAGTTAGTAAGAATGTTATCTTAAATAGGAATTGAGCCTGGGCTAAATAGTTGCATATCGTTAGTAGGTAAAGTCGTGTATATTTGAAAGACAATCCTCTCTACTACAAACGAACTAGGCAGTGATTATCCCTTGTTTAAATATAAGCCGCCCAACGAATAACAGAGCAAATGACATAACCTAAAAAGCATACGTTATAAGTTTGGTTGGATATTATTTAAACAAGGGAGAAATACTGCCTTTTTATTTTGTAGTAAAGGTATGTACCTGACTCTATAATTGCAGAGAATTTATGTGAAGTTAAAATAACAGTATTTCAGACAAATTTTAGTTTCAAGCTCCAAAACTTCAAAATAGTCCGTGTCAATCTCTTCGTTATCTGAATTGCACACATTAAAGGCCCTTTATCTTATCTCGTATCACTAATAATTATCAACATGATTGTTCGTATTATCTTTACGACTTTAAAACGAATACACTTTTTTTAGGTTTGACCTGTCTTTCGCTCAACAATTAGGATGCGATATTAAGATCACGAAGTCTACATACACATAGTACATAAGCATCCTATTATTTGAATGCTTGTCGAACGATCAGATATCTATCTAAATATGTGTTTGCACTTGGCAAAAAACTAACTTTCCCGTTAGAAAAACAACGGCTAGACGGATTTTTACCAGCCATAGCTAAGAATTAACGTGAGTCAAAAAATCAAATCAAAAAATTAATTCGGTCCATCCGTTCGGGAGCTACGATGCCACAGACAAACACACTAGTAATGGCAATTATTGCTATTTTTTGTTAATTTAATTAGCATGCTAAATTTCATAGCATAGCATGCTACGCGCTATTGCTATGCTAATTTGAAATTTCATCGAAATTGAGAAATAGCGTTAGCGTATAAATTGCGAAATTGTGACTGTTGTATGCAACGTACATTTTAATGTTGTGACTAAGATTAGATTAAATTTGACTTTATTAAAATTAAAACTGCACCGAATAGATAATTCAATCAAGTCACGAAAAGACTAACAATTTCATTCAAATAAACAGTTCAATAAACCGCACGCAAAATACGACTCTAAATGCAAGGATGCCGTATTCTCTTCTCTTTCTTTGTTCGCCATTCACTCGGGTAACGCTCAAAAGCCGATCGTCGCCTGACAGCACGCGAACGCGAGTTTCAATTGGCTGCTACTGCTAATAGCGGCTGCTATTAGCAGTAGCAGCCTGCTAAAGCAGTGCGTGCGAATCTATGAAAGCAACGACACGTCGCTGTCCGTGAATTTTAGCAGTCACGTGAATTTTAGCATTCACACAATTTAGCATCGTCAAAAAATTTAATTATTGCTAACGATGAAATCGCATGCTAATTATTGATGCTAATGCTAATTATTCCATTACTAAAACACACACAAACAGAATATCTTATGACTTATGACACCCGGCTTTTAAGGACGTCTTGTCAATTTTCAACTCGCCAATTCAAAGTAATGATATCATATCATATCTCGCTATTACGGACAGTAGTAATCTAATCACACCGACAAATGTTATTCCCACGAGGTTGCACACGTTTTTACGTAGACAGTATACAGGGTGTATTCGTTAAGTGTGCACAGCCGATTATTCCTACACTAAAAGAGATATTCAAAAAATTCAAACTGCCCAAGTAGCACACAGGCTGAATTTTCAGAAATAAGCAAGCTTTTAACCAGAATAACACTCCACTAGAGATATATAAAGGTTCTGGGTGAAGCTGAAGACTGTGCAAGAGTGATTTTTTTCTACTTTTGTACAGTCTTGCTGATTAAGAGCTGCAATAAAGAGCAACAATATACTCTTAGCATTATAACAGTTAATTAAAAAGTTACTGTCCAGCCGCTGGTTGCAACTTATTCTTTTAGCTTGTAAAAAAACCTTAAGCTTGTATATGTTTGGTTAATTAGGTAAATAATAAGCTCTTGTGCAGACGTTGGCTGTACAACAGTTTGCACCAAAACTAAAGGTTGTTTAAAAGAGTAGGTTTATTCTCTTTAAATGCTATTCAAGTAAGCTTGACAATGGTCGTTTTGGGAACTCTTAACACGCTTATGTTTGCAAAGGAGAGTAAAAAAAAGTTTTTATATCTACTAAAGTTCTAAAGGGTTCTTATTTAAAGCCAAAAGCTCTAAAGTTCTACTAAAAGCTTTAATGCAGCTTGAGGCGGTTTATTAAACAATAGGCTGACTAAAAGTGTAGTTACTATACCGCTAGTCAGATTAAGGTAACTATAACATACTTTGTACAGACATAAGAAAGCTATGAGCTGATCAACGGTTGCCATAGATACCCGTGTGCAGTCTATAGAATTATAACAGCTGAAACAAAGAGCCAGAGCTGCTTTACAAACGGCAGCCATTGTGTGCGATCTTGATAGTAATCGGATGAGAAAATAATGTATGTTTTCTGCAATTTAAAAGCTTTTGGCTTTTCATTATGAGCTGTTTTAGCTATAAGTTTATAAATATTAATTTTACGAGTCACAAATAATCAAATTGTAGATATATAGTTATTTCACAAAAATTTTCAGCTCACAATTTTCTTTCGATTATATCTTAAATAGGCGTTATAAGAAGGGCGCGTGAAAAATGAGATGTAATTTAATATATACATTTACAGTAAAACTTTCTACGCACTAAGAATACATAGTATAATAAGAATAACAAAAAGTATAATAACAGAATTATAGCTTCCACGCGCAAGCCATAACTTTTTATAAAATACTAAGACATTTTTGACATTTCATTTGAATTTATTTTTTTCTTTTGCCACTATCCAGCCCCAATGAAACTTACCAATGGATAAAAGCTTGATAGCGGCTGAAAAGTAGAGAATAAGCTGCACAATTAAGCTGGTTAAGCCTAAATGCAGCTCTTTTACAAGACGTAGACGGCCTTTAAGCAGACATTCATCAGCCCAAGGCTGGTTAATTTGGGGCCCATTTTGGCATTACAAGGGTTGTATAGCGGTTTAATCAGCCTTTGTGCAGCTTGGCTAAATCAGCCTTAGGTTCAAAATTTATCTTCTATGCAGCTTTTGTGCAGCTCATCTGTGTTACTTGGGTGATATTGAAAGTACATTAATTAGTGAGTAAAATTGTATAAATAACTTTTTTGAAAACCAATTATAAACATCCAAATTTTTAACATGAAACTTTTCCATCCAATAGGATGATAGGGACGTTTTAAGATTTTTTTTGGATAATACCATTTTATTTAAGAATAGTTATTAATGGCATTATAAACATTAGGTTGCACTTTTGATATCAGTTTCGGAATAATCGGCTGTGATACTGACTACACCCTGTTATTTGTGTGTAATTTATATTCACCTAGCCCAGTGCGCATAACATGTTGTTTAACAGATGTAAATACTAGTACAGCCTAACGCCTGATGTAAAAGGGTACTTTTAACGGTTCCATACCCAAAGGGTAGAATGGAACCCAATTGTATTAATGTTCAAAATCTACCTCGAGAGGAGGACGCTTATAACTGCAACACAGTCTTTGACTACTGCAGTTGTTAACGCAACTTTGGAATTATTATTGTATGAGTTTCTTCTGCAATTGTTTTCCCCTTTTTAATGCGCTGCAAACTTCTGCTACTTCCGACTATGCGCCAAGTGTTTATAATAGCAGCCTTTTGCATTGTCATTAAAGTGTTTTCAGGTGAGTCAATGTTGCGGAAAGCACTTAATAGACTTTTTTATACTACGAGTATTACTAGCGGACCAGGCAGACGTTCCCTAAACTTCCACGAATAATTTAAAAACCAAAATTATTCAAATCGGTTCAGCCGTTCTCGAGTTTTAGCGAGACTAACAAACAGCAATTCACTTTTATAAATAAGATTAGATTTCGCTGTTTGTCACCAGTAGGAGTCCTACGAACGTAGGTACGATCCCTCGCCTCATATATTTGTTTTTTTATTATATTTTACATCTTTTTCTATGTTTCTGTATTCTACAGTTAAGTAATTGATATTGTCGTTCGTACGTTATGTTATGATAAGAGTCATCTGTAGATGACTCTTATCATAACATAACGTAACATAACATAACTTGACAATCCACCTTCATTGATTATTAATTGTAAAGCGTTGAAGTGAACGACCAAACTACTACACCTGACAGCAGCACGTCAAGGTCAAACTTGTGACATCTTATTCACTTGTGATAAGAGCGACTTTGCAACAAAAATGAGTAGCCTGATGTGCACTCTATACATGGATGATAACATCGATCGATGGTTTTATAGCGTCAATTTTAACATGCAGCCTTTACCTTTACACAGACTGTGCCGGCCGAATGCGGAATGAGGATGAATACCTAAGCTGGACGGAATTTTGTTGCGAACCGGACTAATCCGGTATTTTAAAGTTAGATTGTCTACTATATGGTGTAAAAGCAGAAGAAGACTAGGTTGTGTTTATCCATACTAATATTATAAAGGGATTCAACAAGAATTTTTGTGATGAAAATCTCTAGCTCATAACTAAGCCGATTAAAAAAAATATTATGTAAACGTAAACGTTTATGTTGTATTTTAATAATATACAGTGTATTCTGGAAATATTATTCAGTGCGCGGACGAAGTGGAGATATGAGGCGCTAGTAAGAGCGATAAAGATAGTCGTCTATAACGTACATCAAACATAATTATGTATTTCATTATTTTCATCAGTTTTTTTTAATAATTTAATTTTAACTAATTTCTATCAGACTTGCTAAGCCTTGACAAGCTAGACCTCTAGTTTATGTCGAGTTTAACATCAGAAATTATATCGATTTGACAATTAACGCTAATTTATTATTACGCTGAAAATGTATAAATTACGAGTCATTTACGAGCCTAACAATTCATTATCATATTTTCAGGTCCGCCATTTGTCATATGTCAAAACACGTTCCGTGTCATAAACTTATTTTAAATCGATTTTTTTTTAATTTTCTACCCAGATTATAAAAAAATCAGTACTCTTAGAACGAAATTGCTAGGAGTTGAATGAATGGTGAGTGAATTATTACAGATATAACGTGGTTAACTAAACACTGTCACAAAATCGTTCAGTGGTACGAAATGCTAAATCCAGGTCCAGGCCCTGCCTAATATTTTAGACAGTGATTATGTAATCACGATAGGTTTTTCCGTTTAATCATTGAATGTTTTATACCAAAGAATTTACGTTCAGTATATTGCTTTCATTTTGATACGCATTACAAGTCTCTGTAGCGACCCATATAAGCCTTATGGATTAGATGTAGACTGTGACGGATTGAGGCTCTATTCATAGGAAACCCAATTACTCTTGTATTGATTGATTATTTTCTGTGCCTTTGTGTGATGCATGAGATGTACATGCTTCGTCCAGAACGGTACATAGGTGAGAATGAAATAAACATCTCATCATCATCAGGCTTTCGCCGCCCACTCCAGGGCATAGGCCTCCCCCAAAGATTTCCATCGCGATTAGTCTTGCGCTTCTCGCATCCAGCGGCTTCCTACTAGTTATTTCTCTACTATAGACTATGCCGAGACTCTCTACTTATAAAATGACGAAATTACCGAACCGTTACTTAAAAAAAAACCTGTAATCATAGAGTCTTTTCTAGTACAATAACAGAAACACTTAAGACACAGTGTTTATCTAAAGACTCTATCAATAACACTTCAATCTAGTCCCACACTGAATGTAGGCCAAAACTAGTTGCAGACTAGACTCAGCATGATAGCAATATTTGCTCGGCCAACTTATAGATTGCTTGTTAACAATACTCGAAATCTAGCAAACTATTAAACAACTTTTAGATATACACTATTAAATACAATCAATATTGAAACAATATCATCTAGAATCTAGATCTGATATACAACCTCTACATTTAATAAAATCCTACTACTATTATAAAGGCGAAAGTTTGTAAGTATGGATGTATGGATGTTTGTTACTCTTTCACGTAAAAACTACTGAATGGATTTGAATGAAACTTTACCACAATATAGCTTATACATCAGAATAACATATAGGCTACAATTCATAAAGAATTTTTAAGATAAAGGCTTTCCACGCGGACGAAGTCGCGGGCGGCCACTATAAATAAATATTTCTCAACAATCACACCAATTCTCTAGTCCCAAAGTAAGCTACGAGGCTTGTGTTATGGGTACTAGATAACGGATATACATACTTAAATACTTTTTTTTTGTAAATAAATACATATTATAAATAGAAAACACCCAGACCAGTACAAACACACATGTTCATGCACACTTATGCTTGTACTGTGCGGGAATCGAACCCGCGACCCTTGGTTTAGAAGTCCGACATGCGGACCACTGCACATATATGCAATGATATATATATGCAATCTGCAATCTAGATTGCAGATTGTACATGGCATATACAGATTGTTCCACCAAAGTAAAGGTCAAGTTGGACTAAGGAAGGGAGTATTCCCTTCCTTACTTATTATTGACTGTATAGTCAACGTCAAAAATATGATTGTAGAACTAAAGTACCATGTCCAAATAAAAAAGTTGTCAGATTTCAACAGATTGACAAGAAGAAAGCTCCCAATGTAATTTTGACATGGTCATGGTCTCTTTATTTTGACATTGACTTTACCAACTGATGTTGGTGAGTACTTTTAGATAACAAAACATTTACCCAAATGTGTAAAAGTTTATGTTTTGTATATTTTACTTCAAATAATCCTTTAATTTTGCGGGTTTAATGTATATTTTGGTGCAATCTTAATGCATACGAGGGCCACACTGAACACATCGTTAATTTGTCAATTTGTATGAGAAAACGGACAGTTTCTGACGTTTGGATTAAACGAATACGTTACGATAATGTTCGAGCTCACACCACTGTAGTGTCTGAAGTCTGAACATACACCCATTTAAAAAAGGCAACTGCTTTCTAAACAACGAGCTCCGTCAAATGTAACTATACACCAACAAAATTAATGAGCAAGCACCTTTAGTAACACGACACGGCTAACCTAAAAAGCTCTTATGGACAAAACTGCGGACAACGCACTGTTTTGTACAGACGACAGCACATCAGGCTATACATTTTTCTAGCAAAATAAACCTTATTACAATCGCATAAAATGCCTTAATGTTTAGTTTAACGTGCTTTTCTACGCAGTGGCTAACACATCGGGCTATGCATTTGTGTTGAGAATTAGCCCCTTTTTTTTGTACATAAGACGCAGCTGTATGGAATGAAGAGCTGTTTGATACACAAAAAGTGTTTGTTGCAATAGACTCGCCATATGTCTTGTGTTTAAGGAAGTCGAGTGTTTTTTTTAGGAATCGTATGTCTTAGATCACATTGTGTAGATTAAGATAGCTTAAACACTTTGCACACTGTGAATTAGCAGCGAGCAGCAACTATCTAATGACTATTTTGGTGTAATGGTCAAGAAGTTGACTATTAGCCAAGATGTTCGATTCCCGTACTGGACAAACATTTGTGTGCATGAACATGTCAGTTTGTACTGGTCTGGGTTTTATATGTATTTATTTAAGTTTATTTGTAATACCACTGGTGATTCTGATATTTGTAACACAAGTGCTTTTGCTTCTTACCACGGAGTATATTTATTTATTCTTATATTTTGTTTTTTTATTATTATTTTTGAACAACAACATTACATACAATGATCTGTCTCCGTGGTGAGTAGCTTATAAGCACTTGAGTTACAGAAATCAGAATCAACAGTGGTATTACATATAACCTTAAATTAATACGAGTAGGTACATATAATACCCCTATGGGTATATGTGTTATTACAAACAGACATGTCAATAGTCGCCATTGGTCCATGTTTACCATCGTTGTTGAAGCAAGTTATAATCGAGGCAGTTGCTATGCAGCATCTATGCTAAAACCGAATAAAAATAACTTTCCAATTAAAAAAAAGCCAGCCAGGAAAACAGCTATTGAGCTTCTACGGCTGGACGAGTTTTTGAACAGCTACAAAGAACCAGCATAATCAAATTATCTTTCGAATAACAAAACCGCACTGCAATCTGTTCATTCGATAGGCAGTTACGATAAACAAACAGACATACATACACAAACAGAAAAGAGGAAAACGCGCGACTGCATCACTGCTAAAAGTTACAATGTGTGGGGGACCTTAAGCATTTTCAAACTGATGAAAATTATTATAAAAAGGCATCATACTCTATCTATGGCCATCGCTTTTCTTAGCGCTAGGACTAAATACTAAGCGATTCTCCTCATTTCAAAGCGATCACATTAATCATTTTAAAGCTTTCAAGCCAAAAATAGCCAACCATACATATGAAATTAAGATAGAACGTTGAATATTGAATTTTAAAGCCTGGAACAATATCGGGTTTCTTTACTTTGGAGCACAATTTATTCATTGAATGAAACTGTCTAAACTTTTTGTGCTAAGTAGCTTTCGTTAAGGGTCGCCTTGAAGACGATACAAAGAGAGGAAGGTTTTCATTCGAGTACTTTGCAAACTTGAAAAGTTTGGTACTACTGAAGATAGCATTCACACAGCAGAGCATAGTACCAGAGCCGATAAACGGATCAGTATACTGGATCCGAAATACTGTATTATACACATAAAACAGTATTTCGGCTCGTACAACTACATACGCTATAAACACATACGTTTAAACGGACCTTACCAGTCGCTCGCTACCTAATCTAATAGTTTTAGTCTCCTTTATTATTTACCGTCTCAAATTAATAAGATACGTTTTTTGTAGGACCCTATTTAGGATTAAGGACAAGAGATAGATAGAGAGAGAGAGAGAAAGAGAGAGAGAGAGAGAGATTATATCTTCAAGGCATCCTTGCAGTCACCCGTGAACCTTTAATAAAGCGCTAACGTAAACATTACTCTTAAACAATAAACTAATTAAACCTACTTTCGCGACAATCGCGAAACCCGTCACCATCGGCTTTTATGAAACATATTGCACGTCAAAGTAAACACTGGTAGCATCTTATGCACTTGCAATAAGGGCGATTGTGCAACAAATAGGGTAGCCTGATATGTCGACGCATGTACACGGACCGGAAACATCCCACACGAACGCACAGCTGCTGACGGCATATGGCTTAAGTGTCACCAGTTGACAATTTAGTTTCGGGACACATACAAGATTAAATAGTTTAATTAAGTAGGGACTACTAGCGCTTCGCGGATCATAGGTTAAAATCTATTAAAGGATATTTAAAACTTACTCGTCGTAGACGTTTTTTAAACTAATTGCAACACGGTTTAAAGGCTTCAATTTTCTGTTTAAAACTTTCCTGCAAATATACCGAAAAGAACATGTAAGAATAGCATTTAGTCCCGCCGTTCTTTCATTTTGTATGATTAAAACTCATTCATTTATTTTCAAAGATTGACCGTTTGCCATATCTTTCATTCTTCCTAATAAATGAAACCTTAGTAACTAAAGATTTTATGGAATTAACTTCTTATTACGAGACAAACTAATGGTCGAATTGACAATAAAATATAGGTACAAACTTATAGACAAATTAGTAAAATTAAATTTTCACTGCACCCTGCTTCCTTTCTGCATGACCTTGAGGTTGACTGGCGGAAAATGCTTTTAGCATTAAGTCCACCCTTTGTACATTTCTTGTGCAATATTTTTATCATAAATAAATAAATAAAATCCCACACATACATACATACATGTCACGGATGACCGCCATTCTAGTTTTATTATGTCCGTAAAAAATCCGTCAGCATGGTGACCCTACTTGACATGGTACACTGTTATTCCTACAATATTAATGGATATAATTTTCCCTATTGTTACGCGAAATTTCAATCTGCGACCAGCTTTTAGCCTTTTGAGGGTGTGTTTCATGTGAATTTGATATGCTGTCATTACACTATGTATTGAATTAGTGGCGTGTTTAGTAAGAATACTATCTATAGCCTGTTCTGGGAGCTACATTACTATCTCTACTTATGTTGTAGGGAGAAACCGTGTGAATTTGTGAATGTTTGTAGGGGTTAATCATAGAAACTACTAAAACGATTTTGATAATGTTAAGCTGGTGGGCTAGTGCTAAAACTTTGATCGTGTTTTTCCATGCCTTGGAGGCGTTTTCAGCAGGCTGAAATACCATTTCAGGCCGTTTCAGAGAGTGCTCTAACACATACTAGTTTATCGAAATTTCACCCAAGTTGCCGTTGTTTTCAGGCGCCTGAAACATGTTTTCAGTCCGTTTCAGGCCACCCTCTATCAGATGACGCCATAACCTGAAAACCCGTTTTCAGGCGTTTTCAGGACCCCTTATGGGCCTTTGAAGCCCACTTCAGTATATGACGTAATTTTCAGTAGGAGTGAAAGAGATAGCACGATCAGAGAGAGGCAGCTATACTGAGAACATTCCAGAAAGGTGTGACAGAGACAGCACAAGACAAGGATAGCACTATGATTCGAGAAAGGTCTAGGCTAGGCAAGACGGCATTTGGAAGGATCCCGAACAGTCTCGTACTGGGTAGTAGGTACCTACCGAATATTCGGGAGTCCTTGACGGCCGGTATATAAGGAGCCCGGGAATGCGACCGAGTTTGAGTTTAATTTGGGAAAGCGACGAGTAAACATCGAAGCGAAAACTGCGACAAGAAGATTTTGGAGTGCGATATAAGTGTTTGTGTACTAAGTGTTGTAACGTAAAGTGTGTACAATAAATCCTACTCTACTTCATCGGTTTAGAAGTGCATTTCAATCTAGATCCCACACCCCTAGAACGTAACATTTGGTGTCAGAAGTGGGATTGAAAATGCCGATTACTCCGCGAGAAGAAGAGAAGGAGGGGATGCAGACCCGAAGCCGCACCGCTGCTGGAGACTCTGCGGGCACCGCCGGAACGTTAGACACAGCGGTACCAGCTTCAAGGACGCCGGAGATAGACGTCAACGCCATTCTGATCCTCCTGAAAGAACAGGCTAGAAGGCAGGAGGAACAAGCTAGAAGGCAGGAGGAACAAGCTAGAAGGCAGGAGGAACAAGCCAAAATCCTGCAACAAGAGCTACGGGTTCAGCAGGAGGAACAAGCCAAAATCCTGCAACAAGAGCTACGGGTTCAGCAGGAGGAACAGACCAGAAGGCAGGAGGAACTGGCTAGATGGCACGAGGAACAAGCCAAAATTTTGCAGCAAGAGCTACGGGACCAGAAAGAAGTCCTCCGTGAGGTACACGAAGTAGCTGCAGAATGGAAAAAGGAGATGGCTGAGGTGCAAGACAAAATTGTGGGCGTTGAAATAAAAGTTGAAAACCACGAGAAGCGCCTCAATGGACTGAACGAAAAAGTGGAGGGCCAGGAGAATCGCCTCCAGAAGTTGGAGATCAAAGTGGCCAACGGCACCACCAGTGTATCAGGTGCACCAGCCACAGGAGGTGAAAAGTTAAAGGTACCTCCATTCGATGGTACCTCTTCGTGGGCCGCATACAAGCTCCAATTCGAGATGGTTGCCGAAGCGAATGGCTGGAGCAAGGACTATGCTAAAACGGCACTGAGTTTGGCGCTGCGGGACGAAGCTCTCACTGTCCTGGAAGCGTTAGGAAAGGAGAAGACATACGACCGTCTTCTTGAAGCTTTAGAGGCACGCTTCGGTGACAGCCATCTAGAGCACGTTTACAGAGCTCAGCTGAAGAATAGGACTCAGGGGCATAGTGAGTCGTTACAAAAGTGGGCACTTGAGATAGAGAAGCTCGTCCGGAAGGCGTACCAAGGTTCCGCAGCGACTTTCATCGATGGAACGCTAGTACAGGCATTCATAGATGGGATTCGGGACTTTGAAGTGAGGGCTGCTGTACGGCTGGGACACCATGGGACCTTGAAGGATGCGCTCGCCCATGCCCTGGAGGTGGAAGCTGTACGCCAAGACTCAACAAAATCCTTTAGGGTGCGCGAAGTTGCGGCCAGGGAGCCGATTGCTCCACCTCGAGAAACTGGGCCTCGATGCTACAACTGCGGGGAAAGAGGACACATACAATCAGGCTGCCCAAAAAGATCTTGGAGGCAACGGGACTCGGACCGAACGGAGAGGCCAGCAAGCTCTGATAGTTCAGAGCGGCAGCAGCAGGGAAACGAGTAAAAGCCAGGACTGAGGGACGAGTGCTGGCTGGTGGTCAAAATGTCCCAATTATGATCTCGCAGGCGAACGACGGGAACAGTCTGGCTGTCAAAGGAGAAATTGGTGGAGTACCATGTCACCTTACTATTGACACCGGAGCTTCTCGGACCGTGATCAGTTCTCGACTGCTGAAACACCTGTCCAGGGATCATCTAGTCCGACCAATGCGTCTTCAGCTACAAACGGCTACCGGCCAGTACATCTCCGTCCAGGGGGAGCAGGAAGTGTCAGTGAAGATTGGAGAAAAGAAGTACTGGCACAAAGTCATCATTGCTAACATCGTAGATGACTGCATTATTGGTCTTGACTTTATGAGGAAGTACGAGTGTAAGATCGACATGAAAGGAGGCGTGCTGAAATTTGGGGCCTATGAAGTTCCTATGGAAGGTGGAGTGAGTGGACATGTCTTCTGCGCTAGAAGGACTACACTTCAACCGAGATCGCAAGCCCTAGTTCCGGTGACATTGCCGCACGGTGCGAGACAAGGATCTCATTCCTGCGTGTTAATAGAGAAAATGGACGGCAGTAAACCATGGATGCCAGCTCGCACAGTGGTAACGACGTCATCTGCAGCATTTATAAGGGTGCTAAATCTAAGTGACACTCAACACGTCATAAGTAAAGGAACCCTTATGGGAACATGCGAGGCAATCTCTTGGATACGGAGTTGCCATGGGTCGAAGGAGAACAAGTTACAAGAAGAAGTTGTGGAAATTGGAAAGTTATTGGAAAACTGCCAAAATGATCTCACAAAGGAAGAACTTCTTAAGGCACGTAATTTGCTAAAGCGCTATAGGAGCGTCTTCTCTGCACATGACAGTGATATCGGGAGAACTGGAGTAGTGCAGCACGAGATCGACACCGGAGATGTCATGCCTGTTCGACAACGACCGCGGCGAGTTCCAGTAGCTCGAGAGAAGGAAGTGGAAGACATGATCAAGGAAATGAGGAGATATGAAGTGATAGAACCGTCGACAAGTCCTTGGTGTTCTCCAGTAGTCTTGGTGAAAAAGAAGGATGGAACCATGAGATTTTGCATAGACTATCGTCGACTCAACGATGTGACTAAGAAAGACAGTTATCCATTGCCTAGGATAGATGACACTTTGGACACTCTGCATGGAATGAAATGGTTTTCCACGTTGGATTTGAAAAGTGGCTATTGGCAAGTGGAAATAAAAGACAAGGACAAAGAGAAAACAGCCTTTTCAACCGGTAAAGGACTTTGGCAGTTTAATGTAATGCCGTTTGGATTGTGCAACGCACCAGCAACGTTTGAGCGGTTGATGGAGCAAATACTGGCTGGTCTCCTGGGTGATACGTGCCTAGTGTATTTGGATGACATCATAATTGTAGGCAAAGATTTTGATGACCACCTCAAGAAGCTGGAACAAGTTTTGTCCAAGTTGCGCGATGCTAACTTAAAACTAAGTCCGAAGAAATGCTCATTCTTCAAGCGCAAGGTTAACTACTTGGGACATGTGATTTCATCAGATGGCATCCAGACAGACCCTGAGAAGATAAGTGCAGTTAAGGACTGGCCGACACCGAAAGACAAGACAGCAGTACGTGCCTTCTTGGGACTTTACTCGTACTACCGACGATTTGTAAAGAACTTCTCAGATATAGCAAAGCCTTTGCACCAGCTGACAGAAGAGAAAAGAAAATTCAACTGGGATGATCAGTGTGCAGCAGCTTTCTCAGACCTCAAACAGAGACTTTGTGAAACACCGATTTTGGGATATCCAGACCCAGAGAACGAGTTTGTTGTTGACACTGATGCAAGCAATACTGGCATTGGAGGAGTCTTGTCACAGAAGAAGGGTGATCAGGAAGTTGTGATCGCCTATTTTAGCAAGTCGCTATCGAAGCCGGAGAGAAACTACTGCGTCACTAGGAGAGAATTGCTGGCAGTCGTCAAAACTCTGCAGCATTTTAGTAAATACCTGCTTGGACGCAAGTTCCGAATAAGAACTGACCACGCTGCTCTAAAGTGGTTGTTAGAGTTTAAGAACCCTGAGGGTCAGGTGGCACGCTGGATCGAACAACTGCAGGAATATGACTTTGTCATCGAACATCGCAGTGGAAAGTCACATGGCAACGCAGATGCCCTCTCTCGAAGACCTTGAAAAAAAAAACTAAAAAACTAATAAAACTAATACTAACTAAAACTAATTGCTACACGGTTTAAAGGCTTCAATTTTCTGTTTAAAACTTTCCTGCAAATATACCGAAAAGAACATGTAAGAATAGCATTTAGTCCCGCCGTTCTTTCATTTTGTATGATTAAAACTCATTCATTTATTTTCAAAGATTGACCGTTTGCCATATCTTTCATTCTTCCTAATAAATGAAACCTTAGTAACTAAAGATTTTATGGAATTAACTTCTTATTACGAGACAAACTAATGGTCGAATTGACAATAAAATATAGGTACAAACTTATAGACAAATTAGTAAAATTAAATTTTCACTGCACCCTGCTTCCTTTCTGCATGACCTTGAGGTTGACTGGCGGAAAATGCTTTTAGCATTAAGTCCACCCTTTGTACATTTCTTGTGCAATATTTTTATCATAAATAAATAAATAAAATCCCACACATACATACATACATGTCACGGATGACCGCCATTCTAGTTTTATTATGTCCGTAAAAAATCCGTCAGCATGGTGACCCTACTTGACATGGTACACTGTTATTCCTACAATATTAATGGATATAATTTTCCCTATTGTTACGCGAAATTTCAATCTGCGACCAGCTTTTAGCCTTTTGAGGGTGTGTTTCATGTGAATTTGATATGCTGTCATTACACTATGTATTGAATTAGTGGCGTGTTTAGTAAGAATACTATCTATAGCCTGTTCTGGGAGCTACATTACTATCTCTACTTATGTTGTAGGGAGAAACCGTGTGAATTTGTGAATGTTTGTAGGGGTTAATCATAGAAACTACTAAAACGATTTTGATAATGTTAAGCTGGTGGGCTAGTGCTAAAACTTTGATCGTGTTTTTCCATGCCTTGGAGGCGTTTTCAGCAGGCTGAAATACCATTTCAGGCCGTTTCAGAGAGTGCTCTAACACATACTAGTTTATCGAAATTTCACCCAAGTTGCCGTTGTTTTCAGGCGCCTGAAACATGTTTTCAGTCCGTTTCAGGCCACCCTCTATCAGATGACGCCATAACCTGAAAACCCGTTTTCAGGCGTTTTCAGGACCCCTTATGGGCCTTTGAAGCCCACTTCAGTATATGACGTAATTTTCAGTAGGAGTGAAAGAGATAGCACGATCAGAGAGAGGCAGCTATACTGAGAACATTCCAGAAAGGTGTGACAGAGACAGCACAAGACAAGGATAGCACTATGATTCGAGAAAGGTCTAGGCTAGGCAAGACGGCATTTGGAAGGATCCCGAACAGTCTCGTACTGGGTAGTAGGTACCTACCGAATATTCGGGAGTCCTTGACGGCCGGTATATAAGGAGCCCGGGAATGCGACCGAGTTTGAGTTTAATTTGGGAAAGCGACGAGTAAACATCGAAGCGAAAACTGCGACAAGAAGATTTTGGAGTGCGATATAAGTGTTTGTGTACTAAGTGTTGTAACGTAAAGTGTGTACAATAAATCCTACTCTACTTCATCGGTTTAGAAGTGCATTTCAATCTAGATCCCACACCCCTAGAACGTAACAATAATTATGTCACCAATAGAGTAACTATTTAGTAATCTGTGCCAATAGGAAGCTACGCTATCTGTTAGTGCTATGGGCTCATATAGTATGTTAGTCTTGGGTCAAGAGCAAACCTATTCCAAATAAATATTTCACTTCGATAACAATAATACAGGGTGGTAGAGACATTTCATTTTAGTGCAAAGTAGCGGGCGAATGCTTTTTTTACATAATCTTACATAAGTATATTTTAGATTCATTTTACATAATATTATTTGTTTTATCCAAAAAAATTGTTACTACTATGTATTCACTTCAGTAGAAACGGCTTAACAGATTAACTACTGACTGGACGGAAGTTTACTGAAATATCGAACGTGCAACATCAAATCCCTTTTTTCAATAAACATAAGTAAATAAAATAAAATACAGTTGAGAGCTTATGATGAAAACTGTATTCTGCACTCGACTACAAGCTTTGTTAGTGATGTAATATAATACAAAGTTGTTCGCTCTCAGCTAAATTAACAAGCAAACAAATTCAGGTTGTTATTAAAAATATTTCGCATTTTTCCTTTGTTCTTTGCGCTATTGTAAACTCAATTCGTGAAGATTTAGAATATAATATTAAAATGGAGAAAGAGTACATTATTTATTTTAAATTATAATAAAACATATATTGTGTTCCAAAATAAAATATACATAAACAAAGTGGTCCTTACTAAAACTCCACTGGTCGAGATTGTCCTCCTAACTAAATTCCCAAAATAACTAAATTCTAAACACATTGCCTCTATTTGGTAAATGGTTATGGTTAGTATGAATGTGTCAAATATTTACAATTTCACATTGTTTAATTACAAAACCATATAATATTTAAGAACAGGGAAATCAGTCGCATTGTTATTGTTGGTAAACAGTTTTACATAATTTTGATAACGAAAATAACACACCAAAAACCATAAAGATACCATTTTGATGATATGGTGCAAATGGGTTTTTACAACAATACAATACAATACATTTAACATTATATGCAAACTAGATAACCGTAAACAAAAGACACTTTACACGGTAACGAAGGGCTTTCAAAATTCATTCCATAATAGGGGTGAAATATAATGCCACTCAGACAAAGCCCCGGGGCGTCGACGGCTTTGATTAAAATACGGAAGATGTGTCACCTAGCGCAGGGATCGGCAGACTTACCAATCCGATGAGCCTAATATCCAGTTTGTCGCGTGCGTTACCCCAGCCAGATTTTGTCGAAAATCACATTTTTTTTTAAGTAGATAATTAGAAGTCCAACTTCTTCAATTGTTGTGCTGATTTTTAAATTTGTTTTGCTTATGGTTTTTTAGTTATTTGACAAAAACAGATCTGGCTGGCGTAACGTTACCCCAGCCAGATGTTTTATTAATTAAAGGGTTTATTGAAATAAACTTTAGGTACATAATTAGTATTCTGAACGAGGTAAATGTTGCCACAAAATTTGAATTTGTATCGTTTATGGTTTCGGAGATATTCAAAATCCTGCTGGGGTAACGTTTACGTGTTCGCTGTATCTCCGAAACGGCTAAGCGAATATGTATAATTTTTTGTACACAGCTTCTATGAATTTGTTATAATTTGTTTGCCAATAAAGAAAAACAAAATAATGCACCGTTTAGAAGTATTTTAATTAATAAAAAAACTCAAAAATAGCTCCTAGCTCTTCAAAAAAGAGCTCTAAAGCCTTATTTGAAACGTCATTTTGTAGCTTACAACTGCCTTCAAATGTTTGTAAATTTTCATTAGAATCCTGTAGGTATTTATTAAGTTACAACGATATTTAATTCAGTTCTCGTAACGATGCGCTCCGGAGATTTTAAGCCTCCGATTTACTGAGTTCCTTGTGGATTTAAAAGTTGAATAAGATATCATTAATTAGTATTTTAGTTCAATTTTCTACCTGTAAAATTTCAGCGTAATACGATTTGTAATTACCGAGATAATTAAAAGAAAGACATTAGGTAGTGCATGATCATGGCAACCCGACCAAGTATAGATGGTTACGAAAAAGCGGCCGCGTAGTACTTTATACTAACTTTTGAAATTAATAGGATAGTTTTAAACGTAAAGTACAGTTACGTACAGAAGTGTAAAACGAAAACAATATCATCTTAATTTGAGTATTTTTTATTTACAAATCATGTCTTATAAACTTACAAAGAAAAATGCGAAGTACCTAAACACTTTAATTTAGTTATATATTTTCTTATAGCAGCATAATAAATGTTCATTGGCTCAACATAATTATAAATTAACTTCCAAAAGATTAACATTGATTTTCAAATCATGAACTAACAATCACATAATAAATTATTGACTGACATTATTATTTTAAGAGCACATTACGATGACTGGCTGGCTAGTATTCTTATAAAAATAGTTTTATTATTAAAATCACAGATCATTATTAAAACTAAATTAAATCACATTGTACTTAGTAAAATGTTCGATTTTAAATATCAAAATAAACTTTCGGACATAGATACAGCTCTAATATAGTTATATTGTTTTAAAATCACAGATCGATAATTTTAAAAACAAAGAAAATATTTACAATATGTACCAACTTTTTAACACCCTAAAAATCACAGATCATATAAAACTATACAAAATCACAGTGCGTTTCATAAAATATTTACAGTAGGAAATGGTTTGATTTCAAATATGTACTACAATAATCTTTCGTACATATATACCTCTATAGTTCTAAAGTAAAAACTAAATATAGTTATATTGTTTTAAAATCACAGATCAATCATTTTCAAATCAAATAAAATTCTTAAAATAGATATCTACTTTTTAACACTAGTTAATAGCTCTAGTGACAGTTGAACGACAGTGAACTTTTTACAGTCATAGTGCTTTTATTTTCACGTTACAGCTAGACCTCCAAGGATGTTTTGTTCCTCTAAGCTCAGGAGGAATTGTCAGAATAAGCATTTAAATCACATCAACATTTAAAAAATTAGATACAAATATAATCATATGTCATCAGATTGCAACGTATAAATAATCGCATGAGGCATTATTTCTGTTTTATTTTTTTGAATTTTGGTGTACATATCGTCATAACATTGAAATGTCCGATTATGTTTCCGAAAGCAATGAGCTTTATAGTGACCAATCCCTTCTGAGCTTAGAGGTGGATCAAATTCAATGATAGACAAAATCTCATAGAATCTTTCGTTGATCTCAATATTGACAGGAACGTCATTGAATAGAATACGGATATCATGAATCTCAAACATTATCAAACTGTTCAAATTATAGTTGAAGCTTACTGTTCCTTTTTTACAACAATAACAGAGGGGTGGTAAATCGTCCTTCATTCCCGATTCTACAGCCTCTTGTAATTTTGTAATACCTTTCTGATTTATTATATTTATATTTAGTGGCAAGTATTTACATTCAAAATGTGTTTTGTTTTCGTGATTAGTGCAATTTTCGTTTGAACAAGTTCTTTTTCTAGTAGCGGAAAAGTATGATGTGCAGATTTCTTCGAGTATTTTTGTGACGTTACATGCACAGTTTATTACATTGCACCTAGTTTCATCATTGATTTCAATTCCAGGGCAAAAAATACTTGATAAAAGTATATCTCGCGTGTCATAAAGTTTTTGATTAAATCTCTTTGCAGTAGCAAGGTCTGCGATGAACTTCGTAAAAGCATCAACACAATTATTAATTTCTTGCCTGAACACAAGTCTGTCTTTGTAAGCTATGGCAAATGTTTGCGAGATGGCGTCAAATGCACAAGTATTAGTAAGAATTAGTTTTTTATTTTTAGATATGGCAATGTTTCCATTTTGTAGTATATATATGGGTCTCAAGTTATAATTTGCTTTGTTATGAGGAACAGCAAGACCTCTCCAGTTTTCAACTTCTACAGGTTTATCCTGAAATATGGATTCTAATCCGAAATCTATATTGCTCGTTACGTTTTCTATTTTATCTATCTGTTTTTGCGACTCCTTCCTATTAATCAAATCCTTTTTGCTCTTTTTGATTTGAACTTTATTTATCTTTTCCTCAGTAGTTTGAGATTCAGTTGTTTGCGAGATACTTAATTTCACAGTCCCATTTATAAAAGTGTAGTGTTGAATCAAAAATTCATCTAGTCGTATTCTCTCGTCTTTGGTGTTAAAATAAATTGTTTTTAAGTCCTTAAAATGGCTTTCAACATTTGAACTACTAGGAACATCTTTGGCATCGACAAAATAGTTGGTCATGACGTTACCCCACATAGGCAATTTTCGCAACAATCTTTTCAATGTCTCATTAACAGCCGGCAAATAATACTCATTTTGTTGTTGATATTTTACGTCAAATAATAATAAATATAACTTTTCAGTCTCAATAACGTCGTTGTAATATTTGATAAGAGGACAAATAGTACTGTCAGCCTCATAATTTTCAGGAAGTGTATCATTTTCAGGAAGAATATTTTCTTCCTGAAAATGATTATCTATGTCATCATCAATTTTGATATGGTCGTTTTTAGAAATTTTTGAAATTTTTGTTGACAAACGCTGTAAAGCTTCTTCGTATTTACCAGGGCTAATATATTCGGGTAGTGACACCGTAACAATATCATCAATAATCTTTTTAATTTCTTTGTAACAATGTTGTCCGTAAATTACTTTTATACAATTAATATAAAAATATTTACATTTTTCTGAGCATTTGTCAAAACAACTTTGTTTAGGCAGTTTTTTGAAAAAATGGGATTTGTCTAGTCTGACGTAGCAAACTGGCACATGCTCAACCTGCCCTTCCAAAAGTGAAAAACACTGTGCTAAGTATACATTGGTATCTGTTTTAAGGAAAGTACGACATATTGCTTTTAATAAAGCAGCTGAATCGTCACAGATTATTTCTTTGGGTAAATGTCGATTTACTGCCCATGTACTTAACCAAGTGGCTATACATTCAGTTGTGTGTGACTGTGATGCCATATAACATAAGGGAATGCTAGTACTGGTAGTGTATGCCATAACAACATATAAAAAAGTATGTTTAGCGTCTTTAGCGCTTACTCCTGGGGGCGCTATCGTTTGAAAGATCGAACCTGTTGCGTCTAAGGATAAAACAGTATGTGTATTTTTTAAAATCTCATCGTAATATTTACTTTGTTCGTTTGTCCAGAAGTAAACAAAAAACGGTACAAGTGAAAAATTGTGTATGTATGTATTAAATGGGGAACTCTGAGACATTGCATAAATAGATATAATTGTGTTTTTATCAAATTGTAGTGCCCTTTTAGCCTCATGACGTATTTTCCTCAAATTATTCAATTTTGGCATACCTAGTTGGAGGTTCTTTTGGATTGTCTTTATCCATGAGTTCGTCTGCCATTAAAGTTCTGACTTTCAACGCCTTGTAATTCATTAACCTCTCAGCAATTTTTCGTTTTCGGTTTGATGTCAGTCTATTTTTAACGTTTTTATCGTGGACAAAGTTTTTCTCGAAACGATTTACTTGACAAACCACATTTACAAAATTTTCAGTCAACGGATTTAAGTACATAACAATATTCGCGCCACACTGAGTACATTTTCCCTTGCATACAATGTCGTTTAATTGAAAGTTCGTAGGTACATAACAATTTTTAAAAGCGAAAGTACAATCAAGTTCCGTTTTTTTCCATATTTGGTCTTGAAGCTCATTAGTCCAACTATTCTGTAACAATGTGTGGTTTTTAGGTGCGATACGTTTGAATTCATAAATGTCCATTTGAAACTCTATTTCCAAATCAGAATAGTTGTCGCAATTATCAGTTTTTTCAAAGTTGATGTTATTATCGAGGTCGGTTATGTTGTTCGTCACGTCCGTTGTGTTATTCGTTAGTCCATCTGAGTTATTATTATCGTGAAAAAAGTATTTCTTATTACGTCTTACTGAAGCTTGTATGGCCATTTTAGACATTTTGTGTTGAAACATTTCGTTTAATTCATTCTGTATGCTTTCATATACATCATGATCAATTGGAGGACAAGTCTTAAAATTATCAAATACATAACCATATTTCGAAATAACGCGTTTTTGATCATGCAACGGTATAACGCTTTTTCTACCGGCCATTATGTTTATAAATTTCTTGTCGGATGCAGGAATCGATTCACTGGTGTGCGTTGCTCCAGCACAAAAATACGTGGCCAGATAAATAAATAAATATACAGCAGGCAACGAAGATACTTGGTGCTTGCACATGTCTTCGCTTAGGAGATTGTCGGAGCCATCAAATTGTCTACAACAAAAAAAAAATATAATTATTAAAGCACATCTAGTATACTCAGGTACTAGACGACCAATACTACGATACGATAATTCGTGGCTGCATCTTTTGTCGCACACGGCACAATAGTGCAGGAACTTTAGCATATCTTTGTATGGCGAAATCGCATTAATTCATAACTTCGATTTTTTTTCTCCTTGTATAGTTGATCGTATTGCTAATCGAATAATAAAGGAATCCAACTGATTTTATGACCGGAAAATAATAAAAAAAAAAAATTTTTCTTATTTCACCTCGTAACAAAAAAAGTAAAAATACTATAAGATTATTTTTTTATCCAAACGCATTGTTTTATTTTAAGCTTAACAAACATGCTATAATCCAACTGTTTTTATTTACGGAAATATTATATTGATTAAATAACGTGTTTTTCGCCAATGTATTATTTTTTCTATGTTCCGGTCTTAAATTTAGGTGGATTTTTATTCCCTTGTGGTTTTTGATTTTATGCATATCTATATCAATAAAATAGTGATAGTATTTATGCTTTATTAAATAAAGTGTTTTTCGCCAATGTGTTTTTTTCTATGTTCCGGACTTAAATTTAGGTGGATTTTTATTCTCGAGCGGTTTTTACAAGATTTTATGCATACTATATCAGTTAAAATAGTGATAGTATTTATGCTTTGTTAAATAACGTGTTTTTCGGCAATGTATTTTTTTTTTCTATGTTCCGGACTTAAATTTAGGTGGATTATTAAATAGTATCTTAAAATTGTCCTATTTAACGAAATTTAAAATATTACGCTGATAGCGAATTATTTTTTTTTAACTTGTATTTTTCCTACACTACAAGCCAGCGGCCAAGTTTGCGACCACGAAGCAAATTATACGTAGCTTGATTGCAACAATCAGTCGTGCCAGCCAGAGCTGGACTAGACCCATTCTGAGTATTGGGGGAAAATTAAAAAAACAATAACTACTCACCACAGGTAGATAGTCGCCAGATTTATGAGTGTGATGTGTGTCAAGTCAACATGCATCCAACTGTGATTTGCTTATATCTTCCATAAGCAGCCGGCGCCGCGCCGTCCGCACCGCTATTACCTACTCATCTCGCCACAGTCACCACCAAATTGCTGTGGTTACATTGTTATGCCTACATTAAAGAGAAACACTAAGTTAATTTGAGTCTTATTTTTTTATATTAAAGTCATCAACATCATTAGTTAAGAATTTTAATTAAAAGTGTATTATTCACGGTTGGTTCATGGCGAATCATTTCACATAATTCGTGTAATTTATCAGTGACTAGACTTCCGCCCCACGGTTTCACCCGCGTTCAATGAGTTTTCCCAATGTGAATTATACATAAAAACCTTCCTCTTTAATCATCAATCATCATCATCAAAAAAACCGCATCAAAATCCGTTGCGTAGTTTTAAAGATTTAAGCGTTCAAGGGGAAATAGGGACAGATAAAGCGACTTTATTTTTACTATGTAATGATTAAAAAGGAAAATTATTTTTATACATTAAGTAGCTTACCTTTTTCATTAGTAACTCACGAACTCAGGTATTATGGTCCGCAATAGAAGTATTTCATAGTAGTTCACTTTAAATTAAACGAAATTGCGAAGGAAGCGTATGCGCACTCATTCAACGAAACCAAATCTTTGACTAACTCTATCGAGCGACAAACAATCATCCGCCCTCCGTCCCTCGTCCCAAGGACGCGTTATCGACGCTCTCTTTCTTTCTTCAGTAACATAGAACACGCGCGAATGCAGCGCGCTAAGTACAAAGTCTTCTATCTCTCTATCTATATTATTTTAAAACTGCAACGGGACCGTGTTTGTGCCAATTAAATATTTCACTATTTTGTTAATAAATATATAAGTTTAGCGCTTACGTCACAACAGGTTAAATAAGATAGGTAATGAATGGTACAGTATTTTAAGTAGGTAACATAAATAAGTAGACACAAATTAAAAATATATAATTTAATTCATTTCAAGATATATACTATGCTATAGGCTGAATAGTTTAATTCTGTACGCGACTGTATTGAGCATGTAGCGTTATTATACTATACGTTTTAAAAGGTAGGCATAAAGTACTACGCGGCCGCTTTTTCGTAACCATCTATACTTGGTCGGGTTGCCATGATCATGCACTACCTAATGTCTTTCTTTTAATTATCTCGGTAATTACAAATCGTATTACGCTGAAATTTTACAGGTAGAAAATTGAACTAAAATACTAATTAATGATATCTTATTCAACTTTTAAATCCACAAGGAACTCAGTAAATCGGAGGCTTAAAATCTCCGGAGCGCATCGTTACGAGAACTGAATTAAATATCGTTGTAACTTAATAAATACCTACAGGATTCTAATGAAAATTTACAAACATTTGAAGGCAGTTGTAAGCTACAAAATGACGTTTCAAATAAGGCTTTAGAGCTCTTTTTTGAAGAGCTAGGAGCTATTTTTGAGTTTTTTTATTAATTAAAATACTTCTAAACGGTGCATTATTTTGTTTTTCTTTATTGGCAAACAAATTATAACAAATTCATAGAAGCTGTGTACAAAAAATTATACATATTCGCTTAGCCGTTTCGGAGATACAGCGAACACGTAAACGTTACCCCAGCAGGATTTTGAATATCTCCGAAACCATAAACGATACAAATTCAAATTTTGTGGCAACATTTACCTCGTTCAGAATACTAATTATGTACCTAAAGTTTATTTCAATAAACCCTTTAATTAATAAAACATCTGGCTGGGGTAACGTTACGCCAGCCAGATCTGTTTTTGTCAAATAACTAAAAAACCATAAGCAAAACAAATTTAAAAATCAGCACAACAATTGAAGAAGTTGGACTTCTAATTATCTACTTAAAAAAAAATGTGATTTTCGACAAAATCTGGCTGGGGTAACGCACGCCAGTTTGTCGATTTTCTCATACTTTAAAAGAGCCGCCGGACGTGCGAACGCGCAAGTGAACGATGAATCAATCTTGTTTAGGTGTTTTTTTTGTGCCAAAGCGGTACAGTTAGGCAGTGAGTGAGTGTAAGAAGAGCCATATTAATCCTATGGAAGAGCCGCATGCGGCTCGCGAGCCGCGGTCTGCCGACCTAGACCTAGCGCTTAGACTATTTACACCTTACACACACAAGTCATACCTTAATGCTGGACCTTCCGTGAAAAGGGATCTAAATCGACTTAGATCAATTTTGATATTCTTGCATATTGCGAATCAGAAATAAATTTCCGATTTTTCCGTCTAATACACTAGTAGTGTTTCTTGGACTTTAAATGAAATAAATGGTTTTCGTACCTTGAGTACAAGATACAAGTACAAATATGCTATTTTTTTGTGCAAGCAAATGTGACTGCACTTATAAAGCAACGTGTACTGACAAAAATACTTTATTTTAAAATAGTGTATACTGATTTAACTTGAGTAAACAGTTCTTACAAAATCATTAATCCAAATTTATAATTTGTGTTTAACTTGGTGATAGTTAAACTTTTAGTCTAACCTTTTGATAAATCACTAGGATAACTTTTTACGGCTGATTTAATAAAACCTATATAATTTGACACCAAATTCAATTTAACAGTGTGAAATAATTTAAGTAGAGCTAAATCAATATCCACAAAATATTTTAGAGAGTGATACATATTTTGAATGCTCATTGCAGCATTGCAAGTAGGTGACATATCTTTCGTATTTCATTTTAATCAAAGAGCGTCGGCTGGTGTTTCCATACCGGGTGTAAGTTTTGTGCAAAGTTAGAAGTAACTTCAAACCACACAAAATTGAAAGTAGAGTTTAATACTCCCAATAACTCTTCGCAACCTCTTGGTTAATAGTCAACTTCTTGACCATTTAACCAAAGTTAAGGTAAGGTCAATTTCAATGCCAAAGTTGTAATTTCAACAATATATTAAAATGCTAAGCCACTTTTGATGCGGAACATACAGTCAATGTTGTGACACCCTGTATAAACTTCCAGATAATGGCGGTAGAACCTGCAAAAGGAATCCAATTCTAAATCCTACTTGCCTATAGTGAACGTAATCCTTTCTAATTCATTTTAATAACATAATAAATCTCAGTTCAGTTTAATGTTAAAGATTGTAGGACAATGCAAGGGCATGCGATTTAGATTTTAATACTATTGACACAAAGGTTAAATTGTAGAAGCAGACAAAGTACACTTGAACTAGAATAAGCATAGGATTTAGAGGCGTTGAGGCTGTCCTCAACACGTTTCTAAATCCTATTTATAATATTAATAATATTATTTATCTATTATATCCGCGACATAATTTTGCAGATTTTATTGATAAGAATAGTATTATTCAGTTATTAGAATACCAGTAAGTTCCTTAACGTTGTTTTTTTTGGAACAGCAGAACTATGTATGCACGGCCACATGTCAAGCTAATCACTGCGGCATCTTATGCTTGCGTAATCAGGGTGATTTTGCAACGAAAATGAATAGCTTGATGTGGAGCCGTGTTGTGTACCTAGTATGCCAACGCATCAGCAGTTTTTGAGTCAGATACAGCCTCAAAACAGAAATAATAAGATGACGACACATAAATTAGCAATCGACATTGAAATTAAGCTACTGACACACTAGAGGACCAGGTGTATCTTGTACCAAATGAAACTATGTTAATATGTTTGACAACTATCCGGTTTGTGTGTTATATGTGTATTGTCACTTGTGTGTGTCTGTCCGTAGCATCGTAGCGAACAGATTAATTTCAGAGCGGTTTTTCATTCGAAAGATAATTTAATCACGACCACCGTGATTTTTTAGCTATGGCTGGCCATTATCCGTCAAGCCGTTGTTTGTCATAGTATTCCTAGTCGTAGACGACAAAAATCATGTCCTTGACTATGCTCTGCGTTTAAATAAAGGAACACCATCTAAAAGTTTTGTAGCGTTTGTCACTTAAAATCGTATATGTATCATATACGGAACTTTCAAACGTCACAAAAAAAACCATTTTTTCTTCAAAGATCTTAGGATATATTTATGTCGATAAAGCAATATAAATTATCGTGAGTACGTAGTGGTTATGTGACTTTACGCCTCAAAGGAGGCGCAGTACGATATGTGGAAAGATATAATTAGCTTGATTTAAGTAGGTGGATTTATGGTATGCTTTGTCAAAACTGTGTTTTATTTATGTAGGTAGTTAACATTGTATTGCAAAATATCTATGGGTGTGTACTTTTGACATACTACCTCCAGCTTAATAGCATGTAAAAAATATGAAATGTTTAAAAGTGCCATTTAAATAAGATATCTAAGAGAATGGTCTTGATAGGACAGCATTAGCTAAATGTGAACTCATGTAAGTGTTCACTATTATACTATTGCAAATTGTGATTTCATTAGAAGAACCAATAAAGGCTGATAGGGATGATAGGGATTATTACGACATATTACGATTTCGTTGAATGAGACAGTGACAAATTCCTTCTTAATCCTACGACACGACTGAGTTATACGAGTAAAATATATCTTTCGGGTTTGTTTGTATCCAACACACGATGAGACTTCGTCGCTTTTTCATCATTTAGGGGTAGACCCATTAATGTCAATGGTTTCGCTTTAAAGTTGACAAATGTGACGTTGTAGCCTAATGTCAGTCTATGAGACGATGTGTGAACTAACAAGATTCTTGGTAATATCAAGTTCCTAAATAGTTCTAAAAACCCTACAACACCACAGGCCACACCATCTTTTATTTAGTTCGCTAACCGTTAAGTATGAAAAAAAGGGTAAATTCTTATTGTAAAAAATCTTCAAAAAGTACATCCCGTGTCGTCGTCCTATCCAGAAAAGTAAACAATACAGTAGTACTCACGCAGCATGCGTTTGTGTTATTTGAGCATCTAGTAGTTCACTCAACGTGAAGAAAAAAAAACGTAATTTGATTTTTTTTAAAAAGGATCGCACCGTGACGTCGCCCTATCCAGAAAAGTAAACAATGCACGCAGCATGTGCATATTGCTGTTTGGGCATCTTGTAGTTCGCTCACCTTGGAGTAAGAAAAAAATCTTAATCTATAATATAAAAATAAGTCGGGTTTTCCTTTCTCCTGACGCTATAACTCCAGAACGCTCGAACAAATTCACAAAAATTAGTACGTTTCATTTCAATCTGGTGGAATTTCCATCAGAAGCCATCTGGTGGCGAAACGGAATTCAACGGGTTTAGCTAGTTCGATTTAAAAAAAAAAGGATCGCACCATGACGCCATCCTATCCAGTAAACAATACCAGTACTCACGCTGCATGTGTATATGCTGTTTGGGCATCTTGTAGTCGGGCGGGTAGCATCTCTCGTAGAACTCGAGGTCGGTGACCTCGCACACCTCCGGCGTTGGTATAATGAGCCCCGTGCCTGATATCGCCCTCTGGAGGTGGTGCTCCTGTTGGGCAAAAGAAAATAGGTAAAATAAAAAAAAGGTTAATTAATAACTTCTATAAACATAAGAACGGCAGATATCTCAGCATAGGGCCGTAAGATATCTTTCGTTCTACAAATAGCGGTCACCAAAATAAACAACGAAATATATAAAATAATACTAGCAGTAGGCAAGTGAGCATAACTGCCTCTGAGTCAATCCATCCGCTAAGGATTGCACACAATCACACCATTCATTCGAGTCATGTTTCATTTTTTATTTCTCAGGTTTCCGCTTTTTAATTTTAATCAAAGGTTCTGCAAGATGAGTATAGTTCAATATACCAAAAACATTTCAAAGCTGTTGGCGCTAACAAGATTTCTTCAAAACAATCAGCGAAATATGATCATTCTGTGAAGCTTAAGTAATGGATTGATGGATGGACCTTCTAGAATCCTAGACAAAAAACCTTTTGGGGACGTTATTAATTAAATAGGAGTCAGGTTCCATAGGTTCCATGTGTTTTCCGCTACATCAATGTTGTTTTATAAAACACAAGACGAATTTTAAATGCAGGCAGCACCATAAAAGGGATGTTAACTTGCATAATACAAACATTAAAAAAATATAAAAATGGTAAAAGAGGTTTTGTTTGAATCCGAATTCCGGATACAAGTTTTGTTGTGACTGGAATACGAGTGAGTATGCTAATTCAAAAATACACACTCAAGTGCATGAAGTGATGACCTGATGACTATTTGATATTGGACTTTGTCTTATCATTACACTAATATGTATAAAAAATTTGTTTGTTTGGATGTCCGTCAATTACGCTTCTACGTGAACGAATTTTGATGAAATTTGGGTATGGGTATAATTTTTAGGGTTAAAAAAATTGGGTAAGGATATGAGCTGGTTTGGGTGATACGATACTTTCTATCCTGACTAAATGCTCCTTTGGGATTGAACACATTTGCGCGGACGAAGTCGCGGGCGGGCCGCTAGTCAGTAATATGTCTATGTTTTGTCATTTATCTACATCTTAAAAAGCATTCTCCAGTTTTTGCTACATCTTCACTAGTTTACTCATTTCAACTAAGCGATCATAAAAATGCATTCAAAAACACATTAATATCGATTTAACAACCGAGTCAAATCTTAGAGTTGGAACTGTTCCCAGTTTCCTTCAGTTGTAGTGGATAGACCACACAAAAAATGTGCATAGCGTCATACTATTACGCCACCGTCTGAGGTAAACTTATACATTACCCAGTTTTTTTTTATACGAGTACTAGCGGACTCCGCAAACGATGTCATGCCAGTTTCTTTTTAATTTTTAAACTTTGTAAGAACAATCCCAGTGTTTTAAGGAATATCATAAAAAAAGAATTGGCCAAATTGGTCAAGGCGTTATGAGCTTACCAATACATATTACGATTCATTTTTATATAAAGACTAGCGGACCCGCAGACGTTGTCCTACCCGTTGCTTTTCAAAAAATTTCTGATCTTTTAAACCTTCCCTGGAATTTCACAAATATTATAAGACCAAAATTATTCAAATCTGTTCAGCCGTTCTCGAGTTTTAGCGAGACTAACGAACAGCAATTCATTTTTATATATAAGATTGTGCTATCCAGTCATTTGGCCACAAAATCACCTGATGGCATGTGGCCAAGGGGATACTCATGTCTGTCTAGTAATAGCCTATTTAATCTTTTCTTGACAAAATCCAAGTTATATTCTAAGAGGAATACTTCAGCCGGCAGCCAATTCCATTCCCTAGCCGTACGCAACAAGAATGTAGAATTTAGATTGTAGCCGTTGGTGCGTAACTGTGGTATATCCACGACATATATATTTTACAATTACAAATGTCATTCACATAAAAATATTCATCCTTAAGTGTATTTCTAAAAAATTATGCTATCATTCAAAATTCAAGCACTTCCTTGACTGCTATGCCAAAAAAAAAACTAAAATATAAATGACAAACAAAAGGTTACGTCACCTTACTCGGCAAAGCAACGCAGTGACGTCACTGCGGTAATATTTTATCGACGCGTGCGTAGCGTAGATAAAACATCGATATCCGATAAGACTACTCGATGTGGATAGTAATTTCTAGGGTTTCGTTCGACAATTTGCGAATTGTAATAACTTAATTAATAAAATTTATTTTTTATGAAGCCTTCAGTTACGAATTGCTTCGCTACTTTAGCCTTTGACTGTCGAGACACAATAAATTGTTTGGGGTTCACCGGTGTGACCACCATGGCACCATACCATGTGTTAAGTAGTATTTAACTATAATGTCATGATGACTTACCAATTTAAAATACACGCGTGACTAATTATTACTAACTTAACTGAATTTATTTTGACAGGTACGTGAGTCACAACAGCGAAGAGCTATACCCGACAATGTTTGCTACCTTGTTAATAAATCATACTTTTATGGAATCTTCATAACAGTGTACTTCTTTTTTTAATTGACTTTGTCGTAAAATGCATTAGCATTTTAAAAGCTGTAATCAGCACGTCACAATCTTCCGGAGGCTGGTGGCAATCAAGCAAAGTTGCTTGCTTTCTGGGAAAGCGTTTGCTTGTTGGAGTAGGAAGGAAACAGAAATACGCAATACGAAAAAGCCCTGCCTAAATAAACAAGAATTTCTTAAGACTTTGTTATGAATCAAGTATCAACACATAATTTACACCTCCTTTGTATAAGAATTACACCCAAGTAATTTGTTTCGTTTTAATTTGTTTAATTGTAACTTATGGATCTGTACTACGGAACCCTAAAATACTAAAAGCGTTCGCTCTTAACCGGATTTTTATTGCATAAAGCTGAATCATATCTCACTGGAATTTATATCAAAGTATTGAAACCCTATAGTATGGCGCATAAAAATACATTAAACTGAGTCATGCCTTGTCGGATGCATTAAAATGGAGCATTTAATTTGAAATTTTAGATGGACAGATAGAAATCCTTTTACTGCTCATTTCACAAGGAAAAATACAAAAAACATACTGCATTACGACCGTCAAAAGATAATATGCATTCCTAGAAATATTTAATAACACAAATAAAAATAATTTAACACAGCATTGCTTCACAGCGCTTTTGCAAAGTTTGAGAAAAACAGACTTAATCTTAACTTTACAATGCATGAGATTATAAAGATTTAGGAGCCCTATCTCACTAGAACACCACAGTGATAGGGTATAACTATGGTGTGGTGTTAGAGCTAAAATATCAAACTTGTAAGACTGGCAGGGATGGCTACATTCCAAACTGAGGACAGTTATCTAATGGGGTTATTTACTGAGTACCCCGCCCGATCCTCGAGGCTCCTGTCCTGGAGGACCCCAATTTCTTTTTATTTTATTTTATTTATTTTAGAAAACCAACAGCAACAATGTCTTATGCTAATTTGTTAAGTACTAGTTTATAAGTAGGCCAATTCTAGGTTTTCCTAAGATAACAAATAGTGTAGAGCTGTGAGACTAATGATAAACTCAATTGAAAGTCATCTTCGGGGTTATCCGGGACGGAGGCCTTCGGGATCAGGTTACACAGGGAATAACCCGTTTAGGGTACTTTAGAGAGTAGATCTGAAGGTAGTGCTAACTGCGAACATAGGTGGTCCAGTGCGAAATAGCATTTAATCTTTGTTTTCTAGAATTTTCTTCACAGCTTAATCTTGATTTACATAAAAACGCAAACCAGCGTCGTCTTTGTTCACTTTGATAAAGACACTCAAATAGAAATCCAAATGTAAATTAAATTAAAGATTGAGTTCACTTAAATTAATCCCACTTCTTACTTATATTATAAAACGCGAAAGTTTTGTAACTATGGATGTTTTTTCCTCTTTTACATAAAAAATACTGTATGGATTTGAAAATAACTAATTGTGAGGATAAAGGGTTTCCACGCATACGAAGTCGCGGACGGTTACTAGTTTATTTATACGTAAGATGTTCACGTTAGGGTATGGTTTTAATATAATTACCTCGTTACCCCACAGCAGCGGACCCCAAAAGGTTTTCAACTTGCGAACATTCGCGTCTATAAGTTCTATGACCATCATAGTTCAGCTTTTAACCCATTATCAAAGTTTTCCATTAAAACTAGCCTAATGGGTTGAGACATGCACCGGTCATTTGCAGCATCATCGCAACGCTCCAGTGATTTGGTACCTCGGGGGTTCAGTCACCGGCTCTCAACATCCGAAGCCCATGAAACCTAAGCTATTTAATGTCCTACAATTTTTATTCTCTTCCTCTCGCTAGGCACTCAAAAAATAGCTTATAAAATCTAGCTCAAAAACGTCATAACTTAAAGATATTTTTTTTTTCAGTAGAAAAATCAACTGTGTGAGGCGGGAATCGAACCCACGTCCATGGAAATCTAGCCTGTGTGCCTATAACACTGTTGAAAATTTGCTGCTTTCTTTCTGCGTAGGCCGCAATTACGATATTTAACTATAAATACAAAATATTTGCTATAGAAAAAATCAACGGTCTAAGGCGGGAATCCAACCTGCCTAATCCAACCTAGGAATCAAGCCCGTGTGTCTATACCGTTCATCATGACGTAGTTTTCATGTTCTTTCTGTATGCGATAGTATGACTTGCTTGATTATCAATTTCACTTTGGGAACATCATTTACAAGGTGTAATTTTACTACTCGACCCTTTTTCTTTTAACAAAAGCTTGAAAAAGAAGAATCAGGTGACTTTTTTTTATATTTACATATTTGTCCTCTCTGTGTTGCTTACAAATAGAAGACTTAGAATCTGAGCGTGATACATTTTTTTTTTCTTAAAAATAATACTATCGTAGTTTTAAGTCATCTGTCACTAACACTATGTGGATTTATGGTCCGAAATAAAAGATTTTTAATTTACTTTAAAATCAGGCCATATCACGTGTGTCTAGAGATTGCAATCCGGATTATTCGAAATCCGAAAACGACTGACAAATCCGGATTTTCGGTCAATTTTTAAATCCGGATTTCCAAGACTCAAAACCGGTTTATTCGAATATTAGTTAATGCTTACATTTCATATTCAATCTTGTATAATCATGAATGTAAATAGTACGATGCGAATGTTGGCTCGTATTTGTGTAACGCAAAATATTAAAAATATTTTATAATAATAGTCACTGCTCCATTTTATCAATTATGCTTCGCATACGCCATTCAGTTTCACGCTATACAGAATGTTTTATATAGAAGAAAACCACTACCAGCAAATCAAGATATAAAAGGCTGTTAGGGCTCTGACACTGACACTGACGAAGAATTTGATGACGAGGACAGCTTTAATGTTAAGCATGCAAGAGAACGCGGTCTGCTGAATGATGAGTATAAGAAAGTTATAAAAAAAGTACGGACAGTAGTAATAATCTTTAAACGTTCACAAAAAACGAAATGACGCTGCAAAAATACGTTCATAGTGAATTTGGAAAAGAGTTGGAGCTGCTGCTGGACTGCAAAATCTTTGGAATAGTCTACGCACAATCTTAGAACGTTTTACAAAACTAAAGGCGTGCATACACAAGGCCTTGATTGACATCAAGTCTATCATTTTCCGATATTGAAATATTGTAAATTGAAAAATTGTACACATGCTAAGACATGGTGAAACTACCAGTAAAGGTTCTCTGTCGTAGAAATGCTACACTTCTAACGGCTGATACAGCATTAAACATTTTAGTAAAATCATTAGAAAGCCAAGATACATCACTGCCACGATTTTGGATAATTCTTTGAAAACAAGGATCAAAGGGAGACGACTCCATGCAGGTGTCGGAGCTTTCGAATACTTACGCAATACAAACCATATTTTTAATGAAAATGAGACTAATGAAGATACGATTATAGTCTAGTTATCAAGATATTAAAAATGTGATCCATCGAGCTGCTGATTTAACATCTCTCCATAATGATTGCCCTACCACGTCAATGGATATGGACTCCTCCACATCAGCAACATTTTGTGATCCTGATTCAGAATCGTCGCCGCTTAGTTTTAAAGAACAACTCAATCGGCGACTTTCTGGAGCAAGTGTTGCCAGTAAATGCAGTGATCATCAAAATCAATCTTTGGGTTCAAAAACACTCGATTTGCCTTTACTAATTCACGTCGAAATGGTGTTACTTAAGAATGGTGGAAGTCGCGGTGAACTTCTTAAGTGGGTTATGACAAGGCTGCTGTCAATAGTACCTCCAAGCAGTGTAGAGTTTTTAAAGTGGAAAAGAGCCTGACGTTTTGTTGTTTTTGTTTAAATAATTCTATTGTGCTAAGTTTGAAGTGAAATTGTGATTGTGATCCTGCCTGATGATTATTAAATTTTGATTTATATAATTAACTGTGTTTTATTACACTTTTTAAAGAAAGTTTATTTTTTTTTTCGAAAAATCCGGATAATCCGGATTATTCGGATTTAACTGTAATGCTGAAACTAAAATCCGGATTTTAAAAAAATCCGGATTTTGCAATCTCTACGTGTGTCAATATTGAGATCCGGTGCACAGCGAGTGCGGCTAAAAAACAAAATCAACTCAAGTCACGGCGGACTGCTCTTAGGCCGGGTAGATTACTATCACTATCACCGCACCGAGGCGAGGGAGTATTGTGGGAGGAATCTTTCACACTAAGCCACATAAAGCTTCTCATTTTCGTTGCAAAATCACCCTTATTACGTAATCTTAAGATACCGTGTGAGATAAGATACAGTGGTTGTACCCTGTAACGTTTCGTTCGTAATTTCGGGTAAAACTAATGTGTGTGAACGGGATGGCTACATTCAATTAAAAGTAGAAAAGAATTTATTACATTAAAACAATAAAAAAAAAACAAAATATTAAAAACAAAAGTCGCAACTAACTAAACAAACTATCAATTGCAAACAAACGACTGTAACCTCATACAGATTTTAATATGAAACAGACAGTTATCTTACTTTCACAGTTAAAAGTAGATAAAATTGAAATCGGCAATTAGATAGTAGGACCTCACTGTATTCCATTTATTTATTTTTGATTACTAAATTCTGAATTTAAAGAATAAAACAAAACATTTTTGTTTATGACTAGTTAAATGGATTCAATAAACACATGTACAAAATTAAACAAGTTAAGTGCTAAGGCACTCAGCAGCTTACAGTTGAGATGCAGCTTTTGCCAACAGAGTTACGATTAAGACTACAACTTTACTCATCACGTTTACAACAATAACACACTAACAATCATAAATCAGGCGTGTTCATCTAAAAGTTCTAAACCTTCGTGTCAAAACTTAGCCCTAGTTACATTCAAGTATTATTAGTAATCCAAGTGAATTGGTAATTTTGGAGTAGGGCAGTCACGGATCGGCGGCTCGGTTCGCTAAAGTTAAGGGAGGTTTTCGTCACGTTAATCCTATAACGTTTATCCGATTTTCCACTTTAGAGGGCGAAGGGAGCAATGACTTCTAGTTACCCTCGTTTAGAAAACCTTTTGAGTGGCTGGATATTGGATAGTGCAATTGACAGAACAGAATTGTAACAATATCGCCCCCGTTACTAGCTACATAAGATAATCTAAGCACTGGCTTAGCTTGGCAGTCTACCTGAACGGAGCGAGGCAGCTATTGGGATTACAGAGGTTTTATTTTAAGAACACACCAAGTACCTAGCCCCAAACCAAGAGTAAGACGTTCGGAGCAGATGAGCCACTAGAGAGTTCTTTGCGTTATAAAGTTTTAAAAACAAATATCGTATGTACCGTTAGCGCTGTGAAAAGATTCTTGTGATATGGTGGCTATAATTACGGATAGAAATACTTAAATACATTTAATAACACCCATGACTCGGGTACAAATGCTTGTGCTCATCACACAAACATATGCCCCTACCAGGATTCAAACCCGCAACTGCCGGTTTTGTAGTCTGGACCTTAGACAACTGGACTAAAGCTTTCGTCACTTTTACCAATAGGATTACAATAAATCACATCTCCTCTTTTGTGCAATCTTTGTTCATATTTTTTTCGTTTAACTGATCCCTGCCTGGCTCGAGTTGATTCAAGAAAATAACATTCCTATTTCAACTGTTTTTGTTTTGTGAATTTCTCGGCATTGGATTTGGCACTAAGATCCTAATTTAAAACATTCGTACGATAACCGAGTTTCATAGCATTTTGATCCGCAACGCTGTCTTTTCTATCTTTCTCTCTCATTCTCCCCCAAAAGATATAATCCGATACATATCGTTCTACACCAGATTAAGTTCGGTCGACAACACGTCAAGATAAACACTGCGGCATAGTATGCACTCGTAATAGGAACGATTTTGCAACAAAAAAGGGTAGACCGATGTGCGATCGTCTGTACACCGTCACGGCTCGCTTCACCCCGCCTCGAGCTCCTGGCCGGGTCTGGAAGATTTAGTTTCGTCTGCCAAGATTACGCAGCCGGGGGAGAACTTTTTTTCGGCTGCGGTGAAAAATATAACCCTCCCATTGCGGCAGCGGGTTAAATATTATCTTGATGGCGGTAATAAAATCGAAGTAAATAAAAACTACGCGTGGTACTTAATCAGTAAGCAGTGGAATACAGCAATCTTGCTAATACAAATAATAGTTCACAAGTATATCCCACACGTTGCCTTGTTCTAGTTAAGTTAGGACTACTGTAACACGTGTCGGGTGTCGATATGCAGTTCGTTTAAGAATTTAATTTAAACGCTGACACGACACGTGCAGACTATATTACATCATTACCTGTCGCAAGGACATATATAAAAGAAATGCATATAATAAGAGTATTGTATTGTATAACTTGCGTGGAGTAGGGGCGTGGTGGCATTGTTTTTCAAGAAAGGAGACAAAAGTCTCCTGAAAAACTATAGACCAATCACGCTCCTGAGTCACGTCTACAAGCTGTTTTCGAGGGTCATCACAAACCGTCTTTCCGCAAGATTTGACGCTTTCCAGCCACCGGAACAGGCTGGGTTTCGTAAAGGTTATAGTACCATGGACCACATTCACACGGTGCGACAGGTTATACAGAAGACCGAAGAGTATAACCAGCCCCTGTGCCTCGCCTTTGTGGACTATGAGAAAGCCTTCGACTCGGTCGAAACCTGGGCTGTTCTGGAATCCTTGCAGCGATGCCAAGTCGATTAGCGGTACGTGAAGGTGCTAAGAAGCCTGTACAGTATGGCATCAATGTCCGTCCAAGTACAAAACCACCGAACAAAACCCATCCAGCTGCTTCGAGTCTGTCAGACAGGGAGATGTCATATCTCCAAAACTGTTCACCAACGCACTGGAGGTTGCGTTCAAGACGCTGGATTGGAACAGACTGGGCATCAATGTAAATGGCGAATATCTTACGCATCTTCGCTTTGCCGATGACATAGTTATTATGGCAGAATCGCTGCAGGGTTTGCAAAAAATGCTGCTCAGTCTCAATGCTGCCTCGAGACGTGTGGGGCTTGGGATGAATTTGGACAAGACAAAGGTAATGTTCAACGATCATGTCATCCCAGAACCAATTTCCGTCGAGGGCACTACGCTCGAGGTTGTCCAAGAGTACGTCTACCTTGGGCAAGTACTGCAGCTCGGTAGAGACAACTTTGAGCGGGAAATTGCCAGAAGAGTGCAGCTTGGCTGGGCAGCATTTGGGAAATTGCGTCATATCTTCACGTCGACCCTGCCGCAATGCCTAAAAAGCCGGGTGTTTAACCAATGCGTCTTACCAGTCTTAACCTACGGAGCCGAAACGTGGAACATGACAGTCAAGCTGGCTCACCGACTACACGTCACTCAGCGCGCTATGGAAAGGTCTATGTTGGGGATCTCATTAAGGGATAAGATCCGGAACGAAGTCATACGACATAAGACTAAGGTAACTGATGTCGTCCAAAAATGTAGCAGCTGAAGTGGCAGTGGGCTGGCCATGTCTGTCGCAGAACCGACGAGAGGTGAAGCAGGAAGGTTCTTGAATGGAGACCACGCTTAGGTAAACGTAGTGTGGGACGCCCCCCGGCTAGATGGACAGACGACCTGAAAAAGGCAGCTGGTAGTGACTGGATGCAAAGGGCAGGAGATCGTGCGCTGTGGCGCTCCTTGGGGGAGGCCTATGTCCAGCAGTGGACTGTAACAGGCTGATATGATGATTGTATAACTTGCTACCGGAAGAGATTAAATCACTTCAAGGGCCAATATTTAAGAGGAGATTGGCCAACTGGCTTTTGGACAAATGTTTTTATAGTTATAATGAATATTTTAATTGGCGACAACATTAATATTTCATTCAATAATAAAATTAAACTAATGTAATTTAATTGACATTAATATATTGTAATTGAATTAGTATTGTTAATTTCTTAATTGAATTTCTGCAAGTCTACGAGTAGATTGAACACATGCGCTAATAACTTTAAAATGTAATCTTTACTAACTGTGTTCTTAGCAAATAAACGTTTGAGTTTGAGTTTAAACTATCAAGCTTTCCAGCCACTAAGCAACCTTAGGCCCCCAGACGGTATATCAACTAAACTCTACGGCATAATGCAATCGTGATAGATGCCATTTTCTAACATAATTCTTACGTGTACGCTACTGTACCCACGATAAAACCAAGAAGCTAATTACGTAGACGACTGTACCACCTTCACCCGTAACATAATGCCACGGGAAATGAATTGATGCGGTCTGCGGTGGAAAATAAAAGGGCTTTACAAGTTCTTTGTGCCTGGAAATATGTAGAATATTGTATTAATAAAAATAATGCAGAACAAGGTTCTGTGTGACTTTGAAATAAACATGTAAAAATATCATTTCATTAGTCCTATTTTTGTTACAAAAGGTATAAAGCTTTTTTTACCGCAAATAGGATTACAAGCATGAATTCTTTTCTCAAAAAATACAATCCCTTTGATTTTTTAATTTGCGTTGTGAATTTCCCAAAAATCACACGTCAGTTTGCAATTCAGAATATCTGTTAAATACAGTTTGATAAGACTGGAAAAATTTAGAAAAACCGGGTTATTTCATAAGAACCCCGATCCCCAAGGCCCCCGTTCCGAAGAACCCCGAAGATGACTTTTAATAGAGTTCATCAAGATAAAATCGGGGGACAGAGGTATTCAGGGAATAACCCAAAATAATTAGAATAGTAAGACAATATAATCAACATTTCTCACGAACATTCACTTGAAAAATAATTACGAAATCCCTGTTGCCATGCCAATGAGGACTTAATGCAAATTTTTGACCATACGCTTGCGCAAGTGCAGGTGGTCTTCATTCACCCGTTCAATAACAACAGGTGACGGGCTAACATAATTTGTTGAAACTCTTTTATGTTGTGTGTAGAACCATTATAAGTTGAACTGTGTCTGTAAGAGAATAACTGTGAGTGAGAGGTCAGTTTACAACAGCAACGAGAACATGATGCGTGCGCGATATTAGATAACATTCAGTGTCGACAACCTGCCGAAATCATTGAATTGTTAATAAAAAATAACTTAGGCAAGGTGCTTTTTAAATGACAGTTTAAAAAACAATTGCAACACGTATTTTTTGTATACCTAATACAAGCCAGTGTTTGCTGATAACAAAAATGCTTGGAACTCGATGGCCCGTCACGAACCGAGAAAATTAAATAGAATACACCCCAAAATCTTAACTACTCATCAAGGATAGTACAGGAAGGAGACTTTAGTAAAGACAAAATGTACATAAACCCATATTTATTTGCAAAATAGGTTTAAAGATATTTATTTCTCATAAGAATTACAAAGAAATTCACTTACTGAGAAAACAGTTTACAAAAATTAAATACAATCAAAACAGATGAGCGTGCAATATTATAAAACTAGAGGGTAAACAGGTTTTTTTTTTGTTAGACGAGCGGACCGTTGACTATTCAATGTGAAACCGACAAGTTATTGTCTCAAGTTGTAAACAAGTACACCGATGTATGTGCGAGACGCGCGAAATGGATGCGGCATTGATGAGCGTAGTTGAAGTAGATGAGTAAATTTGGATTAGTTTAAATTATTTTAAAACATTTTATTATTTTTAAGTATTTTAAGTGTATTAAATTGTTTCTAAGTTTTTTAATTTAAGTTATCGTAATGCAGTACAGATGTGTTTGCAAAATTTTAATTTTCTTCTAAGATATATTTTTTGAGATGCTTTTTGAAAATATTTAAAGTTTTTGATTCTTTTATGTAATTCGGTAGCGCGTTGTATAGTTTGGCACCTTCATATTCTATTGTTTTTTTCCCGTAGTTAGTTCGGCATTTGTAGGTGACTAAATGGTTAGAATTCCTTAATTTCATTTTGTGGACATTGCTTTTTTTAATAAAATTCAAATTAATTTTTATGTGCTTATTCAAAATCTTATGTATTAATATACAAGTAAAATACCTATATGATTGCTTTACATTCATAATTTTTTTCTCATTATAAATTTGATCAGTGTGTGTTAAATGGTTATAATTAAATAATCTTTTTATTAACTTATTTTGCGCTATTTGAATCATATCAAGGTTTTTTTTTGCGGCTGCGCCCCAAATCTCGATCAAATATTCCAATTGTGGTTTGACCAAAGAGTTATATACTAGATGACGTATTTGCCTAGGAAGACATTTTGTAATTCCACATAACATAGCAGTTAGCGATGCTAATTTTAGTTTAATTTTATCTATATGTGGCCTCCATTTAAGATGTTTGTCCAGGATAAGGCCTAAATATTTTTCGTTTGATTTTTGGGTAATGATTTGCTCGTTAATTTTGAGCTGTATAATATGGTCTCCTTTATTTTTATTTATGGCAGAAAAAACGACAAAGTTGGTTTTGCTTGCGTTGATCGTTAATAAATTATAGCTAAACCATTCATTAAGCTTATCTAGGTCGCTTTGAATGACCGGTATCAAGCTATCAGTGGATTCCCCAAAGTAAAAAATTGAAGTGTCGTCAGCATATAAGGTTAATTCTCCAACTAGGCCGATCCGGTGAATGTCGTTTATGTATATGAGGAATAAAAGTGGGCCCAAAATTGATCCTTGTGGAACGCCACATGTGATAGGTTTAACACAACTTTGGTATTCATTGATTTTAACTATTTGTTTCCGATTACTTAAGTATGACTCAAAAATTTTCAGAGCACTACCACTTATTCCTATGTTTATCATTTTTTTAATCAAAATTATGTGACTGACCGTGTCGAAAGCTTTTTTTAAGTCGATGAAAACACCGATTGCTAACTGTTTTTGATCAATTTTGTTTTTAATTTTAGTGACAAGAGTTGTGGTAGCTGCAAGGGTGTTTGATTTACGTCTGAACCCGTATTGGTTTTCGAACAAGATGTCATTATTGTCAAGGTATGATTCGAGACGGCCGTGCAGAATTTTTTCATAAATTTTCGAAAGAACGGGCAGCACAGATATTGGCCGATAATTATTAGAATCTAATTTAGAACCAGACTTATGAACAGGACTGACTTTGGCAATTTTTAGATTTTCTGGAAAAATGCCTTGTCTGAGACAATCGTTTATACTAAGCGCTAGATCATTTCTTATTAATCGCTTAAGGCACTTTATTGCTTTAGTATTTATGCCATCAATGCCGCAACTACTATTAGGATCAAGACTATCTATAATCTTGCTGATTTCATCCGAGGTGGTTGGTGAAATTTCGTCCAGTTGTGATGTAGCAATTGCAGGTCGTAGAATAGCTTCATAGTCGTGGTATTTGGATGGGATCTCACTTGCCAATTTCATACCTATTGATGAAAAGTAATCATTAAAGCTCTCACAAATCTCTTTTGTATCAGTTATAGTCCTTGAATTAACAATAAGTCTGTCCGTGTGTGATTGACTTTTATTTTTGTTATGTGTCAAGTCAGTTATCAGACTCCACATTTTTTTAGGTTTTCTAGAAGTATCTTGGAAACATTTCTTATAGTAGTTAGCCTTGGTTTCTTGAATCTTATTTCTCATATCTGTCTTAGCCTTCATGTAAAGTTGTTCTTTTTCTTTATTTGATTTGTCTTTTATGTAACATTTCCAAAGTTCATTTCTTCTGTTTAAGCCATGTATTATTTCTTTATTTATCCAGTCTTCTCTCGGTTTATTCAATAGCTTTGACTTAGTAACCCTGCTTTTAGATATACAATTCTTCAAGTTTTCTTCTAGCGTGTCATATTGTGTATTATTAGTTGTACTAGTCATTACTTTATAGGTTTCGTATAGTTTCTCATAGTCGATTTTGCTGTAACTAATTTTGACAGGTGGTGGAGAATAATAGTTTTGGACTTCAAAGTAAACGTGTTTATGATCCGACATTGCTGACTCCACTACAGCAAAGTGGAAGTTTTGATTTTTCAGGTTAGTTGATATGTGATCAAGTATAGTCATAGTACTTGCAGTTTCACGGGTGCTGAAGTTTTTATTTACTTTATTTAATATCTTAAAGCCGTTTATCTTATTGGCGTGCTTATACTTCCGAACATCGGGATCAGATTTTAACAAATCAAAATTAAAATCACCAAATATTATTGCCCTCTGAAATTTTGCCAACTGAGAAGAGTATGTGTCCAGGAACCTCGTAGCACTCGTTCGTCCAGGCTTGTAGATAGCACCAATATTCAGCGAATACTTGGCAACATGGACCCAGAGATAGTGGTTATCGTCCTCAAAGAGTTCTTCGACCAGATGATGTCTTAAGTCATTGTGAACAAAAATAGACACTCCACCACCCTTGCTTGTTTTTCTATAGTTATAGTAGTGAGTGTACCTTGGTATCTGTGTTCTCTTGGCTTGATCTTCATACTTTATCCAGGTTTCAGTTATGACAATTATATGGATTTTTTCTGAACAGCTTTTTATAATACATTTCAATTCGTCTAATTTGCCCGCTTTAACAATGCTGCAAGCATTAAGGTAGATACATCTGAGTGACTTCTTTGTCATACGTATATCGGTATACGCTTTGGCGAGCTGATAAGTAGTGTTGCGATTTAGTGAAATTTTGCTGCTTTCGATAAATTTTGCGTATTTCCTCGTTTTTCATCAGATTTGACAATTCTTGGAATATCTTTTACATACCTTATCTGTAGGTCGCTCTCACCTTTAGCAGTTCGAGTCTTTAGTTCTTCTTTTAAGCGCTCGAGGTACTTCCGTTGGCTGACTGTCTGGTCCGAATAGATTTTTATATTCTCCAAGTTAATAGAATTTTTATTTCGTAAAATATTTTTTGCTGTAGTCTCCGCTTGGAAACACGCCTTGAGTGGACGACTTACGCCAGCTTTATATTTTCCGAGTCTAATTGTCCTATCTGGTTCTGGACAAGACTCATAAACGGATTTAGTGATTCTGGAAACTTCGCGTTTATCATATTCAAGTCTCTCTGTGAGGGTATTTGATGTAGATTCCGGGATACCAATAACGATGATGTTTTTTGCACGCAAATTTCGTTCGGTTATTTCGGTCATCAGTTCCTCACAGTTTGCAGCTATTGGACTCGACGTAGTCGGTTTCAGTTGATTTTGCAATAGGCTGATCTCCGAATTTAGATATTCAACCCGTTTGTCAATATTGATCGAGGCCGTTTTCAAGTCTCCTACGTCTGATTTTATGTTTTCTTGCTCATTAATGATGTGATCAATGGTTTTTCGGAAACTTTTCACGTCGTCCTTAATCGTGGCCACGTCATGACAAAGTTTATCAATGTTCTCTTTCTGTGTTTTACTTGAAACTGTTAGGAGCGCCATCATATCTGCCATTTGCTTTTTTAAATCTGATAATTCACTTTTTATTGTTGTAGTGTCGTCATCGTGCTTTCGTTTGTTGCGCATCGTTATCTGAGATATGCCTGATTCACTTTCAAATATTGCATTTGACAAGTTCGGTTGAGATCCGCCAAGTTTGTTGTCAATGCCATATCCAGGAGGGGTGCGTAGGGTACTCATTGTAGATCCTTGTAACGCCACGAAGTAGTACCGAGTGCAGTGTCGTATGCGTAGTGCAAGCAGGCAATAAAATAAGAAGTCGTCTTATTTACGCGCGGGGGTGAAGAGCGGTTACCTTATCGGTGTCCAGAATCGGCAGTTACCAGATGAATAGCAGCTTACGCGACACACGTTTAGTTTATTTAAATTTAAAACTTGCCGGGCACTTTATAGGGCTCAAAATAGGATGACGGTTATACAATAATATTTCCGAAAATTTATGCACACGTCTGCTCTGCACGCTCATCGGCGCGAGACAGAGGCCAAATCAGGCCTATCACAACTTACAAGTGTTTTTATTCGAATTTCATCTCGGGGGGTTTATTGGATTCGGTGTCTGTTACAGGGAATCCTTTTACAGGAGTTTTCTCCAATTTCAAGTCTGATCTGGTAGTTTCTATTATTAACAAATTTTTGTTCAAGAGATGGTATCTTTCTTTTACCCAGTTCCCTAAAACCAATTTTAAACTTACCAAATAGCATGCCTACTGTTGTCTGTCTATATTTCCTTGATTATTTCGCAGTAGCATGCCATCGCTAAAACCAAATCTGCACTTTTCAATTTCGGCACCACCACCGAAACAGCTTCGCAAAGTTCAATGCCCTGACGCCACAGACCGCTTGACCGGTGTGTGGCCCAACAACAATTCCTATAAAAAGCTAGAACGACACGGCTAGACGTCGTGAATGGCATTTTATCTGCATTCTTGAATATTTTTTTTGGTAATACGTGACTGCGGACTGAGGTGAAGGTCACATTAGTGGTGTCAAAATGGAAAACAAGGCGATAATTCCAGAAAAAAGAACGATTCGCTCACAAACAATCCTTATTTCACTACATAGTATAACGCAAACTCGCTTCTCGCGTCTGTCCCTGATGTCCCTATGCCTGTATGGATGCTTAGATATAAAACTACTCAAAGGAATGTGATACACTTTATAGATGGAGTGAAAAACATGTAAAAAAATATGGAAAAAATGCGGAAATAGCGGGCATGACAGCGTCTGCCGGGTCCAATAGTAACACAAACCAAATGAACAGTATTCAAGGCGTGTCTAAATTACGTCCAACCACTTCGAAATGTGTTTTCATTACACTATGTTTCGACCAGTCCAGCTTTTGACATTGTCGTTTTTGTTCCCATTTTGTACTCAAAAGAGACTACCTTTACATAATGCGATTAAAACTAATTCCAGTACAAGGTAAAATCCCCTCCGACGCTCAATCAGACTAGAAAGGGCCAGTACGCCCGTTGAATAGGGTAATCATCGGAAAAAAACATCACCCTCGCAGTGCAGACCAATAAATGTCAGCAGAACCGCAAAGCGATTAAGTTATTCATTCGGTATTGGTCGATATTGAATATTGCGAACCCCACCCCATACGACAAACCGCCACTTTTAAAATGGTTTGTTATGTCCCTCTCTCAAATAGCGATGGTGGAATGTGGTAATGTGTGACAAAACTGAAAACTCTTTTTAATTCCTCAGCGAGTCCTAGTTACGTTTTAATATCATGATGACAAGCTACCACACGTTTAAGCAGCCTTCCCAACAGATTTACAGGTCAAACGGTTACTAGCAGCCTGCATCCAGTTCGATCGGTCAATCTTGCAATCATAACAAGGTCGTCAGTTCCTGTCTCTACAATTTTATTTTTGAATCCGGATATAAGTAGAATCTGCGGCGACCGTGGCGGTGAGTAGTCTGCGCCCAAGCTTAGGGTAAAAATACCGAATCCCAGATATTTAGATGGGCCATTTTAATACGAACGGCAGAGATGAAGGGTGAATATATTACGAGGTTAATGCTTTTCATTAAACAAACGTGGTTGAGTGTTTAACTTCTAATTGGACAAGGTGAAACGCCACCGACAGGTTTCATCGCCTTCCAGTTAATAATTAATTACTGTTTTTTTGGGTAGAAACGTGTTGGCGAGTCGAATATAATGGTGGGGCAAGTGATCATCGTTGGTCATTATTATATTTAGAAGTTTATATGACAACCTTGTCTTTTATTTCTTGCCTTACTCGGAACAATAATAATTACATTGGGAAAAGCGAAATAAAAGGCTTGTTAAAATAAGAGAGGTGACTTGTCGAGACTAAATAGAAGTTCACTTTTTGGTAATAGAACTATTTTCTTTATTCCTTGAAATGACAGTTATGTAGTAACCAACCTCATAAAGGAATGATGGATTCTCGTTACAAAATAAAAATAATCTATGGTCAATCAAATTATTATTAAATAGACATGTAAAACTTGTGAATTAAATGTGTGCGAGCAATTGTGATCCTTAAGGTGGTACTTTCTGTTGGCGACCGTACACGGAATCGTATTTTCCTTTCTAGCTTAAAACGCAACTTAGCAAGTCGAAGCCACATAATAAATTTTGTCCAACCTCCTTCAATATATTTAAAACATCGTACACTTTGTCCTAATCACAGGACATTAGATAACACCCCAGCGGACCGTAGGACAGTGGAGAGCCCTACTCAATAAGCCGATATCCGTTCATTCCTGCTATTGTTATCTTTGTCACTCTTGCCATCATGGCTGGGGGAGTGATCGAGATGGTAAGAGCCGGAAACATGGCTAATGTTTGTTGAGATAAGTTTATATGAGGGGCCGTACTTTCAACCGTTTCATCCGTATTTTCGGGTCAGCCCACTACTCATTATCTATAGTTTTGTATTGGGTCATCCCTGTCACTTTAGCTTGACCGTGAGAGCGAACGCGCTGGCTTCATCCGAAAATACAAACAAAACGAATTAAACAAAATCTATTGCTTCCTTTAAACACCGTCTCAGAGTTTTTCTAATCGCAGAACAGAGGGCTGAGCCCTATGTGGCCGTTCTACGTTATTATTCTACAAACGCAAGCACATACACACACACATGCATTCATGCACTTTCAACTGTTTTGTTCTTTATTCTCCTTTTACGTTGTCCAGGTAGTAAAATATCTAATATTGTTTAATTACACATTTTGTAATTATTTTGTGTATTATTTTAATTTATTAACTTTAAGGTTTGGTTACATCTCTCACCAGCCAGCCAAAAAGCAAAACCAGCGCCATGGGGTCACCATGGCAACAAAGCTGAGTGGGATCCAATTTGGTTCTATTAATAATATTTTATATTAATTGTTCTTTGTGTAATGTTAATTTTATACCAAATAAAATATTTTTCTTTCTTTCTTTCTAATGAGGTGCTTGTGCCGCTGTGGTTGCAGCGCTTTGGTAGTGATACCAAAAGTTAAGCAACTTACAGTGCGGTCATGTTTGGGATGGGTGACCATTCTGACTATAAAAGTGACGTCTATTTACAAGCATCTCCGTGCTTCGGAAGGCACGCTGTTGGTCCCGGTTAAGATCGATAAATATTAGTCGTTCAGCCTGGTCGGAGGCCCTCTGGCGGCTTAATAACATCTGACAGTAAGGTTGGTCACTTACCTTACACACACCCCTCCACCAATCCGCACTGAGCCCGCGTGGTGGAGTATGGCTCGCACCACTTCATAGTTGAGGTGAGGCCTGTGCCCAGCAGTGGGACGTATATAGGCTAATGATTTCTTTCTAATTACGGCCTTCCGGACAGTCCGATTGCTGGTCAAGCTAGTAAATGTGACAGGGCTAGTTACATCCGTGACTTCGGACAACGACTTAGAGAGTAGTGACCCTGGGCACTCGTGACAAATCGGTGCCATTAGGGCCCCTATTCAGTCCATTGGACTTCATAGTCCGTTCCCTTTATGGGACCATTATCTCTTTTTGATGCTAAACAACATTTTTCTTTTTAGATTTCACGTTGGATCTTGCTTGTAAAAGAGCTTTATAAGTTATGACGTCGGAGAGAGTAAACAAGCTTTACTAAACACTTCACCGTAAATTACCATCACAGGCTCAGAAAGAAATATGAAATAGCAAATCTCATTTACAAAAACACCTGAAGAAATGAAGCCAAAGAGAGCGCCACGTGTTTTTTTGTGTGAGGCTTCTTTGGCCGCAATTTGATAAATCTTTTCAAGTGTTTGTAACAAAATTTAATCAAAGGAATTCGGAATCCCTGAAAAGAAATGCCAACATGAGAACCTTTTCATGGAGATTTAAGCAGCTTCTATAATTAAATGTGACAGAAAAAGTTGTTCTTTAAAACGACAATTTTAACAAATTTTCAATTTATTTTTTGAAAATGGTTTAAATAACAAAAATGTATCTTTGGTTTTTCTGTCGCCAATCGTCACCTACACTGCCGAAAGCAGTCGTTGTCTTTTTTTAGCACCCTATTTTTGCAACAAAGTTTCAACAGTGTCCTGTTTCTTAGTGGTAAGGACGCTTAAGTTTACGTAACATCAACATAAATAACGAACGAGTAGGAGTATGAACTCATAAATTATGTACCGTATTTAAACCATTAGTTATGCCAGTCAGCTGTCTTCAAAAGTGAACAGGGTCTAATTTCACTTTTAGATTATTGATTTTGTTTGGAAATGACCTAAAACTTTTATCTAGACCACATGGTATCTATTTACAAACATCAGATACATAAGATAGAATTTGACCTAGTTTTGTGTTAACCACAAGGAATAAGTAGATCTAAGAGTTCATAAGAATGATTATTATGTCGACTATTTATTCTTGCGCAGAGGTCGAAAAAGTTTAAAATTTAAAAAAAAACCCGACATGAGCCAGGAAAAGAGCTTCAACAGCTTAACGGAGTTGACCAGCTGTAGCTAAGAACCACCGTGATCAAATTATCTACCTCCATTGGTCCACCCGTTCAGGAGTTAGGATGCCACAGACAGACACACACAAACAGAAAGGGGGTCAAACTTATAACACCCCCCATTCTCGTCGCAGGTTAAATATGACGTTAAAAACACCTACGCAGACAGCTGAGCTTATTGCCAATGCCAACACTAAGCTGGTAACTTAACGGTGTTCTGCAAAAAATATGTTAATGTACCATTTACACAGAAAATTTGTATAAAAGTAAGAGTAGGAAAGTGTGTTTCTAGATTCTTTTTGACTTGATGTTCCTCGAAGATGAAAATACCAAGTTTTAGAGACCTGGGGAACCACATATAAATTATCGATACCGATCCGATAAACTAAGCAGCATTCCGTTTTAGGGGTTTCGTTTAAACGTATGTGTTGTAAGCGTATACACATACATAATACAGTATTTTGGATCAGTATACAGGACAGTATACTGATCCGTTAAACGAATCACTACTGCGCAGTGCGTGTAAATACTATCTCCAGTAGCGACGGATCCATTAAAACGATTAGTTGAGGATCTAACTACAACTGCGAATCTATTGAAACAAATGGTATTTAATAACAGTACATCACTACGGACAAATTAGGAACAGAAAATTCATGGAAAGAAGCTATTTGAGAATGCAAAATTGCAAATCCGCCGTGGCGGAACTGGCTTTGCATAAAATACTACTTAATTTGTGTCACCTTTAGAATCTTTTAGGTTACTGGCTCCACTAATTAAGAAGGGTGACAAATTTTTGTTTCACTTTTCTGACTTAGGCGCTTGAACATGCTTATAAAAGAATATGATTATAGATGGGCCAAGGATTTGCATCTATTCGCAATTCAAATCACTATTCCAGTTAAAAAGTAACATGTACTTGTAGTTAATGTTTCTTTTGATCTGTCTCAAAAATTAAACATATAAAATATTTGTTTGTGTATTTATGTAGGTATGGGAATTTCATGAGCCTTCACATGATTAAAGTTCTAAGCATTTTTCGGCATGTCTTATCACTGTTAAAACACACTAAGAAAAAACGGACTGCCGCAGGCGGGACTCGAACCCGCACCTCTTCGAAGCCGGGCGATTGCTCTCACAATTGAGCTACTGTGACACTTACTCATCGGTCCGAATTTCCTTAAGTGCTCCTTAGGCTACAGCCAGCCATGATTCATTAATGTTGTGGTAAGATACCTACAACATCCGAAATAAACTTTTTTAGCATTAACAATGCAAATTTCTTTACAATGTAAAACTAAAACACACTTACGACAAATAATAGGTAGAGCAATCGCCCGGCTTGCGATAGGTGCGAGTTCGAGTCCCCCGACTTTGGCAGTCCGTTTTTTCTTATCACTAGCACGATAAGATCCAGCTATTCCTGAATCCCAGCTCGGAAAAGCGCAATAGCTTTTAAAGCTAGCTGAAAAAAGACTTGAATAAGTAAATGATTTGTCCTTACTTCGGCCTATTTGGGTTCGTAGCCTGTTCTGTCTGACTTCCAAGTTTCCCAAGGTAGATCAGATCATGTCCAGGACAAAGTTCCGCCTGCTCAATGCACTAGTCTGTGGGATGTTTCTTTTTCCATAAATTTAACCCGGCGTTTTTGGTATTCAAACAAATAAAAAAAGTAAATAAAGAAGTCGCAATGCTTTGCGATAAAAAAACAATTCGTGGAATAGTGACTAATAGCCCGAATCGGACTATTTTCCGATCGTCGTGACTAACACGTCGCCATGTCTGTCTGTACTCTTGACCTTTCCAAGTTAATGCGATCCCATATTTACAAGTTACATTATGTCTCTTGGCTCGCTCTGTGCTTGGCACTTGGAACGAATATAATTTTGCACCAGAGGTTCTAGCTTTGTAACATAGTTTCAAAATTTTCGACTTTTACCGTCTTTGTCACACTTGCCAATAAGAAAATGTGTAAGTGCGACAGTGAGACAATATTGTAGACTGCCTGACAACATTGTCTGACAGAGTATGGCGACATTTCCCTAATATCGTTAGAGGGAAATCAGGGGTTATTTTCCATGAAGCAGTTTCGCAATGAAAAATCAACCTTGGAAAATGGAAGCCTGTCTGAATGACATTCAGCTGATTCAACAAAATTAGGTCAAACTAACTTCAACCAAAATTTGAAGCAAAAATTGGTAATAAGTTTTAAGAACCTTGTAGAAATGTCTAGACTAAAATAATTAATTAAGCTTCTTCAACCACTTACAAATAAAACTTGTATAAATATTGACCGAACTAAGTTTGGCGTTGAAGACCCAAATAAAAAGGAATACCAGCTAAGAGCTTAGTCCGGGTCACGATGGCCTTAGTGTGGAACACTTGAAACATGCGGGCCCGCATGCAGCGAGAGTACTGGCTATGTTCTATTCGCTATGCGTGGGCCACTCCTACTTGCCAGAGGATCTTATGAGAACGGTTGTGGTTCCCGTAGTGAAAAATAAAACCGGTGATATTGCCGATAAGGGGAATTACAGACCTATTTCTCTGGCAACGATCATAGCTAAAGTGTTTGACGGTTTGCTTAATACACAGTTAGACAAATACATTAAGCTGCACGATAATCAGTTTGGCTTTAGGCCCAAACTGTCTACTGAAAGTGCGATACTTTGTCTTAAGCACACCGTCAGATACTACACGGACCGTAAAACTCCCGTTTATGCCTGCTTCCTCGATCTGTCTAAGGCATTTGATTTAGTTGCATATGATGTTCTGTGGGAGAAGTTGGCTGGGATCGATTTGCCCCGAGAGGTTGTTGGTATATTTCGTTTTTGGTATACACATCAGACTAACAATGTTAGGTGGGCGGAAGCGGTGTCTGAATCGTATAGGATGGAGTGTGGTGTGAGACAGGGTGGGCTGACTTCACCTACCTTGTTCAACATCTATCTGAACGAACTGATAGCTGAGCTCAGCAGCCTACATGTCGGCTGCTTTATTGACGATGTGTGTGTGAATAATCTGAGTTACGCAGACGACATGGTGCTGCTGAGCGCGTCTGTCTGTGGCTTGAATAAGCTAATTAGGCTCTGTGAAGGATATGCTGAGCGACACGGCCTGAAATACAATGTCCGAAAGAGTAATTTCATGGTGTTTGAGACCACCAGTGCTCGGTGTCCTGACACTATACCATCTGTCACACTGAATGGTGACCCTCTAGAGAGAGTAACGCAGTTTAAATATCTAGGACACATAGTGACTGTTGGTCTCAGGGATCATGCAGACATTGAAAGGGAGAGGAGGGCGCTGTCACGTAGAGCGAATATGTTGGCTCGTCGATTTGCGCGATGCACAGATGAGGTAAAAATTGCTCTATTTAGAGCTTACTGCACCTCACTGTACACCTGTGCTCTATGGGCTAACTACACGCAGAAGGAGTACAGCGCCCTTCGCGTTCAGTTCAATAATGCCTTCAGGGCGGTGTTGGGGCTGCCCTGCTACTGCAGCGCCTCGGGCATGTTCGCCGCGGCGCGGGTGGACTGTTTCCACGCTACTATGCGCAAGAGACGCGCGTCCCTAGTGCGCAGGGTGTGGGCCAGCTCTAATACCGTTCTGAGGATGATAGCGGACAGGGTGGATTGCCCCTTTGTCCGGAACTGCTGCAACGGACATGTGGCTGTAGTTTCGGGTTGAGTGGCGGTCCACTGCATGTAGTTTGTGTTGTTTGTCTTATTATTGTATTTCTATTTTATTTTATGAATGTTAATAAATGTATTAGAAATGAATGAATTTAATAATGTTAAGTATGAAGCAGAGGGGTGCGGGACGCGGGGACGCGTCAATAAAACTCGCTAGTTCGTTGCACACTGACTTTTATTTTGCACTCGGTAAACTAGTTAGCGGGGCGTGAGGGGCGAGGCGGGGCGCAGCCCGCGCTCAGGATCAACCTGTGACGCACCGAATATATAACATCCCTCCCTCTTAAGCTACACACGTTACTAACATTTACTGCTTAAGTCTAGTAATGTACATACAATGTCTAATTAAAATATATGGCTTGTCTATAAGTTTCCTATATACTGTTGACGTTAAATTATGTCGGGGTTGAGAAAATAGGACTTATCGCTCTGCGACGAGGTGCCATAGCGCGCGGTGGTGTGGCGACTGGGCTGGATGTCGACGGCGCTGTTTCTATTTCGCTCGCGGAGCCTTCGTCCCCTCCCGGTGTTTCCCCCGTTGCAGAGGTGGTCGCCGTAGGCCGTGATGTCACATCTGGCACCACGTCTGGATCCCAGTGCCGGCCGTTGCTTGTCGTTGAATTACAACGCACTCTGATCTGATCGACGTGTCTAGTCACCTCCGCATTGAACTGCGGTACATATACAGTATACATGACGAGTCCTATTTTCTTCCTTATAATGCCTTCAACCCAATAGTATTTATTATTGTTCATGTTTTTAGTTATCCACACCTGATCATCTTCCTTAAAGTTTGGCCTACGAGTGCCCTTGTAATACTTAGCCTGTAAGGACTGGTTTTGTTCGACTGTTAGACGAAGGTCGGAGGACAAAGATGACAAGGGAGTGATCGGACTTAACAAATCAAGTCGGGATCGCATTTGGCGTCCATATATTATTTCAGCCGGTGACTTGTCGGTGGTGCTGTTTTTAGAGTTCCTGTAGTCAAATAAAAATTTTGCTATTTTATCATGGATGGTCTTTTTATTACACCCTTGTAAGATTAAGCTTTTAAGACCTTTTTTAACAATTTTAACAAAGCTCTCAGCCTGGCCGTTGCTAGCTGGATGGTAGGCTGGTGAAAATACATGTTTTATACCGTTCACATTACAAAAATTTTCAAATTCAAGTGACGTGAACGAGGTACCGTTGTCACTAACCAAAGTATGCGGAACCCCAAAACGTGACATCATATCATATAATTTACTGATAACCGCTTTCGAATTATAAGTCGATGAGACATCGTAACATTCCACCCACTTACTATATGCGTCAACCACTACTAAAAACATGTAGTTATTAAGCGGTCCCAAAAGGTCTAGGTGCACTCGGTAGAAGGGATGCGGGGGCAGCGGCCACGCGGCGAGCGGCGCGCGGGGCGGGCGCGGGCGCAGCGCGGCGCACACGGCGCACGCCGCCGCCAGCGCCTCGAGCGCCGCGTCCACGCCGGGAAACCACAGCCGCCTGCGTGCCTCCGCCTTCATTTTTACAATACCGAAGTGTGAGCTATGCAATTCCTTACACACAGTGTCTCGTAAAACCAAAGGAATCACGACTTTATGCCCTCGCATTAAAATTCCGTCTTCGTATGACAACTGTAGCCGACAATTAAAAAAGGGTCTTAATTCGGCATTGGGAAGTTTACGAGGCCAGCCATCCATTACTAGGCGCTTCACCGAGGACAGGAGCGTATCGGAAGCTGTTTCGCGCCGAATGTCATTCAGCGTCACCGGAAGGTCGCCATCGACCACAAAATTGATGTAGGTGGCGCGATCCTCGCTTCTGCCGAGTTCATCTGACGTTCCCGTGTCAAAACAAACCCGCGATAAATAATCAGCGCTATTTTGTTTACTACCTATATACTCAATCACGTAATTATATGCACTTAAAAATATAGCATATCTTTGGAGCCGGTTAGCTGACACTTCCGGTATGCCTTTGTGTGAACCGAATATAGTTAAAAGCGGCTTGTGATCCGTTCGTAGCACAAAGGGGTCGGCCCGACCGTACAAGTATTGGTGGAATCGCCGAACACCGAAAACTATGGCGGTTGCCTCTTTCTGAATTTGTGCGTAATTTTTTTCCGCCGCCGTTAGCGTTCGTGACGCGTACGAAATTGGTCTTTCGATGCCGTCTTCGTTCACCTGTGAGAGTACGGCTCCTAATCCAGTCGGTGACGCGTCCACCGTAAGTATCAATTTTGCGGCTGGGTTAAAATGAGCTAAAGTTTTATCGGAAGCTAAAATCGTTTTTATTCGAATAAACGCATCGTCATGAACCTGAGTCCATTCCCACTGCGTTTTTTTATTTAATAAATTATATAAAGGACTCAAGATCGACGACGCATCCGGCACGAAATTTCTATAATAGTTAGTGAGTCCGAGGAACGATTGTAATTGTGATACATTAGACGGCTTAGGGGCTTGCAAAATAGCATTCACTTTGTCATGACACTTTCTAACCCCATGCTTATCAATGACATGGCCGAGATAAGATATTTCATGTTTAAAAAATTCGCATTTACTCATCTGGACTGTTAATCCCGCGTTATCTAGGCATTGTACAACTGCGATAAGCCTTTGTTTGTGACTTTCCGGCGTCGAACCTGTGATTAATATATCGTCCAATAGAAAAATTATACCCTCTATGCCGGAAAGTAAACATTCCATCGCGCGTTGAAATACTGACGGCGCGCTCGATAAGCCGAACACTAGCCGCGTGAAATTAAAAAGTCCGCGATGTGTGTTAATGCACGTAATTTTTTGCGACTCATCATCTAATAAGAATTGGTTGTAGGCCATAGAGAGGTCAATTTTACTGAATTGCACGCCCCCATGTAATTTAGCTAGTAAATCGTGTACAGTAGGCAAAGGGTAATGATCAATTACTAACTGTTTATTAATTGTGGCAGAGTAATCCGCACATAACCGTATGCTGCCATCTTTTTTTAAGACGGGGACTACGGGCGAGGCGTATTCAGCGTGTTCCACAGGTTGTAAAATACCTAAAGATAAAAGCCTGTCAATTTCTTTATCTAATTTATCTTTTAGAGCATAGGGCACCGGTCGCGCTTTGAAGAAGACCGGTTTACTGTCCGGCTTTAACTTAAGGCTAACCTTATACTTATTGAATAACCCTAAATCACCCGAAAACACCTTCGGAAACAAGGTTTTAAGATGGCTTAAAAAATCGTTGTCATCCTTAGGCAGTACGATAACCGGTGCGGGCTTAGATGTCAGTGTGGGCGCCGGCTTAGGCGTCGGTGCGAGCGCCGGCTTCGGCGTCGGGGCAGCGGCCGGCGTCGGCTCGGGCGCGAGGGCCGGAGTCGGCGCCAGTTGCAGTTCGAATTCGTGAATAAAGTCGCGCCCTAAAAGCGGCGGCCCGCTTGCACGCACTACATACACATTTAGCGATCGCGTACGCCCATTGTATGATATAGGCAGAGAAACTACACCCTTAGTTTCTATAATCTCCCCAGTATAACTAAATAATCTCTTTTTGGAGAGTGACAACGGTAACCTTTTAAAGTTAGTTTTGTAAGTATTTTCTGAGATAACGCTTACCGCAGACCCGCTATCGATTTCAAACTGTAAAAACAACCCACCGATCGACACGTACTCAGTCATAGGTTTCCCTTTTTGACAACGTATGTTAAACAAACACTTACCATCGTCTCCTCCGTCCTCGTTACCTTCGTCTACGTATTTAACTTTACCGTTATTAGGACACATTTTACGCAAGTGACCCTTTGTATCGCACTGTTTACACTTATAATTTTTGTAACGGCACTGATTAGCTTTATGGTTGTTAAACCCGCACACACTGCACTTCTCTTTTTTGTTGGATATGTTGAACACGCTCGCCGCTGCCCCGGGTCCGCCGCCGCCGCCGCCGCCGGCCGCCGCTGACGACGCCTGGCGTGCGCAGCGTACGCTTTCCGCCATTTCTATGGCCTTTGCAAGCGTGAGGTCTCGCTGATCCTGAGCAAACAGTTTGTCGCGTTCGTGTCCTGCCGTCATTCCCATGATGAACTTGTCCAGCAAGGCTTCCTCCAAGTTTTTGAAGCCGCAGTGAGCTGACAAACCCCTAATCCTAGCCGCCCATTGAGTGTGGCTCTCTCCCGGCCTCTGTGTTGCAGAATAGAACTCTGATTTTCCTGCAAACCCGAACCTTTTAGGTGTGAGATGATCATCAAGAAGCTTGGTGATGGCCTCGAATTCTAATTCCTCCACCTTGTTCGGTAGTGCCAGGTCTTTTACTAGCTGAAAAGTTGCTTCGCTGAGCGAAGATAACAGTATCGCCCGCTGTTTGATGCCCCCTTTGTCCGTTGTTGAGGTTATGTCGTTTGCGATAAACCACTGCTTTAATCGCGCTTCGTAACCACCCCAGTCTTGTGACAGGTGATCAAAAGAGGACAAAACGCCAACCAAAACTCCCGTAGACCCCATGGTGCACCGATGTGAATTGTGAATCCGTTCGTCGCCACGTGTTAAGTATGAAGCAGAGGGGTGCGGGACGCGGGGACGCGTCAATAAAACTCGCTAGTTCGTTGCACACTGACTTTTATTTTGCACTCGGTAAACTAGTTAGCGGGGCGTGAGGGGCGAGGCGGGGCGCAGCCCGCGCTCAGGATCAACCTGTGACGCACCGAATATATAACAAATAATAATTGTTATGTGTTTCGAATTTAATTGTAATAATTGTATCTTTCAAATTATGGGTTATTATGACCTGAATTAAATGCATTTTATTTTTTTTTTTTTTTTTTTTTTAGTACGATTCAAAGAATTTATTGAATAAATAAATATATTATTTCTAAGTTGATAAATTCATTTACATAGGAGACCGTCTAACAAAGTTCCTTCTAACGAACATAATTTTCGTTCTTATAACAAACTTTTATCATAATAACCTTATTTACGACCACTTTAGTGTAATGGTTAACACGTTGACCAATAGACCAAGAGGTCGCGGGTTCGATCCCGGCACTGTACAAGCATTTTGTGTGCACGAACATGTATGTCTGGTCTGGGTGTTATATATATGTTTTTATTAAAGTTTATTTTTAATACCGCTGTTGATTCTGATTTCTGTATCACAAGTGTTTAAGCTAATCACCACGGCTGTCCAGCCCGCTATTTTCGCAATTTATCGATAATAATAATAAATTGTATTTATTTTCATTCACAAAAAGCCTTACAATTAGGGATCATATGCATTGTAGTATTACTAGATTGTGAAAGACTGGTGCCTGAAATAGGTTCAAACAAACCTGTTCTACAGGTCACCAGGCCACCCTCGCAGGTAATACAACTAAACAATATAACATAATATTTAATATTCATATATGTGGAGAGTAATAATTTCTCATCGTTTACACCTTCCCTGGACTTCCACAAATATAATTATTGAAATCGGTTCAGCCGTTCTCGAGTTTTAGTGAGACAAACGAATAGCTCATAATTTTATTTTATACATAAAATCGATTGGCCCACCTTAATTTTTCCATTGGAATGCGTGATTTTCCCACAGTAAAAAGTAGCCTATGTCCTTTCTCGGATTCCAAATTTCATACAAATTGGTTCAGTAGTTTAGGCGTGATTGAACGACATACAGACAGACAGACTTTCGCATTTATAATATTAATAGTATAGTAAAAAAGTATAGATTTATGTGTTTACTACTTTTTCTCGCTAAGTCTCATTACAATAATGAAGTGAGTCAGACACCTAAAGGTCGTCATTCCTTTTTACGAGTATCTAGTTGTGTTAATTGGACCAAGTAGTGTGTAGCACTACCTTCTGCGAATCACCAGTTTCTCAACGAATCCTTATATACATATTTTGCTTTTGGTATGTACACGGTTAGATTAGGGTTGACAATTTGAAAAAGGTTATTTTTATGGAACTTTTTCATGTGTAAACCTTTATTCCAGAATAAATTTATTATTTTGTCATTGCCATTATTGGTGATGATGAAGCAAACTAAACTGTATTAAAAATATATTAATAATAAGTAGCAGCAGTATAAAAACATAACAACAAAAGTAGTAAGCGTCATTGCTTTCACTTGTTTTTAAAGTGTAACACGTCACCAATGCATTCTTTCAATGCATTCTACTAAAATCACTTGAAAATTTAAAACCAGCGCTCTTTTGCTCCCGTTTGAAGTGGCAGGTCCATTAAAATTTCATTGTTCATTTTACCGGTTAACTGGCAGCCCTGGTGGGTGGCGTTTTTGCAAAACCTTCAAGATTCAACCGCAGGGGCATTCGCTTTGGCTCGCTAACGGGACCGCGCCGTGAAAGAACCGCGCGGAATGAACGCCGACCCACCCCGATTGAGAGGCCTCCCACTTGGGAAGCCGATGTCTTACCTCGGCTCCACACACTAGCTCGAAAAGCAAAGCTGTTGATGGATAGTTTCGGATCTAGGGCAATCACCACTCCAAGTTGAGGGCAACGGTGTCATGCCCCGTTTATTTACTTATATCTTTATTATAATTTACTGATTCAGTCAGTGGGCGAAACTCTTTAAGCCAACCAGTGGATCCAGCTTTAGTCTAAAGTAAAGCAAAAACGAACACGTTATGTATGTATACACATATTCTTATTAAAACAAGTCTAATGGCTAAAAAATTCATATAAATAAAAATTTATCGCCGAAATGTATGTAAGCGCATAACTTCAGACCGACTGCACCGAATTGGATGATTCTTTATTTCATGTGTTCCTTATCATACATATACAAGGTGTCCCGACAAGAGCGTGCCCTTATGGAGATGATAGACTATAGGATGACAATTTATACAAAAAAAAACTTTAGTACAAGTATCACAATACCTTCTTGAAATCTCAAATAGTCATAACGGATTTCGTATCAAAAAAATATATAAAAAAGACTTTATTTTTTCTAAAAACAACCTCCAGTACTGCTTAATCAAATAGATTTGGCAGTATCTATATGTATAAACAATAGTTACGGACAGACCTTCAAAGTCACTTTGGTATTTATGAGTGCGCAATATTGCTTTTACTATTAGAAGAAAAAATCCTATGAATAAAACAGATGAAAATGTATCAGATGAAATTTGAATAAGACTTTACTTCAATAAGCTCACTCTGGATATTAATGAATTAAGTTACAGTTTATTCTAAAGATATAAAAGCTTTCAAAGTATTTCTAAATTAAATATGATTCACAAAAGCATTTCAGCTATGAAAATGACAAAACGTTTGCCATAAATTAACTTGAACTGCATGGCTTTGCATTAAAAGGACAAATGAGACTTGTCTAAGTTAATTACCTTTACAACAGGTTGTTATATTTTAAGCTTTTGAAGGGTGCTTTTAGAAATTAAATACCTAGTTAATTAATCTAGCTAATAAAGGCCCTTTGAGTTGAAGCAATTACATTATATTTCTCATTACGTTTTTAAAGATTATATGTATATTGAGAGCTTCGCAGAAAAAAATGTATTTTGGCGTAAAGCATTACCTATAAGGTTAAAGGGAAATATTCGCTTACTAGCAGTCGCTCGCAACATCCTCTGCGAAATCCTTATTTAGCGAGTGCCTACATTATAGTAGCAAATTACTTGCATGCCAAATTTCAGCCCGATCGGCATTAGTGGTTTGGGCTGTGCGTTGATAGATCACTATGTCAGTCACCTTCGAGTTTTATATATTTAGATTTATGTTAAGACGAGACATAATATACTCATTCACACTTTGACTATAAGGTAGAGACAGTGTCTCTGAGTATATCGTTTTGTATGTGGAGGCTACAAAATCTAAAATCTGCAAAACAACACCATGCAAATCAATTCTTGATTTAAATGATACAATTTAACTATTCCTATAGTGTAAGGCACATCCTACGAAATAAGAGGTCCTGTAGTTATGCGTATGATAGAATGTTAGGCATCATTATAGCGATAATATCAGTATTGATCAATATCAACATTATAGCAATATATCTATCTTTAAAACCAATTTATTTTTGTAACTACAGCCCACAAAGCGCAATTTTTTACGTCCCAACATATAAATTAAACTACGTCAGTGATATGATTGTCGTTCGGAAGATAAGAACAATCTTTATAAATGTAATAAGATCGAAAAAAAAATGCTAACATTTTTCCGCTACCCAATTTACGTAAGTTCATAATTACCATTCTAATAAAAACCTTAGGGGTCCCCGATTCCTAAACAACAGTTACGGCCCGCGTTCAGGCATCCGTATGAATCTTTCATCACTTTTAGGTTCTGAATAACATGAAACATTTTCAAACTCGCTGGCCGCATGGAAATAACTTCTTCTCGGATAAATGGGAAAAAATAAAACTTTTGTTTACGAAGAAAATACATTTTTGCACACTGTTTCGTATAAGATCAGTGTAATACGATTCGTAAGTAATTCGATATGAATAAATGTTAGTGTAGTGGCAAAGTTTCTGCCTTACATCCAAGAGGTCCTAGGTTCGAATCCCAGGTCGAGCCATAATTGTTTCTGAGATTTTCTGTCATGAATTTCTCAAAAACAGCTCGGAATCGGGATGTTGGCGGGGTTACACCCCCGTGTTTCGGAAAGCACCATAAGCCGTTGGTCCTGCGCTTGATTTCTCGCTGGTCATGTCGGATTGCCGTCTCACCGAACTTTGAGAGTGATGGAACAGAGAGTGCACCTGTGTATTGCCCTCACACTATTATAAAAACTATTAAAAAACAGCGAAAGACTTTTTAAGCTTGCTTCTGAGTATAATAAATCGAGCTGGATTTCCACGACTGACACTGATAAGCCTTTACCCCGGACGATAAAGAGACCCCTATGTCTGTTTGTGTTTCCGTGTGTGTCTGTCAGTGGCATTGTAGTTCACGAACGGATGGGCCGATTTCGATGCGGGTTTTATTCGAAAGATAATTTAATCACGGTGGTTCTTAGCTATGGCTTGTCAAAACCAGTCCAGCCCGCCAGCTGTTTGCCTGGCTTTTTTACTGGAAAGTAAGTTTTAGCTTTCATGCTACATTTTAAAATAGTTAAAAAGAAACGCTGATACGCTGCAGTAGAAACAAGTCTGTGGACGCCACCACCACCCTACGATGTTTTTGTGCCTTGGCTAAGCTTATTACATTTCTATGAATTATTCTTATATTAAGTAGACTTGCTTTTGCTTCCGTGGCAGCGAGGCGAGGAGGGGTGCATTCATGATTTATGCTGAGTCGAGCTTGCCAAACCAGCAAAAAAAGTTTCGGAGAAGAAAATGTTATTTCGAAACTAGTGATAAGAATCTAATAAATTGACTCCTTAACCATACAATGGCTGCAAAATGAATCTATAATATAATAATTAATCGCAAAATGTGTTGGTAAGCGCATAAGTCAATAACGCCTGAACCAAATTGGCTATTTTTTTATATTTTACTAGTGGCCGCCCGCGACTTCGTCCGCGTGGAAAGCCTTTATCTTAAAAATTCTTTATGAATTGTAGCCTATATGTTATTCTGATGTATAAGCTATATTGTGGTAAAGTTTCATTCAAATCCATTCAGTAGTTTTTACGTGAAAGAGTAACAAACATCCATACATCCATACTTACAAACTTTCGCCTTTATAATAGTAGTAGGATGATAAAGTGGTTCTTACAAAAAAAACGGGCAGGACAACGTCTGCCGGATCCGCTAGTAAATGCGGGGATCGAATCAGCGACCTCTTGGTCTAATAGTCAACTTAACCATCACACCAAAGCTTTCTTAACCATTACATCAATAAATGCTCTCGTAAAGATATATAAGCCAAAAGAGAGAAGGTAGAAACATAGTTTTTCATATTTTATTTATCTTTCGTGTATTTCTAACTTCATCCACTACCTTAAATGACTCCTCTCATTATACTTAATTTTTTTGTCAATACAGGTTACCAATATCATCCCACTTATTCTACTAATATTATAAAAGCGAAAGTTTGTAAGTTATTGATGTATGGATATTTGTAACTCTTTCACGTAATGACTTCTTTATGGATTTGTATTATTTTTGGTTTCCACACACAGTATCTTTATAAAAAAAACTTTATTTTAAAAATCACCAAAAACGGCGGACGCACCTCGCGTCCTTAATTTTGGATGTTACGCAACGCGGCGCGGGGTCAATAGCCTGAGGCCCGGGCCCGAACGCCGAACGAAAGGTTCACGGACGCTATGACAGCGTTTTTTTTTTCGCACATCGTGTGTTTAGATAAGTCTTAGTTGCCAGTTCGTGAATTTTGATCAACGGTTTGTAGACCTTTTTCAAGGTCTCGGATAAGACGCTTTCAATGTTGAGATAGTTACTGAGGTATTCTGACATAATCTAATAGTATTAGGTCCTTACATATGAAATTGGCGTTTTGTCGTACAGGGGGCCGATCGCGGTAAATAATTTGAGATGAAGCGTAAATGGAACACGAACGAAACGCAAGTTTTCGATGTTTTCGTATCGCGGTGTTGATTTGACAGATGGTTGAAATGAACTGCGAACGCAGCTGGAACACAAGTGCGGTCAAGGTTACGTTTATGCTACATTACGGGAGGACGCTACTTTTTCTCAAACGTTGTACGAATGTTAGTGGATTTTTGGTGTTTTGTTGGAAAATTTTATTGTTAAACCTATAAATATGATGTACTTGGAGTTGTTAGAATGTGCGTACGCACACGATTTAGCAGTGGTTCGCTCGGAAAGTCGGCAATTGAATTTAATGTCGAGACAAAGTCTGTCCGCTTTTAAGCTAAATGAGAGGATGTTTGTGAAAAGATATAGGCTATCAAAAACCTTAACTCGTGAGTTGGTTATGGTATTAACTCGTCCTTCCACCTACATTGCGTTCTGATGCTCTGGATGCGGAAACGAAGGTAAGAAAAGTAGAGCCCTTCACTTGACTGACTATTGTTGAACTTGAAATTACTAACTACTAACAACACATGATAACTCAAGTCAATGTCTTTTTGTTCTAGGTATTAATTGCATTGTCGTTATATGCTTCTGGGCGTTGCCAGCCAGACTAGTGTAGGAGACAACCAAAGGCACTGTGTGTCACAATCCAGTGTCTCTAAAGTAATCCGGCAAGTTACAATGGCCTTAAACAGGCCATCAATACTCAATAAATATGTTTCCTTCCCATTCCAACAAAGTAAAAGGGAACTAGTAAAAAGAGAGTAAGTTTAAATAAAATGTAAAATCACATTATGTATTTCATTCTATTTTATTTATCTCAATGTTATGTTAAGGTTTTACAGGAAATATAAGATGCCGGGATTGTTGGCTTGTATGGATGGTACCCATGTGGCAATAGTGTGCCCCCAGGATCATGAAGAACGCTTTATTAACAGAAAATGATACCATTCCCTGAATGTTTTAAATGTGAGTAGAACATTAACATAATGGGCCGCAAGCCGGCAGGCCCTAGAGTGCAGCGATTGTGGGCTGATAGGGCAGTACAAAATTAAATTAAGTATATTATTTTAACAAAAATTTATTGCATAGTGTCTACAAGAATAGTAACTATGTAATATCTAGCTAACATATATAATAATAATAATAATAAGCCTTTAATTCCTTCATATCCTTAACTCTATTACAATTTGCCTTGTTAGTATCACTTAATCATTTGCACAATGGTTAGTATATAATTATTATTTATTTATTATTGGATATGAATCCCATTCTTGGGTGAAGGCCTCCTCCATTTTCTTCCACTCTTTCCTGTCTCTACCCTTTTCCATCCAATCTTTCCCAGCAATTTTAATTATATCATAATTAAAAAAAAAATTCTAGCTAACATACATAATTATAATTATTGTTAAGACCTAAGAACTTGTTTGTGCTGCACTGTACTGAAACAAAAGATAATTTTATGTGTTAAATTAATATTGCAATCATTCATGAATCAACTGCTGTTTAATTTATTGATTAAATACTAAATGTTGTGACTTAATTATGTTGTAAATATCCAAAGTGATTTCAATAAGTACTGTTTTAGTGACAAGTATATTTCATTTGCAAAAGGGTATCCCAAAACTTTGTAAAATTTATTTATAAACAATAAAGAAAATTTTGATTGATTTTGATTGATTGATTTGCAAATTCAGTTGGTGTTTCATTAATTTTCTCTCAATTATCATCATTATCACATTTATAACTGATTACATCAGTATTGATGTAAAAAAAATACCTGTTGACTCAGCCGGTCTACACTATCGGCAATTAGTTTGGAAGCTTCTGCTAATGTATTAAAAGCTTGTGAATTTTGAAGGGCAGCTTGCACTCTTATCTCTTCTATGCGCAGCACCGTAGCTTGACTCTTCCAATGATGTTCTAGTATTAGCTGAAAAATTATCAAGAAATTTGTAAATAATAATTATTAATATTTTTTTATTTTATTTCTTGACATCTATGGAGAGAAAGATTATGGAGTTATAGAAGTCTAAAACTTTGCTTGTTTTTGGTCATTCCACACCTGAAAGATTTTATAAAAGAATTGGATAACTAATTTATTTTAATTTAACCTCTGTTACCTATATTGTAAAGTTTGAATAGAAGATGCATTTGTGTAATGGTGATTTACAAAGATTGTAAAGACTGTTTAAGCAATGCTTGTTTCGTTTTTAATTCTCTTGGTGGACAACAATGGGTGGAAATATCTTTGGTGCATTATTAATCAATTATGTAACTTTTAGAGTGCAGAGTATACACACTAACATATAGTGCATAATGGCCTAAAATATCGTACCTTTGACCACTCCTTGCTGGTCCCAAAGGATTAAGAGATTCAACTGCAACTGCTCTTGCTTCTTTGGATCTTAACCGACCAAGGGCGAGATCTCTATTAGCTTCCATGAACTCTATCATCACCTCGAGCTGGCGCACTGTGTTGTGCCTGCGGCGGCCTTCCATTATATATCTAAAAAAACATTGGGTTACATGATTATATCTAAAGGTAAAACCGTTTTCAATTTCTAACAAAGGAGTAGTGTAAATAACTTACCAAAGCTGCACTTTCAATAGCTGAACCACGACTGGCATGGGTTTTTTAAATTCCATCGGAATCACACATTCTGAGAATACTTTTTCTAACGTAACTTCGAAACCACTTGAAACTTATAAACAATCCACAAAACAAATCAAACTTTCAATTACTTATGTCAGTCATCATCGCGCTCCCAAAACAGCTGTCAAAGCTAGTGCGGCGACAAAAAAGCTCAAAATTCGACATTCAATTGTATTTTTAAAGCGATTAACTGTGCGAATACTAGGGTTACATCTCTAAATTTTATTACCTCTGTGTTCCAGCTACGTTCCATCTGCGCTTTGTCTAAACTTGCGCGTGAACTTTACCGCGATACCGTATTTCGTATTAACTGGAACTCACCTGGAACGCGGGTACAGCTGGAACGCAAACGAAACGTAGACTTTTGTTCATGTCTTTTATTACCGCGATTCGGGCCCTGGCCACTTTGATCACAAATTTTTCCTATTTGGTTAGGAATTCGAAATTCAAATTTATACAGCTATTTCCACATGTAGTTGTGTTTCGTAAACCGTCATTCATTTGTTTTTTTTACTTATCTTTTTTCTGTTTGCATCGCTCAATTTACAAAATGGAAAATTTGAAATATCGCGTTATTTACGAGTACGAGTTCCACCGTGGCACCAGTGCTGCGGAAACGGCTCGAAGGGTTAATGATGTGTATGGCGGTTGTGTCGCAAAAGAAAACACAGTGCGTTTTTGGTTCCAACGTTTTCGTTCTGGAAATTTCGACCTGCAAAACAAGCCCCGTGGACGGCCGGAGACCCAAGTTGATAATGAAGAATTGAAGGCTATTGTGGAAGCGGATCCATCGCAAACCACGTCCGAGTTAGCTGCAGGCTTTGGCGTTAGTGATAAAACTATTTTAATCCACTTGAAGCAAATTGGGAAGATTAAAAAACTTGAAAGGTGGGTTCCTCACGAATTGAGTGAAGCAAACCGGCAAACGCGCGTCAACTGCTGCGTTACATTACTTGACCGGCACAATAACGAAGGGATTTTAAATCGAATCATTACCTGTGATGAAAAGTGGATTCTCTACGATAATCGGAAGCGCTCATCGCAATGGCTGGACCCTGGCAAGCCAGCCAAAGCCTGCTCCAAGCGAAAATTGACCAATAAAAAGTTACTTGTAAGCGTTTGGTGGACTAGCGCCGGTGTCGTTCATTACAGTTTTCTCAAATCTGGCCAGACGATTACGGCAGATATCTATTGTCAGCAATTGCAAACCATGATGGAAAAGCTAGTTGCTAAACAACCAAGGCTGGTCAATCGCTCTACGCCACTGCTGCTTCACGACAACGCTAGACCACACACTGCACAACAGACGGCTAGCAAATTAGAAGAACTTCAATTGGAATCTCTAAGGCATCCACCGTACTCCCCGGACCTTGCTCCAACAGATTACCATTTTTTTCGAAATTTGGATAACTTCTTGCAAGGGAAAAAGTTCAACTCAGATGGGGCAGTCCAAGTCGCCTTCAAAGATTTTATTGATTCCCGTTCGAATGGTTTTTTTAGTAAAGGGATCAATGAACTACCTATGAGATGGCAAAAGTGCATAGATTACAATGGCTCATACTTTGATTAAATAAATATGCTATATAAAAAAATTTCGACTTTTTGTTCCTCCCATACAAAACGCCAATTTCATAGGTAAGGACCTAATACTAGAGGATTAGTTCTCATTTATGCACGTTGGTTGACTATCATTCATACTGTGGGCTGTTCTATTGATCCTATCATCCTAGAACTAACTCGAAGAAACTTGTATCAAGATAAAATACTAGAATGACCTTACAACTCAAACAAATTCTTAGTCGGAGTGAACAGACTTGATCGATTTTCCAAATTTGAAAACCTATGAGGAAGAAACGATAACTTTTTATTCTAGACGGTATAGACGGTATGTGCGTGTTAAGGGACCTTTGAGCACTCCCGGTGACTTTTTTAAGTAATTTAACAGTCACAACAACTGCTGACGCAAGGCTGGCCTAGCCTTAGATCAAGCCGAACAGAGACTTGACGAGTTCGTTGTTAAGGCGTACTGTACCTGTACGCCTTAACAACGAACTCGTCAAGTTAAAAATAGGCCCGCATCTACAACTTAAAACGTACGTGTAAGTTAACCAACAACTCTCAGTACTGACGACGACTAGGAGCGCTGCAGGTACATTGGACTCGGTTTAGAAGGACCACGCACGACTAGCTCGTACCGTATCTAACTCTTTTTAGTTTGATCTAAGCTTAGCAGCCAGCCTTGGAACAGCAGTAAAGTACTAAGTACTAAGTAAATGTACACACGGCTCCACATCAAGCTACTCATTTTCGTTGCAAAATCACCCATAGTATAAGATACCGCTGTGCTTAACTTGATGTGTAGCCGTGCGTACAGTCGTCGCCTAGAGTCATCCTTATTCTTCTTCTCACCAATCAGTTTAACTTAACGTAGGTAAATCTATTTATTGCCTCTTCAAAGCCGCTCCTCCCTCACACAGGCTACAAGGATTCGGTCTCGAAAGTTGCAATTAAAAATAATAACAACAAAGTCATTAAAACTTCGCACGTGTATCTGACAGAGAATTTTTCTTATGAATCACAACCTTATCGGGTTTCAAATCGCGGGAATGTACATAATGGGCGAGTCAACATGCACTTACGGTGTGCGTTACTTGAACCTCGGTCAGACATTATTAAAATAATTACGCTATTATTAATAATCAAGTGTTACGATATAGCAACAGGCTAAGTATGCACCATGCAACTTTGACTATATTTCAATGGTAGTCTATCTGGTAGTAAGTTTTTTGTCCACAAAATACAAAGAAACTTAATAAGTCTTGGTACCAATATTACCTAGTAAACACATTTTTTTTATGTAAGCTTTATTGCACTACAAAACTTTGTACAAAAAGTGGACTTAACACCGTAGCGTAGGACATTATCTACCAGTCATACCATTGAGATAAGCAGAAATAAAACATGGGGGGTGCGACAAACGGTAAAACATAATGAGGGAATTAAAGTTAAACTAAACATGCTTGTTTCAGATCTATAGTGAAATACGGTACAGCGTTGGTGAGTTCTTTTTTCTAGACAGTATAGAATGGATAATATTACCGTCTTAAAAACTGGCGGATTAAGTCAATAAAATTGTCACACAAATATATTTTCTTTGAGTGACACTTTCCTTAGGACCCAAGTGTAAGTAACTTTTGTATATCTACACAATTCTATCATTCTCCAGCTGACAAAACGTTTCGATGGCTACGCGCGTCCGTCACATTAAACAACCGCCAGAACATCCTGACCTTCCCCCTCCCCTTATCCCGTAACTAATCAGACGGAAGGGTCAAGACCGGTATGTCGGAGTATACTGGTCGACCCCTGAAACTCAGTTGAATGAAAAATAACGAGTTAGTTTGGATTTGTTGTAGTGATGATCGTTGCCGACCTACCGCGATGAAGGTAGGTTTCTTTCAGTTTGCTTAACTTTTGTTATTCATAAAGATAATATATCAGAGAGAGAGACTAGTTTTTACAAAATAAAAACTTCGACTCTCAATCATCTGCCATAGAATGCATCTTCTTGGTGCTATCTATTCGGTTGAAGAATGAACATATCGTGTAGTAGACGCAGGTTCAATGGATAGTCCTAGGATGTTTTCATCTTCGTTACACTGCCTAAATGGAGGAGTTGTTCAAGTCGACCGTATTTTTTCTTGCAATATAATAATCATAATAAATAAATATTTCACAACAATCACACCATTTCTCTAGTCCCAAATTAAGCTACGAGGCTTGTGTTATGGGTACAACAGATTAACATACTTAAACATTTATTTTTGTAAATAAATACATATTATACATAGGAAACACCCAGACCAGTACAAACACACATGTTCATGCACACTTATGCTTGAACCCGCGACCCTTGGATTTGTACCACTGCACCAAGCGGTCGTCGAATATTCTAATCCTCTATTCACACATTTACCGTTTTAGTACCTCACAATTTCGTTGGATTGGCAATAATGCTTGTCTCCGTTACTCACAAAGTCACAACCACCACGCTGCATTTTACATAAAATATATTTACTGTCAGGAACCATTTTACGAGCCAATGCCACAGGGTTGCGAACATAAGATTCCTATTTCTATTGCAATAAGGTCGAAACTAAATGGAAAATTCGATGATATATCGTACAGTGATGGACAGACGAATATTAACGTTCCGAGTGTTGTGACCACAGATGACCTCCAATAGATTCCGTATAGAGGGCCATCAAAAGTCACCGCACATGGTTGTTTTTGCTACCATAAGTCCCGATCTCTCGAGACGCGAAGTTAGTAGCGACCAAACATTGGACCCGTGCGTTACGCGTGTTTTAATACCGTAGAAAATATTGATAGCATAATAAAGTGTTTTAAAATGGCTACATGTTCAATGAAATGGTGTGCAAAGTCAAAGAGAACATCAAATATGAAAAAAGATGGTACCACATTCCATCGGTAAGTATAATAATTTGTAATTACCGGTCTCAAGCAGCTCAAGTTATAATGGTCGAAAAAAGTAATCGTGCATTTCAAAACAAGCGCGCGTTGAAGTCTTTTTGAAAAGTCTCTTTCTCTCAAGTGAAATTTATAATAAGCTATCTCTTTCTTACGTAATACTAGTGATTGCTCAGTACTGACAAAAATATTTATCGATGTATTTTGTTAAAGTGCAATAAAATTTAAACTGTGTGGTGAAATTGCGATTATCGATAAATTTATATCAAGGTATAAGTAACGTCAATCAGTAATGATTAATTTTCGGCTTCTCACTGCTAATATGATGGTGAATGATTAATTTCAAATCACTTTGTTTGAATTCATACAACATCTCAAAAATAAAACTAAGTAGCGTAAACACGGATATCAGACAACAGAGATATTACAAATACATATTTTGGAACATGGAACAAACGCAAATGTTCATTACATGAATGTTTGTCCCAGGTGGAGATCGAACCCACGACCCGTGGCGCTCAAGGCAGGGCTACTACCAATTGCGCCATGGAGCCCGTCGTTTTAATCCATAACTGCAATATATTTATAAAAAAATGTGTAGGGCTAAAAATTTATTTCATGATTTATTTTGAAATGTTTGGATTTGTGCACCTCATTGAGTTCAGTATATGTAGACTATATTGTATGTAAATTGTTGATCAAACATATTGAATGTATATGGTTTTTTTTACTTATCTTATCCAGTAAGTTATTGTGACAATGCGATAGCTCGTTTTGCATAATTAAATCAAAACTGTCGATACACCGTGTCCCATCACTATTTAATTACGGGGGCGGAGCAAATGCAAGTTTGACCTTGAACTAACCAATCATAGCAATATGGTTACGCTTCCCGCAACCCGCACCTTCCTCAAACTTTGGTGACTTTGAGACAATACAAAACAATCAACATACGGAATCTATTGGGGGTGATCTGTGGTTGTGACTAATCGCCAACCGTAAACACTTATCGTATTTTGCGAATTAAATTTATGAACAGTCTCAATATCCTATCTTTCATTGACTGAATGTTAAATAACTGTCAGTTTTATACTAAAAGCTATCTGAGGTTTCAGTATTTTCTGAAATCAGAGATTTAGACTATCTAAATGTATCTAAATTTCAGTCAACGGTAGATGGGATATTCAAACCGGCCATTAAACGTTTTTGTTGTCAAGGAAAAATAACCATCATTTTGGTACATATATTGTAAGTTACCCCTTGAGGACCGCATAGCAATAAAAATAATAAATTGGATAAATTATTAGATAGTGTTGGTGATATTCATTAGTGACCGGAAAAATTAACAAAATGAACATTTCCGGAATTATATTACTGGGTAGTTTTTTACTGACGACTTAGTAAGACATATACCTGACAAAAAACAGGAGACTTGCAATCGAAATCAGGGTGTACTTACCTGAAACAGAGAAAAACTTAATTAGGACTTAATACGTACACAGTACTTTAATACAGCTAAATAACAATTGAGCCATGTATATAAGAGACCTACGCAAGCCTCAAAAAGAAAGGCAACATAGTTGTATTTGGGAATGTAAATAAATAATAATAAATAAATTGTTTCAACGAACAGACTAATCACCTAGCGTCAAACTAAGCGTAAGCTTGTGCTATGGTGGCTAGAATAACGGATAGAAATACCTAGGTACTTAAATACATTTATAAACACCCATGACTCAGGTACAAATGCTCGTGCACATCACACAAACATTTGCCCCTAGCAGGATTTAAACAAGAGGCTATTACAAATTTTATTAATTTAATTGCATTTAATCTAATAATTTCCAGGTTCTAATATCAGCCCACTTTAGCAACCTAATGCATACAAATAAACGATACACCTATTTAATTACAAGTTTACGTAGAACTATAAAGACTTTTAAGTTCGTTCAGACGCGCGAAACGGTAAATGGGTTTTACCGTATCGAAATATTGAAAAAATAATGTGCCCGTATTGCGACCGGTTGACGCTTCGCCCCCATCTACTAGGGGTGTAACGATAGTGTCACATATTATATGACATAATAATACATTGAAATTTTATTTTTTATATTATCACACGATTTTTAGGGTTCCGTACCTCAAAAGAAAAAAACGGAACCCTTATAAGATCACTTTGTTGTCCGTCCGTCTGTCAAGACCGTTTTTCTCAGGAACGCGTGGAGGTATCAAACTGAAATTTCTATATGATACTTAGGTCTACTGTCCCTGGAAGCTGTAGAAAAATCAACCTTCTAAGCCAACGCAATCAAAAGATACACCCATTTATGCCGCAAATTCAAAATTGCAGCAAATTATCATTCAAGAGACTCATTCGCACCCACTTTCTTACTTTATCGCAACCGTCATTATAGATCTTTCTTTAACAGTTCGTCAAATTTATTTATTTATTTAGTGTATATTTGTATATATTATGTGTATTTAATCAAATATGTAATCATATATATACGTATATATATATATATATATATATTTGTATATTTTATATTTAATCTTATGTGTCATATTATTCTTATTTTTTTTGTTTTCTCTTATATTTATTTTGTCGCACCGCCCACTAATCATTTCTGCTTAGCCCAAAGGTATGACTGGTAGAGAATGCCCTACGGCGTTAAGTCCACCTTTTGTACAAAGTATTGTTGTGCAATAAAGCTTAAATAAATAAATTTTCTCAAATTTTCGAAACTCGCACGGGAATCAAAACCTACAGGGTACTTCCCGTAAACTTAGAATCTTGAATTTTTTTACGAAGTCACGTCTTATAGTACAGATATAGGAAAAATTACGAAAACCGTAAATTTTCAGTTTCATCATATAAAAAAAAATTTTTTTGAAAAACATTTATATAAAATATTTTATTTTACTTTTTTATATACCTACAGGTTTGTACGGAACCCTCGGTGCGCGAGTCCAACTCGCACTTGACCGGTTTTTTAATTAATATAATCAACTGATGAACATATATATATATATATATATATATATATATATATATATATATATATATATATAACATCTCTCATTTATAAGTGGATAGGATTCTGGGAGCTCTCTTTAGTATACTACCCCTTCCCCTTAACATAATTACTACATAAAATTCAAAGCAAATTTCACTGAAACAATACACAATATTTTTTTTCTACGAGCTTTTATCATCTCAAATTGTGTATTGTTATCGAAACTAAACGTGTACAAAATTTCAGCTTAATTGGCCTTCCGGTAAAATTTAGCTTGCAATATTTGATTACAGACACAACAGGTGAATGAAGCTAAAAAAACGCTTGTAAATTGTGCATTGTAAGTGGATTATATTACTTTATAACCATTAAGTTATGTGGTTAATGAACCAAAAAGTATTAAACTTTATAAGGTTTTATTATGATTAAAAAAAACGATGTACTTTAGTAAAAAATCAATGAATATTTATTTATTGCCAACTGTAGCAACCCTACTCTGGAGGGTGAGTAGGCAAAGCTGTAACTATGGGGTTAGGAAATTCCCGTCCGTTTTTATTGGAAAATAGGGTATGACTAGACCTCGTCTACCTCGTGAAAACCCTTGAAATAGAGCCAATTCCAGTTCTTTTACAGAACTTATTTTCATAATGAAAGATAAAATAGGCTACTTTAATTTTTTTCTATTATATTTGATAAATCAGAGCTATGTTTAACCGTCGTTGTCCTAAGGTTGATTGTTAGGATGATAATGACAAATTGTTTTAAAAATAGCAAGATTGATTAGACCCAAATTAAACGTGACTTTTACTACTATAGCAAGGAGTAACTATCAAAACTAAAAGGTAGACGCGTCATCATTACGAGTCGTGCTGTTAAGAACACGAACGAATCATGAGAGTAGTTTTATAAACATCAATGACTTACAAAATCACTCATCACACAAATATTTGCTTCTCCACTGTAATTCAAGGCTTTCGACTCTAAAAACTAGTCCTAGCATTCGAATATCGGATTTGAAGCCTGGTTTTCCGAGAATTTGGTCAGGAAATAATAATACCATGCTATTGGAAATCTGCCAAAAGATAGTTAAATAGAACATTTGCGAAAATTGAATTAAATGGCTTTCCATTCAATGGTTATTATTAGTTCTAGTTTGTGAGTTGCTGTTATTTATTTAATTTCTATGAAGTTTGAAATTCCATGTAAATAAGTAAGATTTACATGATTGATTTTCATGAATTTGCTTCTTTCATGGGATAGTAAAAGCCATCTTTTTGAATTCATATTCTATCATGATTATAACCCTTTTTCCAAAGAATAATAATAAATAATTTGGGGACAACATCACAATACTGCTCGGATCCCAAGGTAAGTACCTTAAGCACTTGTGTTTTGGGAATCGGAAGCAACGAAGGTACCACTAACAACCAGACTCGTGACACTATTAAAAATTGGCTTCAAACATTGTCTCCATCAGGGCATCTAACCCGGGACCTCATAAATGGCGGCACCAAAAAACCGGTACTCAACCAACAGAACCATGGAGATAACAAATAAAAAAGCTGTCAACTCTTTACCACAATATGAGAAAGAATATAACATTGACATAACAGTTATGAATTGCCTTGGCTTAATCATGATAAATTCTACCTGCCTTAAGTTTTTAGAAACGCTATAAGCTCAAACAAAAGCCTATTCATTGATTTGAAGGCATTAGTGTGTCAAGGTTTCAGGCTTTACGTACCGTACAGTCTAGTTAGTCCACCTGCCCACACTATTTCAGTGGCTCTACACGTTTCTCTCGCTCACATTAAAATTGCTAACGAAGGTAGAGATGATCAATAGGATTAAAAGTGATTATAACGGTGTTTCAACAGCTAGTTTTTAATATTCTACCTACCTTTACTGAAAGATAGATAACTATAGAAAGTTTCATATAAAAAGCTGACAGCCGTTTTTAAAAGTATACATAATATTAAAACCGGCCGGTAGTCCACAGAAGTGCCAAATAAATTAGACTTAATTAATTTTATTGTGGCGGTCAGAGCCACGTGACCACCTTCTAACGAAAATTGTTTGCATGCACTTCGACACACGCGGAGCAATTAGCAAGCGGGATTGCGCGCGATGTGCAAATCATTTTCGCCTTAAAAGTTAAAGGTTCATGCGGCGCGGACCGCGATACTACGAGGGCGGGTCAATAAGTCCGTGACTTTTGGAATAAAACACAGATTTTTTTTTATAAATACATCATTTTATTTTTCAACGTAGTCTCCCTTGAGCTCTATACACTTTGTCCAACGCTTCTCCAATTTTTATATCCCTTCCAAAAAATATGATTTGTCGAGTCATCAAAATAGACCTTTGTTTGCGAGATGACTTTCATCATCAGATCAAATCTTTTTCCGCCAAGCCATATCTTCAGGTTTCGGAACAAGAAGTAGTCACTAGGAGTCAAGTCTGGAGAATAGGGCGGATGAGGGAGCAATTCATAGCCCAATTCATGAATTTTTGCCATAGCAACTGCACATGTGTGCACCCTTGCATTGTCTTGGTGGAAAAGAACTTTTTTTCTTGGTCAAATGAGGTCGTTTTTTTTTTCAAATCGTCATTGAATTGGTCCAATAAGTTAGCATAATATGCTCCATTGATTGTTCTTCCCTTTTGAAGGTAGTCAATGTGGATCCCGCGTGCATCCCAAAAAACCACCGCCATAACTTTATTGGCTGACAAACCCACCTTGGCCTTCTTTGGCGCCGATTCACCCGTAGAAACCAGCTGTCTTTACTGTTGTTTGGTCTCTGGTGTGTTGTGATGGATCCATGGTTCGTCCACGGTTACAAAACGGCGCAAAGACTCCTCCATATTGCGATAAAACAACGCCAAACCTTTCTGTGAAGTTGTTACACGATTGCGTTTTTGGTCGACTGTGAGCAAAGGCGGCACCCATCTTGCGGAAAGCTTTCTCATGCCCAAGTGATCATTCAAAATTGAAACTACTGAGCCATGCGAGATCCCTACGGCTTCCACAATCTCTCGCACTTTCATTCATCGGTCGGCCAACACCGTATCGTGAATTTTTTCGATGGTTTCGGGTGTAGAGACCTTAACTGGGCGACCCGGACGTTCGGCATCTCCAGGGCTTGTACGGCTACAACGGATTTCAGTAAACCACTTCTTTACCATTGAAATCGATGTTGCTGAGTCCCCATAGTATTTATCAAGCTTAGCCTTGGTCTCAGTAATGGTTTTTTTTTCGCAAAAAATAATGCTTAATAAGCACAGAAAATTCACGTTTTTTAATTTTCTTTTCAAATTACTGGGTAGTCTGATAAAGATCTGCAGAAAGAGCTGTCAAACACAAACTAACTGACGCAGCAAGTTCAAATTTTGCCAGGAATAAACTAAAAGATGCTTGTTAACAGGAGCAGTGTTGCTTTTTCAGTAAGGAGGTCAGAAATTCAAAAAGTCATGGACTTATTGACCCGCCCTCGTACTTTGTCTATAACAATTTCTATCGAATATGGATGTATCAATCCTCGATCAAAAAACAGGCTTAAAACAAGAGTCATCTCTGGGTATTTTTTCATAATAACAACGATTTCAGAAGCAAACAAAACAATCGTCTTCTGAAGCTTTAAATCAGTCAAGAGCTTTCAAAGGAAAATCCCCAATCAAAACAAGGGCAAATTTGCGTAAATTAAGGTACAAACACATACTGTCATATAACATATTGTCGCGACACTTCTGTATTATATGTGTTTGTGTGAAATACCCCCCTATAAATAGCCTAGCGAATAGCGACACGAAGTTAGCGACGTGATTCGTACAAACACATCGAAACCAGAAGGTTCGCGACCAACCGTCGTCTGTCAGCGTTTCATGTAGGCCGCTTACAACTTTTTGTATTTTTAATATCGTGCGGATTATCACGCACGCAGAATTTATAAAACTCTTTAGGGGCGCAATAGCTTATAAAACTCTCTCTCGTCCCTCGTGCGTATTCCACGAATTACCAAAATATACTTGTATAAAAACCCTCGTACCATTATTGTTTTTGCGTAGGCCTAAATTAAGTCTAACAACGGTGCAATTTTCCATAAACGGAAAATTCGATCAAGTTAGACCGCGTCTGATTAAAATGGCTAGAAAACGATAATACTGTGGAAACCTTTAAGTACGAAAAGGCTGATAATCAGTGTCGTGGAATGTTACCCGTCTGCTGCCACTAATACTGAGCGAGGACCGTTTTGGCACTAACAGTGATTGATTGTTTGATTATGTAACTTCGCCTAGGGCCCCTGATTAATCCCGTAATCAACTTCTCCCTTTGAGCTTCTTTTCTACTCCAGGCGTATCGTATACGAACTCAATGGCTTATAATTTCATAAGGCGTTCTCCTACTTCAACGACGCAACGCGACAAGTGCGACGTGATGCGATGCGACCCATACTTGTGTCAATTTCAATCACGCTTCTTCTTTTATCTATCTCGCTGACGTTGGACAAAGGGTTAGTTTGACCTCCAATCACAACTATCCTACCTGAAGGAAAGTGGTATAAAATGTTAGATGTCATTTATTATACTTGTGGATCTCATCAAAAATTTTCTCTAGGGACACGATGACAATTCTCTGACAAAACCAATCCCACTCTGTAAAATATAAAAGTGTAGGTAGGTTCATCGCAATGTCTGCTTCTGTATATCACGAACAAAACATTTTTATCTCGTCGCATTATGGTTGAAAATCGTTATACTTCCACATTGATTGTATTGTAACATCTAAAATCCCTGCGGAGTGGAGTATAGTGTATTTTAAATCCTACCCTTTGGCGTTCTATTTAAAAAGCCCATATGAAAGTAATTTTATGTTGGGAATTTATAACCTACTGTTTAACAAGGTCCACAACTGGGAATTTACTTCATTGATATGTTATACCTACAATATTTAACAAAGTAGGTATGTATTATCGTTAAACCACTTTATGTTAAATCCATACTAATATTATAACTGCGAAAGTAATTCTGTCTGTCTGTATGTTACTCAATTACGCCTAAACCACTGAACCAATTTTTACTTTTGACCACGCAAAACTACGTAATGCGGACGAAGTCGCGGGTAAAAGCAAGTTCTACATAAACCTACTAATCCGAGTAAGGCCGATCATGGATTGTGTCTGATCTTCGGGATCGAACGGTTTAACCAATTTTCAAAAATAAATAATTTGTTTGTAACAAATTACATTCATTTAAATTATCAGTAGCTAGCGGACAGTTTTTCTTCTTAAACGACAAATACATAACACAAGTTAATTTTTAACGTAATTTACTTCACCTTCACTCTCTTCATCCTTTTAATTATTTTAAACCAATTTTTGCATACACGTGAAAATTGAAACTGTTATTTCGTCGAAAACAACAGGCTGTTAGCCAGGCTCACTAAAAATTAAACGTGCTGGGCACGCAGCAGCTGTCAATTACTTTAATTTGTTAATTGAATCGGCTCTTTTATCCAACTAAAAACACTGAATGCGAAAACTAGCGAGTTGTTTCAAATGTGAGATCAAAAATGTACCAAGCCATATGGAACTTTTGAACTTACAATGCTCACTAAACAAATCTTAATCTTCAAACTAGTGTATGCTACTATTATTATTTGAATTTTTATAAGATAATAATTTAACTTAATCTTTTCACCTTAAAAAAAACAAGGCCATGCTACATTGTTTGATATTATTATTATTAATTTATTTAAACGGCCTAAAAAAGAACCAAGTAGGGTTAGTAAGCAATACATCTTACACACATGTTAGTACCTAATAACTAATTTGGTGCATGTATATTGGCTTATGTGCAACATTAAGGGACAAACATGTAGTCGCCCTGCAATAACTTTATTGTATTAAGCTTTATGGTATAGTATATTAGGCATTGCTAACGCTGGAAGATAAATAAGATTACTATTTATAGTTTGTTTGCATTTTGTTTTTTTTATTACTTTGAGTTACGCCTTTTTGAGAAAGTGTATTCGTGTTCTTTGTCAAGCAGGAAAAAGGCGTAGGTATCTAAAAAAGGGTGGTGCGAAGATTTCTTACATAAAGCACGCCAGATGACTCCCGGATGACAAACAAAAACAAATAAAGGAAGAAAGGATTGCCTTTAACCCTGCCACTGCTGCACAATATCGTCTAAAGATTTTGTATTTGAATATCTTCCTGAACATAAAAGAAAAATATTTGTTTAATAAGAGGTAGGGTTAATCAATGTTGGCTGTAAAAGACGAATCTCAATTTTATTTCGAAAGAGTCGCATTAACGACTTTACTTTGTTTGGCATTTACAGCTTTAGTACAAACAAATTAAACAGTGTCTGAACTCTGAGCCTTGTCTAAATAAAAGACGAATTTTAATATTCATTGCGACAAAACTTGGGTCATAATAACCTAATGGAGACAGACAAGCTTTCAACGCTTCTCTATTAATTTGTGATGAGGCTATAAATCTCTTTATACCTCGTGTGTTCATAAGTTTTGAGACAAACTTTGTGCTAAAAAAAATAAATAAAAAATTACTGGCTGCTATATATTTCTTTTTCTAATTTTGAATTTCGAATGTTAACTTTTAATTCCTTTGATTTTCAAATTCATTTCTTTCAATTTTCTCGTGATGGAGAGAACAAAAGAATTGCGTGCGACCGTGATTTCGCTATTTAAGGCGGGAAAAAAAACCAATGGAGATTTTCCGTGAGGTGAAAACTTTTTGTGTGAGCCGTAACTTCGTGTATTACACGATACAAGGAGACAAGTTCTTTGCAAGATCGCCAAAGGAGTGGTCGGACGCGCTCTGTAAGGACGCCTGCGAACATCAAAATCATCCGAGAGCGACTTCGCCGAAATCCATGTCAAACTCAGAAAAAACTAGCTCTGCAGACTAATTTTTCGCGCGTTTCAGTCAACAGAATACTGAAATATGATCTTAAGGTGAAGGCGCACAGCCGTAGGAAAGTTCATTTTTTAAACGATCGCCTTCGTAAATTGCAACGCGAACGTTGTCCAATACTGCTTAAGAGACACGATGCGAGGAAAATACTCTTCACCGATGAGATCTTTACTGTCGAAGAAAAGTTCAACCGACAAAACAATAAAGTGTATGCAAAAAGTAGCAAGGACGTCCCAGCTTCAGCACGGAATGTCTCGCGTACTCATCATCCTGCTAGTGTGATGGTATGGTGGGGAGTTTCGTATGAAGGTGTCACTCAGCTCCATTTCTGTCAACAAGGCGACAAGGTGAAAGCCAAGAACTATCAAACTGACATCTTAGAGCCTGTTGTGAAACCCCTGTCCCTTCCTTTGTTTCACAACAAGGATTGGGTTATCCAACAGGACTCAGCGCCATCCCATAAAGCAAAAACCACCCAAGCGTGGTTGAGGTAAAATGTGCCGGCCTTCATCGCGGCGAACGAATGGCCCTCTTCCAGCCCCGACCTCAACCCGCTGGATTATGATTTAGTCCCACTCAAACTTGGAGTCACTGAAGCGAGCTCTTGTCCGAGAAGCAAAGCGAATCCCGCTGGAAAAGATTCGTGCCGGCATTGATGACTGGCCAAATCGTCTAAGGGCCTGTATTAAAAACAAGTCTGGTCATTTTGAATAATAATAACTATTTTTTGTTTATTATTATCTACTAATTGTTTACTGAAAATTTTTGAAATATATGATAATTATAAAAAAAGTTATGCAACTTTTATTTCGTCTCAAAACTTATGCACACACGAGGTATATATACCTCGTGTGTGCATAAGGCGATCGTTTAAAAAATGAACTTTTCTACGGCTATACGCCTTTACCTTAAGATCATATTTCAGTATTCTGTTGACTGAAACGCGCGAAATATTAGTCTGCAGAGCTAGTTTTTTCTGTGTTCGACATGGATTTCGGTGAATTCGCTCTTGGATGATTTTGATGTTCGCAAGCGTCCTTACAGAGCGCGGTCGACCACTTCTTTGGCGATCTTGCAAATAACTTGTCTCCTTGTATCGTTTAATAGTGTAATACACGAAGTTACGGCTCACACCAAAAGTTTTCACCTCACGGAAAATCTCCATTGGTTTTTTTCCCGCCTTAAATAGCGAAATCACGGTCGCACGCAATTATTTTGTTCTCTCCATCACGAGAAAATTGAAAGAAATGAATTTGAAAATCAAAGGAATTAAAAGTTAACATTCGAAATTCTAAATAAGAAAAAGAAATAAATAGCAGCCAGTAATTTTTTATTTCTTTTTTTTAGCACAAAGTTTGTCTCAAAACTTATGAACACACGAGGTATATATAAAATTCTCGTGTTACAAAGATCGTTCCCGTACTCCTCCGAAAAGGCTTGACCTATTCTTATGAAATTTGGTAAGCATATTGAGTAGGTCTGAGGATAGGCCAACATCTATTTTCCATACCCCTTAGTGATGAGAGAAATAATTTATATAGCAAACCTACGTTTGCCGCGTCAGCTAGTCTTATATATAAAAATGAATTGCGTTTTGTTTGTGTCGCTAAAGCTCGAAAACGACTGAACGATTTTGCAAATGTTGGTCTTGAATGATTTAAAGGGAAGGTTTAAACGGCGAGGAAAAAATGCAAAAAAAAACAGCGGGCAAGACAACGTCTGCCGGTGCCGCTAGTGTTACAATAAAACACTAAGGATCAAAGTTTAATTCGACTGAAAGTTTTTCAGCAACAACCGGTACAACCATTCTCGCCAAGACATTAATTGTAACTTTTAAACTTTGGAGCTTCATATTTTTCACGTTTGCTTGTTTTCACAGAGAGTCACATATGTTGTGATAATGGTACAATGTTTTACACTATGTGTATTTTCTGAAATCATCTTGCAAGCAGCTAAGACTCCCATGTAATAATAATAAAATAGTATAGAGCAGCTTCTTCAACTGAAAAATCCAGACGAATAAAAAAATGACGCTTTGCCATCATAACATTACTCATTGACCAGTTAAAAATTTCCATAAGTAGGACAATGATATTCCATTGTCATACTTAAACCCAAGTTAAAGTATCTCTGATATTTATACTACGCACGCAAATCTAATATTTATAGAGGAACTATAATATTGGTTCTAATTCTATTTGAGTATGATTAGCCAGATTATAACAATACCCCACAAAACCCTTGCGAAAACAAGATAAACGACCGCCGATCGATCATCATCGCCATATTGTGTTACCATCGTATTTATTACATGTAGGTAAAGACGCTGAGGTACCTGTGGCGCAGTGGTTTCAGCGCTTTGGTAGTGATACCAAAAGTTAAGCAACCTAAGGCGCGGTCATGTTTTGGATGGGTGACCATTCTGACCATTTAAGTGACGTCTATTTAAAAGTATCACCGGACTTCGGCAGGCATGTTATGCTATTGGTCCCGGTTAATAATATCGATAGATTAAGTTAAGCCTAGTCAGAGGCCCTCGGGCGGCTTAAAATATCTGACAGTAAGGTTGAACACTTACCTTACAAACACCCTTCCACCAATCCGCACCGAGCCCGCGTGTTGGAGTATGGCTCGGACCATCCCATAGTTGAGGTGAGGCCTGTTGCCCAGCAGTGGGACGTATAAAGGCTGATTGAGATGAAATAAAAGCCACAAGCACATTAGGATGCCTACCCTTTTTTGTTGCAATATAGCCCTTTTTGCAAGAACATAAGTATTGTACAATTGATTAATTTGATTTGATGTCGTGTGTACAGACAACAGCACAATAGGTTAACCAATTTTGTTGCAAAACAGCCCTTATTACAAGTAAATAAGTATCTGTTTTTTACCTTGACACGCTATCGTGTGTACAATGATATAAATCGTATTGCCGATATTGGAGTTTTCGTGTAACGTTAACAAACCAATTTATATGATTCATGCGGACATTAAACGGAAATATCCTGTTAGGGAAATCACACTTGGGAGCCTGGAGGGACGATGAAATAAGAGATTGTGTTCCCATTTTGATGCTTGTATTTATAGATGTTTAAGTATAGACTTATAACTATAAAAATACCTACTACATCATAGAAAACAATATTAAAATCGATACGCTAGAGAAAACGAGAATGACTTGTAAAGTACAGGCGTTTATTCGCTACAATATTCGAGCGTTATGTTATGGCCCTACAAGTATGAAAGGAAAATCTACGATATACAAATAAATGCAAACAAACAAAGAAATGCTTAAATGCAGCGTTTGCCTGTAGTGAACGTTTACTTACTTACAAAACTTTAAAAGCTGCTAGCACTCTGAAAGCCTTGGCTGGTTGGAGTAGGAGGGGAACAAAAGTACGCACAATAGGGTGGATGACACCACCAATCGTTGACATACTCTTTATTATCCGTCAAACGGTCTGCCTCGATAGATTTTGTATGGAAATACAAAACGTGACGTCACGGTATTGTATCATAAATCGGAGTCAATTGACCGAATATTTATTGAATTTTGTGTGTTAAAAAATTGTTTTTTACAGCTTTTTGAAAATATACTGGCTGTATTAACTTTATAGGGGCTATGTCATATAGGATAGATCATGCCTATTGCCCAATCAAACGGCTCAGTGCGGAAATAGCCCTGCTTATCCAACTAATTAACTAACTCTATTCTATTATTTTCTACACGGACGCAAGTTGTTAGAATTTAAATCCCTGTGTAAAATTTGATAAAACTGTCCTTACACCTTTCAGAATAGCAGCGCATCTTGGTAAGATGTGATGTGCTTCATATATAAATAGTTTTAAGAGAACTCCGTTTTAATTATAATTTCTGTAATTTTTTTCCAAAACACTATTCCGATGGGAACAGGAATTCAGTAACAATTTATCCTCATAAGTCAGAATGAGAAACATGAACTTAATTTTGGTAAATGCCACGTTGAAATTCGTTGGAATTAATTAAATTGCTTCGGTGTAGGGTTGGCGGATTGAAGATTAGGTAATCTGAACCAGGCAGAAATGAGGATTTATTCAGTTAAATGTTGGCTAAACCATTTAAATAATCTTTTCAAAAAGGAAGTTGTGTTGCTTAATTGCGAGCCAGATAGTAAAGTAATTATCTTTAGAGTGTTTGGTAAAAAATAATAATAATACCATTGATCTAACTCCGTGGTTCGTCTGTCCACACAAATGTTTCTACAGTGTGGGGTTCGAACCCACGACCTAATATTTAAATCAGCATTCAACAATGCCAGGTTTCTTTTGAGGTATTAAATTTATTAATAGATTTTCAAAAAGTCTACAACCCTATTCTAAGATATCTCTGTTTATACAGGATATTCTGCATTCAAATTAACATATTGCTAAGGAATTTCTCGCGGTAATAACGGAAAATTTCAAGGCGGTTTTATAGCAGAGAACCTGTTGACAATCTTTTCCAGGATCCTAAATTATACAAAAACCTCCGACATAAGCCAGAAAAACAGCTGGTGAGCTAGAATGGCTGAACGGATTTTGACCAGCTATGGCTTAAAATCACGGTGATTGTCATTCGAATTAAAAAAAACGGTTCATCCCTTCGGGAGCTACGATGCCACAGACAGACTCACAAACACACAAACAGAACATGGGTTGACCCCTACTTATCCAACCCCTCTTTATCGTCGGGATAGAAAATGCGTTAAATAATTAAAATCTTTCACCGTAACTTCATAACTCAACATAATATGCTGTCCAACAGTCTGTCTTTCTGCGATGATAAAAACTTGTTCCTCCCTTTGATTAAAATAAAATATCGAAAGACCTCAAAATAAGCTTTTCGTTATATCTCAAGAAAAAGATAAAATAATGCCTACATTGGCGAGGGACGAAGCAACACTAAACAATAATAACACATCTTTTTCGGCTCATGTTCATGAACTGTTCGCCAGGTGGTTAATCTTCCTATCTTATTTTTAGCAAAAGAGAAAACACACTTCCTCTACAAGCCGCGCATTTCGACTCATGTTCAAGAACTATTCGCTAGGTGGCTAATCTTCCTATCTTATTTTAAGCAAAGGAGAAAACACACTTCCTCTACAAGCCGCCCACTCCAAGCTGCAAGTTGCCATGGTTTCAAGACGATAATGGCTTAGATAGCCCTTTGCATTCTTCGCACAAAGAGCACGGTTCCGTTTGAATGACGAACGGTTACCTCGATCCATGATTGTCCGACCATAGCTCGGAAGCCTTGGGTTTTCAAATTAATTTTCAACTTTATACCGCAGTTGATAAGTTTGTTTTCTATTTGGGCTCAATTGTTAGTAAGATAATAACTACGTTAAACATGCTAATTTCGGAATATTTGTAAGTAATAGGAAAACAATAGAGTACAGAAACTTAATATCCAAATACCCAAATATATAGACCCTGTACATACTAACCTAACCAATACCTCATAGTCAACATTACTTCTTTCAGTATGAGTTCAACTTATCTCCATTAGCGAAGGCTATACAATTTGCATTTTGCCAGACATTTTGCAAACGAATTAGATTGCGATTTTCGTCATCGAATATGCAATGTAACTTTGTCTAGTGGTCCTGGGGCATTACGATCTTGATGTCCGATCACTGGCAGCGTTCTTATTTGAAAAATTAGAATAATATTATGATTAAAAATCATGGTGTACCGACGTGGTGTCGCGAATGTCAAGGCTCTGGCTAGTAGGTACTCGGAACACCGCCAATCGAGAAAAACGGAACGCCGTGGTTTCAGTAGGTATACACCATCCATGACAAGATGAATCGGTGCCCTTTTTAGAGTACCAGGAGTTTCACGCACTACCTTGCCCCATGCAGTGGTGACGGTGTGTTAAAGTAGGTATTTTCTACCGCGACAACAAATACAAAAAAAATTGGTTCTAGTGACTTGGTCTCAAAACTTAAAGGTTTTATTTAAGTTTACCACTTTAAAAGCCACGTGGACTGAAGGTGACAGTGAAGTGATAAGCATGATAAAACCGTGCCAAATGGAACAACAAAACAGTGACCAAACGTATTCTACTCGTACAATTTAATATCAGACACGCGTTACAAACTGGTTATGAAACAAGAGATTGGATGACACTAATGTTGTCCCTTATTTTTGGTCGATACTTTTGTTTAATGTGCAAATTAAAAAGATGTTACATCAAAACGCGTGTATTATGTCAATGTGGTTTTTACGTCATCATGACACCATAACACCATGTTTCATCGCTATGAACACAAACACTGGTATCTTACATTATGCGTGAATGATTCCAAATCCATACAATGCGATGCTTCTTAAATATACAAATACCTCCTGAAGAACCGCGTCAAGCAAGCCTGAATTAATATAATAAACAATACAAAAAGGAAATGTTTGTGAGTTTATGTGTGTAGGGAGCAAATTTAAGGAACAAAACATTACACGGTTAAAGCTAGGTTTATCATTCGTAGTTTAAGGGCTAAAAACTGATTTAATGAGATGAAATACCTATCTAACCTATATCCTATGGAAATTTCAAATAGCGCGGACACAGTTGCGGGGTTGCAGGGGGATAAAGATGTTGATATAATTGCATCATTGAAACCATCGAGGGCCAACCAAGACGTTTTCGGCAAATAAATCATTTTCCAACATCTAAATCAAAACTACATCGATCAATCTCCGGAACATCACTAGCCGACAAAGTTCGTTTATGTTACCAACGTTCCTGCCCTATATCGCACGGTTTATTTCTGTGTACACGATAAAGCCATGTGCGATGCCGCATTCTGACTAATACGTCACTCGTAAAGGAATATATGCCTGAGGAAGAAAAGGGTAAAAACGACGAGATTTATAAGGTAACGTAACCTTAAAGAAGCGTGCGGTAATATTCTTTTGGATTCGTCCGTTGGTTAAGTTATGGATGAAGTTGATCTACATAACTTTATAAGGTAAATTGATGGAGAAAACTGTGTAACTATCTTCACTAAGCAGACTATCAACGCATTGGCTTCGCTTACCTATCATATTTTATGTACCACACTAGAATTTCAATCGCCTAATGCTAAAATTAATCCCATAAAATCGCAGCCACTATTTTATAAATATAGCCAAATTATTTAATCACTGTCTAGCTATTTTTCTAGATGCCAATAGGTAAGAACCCTATTATTTTTTGTCGCCTCAATAATAATAAGCCCTTTAGTATTGGTTTATAAATAACAGAAGTTATATGATTATTTATTTTGTTTTGGCAGGAACAGATTTTAATAGTATACATTTTATAGATAAGGTTCTGGTCCGCTTAGTTTCGCAGCTAATTCAGTGATAGTACACTACTCTGAACTGCAATTCTAAACCAAACATTAATTCTGACAAACTTTGAGATTGCTCATATCGTAAATCTATTTCAGAATATCGCAAAATCAGAGTTGACAGCGGCGGTCTGCCGTTAGCCATCTTTTAATATTCGCATAACGATTCTGGATGTGTTCCAAACAATCTTATAGCTGGAACGCTCAGCATTCAGCCCTTAATCTGGTCTGGACTCTAGACTGAAATTGAGAATAAGAAAGGCATAAATGCATAGTTCGTTTACTAAATCAAGAAGTGGCATTTTTTAAACTTTTTCTATTTTGTGTAATTTAAAGAAAGCCCTAAGCAAGTAAATAACTAATATGTTCTTTTTCTGGTTTCTCCTGGATTGCTACATATAAGCTCTATGGAGATGGAGAAAATCGTTTTGACAGCTAATTAAAAGAACGTCAACGATAGGCGGTGGCAACTGGCAACTACACTAATGTTTTTAGCTATTTCACCTATCTGCTTCTATGCCTTTCTTGTTCCTAATTAAGAGTAGTATAGGAACACGAGTCTTTTGTTCGAAACATTTCTGCGATTCCTTCCATTTCCATGTGGCGTTGGAATTTGTTGGAAAGCGTGTTGTTACGTAACACACCATCAATGTTGCTTCCAGTTTTTTTGGATTGGTAACGCTATTAACACATTTAACATAAAGTATACAAAACTCACATCATTGATATACCCGATTCTGTCCAAACTATTACAAAATATGATTTAACTTTATGTTATTGTTATATGTAGGTCATTTTTATGCAGCAATAAAACCTACAAGGTTAGGTTAAATATTTATAGTACGAGAGCCCACGACCAAAACCATGTCTCATAGCAATACGGCAAAAACCCTATAAAATCGTTAGATTGTATGATTCTGAACCCGACTAGGTGTGTAGTAACGGTCGAAAGTGTAGCAACTGCGTGGGAGGCCATTTCTGCTGTGTCAAAAAAAAAGACAGTCGGTATTATAGCAATACGTCTGATAGTGAAAATGTACATAGATTTTATAATTGTATTACGAAAAAGTTTGTTTTCAGACATTTTGCGCGTAGCATATAGCCTGAGCGCATTTTTGAAAATGTCAACAAATTTAGCCGACCTGTATCATAGCAATACGGATTTATTTTTTTTAATGTTTTTTTTAAATTTACAGCCTTCATAGATATTCAAGAATCTCCCTTGTCTATTATATGTACTTTGACAGATGACAGATGTCATTACTTATTTCTTTTGTAAAAGTTACTCAAGTGTGCTTTAAATAAAACCAAAAGTATCAAATCAATCAGTATTTAATTTCAACAGCCTCAGCGCTTGTTACGCTACTGCCCCTTCCCTTCCCTTCATCCCAGTTTCCTTTTGTGCGATTTATTTCAGTCCTTCAACTTCAATGTTAAGGTTTCGGGTAAATTCTTTGTTAATTATCATCTAATAAATTCAGGGTCGCAACGTATTCATTGGTTTGTAACAGAAAATTCAAGATGCCTCAATACGATTTTTGACGTGACAACGTCTTATAAATTGGTTTGCCGGGTGACACCTCAAGAAACTGCGTTACGCTGCTCCTCTCACGTTTCGCGCGAGAGAGAGAGAGAGAGAGAGATAGGCATACACACCGGTTCATGTTATACGAATGAATATTCACATTAAAATTATTTTACCACTCAGAGTCGTTGTCACGTAAAACTTTCGCGCGTATACCGACTTTACAGGCAACCAATTTTTTAAATGATATCTGAGTATCGAAAAGTTGTCTGATAGAGAAGGTGCTACACTTAATTTGTCTGATATAAATTTTTTGCACATGTGGACAACTTATTTTATCATGTCCAACAATTTTCAGACATATTGCTATGATACCGATCGGTAAAATTTGTTAACATTTTCAAAACGGTCTCAAAATTTAATGCGTTCACATTTCCGTCTGAAAATTGTTTTGTTCGCATCAAATAACCAAAATTTACTAATAAAAAAGATTTTCAGACGTATTGCTATGAGACATTTTTTTTGTCTCATTTTTAATTTTTTTAAGTGATTTTACGGGTTTGCGCTACACCACTAACGTCTGAAAAATATGTTTTCGGTATCTCAGAACTATCATTCAACTACAGTCTGCAAATCAGACATATTGCTATGATGCAGTTCGGTAAAATTCTTTGACAATTTTGAAAATTCGGTCAGATCAAACGCTACGCGGAAAATGTCTGATATTGGTATTTTCGAGTTCAGGATAATCGTATCTATCGATTTGATGCAGTTTTGGCCGTATTGCTATGAGACAAAAATTTTGGTCGTGGGCTCTCGTACTATTAAGAGTGACAAAACAAGCAACACCCTACCTAAATTCATCCTCTTTATCATTTCATATTATAAAGCAAAGCCGCGTCCCGCGTCTGTGTGTATCTGTATGATTAGATCTTTAAGATTACTCAACGGATTTTCATGCAATTTCGTTCAATATATTCAAGAGGAAGGTTCATTTTTAATAATAATAACACAGCGGGCAGGACAACGTCTGCCGGGTAAGCTAGTCTAACAATATAACGGTAACAGGGACATAACATAAGCTATAACATGAGAGGCATTTATGTGATACGTTGGAATATACGTGAAAGTGATGTAGTACAAGCTTAGGTAACTGCTAAGGTACAGTGGCCAGTTGTTGCAAAATCGCCCGTATCACAAGCGCAAAAGATACTGCAGTGTTTACCTTGAAGTGCTGGCCACTGTACAAACGAGTGCACTCTATAAAAAATATATATCCTAAATGACGTAAGAGCTGAATAATATGCAATAAAAATATTTACTGCACTCGTATTAATCATTCGGATAGTAACATATAATATTGCGGAAGGCTAAAAAAGTTTGAGTGTATGATTAAAGTAAACATTATCATTTAATTGTATTTCATTAACTTTTCTCATTGATTCTTATACATTTGTAACCACATTATTCTGCCACATCTAGCTAGTGACTTCACCAAAAATCGTGCATATAAAGAAGTGTTTTATTTACACCCCGGCGTAACAAAAAAACTACCTCAACATTTTCAGTTTCCCCATTTCAACAGTTTCCTGGCTAACACGCGTACACAAAACGACATGATAAACACGCCCGCCCCCGCCGACAGTGGGAGTTGTAATAAATTGGACAACTTTTTAAATTTGCTTTTAGAGGGAGACAGAGATAGCGCGAGTTCGACATAGGAAGTTTTGAAGGGTAGTAAAATGGGTACAGTGGAGCGTCGATTATCCGAACGTCGCTCAACCGAACGACCGCTTATCCGAACATAGTACCTACGCGCGGGTCAATGCCCCCACCTCTCACCACCGCCCGCCCGCGCGTCAGTTTTCGCACACTTGTCGCGACTTGTTCACTTCGTTATTGTACGTCCTAGTAACTACTAGTCGATAAATAATGAAGATGAAAACATAGTTAGTGCTTCTGAAGCGTTTACTTGCTTAGATATTGCCTTGCGCTGTTTTGAAACACAGGCCGAGAGCAACCAGTATCAAATATCTGTTCTCAAAAAAGTACGTGATCTAGCCTCTCGTAAGCCGGTAGGCTTGCTTCGGCAGACGAAGATTCAAGATTTTTTTAAGCGTTAATTTTAATTAGTAAACACTAGTTTGACTACAAGATTGTCTGCACTTTTTTTTGTTTATTTCCTATTTGTCATTAAAGATATTCATAAATGTAAATAATATGGTTTTCATTTACCTGTACGTAATATTGTATGACTGAATCAATATATATGTACATTAGTTCGATTATCCGAAAATACCGGTTTTCCGAACATCCACGTCCCCCAATTAGTTCGGATAATCGACGCTCTACTGTACTTTTGGGTATGAACATTACAGTTGAGTAGAGGATGGGTACATGCATTCTAGCAAACCATATATTTCGTAATTATTCCAATACAATTTTGTTTCACATCATTTTGTTTCTTACTTTCCTCAACATTATTAAATTCTTTAAATAATGTTTAGTCAATATATCTTTAACATTCTACAAAGCTGGTTTTTTTTTGTCAAGAACGACATACAGGGTGGAGACAAATTAAAAATACATGTTGAATGATGAATCTTGTCTTTATGCAAATAATCAATCAATTTTACCCAACCCTATGTGTACTAAGTTTCAAAGTGGCGTCTCGGAAGTCTCTTGATTTTTTTTGTTACCTACTGTTTAAAAAAATCACACAAGAGCACGCACTTATTTGAACTTGTAAGGTCGATGGTTTCACAAATTGTCATATTGTAGTCTCCACCCTGTTTTATCAGACCGTCACCTTAGCTTAAGGTACTAAAAAAACAACGCAACTCCTACATTTTATAGTATTCATCTTGTGGTTTAAAAAGTAGTAATTTACATCTCGAATAAAGCACACATTTCACAATGGATAACCTCAAGATACCCCACAAAAGAGCGTATTATATCAATCAAATTCAAAAAGTTACGCGCTAGGAGAATAGCTACAAAATTCTTGTCATAAATAACTATTTACCTAGCGTAAAATATTCCACTTGTGTAGGGTGGGCAAATAAACGATGGACTTTGGGATATTTCACAACAATAAACTGTAAAACGGCAGCACGTCGGCATTTCATTAATTGTTTATATAATAAAGCTTTATTGCACAATAATTTTGAACATGTTCGTTTGTGCTGATCTAAGTGTAATATGTATTTATTTTAGTTTATTTGTAATACCACTTTTGATTCCGATTTTTGATTCCGATTTCTGTAACACGAGTGCTACTAACAACGGAGTCAGATCTATGAATGTGATATTGTTGTTGAATAAAAGTTGCTCCTGCGATATTTACCGTATGTAATTTAAGTTTAAAAAAAAAGTGGTGTTTGTTTTCATCTCTATTTCCTCAACCTGTTTATTTGTCAACACGCTATGTATGTACATACGGGTCCACACCAAGCTCTCAATTTTCGTTGTAATATCACCCTTATTACGTAAGCAAAGGTTCCGCAGTGATAAACCTGACGTGTATTGCTGTCTATACTATTTCTACAACTACAGTTTAAACTTTTGCTAAAGAATTGTCGCCCTACACATTGTGGTGGCTGTTAAACCTACCATTCGAACCCTCTTGACGGTATTAAGGTTAGGGATGTTCCAAATCATCCCAATTTCTCTACCATCGTTTGGGTTGTTTTTCTATTGAAAAAACATTGCATTATTGACTGGGACTCAATGAAGTAAGCGAATACGCAGTTAAAAAGTATAATTAGCCAATTGCGTAAATCTCGGTTAAAGAAACGAACTAGGTTTTTTCAAATAATTTGCTTACTTTAGTATAAAAGGTCGCAGAAATAAAAAATACATTAGAAGATGAATTTCAATAACGTGTACTGCTAATCCCAGTATACTACGCTTTCTTAAAAAGTAATGTTTAATCATACGTAGTAGATTAGTTTATGTAGCAATTTTTTAAGTAAAAATCCTAGGTATGTACAAGTCAAAATGGAAATAGAACTCTAGTTCACTTCTTTTCTATATGATCTCCTTTTTTGTATTGCATCCAAGTAACGTGTTTTTTTTTATTCCTCTCCCACTGCCAGAAAATGACAACATTAAAAGAGTAATCTCTGTTAAAAAAGGAATGTTAACGAACCCATTAATTAAGAAAAAGAAAGTCCACGGAAACTATACAGCACGTTGTCAAAACGGTGGAAATTCTGGCCGGTAGCCAGTACGCTTGTGTGAACGTAGCCTAAGACTGAGAACTGCAGGTTTGGTGTCAGTAAACTCTAGCCCTTAGGTTAATTTATTTAGAAACAAAAACTCTATAGCATAGATCTACACTAATATTATGAGTTGTTTTAAACAACTAAGCTTACATACATACATACCGACAGGGCCAGACGCAGAAATCAACTTTACTTGATACATTCTACTCGTATGTAGTGAACTTCACCAGTAGTTATATAACTACATAGTATACAGCAAAGTCTATTCTCGCGCCTGTTCCTATGTCTGTATGCTTTGATCTTTAAAAGTACTCAACGGATTTTGATGCTTTTTTTTTAAAGATAGTGATTCAAGATGAAGGTTTATATCAATAAAATTATGGAAAAAAAATTAAAGACAGGACATGACAGCGTTTGCCGGGTCCACTAGTTACAAATACAAACGTTTTTGAGCATGCAAACTCAGGCAGGTTAGAAACAGAACATCATCAAAAAACTATTCACCGGAAATACTGAAACAGAGTCGAAAGGTGACTCTATCAAAAATATGATTCGTGATTTTAAACTATAGCTATTATAAGAACTGAAAATAAAATATTCCGTAACTAAGCAATTTTTCAAATGCTGTGTTAAGTTATCTTATCACCTAATTCTTAATTACGCAAAACTTAATAACAAAATGATTAATGAAAACTAAGCGCTAAACATCACTGACACTATGACAATAAAGTATTGAATCCGCGTAGTTAAAGGTTTCACAAGAAACACCTTAGTTTGCCTCAGCAATACGTAATTCTTATTGTCTGTTATGTATTGTATTACGACTATCATTATAAGGACTACAGATTTTTGATAAAGATTGTTTTATGCCTATCGTTGATGGAACTCTGAGAGATATTAATTTAGTTTAGCGTAGTATCCAGGCTGTATTTTAGTATTCGACATGGTACTTTTTTGAGAAAAGCAGTGTTTTAGAAACATTTCGCAATTAGAATAGAAACATTTCATGCAATTTTAACTTTTTACATGAGTTACGCGTGCTAAGCCTTTTTATGTTCGGCGCTTTAGAAAAATCAAGAGAGCAGGAAATACAAGCAATTTGTTTTATAAGAATAGCTCGGCATTCGCAGTCCTACTAGGCGTCTGACATGGCGTGATGGCTAATGCATTAGTCATGTCTAGAAGTGATAAATGTTCTGTATATTTGTGTCATACTACCATTCGATTCTTATTTAAAAAAGTTGATTAATTCATACAGGAACCATTGTTTTATGAATATTTCTGAGAAAGAAACACGTGCGATAGTTCAAATTATGTTTAAGATGACATCCTCTCGAAGGTCAGCACGATAAGGTTATCATGTTAACAGTTTATAATCAATTTAATTATGACCTACGCTTTTATAGTCTTATCAAGAATAACCGTTATATTGGTATTCAACATAGAGATCAGCATGTTATTGTCTATAATTGTGTAGCAGCCTATCACAAAACTGGCCTATAGACAGGTAGAACAAGCGTTATGGTGATGAGACGTAATGGCTTCGCGCGAATTACGGGTTCATGTGTCAATAACCGTAGGTAGTTATAGCTATGTTACTTGAATATTTATTTGCAGTTGACCTCTCTACATTGTATGATCTTTGCCCACCGCCACGCCACATCTCACGTGACGGTTGACTCACTGGCTTCATTCACCGATAACTCCGTCAGCTGTCTTCGCCGTCTGCTTTAGCTATATGTAAGTGTGCATATAGTGGAACAATTTAACGCAATTTAGCTTGCGGAGCGCCACTGAATACCTACGTACTCGAATTTCGGGGTTGCAAATGAACGTAATTTAAAAAAAAAAAAAATTTCGGTTAATCTGCAGCAAAACAGTGACACGAAATTGAAGGATAATATGGGCTTAAGTGGTGTAAATTAATAATAATAATAAATATTTCACAAGAATCACACCAATTCTCTAGTCCCAAATTAAGCTACGAGGCTTGTGTTATGGGTACTAGACAACGGATAAACATACTTAAATACTTTTTTTTGTAAATAAATACATATTATACATAGAAAACACCCAGACTAGTACAAACACACATGTTCATGCACACTTATGCTTGTACTGTGCGGGGATCGAACCCGCGACCCTTGGTTTTAGAAGTCCGACATGTGGACCACTGCACCAAGCGGTCGTCGAATAAATAAAACTTGCGACGTAAATAAAACTTGCAGAGATCCCTCTCCAATTATATTTTTGTAATTTACTCTGTATATTCAACTATGTAAAAGCATAGTTGTTATGAAACTAGATATTTGGAAGCCAGTTATTTATACTAATTTATGAATTAAATAAGACACACGAGAGAACGTAACATTTCGACAAATCACGACAAAACACATTCGATGCTATATTACAAATTTACATTCCTTTTTCCAGCCTTTTCATCTCATACACTCTCTGTGTATCTCTGTGACTCAGTTTAGGGCAATATCATTAAGCCTAAGCTAGGCTTAGTATCTCAAATAATCGTAACTGTTAGTCCTCCGACGCTATTGCTACGCTACAAAGAGCCTTCCCTATTTGCTGGTTTTATCTTAATTAACTTTGACATTGACTACCCTTTGAAATAGGAACACGATTTCATACAACTTGTCAGAAAATATAAGATTAATTAATTAATGGAAAAAATATATACAGACGATAGGTCAAAACATTGGGCATTCTTATCAGATGTCATAATAGGGTCGAATTTGCCACACTTAATGTACTAACTAATTGTAATAACAATTTTATGTTTTTTTTAAATATTTCTATTCTTATAAAAAAAGTATAATCTGCAACGATTATATATTTTGCCTTGATGAGCTGGTTCACTTCTGCTACCTTTAATGCTGTTGTTAAAAAAAGTTAAAGACCTGAATTGAATCTTCCAAACCGAATAATTGACTGTGCTCAAAATACGATGCAACAGACTAAAACTCAAAGTTAACCAATAATAGCTATCTAGCAAATTTTGAACGTCATTGTTATACGTATCAGTGTAATTAATCACGACAGCCATCATTATTATATTAGGCAATAAACTACCGGGCCTAGAGTCAAAGACAGCGGTTCTCAAAATAAAGCATAAATTCTTAGGTAACAGCTTTATCTTTCTCCTTTCTCTTCGTCTTTTTGGAATCGAAAAAAATAGCACACACTAGGCACAACGGGACCTAAAGCTTATTAGCATTGCCAATATTAAAATAATGTTTTCTTATCAACCAATCCATGTTCTACTCATACTTGTTATTATACAATATCAATCATACTTGGTATTACGCATGTCACCAATGCGCTATCGATTTCAATAGCAAAGTTTTTTTTAAGTGGGGCGATATGTAATAAAGTTTGGCAACCGCTGACCTCGTCTAGACCATCTATGAATACATCAGCCTGCCACGTGGGTGTGATGATGAACTTCGCGTTATGGCGTCACTAACGACTACTTTTTATTGTAATTAGTTTCATTACCTCAACATTTCTGGTGTTATCAAATATCATTAGGAAGTTTAGAATCCGTGGTATTTATAACTTAAATAGAATACACTACTTCTAAATATCATTAGACAAACATTTTGAGATTAAATGCAATTTCCAATAATATTATTTGTTATACCAGTAATATCAAGAACTGTTCACATAAGCTTTCTTTTACAGTAAAGAAACGCACACAAAACACTTGAACAAAGCGATTTCTTTATTGAAAACTGCATAATCTTTTAGTATACTCGTACAATAAATAACTGTTATATAGAGTGAGGTAGTGATGAAAAATGATGCAATATTTAGTCCTTTATCAAACTCAGTAGCATAGTTGAGTAGGTACTACCGACAAAAATTAAGGAAGGAACTAGGGTGCATAATCGAGACTATTATATTTCCTTTGAGCAGCACATCTATAGTACAATATTTCATAATTAAACCTGTTAAAGGGCCGCTAAAGTTAATGCAAAAAAAACAGATGACAGGGCGAATTTAAAATAATACAGGGGGTAGATGTAAAATTAGATTTCGGTGTAACCGAAGGGTGGCGGGAGCGTGAGGGCAATTATGTGAAGAGCGAGAGAGGTGTAAAATAACAGAAAGGTAATAGTATTGCTACCTGCTCCGTAAGGGAGAACAGTATCTACTGAAATAGTGTGGACAAAACTGGGTACCTATCTGCGAAAGTTCAGATAAATAACCCTTACCTTAAAACGTTAAATATTACAAAACAATAAATATTTTTTGATAATTTCGGAGTTTGAATATAATTTATAACCACCAATTAAAGGGTGTTATAAGTTTCATCCCTATTCTGTTAGTGTGTGTCTGCCTGTGACAAAGTAGCTCCCAAACGTCAGTTGGACTTAGAGTAGTGTCTTCAACCGACTGATATCATTGATTGAAGCAACTACCTATTTTTCGAGTTTTAAAAATCGATCTTACCAACTGATTTGTCAAATTTTGATTTTTGGAACTAACCACCAATTTAGTAAACAATTAACTACGTATGTTAATTTTACATAGACTATTTTAAGCAAACACAATACAAACATTCGTCAACCTTCTCGCGTTTGCTGTGAATACACAATGTTTGGAGTTAAACAGTCAAATTATCATCTATTCACACATATTCTATCTATTCAAAGGTATCATTTAAAACTCGCAGTTGGCGATACCAAAATGCTTAGCAAACCAAAGAAGTATATTTTTGGTTAAAATACCTTTTTGGTAAAAATTGCTATTTTTTTTCTTAAATCATCTTCTCGCCTCCGTGGGGCGCGTCGAGCGAGGCACAGCTCACATCGCCGCTTCCATCGCGCCATGCAAATTTGATACATACACTACTAAGCGAGCGCCACTAGAGCTGAGCGGTTACGAGATGTGTAAATAATATTAAACGAAATTCTATTGGTTGTTTAAAAAGCGTCTCCCTCTCCGCTCGTCTTGACCTAAGGCCCAGACTCCATCAAAGCGGAGAAGAGAGAAGACGTGTTTTGAATAACCAATCAGATTTCGTCTTTTTTCCGCTCTTCTCCGCTTAAACCATTTCCACTGAAGCTAGCCGGAGAGATGTGGTAATAACGAAATCGTTAATTCAAATCGAATCGAATTCTTTTAACTAGTCACCTACATATATGTCCAATTGTTTGTTTGTCTCATTGAATGTTCGTTTTGTAAGCAATAAAGATTTATTATTATTATTATTTTTTACATTTGTATCTCAGCGATAAGCTGGGAGTTTTTAGCATTACACGGGCCTAAGCCAAGCGTAATTCTAAAAAAATTCAGAATGAGAATGTGTGGTGTTGTGTGTGAAGATGCACAATGTGGGGATGTTGTTGCTATTACGAGTATATTATGTATGTTGTCGGGTTACTGTTAATTGGGTAGGATTATGTGGAATTGGCTGATCTTCTTCCAACTGTAAAAACTTCCTGACAAGTCTGCAGGTATTTAAAATAACTGCTTTCATTAATTCTATGTATGTAAACTTCTGAATGCCGAGTGTGTGTATGGATTCGTGCAACTGATTTGGTATTACGCCTGTGGCAGACAAAACTATTGGAACGACGGTGACTTTATTGAGATTCCACATTCGTTTGACTTCATCCTTGAGGTCTGTATATTTGGATAGTTTTTCTGCTATCGTAGATTGAAGGTTGTGGGTGTTAGGAACTGCTATGTCAATAAGTAGTGCTGTTTTATTTGGTTTATCAATAACTGTTATATCCGGTCTATTGAAATGGATGGTTTTATCAGTGAGTATTGCTCTATCGTAGTACAGTTTGTGTGTTTGATTTTCAAGTACGGTAGCTGGAACATATTTGTAATAGGGCACGGGGGTTTGATCCAATAGTTTGTATTTCACCGCTAGTTTTTGGTGGATGATATTAGCAACCTGATCATGACGATGTTTATAATCGGTTTGGGCTATGGCTTTGCATGCACTGGTAATATGTTGTATTGTCTCTGAAGCACTGTGACATTTCCTACATGAGTCAGTTGAAAGATTTTGAGCTCTAATAATGTGTTTCTGGTAGTTTCTTGTTTCGATTATTCAATTCTACGTCTGTGCCAAAGAAAAAAAACCTTTAGACTGAAAAATCGATTTACTCCGATTGAGAACATCGCGTGGGATGTGTTTAAAGGAAAAATTATTCTATTCAACTTTGTTTTATCGACAATCGTTGTGGTCGAGAATCAATAAATTTGAAAACGATTTTGATTAAATAACTTAGTAGGACTTCTTGACTAAGAAATGTATTGTATTAAGAGTTAACTTGTCTAAAAATTAGAGTCTAAAAATGAGATGAAGAAAATACACAATTTATTGATCTAGCTAGATGGAATCGTGTCACTTAGTGATTTAAAAGTTTAAAAGTATTTTGTCTTGTAAACATTTATAACAAGTTGAGGGCACGAGTCACAACCAATCCATATCGGAGCTGAGCTGCCATATTCGAAATTTCTGCTGCATTTTTAAAGTGCATACGCGTGACGAAAATAAACTGCACATCCGACGAGCGTGTGTTTGGCAACATTGCCAGGGTAACCGTAAAATATTTGGATATAGAAGGGTTACCACCACACTCAAACAAAAATTAAACTTTTAAATTAAGGTGTAAACCACATACAACCTCTGGCTTTAGAAGAGGAGATACTCTAATAAGCCTTTGTGTGCGTAAACTCAAGTCAAAAGACCGCTAGTTGAGGCTTGTGACATAATTCCAGGCTATGTTTATTTTTAATAAAAAGTCAGCTGAGCTTATTTAGTTACTGAACGCGCTGGTGACTCTAGAAACTACGCCAAGCTTGCTAGGATTCCAAGGTTTTATATTAGAGTAGAAATAAACAAACAACTTACAAACGGGTATGTGCATTGCAAATAATAGTCAGATAGTCTTACCCCCTACTTTCTAAGGCTTAGACTCTAAACCTCTTCTCATTAGTTTCCCTCGTTTGGTCCTGGTAGCGTAAACATTAACTGTGCCGTATCAAGAATATTGCATGATTAATCCATAGTCAAGGCGTAATAGTTCGCCTAATTTAACTGCCGCTTCAGATCACAATGACTTTATTCTGCCAAAACGTGCGTATTTCTAGTGTTAGTAGAAGCTGATGATAACAGATCCGTCTTATCATCACAACCTTTTTATTCTTAAATAAAGTATTACCCGCCTCGAGAAAGTATTCTTCAACTACGTATGATGAAACCATTTGGTTTCATATGCTTAACAAGAGTCCAAGAAATACGTAACGAAGCCTCACCACATTTTTCCTGATCGGTCATTGAGGGATTTGTGATGTGGGTTGAAGATGAGTAACTTGAAAAAAATTGCAAGCATGCCTCACATGAGCCAAACCGGAAATTGAACCCATGGAAAAACATGACTGACTTGTTCAAAACAGGATTCAAGATAGATGAGATTCTCGATCTTGTTATTATCAATGCATATTGAAAATATTGGAAAACTACTTTTGTCAAAGTTATTCACATTTCATTAGAAACCTAACACACAAACTAAGATAAATAAATATATACGATAAGTAATTAAAAAAAAACACCGTAGCTCTCTTACGATATCATTCCGAGTTACTAGGAAAACCAATCGTTGGTAACAGAAACAATACGGAAAATACATTGTATTTCCTACCACGAGGAAACTCGAACATCCTACGCATTTTATTTCAACGTTGTCTTTTTTATAAAGTCAAACAACAATGTATGTAGCGCGTTATTAAGGACATATCGGGATTTCTATTTCCAGGTCGTAAGCTTTTTTCTACAGCTCTAAGGGTTCCGTGGCTGGTATCTTAAACGAGTATTATAGCCTTTTTCTTTTGCCAGCTATTAGCGGGTTTTATCTCCGAAACTGTGGTGGTACGGAGTCATTTTGTTTGTACGTTTGGTGTACTCCAATTTGTTTACAAATTGATAAGGTATAATATTACGAAACTATTTAGGTGAATAAACTTCGCAAACGGCCGCTTTATAAAAGTGCTGAAGTTAATATTTTTGGTTGAATCGAAGTCTTCCCAGAAATCGCCTGGTGGTGAAGAAAAAAATATTTTTCTTTTTTTTACTGATTTAATTATTATTTATGTTTTGTGTAACGATTTCGTGTAAGCCTTAGCCTAAGCTCTAAAGAACCCTAATTCGAACGTGGCGTGGAGCTAAGCACACCCAACCGGATTTTATTACACTCTAACCTTCGACTGGGTTGATGGCAAATTGACTTAGAACATCGAGAGGTTTTTATGCCCGAGAAATTTTGTAACTTGCGCTATGCGGCTTTTAAGCTTGGAAAAGGTCAAACTGTTGAGTAAACGTTACTTCACTTTGAAGTCGATAACCAATGTGACATTAGACTTCAAAGGTATTTTAATTAATGTTATCGTAAAACTGTAAAGGACACACCAAGTACTTTATTTTTTTACCACGATCAATCTAGTCAGCAAATAGCTCCACGATCGATGGATACTTTAATGAGAATGACATTGTTGAAAAACAGGTTTGTGCGCGGAATAGTACAAGACAAGTTTCGATTCTTCGAAGAGTCAAAAAAAAAAGTAGGATTCCAACACAAACACGTGGTTATGGTGATTCTGCATCAACAAGAAAATTGTTGATGGATGATGCGTTGAATATCTTTTCGAATGTAATTTTTCCTCGACAGCAGAGCTTACTTTACACAAGAAAGAAATCAAACGTGACATTCATAGAATTCTGTCTCTGGTTTGATTCTAAAGAATTGATTATGTAATTAAATACAATTAACAATATCGCATTGCACACGGAAAACTAGTATATCTTTCTGATTCGCATAAATTCTCTCTAAGAACTTTCTGTTCTTCAGACAAAGTTACATACATACCAACTGTGATTCCAACTTACCGTATGTTGCACTGTGACTTTGTGCAGGACTCAGATAGCAGAAAAATAAAGTACCAGGCGCGCACAAGTCCTAAAAACCTATTTACACTTTTCTAGCTACGCGAATGGTGGTACGGCCGTTTCTCAAAGATAATACAAGGGGAATTTTCCCTTAAATGGCTCCCTCAGGGACCTTTTATACCGCTTACGTCATCTTTTATCGTTATTACGGTACATTTGAAATGGTCCCTGGATACACTTTGCGTTTATGATCCTAGCGGACAGGTCAGTGGGTTTTAGAGAAATGTGAAGTGTGCAAGATTGAGCTAATTTAGGCAACGTACTACTCTTTCTCCGTAATATATTTGATGGCTTTGTGTCATTAATGAAAAGTACGGACGTATATCAAAGAGGCCAAACGAAAGCGTTGTTCTTAAAGAATCTTTAGATTTTAGTGTTTAGTAGAAAACTCGAGCACAGAGACGGGAAAATCCAGTCCTTACTTGAACTTGTTATAGTTATTCAGAAACCAATAGCCAACAATATGTTTTGGACAAGTGGTTGGCAAAACCTACCTGTATTAATTTTGCAAACCACATACACAATGTCCCCTTTGACCAAAGCGAGACTTCAGTCTCTTGTCAACGCGAAATAAAAACGTAGTTCAACCATCTCTGCATGTAAATCGTGCGTGTCTACTGCCAAGGAAATGCCGAGATAGGAATGAGAAGTACGAAGATCTACGCGAGTCCACGCGATAACCAAATACAGTACTGACTTTGGTAACTTACAATGTTAATGTAGTAAATTCAGCGGCTTGTAAGCTGCGGTCGTATCACCGGCCAAGCTTGAGTCGGAACCGCACTTAAAGGGTTCCGTATCGTGGTGCAAAATCAGCGTCGCCAATTTTTTTTATATTTTGTATCTCGAAACTTTTTGACTGAAGAAAGCGAAATTTTCTCGTCAAAAGCGGAACATACTAAAAAAAGTTAAAAACGCGGTCAGGAAAGCAATTTGATTTTGGAATACTTAATATGAAAAACATTAGTTTATCACCGAAAGCAAGATATCTTTATTTGTTAAAAAAAACAACGCTGTGCAAAACGATATATCGTCACTATATCAACTTTTAACAATTAGTGATAAACGGCTCAAGCCTAATTTTTTTACAGTTTGTTTCTATATTTGTTAATTTGCGTTTGCAGAACACCTTTCTCTTGGCTATAAAGATTAAAACGCAGGTAGACAGAACCAACAAAAAATGCTTAGTAATAGGGTTTCATTGGGTAAGGAACTCTAGAAAGCCGACGGTGTATAATTCTTTACTAGAATGATGTGCGCGTAATGTTTATAAAACAGTTGTCGGATTTTTTTAGTTTCCTAAGGCGCCACGGACATTTACAGTATTGATGTGAAGACATCAAGATTAAATGGTATTTGCGAGTTTTAAAAACGTATCATTTCGTGAGATATATTTCTATTACGAGTTTTATATTCTCTAAAGGAAAGAAACTCACCTGGAAATGACTTTTTTTCTTCCTAGTTTGTTTTTCTTGATTTTGGTTTCGGGACTCTAGCCATTGCGTTCATAACTAGAAAATAATGGCCTTTGAACAAAGACCGCTTCGAATATGTCTATCACCGAATTCATTTAGCTAACTTTACTAAAACCAGGGTTATTCCTGTAAGGTTTTAACCCTGCTAATAACGGAGGCGAACGCGGGACTATCCATCAAAGGATTCGCCGTGTCATTAATCAGGGCGACATTAGTCGTACAATGTGTGATTATGCAATAAATTCCCTGTCATATTAATGCTAAAAGAATAATGTATGTTTAAGGCAGAGATTAGCAATTGCAATATTGGGCAAAGTAATTAAATTGAAAACCAACAAACACATCTATAGGGTAGATGACACCACCAATTGTTAGTACAAATTACAAATGTAAGTATTAAGAGTTAGGTACAGGTATAGCTTTCTTTCAGGTCATTTACCTTCAATAGCTCAATAATGATATCTCAGTAGGTATTGTATGTTTATGTAATAATTCTCTATGTCTAATTATTTTATTATTAATCATTTCCTTTGTCAATTGTTGCTGTGCAGTATTGGATAACAGTAACAGGCTTGAAGCATGGTTAATGTAGTGTCCCCCTTGAATAGAGCACGCCTTGCCGTGGCGAGGGGGCTCAGTAGCCTGTCGCAATCCAGCGACAGGTGAAGCCAAGATGCTCTGTGGAGAGTGCCTCTGCGTCTGTTCCCGTATCGGGCGGCAGAGGCACTAGTGAGTCGCGTCTGTCTCGCATCGAGCGGCGGCTCACCGAAGTGGTTGTGGCTCCCAGCACCCCTCTGGCTTATCAGAGGAGGCAGGGGATGTCCTTGGGACTCTGGTCCTCGTGGCGAAACGAGGGTCTTGGCTTAACCGCCCGGACCCTCCTGAGAGACGGCGCCAGTGTGCCGTCTGGAGTGGGATGAGATCTCCTCACCCCACTCCGTGGAGATCCGCCCTCCTGCTTAGAGGGCGGACGTTGCTGCTGGCAAGGGTCGCGGGACTGTTGAGACACCGCGGCCCCTGCTGTCACAGCCACACGCAGCGGGCTTCGTCAGGTTTTAGTGGGTTTACCGAAGACGGGGGAGTCCCACACACGCCCCTCCGGTCCCCGACGGAGGGGTACGGTGCGTAATTGACATTTCCTGACGTTAAAAAAAAAAAAAAAAAAAAAAAAAAAAAAAATGTTAATGTAGTGTCATAATACTATGCTAAGTGCACTAAGTGTATCCTTAGTTGGATTGTATCAACACTGAAATGGTGTTAAAATCATGTACCATAATATATGAAGGTCATTCAGTAAATTTGATAACCGAGGGGCTGGTTCTCCAATCCTTTGTTGATAGTTTCAAATATAGCCATCCCTGTCCCTCTTGAAAACTCAACTGTGCGAGCAAACCTGATAATACACACAAAACATTACGGACTATGGCCACAGAATACAGAACACTGTTACAATATCATTTATTTATCTATTATTACAAGGACTAATAGCAGTCAAAGGAGCTGAAAATGTGACTCAAGTGTTTGTAGACTTAATTAGTCACAAAATAGTGAGATTATGGTTTGGTTTGGACTATCTAAGACCTTAATTAAGGTATTAATCATCACTTAATTACAGTCAAACTTTGACTGATAAAAACTGTAAATGTTAATGTGTATGTTATGTGTGTGTGTTGAGGACCAACTTAAAGTCACTCAAAAAAAGGTGATATGTATATCGATAAAGGCAAAAGGCGATAGTTTTTTGACATTCAGAAGGCTTATGAGTATGGCAAAAGTATCATTTATACAAGTAAAAGATGCTTAAGTCAACAACCAATTATTTGGTGTCAAAAGTGAGGAGTACTACTCATCCATCTGGCGAATAGAAGCAGGAATGATTTAGGACTCAGTGCTTAGTCCGGTCCTCTACACAATCTTCACTGATGAGAACTTGTCCATCTTAGAAGGAATAGTGACAGCGACCTATACAGGTGACACTTTGGTACTTTCATGCAACAAAAACCCAATATCAGCATCCACATAACTGCAAGTGTGCCTAGATGGTATAGGATCAATGCTGAATAGGTAGAGAATTCAAGCTAGCTCAGCAAGTCTGTCCATGTCACATTCACCCTAAAGAAAGGTGACTGTACAGCAGTATCACTCAATGGAGCAACCTGGCCACAAAACACCACAGCCAAATACTTCAGCATACTTGCACTCTGATAGGAGACTTACATGGCGTTTGCTTGTTCCCTTTTTGCATCAATGTGTGATGCAAAAAAGGAACAAGTAAACAAGAAGCTAAAGGACCTGTACTGGCTTGTAGGCAGACAGTCTTCTCTCAGTTTAGAAAAAAAAAAACATTGTTAACAAGTGCATTATAAAACCTGTATGGTCATACTGTATTCAACTGTGGGGAACAGCAAGTCACTCCATTGAGGAAATTCTCCAACACTATCAGAATGTAGTACTAAAAATTGCCTTATGGTTTACACGAACACAGAAGCACACAAATAGCTGGCAATCCTACCAAATAAGGAAGAAATAAGAAGGTCTTCTGTGGCCTATAAACAAAGACTCAAACGACACGGTAATAATCTTGCTATGGAACATGCCAAGTCTACATTGACAATGTACAGATTGATAGGCTGAATGTAAATAACAGCTCACTGCGTAGATCTGTACATTGACAATGTTTTAACACAATTGATAATTTAACAAGTATCTAATTAATATTGATAATTGCCCCTATTTTTTTATTTATTGTTTGAAATTCAAGTTTTCAGTAAAAAAACTGTAAAACGATGTGATATGCCTCATAGGACCATTAAACATATCCCAAATCAGGAAGATTTTTTTGAGTAAAAAAGTAGTTATCCGAACTTCAGAAACAGGAATCAAAGTAAATCTTATACTGAATAATCTAAAGAAATCTAGCTTTAATATTGTTTTCCTTTGATCAAAATATAATAAAAAGAAATGATGATAAATTAAACAAATCGACACTACGCGTGCCGGTACGTATTGTTTGTAAACAAATAATAACACATGATCGAAATACCGGCTAAGAGCTATTTTCGCCATATAAAATCCTTGGATATCGGACTTCCAAATACTGAAAAAATCAGCACTCTAAGCCGCATATTATCCAAGAAAATCAATTTCGAAAGAGCACGAGCATCCAAATGCTACCACAAAATACCATGTGGTACGTACGCGCCAAATTTTGACATGAACTTATTTTAGCAATAATTTAGGGGCGCGTGAATTTTACAGGCGTAAAAAATATATTTACATACAGTTCCGTAAATTCCTAGTCCTTACAGAGCATAGAAGAGAAGAAATTTGCAAAAATATACAAAATTCACACAATTCATGACGCCTCTAGCGGTAAGTATACGAAACCAAAACATAATGGCCGACCACACAGTAGTTTTGATGACTGCTCACTAAATGCGCAAAATACTTACACTTTCCTCCTCTTTTTCCATTCCAGAGGGCATCTGAGGTACTGCACGATTAATCGCCGAGTAGTCCGGGAGGTCCGGAAGCTCCTCGGCGAGATATATGGGCATTGGTTTCGACGCATCCAGGGCCCTCGCCCTAAACGAGAGCTTCGACATTTTGTTGACAGAACAAAACACGCTAGCGTCGACACTAAAATGCACTAATAAAACACTTTATAGCTCCTCCAGGAGGTCCCAAAGGACCTTAAACTGCACTTTGCACACTCTAGTTCGTTCCCATGGTTAATTTTTGCACGCACTCAGTCACAATTAATGAAAAACAATAACGAAACTTTACATATTGGGCGTACTTTACAGAAAGCCATCATGGCGGCTTTCCGTTTGGCGGACGACCATGACCAACTTCCACCTAGCACGACGTGCGCGGGAAGGAAACACGCGGGGACGATTCCGCCATTTTTGATACTATCATCTGACATTAGACGTTTCACTTATTTTGTGACACATTTTTTCACTAAATAAAATAATTGAATATTTTTGCGCATCTTATTTCATACTATTACGCAATAAATAAAGTTTGCTGAAATTAAAAGTACTGAACTGGCTTACAAATTTTGGTAGACTACCATAGACAATAAGATGACAGTGCTGTTCCGTTTCACGGGACTTCAGTTTTATAATAATGTACTTTTATTTTCGAGTTGACTAAATTCTATAATCACATATTTTACGCGGATTTTAAAAATCTCATTTATATCCTAATCCGAAATTGAAATTTAGATTTGGATAAAGTAAACATTAGAACAGTTTTCTTTAGCCCCGATCTACACGTTGGCTGAACTATTGGCCCCAACGTGTGAATGGGGATTTCAGGCGATTCCAACGCTCGGGCCACGTTGCAACGTTGGCCCAACCACTGGTTGTTTGCACTCCCGTGTCGGTATCTTCAATAGAATTCCGCGTTGGCCGTTCGCGAACCGTCCGCACGTTGGCGATCTGCGCAGTCTTTTTGGTCTTTTCTCTGCGTTTGAGTGCTTACGTTAAAAAAACTTTATTATGTGACTTCATTTTTAGCATTACTAACAATGAGAATTTATTTACAGTGTAAAATTAAAACACCACACTCCTAAAGACAAATCGACTGACACAGACGGGACTTTAATTTCATATTGTTAAGAAATTTCATTGTTAATGCTAAAAAATAAAGTGACTTAATTAATTTGCTGATTCATCGAAACAGCTGAAAAGGTGTTTTTTTTTCGGATGTTGTAGGTTTCTAACCGCAACAGTGATGAATCATGGCTGGCAGCAGCCTAAAGAGCACTTAAATAAATTTTGACAGATGAGTAAGTGTAACGGTAGCTCTATTGGGCGAGCAATCGCCCGGCATGCGAGAGGTGCGGGTTCGAGTCCGACAGATGGCCGAAAAATAAATCACCCATAAAGTGGACTAAAAAAAATTGTCGACCTCAACGTTGATTGGTGCTTAGTTTGTGTTTTATTTTAATAGCCAACAGTTTTTGGGCCAACAGTTCACCCGACGTGAGGAAGCGGCCTTAAATTTTTTCATACAGCAGAAACATTGAATAGTGTTGCATGTAATATAATCAAATTAAGTCGACTTTGTTCGATTTCAATTGGATCTTAATCACAATCTACCTTATAAAAATATCGTTATTTTATTTGTGTTTAGTACAACAAAAAAAAACGGGTAATCCCCGAAAAAAAAGGAAAATCTATAAGAAGTTTTATTAGCAGCGTTTTACCCTGAAATAAAACGCATATTAAAATACCTCACTGGAAGCTTTATATTGAGATAGTACTTCTGTTTCCGTCGGTTTCCTACTAATTTTTAGTACTTCAATGACTTTGTTTCCGGTTCAGTGGCGCCACCTGGTGATCTCCCACCATTTTTAGTTTTCTAAAAAGGCAGGCGCCATTTTTACCTCATTGGCTGAATTTCACCAGGCAGAAGTGAAGTGAAAGCTTCCAGTGAGGTAAGTATTTTAATATGCGTTTTATTTCAGGGTAAAACGCTGCTATTAAAAGACTTGACCGTCACTGGAAGCTTTATATTGAGACCCTATTTGTTATCGCCTGGTGACGCCACTTTGTAAACTAAGTCTAAAACGCCAATGTGATTGATGTAAACAAGTTTCAAAATTATTTATTTATTATATATTTTCAGTTACGTATGCACATTGAACACAATCATTATTAATTTTACCATAATTAATTAATAGGATCAAATAATTGAGTTACATTTTCTGAATCAACATTTGTTACAATTCACGTCTATAGAATTTTTGGAAAGTATAGGCTGATCGCCAATTACCACGAGCTAAAATTTCATCGAGAGAATGATTTTCAATCCAACTCTTAGAAGCTACGGCTGATCTTACACTCCCTGGAGTAGCTGTAATTCCAGCTTCTTTGAAGAGTGTCTTCACCCACTCTGCTATGACAGTCCGTGAAGCAGGTGCTGGTACTCTCCGGACTGTAATGAACAAATTAAATGTTTTTGAAGCTTGTCGTCTTTCATTTAACAACAAATCAGTTCTTTCAATCCAGTAAACAGGATTCAGGTTACGATTATTTGCATTGGAAAGTAATTTCCAACCGGATTGTCTATAAGTGTTACTATCAGTTTTTGAACCAAATTGGGGCCAAAATATTATACTCTCATCTGTTTTAATGCAATGACTAGGATCAGTTCTTAGCAGCGTTAGGTCATGTATACGTCTACCAGAACAAAGTAGCAACAAAATAGCCGTGTGACGCGATGTTTGAAACATATTATTTATGTCGATGTTATATTCAGTTAAATATTTTAGAAGTAAACTGACATCCCAAATTGGTGGTTTGATAGGTCTTTGGGTTTTTCAAGGCAATAGATTTTAAAACGTGTTTTACTATGACATGATTACTTAATTGACCTGATATTTCGGCGTTACACAACGTTGAAACTACCGATTTATGTAAAAGTATTGTATTATAGGACAGTTTATGAATTAGGAATAGATCACATAAGAACTGCGCTAACTGTGCACCAGTGGGACTTTTCATATTGACATTTTTAGAAGAAGCCCAGGAACACCAACGATTCCATGCTTGAATGAATTTTTAAACAAGGATAATTGCTCTGTATTCCATGTATCTACCGCCTCGGACCACCCCCACATTTCCAGACCTCTAAAATTATTTCCTCGACCTTTGGTGGCGGTTGGCCTGTGGACGTGTCGACGAGATGTTTTTGAAGATGCTTCAAGGTCAACGGTGCCGCGATGGCTCGGGCTTTGAGATCTGCTCGCCAAAACACCTTCTCCCACCGAGGCACGACCACTAGGAACACTCCGGTCGACTTATTTAGATGGGTCAGGACTTTGGGTATCAAAAACGGTGGCGGAAATACCCACGCGAGGGGGTAGTTCCATGGAACACTGAACGCATCGTGGAACAGGGCTTGATAATCTTTCAGGTCTAGCGACACATAATTGCTGATTACATGTGCTGTTTTCGAGGCAAACAGGTCGATCACTGGAAATCCTCACTTCGCAATCACTACTTCTAAGCATGGTTGCAGTAAGTGCCATTTCGGAGGTTTGCGATTGCATGACATGTGGTCGGCATGGCTGTTGTACTTGCCTGGTATGTGATGTATTCTGAAATGTATTTGATGACGATCTAGTAGGTTCAGAATTTGGTAAGTAATTTCCAACAGAGGTAATGATTTTGTACCTCTTTCTTTCCGGAGATGAGCTACTGCAGTCTGGCTGTCGCATTGTATGAGGACTGAGCTGTGGTGAAAAATGTGAATCTGGTCTTGGATGGCGTGAAGTATTGCTAGCATTTCTTTCATATTGCAATGCAATGCTTCCTCTTCTTGAGTCCAAGTACCCGATATCGCTTGATTGTTTAGCTGTGCTCCCCATGCTTGGTCCGAGGCGTCCGTCGTCAAGAAATGTATCGGGGGAGGTGCATGAATTGCAGTCGGTAGTTGGCAATTCTGGACCCACCATTTCAATTCTCCTGTCACCTCTTGTGGTAGAGGGAAGGACTGCATGGACTGGATTGGCAATGAATTTAGGTACCTTATGAGGTATCGATGATTTAGCCGACCCCGTGGAACGACAAAGCTGGCGAAATTCAGAAATCCTATAATTCTCTGCAATTCTTTCACTGTGATTTTCATTTGCTCTAGGACATGATTTATTTGTTTTCTGATTGCTAAAACCTTTTCTTCTGGCAAGCTTTTTTGATTGACCCAGGTTCTCCGCATTATTCCCAAGTAAAAGATACTCTTTTGGGGGCAAAGTAACGATTTCTTGAAATTGACTTGCCATCACAGGTATTGCAATGTTTGCACTGTGAGGTTGACATGATCGAGTAATATGTTTGCATTTTGGTGTACAATCAAAAGATCGTCTACATAAACTAGAATTCTTATATTCCACTTTTCTCGTAAGGTTTGTGCAACAAAATTTGTCAAAATTGAAAAGGTTTTCGGAGCTGTACTCAATCAGAACGGGAGGCAAGTCATTTCTAACAGCTCCCCGTTGTATATAAGGCGCAGAAAGGGCCTGTGGGAGTTTGCTACTTTGAGATGAAAGTACGCCTGGGAGATGTCGATCTTGCACATCTAGTCTTGCGGCTGGAGGAAATCTGGGATGCGATACATGTTTATCAAATGAAACGTGTCGGTTAGCACATACTTGTTTACAGCTTTCAGGTTGAAAATTGGTCTGGCCGTCCCATCCGGTTTCGGCACCAAAAATAGTGGGGAAATGAAGCTCGGTGCTAGGTGTGCCTTTTTGAGAACACCCTGCATTTTCATTTTTTGAATTATTGTAGTCATTTCGTCAGAAACAGGCGTTTGAAACGGGCTTTTTACGACGTCTGGAAAGATTAGTGGAGGTTTTTGATAAAAAGGGATGCGGTAGCCCTGAATTAATTTTATAATTATTTTGGGTGCATTCATTTCATTCCATTGCTTAAGGTAATTTGCTAACTAAACTGCTTGAAAACGTTCCGAGTCATTGTTTGTGTCTTTTTGTATGTTCCTTGGTAGCTTTCGGAACCTCGGAGCGTCCTCGGCCACTTCTGTACTCTGGTCTTGAACCTCTATTGTGGTATGATGAGCCTCTATAATTTGACTGCCCGCGCGAAGGGTAGTCAGCTTGTCCGTGTCCACCCCGCGAAAGTGGAATATTGGAGGCATATGCATATGACGGATAGTTTGCCTCGTGAAAGGAATGTTGAGTCCCACGCGAGTGGGAGTCCAAATACTGGTCGGGAGTTTTTGGAACTGCTGGTTCTTTGAGTTTGGTTGGAGCTGTATGTTGACATTCAGACGCGCAACTTTGTTCCTCAGTAACATTTTGTTCATATAATTCTCCACTAATACCGGAATAAATGGCTCTTTTGTCAATATCGACATAATTTGTTGGAGCTAATTGCTTGCGGATCTCACTCATTTCTTGACACAGTTTATCTATAGAACGGTTTGAATAACGTGAACGCTTACTTTTCTTATGACGGCGGCGGTGAGACCGCAGTTCAGTAGCTCCTGAGGCTCAGCCACGGAATCGGTTCCACGGTTATCCATTTCTAACAAATTAAAACATAATATATCAATAAATCTAGTTAGTCTAGTATTAATCTCACTACGAGCAAGATGTAAAATATTGTGTCTATTTTTATCGTTAACACTATTAGAAATATTAAAAGGTAGAAGGTACTAACAGTTTTTCTATGAAAAACTTACACCTTTCACTTTTATCACTAAGCAGAGATAGCACTGCTGCACACAAGATTCTTCGACGGTGAACAGAACGCCAATGAGTAAAAATGGCGCCCGCCTTTTTAGAAAACTAAAAATGGCGGGAGATCACCAGGTCGCGCCACTGAACCGGAAACAAAGTCATTGAAGTACTAAAAATGGGTAGGAAACCGACGGAAACGGAAGTGCTATCTCAATATAAAACTTCCAGTGACTGTGACGGTCAAGTCTTTTAATATACAGGACTATGCAATACATCTACCTTTTTTTAAACTTCACCATCTATCAAAAAGATCAACAAGCGCCATTCTAGGGGGTCACAAAGGCCTGAAAATGCCCAAAGTCTGTCATGCTGATCTCGGAATCTTTAAATCCACACTAGACAGTTTGTTATTGCGACTGATATCTGTACCTACAATTTATTAAAATCCACTCCTCACCAGATTAGGATAGCGCTATGGGAAAAAAATGACTAGGGTGAGAGATCAAAATTCATCTCTGCCTCGCCACAAGGTGTTATTTGTCTAATTTCGCGAAGCTGTGGTAGGGTTTTATTAAGGGACGTGTAAAAGTGCCTCATGTGGATCTATTCCCTTTTCAGAAATAAATTACTTTAATGACTATAACCCGGTTGGGACCCGATTTGGCATTAGTATGCGTAGGTAGGTACAGAAAAAACTTTAAATATACATTATTCTTAAGATAAACTAATAACTGAATGATAATAAAGATCATAAATCTGAGTGAGTAAATGAGTCTGTAACATCATGAAGCCCAAAATGTTTGGCGCTCGCTTCGCTCGCCCACCAAGTTTCTTAACTTATGCTATTAAATTTCATTACCCTTAAACCCTTGCGCATACAGCTTTCCTACACGGGGATACTGGAGCATCCTAAAATATTATCGCCCAAAACCTTGTCGTGAAGCGACAAAGAAGGGAAAAGGGAAACGAAAAGAATTGAGAGGAACAAATTATTAACAGTATACCAAGTGAGTATGTACGTCGGTACATTTTGTCGTGAAGCGACAAAGAAGGGCAAAAGGGAAACGAAAAGAATTGAGAAATAACAAACTAATTATATTAAAAGAAAAACAGAAAAATTAAAAAGAAACCTAGACGAGTGAGAGGAATGATTGAGTGAAAATGAGTGAGTGTAGTGAGTGGAGTGGGCGTGGGTAGGTGTCTTCTCAAAATTAAGCGGGTCCGGAGGCGCCGAAGTGAAGCGAAGCGTTCTTGGAGAAGTCCGTCGATGCGCAGCGGTGTAGAAGCTCGAGCGCAGCTGTGCCGGAGACCGTGAAGACACCGGTGATCAGCAGAGGTAGCCGCGATGGCTCTGTCAGCAAAGGCAAGCAGTTGATGTATCCGATGTAGATAAATTTAGGAGGAGGCAATGCTCCCTCCGTGGGAGTAAAGTGAAAATCCTCCTTAATAGGAGCGAGTAGCAAAGAGGGTAATCCCTCCTCGGGGTAAAGAAGAATAATCCCTCCTCAGAGTAAGGAGGGGCAAGTCCTCGCAGTCTCTCGGGCTAGGAGAGGATAGCCCCTCACAGACCCTCCTCAGGATAGGAAGGGTCAGTCCCTCGCAGGCCCTCCTCAGAATAGGAGGGTTCAGTCCCTCGCAGTTCCTCCTCAAGCTAGGAGGAGTCAGTCCCTCGCAGGCCCTCCTCAGGATAGGAGGGTTCAGTCCCTCGCAGTTCCTCCTCAGGCTAGGAGAGTTCAGTTCCTTGCAGTCCCTCCTCAGGCAAGGAGGGGTCACTCCTCAGTGTTGCAGAGGGTGAGGGCCTTCCGGAGGTAGAGAAGTCCTGGTCTTCCTGTAGTACTTCTTGAAGTATCGTATAGTAAAGAGTTTACTGTTGTGTAATCGAAGCCAGGATTAGAATGCGTCAGATATGGATGGTATGGGCTTATATAGGGCCGGCCGTTCAAATTTAGAGCGTGGATAGAACGCGATAAAACTCGTGCTTTGCAGAGTTTGTAATGGAAATTGTATTGAAACTTTGCTAAAAGTTGTCAATTTTCAGAAAAAAATAATAAGACTCCCGTCACTCAAAATGTCAAACATAGTGTCAAAAAGTACAAAATTCGGAAAAATACTAATAAATCGTGTTCACAATAAGAAATAATTATGCTGAGAAGGAGAGGAAAACCATTTAAAAGTTAGTTATAACCCTTTTTCCCTATTTTACAGCGGAATATCACATTTATAGGTGATACAAACTTTGACGTTTATGAACACGTAATTAGAAATTCCTTATTTTTCAGTAAAAAGTGAACGACAACAGATTCCACGGGAAAGGAATAATAATACACGCAAAATGCATATATTGTGAGAATGAAATGACTGAAATGTACCGACGTACATACTCACTTGGTATACTGTTAATAATTTGTTCCCGGTTTGGGTTTCCAGTCATTTCATTCTCACAATATATGCATTTTGCGTGTATTATTATTCCTTTCCCGTGGAATCTGTCATCTCGAATCTTAGCCCCTTCAAATTAGAAAACACAACTTCACTCTACAATCTAGAAGAAAATGAGGTACTTCATTTTTTTTTGAGCTTTATTGAATCTTGACTTTCTTTCTAATTAGCGTTTTTACAATGTCTCGATTGATTGAATTTGACTATCTTGGCAAGGCCGAACTTATATACGTCGGTACATTTGGTTGATCCCTCTCTTTATTTATTTTAATTTCTCTTTTAATTGGGAATTCTAACCTTTTATATTAATCTTTTAAGGGACTCTTAACCCCTTGTCTTAACATGAGGGACTTTAAACTCCTCTTTTTAACTCTAAACCCCTTATCTCTTTAGGGACTCTAAACCCCTTAACTTGAGGATCTTTACTTGATCTCTTTAGGGACTCTAAACCCCTTAACTTGAGGATCTTTACTTGGTCTTCTTAGTACTAACTAGTACTTTCTTTTGAGCGGTTGACTACTCGTTAAATAAGCCATCAATCCGAGCGGATGACTACTCGTTAAACAAGCCTTCAGTTCGAGCGGTTGACTACTCGTAACGAAGGCCTAAGTCGTATTTTTTTCTCCATATATGGAGCGGTTGACAACTCCCTAAATAAGCCTGTCGTCGTTGAGGAACTTCCTTCTAGAGTGGCAGTCATTGAATGTGAACTCCACCCTAACAGTTTGAAGATGATGGTATGTTAGAAGAGGAATAAACATTTGTATTAAAGGTTGTATGCTTGGTGAAGTAGGATTCCTAAGATTTCTTTAGGCTTTTCTTTCATAAAATTTTCTCTGAGTCGAAAATTTTCTGGGGCCGCGGGGGAAATGTACCGACGTACATACTCACTTGGTATACTGTTAATAATTTGTTCCCGGTTTGGGGTGGGGGAAATGTACCGACGTACATACTCACTTGGTATACTGTTAGTGATTTGTTCCCGGTTTGGGTTTCCAGTCATTTTCATTCTCACAATATATGCATTTTGCGTGTATTATTATTCTTTTCCGTGGAATCTGTTCACTTTTTACTGAAAAATAAGGAATTTCTAATTACGTGTTCATAAACGTCAAAGTTTGTATCACCTATAAATGTGATATTCCGCTGTAAAATAGGGAAAAAGGGTTATAACTAACTTTTAAATGGTTTTCCTCTCCTTCTCAGCATAATTATTTCTTATTGTGAAAACGATTTATTAGTATTTTTCCGAATTTTGTACTTTTTGACACTGTGATTGACATTTTGAGTGACGGGAGTCATATTATTTTTTTCTGAAAATTGTCAACTTTTTGCAAAGTTTCAATACAATTTCCATTACAAACTCTGCAAAGCACGAGTTTTATCGCGTTCTATCCACGCTCTAAATTTGAACGGCCGGCCCTATATAAGCCCATACCATCCATATCTGACTTATTCGAATCCTGGCTTCGATTACACAACAGTAAACTCTTTACTATACGATACTTCAAGAAGTACTACAGGAAGACCAGGACTTCTCTACCTCCGGAAGGCCCTCACCCTCTGCAACACTGAGGACTGACCCCTCCTTGACTGAGGAGGAACTGCGAGGGACTGAACCCTCCTATCCTGAGGAGGGCCTACGAGGGACTGACTCCTCCTAGCCTGAGGAGGAACTGCGAGGGACTGAACCCTCCTATTCTGAGGAGGGCCTGCGAGGGACTGACCCCTCCTATCCTGTGGAGGGTCTGTGAGGGGCTATCCTCTCCTAGCCCGAGAGACTGCGAGGACTTGCCCCTCCTTACTCTGAGGAGGGATTATTCTTCTTTACCCCGAGGAGGGATTACCCTCTTTGCTACTCGCTCCTATTAAGGAGGATTTTCACTTTACTCCCACGGAGGGAGCATTGCCTCCTCCTAAATTTATCTACATCGGATACATAAACTGCTTGCCTTTGCTGACAGAGCCATCGCGGCTACCTCTGCTGATCACCGGTGTCTTCACGGTCTCCGGCACAGCTGCGCTCGAGCTTCTACACCGCTGCGCATCGACGGACTTCTCCAAGAACGCTTCGCTTCACTTCGGCGCCTCCGGACCCGCTTAATTTTGAGAAGACACCTACCCACGCCCACTCCACTCACTACACTCACTCATTTTCACTCAATCATTCCTCTCACTCGTCTAGGTTTCTTTTTAATTTTTCTGTTTTTCTTTTAATATAATTAGTTAAAGCTTACGTCTTTCCGGAATTATTTCCTTCTCTCATTCTCGGTATTGATTTTTGGAAGAAATTTAATTTACTTCCCTCTATACTGACTTCATCTGGTCTTTCCGTTTTCAAATGTTCGTCTATTCAAGAAGCTGACAAAAAAGTACTTCCTTATGATCACCTTACTGAAGATCAGAAGAACATCGCGGATACTATTATTGGACGTTTCAAGCAAATATCTTTTGAAGAAAAAGGTGTACTAGGACGTACCCATCTTATTACGCACAAGATCGACACTGGCGATTCTCTTCCAATTAAACAGAGATGTTACCGACTTTCTCCTGAAAAGCAGAAGGCATTAATAAAGGAAGTGGATAAGATGCTAGAATGGGACGTCATCGAACCATGTGAAAGCCCGTGGCTATCTCCAGTCCTCATCACTCCCAAGAAAAATGGAGAATGGCGTTTTTGCGTGGACAGCAGAAAACTAAACTCCGTCACTCGCCGCGACGCTTATAATCTTCCTCTTATAAGCGAGATTTTGGATAATCTTAAAAATGCCAAATACTTATCAAGCATTGACATCGCTAAAGCGTTTTGGGAAACGCCGCTAAATCCTGCTGATAAAGACAAGACTGCATTCTATGTTCCTGGAAGAGGCATGTACAGATTTAAGGTCATGCCCTTCGGTTTAACTAATTCTCCAGCTACTCAACAGAGACTTATGGACATGTTGTTTACTCCAGACTTTGACAACAAGGTCTTCTGTTACCTGGATGACATCATAATCATAAGTGAAACCTTCGAGCAGCACATTGCTCTTCTATTAAAAGTTCATGAAAAACTCTCCTTCGCGAACTTAACCATAAACCTTGAAAAATCTCAGTTCTTTAGAAAGGAACTCAAATATCTTGGTTTTGTTGTAGATGAATATGGTCTTCGAGCTGATCCTGACAAAATTAAGTCCATTTTGGAATACCCTACTCCATCTTCCAGAAAAGAAGTTCGAAGATTCATTGGTACATGCAGCTGGTTCCGAAGATTCATTCCGAATTTCAGCACAATTGCCGCTCCTCTGAACAAGCTTACGTGTACAGGGAAAAATACTAATAAATCGTTTTCACAATAAGAAATAATTATGCTGAGAAGGAGAGGAAAACCATTTAAAAGTTAGTTATAACCCTTTTTCCCTATTTTACAGCGGAATATCACATTTATAGGTGATACAAACTTTGACGTTTATGAACACGTAATTAGAAATTCCTTATTTTTCAGTAAAAAGTGAACAGATTCCACGGAAAAGAATAATAATACACGCAAAATGCATATATTGTGAGAATGAAAATGACTGGAAACCCAAACCGGGAACAAATCACTAACAGTATACCAAGTGAGTATGTACGTCGGTACATTTACATACTCACTTGGTATACTGTTAGTGATTTGTTCCCGGTTTGGGTTTCCAGTCATTTTCATTCTCACAATATATGCATTTTGCGTGTATTATTATTCTTTTCCGTGGAATCTGTTCACTTTTTACTGAAAAATAAGGAATTACTTATACTAATAAATCGTTTTCACAATAAGAAATAATTATGCTGAGAAGGAGAGGAAAACCATTTAAAAGTTAGTTATAACCCTTTTTCCCTATTTTACAGCGGAATATCTCATTTATAGGTGATACAAACTTTGACGTTTATGAACACGTAATTAGAAATTCCTTATTTTTCAGTAAAAAGTGAACAGATTCCACGGAAAAGAATAATAATACACGCAAAATGCATATATTGTGAGAATGAAAATGACTGGAAACCCAAACCGGGAACAAATCACTAACAGTATACCAAGTGAGTATGTACGTCGGTACAACCTATCTAAATATGAAATATTTTGGAAAATCATACTTTTAGTTATCACAATTATAGAGAGCCCAGGTATTTAAAAAATATTTTTTGTCATTAGCGGACTTTGTTAGAAAAATTAAAAGAAAAAAATTATATTATTCCTATACTGGATGGAGTCTTGGAGTATTACCCCACGGCAAACGTGCATCTGTCTATGAAGTCCGGCTAATGCCGTTTCACGGGCTTATCTGTAGTGCGTGACCCCAAAGTAAAATAAATGAACCGGCAAATTCATACAAAACTTGCGAAATAAATTACAAACCAAATGCTAGTACTCCAGGACCTCGAGTAGGGTTCTAGGGTTAAGATAGCTTTAAGAGAAAGCTCAAGTGTCATTGAAGATCTCTCTCCGCATATATTTATTTGTCACTCATACCACTGTTACAGAGATATATATATTTTTAAAACACCTACAATTTATTTTTCACGTAGGCTGCTGGATCCGCGCTTGAAGTAAGCGCGGTTGTAGACTTAGCTCACGGGACGCCGTTTTTGTTGCGCGACCCACACTGCTAGGAACTCTGACCAATCCCCCAGCAGGACCGCAGTTGCAGTCGACCGAGGTCAATTAAGTTAACATAGTATTTTTTTAATCAATAAGATAATAATATTGTTTCAAATCTTGTTCGATGAGTACTTTACGATTGATTAGCGAATTGGCCCCCTGGAGTGATGTTTTAAATCATAATCGAAAATATCTGGCGTGAAAAGGAAGCTCTTTGCCGTTATTGAAAAAAAAACATGTTTCAATGCGCTTTTGCGGGAAATTGAAAACACTAAACGTTTTTGTAAGCAATAAATATTTTTGTATTTGTACATCACAAAAATCCATCCTTAGCTATTCAATAATCATCATCATCATGGGGTGCCATCTTCAAAATCAAGTTTGGAGGTCAGCATGTAGAAACCGATGCGGTCTTGCGGTATTCAATAATCTCGTAGTTTTATCGCTAAACGATTATGTTAGCGTGAGTTTTGATGAGATAATCAGTATATCCAAAATTGTCAAGCCAAAATTGTTTCTGAGATTTTTGACGTGTCAACGTCTTATAATTCGATGGAGCCGGCTGCACGCACCAAAAAACATGACGCATGCGGCGTTACCTCGCTCTGAGGCGATCCATTCAAGGATTGAAGTGCAAGCGAGAGCGCGTAACGAGCGACAAAGAGGCAACGTGACAAAGGCTTTGTCACGTTCAACTATCGTCAGTAAACCGACTTTACAGACAGCCGATTTTTGTCATGAATTTCTGAAAAACAGCTCGGACGGAAAGTTGGCGGTGTTACACCTCCGTGCCCCGGAAAGCACGTTAAGCCGTTGGTCCTGCGCCTGATCTCTCTCCGGTCATGTCGGATAGCCGTCTCACCGAACTTTGAAAGTAATGGAACAGTGAGTGCACCTGTGTATTGTGCTCACGCTTGTGTACTATAATAATGCCTTCGGCATTAAGTCCACCATTGTACACATGTTTGTGCAGATTCTAAATAAATAAATGGGGATGTTGGGAATCAAAAAATAATTTAACATGCAAAATTTACTAAAACTATATTTCCAAGTAAAATTATGTAATTCCAATGACTAATTATTTGCATTATTATAAAATCATATCTAAAATCATAGTTATAGTTACATTATATTCAGCAGATATACAATTTATTATTACATCTATGAATTTTGTATTTCAAAGCGGGTGAAAAGATTTAGGATATTCATCATGGCTCACTTTGGAAAATTTATGAATGTAAAAAAAATGTGATTCGAAAATTATTCATGAACTGCGTACAGTTTTCAATTTCATAAATGATTCCTGCCATCTCCCCCTGTGTATGAAAATTTAGGACTAGTTAATACTATTATCAAAACTTAAGTGACTTGTACCCGACAAGCTAAAATACATCGAATTGCATTCATAGATAACTATTTAGCATTCCAAAGTGAGCGCACTCCAAATAAACCATCTTTTATTAACTTTTTAATTTTTAATAATTCGGTTATTCTATAATCCTTATCGCTTACGCACGTAAATAAAAAGATAGATTGGTTAGAACTCGCAATATCGTATTTTATTTGACCAAGGAGTTATTATTCTGAAACTGACATAAATAAATTTTGCACATACTATATACATTCATACATATGTCTTGGCGATCGTGTGAATGTATAAACTGACCCGTTGTCCTACGTGAGCAAACAAATGCGACGCCAAGCGAAAATATCAATTGTATGTACGTGTATAAAGCTAAGTGCACACTTGTCAGCCGAATCCTACAGACACTCCTGGGTGTGTCTGTGTGTGTAAAAACTTGACCATAGAGTAAGAGTTCGAAAGACAGAAATTTATCTAGTCAATGGTTGAACCGTCCGCGGGCTGTGCACATGGTGCGGGACGTCTTTGCAGACAGTATTGCTAACTTAGCAACTGTCTTGCTTGTTCTAGCCATTTTTAGATTCGGAGTATGAACGTTGAGATTCCCACGAATTTTCTTACTTACAAGTGTGGTTGAAAACTTGGCTTTAAGGTTCATTTTTAGGTTAAAATGGCCGACTGTATATTTTTATGAATTTATGATTTTAAGGCATGGCAGCCTCTACCTCCTGCAAACCGACTCAGGCGCACTCAGGCGTCATCAGCTGCAGTTAAGTCCCGCGTATGCACATAGATCTCATCGACGCTCCTGGGTGCATCTGTGTGTGCGTCGTGCGTCCGAAGGAATCGGCTGACTTGTGTGCACAAAGCTTAATAGTGTCCTACGTGACGAGCTCGATTGACATTGACACAAGTACTGCTCGCATCGCGTCGCTCCCATAGGACAACGCCTTTGAACTCCCAACATCGGCTATTATACAATATAAATATTTTAACATCATCAAGAAAATCCTCTTCGTACAGTTTTAGAAACTTAGTCAAATAACGTTATATCGCGTTTAATTTCCATATTTTGTTAGACATATCCCCAAAATGATATACACCTAAAGAGTGCGATTATAAATCTATTTCATATTTTCTTAATAGTGTGAGCAAAACTGCAAGATTTAGTTCATTAAGTTAAATGTTAATACTTAATTAATTTGTCGTCAAATAATTTAAATAAGGAATGTACAAAATCGTATTCCCTTTTTTTAGGTCCAATACACATTTGTGATCTCCAAAATAAAAATAAAAAAATTATTACACTTAATTATTTTTGAGTTTTCACAAAAAATATTTTAAAAGGAAATCGCAAACACGGAAATTAACGATGATGTGTATTAGAACTTAAAAGCCAATCTACTCTACAAGAAAATGTACATTTCAAGTTTAACATAATAATTTAATAAGACAGTACACAACATTCAAATACATGACAAATGATAATAGAAAGGTGGAAAAATACGATTTTTTATATTCCATTTTGAGTATCATAATTATTAAAAACAAACACTTCATTCAACCATACGCGTAAAGTTGGCTACACTAAAATACATTATTTTTTTTGTATATAAGTAGTTACTTTTTGTTTGTATTTTCACCTAGCCAGCTATACATATATCTTCTTCTATGCTAGTATATTTGTCTCACTCTAACCTGTTTTGAAAAAACATATACAAAAAAAAATTCGTTAGGCATTATTTTGTCGAATATACATACGAAATAACAATATATACAATGTTCCCAACCAAACATATAGAACAGATTAACTACTAAATGCCCAGTGTGACACACTGTAAAGTTTTAGATAATTTTATTTCCGCTTCAAGTTAATTAAATTTTATCAGCAATTTTGATAATAACGCCTAACGAATTATACATACACGACCGCCTGTACTCTGTCCGCTTATTAAATTCGATGCATATAATTTATGATTTTAAAAAACAGTAGGTATGTTACATTTATATTCAACAGTTCAAATCAAAACGATAACGCATATAAATATCATGATAAATACAATTTTAGTGTGTAAGCTCATATTGTGTACATAGATTTTAACATGTAATTTTCCTAGTATGTACAATTCATATACACTGAATTTTTTAACAACATTGTGTCGCAAATTAGCAATTTCTGTAGTTATATTTAAAAAAATCGGTAGTTATATTTCATTTCAAAATATCTAAGTCAACAGTACTGATAAAGCATTAAAGAACTTTATTATTTCAACATTATAAAAGCAATAGATTCAAGCATAATTTTTGATCTGTTAAGATTTTCCAGATTTTCGTTAAAAATCAATTCATCATTTTTATAATATAAAGGCCAACTTGATAAATGCATTACGGTAAATTTTATTTATAACTAGATATACTGCTAATATGTTACAGCCAATTATACAGGTTTTGGAATAGATTGATAACACTAAGGTACACTTTTGCACTCAATGTATCCGTACCATGTACCGAACGGATGAGAAATATCACGGTAGCTCAATTGGTAGAGCAATGCCCGGCTTTACAGAGGTGCGAGGGTTCGAGTCCCGCCTGTGGTGTCCGATCCGAGACCGTTTTTTTTAAGTGTGTTTAAATTTTATGGAACTAAAAAGCTTCACGAATAAAATAATATTTTTCAAGGGTGGTTATATTTCAAGGAACTCGAGCTTCACGGATACGTGCATATGAAGCTTAACATTGATGGTGTTACTATGTAGTGTACAGGCGGTCCGGGCGGGTCCGGGCGGGTGCGGGCGGGTGCGGGCGGGTGCGGGCGGGTGCGGGCGGGTGCGGGCGGGTGCGGGCGGGTGCGGGCGGGTGCGGGCGGGTGCGGCGGGCTCAGGGCGCGTCGCCGCGCGGCGCCTCGGCAGCCGGGATCGTGCTCTTGCCCACAAAGATTTCTACCTCCTGACAAAAAAATATTATTGAGTTACTTACTTGATAATGCAAATTTCTTTCCAATGTAAAATTAAAATGGCCAGTTTGTGACCAACACTGGCTGTATGTTAGGTACACAGGAGCCATGATATTTACCTGCGTCCCCTCGCAGCCGAGCTGCTGGTCCTGCGCGTGCGCACAGCCGGCCGCCGCGCGCGCAGCCAACTGTCTCTCACGAGCCACGCGCCTAGAACCAAAGTAGGTAATAAATACATTTACTGTTTCATTAATCATGGCTGGCTGCAGCCCAAGGAGCACTTAAAGAAATTCGGACCGATGAGTAAGTTTTCTTAAGCCTGAGGCTAGTACGACCTCATAATTGAGGTGAGGCCTTTACCCAGCAGCGGGACGTACACAGGCTGATGAGATGAGATGACCAGCAAGTTTATGAATAAAGATTAGAGACTGGTAGAGCCATGGATTATTTGTTTAAAATGGGGTAACCATGTCTTATAAATACGGATTGACTGCAGATGAATGTTATGTATTATAAAAACATTATAAATCATTTATTCATAATCCAAGTACAATAATGATAAATGCAAACGTAAAACAAGGTTAATATTGTTATAAAATTGCATCAAACGGTTGGATCCCTAACATTAAAACTAGAAAAAACTGTATTTTCAGTGTCAGTGATTCCTCGAAATATAATTTATTTACGGACATATCATTAGTGCTCTAAAATGCGTTCAGAAACCGTAGGAAATGACCAGCATTACCACAACCAATTTTACTATGAGAACTTTCTTATCTGTGGCAGTAGGTAAAATCTGTGCTGTAATGTTATAACAGTATCAATTTCTGTAAGGTTATGACTTTAAATTTGGAACAGCTGTCAAAACTAAAGTAGGTCTCTATTCTAGTATCCATTGATATTAAAGCAGTTATCGATATGAAACGTCAAATTCAGTATGTTTTTTAATCCAAATCGCACGACATATGATCACGAGTGACATGAGGATAGGGACTTCATTCGTTTGTCTATGATATAAAAAAAAATCGTCGTGACGGAGGATTGAATTACCCGCCATTACTGTTGTCATTCATTTGTTTGTTGGTTTTTCGCTGTGACGAAAATATTGTGAAAAGTTAAAACAAATTGCATTTTAGTACTTATGATATGTGTGTAGATAAAGTAGTGTATGCAACTGTACATAATTAGGCCTTAAAAAACTCGTGTGATGCTATTATGAAACTCGCTGACGCTCGTTTCATAAAACCACACTCGTGTTTTAAGGCCCCTCATTATGTATCAGTTGCATAAACTACTATTTTTACACAGTAATTTAATTATTAAACTTGTTAAGCTAATACAATATTTCGTATTTGTAGGTATTATGTGTGAGAGAGAGAGAGTATGAATCAGAATATATGTTTGTGAATGTAGCTGTTCTAGAGACCTATAAGCCCTATGCAAACAAGTCCTTGGGATCGGTATCAAATCGACACTCACTCGTTAGATAAGCATACAGAAGATGAGTGTGTGTGTGTATGGATAGGTTTGGGTGATGATGATGGATGATGATAACGGAATATAAATATACAACAACATCACATACATTGATCTGACCTCATGGTAAGCAGCTTAAGCACTTGTGTTACATACAGGGTGTAAAAAAAACCTTAACGAAGCCGAATACCACATATTCTACCAATTGTTACGATCATTTTTTTTCCTTTACACCATACCTGGGGAAGTTAACGGTTACTGAGTTATTGATGGTTAAAGTTTGAAAAAAAATTGAAGATTTTTATAGACATGTCTTCTATCCGTTATAACTTAACTTTTTTCCAAAGAAACATAATATAAATTTTCACTAGTTCTTTCATAAAAAGCCTCTAAATGGCACACTCCGCAATGAACAGCGCACACTCGAACCGAACTGCGTCGCGGCGGCGTAAAGCAACACGCCCCGCGGTCACTTTTCGGCGTGCGCGCTGTACATTGCGGGTAAGAATTAAATTGTTTTTTTTTTTTGATGTCAAAAAATAAAAGTTGTTTCCCAGCCAAAATTTCTTTTTCATACGATTTGTTGACGCGTGGTTGACGGCTTCGTTAAGGTTTTTTTTACACCCTGTATATCAGAATCAACAGTGGTATTACAAATAAATACATACAACAAACAGACATGTTCATGCACACAAATGTTTGTACAGTGCGGGGATCGAACCCGCGATCTCTCGGTTAATAGTCAACTTCTTGACCATTACACCAAAGTGGTCGTCAAAGATGATGCACATTAAGCACATACCTTCTGTGCTCCAGCATGGCCTTCCTGTCGGTCTCCCGCTTCTCAGCAGCGAGCCGCGCCTTCTCGTTCTTCACCTGCGGCGTGGCGCGGCGCGTGCGCACCGTGGACGAGGGCGTCGACGGGGTCTGCGCGGGCAGCGGGGCCGATACCTGATAATTGGTAAGATAATAACAATAATAATAAAATTGAGTTTATTACGCAGTGGAAGCGTGCTGGGCCCATAACTTATTATCATTGAAAAAATTAATATTTATTATTTATTTTATTTATTTATTTATTGAAAAGAAAAAACGTATTTCTGTGAAACTTGACAACGAACTGCTTTATTCAAAAATAATAAATACAGATTGAAAAACACATCCATAGACAAAACATAGTTACAACATTGTACCAATAGATGACTCTAGATTGCTTATTTGATGTTTCCATTTCATTATATTTTTAACATAAATGGTACAACACTTAATAATAAATACAATAAAAATAAAACATGGAAGCAATTGGATGCGGCTCAGCTATTGCTTACATTTGACAGCGCTGATTTTCAGCTGCACGTACTCCTCTGGATAACATTTAATACACATACTGAAATGTAGTTTGACATCAACGTTGCAAAGTATGGTGGCACTGGGTCGTGGTCGTTAGCAGTAATTTTACTGAATAACACAATATACTATGACAAGATTAAATTATGAATAACTATTATATGTATTATAATAGTTATTCATAATTTAATCTTATAATTTAAACAAGTTGTGAAAACCCATAAAGACTTCGATTTATACAGGGTGTAAAAAAAACCTTAACGAAGCCGTCAACCACGCGTTCAGTACATCAAACCAAATCGTATAAAAAATAAATTTTGGCTGGGAAACAACTTTTATTTTTTCACATCAAAAAAAATAATTTAATTCTAACCCGCAATGTACAGCGCGCACGCGGAAAAGTCACCGCGGGGCGTGTTGCTTTACGCCGCCGCGACGCGGTTCGGTTCGAGTGTGCGCTGTTCATTGCGGAGTGTGCTATTTAGAGGCTTTTTATGAAAGAACTAGTGAAAATTTGAATCATGTTTCATTGGAAAAAAGTTCAGTTTTAACGGACAGAAGTCATTTCTGTAAAAATCATCAATTTTTTTTCACACTTTAACCATCAATATCTCAGTAACCGTTAACTTCCCAGGTATGGTGTAAAGGAAAAAAATGATCGTAACAATTGGTAGAATATGTGGTATTCGGCTTCGTTAAGGTTTTTTTTACACCCTGTATAAGCTCTGTAGCATAAGTGTAATGTATTATGTGGTTGGTTACCCAATAAATAAAATGAATAAATAATAATAATAAATATTTCACAACATCACACCAATTGTCTAGTCCCAAATTAAGCTACGAGACTTGTGTTATGGGTACTAGCCAACAGATAAACATACTTAAATACTTTTGTTTTGTAAATAAATACATATTATACATAGAAAACAAATAATAATAATGAATGGAATCAGTAAAATCTTGACTCTTAAGGCCAAATTGGTCCAGACTTTTGAGTTATGCGCTTACCAACACTTTTTGCTATTCATTTTTAAATAATAGATTGTATGGAAGATAGAAATATAGATCAACTCTTTTTTGTACACAACAAAAAACAAAATTACAGACAAGTTTCAAACAAAAAAAGATGTACAATTAAGACAGTCTTATCGCTGGAAGCGATCTCTTAGATACAACCTTTACTCATAAAGGAACATTTTGAATAATAATAGATATATATGCAACTAATTTAGAGTCTGACATAAACATTGAATTTAATTTATTGAATTAAGAATAATTATTTATTGACATTGTTTATTTTACCCTATTGTATTTGCATACTAACAGTTTTGGCAAGACATGTGCACCGTATTTATTGAAACATCAATATACCATGTTCTTATGAGAATAAAGAATTATGAATTATGAAAACTCACCTCCTGCCATTTGTTAGCTTTCAACACAGCAATCTGCTCGTACAATGCATCTACATTACGAACTTGCAGCAGAACCATGTCCCAGAAGCCTTGCAGGTCTTCTAGCGTTGTGGGGAAGGGTTCATCCTGCCTGTTGTTTATGTTGTTGTAGCATAGGCCTGGAATTGGTTTAAGTACATAGGTTTTATATTATTGATTTAAGTACATAGTTTTATTAGCAATAAATAAAATTTAATCAAGTTTCTGGGCTAGAATAGGACCGGCGTCTTACGCGTCAGTACAATATAGGTACAACATCTTACTAAAAATTACTTGTCTATAACGACACAAATACAAATGAATTTGATGACGACCACTTTGATGTAATGGTCAAGAAGTTGACTATTAAACAAGAGGTTGTGGGTTCGATCCCCGCACTGCACAAACATTTGTGTGCATGAACATGTCTGTTCGTACTGGTCTGGGTATTATATGTATTTATTTAAGTTTATTCGTAATACCACTGTTGATTCTAAAATCTGTGACACAATTGCTTTAGCTACTTACTTTGCGGAGTCAGATCAATGTGTGTATATTTTGTTGTATATTTAAAAAAAAACATTGTTACAAAATGTGGCCGAGTCTACCCAGTAAGTTGTCTACGACACTTGTGTTGGGTATGATTCGCAGATTTCCTTTCTTAAGTTTTATAAGCAATAAATAAAAATTAAATCAAGTATCAGAACTGGAATAGAAACCTGCGTCTTACACATCAGTACAATATACAACAACTAACTAAAAATACTTATCTAAAACAACAAAAACACAAATGAATTATTTTACATGTTTTATTCCATTTGAAATTGAGGTGCTAATGGCGCAGTGGTTGCAGCGCTTTGGTAGTGATACCTAAAGTTAAGCAACCTAAGGCGCGGTCATGTTTGGGAGGGGTGACCATTCTGACCATTTAATTGACGTCTATTTACAAGCATCTCCGTGCTTCGGAAGGCACGTTAAGCTGTTGGTCCCGGTTAATATCGATAAATATTATGCGTTAAGCCTGGTCAGGCCCTCAGGCGGCTTATTAACATCTGATAGTAAGGTTGATCACTTATCTTACAAACACCCCTCCACTAATCCGCACTGAGCCCGCGTGGTGAAGTATGGCTCGGACCACCTCATAGTTGAGGTGAGGCCTGTGCCCAGCAGTGGGACGTATATGTTTAGGCTGATGAGATTCCATTTGCAATTAATAGTTCAGTTAGTCTTCTTAGACAGATATTCAGTTTACAACCGAAAGTTTTTCCCAAGATTTTACACATAAAGAGTTGAAATGCAAGTTTTATTTTAGTGATAAAACCTTCCCTCTAATTATTTGAAAGACAGAATTTAAACTGACTGATTTAAAAGGTACTGAAAGGTTTTCAAAAAATTAAACCCCTAAAGGGATGAAATAGGGGAGGATATTTTTATATAGGAAATTACCTTCAAACTGCTGCATTTTCTGAGTAGCTAATAACCGCGCTTTCCCTGACGCGGCTCTTAGGAAACCTTGTATTTCTTCGCTCACATTTTGATTCTGGAAATAGTAGAAATAAACCGATAAAAAATAAATAAATAAATAAAATAAATAAAAAAAACTGCAAAAGCCGTTAGGTCATTGATGAAACATACGCTGGCTCAAAGCGTTAAAAAGCACTTACAAAATTCAACGACTCCATTAAGGTTCTCGGGAGCTCAGTGGTCAGAGCATTGGACCGGACTTCCAAAGGTCGGGGGTTCGATTCCTCCCCGATGACCGGAGCCGAAAAGAATTTTTTAAGTGTTGTCTTTCCGTTATTACATACAGACTAAGGGACAGTAGCAGAATGAGACTTTGTTTTACACTATCTTGAATAGCTCTATATTATTTTAAAATCTGCATCAAAATCCGCTAAGTAGTTTTAAAAATCTAAGCACACATTACATACAGCCGCAGGATGCGACTTTGCTTTATAATATGTAGTGATGATGCACTATCCTATCAGGCATTGTCTACAAGTCATGCAAATAAATTAAAGGTGCTGTGCTGTGTGCTGCTGTGCTGCGAGTTTAACTAGGCTGTCAGAGAAATGCCTGTATTCATCAACAAAGATTTAAATAGCACAATCATGTTTTATCAATGACCATACCGGCACTGCCCTGCTTGTATGATAATAATTCAATTGAACAATCTCATTAATTTTTCATGAGGTCATATCTCTTCATCACAATTTGGTACAGTCATCAAGTCATCAACCAATAAACTTGTTCTGAAAATGCCACTAAGATTGACAACATACAAATTAGCAAATGAATGCCATGTTGCAAAGATTTTACCTAGTTTGGGTCTAGGTAATTGGTCTCTGTGAAACAATTTATTTATTTAATCATTTCATAGATTAAAGTAAGATCATGAAACAATTTCGTACAAAAATATTGGTTTATAAAATATATTTAAAATCCTGCTTTGTATTTACATTATAAAAGGTTCAAATACCTGTTTTAGGTACAGGTTGGGAACCCAATATATGAACCAGCGGCAGACGACATTTCTGGTTTCTATGTGTTTAGTATGAAATATTCTCCGTAGCGAGCGACACGAGGTTAGCTACGTGATTCATACAAACACATAGAAACCAGAACTGCCGGGTCAACATGTCGTCTGATGCGAACGCTACATGTAAGTAACCCATTATTAACTTTTACAAGAACTTTTTGAAAATGTATACCACATTTTCAACAGACAATTTTTCAACTAACAGACCTAGGACTGTGTCTACATGACAAGAATTTCTTCAGATTTTTTGACAGAAAAAAGTAGCTATGGACATGTGTACTTTACTGTGATGATGACATTTTATTATAATCGTGTCATTTAATGACGGAAAACTTGACATATTATAATATTAAAAGAATAGGACAATAATAAAATAATTTAATATAATAATAATATATAATATAGTATATTTTGTATTGTATCTAATTAATTAACGAATTGTAACTTTTTTACTTCTTGTAACATTTGCATGCTAATTCATGTAGCCTAAACATGTGACTCAAATTGTAACTAAGATCTAGTTATACTGTATTAGATGCAAATAAAGAATTATTATTATTATTATAGGAATCTTCAAAGCTAGAGTGAACAGGCATCTAGGCGAGCTCACTCCATTGAAGACTCAGTCTTTTCCTCGCTAGGCTAAGTCTTGTGCAAACCAATCCAAAATTAAAAAAGACTAAAATCATAATGCATACATACTGCATTATTATTTTTCACACTGACTGTACCATGGTTACATATTCTATCTGTGGCATTGATCAAAAGGTGTTTACTATACACAGCTAATACAACATGTATGAGACTGAATGGGTATTTAAATGGATCAGACAAATACATACATTATTGGCTGTAAACCAGAGGATGTATTTTATTTTGCTTTCAATATTATTGCAGCTTTAAAGATAATTTTACTACTACTTACTACTTTAATACCGACATCGGATTTGATAGAATGTTCAAAAAAATTTGAAAATTGCGAAATTTCGCCTATGTCATTTTCCCAAAAAATGATAAATCGCTATTTATTATACTTAATGGATGTTAAAAGCGAATATTTGCTGTTTTTATAAATATTGATCACTCTGTATTGTAGGTACAACACTATAACCTATGATTTTTCGCTAATTTTGTTTTATTGAAATTTATAATTGTTTTAAATTATCATGTGTTTCTGCTACACACGATGGTTTTATATTTCATCGGATGATTTAAATGGCATTTTTACCTATATTTTTCGCTGATTTTGATTATTTAAATTAATAATTGTTTTCAATTATGTTAATTTGTTTCTACTATAACTGTATTTTTTTTTATATTTCATCCTATGATAAGACTGACGGATATCGAAAATGGATTTTATTGACTTTCTCTATATCTGTCGTTCTTGTACAAATTTTCAACGTAATTATGGCATTATGCGTATTTGTCAATTTAAGTGTTTGACTTTCAGCGTATATGGCATTTTGCGTATTTGTCATAATGAGTTTCTGGCAACTTGCGAATCTGACATTTTGTGATTAAATCTGCTGATTTGACAAAACGCGTATCTGGCATTTTGCGTATCTGACATAGGGCGTATAAATCGTGTCAAATACCCAGTCTGAATAACTCTTAGCAACAATTTAGCTGCAGTTTTAGACTTTAACTTTTAATTGATTGGCCACACTGCGTAGATGTTATCAGAAATAGCAATGATCTTGAGACTATGGACTAGTGTTGTAGGTATTGTTGAAGCTATTCAACCAATATAGTATTAACAAGAATCATATCGAGAATTAAATTGTTCAAGGTTCTATTTCCATGTTCTATCAGAATTCATTTATTTATTTATTTAATACTTTATTGCACAAGGACTGTACAAAGGTACAAAAGCTCAAAGCATTTTCTGCCAGTCCACTTCAAGGTAAGAAGGAAAGAAAGAAGGTAGTGCAGAAATAATTTTTATTTGTCATGTTTGACAAGAAAACAGACAGAAACAGCTTGATATTTATTTTTTGTTAAGTAACACGAACCAAAATAACTTACCTATTATTATAAATAGCAACTAATTTAAGTATTTTATTTATACGAGTACATGTTTATCGGTACAGCTATAGCGGTCGTAATATCGACTGTTTTACAGCACTATTGTGCACAAACTGGCCTTGGAGTGTCCTTAGTGACGTGCGTGACGCCTTTAGGGCTTTCTGTAGGCCATTGTCTGGTGAAACAATAGATGGATGCAGGCCTATTGAGGTTGGTATATGGGTACTAGTAGGTATAATAGCTATATAAAGCCATAAAAATGGGAAATATAATAAACAAAAAATGAATTATTTATATAAATGTCGAGCGCTTGGTGCAGTGGTCCACAGGTCGGACTTCTAAACCAAGGGTCGCGGGTTCGATCCCCGCACAGTACAAGCATAAGTGTGCATGCACATGTGTGTTTGTACTGGTCTGGGTGTTTATAATATGTATTTATTTACAAAAAAAAAGTTGTTTAAGTATGTTTATCCGTTGTCTAGTACCCATAACACAAGCCTCGTAGCTTTCTTTGGGACTAGAAAATTGGTGTGATTGTTGTGAAATATTTGTTTATTTAAATGATTTCCCTTTGTTTTGCATGTATCTTTTAAGAGAATGAGAGATATACCTTTTTTAACTGTACGAAAGTGCTGATGATGATAAAACATTATTTTGACTACAATTACAGAGAAAGTGTGCTGTATAAAAATGCAATATTCATCTCACCTGTATGCTCTCCAACTCTTTTTCAGCCGTAGCAGCCAAAGCGATCAGTCTCTCCGTCTCTTTCTTCTCCAGATCCAAAAAGTAATGTCCGTCTTTCACTATCTCCTTCACACCATTCTCCGTTCCGTTCACACCATTAACTTTCTCCTTGTCACCGTCCAATTTTATCACAGATACACCATTTGTCACTGACACAACACTCTCTTCAGTCTTTTCGGGAATGCCATCGGGTTTTTGAGGCGATAGTTCCGATTTTAAACTCTTCTTTGGTGATAGAATAGGTAGTTGGGCTCGGAACTCCGGCCTCAAATGCCTGAGAACAGGCAGGGATACACTGGAATCCATCTCTCCGTTGGGACTAGAATAGTAACTCTCACTCTCCAAGCTGGTAGACTTTTTGGGCGTTGAAAAACTGTGATTAGGAGAGTTTGTCTGGTCTGTCAAGACGTTCGGGTCATCCTCATCGCTTTGACTTCTGACCTTATGTCTTTTCTGGTTGAAGAACCCTTGAGCCAAAGCCCCTGGTCCATACAAACGCTCCACTCTTTGTTGAATGAAACTCTTCATCGGACTGGGTAGTTTTTCTCCATTCTCTTTAGTAATTTCAACACGTTTCGAAACGCCATTCGAAGATATCGTATAGGATTCCGAGCTGAACCTTGCCTCCTTTCCATTCGTGACTGTTTTCCTAAAATTCGTCTCCGAGTAGCTCGATTTAAACGTCAGTTCTTTTGCATTATCAACCTCATCCTTCTGATGCAGCATAGACGCTGCGAAGTTCTTGCTCTCGCTAGAGATGTAAGGTCGACTTGTGGTTGTCATGCTAGCGCCTAGGAAGTCGTTCTTCAACTGCTTGTTTTCAGCTGCCATGTACACATGTAGAGGCGACGTGGCTAGGTAGGGGTCCGTGTGCGCCTTGACAGGCGCCTTCGCTGTCAAATCTGCCCGAGTATCATGGGGCCCGAAGGTGGGAACCAGCAGTTTGTTGGCAGAAACTGGAACTGGCACGAGGAGTGAATTGTTCTCGCTTTTGTACTGATATGTGTGTGTTATCGGCCTTATAGGAGACGCTTCTCGACTCTTGTTGATATCCTGACGAAGTTTTGAGTCGTAGGTAGTTAAGTTTGTGTATCCGTTGACAGAGCAAGCCAAGTTTAGGTAGCTGGGTTTCTTGTTCGGTGGATCGTCGCGTTTTTTGTGGCGAGATCTGTGGCTTCCAGCGTCAATGTGGACTTTGGGTGGGGGTTTTAGGAGATTCTCAGATTTTCTAGGGGTAGGCGTGGGGTCGTCCGGGGTACGGACAGGGGTGATCGTGGGGGTGGGATGCTGGGCGATAGGGGGAGCGAGGTTAGACGCCACTCGCTCCTGGAACCGGGAGTTGAAGTCCCGTATCCGGCTGGTGGTGGATGATGGCGTCAGGAGATTCAAACTTCCAGATGTGGTATCTGTAAGGAGATAGAATATTGGTAAGAAACAAATTTTATCTTTCAATACGATACAAACCAAGATTTACATCAAATAGTATTCAATTGGAACTATACCATTAAGGACCTAGTGACTCAATGACTAAACTCAGTGGGTAAATTCGAAGGCCTAAAGTTGCCTACAGCAACAAGGAATCGAACCTCTGATCTCATGTATCGAAACCTCTAAAACGATTGTGTCAACAATATTATAATCAATACTCTTTCAGTATAAAAGTATATTACTCTATTTATTACTTATCGGCTGCTATAATTACAGGAAATTTTATTTACATTATGTAAATAATGCATAAAATCCAAAAGACCAAATAAAAAAAAAACATTTATTTTAAATTCTGGAAAAAAATAACTTTTCCTGTTCCAAATGTTTACACAGTTACATAATAACTTGATTAAATACAAAACTTTGAGAGATTATTTATAAATCTGTATAAACCAGAAAAATATTTTTATATTAATATAAAATACTCACAAAATGTAAACATAGTAAAATAGTCACACATTATCATACAATCACATACACATGATACACACAATATATTCACACAAATTACGACTTCTATTTTATGATCATAACTAGAGAGTCAGCATGTTGAAATGTTAAAGCATACTATCTTATCGTGATGTGATAATGGCATACGTAACACAGTGATTTAGATAAGGTTCAGTTCAAGAACACAAAAAGTGTTGTAAATAGGTTAATTTCTTTACAAGAAAGCTAAGATAAATATCTGTATTTATGTGGTATTGTCAGTAAGTGCATATAAACAATTAATTTAGTAAGATCTTACACTTGGTATAGTTTGTCGTTCTTTTTTTATGTTAGATGACCAAATTAAAGATGCAAACTAAACAACTGTCATTCATGTAATTGGTTACATGTTGTAATGTGTTGTGTTTTTATTATGGGTAATACACATTAATGCAACACTTAAGCAGACAAGTTATTCCGGTCTTATCCCAAAAACATATCCAGTGAATATTATTATTATAACTAAATTCTGATCTGCTCCACTAGTACCTTTGTTTTATTATTACGGTCCGATCCCCTTCCATAATATTGGGAATAAATTATTATTTAAAACAACCAGTCCCGGCAGGTATTGTCCTGCCTGCCTTTTTTCCCAATTTTTCCATTTAAACCCTGCCTGAACTTCCACAAATAATTCAAAACCATTAAATTGAAAAAAAAAACATTGATTGGCACAGTCATTCTGGAGTTTCAGCAAGACCAAAGAATAGCAATTTCATTTTTATATACATATAGAGATATCTGATTCCATTTGATATGGGGGATCAGACCCCGAATACAAAATCCTACTACTATTATAAAGGCGAAAGTTTGTAAGTATGGATGTATGGATGTATGGATGTATGGATGTATGGATGTTTGTTACTCTTTCACGTAAAAACTACTGAATGGATTTGAATGAAACTTTACCACAATATAGCTTATACATCAGAATAACATATAGGCTACAATTCATAAAGAATTTTTAAGATAAAGGCTTTCCACGCGGACGAAGTCGCGGGCGGCCACTAGTAAATTTAATATATCTGATCCACAAGGGTATTGGACTGGAATAACTCAAGCAGACATTGGTTTGTCAAAGCTGTTTTGCTTACCTAATTCTTGTTTAAATACTTATTCAACATGTCACAACTGTAAAATTTGTAATGCAAATAAGGCCTTGTAGTATGGGTATTACTTAACCTTGTTGTTTATTTGAGAAAAAAATTTGTTGTGGAGAATATTTTTTTTTTGCTTATGTTGAAAATTACTGAAATAGCAATGATCTAATACTATTATACTGTTATTGGCCTTCTTATGTCTTATTTATAAGAGGTTTCATTAAAATCCCAGGATTAGCTCCATATATTTAAAATTATACTGAGCGGCATGGTGTATTATGATTCTTAACACCTCACAGATGAGGTGAGGCCTGTGCCCAGCAGTGCTGGGAGCTAATAGGCTGATAGATGATTTAAAATGAATGCAACACATTTTCATTTCTATATAATGTACATGAAAAGAATCATCCAATTTGGGGCAGGTGATCTAAAGTCATACATACATTTCAGCAATCCATATTTATAACTTTCACTTTGAGAATGTTAAGTACCTGAAAGTTCATGGCAATGCATACCAATTGTGAAAGCCTGATTAAGTCAGATAAAAATTAATATTATTGATAATATTGCAAAACTAAGCCATTTTATCACATTACATAATGCAATATACAACTCATGGGTAAGTTTTAGGATTAATAATTATTAAATACCTTCTCATCTTGTTGAGGACCTAAGGTTGTGTTCAATTTATTGGTAATTAATTATAATAATAAATATGTTTGATAAATAGACAACTAAAGTGTTATTTTTGGTAGGTATAGAAGTGGAGGAAAAGGCAAGAAAAATTTAAAAATACGCATTGCAGATGTAACGAAAGCAAAGCCTTGTCACTTCGATCCAAAGTAATTTCGTGATTCACAACCAAAGAGATTATGGTGAAGGAACGGTATTACTCATGTTATAATGAAAGCTATTTGTAGAAACTAACTATGACTTACACAAGCTGCTAATCCGACACTCACTATTCCACAAACCCGGTGTAAAATATAGCAGAAAATGATTTGAAAGTTTAAAAAAATATTGCAGGTAGGATCTATGAACCTCAACTTCAAAACAATTTCCAACACGTTTCCGAAGCGTTAATCAGGCTTATCCAACTCACCAATCAAAAGAACAGCATCGAATACACAATACACACGATAATTACAACGACACAAACGTGGTTTAGTAATTAAATTTTCACTTTAAACAATTTTTACACACAAATTTTATGACATCACATCACAAAGAGGAGAAACGTCAAACTTTTTTTACTTTTTTTCTTCGTGAGACGTCAAGGTGGTAGGTACGCGTACGCGTGTTTGCGGCCAGTATGGATCGTTCCGTTTCACGGTCAGCGAGTTTCACGCAGTTTTGTTTATTAATTCACAACACAGTCTAATCATCAATTTTTTGTTAACACTTGATTAATTTAGTTTTTTTTTATCTTAGATAGCGGCTAAGCGTATTCATGTGCACTCTTCGGCGAGCTGGCGACAATGACCGGTCTTCAATAGATGCGCGTGGGTTAAAACGAGGTTGGCGTTATCCATACCTTTATTCGCTTGTGTGTGACTTGCATTTTGCAACCTGCATTGTTTGCTCGCGTCCTAGTTATCAATACATTAGATATGTGATTTATTCTGCACGAGATTGAAGTTAATAAACTACGCAGATGAGGAAAAGATCTACCACAAGCATTACTTAACGATAAATAACTTAGACGGATACGTAGGACAACAACCGGCTTTGTTAGTTTATTTTAGTCAAAAGGTCAATAAAATTCTTTTGTATTAGTCATTCTTAGATATAGTGGCACAAGGTCAAAACCGATCGAACCATTAATTTGTCAAAGCCGGATTTTTAGGTCAGACGAAACTTAAACCTGATTTATTATTGCTTGTTTAGTGGCTGCCTTGTTTTCATCACAACTTAGTTACGACATTAGTGTTGAAGGTTCGACATACTTAGATTTGGGAATATGGATTTAATTTGAAGCTAAATGAACATAATATGTCTTCGGTAAGAAGGAATGCAATCAAGATTGACGAGAAACAGAAGGGAGAGAAAATGGGACACTATTAATTCGGCATTTGGTGTTAGATGTAGCTACACACACTGATATAATATGAAAGTACCTAGGTAGTAAATTGTGCATAAAAACAACTGATAGTCTGAGAACTTTGGGTGCGATCCTCCATGCCTTACTACGGGGTGACAATGCCTGGAGGCTAGGTAGGCAGCACAAAATAACTTTTTCCATAGTTTTTGGTCAATTAAAAAAAAGGAAACTCGGAATGCCCTTCATTCTAAGTAAGAAAAAGAATCGCTTGATACCTAGTAATAGAATTAGCATTAGCATCATTAATTAGTATGCTATTTCATCGTTAGCAATAATTGAATTATTTGACGATGCTAAATTGTGTGAATGCTAAAATTCACGTGACTGCTAAAATTCACGGACAGCGAAGTGTCGTTGCTTTCATAGATTCGCACGCACTGCTTTAGCAGGCTGCTAGCTACTGCTAATAGCAGCCGCTATAAGCAGTAGCAGCCAATTGAAACTCGCGTTCACGTGCTATCGGGCGACGATCTGATTTTGAGCGTTACGCGAGTGAATGGCGAACAAAGAAAGAGAAGAGAATACGGCATCCTTGCATTTAGAGTCGTATTTTGCGTGCGGTTTATTGAACTGTTTATTTGAATGAAATTGTTTGTCTTTTCGTGACTTGATTGAATTATCTATTCGGTGCAGTTTTAATTTTAATAAAGTCAAACTTACTTCTAATCTTAGTCACAACATTAAAATGTACGTTGCATACAACAGTCACAATTTCGCAATTTAATATTATACGCTAACGCTAAATTGAGAAATACAATTTCGATGAAATTTCATATTAGCATAGCAATAGCGCGTAGCATGCTCTGCTATGAAATTAAGCATGCTAGTTAAATTAACAAAAAATAGCAATAATTGCCATTACTATTGATACCTACGCTCTAACTACGAGTACTACCTTTATAACTGACATTTAGTAGACCTCGTCCCAGCCATAGTCTGTTACCCCGCAGTAAGGTCTGGCAAATTTAGAGCACCTCTCCATTGTTAAACAATCTAAAATATACACACATACACGAGTACAAGCATCACAACCACAAACAAACAGGATATGTAAAGAAAACACAGAAATGAATGAAAATGATAAAGATTTGTTGAACGATTTATTTAGATATGAAAACAATATTTAAAAAAAAATGTCTCCCAAGTACGAGGGAAAGAAGACGTCAAAGAAAATAATATGAGACAATACACAGTAAAAGTATCATGCTAGTATTCTAGAAAGATAAATAAAGAAATAAGTAGACAAACATTCAATCAAATCGCCCAATTTACCTGAAAAGTCTGTGCTAGCGTCAACGTCCAAAGAACAGCTGCCAATAGAATCCACCGATTTATCCATGACTTTTACAGTCAGTTCTTTAGCGCACTCTTTTAACAAATCCGTCTCTTTGACTTCAATTTCGTACACCCCAATGCTGTCGAAATCATTTTCAGCATTTCTCACATCATTAGATTTCGGCGAAACGGTTGAACTAGGCAATTTGATGTCTGTTTCATCAGTATTTATCGTCAAAATGGAATCAGGCTTAGTAGTGAATTCTCCCGACAAGTTTTTGTCTAATATAAGAGTGCTCTGACTTGTGAAGTTGCTCCTTATAGGTTCTATATACTCAACATCGTCATCATCTATGTATATTGAGTTGGAATGTCCGCTAGGTCCTTGTTCGGGTGTAGCGTCTTTGGGGACCGCGTCTATAACTGGCTGACTTTTAATTAGACTCCTATAATAATGACTTTCGAGCCTTTCCAACTGTCTTTTCGTGTCGGACTGTTTCTTACGCACTGAATCTATTATCACGGGTAGATTTAGAAGATCAGGCGTTTTTTCTCTCTGAACCTCCCGTTTGAAAAGCGGTGAGTCATCGCTCTCAAGCTCGAAACGTTTGTATTTCGAAGAGCAGTAATCGTCTATTGACGATGTATCAGATTTTTTAGAATCGAAGAACGTGTCTAATGAAAAGAAGGATTTTCGCTTTTTCTTCGGCTGGCTGGCCTTGTCAAAATTTGTCTGCACCAGGGGATCGCCAGATCTATAGTTCTGGACGCAAATGTTGCTTGTGTTTACAAGAGATTTGGGGCGAGGCGCCTGCGGCAGACTTAAAGGAACTCGATTAGTTTCTATCTTCCGCGAATCTAAGCTTAACGTCTTACGAAACCTTTCATTTAGGTTTGCGAGTAAAAAGTGTCTACGTTCCGTTGATTTTGGGGTGACGTTGTACGAGCTCTGTTTGCTGCTTGATGGTTGAGAATTTGGAATGTGCTCGGAATATTTGAATTCGATGTCGTTCTCCGAATAGTCTTTCTTATCATCCGATTTCCCGTACGGCTCAGACGGACATAGAGACGACTGTCGATTCTCTGGTCTATGAAATGAGAAGGAACCTCGGTTGGATGAGCTGTGTTTTCTATCGCATATGCAACTGCCGACGCAGTTGAGTTTAATGCATCTATCTTCAGGCTCAAGAGAAACGTCGTGGTCTTTTGGAATGTATTTATCTGGTTTATGCTTGTGGACTAAGAGGTCTCGGCGGATCTTTTCCAGCCTTTCGTCTCCTTGGAGACCTCTTGTATACTTCGATTTTGGTGGTCTGAAAAACCGTATACTCCCCGTGGTGTGAGGGTCGGTAGACCGTCGTCTGACGAACGATGGGGAGTCAGATATCTTGTTGACTCCTAGGAGGAGAACCGGCGATTTCTTGTCTTCTTCATCGGGTAGGTCGCTGAAAAAAAAAGTTTTTTTTTTAATTCTGCAGGATGTTAAATCTGTGCAGGCAAATGCAAATGTTTTCATTGTTATTAAGCTGGGTAATTCGAATTTAAATGTATATTCCAATATGTGCATAGGGCATTTAGGGTTAAGTACATCCTTAAGATACAACTTTGCACGAAAAAGATCTATTAAAAGGCTTTCACGTACACAAATGATATACAAACAGGGAAATTCACACTTTGAGCGGAAGTAATACAGCCAGATAAAACTAAGAAAATAATGTATTAGGAAAGAAAGCATTAAAAAACAGAAAATATACTCACACAGACACACGAACACAGATTAAAAATAATTAGAAACGAACAAAAAAACTGAATTAGAAAATGTTAAAACACACACACAAAATATTTTATTTGGATAAAAGTTCTGCAAAAAAATTGATTTTTTACGCTGAAAAACTTGTATGAAGATTGAAAAAATTGCACTGTTCTTGATAATGTTCGTTTTTTTTAAACCCAAATAAGCAGATGGAACCGATTCCTTACGTTACCTACGTAACTTGTAACTAAAATATTTCTTCCCCACTACCCCAAACTTTCTAATTAACATAGCATCTTTGAATGTTTGCTACGGTACGTATAACTTCGCCACCACCAGCTGCTGGTGCCGCATGCGCCGCTGGTCTGTATATCTCACCTTACTAAACACTGTCTCTTGAAGGCCTATTTAGATAACGCAAGTATCACGATTTGTATTGAAACCAAGCGTGCCGACTTTTTAACACCTACTGTGACGTCACAGGCGAAATTTAGTGACGGGCAATCCAAACCGATTGAAATTTTTGAGCTACTGCAGTTAATTATCACGCAACGAGGCATTTTTTAAATTTTTGCGGCCCATCCAGCTGCAACGGAGCGAGCGGAATGAACTTAGCGGCGACCAACCTTGACGTTTGGTCGGGGTTTTGGTCGGGGTTCGGACACGCGAAGTGCATGCATTTGCGTTATCTATGTAAATATATATCTGTGCTTCAAGTATTTCGCGCGTAATTTTTTAGTCCGCTCATACAGGTAGAAATACTTAAAGTTATATGTACCGTTAGTAGGTACATGTTATAAGATGCTATGTTAATTTGGAAGCCAATGCTCCATATACCTTCAATTAGATGACCAAGATCCTTACGCACTTATTTGAAAATGCTTAGGTATCAAGGTATCATTTGCACTCGAAATTGAAAACTCCTCTTTACTCAACGGCAGTCTGTCAAACGTCAGTAGTAACAAGTGACAGTTTTGCAGGTTTGTGTTGCCACTACCCAAAACACAAAATTATCTTCTAAAATAGCTCTGTAAACTCAAATGTTCAAAGCTTATCCCTATACCTTATTCCTAAATATATCTACATACCCATGTGCTACTTTGAAAACAAACAAAATATCGCGTGCAGTGAACTATAAAAGACAATAAAGCAAGGGCGTGTCTCGCAGTACCCGTTACCGTCGGTAAAAATGATTCTTCCATGAGCCAAGCCTAACATTGTTTTTGGCATAAATCATATGTTTATTGTTTTTTAATTTTTAAAGGCAAAGTTAAGTCATTTAGATTTAAATTTTTTGTAGCGTAACTTTTTTAATGAAATTCGATAGGTTTCTTTAGGTATGATGGGTATAATGTATGTTGACATTCATAGTTGAACTCCTGCCTTTGTGAACAAAAATATCTTGATATTTTCACAACAGTAATGTAAAAAGCTTTTGGGACGTGTGTTTTAATTTGACATTGAAAAGAAATTTGCATTTTCAATACTAAAAAATATAGTAACTAGATATTTTGTATATACGCTTAGTTTGGATGACAATGTCTAATCCCTATCCCTGTGGCCTCTGACGTTGAAAGCACGTTAAGCCGTTGGTCCTGCGCCTGATCTCTCTCCGGTCATGTCGGATTGCCGTCTCACCGAACTTTGAGGGTGATGGAACAGTGAGTGCACCTGTGTATTGCGCTCACACTTGTGCACTATAATATCTCCTGCGTTGTCGGCTGATCTCTGTTGAGATTGGTCGCCGTGGTCGAAATCGGCCAGGAGGACTATTATTTTTGATGATGTCATACCTACGCAAAGTCTGCATTCAATTGAGAGGATCTGTGACTGATATAATATTAACCGATCTTAAAAGCAGGATCAAGTCGATGAAGGTTCAATATCATAACGACATCAAACCACATTCCAATTGAATAAAAGTAAGTAGACAACAGGACAGATTCAAAAATAATTGGTTTTCTTTGGTGACAGCGCCAGGCTTTTGTGAGATGTATCCAGACCTACATAAATCAAAACACAACACTATTTTAATTGAAGTGGTCGCCGGCGCGACCCGTCTAACGTTTGCACCACTAAGTACGGCATGAGAATATTGTATTGGTGCAAACGTATTTTTTTTACACACCATTATGTATTAAGCATATATTTGTACGAAAATATTACAACTTATTGTATCTAGCCCAGGGGTCGGCAGACCGCGGCTCGCGAGCCGCATGCGGCTCTTCCATAGGATTAATATGGCTCTTCTTACACTCACTTACTGCCTAATTGTACCGCTTTAGCACAAAATGATGCGCTCGCACTCCTCTGTTACCCCGTCCGGCATGTCTGCCGGCTTGAAAGTATGGGAAAAATATACAAAGAGGATATTTGGCTCATCTGATTGGTAATCTGCCTACCCCTTTTTTTTTTTTTTTTTTTTTGCGTCAGGAAATGCTGTTACGCATTCCCAAGGCCCCTGGGTTCGGGACACCTGGGATATGTGGGACTCGGAACTCCTGGGAAAACGGAGACCCCTACCCACTAAAACCTGACGGTGGTCATCTTCGGCGCAGTATGGAAGGAAACCGGGATCCCCGACAAGGGACTCTTCACGGGACCCTTCCGTGCGCAAGGCCGCCTCGCAGCCAGCCTCGGGAGGAGCAAAGCTCAACTCCAGTGCACGATAACACAGACCACTGTGTCCGAAGACACGCGTTACCGTCTTCCTCGGGATCGCAAACCGAAGCACAAGCAGGCCCCCCCGCGTGCGCCTCGCGACCCCAAGGGCCCTTTTAGTCGCCTCTTACGACAGGCAGGGATACCTCGGCAGTATTCTACTCCCCTAACCGCAGGGAACAATCTGCCTACCCCTGACCTAACCTAACAACGTTGTTCAACCACCTGTTTACTGTATGACTGTATATTTATAAGTTTTGCACTGTAATTTTAACATTTCTGATAATAAAGAACTATTGAAATGAAACTGAAGGGCCAAAAGTGTAACCAAACCGAATCATTAGTTAAAGTAAAATTAACGATACACAAGCCAAAGTGCAACCGGAACTGAATAGAGACTAAAAGACTTTTGTTTAATGGACTTGCATTCCTTAGCTTTCTTTCGTTAACAACTCGTTAACTTTCTACGTCGAAAGGAATTCTATGTAACCCCATCTGCCATTGACGACCATCAATTAGCAGATCTATTTCAGCCTAGATCCATTGTCAGTATGTTCACAACGTAGATATGGATAGAACGACTGCCTCGGTGGTATAGTGGCAAAGTTTCTGCCTTACATCCGAGAGGTCCTGGGTTCGAATCCCAGGTAGAGCCAAAATTGTTTCTGAGATTTGCTGTCATGAATTTCTCATAAACAGCTCGGAGTCAGGGAATTGGCGGTATAACACCCCCGTGCCTCGGTGCGCACGTTAAGTCGTTGGTCCCGCGCCTGATCTCTCCCCGGTCATGTCGGATTGCCGTCTCACCGAACTTTGAGAGTGATGTCACAGTGAGTGCACCTGTGTTTTGCGCTCACACTTGTGCACTATAATATCTCCTGCGTAGTTGGCTGATCTCTGTTGAGATTTGCCGCCGTGGTCGAAATCGGCCAGGAAGACTACTATGGATAGAACGCTCAATGCGTCGTAACAGAAAAATTATAGATGGTTTAAAAAAAATCGTTCGCGGCCTTCCTTGCTTAAAAAGTGTTATACCTTGAATAGGTACCCTGATTTCCGAGGCCCCCGTCTCGGTGGACCCTGATTATTTTTCACTTGATGAACTCAATTAAAAGTCATCTTAGGTTTTTTCCGAGACGGGGGCCTTAAAACGGAGTAATAGAAGGCCCAAGACGCCAAGACATAAGAGTCAAGTCATTTTAGGGGTTTTAGGAACGGGGCCTCGGGGGTCGGGGTACTTAGGGAACAAACCCTTAAAACGGAGTAATAGGACACCGCCCAAGACATAAGAGGCTCCGATAGTAAACATACTTCGTTTATCTGATGTCCATATCGTTATAAGGACTCATGTTCATTTCAGGAATCATGTTTATTATAATACAACAACATCGCATACATTGATCTGACTTCGTGGTAAGTAGCTCAAGCATTTGTGTTCAAATATCAGAACCAACAGTGGTATTACCAATAAACTTAAATAAATACAGAAAACACCCAGACCAGTACAAACAAACATATTCATGTACACAAATGTTTGTACAGTGCGGGGATCGAACCCGCGACCTCTTGGTTAAAAGTCAACTTCTTGACCATTACACCAAAGTGGTCGTTATTATGTTTAATTAGCAGCCGTTTGCTTCATTGATTAAATATGCCGTATATTTCACTAAGGTTTCATGTAGACGAAACGCCGGAACCGCATCGGTGCAGGACAGAAACCGCATGTCCACAGAGCTGGCCTGTTGAGTATGCGGTGTCAGTCCGGCTCTTTAGCGCGAAAGTTATATGAATACACGGTTTAGGTCCTAGGCTCGTGCGGTTCCGGCGTTGTCTGCATAAAGCCTATCACTAAACCAATCAAAGCCAAAAAAACTGTATAAAAGGCTTGTATATAAAAGGCGCTTCTGCTAAAACATGGGGACACGACATTGCAGCATTGGACTCATACCACAGATCATAGAAAATATGTGAGTAAACTTTTTTTTTTCTTAACGTCAACAGTATACCCAAAGATAATGCCTTTCTATTGTCTTTGGTGAAACTCTACAAACAAAAAAAAACGAATGAATTAATGAAATGTTTTGTTTTTAATTCAAGCCAGAACAAAGACCTACTCAATCTCACTATTTTATGGTGGATCCATGTCTGTCCGTCAACAATCTACTTTAGCGTGCGGTAGAGCAATTTGTCCATGTCTAACCAACGGGACGCTGGTGTTGTGACTATCGATATCGATGAAAATAGAAGCGGAGTAAACATTTATGAAACAAACAATAAAAAATATTAATAATAAAATTAATGAATTAAAAAAGGAATGGTGCGAACCATAATTTTGGCAATGAATTAGATTTATTCGCAGTTTAAAGTAAAGCCTCAGTATTTCTTTTCTGCTTCAGTGCTCCACTTTGGTTAATGGTCAAGAAGTTGACTATTAACCAAGAGGTCGCGGATTCGATCCCTGTACAAACTTTTGTGTGCATGAACATGTTTGTTTGTACTGGTCTGGGTGTTATATGTATTTATGTAAGTTTATTTGTAATACCACTGTTGATTCTGATATCTGTAACACAAGTGCTTAAGCTACTTACCACGGAGTCAGGTCAATGTATGTGATGTTTTTTTTTTTTTTTTATTCTTTTATTTAATAAGGGACTTTTACATAAAAGTACGTCAGCCCCATCATAACCTAACAAAATATACACAAAAGAGTTTTCTTAAATAACTATGAATAGTTGTATCAATGATGAATCATTGATGAGTCACAAAAACCATATTGCATACAAGTTTCGCAGCGTCTGATGCAGGTTGTGCTAAAATAGTTTGAAAGATCCCAACATCAGATGTTGAGATATTGTATGTGATGTTGTTGTAAACTTATTATTATTATTATTTCAATAAAATCGTGTGTGCATAGTTAAGAAACCAACTGTTGCTTGCAAGCTTTTTTTATCGATGAGTCTAAAAAAAATATGATGTTGAAAAGATTTTTATCTACGGACATATCATTAGTGCTCTAAAATGCGTTCAGAAACCGTAGGAAATGACCAGCATTACTACAACCAATTTTACTATGAGAACTTTCTTATCTGTGGCAGTAGGTAAAATCTGTACTGTAATGTTATTATAACAGTATCCAATTTCTGTAAGGTTATGACTTTAAATTTGGAACAGCTGTCAAAACTAAAGTAGGTCTCTATTCTAGTATCCATTGATATTAAAGCAGTTATCGATATGAAACGTCAAATTCAGTATGTCTATGATATAAAAAAAATCGTCGTGACGGAGGATTGAATTACCCGCCATTACTGTTGTCATTCATTCGTTTTGTTTTTTTTATTTAAACATCTATAGTCTATAGATTTTATGGGTATCACTAGTAGCAATGCAGGTCATTTCCCTACGACCTCTGAACCCATCTTAGAGTACTTATGATATGTGTGTAGATAAAGTAGTGTATGCAACTGTACATAATTAGGCCTTAAAAAACTCGTGTGATGCTATTATGAAACTCGCTGACGCTCGTTTCATAAAACCACACACGTGTTTTAAGGCCCCTCATTATGTATCAGTTGCATAAACTACTATAACATTGGTCCCTGCTGAAATTAGACTAAATTAATACGTATCTTATTCTTAGAAATTATTGTATTTCAGTTCAACAACCTCGTCAGGTAATAGAGAACATAGCGTGCCTAAAATTTAGATTCGATATCTAATTATTTAACATCAGATGTTAAACAAGGTTAAATGTTAAACAATGTTTAACAAACATCATATTTTTAATTGAATATTTAATAGCGAAATTAAAAAAATCAAGATCAAGAATCAGTAACACGAATATAAGGTCCAGCGAACACCTGCGTCATACTGTCGCCGCGACTCGTGACTGTCTGTCAGCGATTTTTCAGCGGTGATTGGTTGACTGACACGTTGTCAGTCGCGAACAGTGGAGACAATATTTAAAAATTAAATATGGGTATCGATATGTGCGTTAGGCGATTCTCTAATGCCTATCATCACTTAAGGTACGCTCCATCGCTCTTACTGTTCTATGTTCAAACCGCACCTCTTTAAAGATGGCGGCTTTATTGTGGCGCGAAAAATTATTGCAGAAAGAACGCAGGATTTGCATACAAGTTACTCACTGCTGTTTACTTAATAAATTACGTTTTTATACGTTGCAAGATGTAACAGTACATTTGCTGTACTGGCTACAGCACCTGTACTTATGTTTTAAATTCGTCTGAACGCCAGAAAAAAGAATAAAAAGTTTTAAAAAAAATGACCTACTACATATTTATTTGATTTAACAATTTTTTTTTCTTTTTTTTAAGTGTTTTCTTTTTTAAGTGTTGTCCTTTCGAAATATTTTAGTTGTCAATTAAAATTACTTTAATAAGATAAGCACGAAATTACAAACAGCGATAAATATAATTTAAGCAAGGGTTTATTCCGATATGTATTACATCTGACGAGTAATTTGATTACCACGGTATGTATGTAACATGCACACAATCGGAAGTTGGTATCAAGAGAGAGGTTTACGCAATCGATAAAAAGAAACGATTCCTTATTGGCTGCGATAATCGGTCGAATAAAGTGAGCGTAAAATTTCTTGCTTTCCACATCCGCGAGATGTCATGATTTAGTACCGATTTGCATGCGAAGTTTTTGTATGTACTTCATTTAGTTTTTGTAGCAATATCCAAAAATAAGGAAATATTATGACAATTTACCGCAAAATTTCATAAGGAATAAAAGAGATGCAAGTGTAGAACCTTGTACTCGACCAGTTTCCATGTGAAGCTGTGTAATATTTGTTAGAGAGATTCCTCTCTCATCGAACTTTTAGAAGTTAAAGAATAGAGTGATGCACTCTCTGTTTAGTGCACTACACTTGTAAATTATAGTGTAAGCACTAAGCAGTTGAAAATTCCTGTTGAAGAAGTGCTGACATTTGTCGCCATAGTCGGACTCTAACAAGAAATAAATATTTTATATAGATCTGGCCAGACACTAAGCTAACTAAAAGTAAAAACAACTTAAAACTTTCCAAAAAGTTCCCACAGAGGCCATAAAAAATCCCGCCGGCATCGCAAGAAAGAAAAGTGCCGCGAAAAGCTATGATTACCATAAACAATAGTTGCGCAAGATAAGGGTCGTTGACCGCGTTCGTGATTTCGTGACTGACCGGCAGGTGAATGATTCTGTGTTCGAATTATGAATTATCTGACCAACAGTTCGAGTTCGAAACATTATTTCAGATCGTTATTGGGTGCTTATAATATATGACTGTAACGGTACCGCTGTCTGTAAAATATAGCTTTATCACGAAACATAGAAAACGAGTAACTAAGAAACACAAGCGATCAAAACACAACACAATAAAAACTGAGAGGTGTCTATTGAATTTCATTAGAGAAAAGAGTTGGACTTTTTTATAGCACCAGAGGCGTTCTGTTTAACAAAATCCTGCCAATAAACCAACAAAATATTTATATTTTGTGTTTCTATCTGTGTCTTCGTAGCACTCGAACGGATGGACCGATTTCAAAGCGGTTTTTTATTTATTTGAAAGATGTTTTAATTACTGTCGTTCTAAGCTATGGCTAGAAAAAACCGTCCAGCCTTTGCAGCCCACCAGCTGTAATATGAAGGTTAGTTAATAGTTAGTTTTTAACGTCGCACCCATAACAAACTCCAAAATTGCACCCCAAAAGTCGTGCGTTTACTTTAATTGATAAACGTCGGAACGAGCGATAATTTGATTTTGGGCAATCGGCCAATTTATTCAATAGACACGCATTCTAAATTTGGTGCCCGACATGTTGAGAAAAAAAAGTTACAAACTGCACATTTTCTGGTCGTCGGTTTTTTACTTGGAATTTATTATATATTCATTAATGATTATATTACTTAATAGGCTGATATTAATAAAATTATATTACTAAATGATGACACCTATCTTAAATATTTTTTAGACCATGGCGTTTAAAAAACATAGCCCCAATGAAGTTAAAACAAGCAATACATTTCCAAAAAGCTGTAGAATAATACATTTTGGTACTAGTGTGTAACATTGGTGACGGATCGGGTCTTAAGAGAGTCGAGGACGGTAATCATCAATACACACGTGTATCATACGACGTTTTTCAACACAAAGTGTTCTTTTTTTAAATCAACAACTCACTAGTGAGTTATAGCAATGAAAAAGTCACAGTTTGATTATAGGTGTCATTATTAGTCTAATTGCAGTGAAATTACAACCACTTTATGAGCAAGTGTGTTGAAAACCAATTTTTAAATACACAAAATTCAATAATTATTCGGTCAATTGACTCCGATTTCTGACACATTATTACACGTTTTTGTATTCCCATACACAATCTATGGAGGCAGACCGTTTTGACAATTGGCTAGACGACACCACCAATCGTTGACATACTTTTTATTATCTGTCAAAACGGTCTGCCTCCATAGATTTCGTATGGTAATAAATTATTGTGACGTCACGGTCATGTGTCAGAAATCGGAGTCAATTTACCGAATATTTATTGCGTTTTGTGTGTTTAAAAATTGGTTTCTACAGCTTTTTTGAAATATATTGGTTGTATTAACTTCATAGGGGCTATGTTTTTTAAACACCATGTTCTTGACAATATTTAAGATAAGTGTCATCATCCAAATTAATAAAAAGAATGTCAACGTTTGGTGGTGTCATCTAGCTTATTGGGAGAGCAATCGCCCGGCTTGCGAGAGGTGCGGGTCCGAGTCCCGTCTGTGGCAGTCCATTTTTAAGTGTGTTATAATTTCACATAGCTTTATAAGGGTTAAGATTATATAATTCTACTGTATTAGTCCGGTGTAGTTTTTTTTTCTTCTAATTTTTGAAAAACTTCATATGAAACTCGGTCGAAGGCGAATCAGGTTCAAAAGGGTTTCAGTTCAGGTCACACCGGCGACTTTCTGTAGCTGCAACTCGTTTCTGACAGCGTGTCATGTCACAACCAATCGCCGCGTCTCAATCGCTGACAGTTAGTCGCGAGTCGCATCGACAATGTTCCGCAGATGTGCCTTGAGCCTTTATACTAAAAACCTTTCAACATTAATACGCATTCTACTCATCCTTTTATGCCTTGAAACATGATTGGTGATATAGTAAATAGTACCTGATCGATCATGCAATAATGTGCGAAAGTATTGCACGATAGTTTTAAAAAAAAACAATACCTTAGATTTATGCATGAGGTTGCTATAATAAAATAAAAATAATAGAGTAAAAAACTAATAAAACACGCTTTTATTGCTAACTAAAAAAGAGAAAATAATTTCTGAGTACACGGAATTTATATTCCAGTAGAGTAAAAAGCGTGGTAAATTCACCAACTAGTAGAGTAGGTAAAATGAGTTGGTGAAAATTAAGCTCAAAAATTCCGTTACATACGAGTATATTCATACATACACCCGATCTAATAAAAGCGTGTTAAAAAAACAATACCTACCTTAGATTTATGCATGAGGTTGCTAACATAAAATTAAAAAATGGAATAGTTCAGAGGCAAACTTGATTACAGCCAGTCAAAGTTTTTTCAACGTTCTCCAACAAGGAAAGTTGTAAGGAAAGCGCGGGAAACACTTTTTTTTTAACTAAGCTATCTACTACAGTTACATTTATTCATGAAGCCATTGCTGATCTGACGTATCGATATCAACCAAAACGGAATGTTGATACTATTGAGACCCTTATAGAAAACTAGCTTTTACCCGCGACTTCATCCGTATTAGGTAGTTTGTTTAAAATGCGTTGTTTTCCCGTTAAACCAATCTTATCCAAATATAATTCAAATCTTTGGTAATTTAGGAGTGAAAACTATCAGATTCCCCGGAAAGTTATTTTTTCTATGGGAATGCGTTGTTTTCCCGCATTCCAAAGTAACTCATGTCCTTTCTTAAGTATCAAACTATCTCCTTACCAAATTTCATGCAAATTGGTTCAGTACTTTAGGCGTGATTCAGTAACACACAGGCAGACAGAGCTACGTTCGCATTTATGATATATAAGATATATGGTATGGACAAGTTCAGATTATTAAAAGTATTAAAAGGAAAGGAAGGAAAACAAAAAGGAAAAAAAGGAAGTATTAAAAGTTTTGTTAAATGAAGTGAAGCTGCTCTATTTGAGTTTAAACATTATTATTATTATTATGAAATGAAATCAATAATTATTATGGCTGCAGTTCTCACAGCTACATTCACACCGAACTCGTCTTAGGTGCAATTTCGTGAGAATATTTCGGTTGAATTGAGCAATTAGTTTAAGAGGGCTATAATAATTGTAAGTAACTATAAAATAGAGTAACAACATCACAGTCACACTATCTCTATATATAAAATTCTCGTTTCGCATGTTCGCTCCCCTACTCCTCTGAAACGGCTTGGCCGATTCTTATGAAATCGGCATGTGAGCATGTTGAGTAGGTCTGAGAATCGGCAAACATCTATGTTTCATACCCCTTAGTGATAAGTGTTGTCCACCCTTAACATTTATATGGCAAAACAACGTTTGCCGGGTCAGCTAGTAATATAATATAAATGCGAAAGTTTCTTTGTTTGGACGTTTGTCCGTCTATCACGCTGAAACTACTGAAATGATTGATGAAATTCGGTGTACAGACATGGTATGAGCTGACTTGGGTGATAGGTTACTTTTTATCACGATTAAATGCTCCCTTGGGATAAAAAAAGGATGAAGAAAAAAAATATGAAAATGAAGGGAATAAAGTAGGGAATGTAATACAAGATTCCGACGTTAACTTTTTTTTAAACAAACAATATTTAATAATACATCACTAATCCATACCAAGTTTGTTCAGCTTGGTTCAACTTTAGCTAAAATCAATAGATAAAATGACGAATATCTTTATAATTAGGCAACACACCATGGATTGTAAAGATATGCACTGAAGCTATGTAAAAACTACCTTATGTTATGTATGAGACACACGCTATACAGAATCAAAGCATAGAGATGGAACAAACTTTTTAACCTCCGACAAAAAAGAGGTGTTAATGTTTGACCTCTTTTCTGTTTGTGTATGCCTGACTGGTGCTTGTGGTGCAGTGGTTTGTAGTGATACCAAAAGTTAAGCAACCTACGGCGTGGTCATGTTTGGGATGGGTGACCATTCTGACCATTTAAGTGACGTCTATTTACAAGCATCTCCGTGCTTCGGAAGGCACGTTAAGCTGTTGGTCCCGGTTAATATCGATAGATATTAGTCGTTAAGCCTGGTCGGAGGCCCTGGGCGGCTTAATAACATCTAGTAGTAAGGATGGTCACTTACCTTACACACACCCCTCCACCGCACCGCACTGAGCCCGCGTGGTGGAGTATGGCTCGTACCACCTCATAGTTGAGGTGAGGCCTGTGCCCAGCAGTGGGACGTATACAGGCTGACGACGATGCCTGACTGTAGGATCGTGAATTCAGTGCGATTTCTTTATTCGAAATATAATTTAATCATGGTGGATCTTTGCTATGGCTAGTCAAAATCTTGTCAGCCGTTGAAACTCACCAGATGTTGAAAATTCAAATTCAAATCATTTATTGCATGTCACATTACATCAAGTTGGTACACAAGAAATGTACAAAGGACCTAATGCTAAAAGCATTTTTGCAGCAGCTGTTTCACTGGCTTATGGCTCAGGGGGTTTTTATTGTTTTTATTTGATATTCTTTTCAGTTTTTACTGGGAAAGGGACAGTTCTATGATACCGCGCCTGTCTTCCTGTTGAAAACCTAAGTAGTTTTTATTTTTTAAAACTAGTAGCACTGTAATTACCAGATGACATAAATGAAAGATGACCCACTGTCAATGAGATGAGTTAAAGTGGTTACCATTCGAAAATGGTTGTATTGCAATATAAAATAAAGAAATTGTTGTAAAATTATACTGCTCTAGTTCCCAAGAACCGTACGGTAAAGTTATGTTGACAAAATAAAACGCCGAAACTGGTTAGACGTACAATCGTCATTTTATGTTATATAGTGGCCGCCCGCGACTTCGTCCGCGTGGAAAGCCTTTATCTTAAAAATTCTTTATGAATTGTAGCCTATATGTTATTCTGATGTATAAGCTATATTGTGGTAAAGTTTCATTCAAATCCATTCAGTAGTTTTTACGTGAAAGAGTAACAAACATCCATACATCCATACATCCATACATCCATACTTACAAACTTTCGCCTTTATAATAGTAGTAGGACTAGTGGACCCGGCAGACGCTGTCCTGCCCGCTGTTTTCGCAATTTATCAATATTTTCTCATCGTTTTCACCTTCCCTGGACTTCCACAAATATTTTAAGGCTAAAATTATTGAAATCGGTTCAGGCGTTCCTCAAGTTTTAATAAGACTGACTAACTAACTATTTTTATATATAAAAAAGCGATCAGTCAGCCCACCTGAATTTCCCCATGGGAAGGCGTCTTTTTCCCGCGGTAAAAAAGTAGCTTAAGTCCTTTCTCGGGTTTAAAAATATATCCATATCAAATTTCATGCAAATCGGTTCAATACTTTAGGCGTGATTGAGTAACAGACAGACAGATAGAGTTACTTTCGCATTTATAATATTAGTATGGATATATTAACCGGACTGATTTTATTTAGTCAAGATGACTAGACAAAGGATATTAATAAATAATAGTTTAAAAAACTAAAAAAACACGCTTTTATTGCTAACTAAAAAAGAGAAAATAATTTCTGAGTACACGGAATTTATATTACAGTAGAGTAAAAAGCGTGGGGTGCACTTTATGACGTTTTCATACTTTTATTCGTGCCAATAATAGGATGATTTTCACATACTACTATACGAAGCACCCCACGCTTTTTACTCTACTGTAATATAAAATCCGTGTACTCAGAAATTATTTTCTCTTTTTTAGTTAGCAATAAAAGCGTGTTTTTTTAGTTTTTTAAACTATTATTTATTTTATTTTTTTAGTTCAATCTCCAAATTATTGCATTGTCATTGGTACTTAATCACAGATTACTAAATAGTTACTACACTTAATGTGTTAGTTAATAGTGACATCTATTGGCAAAATACAGAGCTTCTAGTGCAAATCAATTGCATCAGTTTAAACTGCATAGCATTAGCAGCGACATCAAATGATTGCTATCGAAACTAACTAGCTAAGCGAACGCTACTAGATACTTTCGTAATATTTGTGAAAGAGATGGCGCCGTGCGGAAAATGTAAGAAGGCGATTTCAGCAATATTAAAATTTATTTTATTTTTTTAGTTAATAAGGATAATCGAAAACTCTTATCAAATTATTGCATTGTCATCGGTCCTTGACCCCTGTGCAAATTTCCATGTTAATCAGACTCCTAGAAGTAGGTGAAAATGAAGTGCAAAGATTCCGTTACATACATACATAGTTACATACAGGTCAAGCTAATAAAAGCGTGTTAAAAAAAGAATAGATATTATTTCACGAAGGTGAGGAAAATATTTGAAGCTAGCGGAACCAGTTTTTGGTGAAACCTTGGCCGGTAGATAGCATTGAAATTAATCCGATAACACCCGACCAGTTAATGCTAATCCTCAATTTACTACATTCACACCTTCCTTAAGTTTAATATGGCTTTAAAGCATATAAATATTAAATCTACAATAAGAGACGTAGACAAATAAATCTCTTATTTATAAAAATGAATTGCTGTTCGTTTGTCTCGCTAAAACTCGAGAACGCCTGGACCGATTAGACTAATTTTAGTCTCTAAATATTCGTGGAAATCCGGGGAAGGTTTCTCATCAGCCTTTATACGTCCCACTGCTGGGAACAGGCCTCACCTCAACAAGAGGTGGTCCGAGCCATACTCCACCACGCGGGCTCAGTGCGGGTTAGTGGAGGGGTGTTTGTAAGGTAAGTGATCAACCTTACTGTCAGATGTTATAAAGCCGCCCGAGGGCCTCTGACCAGGCTAAACGACTAATATCTATCGATATTAACCGGGACCAACAGCTTAACGTGCCTTCCGAAGCACGGAGATGCTTGTGAATAGACGTCACTTAAATGGTCAGAATGGTCACCCATCAACCGGGGAAGGTTTAAAAGATCAAAACTAAAAAAAAAAGCAACGGCCAGGATAACGTCCGCGGGTTCGCTAGTAATAAATTAATATACAAGAACATCACATACATTGATCTGACTCCGTGGTAAGTAGATTAAGCACTTGTGTTACATATATCAGAATAAACAGTTAAATCACAAATAAACTTAAATAAATACATATAACACCCAGACCAGTACAAACAGACATAATCATGCACACAAATGTTTGTACAGTGCGGGGATCGAACCCGCGACCTCTTGGTAAATAGTCAACTTCTTGACCATTACACCAAAGTGGTCGCCTAACAAATACAAAAGTGCTTAAGAAGGAGATACCGATAACGTTTTTTTTTTTTTTCAAAAAAATTGTAGCGATGATTATATATGACACTAAAAGGTAATAAAAAAAACATTTACGAAAAGAAAGAGGGACAAAGATACAAAAAAACACAATCCTTAAAGTTTAATGAAAACATTATTCAATGTTAGAAAGGAAAAGGAGTGAAATTGTATACTCTGATCATCATTTGATCCAAGTACATGAAGAGAGAGTTACTATGACAAATCAATTTATCCGATGAAAGTAGGCTTATTATTAAAATATTTACTTACATCAAGGTTTAAACTCTGTGGCATCTTTTGCACTTACAGTAAGGGCCATTTTGAAACAATAATGAATAACTTGACGTGCTGTCGTTTGTAAATCAATGTATCCGATGAAAGTAGGCTTATTATTGAAATATTTACATGCGTAAGAGTTTATCTAAGAATAGAGTAAAAGGACTTAAGGCCCAGGGCAGTCGCTGCGACTAGCGATTGTCAGCGATCGGCTGACACGCTGTCAGAAACGAGTCGCGGCGACAGAAAGTTGCAAGTATGCCCTGGCGGTTATTATAGGAGCAGTTATGTTATGATTTACCACCAGCCATTGACAATCGGATTTTATGATTTTTAATTTTGCCTGATCTCTGTTGAGATTGGCCGCCACGGCGGCCAATCTCAACAGAGATCAGGCAACTATGCAGGAGATATTATAGTGCAAAAGTGTGAGCGCAATACACAGGTGCACTCACTGTTCCATCACTCTCAAAGTTCGGGGAGACGGCAATCCGACATGACAGGAGAGAGATCAGGCGCAGGACCAACGGCTTAACGTTCGCACCGAGGCACGGGGGTGTAAACTTCGAGCTGATTTTGAGAGAATTATGACAGAAAATCTCTGAAACAATTTTTGCTCGACCTGGGATTCGAACCCAGGACTTCTCGGATGTAAGGCAGAAACTTTGCCACTACACCAACGAGGCAGTCAATTTACATCACTCCTGAAGTTACTGTAGCTTCATAAGTTTTTTGCATGTCTGGCAGTTTTGTCGGGCCGCTAAATCTAAATAAAATTACACTTTTTCATAGAACAGATCTTTAGCACATGTAAAATAACAATAATTATTACGAAACATGGTTAAAGATAGGAAGAAATATATTCTGTTTGTAAAAATAGAGAATGTTAAAACAGGAATTATGCATATCCCAGCTTCAGAACCTGTTGCTAAAGTCATTCACACTTATAATCGCATTAGAATTGAAGTCTCACAAGTCATAACAAGCCCTAGTCGGTAAGCATTTATCTAACTTTAAAAAGTCGGTACAAATATTTACACAAAGATTTAGTTCTGACTCGAAATGTAATTAAAAATTGTAATCTCCATAACAGACTTTTCAATTTGTTTACCAACGAAGAATGCTCACAAATTTCTCTAACAGCTTCGGATGTTATTGACCATTTCTTAGAATGATTCATCATTTTAATTTTACAGTTGAAAAGCGTGCTGTATGATTGTCGGAATAAAGTTAAGTTTTGTTAATTTGAAATGGAAGTAGGTTTCCATTTTTTTTCTTTGGTGATTTGTCTTGGTTTACAAGGCGATAAAGCGAAAGATCGAATGTACAGCGGTATCTTTACACTTAAGTGATTTCAAAAAAAGTTGTAAAGACTAAGTTCGTAGAAACGTTAAAATCTGGGTTACTTACATATTTCATGCATCTTAGAGTCGAAGGAACTACTCAAATCATTAACACATGTCTGCCTTTTCACTTTTCGATGTTATTGAACTTATAATCGCCTCATTCAATTGTCTCGGTACAAAAACTATGGGATTCTCAGCTGATTTCACCGATGAAAGTGTCAATTTCGAGCGCGTTTATTACACTGGTTAGAAACGGAGTTCGATGACACGGCACACAATACACTATATTAGTCGGTTACCATAAAGTTATGATAAGAAACGGTGGTCCAAATATGGAGCCTTGGGGTACACCCAGTAATTTCACTTCAGTTTTGAACGCAAGCGCACGTCTACCTTCCGTGGGCGGTGCGACCGTATGACGTGGTCGTGAATTGACGGGCAATCTACGTTCCGTTATGTTTATAGGGGGGGTTCGATTGAGTGAGACTTTATCCAACGCTTCTCTAAAGTCGGTGCGGTAGTTAAGAGCGCTAAGTAAGTTATCAATGGATAGTTTAGGTTGCGTGTTGGTTCGTTTCAATTTTGCTGGGGTATTAACGTGGTGGTGGAAGGGGGAATAGAGCCAGACACTCTCATGGCACAATTGTTTATGTTTAATGTTGTGATGGCACGTGCTGAGGGAAATAGACCGATGTTACGTTCAACAGATGTTTTTTTTTATATCCTGTCTCTTTTTATTGCCTATGATCTCAATTACGCACATACTTTATAGCGTGTCATGAATATGAGTAAGTGTTTATTTGTTTTTGGAAGACTTACAGCTAGAAATTTATTATACAGGGTGTGTCGTAAATAGTGGTCCATAGTAAAGGAGTCGATACACTGTGTTCTTAGGTATCACAAACCGGAATTTTAATAATTTTTAAAACAAAGGGTTTCAAAATAATAATAATAATATTTTTTTTAAAAAAATATTATTATTATTATTTTGAAACCCTTTGTTCAAAATAATAATAATAATATTTTTAAAAAAAAAATTATTATTTTTTAAAAAAATATTATTATTATTATTTTGAAACCCTTTGTTCAAAATAATAATAATAATATTTTTTTAAAAAAAATATTATTATTATTATTTTGAAACCCTTTGTTTTAAAAATTATTAAAATCCCGGTTTGTGATACCTAAGAACACAGTGTATCGACTCCTTTACTATGGACCATTATTTACGACACACCCTGTATAATAGTTTAAATAAAAAGAAGGCCATTTACATGTCTCCACATTAATAGTTGAACAAATTTTTACTAAGATTGTATACGTAACAGAATAAATTTGATTTCGTTTTACTACAGCAGATATTAAAAAGATTAAAGGCACAGACGACAGCATATTTAACCCATTTTGGGTTGTGAATTTCTGTTGCTGTGAATAACCAAGCCAGGTAAAAAGAAAAACTTGACAGACAGAAAAGACGAAATAAGTATTGTTTTTAAAAGTATGGTCTCATGATTAATTTCCATATCCTTATCTTCTTAATGACTAAGACTAGGGACAGCAATTATAATTCTTTCAATGGCCGGAAGTACAATAATGGTCTATTACAGAGTTATGTCACTCTCATTGTTTCGAGACGAGTAATATCGTCCACTGATTTTATGGGCTGGGTCGAATCAACATTTTTGAACTATGTCACATTATCCTCTTTTTGACTTTTCATAATATTGTTACGCCGGTGGGCTAGTGCTAAAACTTTGATCGTGTTTTTCCGTGCCTTGGAGGCGTTTTCAGCAGGCTGAAATACCATTTCAGGCCGTTTCAGAGAGTGCTCTAACACATACTAGTTTATCGAAATTTCACCCAAGTTGCCGTTGTTTTCAGGCGCCTGAAACATGTTTTCAGTCCGTTTCAGGCCACCCTCTATCAGATGACGCCATAACCTGAAAACCCGTTTTCAGGCGTTTTCAGGACCCCTTATGGGCCTTTGAAGCCCACTTCAGTATATGACGTAATTTTTAGTAGGAGTGAAAGAGATAGCACGATTAGAGAGAGACAGCTATACTGAGAACATTCCAGAAAGGTGTGACAGAGACAGCACAAGACAGGGATAGGATAGCACTATGATGCCGAACATTCGAGAAAGGTATAGGCTAGGCAAGACGGCATTTGGAAGGATCCCGAACAGTCTCGTACTGGGTAGTAGGTACCTACCGAATATTCGGGAGTCCTTGACGGCCGGTATATAAGGAGCCCGGGAATGCGTCCGAGTTGGAGTTTAATTTGGGAAAGCGACGAGTAAACATCGAAGCGAAAACTGCGACAAGAAGATTTTTGAGTGCGATATAAGTGTTTGTGTACTAAGTGTTGTAACGTAAAGTGTGTACAATAAATCCTACTCTACTTCATCGGTTTAGAAGTGCATTTCAATCTAGATCCCACACCCCTAGAACGTAACATTTGGTGTCAGAAGTGGGATTGAAAATGCCGATTACTCCGCGAGAAGAAGAGAAGGAGGGGATGCAGACCCGAAGCCGCACCGCTGCTGGAGACTCTGCGGGCACCGCCGGAACGTCAGACACAGCGGTACCAGCTTCAAGGACGCCGGAGATAGACGTCAACGCCATTCTGATCCTCCTGAAAGAACAGGCTAGAAGGCAGGAGGAACAGACCAGAAGACAGGAGGAACTGGCTAGAAGGCAGGAGGAACAAGCCAAAATCCTGCAACAAGAGCTACGGGTTCAGCAGGAGGAACAAGCCAAAATCTTGCAGCAAGAGCTACGGGACCAGAAAGAAGTCCTCCGTGAGGTACACGAAGTAGCTGCAGAGTGGAAAAAGGAGATGGCTGAGGTGCAAGACAAAATTATGGGCGTTGAAATTAAAGTTGAAAACCACGAGAAGCGCCTCAATGGACTGAACGAAAAAGTGGCGGGCCAGGAGAATCGCCTCCAGAAGTTGGAGATTAAAGTGGCCAACGGCACCACCAGTGTATCAGGTGCACCAGCCACAGGAGGTGAAAAGTTAAAGGTACCTCCATTCGATGGTACCTCTTCGTGGGCCGCATACAAGCTCCAATTCGAGATGGTTGCCGAAGCGAATGGCTGGAGCAAGGACTATGCTAAAACGGCACTAAGTTTGGCGCTGCGGGACGAAGCTCTAACTGTTCTGGAAGCGTTAGGAAAGGAGAAGACATACGACCGTCTTCTTGAAGCTTTAGAGGCACGCTTCGGTGACAGCCATCTAGAGCACGTTTACAGAGCTCAGCTGAAGAATAGGACTCAGGGGCATAATGAGTCGTTACAAAAGTGGGCACTTGAGATAGAGAAGCTCGTCCGGAAGGCGTACCAAGGTTCCGCAGCGACTTTCATCGATGGAACGCTAGTACAGGCATTCATAGATGGGATTCGGGACTTTGAAGTGAGGGCTGCTGTACGGCTGGGACATCATGGGACCTTGAAGGATGCGCTCGCCCATGCCCTGGAGGTGGAAGCTGTACGCCAAGACTCAACAAAATCCTTTAGGGTGCGCGAAGTTGCGGCCAGGGAGCCGATTGCTCCACCTCGAGAAACTGGGCCTCGATGCTACAACTGCGGGGAAAGAGGACACATACAATCAGGCTGCCCAAAAAGATCTTGGAGGCAACGGGACTCGGACCGAACGGAGAGGCCAGCAAGCTCTGATAGTTCAGAGCGGCAGCAGCAGGGAAACGAGTAAAAGCCAGGACTGAGGGACGAGTGCTGGCTGGTGGTCAAAATGTCCCAGTTTTGATCTCGCAGGCGAACGACGGGAACAGTCTGGCTGTCAAAGGAGAAATTGGTGGAGTACCATGTCACCTTACTATTGACACCGGAGCTTCTCGGACCGTGATCAGTTCTCGACTGCTGAAACACCTATCCAGGGATCATCTAGTCCGACCAATGCATCTTCAGCTGCAAACGGCTACCGGCCAGTACATCTCCGTCCAGGGGGAGCAGGAAGTGTCAGTGAAGATTGGAGAAAAGAAGTACTGGCACAAAGTCATCATTGCTAACATCGTAGATGACTGCATTATTGGTCTTGACTTCATGAGGAAGTACGAGTGTAAGATCGACATGAAAGGAGGCGTGCTGAAATTTGGGGCTTATGAAGTTCCTATGGAAGGTGGAGTGAGTGGACATGTCTTCTGCGCTAGAACGACTACACTTCAACCGAGATCGCAAGCCCTAGTTCCGGTGACATTGCCGCACGGTGCGAGACAAGGATCTCATTCCTGCGTGTTAATAGAGAAAATGGACGGCAGTAAACCATGGATGCCAGCTCGCACAGTGGTAACGACGTCATCTGCAGCATTTATAAGGGTGCTAAATCTAAGTGGCACTCAACACGTCATAAGTAAAGGAACCCTTATGGGAACATGCGAGGCAATCTCTTGGATACGGAGTTGCCATGGGTCGAAGGAGAACAAGTTACAAGAAGAAGTTGTGGAAATTGGAAAGTTATTGGAAAACTGCCAAAATGATCTCACAAAGGAAGAACTTCTTAAGGCACGTAATTTGCTAAAGCGCTATAGGAGCGTCTTCTCTGCACATGACAGTGATATCGGGAGAACTGGAGTAGTGCAGCACGAGATCGACACCGGAGATGTCATGCCTATTCGACAACGACCGCGGCGAGTTCCAGTAGCTCGAGAGAAGGAAGTGGAAGACATGATCGAGGAAATGAGGAGAGATAAAGTGATAGAACCGTCGACAAGTCCTTGGTGTTCTCCAGTAGTCTTGGTGAAAAAGAAGGATGGAACCATGAGATTTTGCGTAGACTATCGTCGACTCAACGATGTGACTAAGAAAGACAGTTATCCATTGCCTAGGATAGATGACACTTTGGACACTCTGCATGGAATGAAATGGTTTTCCACGTTGGATTTGAAAAGTGGCTATTGGCAAGTGGAAATAAAAGACAAGGACAAAGAGAAAACAGCCTTTTCAACCGGTAAAGGACTTTGGCAGTTTAATGTAATGCCGTTTGGATTGTGCAACGCACCAGCAACGTTTGAGCGGTTGATGGAGCAAATACTGACTGGTCTCCTGGGTGATACGTGCCTAGTGTATTTGGATGACATCATAATTGTAGGCAAAGATTTTGATGACCACCTCAAGAAGCTGGAACAAGTTTTGTCCAAGTTGCGCGATGCTAACTTAAAACTAAGTCCGAAGAAATGCTCATTCTTCAAGCGCAAGGTTAACTACTTGGGACATGTGATTTCATCAGATGGCATCCAGACAGACCCTGAGAAGATAAGTGCAGTTAAGGACTGGCCGACACCGAAAGACAAGACAGCAGTACGTGCCTTCTTGGGACTTTGCTCGTACTACCGACGATTTGTAAAGAACTTCTCAGATATAGCAAAGCCTTTGCACCAGCTGACAGAAGAGAAAAGACAATTCAACTGGGATGATCAGTGTGCAGCAGCTTTCTCAGACCTCAAACAGAGACTTTGTGAAACACCGATTTTGGGATATCCAGACCCAGAGAACGAGTTTGTTGTTGACACTGATGCAAGCAATACTGGCATTGGAGGAGTCTTGTCACAGAAGAAGGGTGATCAGGAAGTTGTGATCGCCTATTTTAGCAAGTCGCTATCGAAGCCGGAGAGAAACTACTGCGTCACTAGGAGAGAATTGCTGGCAGTCGTCAAAACTCTGCAGCATTTTAGTAAATACCTGCTTGGACGCAAGTTCCGAATAAGAACTGACCACGCTGCTCTAAAGTGGTTGTTAGAGTTTAAGAACCCTGAGGGTCAGGTGGCACGCTGGATCGAACAACTGCAGGAATATGACTTTGTCATCGAACATCGCAGTGGAAAGTCACATGGCAACGCAGATGCACTCTCTCGAAGACCTTGTCCTGATGATTGCAAACACTGTTTAAGGCAAGAGGGTAAGGACTGCGTGAAGATGTTGAGGACAGACACTGTTAGCGAAGAATGGAGTGATGAAGCAATGCAAAAAGCACAACAGGAAGATTGCGATGTAAAGCCCATTTACGATTGGATCAACGCTGGGGCGCCCAAACCAAGGTGGTGTGAGGTAGCTTCGATGAGTACCGTGACAAAGAGCTACTGGGCGCAATGGGAAAGTCTGGTTATGCACAATGGCGTACTGTGCAGGAAATGGGAGGCAGAAAACGGAAAGGATGCTCATCTTCAAGTGGTTGTACCAAGAAAGAGAGTCAGCGATGTTTTAAGATCCTTTCACGACGGCGCTTCCGGTGGACACCTAGGAGTAAAAAGGACTCTGATGAAGATTCGGCAACGTTTTTACTGGATAAACTGTCGGGACGACGTGGAAGACTGGTGTAGGAAATGTACTAGCTGTTCGTCAGTTAAGGGACCACATACACGCAGTAGAGGTGCGCTTAAAGTTTACAACGTGGGAGCGCCTTGGGAAAGAATTGCTTTAGACGTCGCAGGCCCGTTCCCGACCTCTGACCGTGGAAACAAGTACATCCTGGTGGTCATGGACTATTTCACCAAATGGCCTGAGGTATTTGCCATTCCGAATCAAGAGGCAGTCACAGTAGCGGAAACTGTACTGACGGAATGGTTGAGAGATTCAATCAGACTCTGGAACGACATTTGGCCAAAGTAGTTGACAACCATCAAAAGGATTGGGACAGGCATATTCCGCTCTTTTTAATGGCATATCGGACAGCAGTTCATGAAAGCACGGCCGTAACTCCTGCGTGTGCTAATTTTGGAAGAGAACTACGTTTACCTGCAGATCTTCTGACCGGACGTCCTCCAGATGCACCAAAGACGGTTTCGGAGTATGCAAGTGAACTGCGAAACCGGCTTGATGATGTTCACAGGCATGTTCGTGAACATGGATTGCAGGCCAGTGAGAAGGTGAAGACCAGATACGACCGGAAGTCTAACCAGACGAGGTTTGAGGAAGGATCATTCGTGTGGCTACATAACCCTATGCGTCGAAAAGGAAAGTCACCGAAATTGTCGCCGAGTTGGGAAGGGCCGTACAAAGTAGTCACAAGGATCAACGACGTCACTTATCGGATACAGCGCAACGCACGTAGCCCCTGTAAGATTGTTCATGTGGATCGGTTGGCCAAGTACCATGGAACGAATGATGCTCGGGACGAGCATGTCTAAGGAGGGGGTAGTGTTACGCCGGTGGGCTAGTGCTAAAACTTTGATCGTGTTTTTCCGTGCCTTGGAGGCGTTTTCAGCAGGCTGAAATACCATTTCAGGCCGTTTCAGAGAGTGCTCTAACACATACTAGTTTATCGAAATTTCACCCAAGTTGCCGTTGTTTTCAGGCGCCTGAAACATGTTTTCAGTCCGTTTCAGGCCACCCTCTATCAGATGACGCCATAACCTGAAAACCCGTTTTCAGGCGTTTTCAGGACCCCTTATGGGCCTTTGAAGCCCACTTCAGTATATGACGTAATTTTTAGTAGGAGTGAAAGAGATAGCACGATTAGAGAGAGACAGCTATACTGAGAACATTCCAGAAAGGTGTGACAGAGACAGCACAAGACAGGGATAGCACTATGATGCCGAACATTCGAGAAAGGTATAGGCTAGGCAAGACGGCATTTGGAAGGATCCCGAACAGTCTCGTACTGGGTAGTAGGTACCTACCGAATATTCGGGAGTCCTTGACGGCCGGTATATAAGGAGCCCGGGAATGCGTCCGAGTTGGAGTTTAATTTGGGAAAGCGACGAGTAAACATCGAAGCGAAAACTGCGACAAGAAGATTTTTGAGTGCGATATAAGTGTTTGTGTACTAAGTGTTGTAACGTAAAGTGTGTACAATAAATCCTACTCTACTTCATCGGTTTAGAAGTGCATTTCAATCTAGATCCCACACCCCTAGAACGTAACAATATGCATTATCTTCAACGAGAGAACCATAGGTGTTGTCTCTTGTGACAAACTTTAAACTTTAATTCAATGATAACTATGATAAACTCTCGAAATTGTTTTTTATAAATTCATCATTAACATTTTCGTCAACAGGTTGGAGTTATAAATGTGCTGTATTTTGTGGGTGAAACCATTTTTTTAAGTTGGATCAAGTAATATTATCCTAGATCTTACGTAACAAGGAAACCTTATGTCACATTCATACAATACTGAGCTCTAGTTTATGGTTCATTGGCGATGGCGATGTCGCATTCTTGCTATGGAGTATGTATATTGAATTGCCTCGTTGGTGTAGTGGCAAAGTTTCTGCCTTACATCCGAGAGGTCCTGGGTTCGAACTCCAGGTCGAGCCAAAATTGTTTCTCAGCTCGGAGTTGGGAAGTTGGCGGTTTTACACCCCCGTGCCTCGGAAAGCACTTTAAGCCGTTAGTCCTGCGCCTTATCTCTCTCCGGTCATGTCGGAATGCCGTCTCACCGAACATTGAAAGTGATGGAACAGTGAGTGCACCTGTGTATTGCGCTCACACTTGTGCACTATAATATCTCCTGCGTAGTTGGCTGATCACTGTTGAGATTGGCCGCCGTGGTCGAAACCGGCTAGGAGGACTATTATTATTATTATATTGAATGGATTAAGAATATTATGTGTGGTAACATTTTCAGAATGGCAACCCATTTCAGTAAAACTTGCTTTTTAACGACGATATTCGCCGATAGACTGATTTAAAAAGAAAGACAATTCTCCTAGCATTTAAGCTGTGTGATAGAGTTAGATGTCCAAATTTTTATCCAAAGACACGGACGATGATCGTTAATCGTAAGTTTACTTATCTTTTTTACCAAATTTCATTGAAATTTTTAAGTTTTAACTTTGTTGTTTCCTAGAGGTTACTCAGTTCATTGTTATTGGGCGTTTGCTGAATATAATTAATTGAGGAAGCCATTTGTTTTAAATTAACTAGAATTGTTTTTAAAATGGATTAACTCGAAACCAAATAATAAATTGAGCTAGCTGGTTGAACTTTATCCACAATAGAAAAGTAACAAAACTAACAACCTTATAAAACAAAGGAAATTGCCAAGCCATAGGCCAACAAACGCAATCTTAAACGCTCACAATAACATATGATTACAGAATTACCGTACGATGACTATGTAATTTGCATTGTTGGACAATTGTTTGTAATTACAAGTTTTTCAAAGAAAACAGGGAAATGAGTTGGCACATAGTTATTCGTTAAGCTCTACATGTGATGTGAAATTTGCGGTAAGTGCTTATGTTTTCTTGGGTCGTTGAACGGAATTTGCATGAAGAAGTTGTAACTGTGTTGTTCAAGTATAGTTCGTGTTGGTAAAAGACTGTCGAAAAATTCAGTTGTAATATACTTGGAATTACAAAAGAAGTTTAAGTTGTAGTTCAGTTACATATAAAGCCGAACTGAATACTTTTTTTCAAAAAAATTTAAGAGGCTTTTACCCTGAGTAGGCATGGAATCGTTATACTTAATTAGTTCAAGTAACACAACAACATTTAATACAACAACAACACTTTATACAATTTAAAAAAAAAACACCCCAGATACAATGGTTGGACACATAGCTCACTTTCCATGAAATGGATGGGTGTGATTTTAATAGATCCACAAATAACGCGCAGCGCTTGATTCTGTATCATATTTAATTTGCTTGTATGCATTTTTGCACTGGTGTCATATAAAAACATCCGTATTCAAGTCGACTCTTTACGAGAGATATATAAATAGCCCGTATATAATTAGGATTCACACCCAATTCAGGTCCAGCGAGTACTTTTAAGAGATCAAGAAATTTAGTTGTTTTCACCGTGATTTCGTTTATATGTTTGTTCTATCTTAAAAGTAAATACTTAGATCGAGTAATAATAAAAAAGTGAGGAGAATGCAAAACATAATTTTTAATGTAGATCACAAGATTGAGATAAACGTATAACAAATTACACTGACCTAATCCATCGTTGCTATTTACGGTCCAATCATTTTAATTAAAAGTAATCTTGACCAAATCGAGCTAATCGGTTCGGATTTCAGAGCCATAATAAGATTAAGAAAAAACGACTTAGGCCCCAGTGTGGGTAGTCAAAAATATGGGTTTTGCAATACTTGCACCACTGGTTTTAGCCCACGCTTCGTTTAGTCATAGTTACTTGAAACACTGACTGGTAACTCCGTGGTAAGGATTTGGATTTGCCTCAATTTTTTTTTTAAATTTGGCCATAATCTATTTTTTTTTGGCTTCGGCTTGTGCAACAGCCACAGCGAATGGTTAAGTTTTAAAAGATAGGGAAACAGATAATAAAAGGATAGTATTCGGTAATCTACAAGGATAAGATCAGAAAAAAAATTGTTTTTTTTTTACATTAAAATATATTTACAAAGAATTAAAAAAAGAAAACTTCAACTTTATATCATCCCGCCTGTAACAGTCCGTTTGTTCTTGTGTGTTTTAATTTAACAAAATAAGAATTTAAAAAAAATAACCAGGTCGTTACCAAACGTATTACAACTACAAGATTACAATTCGTGGGATCAGATACTAAGTATAACGAGCTCGCTATTGTGGATGAATAACAATTGAATTATATATGCATGGGATAATGTTGACCATTATGTTATGATATAAATGTATTATCAGATTGGAAAAGATAAGCTTAGACCCGATACACACTGCGACTCTTAGCAGAGATCGAATAATCCACATTTAAACAATTGTGCTACTTTAAGCATTCGCGGCGAAGTTTTTGAAGTGAAAACTTCTTTAGCGGCGTTGAGCACTTTTGTGGCATGGGTAGAAACTGTGAAACTCGCGTCAGGTCACGTGATGCTGATCGAAAAACCGTAAGACGGTTGTTAAGTTTTCACTTCTGCCGGCACTCCCGGAGTGCAACCCGTGTTTTTTTTTTATTATTTATTGCACAAGAAATGTACAAAGGATGGACTAAATGTTAAAAGCATTTTCCTTGCACCCGTTGCATCCTATCTGCATAACCTTGAGATTGACTGGAAGGAAATGCTTTTAGCATTAAGTCCACCCTTTGTACATTTCTTGTGCAATAAAGTTTAAAATGAAATAAATAAATTAATAGGCTGGACATTATATGCAAGTGTAATTAATGCTTATTACTTATAATTATTAAGTTGTAGCGATGCAGTATCTATGCCTAAATCTGTTCATTGCTGGTGATGCTGAATAATAAATAAATAAATAAATATTTCACAACAATCACACCAATTCTCTAGTCCCAAATACAGCTACGAGGCTTGTGTTATGGGTACTAGACAACGGATAAACATACTTAAATACTTTTTTTTTTGTAAATAAATACATATTATACATAGAAAACACCCAGACAAGTACAAACACACATGTTCATGCACACATATGCTTGTACTGTACGGGGATCGAACCCGCGACCCTGGGTTTTAGAAGTCCGACATGTAGACCACTGCACCAAACGGTCGTCAAATAGTCGCAGTGTGTAAGGAGCCTTAGATTTTTATTACATTACAAACGTACAGAAATTAATTGCTAATTGAAGATTTGGGACTTCGTTTCACAGTAGAAATTAGAATGAAACACTTTTTTACTGATTATTTCGCGATTTCTTTACACTTTATTGTAACTTGACGTTTCGGACCATTTTCAGCGTCCGTGGTCACAGGTAGACTAAGGGGTTTTTAAGGTGTTAAGTTTCACAGTATCTCGTAGGCGAGTGTTTCAAAGAGTATCGTGAAAATGCAAACAGGCCTTCCAGTCTCCAAGCCGTTGCCCGTAGTTTCAGATGAGCCATTCCTGTCACTCTTACAAGTCTGACCGTGGCTACGTCACACAAAGCCATAAAGAAAAAAAAAGGCTGACCGTGCGAATGAACGCCTAGGCGAGACCCGAAATTGCGGGCGAAATGTAAGGGAGTACGGCGTGAGTAGTAGAAAAATGTAGATAACATTCCATACCTAATGGAATAGCTTAGTGTGTTTCATATCAGTTTTTTAAATATAATGACACCATTTCGACGACCGCTTGGTGCAGTGGTCCACAGGTCGGACTTCTAAAACCAAGGGTCGCGGGTTCGATCCCCGCACAGTACAAGCATAAGTGTGCATGAACATGTCTGGGTGTTTTCTATGTATGATATGTACTTATTTACAAAAAAAAAGTATTTAAGTATGTTTATCCGTTGTGTAGTACCCATAACACAACCCTCGTAGCCTAATTTAGGACTAGAGAATTGCCCAAGCAGCACGCAAGCGTTGCCGACATCAAATATACAGCACTATTAGAACTTAAGAGTTCTACTGGTGACCCATAAAGGTGTCAAGAAAATATTATTTACTTATAAAAGTGATTAAGCCGTTATTATACAGCTAAAGCTGTACTAAGTTTTTATAAAATACTCCGTGTAAACTTAAGGCTTTAAAACAGAATATTTGAACTCCACTTTAAAACCCTAAGCATTTTTTGACACTTCAATCTAATGTTATCCTTCAAGCTGCATTGAGGCTGTATTTTGCATGTCATCACTTACTTACTACAGCTATAAGTTATAAAATGGTATCACTTTATACTTGTTTCTGTATACTGGTATATTAAAACTACTTTCTAAAGCTTATTATTAATGCGTGACTATACACTCTTGTCAGTGTAATAGTTTCATAACTTCTGTCAAATATGATTTTATAGAACTATAATAATAAATTAATTCTGTAATACAGCTTTAATCTGTATTACTGTCCTAAATCTTTTTTCCTGTAAAATTGCGATTTGTCGATTGCAGCTTTATTCCAGACACAATAACTATATGCCTATGGTTTTCTTCAAAACCATACTACAGCTCTTCTACAGCTATAGTACAGCCTATTTTTAGCTATACAGCAACTATACAGCTATAATTACGCATAAGGCTGTATAACAAGTGGCCCAATTTTTACTTATAGAGGTTGCATAAGCGCTTATACAGCCATTGTACATCCTCCTATATAGCCTGTGGAATACAATAATACTAAAATACAGCTTCTATACAGCCTGTCGTGCTGCTTGGGTGGTGTGACTTTAAAATGTAATCTTTACTTACTGTGTTCTTGGCAAATAAACGTTTGAGTTTGAGTTTTGAGTTTGAGTTTGTGATTGCCGTGAAATATTTATTTATAGACAAGCGATCCTCCATCCTGTTTATAGCGGCAAGAGGGAACTCGCGGAGGTTTCAGTGGGTAAACTTGAGAATGGTAGGTATAGTCGCAGATCGTCAAGGAGTGCCACATAACCTACTTCCGCCCCCAGGGTATTGTAACGTATTTCCTCTGCGTAAAAACGTTTTAACGTAATCGTATTATTCCTTAATTTTCAATAGGGTATTTTCTGACCTATTTCCCAACCGGAACTGCATCCAGGCAGTTCAGAAATAAAAATGGCGCATAAAACTAAATATGGCATCATTCCAAAATGGCTACTTCTGGCAGTTCTGGCGCTATGCCGCCTTCATCGATAAAGTATGGCCTATTTTTCTAATGCTGTTTAAAACTTTGGATATTAAAAAGTTGATGAAGTTGTTTAACTTCCAAAAACCAACAAAACTGCAGAAATAATAAAAATGGTTGTGAAATTATCATTAAATAATCAATATAAGATGACATGTGAAATAGAATTTATAATTGCTAGAAAAAGATTTCTTATCTAATCATGCTCAATTTCATGAGGTTGGTGAACCCGGAAACCACTTTTATCTTGTCCTAGTAATCTTGATAAATGATAAACCAGCTCATTTACAAAGGATTTCTTTAATAAGCCTTTTTAGACTTGCTGCTGCATTTGTTGCAACCGGAAATAAAATGATGTTTTTTTTAGGAATGACCATAGAGTAAGCAACACTGTAAGCAATCATTTTTCGTTGAGATTCTTAAACAAAGAATACCATAGACTCGACATCCGCTACGTCATGCCACGAAAGAATGAGACAGTAATATGCGTTTCTCGGTAAGCGTGAAAGAGAGGCACTGATCTTTTTTTGTCTTTGTCATAGTTTCGCGTTTTTCATTGTTTGCCACAAAAGTTTGTGGCAAACAGTCGAGTACATACCGCGTCTAAGTTGTGTTGTGCCTCCGACAAATATTGGTTATTTGGAAAAATTGTGCTCCGATTGGTGACCTTTCGTTGGAATTAGCTTTAGTGGTGCTAGATTTAGCACAAACTATGGTGAATTGTTCTGTGCTAGGCTGCAAAAGCCGCAGCGAGACTCAAAATGAAAACATAACCTTTCATACGTAAGTACAGTGTTTTCTTATATTTCTGCTTGATATCTGTGCATCAATATCCTTTAAATTATTTATTAAACCATTATAAACGCAACACAAAGCCGTTTTTGATGTGACTTATACAATAAACACATAGTAATCGACTTATGTAAATAATTTCTGTAGCCTGAGTAATTTACAAGGTTAGTAGCATTATCCACCCAATTTAAGAAGGTTAGACTCCCCAAAAAATGTCTAACAATGAAAGAGATTTTCAATTAGGTCGGATTATAAACATCTCAGTGTTGTCAGTCGAAAAAGAATAACGATACCCAGAATTATGGGAAAATACTAAATTCATGTTAATTGAATAAAATGAAATAAATTCCTGGATGGTGTCGTTTTCTTTTTTAATATATTTTTTTAATCAAATCAATGGATATTTACGTGAATAAGTATTTATGGTGAAAATATGTTTAACGTAACGTTCTTCAACTATCGAGCTACCTATACCTATTCTACCGTGTACCTGGGTATTGTATCACCGCCGGTACAAACAATTGACGACACGCTGAGGCCGGCTTGAGCTTGTTTTTTCCTTGTCTCAGATTTTTTATACTAAGAATTCTTTAAGAAGACTAGTATTTTATCTTTATTTGAACTTGTACTTTCTTAAGAAGCAATTAAACAATCCAATGAAACCGGTGGCATCAAGTATCTAATATATCTAATATATTTCGTTTGTATATTTTCAGATTTCCCTAAGAAGAAGCTGTAAGTAATGTTTGGTTGCGCGCTACTGGGCGACTCAGTTGGATACCGACTAAATATTCTCGAATATGTTCCATACATTTTGAAAATCTTTGCTTCCGCAGGACAAAGCAAAAGGTTTATCTAGAACAATATCTATACCTGCTCTGTATATTCACGTAAGTAGACAAGACTTTGTGACCTACCGTTATTCCTATAAAATTGATTGATCATTTTAATAGGGCAGGATATAAAATTAAAATTCAGTTTTTTTTTTCTTGTGTAAATAACTAGCTGTTTGCCCCGGTTTTGCCCGTATAGCTAAATTATCTAAAGCTATATTATCCACGAGTTATATAGCTTTCGAAAGTTTATTGATAAAAGCTGTATGTAAATCACTGTAATCTGATTATGAAATAAATGCCTAAAATCATTGTTGACACTTTTATTTATGATCCTAAAATAATCCATACATACTAGTAAGTAATAGATAAGTTGAGTAAGGCTTTATCACAGTAACCTTTACATTATCAATTATATTAAGAACTATCACTATATGAGTTTTTAAGGCTGATCCTCGAAGGCAAGATTCCTGGCAAGAGATCACCAGGCCGACCCAGAAGAAAATGGATAGATGACATCAAGGACTGGACCAAACTTTGTTTTTATGACGAGCTAGAGAGCCGCTCAAGACCGCATCGGTTTCTACATGCTGACCTGCAGAAATTATTTATTTCTGACACTTAAAATTTGAATTTACAGTCACTCGATATTATTAAATGCTACGCTTAAACTAATTTATAGTAACTGATAAATTTCGTAGATGGCTTAAGATCAAGCCAAACTAGGGGGTAACGACGTTAATCTCTTTCTTTTGTATGCTATGTAATGGAATAAGAGTAAAATCTGATAATATTCATAATAAGAATAGATATTATAATAATGTTCAAATTATTTCAATTTAGGTATGGGTAATTTTCATAATATAGCAACCCCGAAGTGTGATGTACTTTGAGTCTGTCCCTTACGGGTATACGCTGATGCCAAGTCTATGGTATTCTTTGTTTAAGTTGAGATTGGTTTGGCAGTCAGGGCTGCCAGTAACATTTTGTACTTTTTCTGCTTAAATTCGTTTTCTTAATGTACACGATATGCATTATTGCTCTCATGATTTAATGAAAGCTACTCAGCTGTATTTGAATTGAATAAAACTAACTTGTAATGTTGATAAAATCTTAATTACCCACCGTGTAGCCAAATCACCATTGTAGGTTTAATGTAAATCCATTAACTTCACGAAGTTAGCGATGTCTATACATACACACATCACATGCAAACACAACTTAGTCATTTAATCACGTTTCTTGCCATTTTCATTATTGTTACTTTGATTAGTTCCCAACACGATAACACATGTTATTTCTCACACACTTTTACCTTCTAATCCAGCGGAAGAATCTGTTGCCGGCTCTTTTTCCACTATTTTTCTTCTTCTTTCCCATTTTCAACGTAATTAAGGCTTAACATACACACTTTCTTCTTCTTAAAAGTCAACACTGTCTATGGTACTTTAAACTTTATAAATAGTCTATGGTCCGATTTAAAAGCGATTTAAGTTAAAGGTGCACTGACGAAACCTCCTTCGCATTCTTCCGTATTTGAACTTAGAAATTTGGTGACGGCGTCTGGCCAGTACAGGACTCTCAATTTCGGCTCTACTATCACAAGGAAAGGTTATTAATTATTGAACAACATAAATTAAAACACACGATTAGGATAACTAAAAATATTTACAGAATTAATCACAAGAAGCGTCAAACCAGTTATTTCGAATTCTAAATACAAAAACAACCTCAAATCGCCGACGAGGTAGCTCGGAATCCCGAAAGTTTTCGGAAAAAAAGTTTTTAAGGGAAGATTTGCGTTTATAAAGTTGATGAAAGGGTTTTTGATGATAAAAAGAATGTAAACGTTAGAAGTGCACGATGGTGCGCCTGCGCTCGTACTGGCTGGTGGCCACGTACGAAATTAGACGCGGGTGTAAAAAAAGGAAACATTGGCTGGATGCGCGTTGCGAGAAATGCTTGGAGTGTTTATTTATTTTTGTTTGGAACTGTGGTGATCTGTTGAGAGTATTGAATTAGTATGAGATTCATGGAAAAATTGGTGAGAAATCTTGTGAAGTCCTTATAGTGACGTTAATAACAACTGTTATAGGTGTAAAGATTGAGTAAATACTTTTACTGACCACGCAAAACATATTGTTGTGACAGAAAATAGCAGTACAATGGAGACAAGCTTGAATGCTTTAGTTTTGATATCTTAATTGGTAGCTACCTTGGACACCATGTAACGGTATTTAGATGTTAGAGATTAAAACAAAGCGAGTACAGATATACGAAATGGGATAACGCTGAACGAATGACTCATTCCGATCTATATCTGGTTGGAGTTAAAATAGATACGGGCATTGTTCTCTGGTCTGCCATGAAACATCCGTTTTAATATAAATTACAATATGAAAACTGACAGAGAACCTAAGTATTATTATTATTTATTAATTGCAAATTAATATACATACAGCAGACTATTCATTGTACAAAAATAAGTATACACCCAGCAGGGCACAGCAACATAAGATAATTAAAAAAACATTATTATCTATGAGTAGGTATACTACACGTTAATCTTAGCTTATTTTTCAGCTTTAACAATTAGTAAAGTATTCTTTATTTCTTATAAATGTACAATAAATAAAATTGGAATATACAAAACTAATCAGCATGGCATAAACGGCTTGATGGTGAAAAGTAGCAGAGAAAAAGCTGACCTCTGAACCACCCCCAAATGGAAAAAATACAATGTGAAGATGCTAATTTGTCATCAGTGATGCATTGTGATAGTTACTCAAAAGTAGCCAGACTAGCTAAGTCCCGCACTAAGTTCCGAGGACGCGGACGCAGGCGCAAAGCTGACATCCCACAACGAAGTTAGAGTGTGTTGAGCTAATTCCACCAGAGATGGTGGAATTAGCTCAACCATGACACAGTTCAGACTTCGAGGTCAATTAATATAATTTACAATACTGCCGGATAGTCCTACGGAAAATTTACAATATACCGCCGTTTAAGGGAGATCAGCGCCATCTAGTGTTGATTAGTGGAAATATTCCGACTAAATGACGTCACAAACAGTTGCTTTGTACTCGTAGTAAGGATAATCTATACTAACAATAGTTACGACGCTACCCGATAGGTGGCGTTAGTAGTTTCAATAAACGGTCTTATTACAACAGTAGTTTCGTCACAAGTTGTGATGCAATATGCTTTGGGCACGAGCCAGCAACAACTAGGAAGTTAAAGGAATTCTTCGGACGAAATAATCGGTGACGAATATGACAGATGAAACATCAAAGGTGAATTTTGTCAGTGAGGAAATACCACGTTGGATGGTCAGGTACTTTTGGCTTATGTATATCTTTTATTATTTGCTCTATGGTGCGTGCTAGCCAATTAAAGGCAGTTCACCTGTTGGTAAATGTCGACGACGATCATACAGTCTAAGACAGAATTATGGCCATATTTGAAAAGCTGCTAATAGTTCCCAGATTTCCAATGCTTGAATAAGGAGTTCTAGTCAAATTGAAAAATTGTCTTTTAAACTTATATTGTATCAATCTCTGTGACAATTATGATAATAAATGAATTTGAATTTCCCAAATAAACCTGTCTAATTTTGCTCCAAGACTTTGGTTAACATGTTCAAAAGCTTGTCCCAACATAAATAAGTAGGGTCAAAGATTTGTAGAGCGAAATAAAATACAAGCCGTAATCCTCAAGAATGCTGTCTCCCTTTCGAATGTTCAAAGAGTATATAAACACCAATATAAATAGAGCCCTCCACGATGCGGCGTCGCGTGCTTCAAGAGTGAAGGGTCACCGACACGACGTGTGGATTTGGAGAAGTAGAACGATTTTATATCTTACCGGGCTTAGCTTGCATGAATCCCAAAAAATTATTAACTTCTTAAAATGCTCTTAACGACTTTGGTCAGGTTATCAGTCCAATAAATTGACGATCACCCCGAGAAGCGATTATCACTGAAATCGGTAAATGTCCAAGATGCGCAGAACAGAACATGTGAAATATTTGGGAATCATTTTGTGATCAACCAAGAATGCTGACTAATTTACCTCGCGAAATGAAGGTTGAGATTTGTTGAAAAATAACCTAATTCCTTAATGAGTATTCAGTTACAATTCTGTACTAAACCAATTGTTAAAATATCATGGAAAACCTCTACCTACTTAAGAGCTAAGCCAAGTAATTAGAGTTGTTTCAATATCAAAGACGAAAGTGTGATTAGTTGCAGAAGATTGATAGCTGATGCACCGCGCTCTCCTAAGTTTCCACGATAATTAGAAAATAATAACATTGGCAATATGGCTTTTCTTATGGCAAAAAATAGAATTTCCAACCCTGCCGGCCTCGGAACTGAAAGATCTTCCACGCATGAGCACAACGGACACTTTCGCAGTCCGAGAGCGAAATGACACGCGTTCCATTTCCAAATGCACTTCCTGTTTTGTTTTCACATTTCTAAATTCGAATTCCGTAACACTGGCTGACAAAATCTATGACACGTGCGTGACAGCTGCGGTAAGCGCGTTCTATATCCGAACGCGAGCGTAGACAATAAAAATGGTTTAAGATTCGAAATCCAAAATTGTAACCGTATTATTTTTGAGCGCGCAAGACGAGTCCTGTACCGAGCGTCAGTCTTTCACGGTTATAACGCGGACACTGACGGGAATATGTATTCACATGAAAATACAAGCTTTTCGGGAAGTCACAATGTTAATTATAGTACTCGACGAAATGCCGGATCAGTACACGCAAGAATCGAAGATAAAACACTACACTCCGATGAAAATGATGCGAGTGTTTCTCGGACAGAAGAATGAAACATCTTATGTTTTCAAGTGTACTGTGCAATCGGTTTAGTCATACAACTTTTGGCTCGTTTTCATTATTGCCGATTTTTCAGACTAGTTCATTGTGTCAGTATGCTTCTTTACTTCGAATTCCAATCAAAAAATACTTTTTCCTACTGATAATAATGACTTGTCAAAAACTTTTCGGAATTCGGTAAAATAGTAAATCGTTTTTGTAAAACACTTACAAAAATATGTTTAAAAATCAAGCAAATCTAACAAAAATGACGAAACGCATGTCAAAACATCCGAGTTGCATTACATTGCCCAATTCCACAATCTGAGTATCTCAGAAAGTTCAAATCGCAACGTATGAATGAATGGACAGACCTTGGTGCGATGTCGCATGTTGAAACGAGCACAAGGAACGTGTTAGCACAGGTCGCCTAGGTTTCGCACGGTGTGCCTAGATTAGTGATTTCTTAACGATTTTAAGCCAGCTAAGCGTTCGTTAATAACTTGAAGTCACTATTGACATTATGTTTGTTTTATCTAGCTTTGCTGCGGACAGAGCTTTATCAAACTCATGTTGAGATTAGTGAATCTATGTAGTCTATTTTTATGTATTTAGTAATCTTTCTAGTGTTTACCAAATAAATTTCCGTCTACTCCGTTTTTTTACACATTTAGTACCTACATGTCTTTTATGTTATTTGTGCTAAATGAACGCCATTAGTTTTTATTACAAATATAAATCAGTTAAACTTTACTTATGTAGTGTAGTATTCTTCCCCACAAAGCAAGAAAGTCGCAACCACAAGCTAAAATAAATACGAACGCAAGCACGATGAGCTGTTAATTTTACTGAAACATAAAATAATAACGTGCTTGGATACTTCATGTACATTTATTTCTGTTAATGTGCTTTTGTATAATATACTTTAAAATATAAACAATATATTTAATAACTAGACTAGACTGACAAATATTAGCCTTTCACTACTCTGAAATGGTTTTTAAAATGCTGAAGAGTGGAATAGTTTGAGATAAGTAAAGTTTAGTCAACTTGATAGATTGCTTTCAATTAAACAATCAATGTTTTTATTAAATATCCAGTATTCAGTAGTATATAACAAATCAGCAGAATAACTGAGTCATAGAATTGAAGAAAAAGATAAGGATTGGTCTATGGATATAGAGCAGAAAATTTCGTGCGTGATTTTCGCGCCAAAATAGAACATAATTACAGTCGCATTAGCATTGATACAACTTTTTAAAACAATGACTGACTTGGCAGCGAACTCTTTTTAGTCAAGGTAGTTGCATCACTGCGTCATATTGTCTATGGACGACATGTCTAGCACATGCAGTTTTTGTGCAAGATTGGATACTGGCCAAATAGACGGGTGCGTCGACCTATGACTTTTTTCTTTTTACCGTCTGAGAATTCCGAGATAGATTTGATGGGGGACTCGGAAATAGAATCGAATCGGCCATTTAATTATTTTGATGCGTTGACTCGGCGCGGTCTAGAAATTGCAGTTTGTATGCAGTGCAGTTTGAACTGCTTAGCTGCAGGATCAAAATGTTATCACGATGCGAACTATTTACCTATTAAATTGAGTTTCTGTAACAAAAGGTAACCTTTTTGAACTTAAAAAAGTATTCTAAACAAAAGAAGGAGGAAAAAAAAATCTTAACGTTAAAGAAAAGCAGAGGGATTGTCGCTGGATCGAGGATATTATACTTGATGAGGTGGCCACAGAGTGGAAAGTTTGAGAAGAGGGCAATGATTTCGTTAAGTAAATTAGTTACACACAGCAGTGTCAGAAAAACAAACATTTCTCCAAGCATTTCAGCAACGATAAATATTAACAATACAGATAAATTTAGCTAGGACAAATAACATTTTGCCGGTAACCGTACTAAACGGCATCCAACCGCAGTAATGTTATACCAAAACCGCAGACGGACCCTGAACGTCCATATCGATGGCACAATCTATCAAAAAGCGAAAAGATCAAATATCAGGCAGTATTTATTCGGCAATATAGTCAACTGTAATCATGGCAAACAAAATATTGACGGGACTAAGAGAAAACAGATTTAAGTAAAATTATAGTATTTCAGCGATATTGTGGTCATTTTAAAAGAACAGTAGCTCTAATATTATACCATACAACAGGAATAACAGTCGATCAAGGGACCCTGGTGGACGGCAATGTAAGAAGATAGATAGGTTACCGATAGTAAATTGTCTGTCTTGCTTCTTGTTATAATTCAACGATTCTGGTTTTACAACTGATGTGACGATGTCGAAAATTTCCATTAGAAACGACCGGAAAACTCTAGGACATGCGTTACACAGGTACATACAATCCTTTGGCTGACTTTGGGAGATTTCACGTTAGTGGGAAAGTTCACATCCTTGTGTGCTGTCTGTTATTTAAGACAGTAAATATTAAGTTCGATGTATTTATTATTTTCAGATTAATGTAGACCTAATTAAATACAGAATTATTTTACGAAACATTTAATGATACTGCGCACTGGCCAGCAACGCAAAATTAACGGAAAAGCAACACTTTCGAAAATCGAACACAAAGTCACAAACACAAACGTCCCGTTTCGCGCCTCTATCAAACATCACTGGTTATATCCGTCGTTATTTGTATGGCGTTGCAATAAGTTATATCTTCAATTAAGATTCTAACTGTGTGTCTTAGCCAAATTCGTCCGACTAACGCCGCATGAAGAATATGTGAACGCATCAAAAGGGGTCAATGGATAAATAATTGGATAACCAATTAAGATTGGACACCAAAAGAAACTTCTATTGCAGCGCTTTGTGAAGACATGAATGAACGACAATTGAAATATCCAATGAAAATAATATTTAATTTTAGAAAAAAAAATTGCATCAAATGGCAGAAAAAAACAACTGGTCTTAAAAAAACAGCTGTAAAGTTTCTTAACATAGTCAGTAAAGTGAACCAGAAATTTAATTCATGGCTTTAAACAAACAGCTAACTTAAGTTAGATTACAGTTAAATTAAATGTTTGCTTAGAAAACTATGAGAAGCCAAAGATTTTAAAATATGTATGGATGGATGACCTTTCATTATTTTGTTTTTTCTTCTTTTTAGGTCTTTTCTTAAGTGGATTAAATTAAGCTACATGTAAAACCTAGGTAAGGGTCATCCATCACATTAAATAACAGTTATTTAACTACTCTCTTTAACCCAACTTTTCTAAAAATACAGAATAATTGCAATTATATATTTTTTGTTTTGATCAAACAACTATAACTTTGTAAAGCAAGTCTAAGATTATTTATAGACGTCACTTAAATGCCAATCTTTCTAACAAAAAAAACAGTGACCATATTTAACCAATCTTTCTTGGAGATAAAACTGCAAGATTTTATGACACAGGAAACTATTCATTCACACATCTCTAGGGGGACTTATTAACCCTAGATAGCTAACCTCCGTCGATTCGACGGGGCAGTGCAAAAAATATCGATGTCCCTTTTTAACGCCGCATCCAAACGTGTCGTCTCAGCTAGCCAACTTGGTCGCCGCGGAGCCCGTTGCAGTGGCACAAGCAGTTCACAGGTAAGTGTCTTAGTTTTCGAGGTATTTGAACTTTGCCCGTCGTTTCGACGGGTGGTTAGCTTTACTGTCAGTATTTAATTTGAGTGCGGTTTATTATTTTGTAAATAAATGTGTGATTATTTACAGGTTTACACCATGTCTTCGTCAAAGGATGATGAATTAATAAACTTATTACAACAAGAATTCAGTAACGACGATCTGGATGATAGTTCTGCCAAGCCAAGCTTAAGACGATAAACTTTGTGGTGGAAGATGATGTGCAAAGTGATGAAAATTATAAAACATAGATTCTGTAGTGTGTGTGCACCTCACCCACACTTATGCAATTGTACTTAAGCTCATGTCTTTAGTTATTTGACACATTAAACTCGCATCAGTTAACATAAAGGTGTTTCCTTGAGTCTACGTAAATCCCCACATCGCATGGCGACCCTGCCAGTGCTGCCTGTGGCGGCGCTGCGCATGGGAACAATTAAAATACCTATATCGTCATTAGTAAAAAAAAAAACAAACTAAAAAGTGAAAGTGAAATTGAACGATAAAGTTAAATCGACATTTTACTGACTTAAAAAAAAAAACGGAAAATGTGCCGTTGCGACGAAGGAATAAAGCTGGCAGCCGGGCGTTGATGGCGCCAGATGGAAGTGCAGTTGCTGGGCGCCGGGAGTTGTAGGGTCGAGAGGTTTGTGGCTGTTTTGTTGCTGGGCGCCGGGAGATGTTGGCGTCGTAGGAGGATTGTTGGTGCCGGGTGAAGGAAGTGAAGATGAAGGACGCCGCCAGAGGTTAAATCGGAAAGTTGTAGTGTAATTTTAACATATGTAATCCAATTCTATATTAATAGATACTTTAAACATAATATATTTTATTATAACATTAAATAGGTGGCCACCACTAGGAAATTTTACCGTTAAGAAATATTAACGTATCAAATATATTAAATGTTACTCGTATTTTTTTTTTCATAATATATTTTCACGCGGACGGGTCAAATGCAAAAAATTCAGTGGCATTTTTTCAGCAGTTAAGTGTATTAGTGGATAATGGTTAATTAATTTCAAGATAAATTCAAACTCGAACTAAAAGTATGGAGCCATCTTTATTTGCATCGACAAGTTTTATTAACTAGCTTTTACATAAAATATTTTAAAAATAATGTACTTTTTAGTACTTATCCATTTTAATATTCCAATATAGTTTGTATAAAGTAATATGTTGATTGGAAACTGTCATATTGTTGTGCAATTTACTTTTTTGGAACTTTTGTTACCATTTTAACAATGCCTAAATTTTAAAAACGTCAATATTTTTAATGCACCATAATTAGGTACTTAGAGTTATATCACAACATGTGTTAACGCATCAGCATTATTGTTTGTAGCCGACAAGTCTTAGAAAGAAATATGAAGCTAGCCTTTATTTATGGCACTCATCGAATAGCACTGTAACATCAGAAGTTGTTTTTGCATACCAACATGATTACGATAACTTATGTATCGTATTAGACTAAAGTTTAATAAGTTTAATTTGCTACATCAACCTAGTGGATACCTAACATTGAGCAATTAGAGTATTATTACAACTACGAGTAGATATTTTATCGTTTAATTATTTTGAAATTTATATCATTGATCGAAGTAAAACTTTTGTCAGGATCAGTTTGGATTGTTGTGTATATTGCGCACATTCAAGGGAGACAACAGTTAGGAATAGAATTTAATTATGAATTGATTATGAACGGAAGTATGATATAGTATGGATTTTGTACGTTTGTGGGATATTTTTGCAAAGGTATTTAGAAAAGCTGGGAATACTTTGGTAAAAATGTGTTGTCATGCAATTGGACTGATCACCCAAGAGCAAACAATATTATTTATACTGAAGGATTCATTTGAGTGGTATTTTTTGTTTATGATTTTTGAAAGTACTTATGAGTGATAATATAATAAATGGAAATGTATTAATGGCACAATATAAAGAAGATGGTGTTAAATCCTTCAGTTTGATCATGGTGTAAACGAGATTTCTCCTTGAAAACCGTTGGAGGTCGAAAAGATCTTAAATGAGGACCCAATCTATTATGTTATTATAATGGTACAAGGTACAATTATCAGGGGTATCAGATCCTTCATTTGATCATGGTGTAGACGAGATTCTCTCTGTGAAAATGGTTGGAGATCAAGTGATCTTAAAACGTGACCCTAATAAATAAGACTATGCGCATAGCAGATGTTGTTGAATAAATGTTATTAAAAAAGTCGACTATAAATAAAATATGTACCCAATAATTAACATGTACCTATTAAAAAGGACCGGCCGGCCTATATGTGGAATTGCCCAAAGATGTGATAAAGTGCTAGAGTAGGATAAGGTTTATGATGATTATGTATGATGATTGTGTGATATTGATTTTTTATCGAGATTTACGTAAAATGTATACGAATAGTGATGTTTTTTTTAATGGAATATAATGACACATGACGTTCGAAATCTAACTATTAATATTAATATTTAAATTTGTAGGTATTAGGTATCCACATCATCAAGTTAATTTTTTTTTCAATCAGATAATGCCATCATATTGTTACGCCGGTGGGCTAGTGCTAAAACTTTGATCGTGTTTTTCCGTGCCTTGGAGGCGTTTTCAGCAGGCTGAAATACCATTTCAGTCCGTTTCAGGCCACCCTCTATCAGATGACGCCATAACCTGAAAACCCGTTTTCAGGCGTTTTCAGGACCCCTTATGGGCCTTTGAAGCCCACTTCAGTATATGACGTAATTTTTAGTAGGAGTGAAAGAGATAGCACGATTAGAGAGAGACAGCTATACTGAGAACATTCCAGAAAGGTGTGACAGAGACAGCACAAGACAGGGATAGCACTATGATGCCGAACATTCGAGAAAGGTATAGGCTAGGCAAGACGGCATTTGGAAGGATCCCGAACAGTCTCGTACTGGGTAGTAGGTACCTACCGAATATTCGGGAGTCCTTGACGGCCGGTATATAAGGAGCCCGGGAATGCGTCCGAGTTAGAGTTTAATTTGGGAAAGCGACGAGTAAACATCGAAGCGAAAACTGCGACAAGAAGATTTGGAGTGCGATATAAGTGTTTGTGTACTAAGTGTTGTAACGTAAAGTGTGTACAATAAATCCTACTCTACTTCATCGGTTTAGAAGTGCATTTCAATCTAGATCCCACACCCCTAGAACGTAACATTTGGTGTCAGAAGTGGGATTGAAAATGCCGATTACTCCGCGAGAAGAAGAGAAGGAGGGGATGCAGACCCGAAGCCGCACCGCTGCTGGAGACTCTGCGGGCACCGCCGGAACGTCAGACACAGCGGTACCAGCTTCAAGGACGCCGGAGATAGACGTCAACGCCATTCTGATCCTCCTGAAAGAACAGGCTAGAAGGCAGGAGGAACAGACCAGAAGGCAGGAGGAACAGGCTAGAAGGCAGGAGGAACAAGTCAAAATCCTGCAACAAGAGCTACGGGTTCAGCAGGAGGAACAGGCTAGAAGGCAGGAGGAACAAGCCAAAATCCTGCAACAAGAGCTACGGGTTCAGCAGGAGGAACAGACCAGAAGGCAGGAGGAACAGGCTAGATGGCACGAGGAACAAGCCAAAATTTTGCAGCAAGAGCTACGGGACCAGAAAGAAGTCCTCCGTGAGGTACACGAAGTAGCTGCAGAATGGAAAAAGGAGATGGCTGAGGTGCAAGACAAAATTATGGGCGTTGAAATTAAAGTTGAAAACCACGAGAAGCGCCTCAATGGACTGAACGAAAAAGTGGCGGGCCAGGAGAATCGCCTCCAGAAGTTGGAGATCAAAGTGGCCAACGGCACCACCAGTGTATCAGGTGCACCAGCCACAGGAGGTGAAAAGTTAAAGGTACCTCCATTCGATGGTACCTCTTCGTGGGCCGCATACAAGCTCCAATTCGAGATGGTTGCCGAAGCGAATGGCTGGAGCAAGGACTATGCTAAAACGGCACTGAGTTTGGCGCTGCGGGACGAAGCTCTCACTGTTCTGGAAGCGTTAGGAAAGGAGAAGACATACGACCGTCTTCTTGAAGCTTTAGAGGCACGCTTCGGTGACAGCCATCTAGAGCACGTTTACAGAGCTCAGCTGAAGAATAGGACTCAGGGGCATAATGAGTCGTTACAAAAGTGGGCACTTGAGATAGAGAAGCTCGTCCGGAAGGCGTACCAAGGTTCCGCAGCGACTTTCATCGATGGAACGCTTGTACAGGCATTCATAGATGGGATTCGGGACTTTGAAGTGAGGGCTGCTGTACGGCTTGGACACCATGGGACCTTGAAGGATGCGCTCGCCCATGCCCTGGAGGTGGAAGCTGTACGCCAAGACTCAACAAAATCCTTTAGGGTGCGCGAAGTTGCGGCCAGGGAGCCGATTGCTCCACCTCGAGAAACTGGGCCTCGATGCTACAACTGCGGGGAAAGAGGACACATACAGTCAGGCTGCCCAAAAAGATCTTGGAGACAACGGGACTCGGACCGAACGGAGAGGCCAGCAAGCTCTGATAGTTCAGAGCGGCAGCAGCAGGGAAACGAGTAAAAGCCAGGACTGAGGGACGAGTGCTGGCTGGTGGTCAAAATGTCCCAGTTATGATCTCGCAGGCGAACGACGGGAACAGTCTGGCTGTCAAAGGAGAAATTGGTGGAGTACCATGTCACCTCACTATTGACACCGGAGCTTCTCGGACCGTGATCAGTTCTCGACTGCTGAAACACCTGTCCAGGGATCATCTAGTCCGACCAATGCATCTTCAACTGCAAACGGCTACCGGCCAGTACATCTCCGTCCAGGGGGAGCAGGAAGTGTCAGTGAAGATTGGAGAAAAGAAGTACTGGCACAAAGTCATCATTGCTAACATCGTAGATGACTGCATTATTGGTCTTGACTTTATGAGGAAGAACGAGTGTAAGATCGACATGAAAGGAGGCGTGCTGAAATTTGGGGCTTATGAAGTTCCTATGGAAGGTGGAGTGAGTGGACATGTCTTCTGCGCTAGAAGGACTACACTTCAACCGAGATCGCAAGCCCTAGTTCCGGTGACATTGCCGCACGGTGCGAGACAAGGATCTCATTCCTGCGTGTTAATAGAGAAAATGGACGGCAGTAAACCATGGATGCCAGCTCGCACAGTGGTAACGACGTCATCTGCAGCATTTATAAGGGTGCTAAATCCAAGTGACACTCAACACGTCATAAGTAAAGGAACCCTTATGGGAACATGCGAGGCAATCTCTTGGATACGGAGTTGCCATGGGTCGAAGGAGAACAAGTTACAAGAAGAAGTTGTGGAAATTGGAAAGTTATTGGAAAACTGCCAAAATGATCTCACAAAGGAAGAACTTCTTAAGGCACGTAATTTGCTAAAGCGCTATAGGAGCGTCTTCTCTGCACATGACAGTGATATCGGGAGAACTGGAGTAGTGCAGCACGAGATCGACACCGGAGATGTCATGCCTATTCGACAACGACCGCGGCGAGTTCCAGTAGCTCGAGAGAAGGAAGTGGAAGACATGATCAAGGAAATGAGAAGAGATAAAGTGATAGAACCGTCGACAAGTCCTTGGTGTTCTCCAGTAGTCTTGGTGAAAAAGAAGGATGGAACCATGAGATTTTGCGTAGACTATCGTCGACTCAACGATGTGACTAAGAAAGACAGTTATCCATTGCCTAGGATAGATGACACTTTGGACACTCTGCATGGAATGAAATGGTTTTCCACGTTAGATTTGAAAAGTGGCTATTGGCAAGTGGAAATAAAAGACAAGGACAAAGAGAAAACAGCCTTTTCAACCGGTAAAGGACTTTGGCAGTTTAATGTAATGCCGTTTGGATTGTGCAACGCACCAGCAACGTTTGAGCGGTTGATGGAGCAAATACTGGCTGGTCTCCTGGGTGATACGTGCCTAGTGTATCTGGATGACATCATAATTGTAGGCAAAGATTTTGATGACCACCTCAAGAAGCTGGAACAAGTTTTGTCCAAGTTGCGCGATGCTAACTTAAAACTAAGTCCGAAGAAATGCTTATTCTTCAAGCGCAAGGTTAACTACTTGGGACATGTGATTTCATCAGATGGCATCCAGACAGACCCTGAGAAGATAAGTGCAGTTAAGGACTGGCCGACACCGAAAGACAAGACAGCAGTACGTGCCTTCTTGGGACTTTGCTCGTACTACCGACGATTTGTAAAGAACTTCTCAGATATAGCAAAGCCTTTGCACCAGCTGACAGAAGAGAAAAGACAATTCAACTGGGATGATCAGTGTGCAGCAGCTTTCTCAGACCTCAAACAGAGACTTTGTGAAACACCGATTTTGGGATATCCAGACCCAGAGAACGAGTTTGTTGTTGACACTGATGCAAGCAATACTGGCATTGGAGGAGTCTTGACACAGAAGAAGGGTGATCAGGAAGTTGTGATCGCCTATTTTAGCAAGTCGCTATCGAAGCCGGAGAGAAACTACTGCGTCACTAGGAGAGAATTGCTGGCAGTCGTCAAAACTCTGCAGCATTTTAGTAAATACCTGCTTGGACGCAAGTTCCGAATAAGAACTGACCACGCTGCTCTAAAGTGGTTGTTAGAGTTTAAGAACCCTGAGGGTCAGGTGGCACGCTGGATCGAACAACTGCAGGAATATGACTTTGTCATCGAACATCGCAGTGGAAAGTCACATGGCAACGCAGATGCCCTCTCTCGAAGACCTTGTCCTGATGATTGCAAACACTGCTTAAGGCAAGAGGGTAAGGACTGCGTGAAGATGTTGAGGACAGACACTGTTAGCGAAGAATGGAGTGATGAAGCAATGCAAGAAGCACAACAGGAAGATTGCGATGTAAAGCCCATTTACGATTGGATCAACGCTGGGGCGCCCAAACCAAGGTGGTGTGAGGTAGCTCCGATGAGTACCGTGACAAAGAGCTACTGGGCGCAATGGGAAAGTCTGGTTATGCACAATGGCGTACTGTGCAGGAAATGGGAGTCAGAAAACGGAAAGGATGCTCATCTTCAAGTGGTTGTACCAAGAAAGAGAGTTAGCGATGTTTTAAGATCCTTTCACGACGGCGCTTCCGGTGGACACCTAGGAGTAAAAAGGACTCTGATGAAGATTCGGCAACGTTTTTACTGGATAAACTGTCGGGACGACGTGGAAGACTGGTGTAGGAAATGTACTAGCTGTTCGTCAGTTAAGGGACCACATACACGCAGTAGAGGTGCGCTTAAAGTTTACAACGTGGGAGCGCCTTGGGAAAGAATTGCTTTAGACGTCGCAGGCCCGTTCCCGACCTCTGACCGTGGAAACAAGTACATCCTGGTGGTCATGGACTATTTCACCAAATGGCCTGAGGTATTTGCCATTCCGAATCAAGAGGCAGTCACAGTAGCGGAAACTGTAGTGACTGAAGTGTTTTGTCGGTATGGTGTGCCTCTTGAGATCCACAGTGATCAGGGAAGAAATTTTGAGTCTCTGGTGTTTCAGGAGACTTGCCGAGTCATGGGAATTCATAAAACTCGGACTACGGCCTATCACCCACAGTCAGACGGAATGGTTGAGAGATTCAATCAGACTCTGGAACGACATTTGGCCAAAGTAGTTGACAACCATCAAAAGGATTGGGACAGGCATATTCCGCTCTTTTTAATGGCATATCGAACAGCAGTTCATGAAAGCACGGCCGTAACTCCTGCGTGTGCTAATTTTGGAAGAGAACTACGTTTACCTGCAGACCTTCTGACCGGACGACCTCCAGATGCACCAAAGACGGTTTCGGAGTATGCAAGTGAACTGCGAAACCGGCTTGATGATGTTCACAGGCATGTTCGTGAACATGGATTGCAGGCCAGCGAGAAGGTGAAGACCAGATACGACCGGAAGTCTAACCAGACGAGGTTTGAGGAAGGATCATTCGTGTGGCTACATAACCCTATGCGTCGAAAAGGAAAGTCACCGAAATTGTCGCCGAGTTGGGAAGGGCCGTACAAAGTAGTCACAAGGATCAACGACGTCACTTATCGGATACAGCGCAACGCACGTAGCCCCTGTAAGATTGTTCATGTTGATCGGTTGGCCAAGTACCATGGAACGAATGATGCTCGGGACGAGCATGTCTAAGGAGGGGGTAGTGTTACGCCGGTGGGCTAGTGCTAAAACTTTGATCGTGTTTTTCCGTGCCTTGGAGGCGTTTTCAGCAGGCTGAAATACCATTTCAGTCCGTTTCAGGCCACCCTCTATCAGATGACGCCATAACCTGAAAACCCGTTTTCAGGCGTTTTCAGGACCCCTTATGGGCCTTTGAAGCCCACTTCAGTATATGACGTAATTTTTAGTAGGAGTGAAAGAGATAGCACGATTAGAGAGAGACAGCTATACTGAGAACATTCCAGAAAGGTGTGACAGAGACAGCACAAGACAGGGATAGCACTATGATGCCGAACATTCGAGAAAGGTATAGGCTAGGCAAGACGGCATTTGGAAGGATCCCGAACAGTCTCGTACTGGGTAGTAGGTACCTACCGAATATTCGGGAGTCCTTGACGGCCGGTATATAAGGAGCCCGGGAATGCGTCCGAGTTAGAGTTTAATTTGGGAAAGCGACGAGTAAACATCGAAGCGAAAACTGCGACAAGAAGATTTGGAGTGCGATATAAGTGTTTGTGTACTAAGTGTTGTAACGTAAAGTGTGTACAATAAATCCTACTCTACTTCATCGGTTTAGAAGTGCATTTCAATCTAGATCCCACACCCCTAGAACGTAACAATATGGTAATTATATCATCAGTTTTTTTTTTCCTTAGGTAATGGATTATTGTTAGAACATTTTGGTGGTGACTGTACAAATTGATTGGCTAATGTTATTATTATGACCACGTTGACAAATGTAATACTTACTCGTAATATTTTTATTTTTGAACTATTTGACCTGTCCGGCCGTGTAAATTAAGAGATTATTTTGTTAGATTTTAAGTACCCACATGTAACATGTAATCATTATAATATACAATGTACACCTTTTAATGTAAAAAAAGCTTTTGCGGTGTTTATGAAATAAATATATCTGTGTATTGTTTTGTGACTAAATTTATAACTATTAGTATCAACTATTTTATTTTTATTTTTAAAAAAAAAATACGGGGGAGGTGTAGTGTGTGTGCACCTCACCCACACTTATGCAATTGTACTTAAGCTCATGTCTTTAGTTATTTGACACATTAAACTCGCATCAGTTAACATAAAGGTGTTTCCTTGAGTCTACGTAAATCCCCACATCGCAATTCCGAGGAAGGGTATGTACCACCAGATTTGTCTTCAAGCGTGGACTGTGATTCGCCGACTACTTGAAACCACTCCTATAGAAACCATGCAAAGCAGCATCATACAACTTCCTCAAGGGAACGTTCGAGGCAAAAATCGGTGCGTTTGGTCTACGACTAAAGGGAACACTTGGACAAGAACTTCGATAAGGAACATTGTGCGTACTTCGATGGGGCCTACCTGTTCCTGTAGGGGATTAACGGATGAAGTTTCTTGTTTCGAAAAGTTTTTTACCAACAAATTATTTGAAGAAATAGTGAAATGGACAAGTGTAACGTCGCGATATGTGGTGAACATCAAATTGATTTTTGTGTCACTTGCGCTAAAGATAAATAATTCATTTTACTTTTTAATTACTTAATATGTTTCTTCGTGCCATATGAAGCCAAGAAACTGATTGTTTTATTTCAATTTATCTTTAATTTTAGAAGCCAAAGTGGTTAATTAAAATTTGTTCCTATTTCTTTACAGGTCTAAGAAAAGTTATAATAATTTAATAAATAAATAAATGATGTTGATTTACAAAATGCTTTTCAATTCACAATATAACAAAGAATAATACTTTAAAAAAAGAAGTGAATATTTTTGATTATTTAACCCAAAACAGAAGTTTTTTTTTAATACCCGTCGTTTCGACGGATGGTTAGCTTAAATATACTACACAAGAAGGTTAGCTATCTAGGGTTAAAAAGTCATCAACATTTGTCAGTGGTCATTAATCTAAGGACTCAAGGGACAAGACTTTTATACACTTGTTTATAGGTAAAATGCGTTGAGAGGGTTTTACTGTCATTGTTACGTTATATGGATAGGTTGAAATATTACCAATACCTACCTCATGACGGGCAGGTAAAAACTCAATACTAAAATTATTATTATAAGTAGGTGGACAGAGCGCAGGCGGTGATATTCTCTAGAAAACAATTAAGTAATGTGATGAGCATTTATCTTTCCATATCATAAATTTTAGTTTCATATACAAGTTAAACTGATAGTTAAAATTACATTTCAGATGGATCAAGAGATAGTCTGGCACATAGGTTGGTGAAATAATTTTAATTGTTTAAAATAGCTAAAGAACAGCCTGTTTAGCTGCTATTTGGCCTCACACAGTTATAATTTTACAAAAATATAGTGTGGTTTTTCAAACATATACATATATATATATAACAGGTCTTCTGAATATTTAAATTTCTAATGAAAATTTCTTTCAGCATTAAGCCCACTCTAAGTACTTATCTTGTGCACTAAAGTTTTATATCTAAATAAAATGAATCATACTACATGGCTCACCTACGCAATATGCCAGGAGTCACAAAATTCTAACCGAATTTGTTTTATACACCCGGCAAAGCTACAAAAAGGATAAAATAGGCTAACTTCTGTGTATCCTGTGATCTTCATTTTCTTAGAAGCTGACTTGAAGATTTGATTTTGTGCAATTCAGATTTAAAATAAAGTCGGTGGTATAATAATATATTTAAATTATTAGAAGCTTCCTACAATTTTGAAATTCCAAGAAAGTTGCAATACGCGTACAAGACGTAAAAGAAAATGAGCAGTGTGTGCAAATCAAGAAACAAAAAGAATATTATCAGTACATAATTTGAAATAAGAAATAAAGTAACGAATAAATTCAAATGGTAAAAACAATAGCGGCTGTTTATTTTAGAAACATGAATTTGAAAATCGAACAACAATGCTAGGTACTCACTCTGTTTATATATTTTTTCGGCTAACTCGAAATCGTAGCTCGCTTCTTTTGTTTACAAAAACACCGTGATTTAGCTTAGATTCGCACTGAATTTAAAAAAATTGAGGGTAGTTTTCCCACGAACAAACAATCCGTTGTTTACGCATTACAAAATTCACAAAATCTCCGGTCCGAACTGATGGCTAATGAACCATTGTCAAAATTGATTGATGAAAAAAAAAACAGGGGAGGAAAACACTTCGTAACATATTTTAAGTGGCAACATTGTTGAAGATTTTTTAAACATTAAATTTAAAAAAAAATGCAAAATTCTAAGGCTAAGAGCCCATTTTCGATAATTTTATATGATTTAAGCTATTACTATTTTTTATAGTTTGGCTGAAACTAGCTCGTCCTTTTCTAACAAGGTTGCAGCTAGGCGGTTGACACTATATTTCTTGTTCTAGCATACAAAAAAATGGCGACATGCTAGTAGTGGAATAGCTACGCTCAATCGACGACAGCAAGTTCGCCCAAGGTGTGGATCCGGGGCACGGAAAATATATTGTTTATGGTCGTTTATGGTTAAAAATAATGGCGGCAAATTTGAAAAATTATAACACAACCTGTCAAACTTTAGGTCATGCAGAAACGTAGCAATGGCTTGTTTCCAGTGTTGCCAACCCTACTGTTTTAACAGTAGATTTTCTGTTTTTAACGGGACCACACAGTTTTCTGTTTTAGTACGATTTTCGATTTTCTACTGTTTTTTTGATAATTTATGCGTGTATCCGAATTTTATAGATTCGACGCGCGCTCTGCCAGGGAATTCCCGTTTTCAAACGCGGCACAGTTCACACAATGAAAAGGATAACTACATATACTTTTTTGAGTGTAAAAGAGATAGTTGTCTATTGAATGTCGAGTGTTTTTGTCTTGATTTTTCGATTAGGTTAAAGTTTAAACCAGTTCTTTTCAGGAACGTTAGATAGACAGGTTACTCACAGTTGTTTCTCGATTAAGCGAACAAGTTATTATAAATACCTAATATAATTATGATATACCTAATATAATGAGGTGCTTGTGGCGCAGTAGTTGCAGCGCTTTGGTAATGATACCAAAAGTTAAGCAACCTACGGCGCGGTCATGTTTGGGATGGGTGACCATTCTGACCATAAAAATGACGTCTATTTACAAGCATCTACGTGCTTCGGAAGGCACGTTAAGCTGTTGGTCCCGGTTAATATCGATAGATATTAGTCGTCAAGCCTGGTTGGAGGCCCTCGGGCAGCTTAATAACATCTGACAGTAAGGTTGGTCACTTTCCTTACACACACCCCTCCACAAATCCGCACTGAGCCCGCGTGGTGGAGTATGGCTCTTACTACCTCATAGTTGAGGTGAGGCCTGTGCCCAGCAGTGAAACGTATATAGGCTGATGATGATGATGATGAATATAATTATATAAGTAATTGTTTTTTTTTTTCAATAATATTTTTATAAAAAAATGTGATAATTAAAGGAGTACTACTGGTAGTGCTGCAGTTGTTTCACTAACTATACCTACATCTATATAACTAATACTATGTCCCAATTGAAAAGTTTTTGAGACAGTAGATTTAATGTTTTGAAAATGTAATTTTACTGTTTTCTACTGTTTTTTTTGAGATAGATCTGCTGCTTTTCTATTCACTGGGGTTGGCAACACTGCTTGTTACTTTCTTTTAGTCAAATCTGTTATTTTTGAGTTGATCTGTTGGTCGGTCACAATAATTTGGTTTCAAAATGTCACGCCTCTCGTTCCTAACGCCACACGCAAAAGTGATGACACGACGGGCGTGCCATCCGCCACGAAACGGTTAACGTGAGATGTGATTGTAATGAAATAAAGCAAACCATTTTTTTTGGTTTTATTATCGAAATATCATTTATTCTCATAGGAGTGTAATAAATAGCAAATAAATTAGAATATATTGCATTTTGGTACAGACAATGTGTTGATTTCGTTACTTATAATGTTGTAAAAATTATCGTCGATATCACTGGAGATGTAATAAATAACAAAAAAGAAACATAAAACGATCGGGTTGATAAATTCATTATTTTTTTTAAGTCTAGTTAAAAAGAGGTTAACAGGTCTTTTCTTTTGATTTTCTAACTCGATACAGTCCAGTCTTTTACTAGGAACTTAAAAAAAAGAAATACAGTCGTAGAATTCCAAGGTTACATCATTGAAAATAGTTTTTTTTCCAATATAGGTACAGAAGTAAAAAAAAAAAAATTGTGAGTAGCGCAAAAAGGTACAGATATAGGCATCGACAAGATCATCGGCAGGAATTTAAGACCGTTTTGGCATAGAGATATTGCAATGAACAAATGAAGATACAAAAGAGTGTCGTCCTTGTCACTCTAACAAAGACTATTAGTTATAACCGGAATTACGGACAACAGCTAAGTTAGAGAGTAGGGAAGGCTATAGGCGGAGAGGCTGACAATGAGGCTGAAATCATAATAATATTTTTTGTCAACAGTTCTCTTGCATCCTGTATAATTCTACACAATGCCAAAATAGTGGAACAATAAAACTACTTAAAACTAAATTTTTCACTACATTGAATTCGTTTAAATAAATACAATAATTTGTAAGGTTTGGTCATTCAAAGGTCCTGTATATGAGTCAAATGAATGTTCTATTACTTCGGTTAACTTTATATTTAAGAACCAGAAACATTCATATTTAAAAACACGAGAGAACCTTTAAAAAAAGAAATAATAAACCTAAATAAATGATAAATACTCGTCGCCATCCTTTATTGACACATCTGTCATATCAACAAACAACATAGCGTAAACGTTGTTCTCACCATCTTTAAAGATCCATAGTTTACACCATATCTATGATCATTAACGGTAGGGAAAACATAGCAACCAGGTAAGATCTATAGATCCAGAACAGAGTAGATCTATAGATCAGCAAGCCAGTAGATCCCTTATAGCGCGCGCGCCGCACTCGCTCGCCCAATACACTCCGCCACAACTCGTGATCAGTTCCCAAACGTACGGTGTGAAGAAATCCCCAGGTCTTTCCTCTTCTACGTATCTGAATTTCAAATCGGGAAATTTCTGAAAATGAAGATGATTCAACTTAAAAATATGATAACAATCATACTCCCAATATTTATTTATTAATCGGCATGTGACGACGCCATCTTGTGATGGGATACTTTGCATCTTCTCTGCTAAATGAAACAAGTTTTATTGTAAGGTATATTGTTAGTTTTAGTGTAACGATAAAACTTAGTATTAACATTGAAAAATTACTTAGCTTTAGATTTCCGCTCAGTTACGCCGGCATAAGTACCCAACTACACTACCTGTGACCACCGACTATGTTAGAGAACAAGCACATGCAAAAAGCACCGCCCACCCTCCCACAAATCGCATGCAAAACAGATAATGCAATAATTAGTACCAACACCGACGTGCAAAAGAAAACCTCAACGCGTTTCGCCGCCTCACGCGGCATATTCAGGAGGAGATGTTGTCGCCTCGGCTGCGCTCCGACGATCGGAGCGCAGCCGAGGCGACAAGGTTTTCTTTTGCACGTCGGTGTTGGTACTAATTATTGCATTATCTGTTTTGCATGCGATTTGTGGGAGGGCGGGCGGTGCTTTTTGCATGTGCTTGTTCTCTAACATAGTCGGTGGTCACAGGTAGTGTAGTTGGGTACTTATGCCGGCGTAACTGAGCGGAAATCTAAAGCTAAGTAATTTTTCAATGTTAATACTAATTATGGATTTCCGCAAAGTAACGCCTGATACTATTAATTATACGATAAAACTTGTTTCATTTAGCAGGGAAGATGCAAAGTATCCCATCACAAGATGGCGTCGTCACATGCCGATTAATAAATTATTTCAGAATGTATTTCCTACCAAAAATACAATATTAGTTCTTTACCTATGAAATTAATATAAGACCTATTATTAGACTTGCACTAATCAAACTTTATTGCACAACAACTTTGTATAAATGGTGGACATTCTGGCATACCTTTGGGCTATGCAGAAATAGAAATAACCAACTCCTTTATCATAGTTGTTGACTATTTACATGAAAACTAAGTTATGATACAGACATACAGTGGCCAGCACGCCACTAACTACTAACTCACACTTCTACCAGGCCTCTCTCACTCGATGTACTTGCGCGCGATAATAGCCTACTCTCGCCCGCACCGACGGCGGTGCGAATTCAGTGGGCTGCTAACAACCGTCGGACGCGCTCACGACGCACTATAATTATTCGTGTTACGCTTACGATCAATTTAGTTTTCATACGAACCAAATTAGTAATCTGTGCTTGTTAAACGTTAGCTTTATTTAAGATAAATAGTTTTTGAGTTATGAATGAGGAAGTCAAAGTGGCTCCAAATGGTTCGTGTAAAACCTATTACACACGGTGCTACACAGTTCTGTAAGCTTGATCTTGGCTTGACACGCTACTGCGTGTCTAAATATGCTTTTATTTTCCTAATACACAATAGGGTATTTGACGGATTTTTTTATTGACTTAAAATGTTTATAGCAACACAACATAGGAACGTACTTCTTTTTAAATACCTTAATTTCAGCGATTTAGAGCATCAGACTTTCTAATTACACATGGAGACCGCTACCAGTCAGTAACGTCACATGCTCGTAACGCCATACTCTCACCGTAGAAAATTTCGTTTTAGAAAGAGATAGCAAGAGTCATGATTAAGTAGCTCATAATTCGCTTGTTATACCTAATACAGGCTAAATTTCTTATTTCACATTTGTTATTCAATAATATTATATTATTTCAACAACAGTCAATCAAATATCATTTTAGGAAAATGTCGTTGAAATATTTTTACCGAAAGTGTCCAACCCTAGTTCGATTGTCTCAACGTCTCACGTCACGTGGTCTCGCGCAGCTGCGAAGCAATAGTGACATTATACTCAGAGTTGTAGGTGCATTTTTGTACGCGGCAGAAAAAGTAGTCTATTAACGCTGTAGGTATCGAAATTTTTCAATGGAGTGATTTGTCTGTTACGTAGTAATTATTTAGTAATCTGTGCTTCTACTGACCGACTGCCTTGTTAGACTAGCGGTCGAAAGGTCCCGGGTCCAAATGCTGAATCGGGCAAAAATGTTTCTGAGAATATCATTTGTGCGTTTGCGAATAGTGCAAACGTTGGTCATTCGTATGCCAGGTTTCTTAATACAACGCTTTGACAGCAGTCACAGCGAGATTCTTATGCTGGCCACACACCATACATCCAACATACGCAACTGACTTGTGAATCCACGATCAGTTCTAACTTCCAATGAGTTGAGTCGTGCACTTACACACACTGTGATGAAGGAAGAGAGCTGCGTTACTTATTAAATGATTCTGAGTTAAATGAAAAAGGGGACTGTTCCATAGAACAGATTTACTGGTTAAAATAAAGCAAATTACAACAAAATGGCAGACGGATTGGTATGGCCGCCGGACTAGCGCTAGTCCGTTCGGAAATCTTGCTTGAGGCGAAGTGATGGCGCGACGCGCGGCCGTGGCAGGCACCGCCCCGGCGGGCCGGTATTGCCAGGCGCGGACAGGCTCCCCGGGTTGAAGGCAGAAGGGCCGGTGTTGCCAGGCGCGGACACACACCATACTTCATATCGTCTTTTTGGCATGGCGCAACCGATTGGATCAGTTAGAAACTGATCGTATGTGTTCATGTCGGGTTCACTACTCCATTCCGGAAAATTCATCGAATTTCTTTAAGCATTCGATCACATGAACCATCAACGAACGTCTTTCGGGTATATAACGAATCGTTCAAACAAATAATCGACATGTTGTCATCGATCAATTGTAATTCAACGAAACGTATTTCGAAATGGAGTAGTGAATCCGTCCATGTCAGTTGCGATTGTCGATGAGGATGTATAGTGTGTGGCCAGCATTAGCATATTTGGACCGTACCAATAACTATGTGACTAGATATATCTACACACCTTTAGCCTATCACTGGACCACTGCTCAGCCCCCTTCTTGATGCAAGCAAGTACTTCAGTCACCCCCAGGTCCCCCCCCGCGCCCTCCTGCACCCTCTGAAGACGCGTGGAGAAGTAGCCTATTACCTGGGAAGGTCAAAAATTTTGGTAAGAAATTATATATATATATATATATTATATATTATTAATATTGGTATATGTGCCAAATAAATATTTCTTCTTCTTCTTAAATTTGCAAACACCAAAATTGTTTAGTCCGACAAAGGATAAACGATTTTAGACAGAGAAATGAAATAGGAGTTAGCCGTTGCTTTAGAATGGTGTGTGCGGTGTGTGTGGAGTGTATGTGGTGTATGGAGTGTGCATGTTGTATGGAGTGTGCGTGGTGTGTGGATTGTGCGTGGTGTGTGGAGTGTACGTGGTGTGTGGAGTGTACGTGAAGTGTGGAGTGTACGTGGTGTGTGGAGTGTACGTGAAGTGTGGAGTGTACGTGGTGTGTGGAGTGTACGTGAAGTGTGGAGTGTACGAGGCGTGTTGAGCGTACGTGAAGTGTGGAGTGTACGTGGTGTGTTGAGTGTACGTGAAGTGTGGAGTGTACGTGGTGTGTGGAGTGTACGTGAAGTGTGGAGTGTACGTGGTGTGTGGAGTGTACGTGGTGTGAACGTGGTGTGTGGAGTGTACGTGGTGTGTGGAGTGTACTTGAAGTGTGGAGTGTGCGTGGTGTGTGGAGTGTGCGTGGTGTGTGGAGTGTACGTGGTGTGTGGAGTGTGCGTGGTGTGTGGAGTGTACGTGGTGTATAGTGTGCGTGTGTGAGTACATGCTCATCGATCTATTACATTCTATCAATTTACTATGGGAGAATCAAAATTATTTTTCAGATGATGACATACGTTTCTTTGGGAAAGTTGTTCTAAGAATAACAACACCCATCAGCCATTACGGTTTTTTTTCGTAACACCCTGTATATCTCACCATCTCAATATTTTGCGTGATGTGATGATGCCGGTGCTGCTCAAACAACTGCCGCTTGTGCAACAACGCGTACACCACGTTCAAATTGTTCGCCAGTTGATGCGTCAGACACGAGTTGATTATCTCCAACAACATGCGGAGCACTTCGTCTAACACGCTTATGTGGTCCATCTGGCAAAAGAAGGGTTATGTTATATATTAAAAAAAAAATCGGTTGTCTGTAAAGTCGGTTTACTGGCGATAATTGAACGTGACAACGTCTTTGTCACGTTGCCTCTTTGTCGCTCGTTCCGCGCTCTCGCTTGCACTTCAAGCCTTGAATGGAACGCCTCAGAGCGAGGTAACGCCGCATGCGTCATGTTTTTTGGTGCGTGCAGCCGGCTCCATCGAATTATAAGACGTTGTCACGTCAAAACCCAAAATCAATATAAAGTAGGTATTTACTGGAAAAAGGTTTTGAATTTTCTTTTTTTTTAAACATGAATTATGTTGCCTTTATCATATCCACGTTATTGCAATGTTAAAATGATTATATTGTTTGAACAAATATTTAGAAACTTTTTCTTGCATTGTTTCCGAGAAATGTACAAAAAAAAGTATTCCTAACTATTTATATTTTCCAAACGGGAATTCTCACTAGTCTAATCGTAATTTGCATGTCAGAGACTGCGGGACCCTTGTACTCGAGGGCAGTGCCCCGCCTTTGCCCCATTGTAGCTACGCCACATAGATAGACAGACTACTTACAATTTCTTCAGTTTTCTCTTCGGCGTGATGTGGTAACTCTAAATTATTTATATCACCTCCTGAAATAGAAATATATAAACAGATCAAGAAGTCGTTCAACAACGGATACCGTTAAAGCCGGAAAGGATACCGTTTTTAAACCTCCTGATCTTATGAGCAAGCCCTTTAATTGGGATGATGACACCTATCTTAAATATTTTTAAGATCATGGCGTTTAAAAAACATAGCCCTTATGAAGTTAGGGGTCGTCCATTAATCACGTGAGGCTCAAAAGGGGGGGGAGGGGGTACGGAAAACATCACGAAATATCACGAGGGGGGAGGGGGGGTCTCGTTAGACATCACGTGTATAAATTTTATTAATTTTTTTCCAAAAAGCGCTATTTCTGAACCGAAATTTTGAACGGCGAGAAAATTTTTGCGATTTGTAGTAAGGTAGTGGCACCAGTCATGCACACTATAGTGAAGACTTTTTCATAAATACTCTCGCATCTTAGAGGTTATCAATATTTTAAGTTCCATTTTAGTCCAATTTGTAAATTAATTCATAGCACTAATGTCTCATTGTATAAAAACATAATATCTTCATTTTAAACAAATAAAAAAAATAAGAAAACGTAACCTAGTCAGGTGATCTAGTGATTGACAGCCAAAACTTCAGTAATGAACATCCAATAATGAACACATCTCCAATAATGAACACCCAAAGGTAAACAGTCAAACCTGAATATAACGTGCTTTAGTAATTCGTTCGTTATGACGTAAAAGTAGCTAAGTGCTAAATTGTAGATAAACAAGAAGAAACACAGGTAAATGTTTTTTATATAATTATTTATTAAAAATTGTCTCACAGGGCTTTTCCCTATGAATTTATTTCTTAATGTACACCGGGGCACACCATATTTTTTGGCCGCTGTCGCCACTGGTTCTCCTCGTCGAACCGCCTCTAAAGCACGGCCCATTTGTTCTGGAGTGTAATCTTTTATCGGAGCCATTACTGTAAAGAGCGAGAAAACACTGAATGTAACCCAAAATGAACACCCCCAATAATGAACACCCATGTGCATAACTGGAACAGAGTGTCTTACGGTAATTTTACAAAGACCAATCTATTTTAAAATGTAATAAGTATTCAATTTACATAAGAATAGCCGATTGTGGCCAAAAACCATTTATGAACACCAATGTTCATTATTGGATTTATGTCAGATTCAAGATCCAGTTATGAACACTACCATTTTGAGGTTAAGTTTCAATGAAAATAGTTCCAAATTAACGAGTAAATAGAAGACAAATGTATTTAAAAAGCAGTTGAAACAAGGACTGTTCTGAAAAACACACTTTTTTTTAATAACAAACGTAGCATTATGCTTACCTCACTAACGTTTTTCCTAAGAAAATGAGCGACGAAAGGTAATACGTTCTTGCGACGTCCACCATTTCGAAAAAACAGAGTAGACAAACGTCAAACTGCACTCATTTGACAGATGAAAGTCTATAGTCTATGAATTAGTGTTGCCAATTAAAAATGCATCAAGTTAGTAGTTATTTGGTTGATTTTTGTTTGCTAGTGTTCATTTCTGCTCCCATGTTCAAGACTGGTGCCATTACGAAACTGGAACTGTTCGGCCCACGCGTATCCTCACGCTACGAGGGAGGGAGGTTCTCTGCGTAGTGCGCGAGGATGATGATGCCGAGTGGCTTGACGAAACCGAAGTTCAAGCCTCATTCCCAATAACAACTGCCAGTGAAGGAGAAGCTTTACCGGTTGTAACCATAAATGAAAGTCTTGCAACTCCGTGGGACGAAGACAACATTAATTAATTATTATTTTTTCATAATTTTATTGCAAATACATATAAATGTTATATGAATCAAAACCATTTTTTATATTTTTTTCCAGTCAAAAATAGCTTTACATAGACTTCAAAAAAAATACACGTGATCCAGGGGGGGGGAGGGGGGGGCTGGTCCCAAACCTCACCAAATATCACCAGGGGGGAGGGGGGGGGTCAAAAAATAAGAAAAACGACCTCACGTGATTAATGGACGGCCCCTTAATACAACCAATATATTTCCAAAAAGCTGTAGAAACCAATTTTTAAACACACAAAACGCAATAAACATTCGGTCAATTGACTCCGATTTCTGATACATGACCGTGACGTCACGATCATCTATTCCCATACAAAATCTATGGAGGCCGACCGTTTTGACAGATAATAAAAAGTATGTCAACGATTGGTGGTGTCATCTAGCCAATTTTAAAATGTAAAAACAACAGCACGTATTCGTCAAATTCTTCGTTTAAACAATATACATATCTATATGATAAATTAGATATATTTGAATACGAATTACGATAAATTATAGATATAAGATAATTATTACGTAAACTTTAGCTTAGTGAAGTTACAAACCTTAGTGGTTTTATACTAAGTTAAAGTTAATAAATACTAAGTTACTAAGTTAATAAATGAAAAAAAAAGACTTACCTCTCACTCAACATCTATGGAGAGATGGGTGTGGCTGAAAATTAGCGCTGTTTGGGATCATATCCCAGGTCAGCACAAGCTGAGCCACCTTACTTTGCTATGTACTATGTTTGTTTAGTATAGACATAATAACACAAGTCCTTTTGGAAGGCGTACGTGGGGATATGGATCATTAATGTTTAGGGATGTGTACACCAAGCGGATACTATCTCTGTCTGCACAATTGAGTAGATACAATCAAAGACAGCACCCGCTAGGTGAAAAGGACTATTGCAAAGAAGATGGGAACTCTAATAGGTCTATGGAGGAGAAATTGCTGGACTGCATGATGGGATATTGATGTGACAACGAGACGCCTGCCATATTAAATATCTCATCTTGATAATCACGGCAGACGGTGACTCGCCGCTTGCTAAATGGGCCGCCTATCAAAAGCTACCAGATGGTAAAACATAATTAATGAGATATAGTAAAATCTCTATATTATACAGGGTTACTCGACGTATTCCTTAAAAAGATACAATCAGCAACAAAAAAGGTTCCATCCACTAGGGGTTAAAAGCAATTGATTTTTGGCGCTTTTAAGATTGCGAAATTTCTTGTTAATTGGGCTTAAAATGAAAAATTTTGTAATTTTTCGACGCCTACCCAACCCTTCGTTGATGGGACGTTTTTTTTGTAGGAAATCACCTTTACTATAACTCTTTTGAAGGAATACGTCGAGTTACCAGTAACCCTGTATATTATTTGTGTAAGAGCATTCCTTTAAGATAACACCTCCTGAATTGTACATCTTCCTTTGTTAAACTTGCCTGTAATTTTGTGTTGTACAATAAAATCTATCTATCTTTCCTATTAGCCTGTGTCGCGGTGCTAAGGCCTAAAATTATGATAGAAGTACCGTTTTAAAGATCTCAGCGAGTAGACTGGCCCAAAACTCTAACATTTGTTCAAACTTGAACGCAGACGAAATCGCGGGCGGTTGCTAGTATAAAATAAAATTCTAACCTTCTATTTCACTAACAAGGCGTGCTCTCCTTTTGTTCAGCGTTTCGAATAGCGATATCAATCTCTGCGCCACATACGGGTGTAGATTACGGAATTCACCTGCAAGGAAAAAAAGTTATAATTCTACATTAATTTTACTAAACATACACAACTGTAGGTTAAAACTTTAATGGACAGTAGACTGCTATAGCAGTTATAACAATAAAAACATCTATTGTGTCTGGCTTTCGTCCGTCAAAGTGTTAAAGGTAAGCGTCTACACGTCGGTATCGCAAGCATCGCACGCAACGGATTTTAGTTTATATAGTCCTCCTGGCCGAGCCAACATATTGCCAATGACGACCACGTTGGTGTAATGGACTATTTAGTAATCTGTGGTAATGGTTACGAAGTTGATTATTACACCAAGAGGTCGCGGGTTCGATCCACGCATTGTACAAACATTTGTGTGCATGAACATGTATGTTTGTACTGGTTTGGGTGTTATATGTATTTATTTAACTTTATTTGTAATACCACACAAGTACTTTAGCTACTTACCACAGAGTCAGATCAATGTAGTTACCTATGTGATGTTGTTGTATATTTATATTGTACCAACATATTGAACTTATGGTAACCAGTGGACGTCCTTGTAACTATGATGACTGATGATGACAATAGGCATGATAACACCTATCTATCGTATATATTTTTAAGATCATGGTGTTTTTAAACATAAACTCTTTGAAGCTAGCAAAACCAATTTATTTCCAAAAAGCTGTAAATTTAAATTTTTATTTACATTGAATTCAATAAATATTCAGTCAATTGACTGCGATTTCTGATACCAAATTATGACGTCAAATTATTCATATTACTAACGGTCACCAAAAAGCACTCACTAACACCCTTCAAACCCGAACTGCAAGTCGGCAAAAGACGTGCTGATATCGTTTGCCCTTCGGAACTATTCAATAGGGAACATACCCATAAATGCGTTTGTTTTCTAGGTAGTTTTCTCTACAGTAGAATAAACATGTCTCTATGTATTTACCTCATGAATAAAACTATATGTAAAATAAGTTTACAAAAATGGCTCATGGGGAAATCATATGATGACACAGAAAATCTTTTAAGTAGTAGCATATTAAATAATAATAAATAATTAATATTTCTCAACAATCACATCAATTCTCTAGTCCCAAAGTAAGCTACGAGGCTTCTGTTATGGGTACTAGACAACGGATATACATACTGAAATACTTTTTTTTTGTACATAAATACATATTATAAATAGAAAACACCCAGACCAGCACAAACACACATGTTCATGCACACTTATGCTTGTACTGTGCGGGAATCGAACCCGCGACCCTTGGTTAAGAAGTCCGACATGCGGACCACTGCACCAAGCGGTCACCAGCATAATAATAATTTACCCACTTAATACATCTACAATAAGTCAGTTACATAATGTAATACGAGCATGTACTTTCACTTTCTTTATAATGTATAATTGTGTTATTAATAAATTGTCATATAAGCACTAACCTACATAATAAGAATAGATACCTAAAATACAAGCAAAATATTTTCTTAGTTTAGGTACAATCACTAACATAGTAGTAAGCATTTATTTATTTTTTTACATCTGGTTCAGTAGATTTTTTTAAAGTTATTAGGCTAATTTTCATTTATCTTTATCTTTATATTATTCCCATACAAAATCTACGGAGGCAGATCGTTTAGACTGATGATAAAGGGTATGTCAACGATTGCTGGGGTCATATATAGCATATACTCACAGCTCATGTTAGCAATGGCAGCTAGGCAGTTCGAGTGTAGATATTTATCCCTCGCCCGCGCCATGTTGTATTGCAACGCCCGCAATATAACGAGGACCATGAGACCGCCTAGGGATATCTCTGATATCGCTCGCTCCGTGTACCATGTGAGATTTTTTAGCATCTGAAATTTAAGTTAGAATATATATAATTGCACTGTACAATATAGTGAAAACAACATTAACTTAATTCTTGTTAATATTGCCAAATTAATTATTTTTGTTGGAATCAGGCGTTACTTTGCGGAAATCCATGACTAAAGCTGAAAAAGAGGATTATTTTGCTTTAAATTTCCACTAAGCGACGTGTTTAGTGGAAATTTAAAGCAAAATAATCGTCTTTTAAAGTAATTATTTGTATTTAAACAATTTACCGACAGAAACATAATTTATTATCGGTGTACAGATGTGATACTGATGTTTTCGTTTAATACAAAGCTAGAAATAAGTTACATGTCAAATTGTAATGGATAAAGAAATGTAGAATGAAGAATGTCAAATAGTAAAATTCACGATTTTACTAAACAAACGTGAAAACTATACAAGTTACATTTTAGTACTGCTATATCAATGAATTGTTATCTTGAAAGAATAATACTAGTTTATAATTCTGTCAGCAGACACCACCGGTACCTTAAATCGTGCAATTTAAATACTCACAATCTGGTGCACATTTTTGATGAGCGCATCGTCCTCTGTGAGTATTAGCAACACTATCGTCGACATGTATATGTGATGAGAACTGCTGTCTGGCGCGTTGTATAACACCTGGAGTATCGGTATAATCTATGGGAGAAAATATGGCGTGAGAAGGAATTAATTACAAATTCTATGCGTTGAAAGATAAAGACTATTGGATAATTCCAATAGTATTATGTAGATTTTCCAGGTAGTGGAAGTTTGGCAATTCATTCACCCCCTAATCAGCCTATACATGCCCCACTGCTGGGCACAGGCCACACCTCAACTATGAGATGGTACGTGCCATACTCCATCACGTGGGTTCAACTTGAGCTAATAATTGTGTATGATAAAGGGTTTCCACGCGGACAAAGTCGCGTGCGGCCACTAGTATGAGTATAAAAGCTTGTTAAAAAAAAGTTTTTTTTGGTTGTTACATGTTTAAGGTGCTGCCTCGTTGTGTGGTGTAGTAGCAAAGTTTCTGCCTTACATCCGAGAGGCCTTGCGTTCGAATCCCAGGTCGAGCCAAAATTGTATCTGAGATTTTCTGTCATGAACTTCTCTGCAACAGCTCGGAGTCGAGAAGTTGTCGGTGTTACACCCCCGTGCCTCGGTGCGCACGTTAAGCCATTGGTCCTGTGCCCGATCTCTCTCCGGTCATGTCGGATTGCCGTCTCACCGAACTTTGAGAGTGATGGAACAGTGAGTGCACCTTTGTATTGCGCTCACACCTGTGCCCTATAATATCTCCTGCGCAGTTGGCTGATCTCTGTTGAGATTGGCCGCCGGGGTCGAAATCGGCCAGGAGGACTATTATTTTTGATGATGTCATACCTACGCAACGTCTGCATGCAGTGTAGGTAGAGGGTCTGTGACTGATATAATCTTAACTGATCAGATTACGACTAGAAGCAGGATCAAGTCGATGAAGGTTCAATGTAACAACGACATGAAATAACATTCCAATTGAATAAATGTAATTAAACAAAAGGACCGATTTAAAAAATAAAATATGTCGTTTATTTGTTAAGTATTTTTCGCGTTTACAACGCTATTTTTTAATTTCGAAAAGACAACACTTAAAAAACAATTAAAACCTAAAAAAGATGACCGGAGCCGAAAAGAATTTTTTAAGTGTTGTATTTTGGAAAATATGTAGTCTTAAAAAGTGCCAATGTACTTACCAATTGGTCAATTTGCGCCACGTGCGTCACGTGCCGTTTGTAAGCGTCGCACGAGTGCAGCATCAAGTACAGCAGCAGTGTGGAATGTTCGCAGCCGACTGTAGCGCAGATAGCTTCGTGTAACTGCAGTAAAAAGAAAGTTACATTTAATAAATAATAATAATAATCTGTTATCGCGGACAAGACTATTGTAGCCAATAAGCCTGATATCGTGGTAATAGATCTATCGATACGTCAGGCGATGCTCGTCGATATCACCATTCCGCATGACGAAAACCTCGTGAAGGCTGAGAAGGACAAGCTTAGCAAGTACCTTGACTTGGCCCACGAGGTGACCGCCATGTGGGATGTGGATTCGACGATCATTGTCCCGATAGTTGTGTCTGTGAACGGTTTAATAGCGAAGAGCCTCGATCAACACCTTAAGAGGCTCTCGCTGGATGGTTGGGTCAAGGGTCTGATGCAGATGGCAGTACTTTTGGACACGGCGCGCATCGTCCGGAGGTTTCTCTCTCTGTAGCCTTAACTGTCGGTAGCTCGAGCCCTGCCCCGCTGCTGGCAGCTTGCTAGGGTTAGGTTTTTATAATATTTTTATGTTTTGTATAATTTTATATTTTACTTTTATAATTATATTGTAAAAAGTAACCCTATGAAAAAGTTGAAATAAGGTGTAAAGTAGTGTGTGTAATATTAATATGAATTTTGCACCAAGCTTCCCCCTTCCTGTAAATACCAATATCCTTAACTTAAAACTTGTCTGGAAGAGATCACTCTTTGCGATAAGACCGCCTAAATTGTGCATCTTTCTTTTTATGTTGATTTTGTATTATTTTATGCGGTGTGAAATGAAGTATTCTCTATATATGTTTATATCTATAATAATAAATATACAACAACATCACATACATTGATTTGACTCCGTGGTACGTAGCTTAAGCACTTCTGTTACAGAACATACAGATATCAGAATCAACAGTGGTATTACAAATAAACTTAAATAAGTACATATAACACCCAGACAAGGGCGTGCATTACATTTTCATTGAAGTATGCACATACAAATTTTGAGTAAAAGCTCTGTTAGATGACGGCGTAACACCATCAAAACAAAAAATGACTTACCAAGTTTTCTTGATGTTCAGTGCAGTATGTTCTTTAATTGATGATTTAATTTACCACCACAGGCATCAAGGAAATGAATGAATATACATAATGACATATCCATAGTGGCTTTGAGAAAGAGAAAAGCCGTTGTTAATTGTTACTTTCTGCGCGTAACTTTTCAAGACCAAACACTAGAATTGCCATCACAAACGGTACACTGCAGTTCTCCATCGTTTCGAATGCAAAACAAAACTTAGAAACACTTTCATACACTTGAAAAGCACCTAATAACCGAATATTTAGTAAATTACAATTTTATAAACACTCACGGAGATGAAGTCGGAAGCAAGTACATAGAAAAAAATGGCCGGCGAAAAGTCTCTTTAAAAACAATATTTGCATTACTTCTAACAAAAAATCATACTAGTGCAACTTAATTTCACAAGAAAATGATTAGTATTTAAATTATAAAAATTATCATTTATTTTTATCATAAAAATAAATCATTTGTGAAGTTTTATTTCACAAAAGTAAGAAAACTCTAGGCGCAGGAAACAGCTACAGTCGTGCCATCTAGTATCGGGTAGTATTAGCTCAATTACCCGATCAACCCAATACTAGATGGCGGGACGTTTTCTATTTCCGCCAACACACACACGATCTTCTTTTAAAGATTTTGATCTCAAATTTTCAATGTTTTATTAGTTTGTCCAAAATTAAGACAATATATTAATACAATATTAAGGTTTAAGTGCTTGTGGCGCAGTGGTTGCAGCGCTTTGGTAGTGATACCTAAAGTTAAGCAACCTGCGGCGCGGTCATGTTTGGGATGGGTGACCATTGTGACCATTTAAGTGACGTCTATTTACAAGCATCTCCGTGCTTCGGAAGGCAAGTTAAGCTGTTGATCCCGGTTAATATAGATAGATATTAGTCGTTAAGCCTGGTCAGAGGCCCTCGGGCGGCTTAATAACATCTGACAGTAAGGTTGGTCACTTACCTTGCACACACCCCTCTACCAATCCGCACTGAGCCCGCGTGGTGGAGTATGGCTCGGACCACCTCATAGTTGAGGTGAGGCCTGTGCCCAGCAATGGGACGTATATAGGCTGATGAGAAGGTTTAAATAAAAACATGATTTACCACTTTGAAACCAATATTTTAACATAATTCAATCGAAAAGTTTAAAGTAATAAGTTGTGTTTTAAATAGACTCCGAAGTATTCTACGTCACCCAGTATGCATGCCTACTTTAGGGGTATAAAATGCGTATGTCACCTGTCACCTTGAGTTGTATGAACAATGTGTCATTTTTAATTTGTTCGGGTTTTAATTTGTGTGTGTGTCGTTGTAGGTGTGATGATTTCAAATGTGTGCGTGTATCTAGCAAGCAATCACTCGGCAGCCTACTGCCTAATTAATTTCGGTTTTTGCGTGGTACTAATGCGTGTTAATTGACGACAGTTTTTCACATATGTTCAAAAAATTATTAAAATTGTTTTTTTTTAGTAGCTTAGTTTATGCAGCTATATTGTAATATAAAATGGGCATAATGATGAGGTAGGCACTGCTTAACTACCTATATGGAATGCACGCCCTTGCACCCAGACCAGTACAAACAGACATGTTCATGCACACAAAAGTTTGTACAGTGCGTGGATCGAACCCGCGACCTCTTGCTTAATAGTCAACTTCTTTACCATTATACCAAAGCTCAAGTACAGTCAGCGTTAAAAATAAAGTGGCACTTTAGTACCATGTCAAAAAATTTAAAAACCTGAGACGTGAGCCAGAAAAACAGCTGGTGACCTTCAATGGCTGGACCGATTTTGACCAGTCATAGTTAAGAACCACCGTGATTAAATTATCTCTCTAATAAAAAAAAGCTGCACTGAAATCGGTCCATCCGTTCAGGGGCTACGATGCCACACACACAAACAGACATAGGTTTCAAACTTAAAACACTTCTCTTTTTTCCCCTGTCGGGAGTTAACAAAACCGCACTCAAATCAATTCAATCATTCATGAGCTAAAGCTGAAAACGAGGATTATTTTGCTTTTAATTTCCCACTAAACGACGCCAGCGCAGAAACCAAAATACATCCAACTGTAATCACCTGAAAAAGCTAGAGCTGGAAGTCGCAGGACTTTACAATACCTACAACTCACAACATGACACAGAAGATGAAACTGGAGTCACAACACTGACAACAACAAAACAAAGTGTTTTGTTGGTGAAATTTAAAGCAAAATTATCCACTTTTTCAGCTTTACTCATGGATTTCCGCAAAGTAACGCCTGATTCCATCAATTACATTGATGAGCTAATTAACAATAGATAGAGATGAGAGCAGGTCAAACTTATAACACTCTCTTTTTGCATCGGGGGTGAAAAATGGGCATAGTTCACTCACCGCTGCCATGTCTATCCGGGGCGGTGTGACGGCGCCGGCACTGTTTGTGTCTTTCTGTTGCGTCGTTGACGTTTCTGAAACAATAGCTAGAGGTAATAAAAATATACGTCCCACTACTAAATAAACGTCCCACTACTAAACATACGTCCCACTACTAAACATACGTCCTACTACTAAATATACGCCCCCCTACTAAATATACATTCCACTACTAAATATACGTCCCACTACTAAATATACGTCCCACTACTAAACATACGTCCCACTACTAAATATACGTTCCACTAATAAACATACGTCCTACTACTAAATATACGTACCACTTCAAACATACGTCCAACTACTAAACATACGTCCCAGTACTAAATAACAAGTTAGTAAGTAGTAAGTCCGCGCGTTGCATACGTAACTATTCCTATCCGTAAGACATTTCACTCACTGTCTTGCAGGAGCTGCGCGCGGTACAGGTTATCGTCGCTGATGCAGTGGTTCGCTAGAGCGAGCAGCAGCAAGCAGGACTGGTTGCTGAGCGGGTAGCAGCGCTTCAGCCGCTCGCTCAGCTCGGCGGGGTCGAGCGGCGGCTGCGTGTAGATGCGTGCGCGGGACTCCGTGTTGAACGTCAACATGTTCCACAGGCCGGCTGGGAGAGAAATAGTTCAATTATAAAACAAAATAACCAACGCGAAATAACTTTGGTCTTGCTTATGGACTGTGATAATGTATCTAAGTTATTATCTTAAACATGCCGTGATAGTAAGTCCGTCATAAACACACTATTTAGCACGGCGTGAAATGACTTTGGCCTGCTCATGGACTGTGAAAAAGTACCTTATTTATTAAAATTGATGGAATCAGGCGTTACTTTGCGGAAATCCATGACTGCTGAAAAGGGATTTCAAATTTCCACTAGACGAGCGTCGCTCGTAGTCTGTCGAAGCGACAACATCTCCTGAGGATGCCACGTGTAGTGGCGAAACGCGTCGAGTGTTTTGTTGGTGTCAGTGTTGTGTTTCCAGGCGCATCTTCTGTGTCACGTTGTGAGTTGTATTTTAAGTCCTGCGACTTCCAGCTCGAGTTTTTTCGAGTGGTTACAGTTTGAATGTATTTGGGTTCCTGCGCTGGCGTCGTATAGTGGAAATTTAAAGCAAAATAATCCCCTTTGCAACTTTTTTTAATTTATTATCAAATACATGCCATGATAGTGAGTTTCATGATAGATTAAGTTTCTATATTTAAAGCATTAACAATGCTAACGTAAATTTTAATCAATTTAGTTATTTCATAAATTACTTATCAAAATATTTAAATATTTATTTATTACTAGTGGACCCGGCAGACGTTGTCCTGCCCGGTGCGTTTTTTAAATTTTCATTGTCTTTTAAACCTTCCCTGGACTACCACGAATATTGCAAGACTAAAATTATTCAAATCGGTTCGGCCGTTCTCGAGTTTAAGCGAGACTAACGAACAGCAATTCATTTTTATATATAAGAGATATTTATTTATTATTCTCGATTTACTTGAATTGATTTTAATATATTGCATGAAAAAATCTTTAAGACCACTACGTCAATGTTTCTGTGCATGCATGAATTGTATCATAATTAAGTTTTTATTGAATATTGTATGTAAGCAAATTATTCATTAATAGGCTAGACGACACCACCAATCGTTGACATACTTTTTATTATCTGTCAAAACGGTCTGCCTCCATAGATTTTGTATGATAATAATGAACGTGACGTCACTAGAAATCGGAGTCAATTGACCGAATATTTATTGAGTTTTGTGTGTTTAAAAATTGGTTTCGACAGCTTTTTGGAAATAAACTGGTTATAATTACTTCATAGGGGCTATGTTTTTTAAACGCCATGGTCTTGAAAATATTTAAGATAGCTGTCATCATGCCAATTGTATTCGATGTTCTGAGCATTATAAATAAAGAAAATGCAAAATTACATACAATTTGAAATTAAAACACACTTAAAGAAAAAAACGGACTGCCACAGGCGGGACTCGAAACCGCACCTCTCGCAAGCCGGGCGATTGCTCTCCCAATTGAGCTACCGTGACACTTACTCGTCGGTTTGAATTTATTTAAATGCTCCTTAGGCTGTAGCCAGCCATGATTCATCAATGTTTTGATACTTACAACATCCGAATGAAACACCTTTACAGCTGTTTAACAATTGGTTGAGGTAAATCAGCTTTTGGAGATGTAGTTAAAATAGCGCCAAGTTACTAAGGCCCGATTTCCACCAAAGTCAAAAGACAGGAGACAAGAGGAAATGTGTATTGAACATCTGATGTATTTCTAACGACGCTAAGTGGAGAGGAGATGTGAAAAATAACGAAATGTTTCTTCTCCGCGTTGATGGAAACCGGGCCTTAGAAGTGTGTTCCCTAGGAGCGGCGTGTGCCATAGTAGATAGTAAGAGACCAAAGTATCCATCAAAATACCACAAGCTGTCTATACTTAAAATTGAGGCCCCACTCCCACAAGTTTCGTTTGTGATTTCGGGTCTAGCCTAGAATATTCTACGACTTTTCAAAACGTACGAGACGGCTTCATTCAAACAACGGATCCAAAGAATACCGCGAGTCAATCGACATCCAACGCCATCTGTTGAGATCCTTAGAAACTTGTACGAAAAAGGTCCGATCAAAATGAGCAATCGAGGAGCACCGCTTATCGAACGACACACAGCGCCATCTCTTGGTATTTTCTGGAACTTTTAGAGTGTTGCAATGAGACTTTTTTTTTTCAACTTACAAGCGATGCCAACTAAGAGGCTGCCACCTTTCGCTCCGGTGCCGAACATGGCGGCCGGCGCGCCCTGCATGCGCGCCAAGTTCACGAGCAGGGTGTTCACGAGTAGTGGCGCGTGCATGCCGTATCTGCCTTGGAAGAGGGTCCTGGGAACGACAATAAGATATAATATAATATGCAACAAAATCACATACATTAATTTGACTCCGTGGTAAGTAGCTTAAGCACTTGTGTTACAGACATCAGAATCAACAGCGGTATAACAAATAAACTTAAATAAATACATATGTGGCGACCTCTACCGTTCGCCATCACAAGCGCATGCCTAAAGGTGTCAAGCACGACAGCGAGCGCCGATATGGCTCCATAGGCTAGATGGCGCTGTTAGCCTAGTACTGACCTAGTACCGCACATGGACCGGCAAATAATATAGATAGACAAATCAAGATGATATCTATGGGACCTTGGTCCTCGACCATAACATCCGGTTGGTAGGAAGCGCTTTCCTTTAGCTTCCGAACTCTGAATCTGTTGCGCCAAACATATAACACCCAGACCAATACAAACAGACATGTTCATGCATACAAATGTTTGAACAGTACGGGGATCGAACCCGCGACCTCTTGGCTTAAGATAGATAGATGGATAGATTAACTCTTCATTGTACAACTTAAAACAAAATTACAGACAAGTTTACCGAATAAAATATGTACAATTTAGGCGGTCTTATCACTGATTTTGTTTTTAATCATGTTTCGATCGATATTTTATTAAGCAGCTCTAGTTTTTAGAATTAATAATAATGCAAATTTAACAATTTAATTTAAAATGTCTCTATGTCTTAACTATCCAAGTTTAATCACTTCTCTTATAGACAGAACGACTGAAAATCATGGGTATCAAACAAAGTGATTTTGCAAAAAAAACGAGTAAACTCCTGGAAAAAATTACATTTAGTCGATAAAATCTAACATGTGACTTCTCAACGGCGAATGATGTTTTGCATAATTTAACAAATTCGATATTTGATTATCGTCACCGACTATAATAAATAAAGCATTATTATTTATATTACGTATTTATTATTATGGAATATTATTTCTAAGGGCCCTGTAGTTATAATACGCAGGCGACAGAAGACACTAAAACAAATGTTTGCAAAAAAAAACTTTTTTACTTCATTTATTGATTTTAATGATTAGTTGACTATTTAGCCAAGAGGTCGCGGGTTCGATCCTCGCACTGTACGAACATTTATGTGCATGAACATGTCTGTTCATACTGGTCTGGGTGTTATATGTATTTACTTAGAATAGAATAGAATATGTTTATTTGCTCAAAACATGGTAAATTTAATAACAGAATTTCATCTTAGACCATCATGTTTTGCCATAGGTGGCATGCAAAATTGAAATATATAAGTTAAAGTTATTAGTATTAATTTCATTATACACACATTTTACTATTTCAACATTTCAGTTAACATTAATTCATGGCCCAATTTTATAATACATTTCTATTTAATATACATACTCAATATAGTCTAGTAATTATTCATGTCATAGTTTATTTATTCATGTCACAGTCTTAAGTTTATTTGTAATACCACTGTTGATTCTGATATCTGTAAAACAAGTGCTTTAGCTACTTACCATGGAGTCAGATCAATGTATGTGACATTAAATACATAGTTATTTTATATATGAAATATCTTTTTTTTCTTAAAGGAAATGTATTTGTGAATATTATTATTACCTGAATATAAGCGAAGTCTCAACGAGTCTCGGCTGACCGTGCACACGAGCGAACATGTACACAGACATGAGCACCAAAAGCGTGTTAATACACTCCAAATGTAGGTAGTATGTATTGTCTCTGCGAAAACAATAAAAAAAGGTTGAATGTGAATTAGATATATCGATGGCACAAACAAACACACAAACACATATACACACACAAAAAGACATAGGAGTCAAATTTATAACACCCCTTTTTGTCGTCGGGGGTAAAAACACGTGAAAGTTGGATTTTAAGTATATACATAATATTTCGAATCAAAATTAGACAGCGCCATCTTGTGCAATAAAATTGAGTGAACAAGACTCAACTTGTCTTTAATATCAAATTGAAGCAAAAGTCCAAAATGGTCCAAAAATATTGAATATACAAGACTACACTTGTCTTAAATATCAAATTCAAGTACAACCAATCAAAAGTCCAAAACGGTCCAAAAAATTGAGTGTACAAGACTAAACTTGTCTTAATCAAATTCAAGCACAATCAATCAAAAGTCCAAAATGGTCCAAAAAAATTAATGTCAAAGACTAAACATGTCATAAATATCACACTCAAACACACCCAATCAAAAGTCCAAAACGGTTTTAGAAAATTGAGTTAACAAGACTAAACTTGTCTTAAATATCAAATTCAAGCAACAGTCCAAAATGGTCTAAAACAATTTGAGTGGACAAGTCTAAACTTGTCTTAAATATCAAATTCAAGCAAATGTACAAAAAAGTCCAAAAAAAAAATTAAGTTAACAATACTAAAATTCAAGCAAATGTACAAAATGGTCCAAAAAAAAGTTAAGTGAACAAGACCAAACCTCTGTCTTTAATAACCAAATATGTCCAAAAAAAAAACAAGTTAAACTTATAAACTCACGTAACAGGCACATCAATAATGAGTCCAATCAGGGCATCGATGAGAATTTCAACGCGACTCTCGCTCCCGTTCGCTTTGGGTGACGTCTGTGGTTCTTGTAATTCCAACGATGGTGTTGTAGGCGACTGCTCTGCGGTGGGTGGCTAGAAGAATATATAAAAAAAATTGGTTGCCTGTAAAGTCGGTATACGGGCAAAAGTTTTACGTGACAACGACTTTGAGTGGTAAAATAATTTTAATGTGAATATTCATTCGTATAACATGAACCGGTGTGTATGCCTATCTCTCTCACTCTCTCTCTCTCGCTCTGTCTCTCTCGCTCTTAGGCGGGTTAACTGTGCTCGAGTGGAAGGGACGCGTGCCTTTCACTTTTTATGTCTGTCTCACTCGCTCTTAGGCGGGCTAACCATGCCCGAGTCGAAGGGACGCGTGCCTCTCACTCGCTCTCATTGTGAGCGCGGAGCGTGAGCGGAGCGTAACGCAGTTTCTTGAAGTGTCACCCGGCAACCAATTTATAAGACGTTGTCACGTCAACATTGCAATAGTACATAAATTTATGTGGGAGTAACTGGAAACCGAAGCTGCGCTTTGGGCAAGCCGGGCGAATAAATAAAAAAAAATGTTTAAAAACTAAGTAATAAACACGCTTTTATTGCTTACTAAAAAAGAGCTTTTTTCACTCTAGCTTTGAAGATTCCTCCTAGGTTATAATTGCAGGGAAACACTGACGCAGGTAGTGAATCCCACTCTTTTGCAGTGCGCATCAGGAATGTAGATGAGAAGCGCTTGGTTCGTATCAGTGGAACATCGACACGGTACGGATGGTATCCCGCGGTAAAAGTAAATGGTACTCTACTGTAATATAAATTCTTTGTAGGTACCCAGAAATTATTTTCTCTTTTTTAAATAGCAATAAAAGCGAGTTTTTTTTTAATTTTTAAACTATTATTTATTTTTTTAGTTAAAAAGGATAATGAAAAACTCTTATCAAATTATTGCATTGTCATCTTTACTTATATTCGGCTACTTAATTTTCACCAACTTCCGAAAATCGGATTAATTTGAAACTTTGCACACGTATCAAGTACCGATGACAATGCAATAATTTGATAAGAGTTTTCCATTTACCTTATTAACAATAAAAATAAAATAAAGAATAGTTTAAAAACTAAAAAATACGCTTTTATTGCTAACGAAAAAAGAGAAAATAATTTCTGAGTACAAATCCTACTACTATTATAAAGGCGAAAGTTTGTAAGTATGGATGTATGGATGTTTGTTACTCTTTCACGTAAAAACTACTGAATGGATTTGAATGAAACTTTACCACAATATAGCTTATACATCAGAATCAGGGTTGGCTATTATCAAGATAATTATTTTCTCTGATAATTATCCGATAATTATCTGATAATTATCTGATAATTATCCAACTATGAAATCAAATAAAGTCTATATAAATGAAAGTTTTTTTTTCTATATTTAGATATTACTTTTAGTTTTACCTGTGACTACTTTTGTTAAAAAAAACTATTAATTTTGATATGTGTACGACTAAATTATTGTAATTTTTGAGTGCCATTTACTAATGTTTTAATTAATTTGATGATTGCCATACCCATTAATGAACTATGTTTTGAAAATGCTTTCTTATAAGTTCACGGAACACTTATCGATATTTGTATTACATATGTCGATATCAGACATCACTAGTTTTAGTACCGTAGACACTCGCAACAGCCTACAGCGCCAAAATGGCGATTATCAAATAGGCACAAAAACAGTGTGACAGCCACCTGTCCAGTGGTACTTACTTCAGGTCAGTGGTTTGGATACACATATATATTATTTCGTTTTGTTTTGTACAATAACAGTTACTCGTTATTATCAACGATAATTATCAACACGTAATTATCATGATAATTATCAACGATAATTATCATGATAATTATCACGATAATTATCCAGGCCAACCCTGATCAGAATATAACATAACATAACATATAGGCTACAATTCATAAAGAATTTTTAAGATAAAGGCTTTCCACGCGGACGAAGTCGCGGGCGGCCACTAGTAATTAATATTACAGTAGATTAAAAAGCGTGGGGTGCACTTTATGTCGTCGTTATCATTGTTCGCTTTTTGTAGTACCAATAATAATAGAATCATTTTAATATATACGAGTATACTATACCAAGCACCACACGATTTTTACTCTAGTGTATTATAAATTCTTTGTAGGTACTCAGATATTTTTTAATCTTTTTAGTAAGCAATATAAGCGTGTTTTTTTGTAAACTCAATTAAACATTTAAACAATAATTTCTTTTTATTTCTTAGGTAAAAAGGAAAATGAAAAACTCTAATCAAATTATTGCATTGCTATCAGTACTTGATACGTGTGAAAAGTTTCAAATTAATCCGATTTCTGGAAGTTGGTTAAAATTGACCTCAAAGATTCCGTTACATACATACATACATATAGTCCAAGCTAATAATATCGTGTTAATAATCCAACTGTACTATAACTGTAATTTTGACGACCTCCGTGGTGTATGGGTGTGAGTATCGGTTAGTATTTTTTAATCTTTGGGATAACGATAACTTACTATACTAAAATCAGCGTTCGCAGTACTAGTACACCATGTACAAGCTCACCGTGTCCATTCCGGTGCGCATTTTCGGCTGCACGTCAAAATGGCGACACACCTCGTACTCCGGGACCATTTCTACTAAGTACTTCGTGACCGCTCGTATCACGAATAGTGCGTTGAATGTCTGCCACGCCAGCATCACACTGTAAATACATAAAAAAAAAACGATTTGATAATACTCCTCTTGGCCGATTTCGACCACGGCGGCCAATCTCAACAGAGTTCAGCCAACTACGCAGGAGATATTAAAGTGCACAAGTGTGAGCGCAATACACAGGTGCACTCACTGTTCCATCACTCTCAAAGTTCGGTGAGACGGCAATCCGACATGACCGGGAGAGATATCAGGCGCAGGAACAACGGCTTAACGTGCTTTCCGCAGCACGGGGGTGTAACACCGCCAATTTCCCGACTCCGAGCTGTTTTTGAAAATTCATGACAGAAAATCTACTACTAAGAAACAATTTTAGCTCGACCTGGGATTCGAACCCTCTCCGATGTAAGGCTGTAACTTTGCCACTACACCATCGAGGCAGTGATATAATATGATGTTTAAATATGATATTTATGATATTCCAACTTCATGGACAAAGATAGAGATATACAGAGAGGGAAAAGGAGACAAGACTGATAAACAAAGAACTCAAAAATAATTTTATTATAGACTAGTGCTACCCCGCGATTTTGTCCGCTTGGAATCGCTTTGTTTTCAAAATCACGGTCGAACGGGATAAAAAGTATCCTATGTCCGTTTCCTGGTTCTAAACTACCTCTCCACCAATTTTCAGTCAAATCGGTTCATCCGTTCTTGAGTTATACGAGGGCGTTTTGATAACTCCATGACTTTCAGGCTGAATAGAAACTTTTTTTATTTTTAATGATATTTTCTTAAAAGTAATATTTTTGCGAACCTAAAATAATTCTATTTTCAAATATGGCGCGAAAACAATATTTAATAACAAAAGAAGTTTGGCGGCTGTGAAGGTGTTCTTCGAAAATGGAGAAATCCGAGTTTCGAGTCTTGATTAAACACTATTTTTTACGCGGGAAAACCATTAAGCAGACCGAAGACAAGTTGAAAAAATATTAAGGGGATTCAGCGCCGTCTCATGGAATGGTACATAAATGGTTTACTGAGTTTCGTTGTGGACGTATTACAACCAATGATGCCGAGCGCCCAGGAAGGCCGATTGAGGTAACCACTGAGGACATTGTTAACAAAATCCACGATATTGTTTTGGCTGACCGTCGAGTAAAGATACGCGAGTTAGCTGAGGCTGTGCACATCTCAACTGAACGAGTTTTTCATATTTTGCACGATATTTTGGGAATGAAAAAACTTTCTGCAAGATGGGTGCCGCGCTTACACACTGAAAACCTAGTTCTAGCCGATAAGAAATAGGATGCACCTAAGTTTAACCACCGGTGTGCGGCTGTACCTAGTTCTAGCCGCTATAATGAAGGCTAAACCTAGTTGTAACCGAAGATAAGTAGGATACACCTAAGATTAACCGCATGTGACGGGCTGCACCTAATTGTAGCCGGCTAAAACTAGGTGTAGCCGCACTTCGGCTATTAGCCGTAACATATATACTAGCTGACCCCGCAGGCGTTGTCCTGCTGACGGTGGACAACCCTTATCACTAAGGGGTATGAAACATAGATGTTGGCCGATTCTCAGACCTACTCAATATGCTCACAAAATTTCATTAGAATCGGTCAAGCCGTTTCGGAGGAGTACGGGAACGAACATTGTGACACGAGAATTTTATATATTACTAGCTGACCCGGCAACCGATGTTTTGCCATTTAGTTTTTTTTTTATCACTTAGAGGTATGAAAAATAGATGTTGGCCTATTCTCAGACCTACTCAATATGCTCACAAAATTTCATGAGAATCGGTCAAGCCGTTTCGGAGGCAACGAAAACTGTGACACGAGAATTTTATATATTCGATATTATATATATAGATTTAAAAAACCTGCAACATGAGCTAGAAAAACATCTGATGAGCTTCAACGGCTGAACAAATTTTGACAAGCTATAGCTAAGAAGAACCAACGTGATGAAATTTATATTTTGAAATAAATAAAAAAACGCATTAAAATCTGGCCATCCGTTCGAGAGATACGATGCCACATACAGACACTCACAAAAACACAAACACACAAAAATATAGAGGTAAAACTTATGACACTTCGCCTTTACGTCGGGGCTTTAATTTTACTGTTCTTGAACATGCATTAGATAAACCCGACCACTTCCTACGCTTTGACCGACCGAAAGTCCTCGCAAGAGAACGTCGTTTTCTTCTTCGTATACTCCGTGAGGCTATTAAATTAGAAGACACCCTAATTTTAATAGAGAAGATGGTTAGAAAATTCCACCAACTTGGGATCCTGTTTTAGCCAAGACTTAAACTCAACCCCGCACTGCAAGACCTCGAGATACTGTTAGCTCATTTTGTTTGGATAGGAACGTAACTTAATATTTTTGAGTGATGGTAGTTTAAAAAATTTTCAATCTATGTAATGACAACTAACATCTTAGTCTACCTGTGACCACGGACGCTGAAAAAAGTCCAAACGGGTTTAAACAAAATGTAAATAAATCGCGAAATAATATTTTCTTCGGTTTACGCAAACAGTACTTTTTGTCTACCGTTCGCGTAAACCGAAGAAACAAATATATACTGTACTTTTACGGAACCTTAACAGTAGCTTACTTGTCACTATTGGGCGCTGCTAACAACTCCGTGGCGCGCGTCACAAACACTTGCACGAGGGAGCCAAGGTTGCCAGTCTGCGGATTGTTTTGTAGGAACTTCTGTAACAGGGGTTCCGTACTGCCGTCGAACATCAGTTGCTCCTCCCTGAAAGAATACACACAGACTTCATAAATATAAATATACAACATCACATACATTGATCTGACTCCGTGGTAAGTAGCTTAAGCACTTGTGTTACAGATATCAGAATCAACAGTGGTATGACAAATAAACTTAAATAAAATAACACCCAGACCAGTACGAACAGACATGTTCATGCACACAAATATTTGTACAGTGCCGGGATCGAACCCGCGACCTCTTGATTAATAGTCAATATCTTGACCATTTCACCAATGTGGTCGTCAAAACTTCATCATCTTGCGCTTTCGGCTCCCAGCGGCTTCTTGCGTCTGCGCACCAGATAGTCGCTCCACCTTCTAGGGGGCCGGGGGCATCACAGAGCATCGCCCGGCACGCGCTAGCCGTTCAAGAACCGCACCGTCCCAACGGCCGTCGGTTAGCCTCGCTGTGTCCCGCCTACTGCCACTACAGCTAAGCAATCGTTTTAGCAATGTCGGTCTTTTTAGTTCTACTGCGCATCTCCTTGTTTATGATTCGATCGCTCTGATAAATACCAGGCATCTCACTCTGTCGCTCGCTGGCCGTGTCTCACGGGCGTTTGTCACCACTTTTAATTAAATGTACCTTTAACCGAAGATAATGTACCTTTACCTAATAGGAAAGATTTATAATATACTAGCTGACCCGGCAAATGTTGTTTTAATTGTTGTTGTAATTATGTTGTCTTAATATACCCTAATAATGTAAGCCTATAATCCTGTAATCCTACCTAATAATACTTACTTACTTACTAGGGTGACTCAACGACCCAAAGTGAGTGTTGGCCTCCGACACCAGATCACGCCATGCATCTCGGTCTTGCGACAGTTCTTGCCAATCGCTCTGGCCGAGGTTGAGCAGATCTTTAGCTACAGCGTCTTTCCAGCGGTACCTAGGACGTCCAACCGGGCGTTTCCCATTTGGTTGTCCCAGGTACGCTCGCTTCACGGCACGATCCTCTCCCATTCTCTCTACGTGTCCGAGCCATCGAAGCCTGGCTGCTTTGGTCTCTCCAATAATGTTAATAATAATATAAGGTATAATTAATGACATTTCAATTCATTTGTATTGGTTTATAAATTTGCATGCTGTTTGACACTGCTAAATAGGTTTAAGCACTATTGTAAGATGACCAACAAATCAAATGATAATTGTACCCTATTTACGCAAATATATATACATATTTATATTTCTATTTTGCCATGTAAATTATTGTGGACAACTCTTATCACTAAAGGGTATGAAAAATAGATGTTGGCCGATTCTCAGACCTACTCAATATGCTCACAAAATTTCATGAGAATCAGTCAAGCCGTTTCGGAGGAGTATGGGAACAAACATTGTGACACGAGAATTTTATATAATATATAGAGAAGATAGAGAGGGATAAAGTTCGAAAAATTCATGGGCGATCTGCGAGCGATAGAAAGAGATGATCGAATCATAAATAAAGAGATAAATAGATAGATAGAATAACACTTTATTGTACAACACCAAACAAAAATTACAGACAAGTTTAACAAATAAAGATGTACTATTCAGGCGGTCTCATCGCTTTTAGCGATCTATTCCAGACAACCTTCAGTTAAAGGTACATTATCTTCGGTTAAAGGTACATTTAATCAAAAGTGGTGACAAACGCCCGTGAGACACGGCCAGCGTGCGACAGAGTGAGATGCCTGGTATTTATCAGAGCGATCGAATCATAAACAAGTAGATGCGCAGTAGAACTAAAAAGACCGACATTGCTAAAACGATTGCTTAGCTGTAGTGGCAGTAGGCGGGACACAGCGAGGCGAACCGACGGCCGTTGGGACGGTGCGGTTCTCGAACGGCTAGCGCGTGCCGGGCGATGCTCCATGGTGCCCCCGGCCCCCTAGAAGGTGGTGCGACTATCTGGTTCACAGACGCAAGAAGCCGCTGGGAGCCGAAGGCGCAGGACCAATCGCGGTGGAGATCCTTGTGGGAGTTTAATGCTCGGCAATGGGCGTCGAACGAATGATATGAAGATGATGAAGTTTTGACGACCACATTGGTGAAATGGTCAAGAAATTGACTATTAACCAAGAGGTCGCGGGTTCAATCCCCGCACTGTACAAACATTTGAGTGCATGAACATGTCTATTCGTACTGGTCTGGGTGTTATTTTATTTAAGTTTATTTGTCATACCACTGTTGATTCTGATATCTGTAACACAAGTGCTTAAGCTACTTACCACGGAGTCAGATCAATGTATGTGATGTTGTTGTATATTTATATTTATGAAGTGACTAAGACTTTTGGATAAGAGAATGTTATGTTGCGCACAAGAAAAGTATTATAAAGTACATGTTAAACTCACACACTAGACGGCGGGTTGATGTTGAAAGCCAGCATCTGGTTCCAGAAAGGCTCGTTTGCGCAGACGACGTCTCCCGAGCAGAATCTAGCTAGAAGCTCGTTCGTGCTCAGCTCGCTGTACTTGCTCACCGCTACACCCATCTTGAGCTGTTGAGTTACAAAACATTTAAATACAATGCATGGCACACTATTTATTACACTGTACACTGACGGCCCCATTGGTGTAGTGGCAGTTTCTGCCTTACATCCGAAAGGACCAGGGTTCGAATACCAGGTCGAGCCAAAATTGTTTCTGATACTTTCTGTCATGAATTTCTCAAAAACAGCTCGGAGTCGGGAAGTTGGCGGTGTTAAGCCGTTGGCCCTGCGCCTGATCTCTCTCCGGTCATGTAGGATTACCGTCTCAGCGAACTGTGAGAGTGAAGGAACAGTGAGTGCACCTGTGAATTGCGCTCAAACTTGTGCACTATAATATCTCCTGATTGGCCGCCGTGGTTGAAATCGGCCAGGAGGACTATTACTACACTGTAAATGTCTTGAAAGACGTATTTCAAAAATGCATAGTGCCTGTCTGACCTACTTCTGCTAAAAACTGGCATAATTATGATGAAAACCCTTAATTTACTGTTACTTGCTTATAGTCTATTGTTAGCGATTCCCCCACACTTCAGTCCACGTGACGTCATTATGACGTCAGTGGTGGGGTGGTGGCGATCCATCCCCGAACTGGTCTCAGCAGGTCTCTTCTTGTTTGAGCGCTCGGACGTGACGGTCGTGGCGTGTAGCTCCGAAAACTCCTATTTACTTGTTAGGGCTTAGGCTAGACCCATTATTGTAATTCAGTAATTTTATTTATTTATTTTATTTTCTTAACTATTTAATAAATATTTCCATGTGTGTTCTGGTAGTTGTTTGCATTTAAAACTCATCCTCACTTCTGGTTTCTAAGATCAGGGGATCGCGTTCCCTGCTGCCATGCCTGATTCGTTTGGTGTCTGTTGTATTCCACACTTAGAGGTATTAGTGTGGTTAATTTTTTATAAGATGCCCCATCATTTTATAGTTCGTGATTTTATAATTCTCGAAAGTGTGCCCGTGATAAAAATTTGCAAGTGAAAGTAGTTGGACCCATCGTTATTTAGCCATGGGGTACGTTCAGATAAACGATATCACTATTTGTAGACATCATGATTTTTCGTTGACGTCAGTAGTGGGGCAGTGGCGATCCCACCCCGAACCGGCTTCAGCGGGTCTGGGATAGTAACTCGCTCTCTTCTTGCTCGAGTGCTTGGACGTGACGGTCGTGTCGTGTAGCTACGAACTCGTATATTTACGTATTAGGGCTTAGGCTAGATCTATTATTGTAATTCAGTTATAAATATTTCCAAGTGTGTTCTGGTAGTTACTTACTTCAGGATGCTATTGCTATTAGTGATAGCATAGTGATTTAAATGGTTAATATTTCTAATCTCCATATATATAAAATTATCGTGTCACAATGTTCGTTCCCGTACTCCTCTGAAACGGCTTGACCGATTCTCATGAAATTTTGAGTACGTCTGAGAGTCGGCCAACATCTATTTTTCATACCCCTTAGTGATAAGGGTTGTCTCCGATAATTTATATGGCAAAACAACGATTGACGGGTCAGCTAGTAATAAATAAATAAATGCTCATCAAAAATATTTGTGAAAACACATGCTGTGTCACATTTTATCAGTAAATGACTGATAACATTATCAATACCATACATCAACTATGATTCATTAAGCTAGCATTTATTGCATGGCAGAAAGACGAATAACTGATAAACCAAACTAATTAAATCTGGATATTTTTTTTTTTAACTTTGATGCATATGGTGTTAAGTCCAACTTGTGTGCCAATTACCAAATACCCATAACACAAGCCTCGTAGCTTACTTTTGGACTACAGAATTGGTGTGCTTGTTGAGAAATATTTATTTATAAAAAAAAAAAATTGTGCACTAAAGCTTCAATATACAGGGTCTGACTACTCCCATTTCAATAACCTACACCCTTGTTTTAGTGAGACATGAATAGGTAAAGCTACTTTGTTAAATTAATACAGGTCATTTTTATTGTACTCAAAAAGCAACTAAATATACAGTGTTACATTTTCTAAATATGCAATGTCTTCTATTATTTTATAGTTGGCCATATATCCATAAAACTTATGAGTAGAGCAAATATTATCGTTGACTGGTAATAATCAAAGTGTCAAAAAAGAACCATAAAAAATAAAAATAAGGATCCAGGCCATACAGCAAATGACTCAAAGGCTTAAGTGCCCATCTCAGGCAGGTCTCACAGAGAGAGGCAGCAAAAATGCAGGAAAATAGAAACCAATGGTACCCTAGAGATGGCAAAAGGAAGAGAGGCAGGCCAGCTAGACGATATAGCCCAGATGGCGGGCAAGATGGCACAAGATGGATAACATTGCAAAGGTCGGAGCAGGCCTTTATTGACAGGCAAACAGACTTGCAAAAAGTCAGCATATCACAAGCCACATAAATAACAGAGCATCTGCACACTCTAATACAAAGGGCTAATAATCAATAAACATAAATTTACTTTTAGTATTGAAATTATAATATTATATCTATATATAATTTATTATTGCGTTATTAAACACTTAACCTTTCTCATTTAATTTTCACTGCACACATTGCCTTCTTTCTGCATGACCTTGAGGTTGACTGGCAGAAAATGCTTTTAGCATTAAGTCCACCCTTTGTACATTTCTTGTGCAATAAAGTTTTAAATAAATAAATCAGTAAAACCACAGTAAGGTAACTATGGTTTGTTTAACCATATCAGTTATTTTCAACTGGATATTACAATATTTGGCCACTCTCTTACTACTTGTTGACAAAGAGGTATTGAATTGTACAGATATCTGTATCGGATTGTATCAGTACTCTTTAAAAAGAAGAGTTGAATATTGCAACCTAATCTCAGGCCGGTTGATCAATTAATAAGCCATACTTGAACTACCAGTTTTTTACCTAATTTTGTGAATACTACTATTCACGAAATTTCCCGTGTTGCCAATTCTGGGCTGATATTGTTCGAAGCGGTGTTAACATGTCCAAATTAGTCACTAAAAGAAGGTCAAATATCAGATTCATTGATCAAACAATAATTTATCAGAAGTTACTATACAATAATGGTTTACTGATTTCACCACATTTATGTGGATAATCAAATCAAGAACTCATATTGTTTAGCCATGTTTAGCTTCAGGATGATCTTTGAGCAATAAAAGTAACTTCTTACACAGTAAAATACACGATATACGCAAAAATGCTAACAGTAATAGTGCGTACGTGTGTTTTTCAATATCACAAGTTTTAACGCTATTAAATAGTAAGAAAGTGATTACCTGAGTTGTTTATAAGTCCAACAAAAATAAGAACATAAACACAATCTCAAATAATTAATAAATAACGCCGAAAACAACTTTCGCCACGAAATCGTCTCGAATTCGTGTCATTTGGATTGTCACTGCTGTCATTTGGACATTTTACATTTTATGTGTTGAGTACTTACCGCGGTTTGTTGTATGGCAAATGTTTTTTGCTCAAATAAAAATTATATGTTTAAAGCCAGCTTCACACGTTGGGTGAACAGTTGGCCTGAATCCTAACGCTATTGGCCATTTGAAACTCTAACAAAGCACCAATCAATGTTGAGCATGGACTTAGGCCTTTGATTTCTTTTAAGTCTCAGCCAACTGTTAGCCCAATCTGTGGATCGGAGGTAATGAGCTGTGAAAGCTCAGCATCAGCATGCGATAATACATCACTACTAAGTTCCGTTATATTCTGTGTCTGTGACAGACACATTTAAAAAAGGCCGAGCAAAGAGTAAAAAAAAAATTGGTGTATTTCAAAAAACGTTGCATTTTCATGGTTACCGAAAAGTTTTTGAGCCGAATTGGCGAGTTTATTCTACGATGCTGATAGTTTAAAATTATCTTTCAAATCATGGGACCCGATAGCTACTTGGTCGATGTAATTTATTTCCTGAACCCTCATTTGATTTGGGTTGAAGTTGAGAACTCCAAAAACAATGATTTTGTGTTCGAACAAATCGGAATTTACGGTATTTTACCCTACGAAACTACACTGACTGCTGATGGAGATGGCTTAGAGGCTCAACGATGTGACAATTGGTTGCCTGCGGCAAGTGTCGTGATGAAGAAATCATTTTCTGAGGCAAAACAGATTTGGTTTACTCCAACGCACATAGATCGCAGGTACTTCTTGTAACTGATATTACCCTCACCTAAGTGCTGAAAGTTTTTCCACGACTCTGCCCTAGAACTATATTGAATTTTTATATATTTAAGTGTTATATATAAACACTTCTTTTTATTACTCTACTAGCGAACGCGGCAGACGTCGTCCTGTCCGCTGTTTTTAATTTTATTGTCTGATTGTGAACTCCTTGAATATTTCAGGACTAAAATAAGTTAAATCAGTTCAGCAATTATTGTGTTTAAATGAGACATTTTTAATAAGATGATATCTGTATCTTAAGTCTAGTGAAAGTTTTGTTACTGCAAAATATTTAATTCGGTATTTCCTATTACAGATCATCAATCTTTGATGACAACATTCACAAGTTTGGTGAAATCACAATTGTAAATAAAAATGAAGATGTGATTGAACTATCAACTATTCTAAATCAGTCTGGATTTTCTCTGTATGATGTATGCCTTTTTCACCGAGAACTCAGTCTTGGCAATCTTAAAACCAAGTTGGACCGTGTTCAACAAAAAGAATGCATCCGTCAACTCGAAAAAGGAGTAATGAGCAGGCCGAGTAAGAAGCACAGAGAATCATCGGTCAAAAAGCAGACAACAGTATTCCAAGCTGCACAAAGCTTAGAATCATCACTAACAACGACAAACTTGGAGAGACATAATCGCCGGGCTTTGCCTGGTGTTACAGGGTCGTTGCCAGTTGCTGAAATAGATTTGTTAATGCACAAGAAAAGCAAGGATTTTGACAAGTGCAAAGATATTGATGAGGTGTCCGTAGGTAGAGGCAGTTGCACAAAAAGGGTGGAAAAAGAAAAGCAGTCTCACACACCAAAAGAAAAACCTCACATATCAAAAGAAAAACCTTCTCATGTACCAAAAGAAAAACCTTCCCACCTGCCAGCACATCTGCAGAAAAAACTAGATATGACCAAAAAACCAACGCACCAACAGAATCCATTGCAAGTTTTGATGGCCACAAAGAAGTATCTTGAAGAAAATGCTGTCAAAAGAGATACAGATTCAGGTACCACAACTGATGATGGGCATGGACAAGCACCAAAAATACATAATAATAATAACATTACCACTTCAGACGAATCTGAGCGACCGAAAATGGTGGATAAACAAGTCAACACACAAAAAGGTTTCTTTCTCAGAAGTAAGTGTTTAAATATTTATATTGTTTAGTCAGATATACTCAACTTAATACATTTAAAAATATATAATTTGAGTTGCTGTTAAGATTTAAACTTACAAACTCATTGATTGTTTGAATTAGTTGTTCAACCTGTATAATCAAATATCTCCCATTTTTAGAGCCACGAAGAGTGATACGAAATGCCAAGCAAGAAATCATCTATTTCAAGCGTTACGCTTGTGGACCACCAGGCCTTAGCCCACAATCGCTGCACTTAAGAAAAGTTCCTTACGAAGAAGAGCAAGATGACAATGAAAAAGTGGTGAGTCTCAGCAATGAAGAATTAAAAGAAGATAGAAATAATGTTAGGGAACTATTTGATGAAGTTGACTCTAATATTGATCTTGAAATCACTAATGCTGGTATACTTAAAGAGAAATATGCTACAAACAAAGAAACAGTGTCAATTGATGATAAAGAAAACAGTCTCAACATCACAAATAGCAGTGACCTAAGTGCCAGTGATTCTAAATGTCACAACATTACCAGCAGTAGTGATAGAAGTTTCAATGATTCAAATAGTTCAGTAGATTCACAAGGTAATGTAAAATCGTCAAGATTAATTATGTTAAAGAAACGGCAGCTTCTTAACGCTAAGACTGACATCGCAGAAGCACATAAAAATCAAACTGTTGATTCGAAAGCTAAGGTTGTGAAAACTGATGCTGTTTTAGACTCTACAATTGATAACAATTCCACAACAAATGTTGAAAAGCTTACTTATACAAATCATGATTCCTCAATTCATGTTAAGCCAAAAGAAATGGTAAAAAGAACGCTAACCGCCATTCGAAACAATGTAAATCCATTCAAAAATATTGATCCTAACATATCAGTTTTTGTTGAGAAACTGGTTTCTCCAGTTTTAATGGTTCATACTAAATTAGGCAAACGTATTGAACCTTGCTCAAATATACGCGACGTGAATTTCAACACCCATATCCATGTGGTATTGAAAAACATGAATATTGAAAGACCTATGATGCTGCAAATGGTTTCTTGGCCTGTGATATTACGAGGATTCAGTTTTTTCATGATAGCTCCTAAACATAGTGGTAAAACGTTGGGTTATTTGCCTGCTGTGTGCAGACTGATATCAGATTTTAAGTCAGAATTAGTTGAGAGTTCGGGACCAACGTGTATAATAGTTTGCGCGACGGCTGAGTCCGTATCAGAGATTGAACATTTGGCTAAAATGTTCTTAGGGCTGGAAGAGAAAGTCCTAGCTTGCTATCCAGGCACTGAAGAACTTCATATGACCACTTCGTTGCTTAATGGTTGTGACCTTTTCATTTGCACTCCATCAGCACTGGTCAGATTGCTGCAATTGACCGATTTTGGTATCGATCTCAGAAGGTTATCCACTTTCGTCCTCGAAGATTGCGAAAGGTTGTCGGAAGTGTACGCGAACGAAGTGAAATTCCTCCTCATGAAAATTAAGGAGATGCTCAAAAATCGGGCGAATAAAGAATTGAAAGTCCAGTATATTGTTCTGTCTAGAGTGTGGTGTGACTTCATGGAGCCACTAGCCAAAAAAGCACCAAACTCAGTTGTCTGTATCGGAGCTTTTCAAGAATGCGTGTTGTACTCCAAAGCAAATACAGCTGTTGACTTTGTAAAGAAAGAGAACAAGCAGAAAAACGTTATGGAATTTCTGAAAGCAATCGATACTACTAAGAGAACAGTTATCGTTTGCCGGTCTGATGATGAAGTTGATGAGCTGAAAAATGAACTGGTAAAAGGTAAATATGTTGTGTTTTCGTGTGACAGCACTATGACGGTTGAGGACTTGTACAATTTAAGTAAAGCATGGAATGAGTATGAAGAACCCCTGTTAGGTCCTATTCTGGTTTGTTGCGACGGGAATTTAAACCATTTGAATGTAACCGACGCGCATCACTTGGTACACTATTCGTTGCCGCGTCTCTTTTCGATGTTTTGCAAAAGGTTTTCAGTCTTAAACGACAATTACCCATCGATATTCAAAACTGAAAATGACACCGTGAAAATCAAGATCTTCCTAGAAGAAACCAACGTGGAACAGTTGCCGAAAATTTTGAATTTCGTCAAGCGATGCACGTACAATGTGCCGCCGTTCTTAGGGAAGATTTGCGAGGGTATACTCCACGAGAAAGATGCCATCAAAGCGAAGAATCTCGTTCCGATTTGCTGCAACTTGTTGGAGTATGGAGAGTGTCCAGATTTTTGGAATTGCCAAGACCGCCACGCTGTTTTCAAGGGCTGTGACGAGCCTAAAGATTGGATGCCCATAAATGGAATAGTCACATTTGAAATCTTACACTACTTGACTCCAATTCATTACTCGGTTCGGTTGCTTTCAAATATCACTACAAAGCAGACCCAAAAATACCCACAGACCTTCAGCGCTCTCTCCCTCAAAATGGGAATATTTTTCAGCAAAGAGAGCAATAGGAGACTCCACGGCATCCCTAAAGTGGGAGATGTTTGTGCAGTGTCTGTCAAGCAGCATTTCTTCGTACGCTGTCAAGTGTTAAAGATTTTAACAACTTATCAGAACGGCACACCCGATTGCGTTTTGATCAAATTTATCGACGAAGAGAAGATGGAGAAAACCCGTGATATATACCTGTTTCACTTGCCAAAAGAGTTCCGTGAAATCGAGACACATGTCGTCCAAGTGAGACTAGCCAATGTCTGTCCGAGAGATAAGGATATAACGTTTTCCAGCCACGCTATAGAGATGTTGAAGAACGTTACGAGAAAAGACCAGGAGATTTATTTTAGAGGTCAAATAGTTTTGACCGTTGGGAATTGCATCTTTATCGATACTCTCGAAGCGTGCCAAGAACTTACATCGCTAAATACAACAGTGGTAAGACACGACTTAAAACAAGAGCTCTTAGACGCCCACGCTATTGCCAATCCTGATCATATTGTCAAGTTGGAAAAGCTCTGCGAGGGCTGCATTGTTAACAACAAGAACGAAATGGACGTGACGCCAAAAGTGACCAGAGTAAAACACAAGACAGAGGCGGCGGAACCTCAATGGGCACATTTGGAAGACGACATGACGACAGCATACTTCGGGTCGGCCGAAGATCCGGAGTCATTTTTCGTGCGATTGACCAAATTCGAAAGCTGCATGCAACTACTTCTCAAAGATATAAAGAAACACGTCGAAGGAAACCCTGAGTTCGTGACTGAAGTTTTCAAAGATGATATTGTTCTGGCTAAATTTCCAGATGATGCTACGTACGAGAGAGCTCGAGTAGATGAGGTTTTAAGTGAGACCATGGTCAAATGTTTCTTCGTGGACCACGGGGATTGGTGGGAAGTGCCTTTGAAGGAGTTAGTTGTCATTCCTAATAAATATATCAACCAAATGCCGTTCCAAGCGATTGAATGCCGTCTTATTGGAGTCAAACCAGCCGGCGAAGGATGGACCGAGTACGGGACTAACTGGTTCATTGATCAATGTTTCTTAGCCGACGGTGTACGCTACAAACATATGTTCGTTAAATATTACACGAAAGAAAAAGCCAAATACACTGGAGGCAACAAATACGCCGTTGTAATGATAGATACTTACAGTGATGAAGATATTGTAATCAATAAGTTGATGGTTGAATTGAATTTAGCACAAGTAAACGATGAAGTTGATTGTTTCAATGATCTTAAACTTAATGAACATAGAAACACAATTCATGAAGAAAATTCAGATGAAGAAGATTTAAAAGAAATATCTGATGCAGAAGAATCAAAAGCTCTCGTTCCTACAGCTGAAGAGATTCCAAAAGTATCGCTTAACGACGTGTTTCTGAAGAAGCCAATAAGATCAGTTCCGTTAGTAGATTCTGACAGCGAATCTGACAAGTCCTGGGATATTTGTAATGTACAAAACTTCTTGCCACTTTTTAAGAACTTCGCTTCTATGGCTCAAAACGCAAATACAAAAGACGATGTAATGAAGGAAGAAAACGTTTATAATTCAGCAAAAACCAATGATTCTGATTCGCTAGTTGCGGTGTCTAACAACGATGAATCAAGGGCAACAGTTGCAAATGTTGTCGAAAATGAATTGAATATATCAGAAGTTGCAAATGTCTTAAAAGAATCTAAGGCAAATATTTCACCTTCAAATGAAACGCCAGTGAAAAGTACATCAAGCGCTCTTGACTCTGATGATTTGTCTTCCGCTGAAGATACTCAAGTGTCAGAAAGTGTAGTTAAAACTGAATTCCCCGTTAATTTGATAAAAGAAGATGAATTACGCAAACCTAAGTTGTGTTGGAGGCAGAATAAGGCGTCCGTAACGATTAAAATTCACTTGATTGGTGTAGACGATTACGATGTAAATGTGAAAGAACGATCGATTAAATTCGAAGCGTATTCGAATGATACAAAATACGGATTCGATTTTGAACTGTACGGGGTTGTAGATGACAAGTCGGTGATTCATGGAAATAAGGGCCAGTACATTCTTGTCAAGCTTTTCAAAGTCATGAAACGTAATTGGTTGACTCTAACCAAAGATTCGAGTGTGCGGAAGTGGATTGTCTATGATGTGGATAGCATAGACACGTCGTCGGATGAAGAGGAAGATTTTAGAGATACTTTAGCTGATTATATGAAAAATGTACACAAACACGATGATACGGATAGCGATGACGACTTTTTAGATGATATCAATTATGAATACAAACGAGATTCTGATTAAATGATTGTAAAACTTGTTTATATTAGTTTTCGTGCAAAATGTAGGTTATCCAATTTTGAAGTGAAATTTGATATTTGAATGACCATTTGAAATGATAATGATATGTAATTTACCATAGAACCAAAAGGGTCTCTCTTAAGTGTTATCCTAATATACTTTAAATCTCCTATTTTGTATATACCTATTTATATTTTATTCAAGTAAGACCTAGAGTTAAACTCGACTGATTTTTCCATTTCTATTAAAATACCTATGTTAGTGTGATTTTTATAGATCTAAAATTGACGGTGCTCAATATGGTGACATGGTCATTGCAAAATTTTTTGAGGTGCTTGTAGCGCAAAACGTTGATGATCTATCTATATAAAACTAGCTGACCCGGCAACCGTTGTTTTGCCATTTAATTTTTTTTTATCACTTAGAGGTATGAAAAATAGATGTTGGCCTATTCTCAGACCTACTCAATATGCTCACTTTCATGAGAATCGGTCAAGCCGTTTCGGAGGAGTATGGCAACGAAAACTGTGACACGAGAATTTTATATCTATATAAAATAAAGTGGTGTTAGTTACACTATTTATAACTCAAGAACGGATGAACCGATTTGGCTGAAAATTTGTGAAGAGGTAGCTTAGAACCAGGAAACGGACATAGAGTAATTTTTATTCCGTTCGACCGCGATTTCGAAAACAAAGGGATTCTACGCGGAAGAAGTCGCGAAAGGCTACTAGTTATAAATAAATAAAATGGTGCTTGAAGCTAAATGCGTTGCTATGACTATAATGATACTGAATAAGAAAGAGACTGTTCCATAGAATAGATTTACTGGTACAATACAAAAGATAACAGCAAAATGGCGGATCGCGACGCGGGAGTGTCTCGTCCGTCCGGCGGTCTCGCTCGTGGGCGTTTTTGATATAAATGTGGTTGAGATAAGAAAAAACAAGCAATTATACACATAAACATTTATCATTAATTTTAGAAATTGAACATTATTTAATTTTCGAATACTGTTTATTAGAGATGGGCCGAGTAGTGGTTTTACCGAGTACCGAGTATTACTCGTTTTAAAGCTTGCCGAGTACCGAGTACTCGGCCGAGTTACTAGATTTAATTTGAGGTCTTAAAACAAGATTAAACATGACCGCATCATGCTGCTAGCAATACCTACTCACTGGAATTTTGAATTAATAAATCATGACTTCACTAATCAAAATAATATGTATTTGATTTTATGATATACCTCTTTAACCACATACAGTTTGCCGATCCGCAGTGGCCTGGCTGTCCTATAATTAACCAATAGGAATTGACAAACGCCAGATTAGAGGCTTGTTCATTGACTTAATTATGTGGTCATTTAGGTACATACTTTAATTCCTCCAGTTGGCAACTAGCAAACTTATTCCAGACATGCTGTTTATTAAATTTACATAACCGAGTACTCGGCACTTGAACCGAGTTATTCGGCCGAGTACGAGTACTAAAAAACCACCGAGTACGCCAAGTACCGAGTACTAACCGAGTACTCGGCCCATCTCTATTGTTTATCAACACTTTGTGTAAACAAAAGTTTGCCCGATCTTTTGCTCTTTAATTAATCTGTTTCATTGTTGAGTCATCACCTGGGCCGCTTGCGAAAAGAGTCTTTCAGATGGAACCGATGTCCCGACAATTGTTAGATATTTATAGGCGAGTTTGTGCAATTTTGGACACTGCATTTTGTAGGCCTTCCAGATTTCCAGTGGATTATCGTTAAGTCTTCCAATAGGAGTTGTCAGGTAAACTGACAGTTATGCTGTGGCAGTTTATGATGATTCCATAATGAAAAAGTGGACTCGCCATCTTCATTTTAAATTAAATGAATTTTCATTAAATCTTTGATTTTGGATAGGTATACTATTGCTACAAGCTATTGCATCGCTATAGTGCTTTTTTTTGAATTGAGGGTCTAATCAGTTACATGTTCTATCGGAGCCATTCTTATTCTCATTTCGTGTAGAGCCAGTTTCTACACTTCTTTGCCACAGGTTTTTCTATGACAGTTGAAGTGATTTTAGAAAATATGCAGTGGACTAAAGGTATAATTTTACTAGTTGTGCAATATTTTAGCCAGGATTAGCCAGCAGTCTGGGCTGTCTTGTCTGTCTGCGGCTTAAGCTTGCCAGTGCCAGTGTTCTCGGGTCCACCACAATGAGCCGGGATGAGTGTGCGTGTTGTTGCAGCGGACTCTCCTTTCCCTCTCGATATCATTGTCATCTCTCAGATTCTGGGTGACGATGTGACCGAGGTATTTGAACTCTTTCACCTTACTGAGAGCGACATTGTTCAACAGTACAGGGGCCACGTAACTTACATTACGATCCTTGAAAACTAACAGCTCACTCTTTTTAACATTGTACAGGTACATTATACAACAGTGTAACATGCGCTGTCGCGTACTCTTCACACACAATAATTAATTTTCTGAGACTAGCGATTGAAGGGCTGAGCAAGACCATGTCGTCTGCATAGCTAATGCTATTGATAAATATGTCCATCAATAGAACAGCCTACACCCGTCCCGCTTAGACCCTCGATCAGCTGGTTCACATACAGGCTGTAGAGGGAGGGAGACGTTAAACCCCCTTGCCTCACCCCACACTCTAACCCATGCTCACCAAAGCTCACCAAGCCGTCTGACCTGGTTTGTTAGGTGGCTATACCAATGTCTTAAGATATTGATAAGCTCACCCGGCATACTAGTGTCGTTTTATTTGCGCCAAAGAATGTCATATCTGACTAGATCAAATGCCTTGGAGAGATTCAAAAAGGCTGTATAAACAGGTGTGTGCCTGTCAGTGTAATATCTGACGGTCTGCTTGATGGGCGGCCAAGCCTTCCGCCGTACTGCGCGCGCATTTTTTAGGCGCGTACACTCACATAGTTTACCAAATGGGATTAAATGTAAGAAGTAACAAAATGTTAGCGATAACTAGGGTACACACGGCTCCACATTAACCCATTAACCGCCAAAATTAAACTACCAAGGTTATTGATGAAAAAAGTTTATTTAACTATTTTTATACATATAATAAACAGTTACCCATGAAAAAAAACTGAAAATATTATTAGGGTCCAACATATAGGGGTGTACTCAATTGAGTACAGCGGCGTATTATAGGTGAAAATTGTTGTAATGTTTTTATACATTTCTTGCATTGAAAACGTACTCTTAAATGACATAAAACACATCGTAATGGTTTTCGAATTTTCTGGGGATAATGTCCCATACCATCTTGAGGCAATTTGGCACTGAAGAAGATGAAGGTCGAGCCTTATACTGTGTTTTCTGGCGTAAATAATACCTTGCGATGGAACGTCGAAACATAAGCTGTTCCATGTTATCAGTGTGACTCATTACGTGCAGAAGCCAGGCATTAGCAATAGCCATACCAAGAATATAGGTGAACAAAACCGACCACCACTTCTTTCCGTGAATTGCAACCCTGTAAAGGGAAATCGATTGGTCAAACTCAACCATGCCCCCCATATTTCTGTTATATGATTGTATGTTGACATCAGCTTTTTTACGTCGAACAAAGCACCATCGTTTGACGGTCCCTAACGGTTCAATTGTGTCATAATTTGTCGCCATTGTGCAAACGCAATTATCTTTCCAGCGCACTAACAGAACTTCATTTTTCTTATCGAACCTATAATCATATGAGGCACAATCTTCTTTCTTCATTTGGCTAGTACTTTTTAGTGGGCACCTTTTTAGTCCTATTTTCCCTTATTGTCCCAGTGGCACGATATCCCTCATTTTTGAGATCCACCAAGAGATCGGCACCATCCTCTTCATCTGTGACGACGCTGGGTGCTGGCGGTATAATAGCAAAGTCATATTCACTATCACTGTCACTTTGCTCTAAAACAGCGTTTACCAATAAAATTATTGACGAGAAACTTCAAATCGTTTTGAACGCATTATCACAAAAATCTGTAACAAAATACACATAATTATTATATAGATTCGGCCGCTGTACCCAATTAGGTACAGTACTATTCAAAGTACAATTACAATAAAAGTATTTAAAAGAAAAGGTTGATTTAATATTTAATTTCAAGATAAGTATTTAGACTATAAAAATATATATAAAATATTGACTTTTCTTAACGCATAACTTTGAAAATAATAATATTGCGTACTTACCTCTACACACAATTTTTCTGCGATATTGGAATCTTCACAAAGACAGATATTATAAATCTATCCACATAAACTGGTATTATTTCAAAGCACTGTGTCGATTACTCACTATAACGAACAGTAACGGCATCAATAAGTCAACAAAATATGGAACAACTACCCTCAATTGTTTCACTGTACTCAATCAGGTACAGAGGCGCCAAATGGGTTAAGCTACACATTTTCGTTGCACAATCGCCCTTATTACGTTACCTTCAAATACCGCAGTGGTTAGCTTGACGTGTGGGGCCGTGCGTACGTTGTTCGCGCCTGACGCGTTTAGCACACACATACATGCTCAATGGGTGCATAGGTGTGCGTTTCAACTAAAAGGCCCTTTTTTTTTCTCGCTGTGGAAATGCTTTTATGCATGCCCCCCACACATCTGCAGGGGGGTATGTGGAACTCAACGGCTGGTGTGCAAGGCCGTTATACCCACTAAAACCACAGCGCATTCCACCACTCCGCCATTGTGGGGGGTGCCATGGGGTCGCGTGAGCATTCACCACGGCACCCCGGCGGATAGCCCGAGGGCCACAAACTCCTTGGCGGTGGAGCAAGGTGTTGGGCTCCGCCACCTCCCGGCCGCAGAGGATAGGGAGGACGGCAACGACACACCGCATCTCCTCTTCCTCTGCGGCCCCACCGCAGCGCCATCCAACGGTGCGCCCCCGTTCGGTCGCGGGAGATAAGCCGCACGGCAACGACACACCGAGACGTCTCCTCCCGCGATCGCACCCGACTGCGAAGGACAGCCAAAACTGCCCCCCACACCCGCACCCTTGGACGCATCCTGCGCAGGCCTGCCCAAGCCCACGTGGAGCGTCCCCTCCCGGGATCCCGCTTAGCTTCACCGTGGGTGGCAAAGCCACGGTTACTGAGCCTCCCCACCACGACAAGGTGGAGATCCCACAGGGGGGTCAACTAAAAGGCCTAGTTACAAGACTGTCTAGAAATAAATATATGTTTAGGCGGCGACTTGTTCTCACCGGACGGCCCCAATTATTTAGTACTTATTTAAGTTTTAAGAAAAAGTATTTTTACTGAAATACTCAACCTTATGACCTTTATGATGCAACCGAAAACTTACCCTTTGTCTTCATGCGTGTCTAAAAGCAGCATTTTGTTTTGTTTTTAACCGACTTCGTAAAGGAGATTTTTATTACAACTTACTTTTATTTCATTTTGTTCTTGAAAATTTGTTGTTGAATTTGTTTCTACCGATAATTGTACTATTAATTGTTATTATTTAAGAGATTAAGCTGATAATCGAACCCAAAGGTTGTCTGGAAGTCAACGCTCTTACCGATAAGACTTACAATGTAGGCGACATTGTAAAATTGCACTGTTTGTATTATTTTTGTTGTGCAAGAAAGAGTTATATATAATGTAAATTGAACCCGAAATTTTTGCATTTTTTCTAGTGCAGCATCTACTATGCTATCACATAAATGTTTGCCATTGTTTAATTCGTGTCTAAAACATATCCAACCAATTTAAAATGTATGTCTCCATTAGGTTGTGGCGTCACTAGTGCCAGCACTAATTTTAAATCTATCTTAATTTGTGTAATACCTATTTAGCTATAAACACTGTTAAACTTTGTTGTCGTAACACTGTTACTTCTTTGTAAAGAAAAGTTTAAGTTTTTTCAACGCCAATGTATCAAAAGTACTACTTTGGTACCATGTAGAAATAATAATTCGATTGAAGTGAATAAATGTTAAAACTGTAATAAAGATTAGTGTACCATCTTAGACTCACCATTAGGGTGAGAGTGTAACATGTCTGGATATCATGTTATAAAAAAGTACTCGATAATACAACTTAACAGCTGTAAAGGTTGCTTAGCTATATCTGTTTATCAAATTTTGAATTGTACAATTGTTTATTGTCCTAAATAAATAAAAATAAAATAAATAATAATAAGTTTTACTGTTCACCTGTCCCGGTGTCGTTTGACTATAATCAAATTTTGGAAGCTAAATTTTACCCACTTTTCGGTGTCTAATTTAGCTAAAATTTTGTTTTTAGATTTGATGACAGTATACAATTTGATTGTAAAAAGCTTGTTGAATAAAAGAAATCTTAAGTCCTTCTTTATGCACGAATAGGACAGCCATTCTTTATGCTTCTTTAGTCCTTCTTTTTTTCTTATTTCTAAGCAGGCGTTTTTGTAGTAACGTATTTGTTTTTGTTTTTATAAGTAATTTTACAAAATTTTTAAGATATTATGTCGTACACTCGACAGCACGTCAAGGTAAATACTGCGATATCATATGCAGTTGTAATATATGCTATTTTGCAACAATTAAAAATGATTCAAATAAAAAGTATTAAATCGATCAATTTTTTTTTAGTAAACCCTTATTATCTGTTATAACTGATAGATTTTCTGTCATGAATTTCTCAAAAACATCTCGGAGTCGGGAAGTTGGGGGTGTTGCACCCTGTGTGCGCACGTTAAGCCGTTGGTCCTGCGTCTGATCTTTCTCTGGTCATGTCGGATGTTGCCGTCTCACCGAATTTCGAGAGTGATGGAACAGTGAGTGCACCTGTGTGTTGCGCTCACACTTGTGCACTATTATATCACCTGCGTAGTTGGCTGAACTCTGTTGAGATTGACCGCCGTTATCGAAATCTGCCAGGAGGATTTTAGCTCACTTACATAATAGTCACAGAATAGCATGATCTCATGACTTGTACGAGAACCAGTGAAACCAAACTCATACACACATGTACGTTAATTTACAAGTAAGAACCCTTGAGTTTTGATTGGTCAACCGTAGCGGTTACAAAAGAACGTATAGCTCAAACCCAGTAATTCACCCCTATCCTCATTATTAGTACGTAAAGAATCTAAACGAGGATTTTTATCAATTTTATGACATACATACTTACATACATATTTTATACAAAATATGTGAACTTTAATACTCCTAAATATCGAACCAGACATACTCCGTTATTTAGTATACCTAGGAAGCAGACCAACTATGCCGCTAATGCTGTCATGACACGTTTACCTTTGGCTTACAATGTTAATTATAAAAATATAGATATGTTCAATATGAGCAAAAATGCACTGAAGAGACGACTGCGAATTGAAATAAAATCACAGTATAAGGCCCGAAAAAATTTAAAAATTAAATAAACAAAGGAATGTTATTTTTCTGTTTCGCCGATTATTGTCATTAAATTCATTCTTCATTCGATTGACATGTAAGGGCCGTTTTTCTCAGCTTGTCGACTGTTGCAAACAGTGTTGACATTTCTTTTTAACGAATTGATTCATTTTAAAATAAGATAAACACAAAATTCATAGCCTTTATACGTAATTCATCGTTATACACAAATATTTTCGAATCAATAACTTAATTTGAATTTAATTCACTGATGTTGTCTTTAAAGTTAGATAAATATTGTTTACTGTTTTCGGCGGGTACGGGGGAGCGGCCTTTATCAAATTGTATGATGTATTTATGCTATATTTAATTGTCCGGAGGCCGATTCTTTCGAAAGCCGTGAGTGACAGCTGTTCAAAGAAGCATAAAGCTGCGTATTATTATTATTTTTTACGTCATTCAAATCAACCATCTGATACCTACTTTATCTGACGGCTTGATGAAGGGTCGGCTGTAACTACGAGTATTCTTTTATTTATATTACACGTCATGTACGATTTCTTAAAATAACCATGTAATGGAACTCTCTCTGGTGTCAACAAACTGTAAAAAAGCTGTAGAGTTTCTTAATAAATAAAAAATAAAAATAAAATAGACACATATGTCACTGCCGGATGCCGTCACATACTGCCAATATTTCTATACTTTACTGTCATGCACTCACGCTCATCAAGCGCGTCTTCGAGAACGCAGTTAGTTATACTCGTGTCCCGCCCACCTACGCCTACTATTCTTACGCAGTAAGTAGTTTCCTTGTTCTGTGATAAGATAATAGTACAACAAGCTGGTTCATACACAAAAACAAAATAGTTACGATATCAACCATTTATTGATTACATGGCTTATATATTAACATGATATAATTTTAACGTGCAATAGAACAATAATTTATTTCTAAATTTTATAATACATTTTTTATCACATCAACAACGAATAAGTTAGTAAATATATAAAAGTGGTACATTATTTTACAATTACTGGAATATTAGCGTTTTTAAGACGATGTCTCTTCGAAAATACTAAATAAGATACATATAACATAATTTTGCTTATGATACCTTTGCTTTTGCTTTTCTTTCTTTTCAATTTAATTCAATCGTTATGACTGCCAAACAAATAGAATGTTTAAAGTGGGCACTAGCATACTATTGTTAATATACATACATCCTTACCATTGTGGTTAAAATAGCGACTAAAATGCAAGCAACCCTTCTATTTTGTCTAAACATATTAAATTATGTATTTGGAACGCGCATATTTAGAGTAGTAATACTATTTTCTATAACAACATTGTTTTCCTTTTTTTAAATCTAATATATTCCTTTTTTAAAGTTTTAAATTCATGTAACAAATTCTGATTTAAAAAAAATTTAAATTAGATAAATACAAGAAAGTTATTTTACTCCACTGTCGGAGACCACGTTCTAGGTCGTTTGATAAATAAAAACGTAATAACGAATAAATACAACGTTAATACTATTTCACTAACAAAGACAACAAGCACATAATAATTTGATAAAATAAAGTCGGTTAAATGTTATTTTTAACTTTCATCCTTCACTCGACTACCATTAAGTAATTTAACATTGATCCTAAGTTTACTTCCAAATTTTCAAGTTGGTCAACTTACATATTGACCTAGTTTTTTTCTCACATTGCAAAGTAAAGAAAATATTTTTGCAGTAAAAAATCAACTGTCAACATTCCCGCCTTTTATCAATGCCACAATATTATTATCTTTACACATTGACCTTACATGACCTCTAAACGTTGAATCTCGTCACGAAGCCGTCACAACTTACAAATTGACCTTACAAGACCTCTAAACGTTGAACCTCGTCTCTGACCCGTCAGCGAGCATCAGCGTCACGGTTCGGCTATTTACCCACACGAGCCTGGCGAGGCGGGCCGGGTTGAGCCGCGCCACGTCGGCCATGGGAGCCGTGCTGTAACACTTGACGCAACGCGTCTGAGCCGCGCCTAGGCCGAACATGCCTGGAATAAAAACATATGGTGTAAATTGATACTGCCTCATATAAATTTATGAAAACAGATTCTTCTTCGTCTATTATTGGTTCATTGTACAAAAGATTGTAATATTGTAATCTATATACTATCTCAGTCGTCCGAGATCGTTCTAGTGAACACACGCATTCGTCGCTCGTCTTAAGTAGTGTTGTGAAATACATCGTGTCTATCGATATCGACTGCTTCCTGCGGATAATGGATAAATTCCTTGTTCGTTCATCATCAAACCCAAACATATCCAAACGCCATGCCGATGAGCCGTCTCCAGCTGCCAGGACTGCGAAAAGGCTAGCGTTTGCGCCCCCCATGGATAAGGGACGACCGTCATCAATCTTCCATAAGAACAGTTTTGAACCCCTCGAGAGTGATGTTAATATTGATTCAGACGTTGAGAGTCTGGAAGGACCTATCTCATCGAGAAAAACTGGCCGCATACCACCAATTGTCTTAAGAATCGACAAAAGTCGAACTCACCAAAATGTCAAAGATGTGATATCCAAATACACCAAGGCATTGTACCTTAAATACGCAATGGCAAAATTGCGGTCATCCAAATCACACCAAGAGCTTAAAGAAGGGCTACTAAAAGAAAATGTGTCCTTTCTGACATTCTCAAGAAAAGATGAAAAGATCCCAAAACTTGTGATTCGTGGTGTACCGTGGTGTGTCAGACTGGCGTATCTACAAAGAATCAGCAACCTTCGAGAACAACAAAAGAAGCCACGGCAGCTCTCCTTCGTTACTGCCGAGAAGTCATGGACGTCACAAAGCTTCCGAAAATCGACAAACACGCACCTCTTGAAACACACGAAAACAATACTGCACCACCGGTTACTACCCAAAAGTCAATCCCCACACACGGTTTGAGAAATACTACACTACGAACCAACCCATTGGAACAGCTTTCTTTTACACCTCAAGACTCAACTTCTTCGGAAATACTAGAGATCCTAAGAATAATAGGAAAAATCAAAAGTCAATTTGTCAAGTGCGGTTCCTTGCTAGAAAAAGTAATGCTAGTGCTTTCGCACTTAGGTAACTGTGTGTGAAACTCCTTTTTTACTCAATCTCCTATGTTGGAATGCAGCCGGTGTTCGCGCTAAGGTTCCTGAATTGCTTGACCTGGTAAGTGCCAGAAACATTGATATTATAGCCATCAGTGAATCTAGGGTAAGCTCAAAGAGACATCTTTCCTTACCAGGCTTTGTGACATACAGACAGGATAGGCACCGCACTAGTGGTCGCGGACAGGGTGTGATGTCAATGATTAAGGATAACTTAGAATATACTCCTATTCAATTGCCCAATACTCAGCACCTGGAAGCATTGGGTGTCAGAGTTGTCATTTCTGGGATTGAACATGTCTTTGTATCGGCATATCAGTCACCTAATCTTCCTTTGGTACTCAGTGATCTTGATAGTATTTTGGCTCTTGGCACGCACGTTGTGGTGATGGGAGACTTTAATGCGAACCACGATCTCTGGATGCCTGGTGTCAATAATGCACACGGAAGAAAATTGTTCGGTCACATGTTGTCAAATGACTTCCAAATCCAAGCAAGTAGCACCCCTACCCTTATACATTACCGCTGCAACCTGAAACACACAAACCAGAATCTGGCTATCACAAAAAACATTCAAAACTTAAGTAACATTAGGGCACTAAATTCCCTATCGTCAAATCATTTGCCCTTTCTTTTCGCCATAGGTGGCAGACCAACACTCAAACCTCCGGTGACATTCTACCAGTATAACAAAGCAAACTGGAAAAGTTTTAGATCGTTCCTTAATGACAAAATTTCCCTCGATGCGTCTCGTCGTCACGTCGAGCAAGAGATTGACTCTTGCATTGGCTCCTTTAACAAATACTTAATCGAATCAAGAGACTTACATGTCCCTAAGAAAACCCACCAGTCCGCAGGAGAATCTAAACTACCCTGGTACATTCAAAAATTGATAAAACTTCGTAACCGCATCAGGCGAGATCTTCAATCTTCTGTTGATTCAAATGCTAATAAAGAGCTAAGGCGTCATATCAATGAATTACGAAGTCTAATTAAAATTAAAATATCGGAACACATGGACTCCATATGGGTCAGTAAACTTAATAAAGTGGACAATCCAAGCACAGACATTTGGCGGTTTGTTAAATCAGTGCAAAACAAAACCCAATAATCCCTCCTCTCTTAAAAACGGATGGAACGCTGACAAGAGACTTAACAGACTTAAGGAGCTCACCTTTACCCCAAATTACATCTACTTACCAGCGGTACTCTGCTAGAAGGATAGCTTGTTATTCGCTGTCGCAGACGCACGAGGTAGCGGCCGTCAGCTGAACACGCGCGCAGCTTACGGGTCTTCTTCTTCTTATTTCGTGTCGGCATGACGGGCTAAATCTTACTTGCCCAGAAAGCGGCTACCGTGGTAGCCCTCTGGTTACCGACAATTAAGTCCTCACGCGAGCATGTGGTCGGGCACGCCGGACAGTTAATGAGGTGGGCCATGGTTTGCAGGGGTTCTCCACATTCACAGCTGACGTCTGCACTACTTAAGTACCCCCACCGACACAGGTTATCTTTGCTTCGACCAACCTGGTAAGCTGAGGGTGCGACTTATCTAAAGCTTTACGGTTTATTTTATGGCACATACGTGCCTATGGTCTATGGGCAACTCACCAGAGGTGCTCTGCCAGAAGGAGAGCCTGTTACCAGCCGTCGCATAAGAGTTTTCGCTCCGTAAGTTAGAAGTCAGAACAGTCATTGCTCCGTAATCTACAGTATCTTATGAAACCTTGAGGGGCCTTGCAAGGAGCTCAACTATGCCCCAAATTATATATACACAACTCACCAGCAGTGCTCTGTCAGAAAGAGAGCCTGCTCAACAGTATCTTATGGCCCCTTGAGGGGGGGGGGGGCTTGCAAGGAGCTCAACTATGCCCTAAATCATATATACACAACTCACCAGCAGTGCTCTGTCAGAAAGAGAGCCTGCTCAACAGTATCTTATGGCCCCTTGAGAGGGGGGGCTAAATTATATATACACAACTCACCAGCAGTGCTCTATCAGAAAGAGAGCCTGCTCAACAGTATCTTATGGCCCCTTGAGAGGAGGGGCTAAATTATATATACACAACTCACCAGCAGTGCTCTATCAGAAAGAGAGCCTGCTCAACAGTATCTTATGGCCCCTTGTGAGGAGGGGCTAAATTATATATACACAACTCACCAGCAGTGCTCTATCAGAAAGAGAGCCTGCTCAACAGTATCTTATGGCCCCTTGTGAGGAGGGGCTAAATTATATATACACAACTCACCAGCAGTGCTCTATCAGAAAGAGAGCCTGCTCAACAGTATCTTATGGCCCCTTGTGAGGAGGGGCTAAATTATATATACACAACTCACCAGCAGTGCTCTATCAGAAAGAGAGCCTGCTCAACAGTATCTTATGGCCCCTTGAGAGGGGGGGCTAAATTATATATACACAACTCACCAGCAGTGCTCTATCAGAAAGAGAGCCTGCTCAACAGTATCTTATGGCCCCTTGTGAGGAGGGGCTAAATTTTATATACACAACTCACCAGCAGTGCTCTATCAGAAAGAGAGCCTGCTCAACAGTATCTTATGGCCCCTTGAGAGGGGGGGCTAAATTATATATACACAACTCACCAGCAGTGCTCTATCAGAAAGAGAGCCTGCTCAACAGTATCTTATGGCCCCTTGTGAGGAGGGGCTAAATACGGTAGTTGACACCACCAATCGTTGACGTACTTTTTATCAACTGTCAAAACGCTTTTCTTCATAGAGTTTGTATGGGAATAACACACTTTGACGTCATCGCGTGCAATGCCGACTGAGTGACTACATAATTATCATTTGAATTCCAATTAAAAATCAAATAATACGAACTGCAGAAAAATATTAGTGTAAAGGCATCTGAAATTATGAATTATTTTAGAGAAGATCAGTTTTTGAATATTTCTTTCATAGTGGAAACAAGCCTATTATATATACACAACTCACCAGCAGTGCTCTATCAGAAAGAGAGCCTGCTCAACAGTATCTTATGGCCCCTTGAGAGGAGGGGCTAAATTATATATACACAACTCACCAGCAGTGCTCTATCAGAAAGAGAGCCTGCTCAACAGTATCTTATGGCCCCTTGAGAGGAGGGGCTAAATTATATATACACAACTCACCAGCAGTGCTCTGCCAGAAAGAGAGCCTGTTATCAGCCGTCGCGTACGACACGAGGTAGCGGCCGTCGGGGCTGAAGGCGCAGGCGGTGACGGGCCCGTTGTGCGCCGCGAGCGACTGGCACCGACCCGCGCGGAGCTCGTACATGGCCAGCTGGCCTGTGTGGCTGCCCACTGGAATTAAAAAAGGTAGGTAAGTCACGCCTAAAAAGCCGGGTGTTTAACCAATGCGTCTTACCAGTCTTAACCTACGGAGCCGAAACGTGGAACATGACAGTCAAGCTGGCTCACCGACTACACGTCACTCAGCGTGCTATGGAAAGGTCTATGTTGGGGATCTCATTAAGGGATAAGATCCGGAACGAGGTCATACCACATAAGACTGATGTTGTCCAAAAATGTAGCAAGCTGAAGTGGCAGTGGGCTGGCCATGTCTGTCGCAGAACCAACGAGAGGTGGAGCAGGAAGGTTCTTGAATGGAGACCACGCTTAGGTAAACGTAGTGTGGGACGCCCCCCGGCTAGATTGACAGACGACCTGAAGAAAGCAGCTGGTAGTGACTGGATGCAAAGGGCGGGAGATCTCGCGCTGTGGCGCTCCTTGTGGGAGGCCTATGTCCAGCAGTGGACTGTAACAGGCTGATATGATGATGATGAGGTAAGTAATAATAATAATATAATTTATTTAGTTTCATTCGGGTATATATATATATATTCGTATACCACTTTTTTTAATTTATTATTCTTATGGCATACGACCACGGCTTTATCCTTAAAACATTTCTCTATCAATATTATAAATTGAAAATATATTAAAATATAATAATATGTGTAAGTTAGTTTATTTAATAACGGTAAATATTTAATAGTTTGTACATACTAAGTAATTTCATTGGAGAGTGTTTTCTTGTTTCGTACTTTTTAGAGCGTGTTTTTAAGTAGTCGGGTGTTAGTTTTTAAACTTTATTTTTATTTAACATATTTTGGAGTTCTAAATAGGTTAATCTTGGGTTCATTGATTTCTCAATCTTTCCAACTCCTCGAACGATCTTTGGTCATGTGGATTCTTTAGTAATTTGCTAGATTCCAGTGAACTAATCCATAATCCATCTATGGATCTTACTCTGCTAAGAGCCACATATATAGTCGGGTAAAAAAGATGTGAATTATATACAATCAGCCCATGAATACAGGTAAAGTCACAAGCAAATGCTAGTAATATATATATATTCAAAATGTACAAGTAAAGCGCTTTCAAATGATACCAAACACGGCATATTTATCTTAACTTTATTTTTTTACTTCGTATGTTTTGTCCGCCAGAGGGCGCCACATTAGATTTTGTGAAATCCCATATAGCCTATAACCAGCGGACAATTAAGACGCTTCTAATGATATGTAATTTGTCGAATTCTGATAAGTAGTTTAGAAGTTACGAGGGAACAGATGAACATCCATACCCACATACATACATACATACATACAGGTCAAAATCATAACCCTCCTTTTGATTACAATTAATTTGGGCTTAGGATCGAACTTACAGGCTAATTACTTTCTTTACCTGAACTAGGTTAGATATAAACCTGTATCACAAGCTAAAGAGAGCACACATTATTATTACAATAGGTATAATGCTAATTAAGAATTACTTGAAACTACATACTTAATACGAAATAAAACAAAGAAATGATCTAAATTAAGTTAAGTAGACTAAAGATCAAAGTCCGGACCGGACTTCCAAAGATCCTCCCCGATGACCGAAGCCGAAAAGATTTTTTTAAGTGTTATGTCTTTTAGAGATCAAAGAGTTCGTGGCCCTCTTTCCTCTTGCCGAAAAGGAATTGGATGAGGCAGCACAAGATTGCTTCAGTCCCAACTAAAATTTTAAATACCCCCGACATAAGCCAGGAAGACAGCTTGCGAGCTTCAAAGGCTGGACGGATTTTGATCAGCCATAGCTAGAAGCAACCGGCATTAAATTATCTTTCAAAAGAAGGTAGCCACAGAAGGTAACACAATCACAAATACACATACAAACAGATAGAGGGGACAAACTTACAACACCGTTATTTTTCTTCGGGGGTTTATAATGGAGTAAAGAACAAGTTAGTGTACTACATTGGCGAGATAAAATAACATAGTTGTTATTATATTTATTATTATTACACATATCTAGGATGCCTAATGTAGGCGGATGTATAAGTAGGCGGGTGTATGATGTAGGTGGATGTACAATGTAGGCGTATGTATACTAGCTACGTATATTATTTCATAAATCGCGGCGCATCAGCGCGCCGTCATCATTTTTTTGGGTCATTCATAAAATTTTCCAATAATAATTTCAATATTTCATCAGTACTCGACAAACTACCAAACCCTTCGCGTGTGCTCATTCATACCATTTACCATATTAGCGTAGTAGTTTACCAGAATAGAACAATTTATCATTTCGTACCAGTGATTTTCATTCAGCTACCAAAACTTTCTTTGGATGTACCCCGTACAGTATGTGTATGTATGGGGAGATATATTGCTTAAAGCGATCTCTCGCGACTCACCAGCGATCCGCCTGGTGGCGGGGCTGTGCGAAACCTGGTTGTACCGGCAAATGGCGGGGAATACCTCGTTCAGGCCCTTGCTCTTCAGGGTTACCCAGTTAGAAAATACTGTCCGTAGATGTGTAATGTCCGAGGATGTTTAATGTAGGTGAATGTCTAATTTAGGCGGATGTATGATGTAGAGATGTCTTATTGAGGCGGATGTATAATGTAGGCGGATGTCTTATTTACGCGGATGTATGACGTAGGCAGATGTATGATGTAGGCGAATGTATGATGTAGGTGGGATGTCTAATTTAGGAGGATGTATGATTTAGGCGGATGTCTGATGTAGGCGGGATGTCTATTTAGGAGGATGTATGATTTAGGCGGATGTCTGATGTAGGCGGATGTATGATGTAGGCGGGATGTCTATTTAGGAGGATGTATGATTTAGGCGGATGTCTGATGTAGGCGGATGTATGATGTAGGCGGGTGTATGATGTAGGTGGATATATAATGTAAGCGGGTGTATGATGTAGGTGGATATATAATGTAGGCGGGTGTATGATGTAGGTGGATATATAATGTAGGCGGGTGTATGATGTAGGTGGATATATAATGTAGGCGGGTGTATGATGTAGGTGGATATATAATGTAGACGGGTGTATGATGTAGGTGGATATATAATGTAGGCGGGTGTTTGATGTAGATGAAAGGTTAATTCAGGCGGATTTATAATGTATGCGGGTATATGATGTAGGTGGAAGTCTAATGTAGGCGGATGTATAGTGTAGGCATATGTGTATGATTGCGGATGTAAAATATTGGCGGTAATAACGCTAAAAGTGATCTCTTGCTACTCACCAGCGATCCGCCTGGTGGCGGGGCAGTGCGAGACCTGGTTGTACCGGCAGATGGCGGGGAACACCTCGTTCAGCCCCTTGCTCTTCAGGTGCGACTGGTCCACGCAGTGCAGGATTATGTCCATCACCTGGAAACCAAAGTTTTTTTACCATAATACTATCTCTATATATATTATTTGTGTAAGAGCATTCCTTTCCCACCAGCCTCTATCGCAGTACTAGGGCCTAAAAATATGATCGAGATACCGTTTGCAATTTGTGCGCTATCACTATACAAGTCTTGAATGAGTCGCGCGAGTGACGCAAGCTAAACTGTTCCGTTAACATATTCCTGCGGTTTCAAACGCAAGCAGAAGTTGGGCATCATATTTACGGGGTTATAACCACAGTTTAGGTTAAGGTAACTTACCTCGACCAGTAGTTCGGCGACCTCATTATGCATCCTGTCGATCAGCAGCTCAATTCCTCGCAGCACTTCGGCGCGTCCCTTGTGCAGCGCGTGCGCGGCGGGCGAGGGCTGGCCGGCCTGCTGGGCGGCGGCGCAGCGGGCGACCTCGCGGGCCATCGTAGTTATGAAGGCACCGGGCCTGGGTAAGTAAGGATGGTGATAACAGGCTAGATGACACCACCAATCGTTGACATACTCTTTATTCGACGACCGCTTGGTGCAGTGGTCCACATGTCGGACTTCAAAAACCAAGGGTCGCGGGTTCGATCCCCGCACAGTACAAGCATGAACATGTGTAAACACACTGGTCTGGGTGTTTTATTAATTTATATAAGTTTATTTGTAATACCATTGTTAATTCTGATATCTGCAACACAAGTGCGCTACTTACCACGGAGTCTGTATGTATTTATTTACAAAAAAAAGTATTTAAGTATGTTTATTCGTTGTCTAGTACCCATAACACAAGCCTCGTAGCTTAATTTGGGACTAGATAATTGGTGTGATTGGTGTGAAATATTAAAAAAAAATAACCTGTCAAAACTGTCTGCCTCCATAGATTTGGTCATATATCAGGAATCGGAGTCAATTTTTATTATTATATTTTTTTTATTTAGCCTATATCATCCCACTAAAAGACCAAAGGCAAAGACCTCCCCCAAATCTCTCCACCTGTCCCTGTCCATTGCCAACGTTTCCCAGTCCCGTGTTGTATAGACCAAGTCGTCGGAGTTAATTATTAACCGAATATTTATTGAATTTAGTGTGTTTTAAAAATTGGTTTCTACAGCTTTTTGGAAATATACTGGTTGTATTAAGTTCATAGGGCTATGTTTTTTTAAACGCCACGGTCTTGAAAATATTTAAGACAGGCGTCATCATGCTTATTGTTGATGCTCAGCTGAAGCAGCAGTGGGCGGGACATATAGGGAGACGAACCGATGGCCGTTGGGGCGGTGCGACTACGCTTCGAGGTGCACCCTCCAAGATGGACCGAGTTTCTGGTGCGCACGAGAGGGGAACCGTTGGATGCGGGAAGCCCAGGACCGATCTCGATGGAGATCCTTTGACGACCACTTTGGTGTAATGGTCAAGAAGTTGACTTTTAACCAAGAGGTCGCGGATTCGATGCCCGCACTGCACAAACATTTGTGTGCATGAACATGTCTGTTTGTACTGGTCTGGGTGTTTTATTAATTTATGCTAGTTTATTTGTAATTACCACTGTTAATTCTGATATCTGCAACACAAGTGCTTAAGCTACTTACCAAGGAGTCAGATCAATGTATGTGATGTTGTTGTATATTTATTTATTATCCTTGGGAGAGGCCTATGCTCAACCGTGGGCGTCGAAAGGCGATATAATGATGATGATGAAGTTTTGATGGGTTGTGTTCCTAATACGGTAGTTGACACCACCAATCGTTGACGTACTTTTTATCAACTGTCAAAACGCTTTTCTTCATAGAGTTTGTATGGGAATAACACACTTTGACGTCATCGCGTGCAATGCCGACTGAGTGACTAATTATCATTTGAATTCCAATTAAAAATCAAATAATACGAACTGCAGAAAAATATTAGTGTAAAGACATCTGAAATTATGAATTATTTTAGAGAAAATCAGTTTTTGAATATTTCTTTCATAGTGGAAACAAGCCTATTGACCAAATAGAGATAGATACGAGTCGATTTATCACAGGTTTTCCTATTATGGTATCAAAATAGTATGTAATAGTAGTAGGTAGTATGGTATGGGATTCAAAAGCAATTCGGATAATATGCTATGTGTTCAGATGAACATGGAACACGCCGTCAGCGACCTACTTCAAGCAAATGCAAGAAAGTGCATTGTTGTGCATCTCGCGACGGAACACTAGTTAAGAATTATAAATGTGTGTGTTAGGTAAAAACTCTATATATAGACTGTTACTTTGTAATAAATGGCTTTTTGACTCTGACAGCATTGATTTATCATTGCTCCCTGGTAACGTATATCGCCTCACAGTGGCCAAGACACCTTTAGCCATCACCCTTGATCAGTCTAGTGAGTCTGCTTGACTGGCAGTGAGAAATCCAACCCTTCACCTTGTTCCTCACCAACTTCCGTCTGCCACCTTAGGGCTCATGGTGCAGACTTCCTGTACTTATCTATATATTTATTTCTTACACATTATACTGTAGGTTAGGGACTTAGGGACTTAGGAACTTAGGGACTCGGCTTATAGGGTTTGAATAGGAACTCTAACTCTATCCCTTTCAGTATAATTTTCATGTGTAGTCAGCCGGTGTCTTAACAAGAGACCACACTTACATTCACTTACATAACTACACTTCACAACAACATTAGTCGGCGGCTGCACACTATGCATGTGGAAAGCCTTTCGTACTAAACTTGACTTCTTTTAGGTAGTGATGTCGGATAGACTATAATAGATACTAGATAGGTTGTCTCGTGTCATAGGTTAATTTGATTCTTTTATTTCTTTTATTCTTTTATTTCTATTAATATGTATATTTAATAACAATAAACTGTAATAGTGTAGTAGTCTTAGAACATTGACACCTAAGTGACACTTACCTCGCTGTGGCGATAAGTGTCAGCGCATGACGCGCTGTCGTGCAGGAGTCTGCTTGCGGCGACAGTGGCACTTTTTGTCTTCGACGGGACTAGCTTGTCTGGTCATCTCTAGGCTAGTCTTAGAACATTGACACCTAAGTGACACTTACCTGGCTATGGGGATAAGTGACAGCGCACGACGCGCTGTCCTGCAGGAGTCCGCTTGCGGTGTCAGCGGCAGACTTAATGTCTGCAACGGGACTAGCTTGTCTGGTTATCACTAGGCTAGTCTTAGAACATTGACATCTAAGTGACACTTACCTCGCTGTGGCGATAAGTGTCAGCGCATGACGCGCTGTCCTGCAGGAGTCCGCTGGCGGTGTCAGCGGCACTTTATGTCTTCGACGGCACTATCTTGTGTCTAGTTATCACTAGGCTAGTCTTAGAACATTGACACCTAAGTGACACTTACCTCGCTGTGGCGATAAGTGTCAGCGCATGACGCGCTGTCCTGCAGGAGTCCGCTTGCGGTGTCAGCGGCAATCCGTACGTCATAGATGGCACAAGCTTGTCCGCGTCCGAGCACATTTCTAGCAGACCTGTAAAAAAGATTTCAATTAAAGAGAACGATTAATGTTTTATTTTATAAAACTTATAATGACGAAGGTTTTGATGTAATGACGCTTTCGAGCACGTATATTATTAAAAATTTGAAAGTACACGTTTGTCTCTTGCTCCGAATTCTTGGGATTTAGTAATATCGAGATGTTCTTCGATTTAAATCAGATATATTTAAAAAAAAGTCTAAATTCTAAGTTCAATTCGTTTTAAAGTTGGTTATTCAGTACTACCGTAATAATTATTGACAATATTGTTCCTTCACTCTCAAAGTGCGGTGAGACGGCAATCCGACATAACCGGAGAGAGATCAGAAGCAGGACCAACGGCTTAACGTGCGCACCGAGGCACGGGGGTGTAACACCGCCAATTTCCCGACTCCGAGCTGTTTTTGAGATATTCATTCAGGACCTCTCGGATGTAAGGCAGAAACTTTGCCACTACACCAATGAGGCAGTCAGTCTCACTTACCAAGTAGAACATGACTGACGTCCAAATACGGCTCCCAGACGGTGAAGCCCCTGCCGAGTAGGTCGACGGCTGCGCGTCTCAGCGGCGTGTGCGCAGGCAGGCGGGCGCACGCAGGCGACAGTAGCAAGTGAGTGAGCGCCAACGCCGTGAGGCGGGCTAGGTTGTTCGACGCGCTCAGTGTGAAGCCTGGAAAGACAAACTATGTGAAGAGATTTGAAATGAATTTATAACTAACTAGCGGGCCCGACAGACGTCGTCTTGCCCGCCATAAATAAATAAGTTTATTTGTAATACCACTTGACTGTTGATTCTGAAATCTGTAACACAAGTGCTTAAGCTACTTACCACGTCAGGTCAATGTATGTGATGTTGTTGTTTATTTATTTATTTAAAAAAATATTTGAAAAATATATATTTTACCGGTCCCCCTACTCTCTATCTCTAACCCTTTGTGCAAGGTTAGCAATAAATGCGATACAGCGACTGACATTAATATAAATATATAATATATAAATATACAACAAAATCACATATATTGATCTGACTCTGTGGTGAGTAGCTTAACACAAGCTACATTGACACAAGTATTGGTCGCATCGCGGCGCATCAGACTTGTCGCGTCATATCGCTCACCTAGACACAGCGCCTAAGCTGGTTTCTCTAGTTTCGGATGCAACCATCCCGTGCGTGCGAGCGCGCTAGTCAGACCCGAAAATAATAGTAATAGTCCTCCTAGCCGATTTCGACCACGGCGGCCAATCTCAACAGAGATCAGCCAACTGCGCAGGAGATATTATAGTGCACAAGTGTGAGCGCAATACACAGGTGCACTCACTGTTCCATCACTCTCAAAGTTCGGAGACACGGCAATCCGACATGACCGGAGAGAGATTAGGCGCAGGACCAACGGCTTAACGTTCGCACCGAGGCACGGCGGTGGAACACCGCCAACTTCCCGACTCCGAAATCTCATAAACAATTTTGGCTCGACCTGGGATTCGAAACCAGTACCTCTTGGATGTAAGGCAGGAACTTTACCACTACACCAACGAGTCAGACCCGAAAATACAAACGTAATGTTTAGAAGTACGTTCTCAGAGCTAGGAATCTGTGACTTACCTTCAACGACGGAGCTCTTCCTACTATCGCCGTCCTTTCTTCTCTTATTGCCGGCCGCGCCTGCAAGCGTCGCAACGGATAACGTGTAAGCGATAGTTAATAATACAGGGTGTCAAAAAAATAGAGCTAGGAATTACTCATGTTTCACAGGATAAATATTAGAAAAATTTCAAAACTAAACGCATGGTTGTCACTGGTTGCTAGGCAACGGCAAACGGTTTGTTGGTAAACATTCTTCATTTTGAACGCAGTATAATTGAATTTTGAACACGGAATATTCAAAAAGTAAATTTTAAGTCTGTGTTGTGGAATAATATAATTGATTAAATGTTTGCCGAATAATGTATCTTACTTTTTTACACCCTGTATCAAGCTTAAATTATTATATAAGCTCGGTTATAAGATACAGGCGGGACTAAGTCGATAGGGATATTTGATCAATAAATTAGTAAAAAAAACAACGTTAAGAGGAACATAAAATTATAATAGGGCAAAATATTATCAAATGTAGATGTTTCAAATTCGATACTTGCTTAAGTTAATCCAAAATTATAATTTAATCAGGTTGGGTAAATTGTCAAAAAAACTTATATATTTTATTACGCAAATAAAAATAATAGATTGAAACTCCAAGAAGTAATATTTGTTAGAGGAAGAAATCACAACTTGAACTTTGTATTCATCCGGTTAAAATAAAATGACACGTGCTTTAAAAGTAAAAAAAAAACGAAAAATGATATGGTGCCGAATTACGATTTGGTTTCCGCTCAACAGAAGCTCTGCGATAGCGCGTTAATTGTTATATATTGTTCAAATTTTTTGCTATAACAGCGCTGCCAGTAAGCGGAAAGCGAGATCGTACTCGTATATACGGCCCGCTGATATTTTCAAATCAACTCCCGATTCCACACCCTGTATATGTCGCAGGGAAATTGTGTAATTTGACAATTATACGATTCTAATTTCTTACAATTTAACGGCCTCATTTCAGGGATATTGAAATTTCACTGGGACGCTCCAGGGATATTGTATTAAACCTAGTTAAGAAATTCCGACCAATGAGTATGTGTCACCGGAGCTCAATTGGTAGAGCGATCGCTCGGCTTGCAAGAGGTTAATGCTAAAAAATAAAGTAACTTATTAAACCTAGTTGTATTATGATTTTTCATTGTGGTGAATGTAAGTGACACAATAGTCATTTCAATCAAAGGTTAACCTATATTAACTGATAACTGATATTAAAAAAGGTTAGAAGACTGATTTTGAAAAGTTACATTTTATTTTTTAATTAAGCTGAAATTAATGCGATAATACCGGGTATTAAAATACATATATTGATTGTATGTTATATTAAGAAACGACTAATTAAATACACGTTATTTTTAAAAGCCGTCTATTATTTCGAAACTCTATGGCTATATTATGTGGAATTCCAATAAACCAATCACTGACTTACAATATAAGTGAATAAGTCCAGTGAAATTTAAATATCCCTGAAATGAGGCCGTTAAATTGTATGAAAATGGTCCCGTTGACAATTTACCGTTTTTTATATAACTTAACTAGGTCAATAAGGTCAGTTTGTGTTTCAAGTTTTGAAAACCTATAAACACTTCGATTTATATAAGCTCTGTAGCATAAGTGTAATGTATGATGTGGTTGGTTATCCAATAAATAAAAAAAAATTTATAAAAAAACTGATTTTACAATTTCCCTGTGACATACACAACACCCACCTTCACTAGTGATGTCCTGTCCGAACTCCGCTCCGATGACACCTAGTAGCACCACAGCGGTCGTCTGCTTCCGCTTCAGCTCCGCCAGCGAGGACGGCTTGCGGACAATCTCCTCTTCTTCCTCTTCGAATTCTTCTTCTTGCTAGAATGGGAAGATTTTTTTTATTTTCATTAGTAATAGTCCTCCTAGCCGATTTCGACAACGGCGGCCAATCTCAACAGAGATCAGCCAACTGAGCAGGAGATATTATAGTGCACAAGTGTGAGCGCAATACACAGGTGCACTCACTATTCATCACTCTCAAAGTTCGGTGAGACGGCAATCCGACATGACCGGAGAGAGATCAGGCGCAGGACTAACGGCTCAACGTGCGCATCGAGCCACGGGGGTGTAACACCGACAACTGCCCACTACAAGCTGTTTTTGAGAAATTCATGACAGAAAGTCTCAGAAACAATTTTGACTCTACCTGGAATTCGAACCCAGGATCTCTCGGATGTAAGGCAAAAAACTTTGACACTACACCAACGAGGCAGTCATTTTCATTAGTAAGACGATGTGGCCGAGGAAAAGCATGTCTGTTTAGAAACCACTTTTCCACCTGTGACTTTATTTTATTTAGTGTGCCCATCGTGTTAATTGTTATTATAATTGAAATTTCTAATGGTATGTAAATATTTTTCCTAAGTTTTTTTTATTGAATAGGCAATGTTTAGGCCGGGCGTCACTGTACTTTGACATTATTTGTAACACCTTTTACTCATGTGAATTGCAATAAAGATTCTGATTCTGAAACAGCCTGTTTCCTCTTTTCTTGAAAAGATCCATGTCATAATCTAGGTGAAACACTTTAGCCGGCAGCGAATTCCATTCCTTAGCCGTACGCATAAGAATGTAGATTCGAATCGCTTGGTGCGTAATGGTGGTATGTCTACGGCATAAGGGTGGAAGCCTCGCCTGAGTCTTGTGTCCCGTTGGTGAAAAGGAGCTGGTGGAATCAAATTGTGCAATAGGCTAGATGAGACCACCAATCGTTGACATACTCTTTATTATCAGTGAAAACGGTCTGGCTCCATAGATTTTGTATGGGAATACAAAATCGTGATCTCGGTAGTGTATCAGAAATCGATCAGAGAATATTTATTGAACTTTGTTTAAAAATTAGTTTCTACAGCTTTTTGAAAATATACTGGTTGTATTAACTTCATAGGGGCTATGTTTTTAAACGCCAAGGTCTTAACACATTGTACGCCATGGTGGTCACCGGTGACCCCCAAACAATATTATTTCTATTGTGTCTAGTCACTCGGCAGTCAAAGGCTTAAAAATATTTAAGATAGGTCTCATCATGCCTATTCATTCGCACACTCTCCAAAATTTTGTATAAGTACGTGCTTGTATAAGTATGTTGGGGCAGAACTGGTTGTAGAATGACTCAGGCGTGCCGAGCATCGGGATGCGGGAGGGAAGCGCAGGATCGAGTGCGCAAGAGATACGCGGGGAGGCTTATTTACAACATTGGGCATCGATCGGCTGATATGATGATGGTCGCCATTCGATAACCTTTCCGCCGCAACGGCAATCGATTTATTAACGTACGGCTATGATTAAATTCCTACCTTTTCAACAGGCTCCTTCGGTGTGGCGTGGGGATTGATACTTTCCGTGTGCGTGTAGAGAGGCAAATATTGTGCCCAGTTGTCAACCAGGGATTTGCGACCTTTGGGGCCCAGCCTGTGGATTAGAAGAATAATAATAATCGACCACGGCGGCCAATCCCAACAGAGATCAGCCAACTACGCAGGAGATATTATGGTGCACAAGTGTGAGCGCAATACTCAGGTGCATTCACTGTTCCATCACTCTCAAAGTTCGGTGAGACGGCAATCCGACGTGACCGGAGAGAGATCAGGCGCAAAACCAACGGCTTAACGTGCGCACCGAGGCACGGCCAATTTCCCGACTTCGAGCTGTTTTTGAGAAATTCATAACAGAAAATCTCAGAAACAATTTTGGCTCGACCTGCGATTCGAACCCAGGTTTGTATATAAGGCAGAAACTTTGCCATTACACCAACGAGGCAGTCAAAGTCAATTAGATGAATATATATTTATGAAAGATAAAATGTACAAGATGCACAGTGAATTGGTGAAAATTAAGATCAACAAACCATGATTCTGTGCTCTAGGTTGTTAGGTCTTCGGACCTACTGAGCCACAAGCTATACAGGGTGTTACAAAAAACCCGTCATGCCGGAACGGTAATGTTGTGCCCGTAAAATTGATCAACTTTCCCAAAAAAAGCCTAGGTCGAAATCTCAAAAAATATACACTCTTTTGCAAAAAAAACGGGCACCTAAGGAAATTTACGTTCTAAGGTCGATTTGAGTTAATTAAATGAAATTTATTTCTTTGACGTAGTCTGTATACTTATAATCGTGTAAATTAATGCGCGTGAAGTGAGTTCGGGCAACTAAAAGAAAAAAAAACGATGGATTCTTTAAAACCGATGTACACGCCCAAACAATAAGAAGTGGTCGGCAATAAAGATAAGATTTTTTTTTACTTTTTTTAATTAAATAAAGTTACAAATGTAAAAACCTAATACCGAATGTGACCTCCTCTTGCCAAAATCACAGCTTGAATCCTTCTGGGCATGCTTTCCACGATGTTTTTAATAACGTTTTGAGGAATTCGTTCCCACTCTTCTGCAATGACTCTTTTTAGCTCCCTGATGTTTTGTGGAGCAGGTTGCACTGATCTTACACGTCTCTTTAGAACATCCCAGACATGCTCAATTGGATTGAGGTCAGGACTTCGAGCTGGCCAATCTAAACGACGGATCCCAACTTCTTGCATGTACGCTTCCACGTCGCCAGAACGGTGCGAGCGAGCATTGTCGTCCATAAAAATGGAATCTTCCCCAAGTGCAGTCAATGTGGGTTGTGCATATGGAATTAGGACTTCCATTATGTACCGATGTGCATTTAATGTTCCATTTTCTATGAAAACTAACTCCGTACGCTCCGTCGAATTAATTGCTGCCCAAAACATAACGGAGCCTCCGCCATAAGGAGTGATTTCTTCGAAACACACTTCCGCATAGCGTTCCCGTGGTCTTCGCAGCACTCGCCGGCGTCGGTCCTCTCCACACAAAGAGATTCTAGCTTCATCAGAAAACAATACTTTATTCCAGCCCTCCAGAGTCCATGAAGCACAGTTCCGAGCAAACTGAAGTCGAGCAACACGGTGCTCACGGAGTAATTTAGGGCCCCGAGCTGGGCGGTAACTCCTGATATTGGCAGCCAAAAGCCTCCTCCTGACCGTCCACAAGCTAACTTCTACTCCTCTTACTTCTTCAAGGCTCTTCTTCAGGTCCACACTTGACGCCTTACGAAATGACTCACCAAAAAGCGGTCATCTCTTGGTTCTGTGCATCGTTTTCTTCCCGAACCGGGTCTTCTTTTGACCGAACCGGTCTCTTGATACCGTTGCCAAGTCCTCTGGACAGTTGAACGACTCACATTTAGCCGCTGAGACACATAAGTTTGCGAACAACCTTCTTCAAGTAGGGCTATAATTTTACCGGCCCTTATCGCTTTATCACTCATATCAAAAAGTGGTATTTAATGTAAAAATAAAGATTAAATTGTTTAATTTGCAGAAAATGTCCAAAAAGTTTTAAAATATCGTAATCAGTTAAAAATCGTTTCAGCAATTCGCGCCATTAGTAAAGCAATTTTAGAATAATCCACAATAATCATTATTTTTCTTTTATTAATTTCAAATTTTAAATTTGGAACGTAAAGAATCATGCCAGGATGCTTCAAATAACATGCCAATACATCGTCAAATTAATAAAACCTATTTCTTGTTCTTCTTCATTAAAGTAGAGGAAAAAATCTAAAGTGCCCGTTTTTTTGCAAAAGAGTTTATTTTGGGCCTACCATACAAAATTGCCAATCAGCTGATCGATTTAGTATAGGAGAGCCGAATTCATTTTTTGAGATTACGACCTAGGATTCTTTGGGATAGTTGTTTAGTTTTACGGGCACAACAACATCCTTCAGCCGTTACGGTAACATCCTGTATAAGCTAAGCAGAGGTCTACGCGGTATACAAAGACTGACATCCAGTTGTTTAAACTTTCAAACCACACAAGCATGTGCCAGCGGTTGATAAAACATCAAATAAGCCGCTATAGCTTTGGTGTAATAGTCAAGAAGTTGACTATTAACCAAGAGGTCGCGGGTTCGATCCCCGCACTGTACAAACATTTGTGTGCATGAAAATGTCTGTTTGTACTGGTATTTATTGAAGTTTATTTGTAATACCACTGATGATTCTGATATCTGTAATACAAGTGCTACTTACCACGGAGTCAGATAAATGTATGTGATGTTGTTGTATATTAAAAAAAAATACCTTGTTTCATCTTTGTAAAAATTAGGGTTCATAAATCTCACCTGCCCAGCTCGGCCAATAGCAGCGCTTGAGAAGCCTCACGCACTTCCAAGCAGTGGTGCTGCCATCTGCGAGCGAGCATTTCAACTTGCGGCCGCTTGAAGCTCTTAGCTCCTGTTGACAACATTTATTTTATTTTATTTATTCAAAGAACACAAACAGAGTACAACCCTTACTTACTTACTTACTTCGCTGGCTCAGCGACCCGAAGTTGATCTTGGCCTCCGACATTAAAGTGCGCCATTCTTCCCTATTCTGTGCCAAATCTGACCAGTCGGGTACTTTTAGCTCTTTCAGGTCTTTGGCGACCTCATCCTTCCAGCGATATCTTGGACGCCCCACCGGCCGGCGCCCGGAAGGTTGTCCAAGATAGGCTCTTTTTGTGGCTCGATCCTCTCCCATCCTCTCCACATGTCCTAGCCAGCGAAGTCGGGAAGATTTTATTTCTCCGATGATGTTCGGCTCAGACACTAGATCTTCTATCTCTCGGTTGTACCTACGCCTCCATACCCCATCTTCTCCTCTTGTTGGTCCCACTGTTGTGGATTTCACTAAAGCATACGATAGTATCGACCGAGAGAAACTCTACCAGATAATAACATCTTTCCAAGTACCGAAAAAGCTTGTCAGAATGATCAAGATAGCTACGGGCACAAGTAAAATGCGGGTACATCCCTTATAGCATCACAATATTATGAACTAAGCTTAAACTAGTTTAAAACCTGTAAACCTGCAGCGACGACCTTGTCAGGCAGCAGCACGCAGTGTAGCTTGGCCAGCAGCGACAAACCCTGCTTGATGTGCGCTTGCTGCGCGGCCAGCTGCTGCTCGCGCTACTACATACCTGCAGCGACAACCTTGTCAGGCAGCAGCACGCAGTGTAGCGTGGCCAGCAGCGACCAGCCCTGCTTCATGTGCGCTTGCTGCGCGGCCAGCTGCTGCTCGCGCTAGTATATACCAGCAGCGACAACCTTGTCAGGCAGCAGCACGCAGTGTAGCGTGGCCAGCAGCGACCAGCCCTGCTTGATGTGCGCTTGCTGCGCGGCCAGCTGCTGCTCGCGCTAGTACATACCTGCGGCGACAACCTTGTCAGGCAGCAGCACGCAGTGTAGCGTGGCCAGCAGCGACCAGCCCTGCTTGATGTGCGCTTGCTGCGCGGCCAGCTGCTCCTCGCGTTCCTCGTCGCCCACCCACCTGGAAGTGCTGCGCGTTGAAGGTCTGTAGAAAGAGATAGTATTTCATGATCTTTATGGCTTTGGAAGGATATAGAGGTATATGGGCAAGAGTAGGCTGGAATACTATGTGGGGAGTAGCGCTTATTCACATTGGACGGACGGGCGCGAGCGCAGAAATTTCAAACATATGATGTGACATACAAGTGTTCACATCAATACCCATGTGCGATGAAATAGCGAGCTCCAGGAGTGTGCCCACGCCCGCGCCTGCGCGTTTTATATGAACAAGCACGTACAACTGCCTACGTGTGGAAGCTGCAGATCGCTGGAGCAATACAGCTGGATAGAGCACGTTATTTTCACAAGCAGGATTCCACAATTTGCTAGGATTCAGGAAAATCAAACCGGCGTTAAAATGCTGCTGGATTGCAATCCCTTTCTTGGCGTAACTGAAAAATCTCTGCTGCAGTAATCCATTGCTAACATAAGCTCTTGAAAAGCATTATGGCTAAATGGGTGGCGGGGATTGACGGAAGCGTCGTACTGGCGTATTCTACATTGCTGCACGCTTTCTATGAAAATGTATGAGATTCTTTCCAACCATCGAGATAAATCATTATACGGACCGGCTTTTGACCATGGTAGAAAACACCACCCATTTTTCATCAGGGTTTGAAATTATTTTCTCACCTGGTTAATTTTTTTTTTTAGTAGTTAAGGACAGGCAGGTCACTGGTAGCGAGAAGAGGATCTATTGGTGCAGCGTCACAGGCTTCAACCCAGTCTCCAAGAGTTGGGAGCTAAATTGTCATATGACTATGGTACAAAACCCGTTTATTAGTTTGGTTACTGACTTACCTAGTACATTCATTATTAATTATTGTACAAATTGTTGTAATTTATTGTCAAAATTAATTGAGTCATAGGATTAAATGTTTATTTTATTTATTTTATCTCCCAAAGTTTATGTAATACATAAATTAAATTCTTTAGACAAAACACCAGTAAACATGTAGATTTTATGACTAACCGAAATAAGTAAGGTAACTTAAATACGCAATTGGGATGATGACACCTATCTTAAATATTGTCAAGAACATGGTGTTTAAAAAAAAGTTATGAAGTTAATGCAACCAATATATTTCAAAAAAGCTGTAGAAACCAATTTTTAAACACACAAAACGCAATAAATATTCGGTCAATTGACTCCGATTTCTGACACATGACCGTGACGTCACAATCATTTAATCCCATACAAAATCTATGGAGGCAGACCGTTTTGACAGATAATAAAAAGTATGTCAACGATTGGTGGTGTCGTCTAGCCAATACTCGCAATGACATTTAAAATGCACTTCATGCATTACCAGTTGAAAATTAACAAAATAAGCATAACGCACAGTTCACTGTGGTTTGATAAGATGGTATATATATCCACACGTTAACCTACAAATTAGATCCTTATAGGTCATTTATATCCGTCGTCTATCTTAATGTCCTCCGTTTTAAAATTTCATTTACGCTTTGCGTAAACTTGCGCAATAAAGACCATCAGGCGTTGACGCGTTGATGAATGATGTTGTGACGAAACTCGCTTGACGGGAAAGAAAAACTGTCATTAACGAAAGGTCACCTTTCACTTTGCATGTTGTAGAATAAATTCACACACAGACACTTCATCATTGAGGCTGACCCTTAACGACAAGTCTAGGCTTTGCGTAAGCGTCCAACGGCAAGATGGTCTGACGAACTAGTAAAGGTCGCAGCTCCTTTACTATCTAAGTCAGGGATTCACAATATTTACCAGCAGCACAGTTTTATGTTTAGTTTTATAAAATCATGGCGCTCTAGCCCGCCCTACCCAAATAATAATAGTCCTCCTGGCCGATTTGGACCACGGCGGCCAATCTCAACAGAGATCAACCAACAACGCAGGAGATATTATAGTGCCCAAGTGTGAGCGCAAAAAACCAGGTGCACACACTATTCCATCACTTTCAAAGTTCGGTGAGACGGCAATCTGACATGACCGGAGAGAGATCGGGCGCAGTACCAACGACTTAACGTGCTTTACGAGGCACGGGAGTGTAAACCCGCCAACTTTCCGACTCCGAGCTGTTTTTGAGAAATTCGTGACAGAAAATCTTAGAAACAATTTTGGCGCGACCTGGGATACCAATCCAGGACCTCTCGGATGTAAGGCATAAACTTTGCCACTACACCAACGAGGCAGTCCTACCCTAGCTAGTTATTGAAAAAAAAAACAGTCAAAACGGAATATTATAATGTGAATCGACTTTACCGTGGCGCAACCCTTGCTCTAAGCCGTTGTCCGTATTTGTTTCTTCGGTTTACGAGAACAGTAGACATTGAAATGAGACACCTTTTACGGATTACTTCGCGATTATTTCTACGTAGTCCGTAGTTAAGGATGTAGCCATGCCTGTCACTCTTGCGAGATTAAACGTGCAAGCGAACGCACAAGCTAAGAAAGTACGTGTCTGAGTCACACCAGTCGTCAGCGACATGTCGTGCGTTATAATCTGGCTCCACTGCTGGGCGTTCAGGTTCCAGATTGAGTTGACAAGCTTCAAGTCTGTGAAAACGACGTTGCTGAGCAGACGCGCGTGGGGGAGTGGAGCGCCTGATGATGAAGCGGGCCTGGACCCGAAAATACGAACGGAACGTCACGGAGTAAGGCTTCAGTTTCGAACTGGATGCCGGTCGCTTGCAACCAGCTAGGTTCGCAAATGTATAGGTTAGGCTGGTTCAGCTGAAGACTACCTAATTGCGATGAATGCCTGCGGCCTCTTGGCCTACGGTGAACCCGCCACGTCCCCGAGTCACATGGCACCGGAAGGCACCGTCAGGTTTTTAGTGGGTAGGTGGGTTCTCTTTCTGAGGTCTGGAGTCCCACATCACCCCCGGCTGCCCCTGCGGCTGGTGGGTATGCGTAACAGCATTTCCCTGACGTTAAAAAAAAAGCTGAGGACTACCTTTGGTTATAGGTTGATTTGTTTGTGTGCGACTTTAGGGCCAGTGACGCAAGTCACGTGGTTTTTGTCATCATACGTCGAAATGGCTTCTGCAGACACGTCCGGTCACTACATTGTGACCAGACACGTTCGGTTAGGAAATCGTGACCAGACACGTTCGGTCACGACATTGTGACCGGACAATTAACGTGTCCGTTACTTTCAAAACCCATGTCTGACCTCAAAAAGTAACGCAACGGATGTTTTTTATTCTGGTGAAGGTACCTGTGCAGTTTCCTCGCCATCTCCTGCTCAGGCACGAAGCTGGCGTTGCTCATCGACATGAGAGTGTTGGCGAGCGCCACGATGGAGAGCAGGTGGTTGGTCGTTAATGTGGTGCTAAGCTCCCAGTGAAGTTTTGACGTGAATAGTCTGAAACAATATAGAGGGGATAATTAAGAGCTAAACTTTTCTTGGCTATGAATCTGAAGGCTTACTACTAATAATATCCGTCAAAACGACAGCGTATCATGCTATGAATATCGTCACCCTTATTACATGCGTATAAGATACCACAGTTTTGACCCTAGCATGCTGTAATGTGTACTTGTATCATCATCATCATTATCATCATCAGCCTTTATACGTCCCACTGCTGGGCACAGGCCTCACCTCAACTATGAGGTGGTGCGAGCCATACTCCACCACGCGGGCTCAGTGCGGATTGGTAGAGGAGTGTGTGTAAGGTAAGTGACCAACCTTACTGTCAGATGTTATTAAGCCGCCCGAGGGCCTCCGACCAGGCTTAACGACTAATTTCTATCGATATTAACCGGGACCAACAGCTTAACGTGCCTTCCGAAGCACGGAGATGCTTGTAAATAGACGTCACTTTTATGGTCAGAATGGTCACCCATCCCAAACATGACCGCGCCGAAGGTTGCTTTACTTTTGGTATCACTACCAAAGCGCTGCAATCACTGCGCCACAAGCACCTCTTCACTTGTATCATACAACGAAAAAAAACGATTATCGTTTGGCGGATTTAGTTTTTCGTTGTACAGCCTCAGTAGGTACCTAACCTACCACGAGCAGGTTGTTTCCGAATTATTTAGACAATTTTATAAATGGTTATTTGTTGTTAAATGGTCAAGTCACAGTCGTCAGTTCAATCATCGGGATGAGTCTTTAGATGGACAGCCTTTTGACCATGGTAGAATACACCTTCCATTTTTCACCAGGTTTTGAAATTATTTACTAACCTGGTCAATTTATCTTGTGTAACCAGTTCAGGAAGCAGGTCTCTGGTAGCCAGAACCTGATCTTTTGCTGCAGCGTCACACGTCTCAGCCCAACCACCAAGATGTGTTGGGAGCTGAACAGGCATATGACCATGATGGTAGAGAACCCGTCGTTTTGTGACTAGTTTGCTTTCCAACTCACCTGATAAGGGATTAAGCCCAAATATCTTGGCAACACAAGGCATTATGTTTTGTTATTTTATGACTACTGCAACATTGTAAACCTTGGTCTATTGAATAAAATGATCAAAACGACCAAACTAGATTTCATGGATCATTGGTAATCATGACATACCACGTCGCTTACTTAATGAGTAAGACTTATCTGGTCAATACCTCTTGTATAAGCAGTTCAGGAGGCAGGTCACTGGAATCCAGCACAAAATCAATCAGTTAGTTTCTTTTCCAACTCACCGAGTAGCTAATATTTGTTCCTGTGATACTACATCGTAGGCTTAAGCCCAAATATCTTGGCAACACAAGCTTAAAACGAAGAAACTAGCTCTCATGAACATGATTCATGCCATGATATGTTGGTATATGATATGTATGGTTGATATGTCATGTTTAGCCATGGCTAAACATGACATATCAACATACCAGATTGCTTTCTTATATGATTACCTGGTCAATTTCTCTTGTTTAAGCAGTTCAGGAGGCAGGTCACTGGTAGCCAGCACAGGATCAATTGGTGCAGCGTCACAGGCCTCAGCCCAGCCACCAAGACGAGTCGGCAGCTGGACAGCCATGTGACCATGGCGGGAGACCACGCCGAAGCAGACTGGGACCTGTAAAAGAATGGTGTCGTAACATTTTAGCTCAATGGAAAGCTGCAACTACTTCGGCTGTGTGTCTGTGTGTGTGTGCGAGCGCGCGTTTGTGTGTGTGTTTGTAGGTGTGTGAGTGTGTGTGTAACATATGGCATATGTAGAGCATAAACTTGAGTGTGGGAGCGTGCCTGGAGTGCATTTGCTCGAAGTTTTCGGACCTAGGTTTCTTACCAGGTGTTCTTAGGTCAGTGGTGTGTGTGTGTGTGTGTGGTTGTGTGTGTGTGTGTGTGTGTGTGTGTGTGTGTGTGTGTGTGTGTGTGTGTGCGTGAGTGCGTGTGTGCGTGAGTGCGGGCGTGCGTTCGTGCGTGCGTGCGCGCGCGCGCGCGTGTGTGTGGTTACGTGTGTATATGTGTGTGTGTGTGTGTTTTAGTGTGTCTGTATGGGAATGTGCGCATTTGTGTGCATGGGTAGCTCTTACCATAGGTCGCAGCAGGCCCAGCTTCGCCTCGCAGACCCTGTCCAGGTCGGGGTCCAGCCCCCAGGCGTGCAGCAGCGAGATGAGGATCTGCGCTATCTCCATCGTGTGCGGGGGCTCCGCCATCGCGATGTCTTTAGGGCGAGGGCGCTTGCCCGGGGTCTCTTCATCTGTAACAAGAAGAAAAGATTGTTAAGTTACAAATCAGGTGATATTTTGAAGACATGTTTACAGTCCACTTTCCAGTTAAGAAACCCTGAATAAGCCAGGAAAATATAGTAAGTATAGATAACACAGAGGGCAGGACATCGTCTGCCGGGTGGGTACGCTAGTTTTGAATATTTTACCACAGTCAGTAAAAATTATTCATCAAAAATCTTACTACACAACCTATAAAACTATGAACACGATTTAAACAATCGTAAAACAATCTATAAACAATTAAAACAAACAAGCCATGAATAAATGCATAATTACTGTTTCACGTAGTAGTGATGTTACAAGTACCTGTTTTTTATATATCGATATCAACAAGGACAACAGTTGTAGTCTTTTTAAATGACACATTTCTTGTATAATTTATCCCACTAATATAAGTATGTAATATTAGTATTATGCGAAAGTTTGACTGTTTTCTTACAACTGGACGAAATTTGGAACATAGATAGATAATAACTTGAAATAACACTGAGTTAACGTAAACGTAAACCTTCAAGGTTCCTGTGAGAAACGTAGAAAACGGGTTGTATGCGGGTAAAACAGCATGGCACAGCTAGTCACAAATAACAATGTTGTATAGTCTAGATAAAGTATCAATATTTTTGATAAAATGTTATTGCTGAAACAATCATCGCTTTTCAATAAATCCACAAAATTTTATGATGCACTCAGAATATAAATCAGACATTACTATTAAAATATGTACTACTTAACTAACACTTGCTCACGACTCTATACGAGTACGAACAAGATTGCAATCGCTTTAACGACATGTCTACCTTGCTCCCAATTTTCTGTGTAATGCTTCACTTTTTTTGCAAATAAATATTTCTATCGATACTTTTCTCGACACCGTCACATCCCTACACGTAATAGTCTTGACCGATACACTGTCACTGACCTTGTATACGCCAGAACAAAAGGTATAATTAAATATTGGTTTAACGTGTGGTCGGCTCATGAGCGCGGCAAATCGATCGAGTTAGTGGTTAAGCAACGCTGGGTGTGGTCGGAATTAGGATGGGTGACCGTGTCTTGTGAAAGTGCTAGATTTTGTTTTGAAGGACAGGGTTAAAGCTAATATGACCTAGAAGCTGGCATTTTGTCACAATATTCAGTTATGGTTGTGAGAGTACACGCTGACAGTCGTGAGTCGCGAAGTCAGTATGCGGCAGGTGTGGCCTCAGCCTTAACCATAATGTTTGTACAAAATCTAGAGGCAGAGGTGTTTGGTTGGCAGTTCATTAATTAATTATGTCACTATCAGATGAAAAATAAAAATATTAGTTCAAGAAACGGAACGTAATATCCGTATTATCTGTGTTAAAACGAGGAAGATCCTTGAGCCGGGTGTACATGGTGTGGTTTAAGGATTGGACTAACTGATTCTCTGTTAAAACTGATTATGTAAACACATTTTAGGCTTGGAACTAACCTTAATACCGTAACAGACCTGGATCAGTTAGTTTTGGTTTAAACCCGTTTTAAATGAAACGAATTGACATCTTCATAATAATATACCATAAATAAATAAATAAATGTGATAAGCGAGCCGAGCTATTGGCGTACGGATAGACAAGCCGAGTAGCTGTCTACTGTCTGGTCAGCAGATCGCATCGTCTAAACTAGCCTTTAACTTGCAAGTTTCTTGACGCATACATTAGGCATGTTTTTGTAATAAGGCAGACAGTGTAACCCTGTACTATACAATACGCAATTCAAAAAATACCAAACGGTCACCCATCCGAGTTTATTTCTTTCGCGAGACAGGGTTGCTCAACATTCTGATGAGATATCAGATAATTATATGAGATATAAAAATTCAAATTAGCACATTATCTATTGTATGTCTGTCTGTGTGACCTTGCGCGTTCAAGAACAATACACACACTATACTTAGTCACGGTAATATTATCTATACAGTATTCCATCTTCATACAAACGGACGACGCGCGAGCTATACCTACACGCCCGGATCTTGGCATGCGCTTGGCATGCTACAGTCGCGGATTGCCGCAGTGACGAACGGACGGTGTGCTGGTTTTTAATCAGTAACCGCCCGAATTTTAACTCGAAATAAGTGCAAGTAGCTATTTAACATGACAAGTAGAATATATTGTGCTGTTTTTGGATTGCGGATTTTTTATACACTCAAATAATAATAATAAAGCATTTCGTTCATACTAAAATAATATTAGTAATACAATCATTGTGCAAATATTTTTCGGTCGCAAATTTATTAGACCGATTTGTTAGCAAGTAGCTATTTAACATGACAAGTAGAATATATTGTGCTGTTTTTGGATTGCGGATTTTTCATACACTCAAATATAATAATTAAGCATTTCGTTCATATGAGAATAATATTAGTAATACAATCAATGCGCAAATATTTTTCGGTCGCAAATTTATTAGCCCGATTTGTTAAAAAGTCACATAATCATGGGTTTTAATTAAATCTATCAATCAATAAAACAACTTGCATTTTAATTGAACACTTTCTATTCAATTCATAAAGTATTTTATATAATCATATAAATAATTTATATTGTTTCTAAGTATCTGTGCTTATAAATAAAAAGTAACAAATTTACAATCTCAAAACTAGATAGAAACTCAAAGTAGGCAGATGCAATTAAAACGCTGTAGGTAGGCGACAGCGATAGCCCTATCTCATGCTTACGTACCGCGCGGCAGTAGGTACTTATTTTAAAAACACGGCCGAGTTGGAATACTGTATGGATAATATTACCGTGACTTAGTTGTCTGCTTTGTTGGTGTAGTGACAAAGTTTCTGCCTTACATCCGAGAGGTTCTGGGTTCGAATCCCAGGTCGAGACAAAATTGTTTCTGAGATTTTCTGTCATGAATTTCTCAAAAACAGCTCGGAGTCGGGAAGTTGGCGGTGTTACACCCCTGTTCCTCTGAAAGCACGTTAAGCCGTTGGTCCTGCGCCTGATCTCTCTCGCCAGTCATGTCGGATTACCGTCTCACCGAACTGAGAGTAAAGGAACAGTGAGTGCACCCGTGTATTGAGCTCACACTTGTGCACTATAATATCTCATGCAATATATATGCAATATAATATATAGTTGGCTGATCTCTGTTGAGATTGGCCGCCGTGGTCGAAATAGGCCAGGAGGACTATTATTGCTTAGTTGTCGTTAAAGTAGCTTAAAGATTTTGAGCACTGTTGGTCTAGTGATCATTTTTTAACCGACTACTGGGACTAAAAGAAGGAGGCTATTTGGTCTAAGAGTCATTTCAGATTAGGTCAAGCGGTTACAAAAAGCCCTCATTCGCCGATGCGGTGGGCGCCAAGAGTAGCATTTTTCATCAAATTTGAGTAGAAGCATGTATTGACAAAAAAGTTTTTTGGGAAGCGGCCTGCCAAAGGACCATGACCGTTGTCGTCCCTGGGGACGGTGCCCATATATTTTTGGTCATGATCCTTTCTGTCGGGCGTCATAAGACCTCTACGACCAACGTCCGATAGTTAGCACAGCATTACATGGCTGCGTCTGATAATATATATCCAGCTTTTCTCATCGACAGCCCTATACAAACACTCAATGCGTATGCGCCGATTATGTTGTTACTTTTTGTGAACAATGCTAACGAGCGTTTCGTAAGTAATAAGTGCTTGTTTGTCTAGCGTCATTTATTTTGTTTGATTAAGCAATTCACTCTTTTTGAACGGACAAATCACTCTTTTTGTGTATACGTCGCGGGAAAATTGTAGAATCAGATTTTTTATAATTTCTCTCTAGTGAAATAAAAAACGGTAAATTATCAACGGGTCCAATTTTTTACAAAATTAAACGGCCTCAATTTAAGAATATTACATACAAAATATACAGAATGTTTCATTTAGGGTGATAAGCTGGTGCGGGGTAATAGCTGAGTACCATACCTATCGATTTAACCCCATGTAAGTTCAGCGATTTTTTGTATTTTTCGAGTTACTCGTATTCACCGATTTCAGCAAATAATATCCCATTAAGTACAACTTTGTTTGTAATAAAATGAAAGCTTAATAATCTACAGCGCAGTTTTAAAAGTAATCAGAAACTACGAAAAATCTTTTTAAATTTTATTTTTACTGCTGAAGACTGAATTCTGTTCTGATCATTCCTATTTTTTTTTGATATTTATGGTTTCTTTTGTTTTTAGTTTTAGTGTACGGAGAATACATTATTCTGTTCACGAAACTACTCGTACAATTAATAAATGAAAAAAACTTAGCAAAAAAATAGTTGATGGAATCAGGCGTTACTTTGCGGAAATCCATGACTAAAGCTGAAAAAGAGCTCGTAGTCTGTCGAAGCGACAACATCTCCTGAGGATGCCACGTGTAGTGGCGAAGAGCGTCGAGTGTTTGTTGGTGTCAGTGTTGTGATTCCAGGTGCATCTACTGTGTCACGTTGTGAGTTGTAGATATTGTAAGTCCTGCGACTTCCAGTTCCAGCTTTTTCAGGTTCCTGCGCTGGCGTCGTTTAGTGGAAATTTAAAGCAAAATAATAATAATTTTTTGCTAATGCTGAAAAAGAGTTTTCAGCTTTAGCAAAAAAAAACAAAAATAATTATATCTCAAAAACTACAAAAATCGCAAAAGTACATAAATTGATTAATTCGATAGATATGGTACTTAACTATCACATTGCACTGGCTACTACTGTACCCTAAAAGAAACACCGTGTATATTTTATGTGGTGTTCAATATGTAAAGAAAGAGTTATCCATCTATTTTAACGTACTTCTAGCCGTAGAGGCAAAGGTCTCCTCTAAACTCCTTTCATAAGTTTGCCATTCCACGTAAGTGCTAGCCTAACTAATTAGTTTTGTCTTCACATCAGAGGGGAAAAAAAGTAAAAAATGGGTACACATAAAGTTTCACAAAGAAAGATACACTCCCAGATCTGTGATAGTCCATTTAAGGGTAACAGTAACAAAATATGAATCTATTCATCACTGTATGACTTTAAAATGTTTTAAAACTGCCCATACGTGCGAAAGTCAAACAAATATTTACCAAACTAGGGTCCCACTCTAATATCCCGATAGTCCCGGCTTTAGATACGTAATGCTCATTACGTATCTAAAGTCTGTATGTATAGTAACGTATTCGTAACGTTTATCTATCGTTAACTTGTCAATTTGTATGAACAAACTGTCAGTTTCTGACGTTTGGAAACAGGAACAAACAAGTGGAGCGAGTCCTCGCTGGCAGTATCAACAGTCAGCAATCTATTTGGTGAAGACCACTTTGGTGTAATGGTAAAGAAGTTGACTATTAACCAAGAGGTCGCGGGTTCGATCCCCGCACTTTACAAACATTTGTGTCTGGGTGTTATATGTATTTATATAAGTTTATTTGTAATACCACTGTTGATTCTGATATCTGTAACACAAATGCTTAAGCTACTTACCACGGAGTCAGATCAATGTATGTGATGTTGTTGTATATTAATATTTATCTAAAAAATATCTATTTACATGGATATACGAGATTGTATATTTTTAGATCAAGAAAGTAGCCGATAGTTAGTAGCTGACTTACGGCAGTGGGATATAGACTCCAAACGAATGTCAACCGTTTTTCGACAGAAAAAGTCGCAATCTATTAGAATATAAATAAAAATAGAGTTAAAAAAAATAGTTTACAAAAGTAGCTTCAAAACAAAATTAAAGGTATTTTTATTGGAAAAATGTTTTTATGCTCTTGATGAATTTATAACTGTAAATGTGTAAGTGAATGAAGTTTGACAAATTAATTATTGACATTATAATTATTATTGACATTTATATTAAATTTAATTGTAGTACTGATTATTTTTAGTTTACTAAATTTAGTTTTTAGCGTTTTTATATTATTTTTTCGTTTTATTTTGATGTAATATTCCACACAAAGATATTGTTCTGAATAATGAATTGAATTGAATTGAATTGAATATAACTAGGATATTATAAAGAAAAGATTAAATAGACATGACCCATCCCCGGCCACATCGTCACTTACCATCAAGTGAAATTGTGGCCAAATGTCTGGATAGTACAACACAAAAAACCGATAAGGGTTCCTTGTATACTATGGAGCTTTAAGAAACGATCTTATTGGTAGTCATCAAGTGACAGGGGCGGCAGAATTCCGTTATTTTTTTTCATTTATGCCTATAGACCTATAAATAAATAAATATACAAAAACATCACATACACTGATCTGACTCCGTGGTAAGTAGCTTAAGCACTTGTTTTACAGATATCAGAATCAACAGTGGTATTACAAATAAACCTTAATAAATACATATAACACCCACACCAGTACAAACAGACATGTTCATGCACACAAATGATTGTACAGTGCGGGGATCGAACTCGCGACCTCTTGGTTAATAGTCTACTGCTTGACCATTACACCAAAGTCGCCGTCAAAAAACCTCTCGACCTATACAAGGGGCATTTAGTCAAGAAATATAGTAAGCTCCCAAAAGCCATACAATTTGGACACTAAAGCCTCCATTTTAGTGCAGTGGCAGATAGCATCAAACATTAACACACTTTGCATTTCGGCAGTTGAGCAACCAGTGTTTAGCGGTGTTTACAAAATGAATTATTACGACTTATGACTCAAACTGGAGTAGGTTTCATGGGTAAGTAGGTGTGTAATAAACTATTGTTCTCACTCTAGTTATGATAATTGAGAATTGAAAGCTTTAAATGAAATTATGAAAGTACAGTTTTGTCTCCAAAAATACACATACGTACATTTGGGTCCCCTACGTATGAGTACAAGTTCCTTAGTTTCGAATACTTTTTCTGAATTTTTTGGTACAAGCGTGCTCAGTGCAGATTGGTGGAGAGGTATTTTGTAAGGAAAGAAGACCAAACCAGAAGAAGACCAAGTCAGAAATTATTAAGCCGCTTAAGAGCCTCTAACCGGGAGCCTCTATCGACATTTACCGGAAACATTAGCTTAACGTACGTACGTAGAAGTCGCTCATACTGTCGGAATGGTCACCCATCCCAAACAAGACCGCGCCGACGTGGTAGCATATCTTTGGTGTCACTACCAAAGCGTTGCCATTACGCCAATGCATTTGTAATAAGGGTGAGTTAGCAGAAAAAATGTGTAGCTTGATGTACTGTCACCTGTACATGTCTGTCTGCGCGTGGGCATGCGACACGTCAGTTGTTTGTTATTAATGTCAAGGCTATTGGCACGGTAATATTATCCATACAGTATTCCAACTCGGCCGTGTTTTTAAAATAAGTACCTACCGCCGCGTGGTACGTAAGCATGAGATAGGGCTGTCGCTGTACTCGCTGTCGCATACTTACAGCGTTTTAATTGCATCTGCCTACTTTGAGTTTCTATCTAGTTTTGAGATTGTAAATTTGTTACTTTTTATTTATAAGCACAGATACTTAGAAACAATATAAAATATTTATATGATTACATAAAATACTTTATGAATTGAATAGAAAGTGTTCAATTAAAATGCAAGTTGTTTTATTGATTGATAGATTTAATTAAAACCCATGATTATGTGACTTTATAACAAATCGGGCTTATAAATTTGCGACCGAAAAATATTTGCGCATTGATTGTATTACTAATATTATTCTCGTATGAACGAAATGCTTAATTATTATATTTGAGTGTATAAAAAATCCGCAATCCAAAAACAGCACAATATATTCTACTTGTCATGTTAAATAGCTACTTGCACTTATTTCTAGTTAAAATTCGGACGGTTCCTGATTAAAAACCAGCACACCGTCCGTTCGTCACTGCGCGCACTCGCGACTGTAGCATGCCAAGCGCATGCCAAGATCCGGGCGCGTAGGTATAGCTCGCGCGTAGTCCGTTTATATGAAGATGGAATACTGCATAGATAATATTACCGTGCTATTGGTACCTGCAATTGTATAGGGCTTGATTGTGAAATGAGGAAAGTAGTGCATACAATTAACAAACAAATGATTACAGTTATTCAGACTTTTGAGTCATAGAAAACTAGCTTTTCTGATCAACGCAACCGCGAGATCTCAACTTGTGAGTGACGTCACGCTACTGACTTTTTAACCTTCGATGTAAAAAAGAGGGTTATAAGTTGAAAGTTTGTTATAAGGTTTGACCCATAAGTCTGTTTGTGTTTTTTTGTGTGTATATCTGTGGCATCGTAGCCTCGGAATGGATGGACCGATTTAAAAGCGGTTTTTTTTATTCGAAAAATAATTTAATTTCGGTGGTTTTTAGATATGGCCGGTCTATATACATCCAGCCGTTGAAGCCCACTAGCTGTTTTTCTGGGGTGTTTTTAAACTGGAAAGTTAGTTTTAAAGGTAGCCTTCAACGTGACTGGCACGAATGTTAGCTTATCGCGTTCACACGTGAGAACCACAATTCCTGATTCTGAGTCTCATTGAGGGAACACGAATTGTTAAAAGAGTAATAATATACAAAAACATCACATACATTCATCTGACCCCGTGGTAAGTAGCTTATGCACTTGTGTAACAGCTATTAGAATCAACAATGGTATATTACAAATGAACTTAGATAAATACATACAACACCCAGACCAGTACAAACATTGCGGGCATCGAACCCGTGACCTCTTGTTTAGCAGTCAACTTATTGATCATTACACCAAGGTGGTTGTCAAAATAATGTGTTGCTTTCAGGACGCGGTCTTAAAATGTCATAGGTCTCCGTCTTTTTTTTATACGTCAGGGAAATGCTGTTACGCATACCCACCAGCCGCGGGGGCAGCTGTGGGTTATGTGGGACTCCAGGCCTCAAAGAGAGAACCCGCATACCCACTTAAAACCTGACGGTGCCCTCCGGTGCCATGTGAGTCGGGGACGTGGCGAGTTCACCGTATGCCGAGAGGCCACAGGCATCCACCGCAATTCCCCGAACTCGGCCGACTCACTTTGCAGCGAGCCCTTACGGTTGCGACGAGGGAGAAGCTCGAAGCCCCGTCGCAGAAACAACAGACGGCGCGCGGGAACACGCGCAACGCCGTCTCGGGCCCCCTTTAGCGGGCGACAGACACCCCGTGTCTGAAGCCCGGGGCCCAGGAAGGGAGAGGAAATTTCTTCTCCAGTGCCCATGACGCCGGCGGCGGATGGGTCTCCGCCTAATTCAACTTTGGATAGGTTCTCTTCTTTGAAATTGTTTAAGTAGACGTGTTGACATACATAATTTAATTTTGTTAAACTATTACAACCAGTAGGGACTTGTAACAAAGGCCTATATTACTAAACATCGTGCAATAAAACAAGCACACCCTACGGCATCGATTCCGTGTTTCAAAACGTACATACGACAGCACGTTAGGTTAAACACTGCGGTATCTTGATCATTTGAAATAGCGGCGTTTTTGCAACAAAAATGGGTAACCGGATGTGCGGTTTTCTGGACAACAATGCCTGCAGATAGGTTTAACATTAACGCTGTTAGGTAGGGTTGGAACTTTTATTTATTTTAATTAAAAGCTTCTGCACAAACTTGTGTACAGTGGCGGACTTAATGCCGGAGGCATTCTCTACCAGTCAACCACAGGTCCAAGCGGAGAACATGCAGGCGGTGCACATACAGAGAAAAAAGAAAATGAAAGTAAAATGGTTAGGTACTTACTTACTAAATTAAAAAGAAAAAAATATGAACAATTTATTAACATACATACTACTAATTACTTACATACATACATATATTATATATATCACATCATAGACATACACAAGTACATAAACATAATAATAAAAATGGTACACTTACACATGTAATGACTCATGTTATTGCGACAAAAGAGAGAGTAAGTTCATTTTTGACTTTTGTGCCCTACGAAAGAGAAAAGAAGATTAAACTGTACTCAAGGTTCCTGCCACTGCTTTAGAAGGTATAGTAGGCATCTTAGCGTCCTTTAAGAAATAAAGATTTTATAGGGTTTCATTGGAATTTGGCCTATAGAAATATTCCAGGAATCCTACTTTAGAGTAAACCCTTATTATTTATTTTATTTAAAACTTTATTGCACAAGCTAAGTACAACGGGTGGACTCAATGCGAAAATCATTTATGGCAAATTATGAGGTTTCTTCTATCCAAAAAAGAGTATGCCTCTCATCAACCTATATACGTCCCACTGCTGCGCACAGGCCTCACCTCAACTATGAGGTGGTCCGAGCCATACTCCACCACGCGGGCTCAGTGCGGATTGGTAGCGGATTCTTTTCAAAAAAGAGTGTGCCTGCGGTACCAAAATTAAAAAAATATCAGAATTGGTTATAAAAGCAAATTAAATAAAATACTTTTGATTGCCTCGTTGGTGTAGTGGCAAAGTTTCTGCTTGACATCCGAGAGGTCCTGGGTTTGAATCCCAGGTCGAAACAAAATTGTTTCTGAGATTTTCTGTTATGAATCTCTCAAACACAGCTCGGAGTCGGAAAGTTGGCGGTGTTACACCCCGTGCCTCGGTGCGTACATTAAGCCGTTGGTCCTGTGCCTGATCTCTCTCCGGTCATGTCGGATTGCCGCCTCACCGAACTTTGAGAATGATGGAACAGTGAGTGCAGCTGTGTATTGCGCTCACACTTGTGCACGGCAAAAACTCTTTTCCATATCTCCACCGCAGTTGGCTGATCTCTGTTGAGATTGGCCGCCGTGGTCGAAATCGGCCAGGAGGACTACTGCAACATGGCGTACTGTGTAACGGGAAAGAGATACGTCAAATCTGAAATCTAGTACGAATAAATTGTCCGAAACCAAGTACCTACAAAAGTATTTTATTTCACACCCGCATGTAACCCTAGACAGAAAGCAAGGTTGCTGTAAGTCTGAGCGGCCACGCCTAGCCTTCGTGACTCAGCTCTTACATTTATAAGGTTTATGCATTAAGTAAATATGTTCCTTTTGGCATTAGCTTGCATCACGCATGTCTGGTCTTATAGAAATGCCGGCCATGTCCTACGTTTCCATATTATCAGTCTCCCATTATGATGTTCAGATAGGCTATTTTTTTAATATACAACAACATGACATACATTGATCTGACTCCGTGGTAAGTAGCTTAAGCACTTGTGTTACAGATATCAGAATCAACAGTGGTATTACAAATGAACTTAAATAAATACATATAGTACCCAGACCAGGACAAACAGACGTGTTTATGCTCACAAATGTTTGTACAGTGCGGGGATCGAACCCGCGACCTCTTGGTTGATAGTCAACTTCTTGACCATTGCACCAAAGTGGTCGTCGTGATTAATTGGTCTTTTTTCTAAACAGCTAGGTTTATTTATTCAATGATACGGTATGCGATAGCCCAGTTTGCCATTTCTCTATATATTTAAGTACCTCTATAAAATTTCTTTATTACCAAGTATTTTTTGCAAACACTATAAATAATAGCAAAGTCGTGATTCCAAATTCGCGTTTAAGACAAACGGCTCGAAGGACCACTAAGATGTAGGAGCTTACGGTAACTAACTTTCTAAGGTGTAGACCTTAAAAAGTTAGTTAGTTGTGTTTTGAGTTAAACGACGACGTTTTAAGTTAAAGTTTATTATTTATGTTCACATAGTTTAGTTGTTTGTTTGTTGGAAGCTCGCGCTTAACTGGCTAATATGTACAAGTAAACACACTGTCGCGCTAAATGCTGAATTGCAAAAATGCACGCGAGGATTTGACCTGATTGTGCGGTTTTAGGTAAACCGTACAGTGTTAGAAACTAATTGATACGGGCACATTGGTTCCGGAAATTAATTTAACTACCGTAAACAGATTTTTGTGTGTATGATTTATGAACAAAGATTGGCTTAAGGCCAACTAAAAATGACGTCAGCTTTGGTCTAGTGGTCTGAGGTCTAGACTACAAAACTGGCTGTCGCGGGTTCAAATTCTGCTAGGGGCAAATGTTTGTGTGATGAGCACGAGCGTTTGTACCTGAGTCATGGGTGTTTATAAACGTATTTCAGTATTTCTATCCGTTATTCTAAAAAAAAAAGGATTTTTAATGAATTAATTTTTGAAGTTGTTATTGAAACAGTGAAAATGTACAAAGGACTGCCGATTTATTAATTTTTTTTATTTAAGCTTTATTGCACAACAAAACTTTGTACAAATGGTGGACTTAACGCCCACATAGGAGTATTTGGCTAATAAAACCGGACAAAATTATCTGATGCATTTTTTATATGGATTCGATTTAAGCATTTTTTTTTACTTATAAATAAGTCTGAATATACAATGAATATCATTAAAAACTATTCATTTTCAACTTCTTCGCCTTCAATTTCTTCATCTTCGTCATCTATGTCTCCAACATCTATATTTTCACCGCATTCTTCTTCATGAGGTACATGCGGTTTACTTGCAATCATCAGATTTATTGCCTCTTGCGAAAATGGCAGATTTTTTTGTTTTGTCTTCATCGATTACTACTGAGATATAAGTCGGAACCTAGTAAAAGTCTATGTAATATGTCTCTATTGCAAACGATACGTAATAATTTTCGTGCAAAATTAAGTCTGTATTGACCAAAGTGTTTGTTTCGTGCCTCAACTGCCTCCTCTGACAACTGGCCAATAGGAAGGAATGCATGTGTGATAACTTCAGCTCCATGCATCAGCACTTTGTGCATCGTACATTCGCAAAGCTATTAAATGCGTTTGATGGTTGTCGTCGTCCTAGTTTTTGTGAAGGTTTTTCAGTCCAGTAAGGCATTCCATCGAAGATGTGAGCCAGTTTTTATTAGTTTTCAAGAAACGTTCTTCTTTGTAACTGACTTCTTTCCATTCCTTCTTGAAATCGCTCTTGAAACACCTCAAAGAACGTCTAATATTATTTTTTCATAACTTGGGCTACTTATTTGTTAATTCAAAAGTCTTTCTTCGAGCAATGCAAACTTTTTATCAATTTTCTGTCCTTTGTATTCATTCAAAATGTCAAACAATTCTTTACTGGTAAATTGCCGGACAGTTCTCGAAGTATCAATAAAAATACATAAAATTCTAAAAAAATTAAATAATTCACACTGACCAATTAATAACTTTGAAGTAATAGAAAACTAAATGGCGGATGTGGGCGGATGATTTGAAAGTGGTTTATAGTTGCAAAAAGATCAGTCAATATGTTCACGTATGAATTACAGCCCGACAAGACAAGACACATAAACAAAAACACTGGTGTCTGATTAACTTAAGGCAAAATAAATGTTCAAATTATGCCTGTTGTTAATTCATTTTAAAAAATACAACGTTAACAGTAAATCAACTAATAAATATTTAAAAATACGGTACATACCTTCTTCTGCCATAGTATTTTTTTTTGTTATTATTATCTATATCACACGAAATCACAAAAACGATACAAATTAATATTGCAACCGAGAGCGCCGGGAACAAATAATGCGATTCTACGAAACGACTAGTTCCGACTGGCCTGTGAGCACAGGTTTAAACCGTGGGTAGATTCAGTAAATGCTATTAGATGGCCCGGTTAACAAGGTAGATGAATAATATATGCAGTAAAACTTTTGACTATTTTGTTGATTCTGACTTTTGTCCGGTTTTATTAGCCAAATACTCCTATGTGGCGCCGTAGGGCATTGATATTACTAAAGTTACGCTTTAGAGAATATCTGATAAGATTATAGTGCCGTCAGATACGAGTTTGCAAAGTTAAATACATAGTTACTGCATAATTCACAATAGACCTCAGAGGAGTGGGTGCGGCTGAAAATCAGCGCTGTCATATGTCAGTAATAGCTGAACATGTTTTATTTTTATTGTAATTATTATTAAGTGCAGCATCATTTGTTTGTTGGATGTAATAAACTCAATTTTTATTTGTTTATTTATGTAATTCGTTCAAATAACTAACTTTTCATTAAAAAATTGGTTGCCTGTAAAGTCGGTATACGGGCGAAAGTTTTACGTGACAACGACTTTGAGTGGTAAAATAATTTTAATGTGAATATTCATTCGTATAACATGAACCGGTGTGTATGCCTATCTCTCTCACTCTCTCTCTCTCTCGCTCTGTCTCTCTCGCTCTTAGGCGGGCTAACTGTGCTCGAGTGGAAGGGACGCGTGCCTTTCACTTTTTATGTCTGTCTCACTCGCTCTTAGGCGGGCTAACCATGCCCGAGTCGAAGGGACGCGTGCCTCTCACTCGCTCTCATTGTGAGCGCATAACGTGAGCAGAGCGTAACGCAGTTTCTTGAAGTGTCACCCGGCAAACCAATTTATAAGACGTTGTCACGTCACAAAAACTCCCGAATGAGCCAAGAAAATCAACTTGAAGGATTTCGACCAACTAAAGCTGAAAACCACCGTCTTTAAATTTATCGTTCGACTTTTTTAAAAAACGCTTTGAAATCGGTCCATCCGTCTGGGAGCCACGATGCCACTGACAGTCATAAACAAGGGTCAAATTTATAACACTCCATTTTTTCGTCAGGTATAACTTACATAAAAGTACCTCATTGTCGCACACTAAAATATAGAACGTCGAATGTATAGGTCGTTTTATTTGTGATAAGTCTTTAAACAACCAAAATCACTGATGAGCTTCAACAATTACATTAATTAGGCGCATAACGCGATTTGTAATTTTAACTCGGTTTGTATTTTAATTTTTAATTTGTGATTTTAATTTTCATGTTAATTTTGCCTTTAATCTTGGTATTAATTTTATTTGTGTTTGATTTTAATTAATTTCAATTAAAAAAATTAATCTAATAATATTTGAATAAATAAGAACTATCATTAGCTTTTTAAGATTTTTGTAATTTACTAACCTACACGTTGCTCGGAATATTTTTTATTTTATTTATTAGTTATATCACTGACAATATTATCGTAGACGCCATAAAAAACGGTGGAGAAATGTAGCATGTACTAGTAGACCAGCACATTTTTGTTGCAAAATCGCCCGTATCACAATCGCATAAGATATTGCAGTGTTCACCGTGTCGTGCTGGTTACCGTACAATGTAGGGCGCTCAGTCGCAAGGTCACACGACACGACAAGCAAATACCGGATCGGTGACTCGCCCGCCACCGGATATCGGTTGACAAGTTGTAGTCACCGCCCCTACCGGGGTGGGGCCTGTCGATAGTTTTGTCGATATTATTTACGGTTTCAATATTATATCTACCTTCGACTTAAAGTTAGTTTTATACTAACAGCTAGACAACGTCTTATAATTCGATGGAGACGGCTGCACGCACCAAAAAACATGACGCATGCGGCGTTACCTCGCTCTGAGGCGTTCCATTCCAGGATTGAAGTGCAAGCGAGAGCGCGGAACGAGCGACAAAGAGGCAACGTGACTAAGACGTTGTAACGTTCAACTATCGTCAGTAAACCGACTTTACAGACAGTCGATTTTTTTACTGTCAGTTAACTGTCACTACTAACAGCTATTTGCGTGTACAATAGTTTGTTTGACACTTCTATCCATCATTCAGTCGAATAGAATACTTAGACCGGGCCTTAAATCGTCTGTATAGCACGAAAAACTATCGTAACGTATTCGTAGCGTTTACCTATCGTTAACTTGTCAATGTCTATGGGGAAACTGCCAGTTTTTGACGTATTGACGACACGAATACGTTACGAAAATGTTCGCGTTCACCCCACTGAATTTATTGGTAAGTCAAGACGCACCATGACGCACGATTTTATGGTTTATCGTACATTTATGTCATACCTTAGACAGAGTGGCAGACTTTTTTTCTAGGCGAGCCGTCAAAGTGGCTTTCTCTCTCCCATACTTAAAAGTAGAGACATTCTCTATGGAATTTACAGAGATATCACGGGGTCAATTACGCTGAAATCGTAAGTGAATCGCATTTTTGACAGGTCTAGTATGGACGAGGTGTCAAAATCTGTCTATTTATTTCAGGCTACAATAGGCCCATATTATAAATACCTTACTGACTAACATACATACAAAATTGAATGACGATTTTGTTACGCTTGATAAGCGGAATTCGGCACCTGTAAGGCGACATTACAATATGGTAAAAACTGCATATCATCGCCTTTAGCAGACACGTGGATTGAGGAGTTAAAAAAATGCGCTCTCCTTATGCAATAGCAAGACGACAACGCTTATAGGTAAGCTTACCTGTTGAGAATATGGCAATGTAATTTCACTTCAATTTAATTATTAGTGTTGGTAACACAGTTAACTACATATCTTCTTCTATAATATAACTGTCATGGTGTGCATAGGGTCTTTACAAATAAAATAACATTTTCGCTCAATAAAACTGCATTCTTATTTTATTACAACAGGTTATGGGCCCAGGCACATGACCCAAAAGTAATAAAATAAGAAGTAGGGAAGTTCCGTGAAAAATAACATTCGCGATACGTGCGGCTTGAAAGTGAGGTTAAGTTTGCGCGGCAACGAGGAGATATTAAAAGTTGAAAATGGAAGTCAATCTAAACACAAATAACAGCTTAATGAAGCTGGAAGGAGCTAACAACTGGAACATCTGGAAGTTTCAAACCACAGTTTTGCTACGAGGTCAAGGCTGGTTGGATATTGTCGAAGGAAGAACTTTGAAACCTGAAGATCCCTCTGAACAAACCGTTTGGGAGAATAAAGACGCGAAGGCACAAACACTATTAGTCACAAGAATGACAGAAAATGTAATGTTACACATTATTTCTTGTTCCACTTCATCTGAAATGTGGAAAAAGCTGCAAAGTATTTATGAGCAAAAAAACAGAAACAAACATTCATATAATTCAACAGCGCTTTTTTCAATACAAGTTTGAAACAGGTACTGAAATGTCAATATTCTTATCAAAAATCCAGGAATTACAAAATCAGCTTAAACAAATGGGAGAAGAAGTCTCAGAAAAGTTTGTGATAACTAAAGTATTAATGTCATTACCAGATGAGTATAAGCACTTTGTGTCAGCTTGGGAGTCAGCCCCGGATAATAAACAAACAATGAACAATTTAGTTGCAAGATTACTAGTAGAAGAAGAAAGGCTGAAAGAGAAAAATGGTCAGTGTTCCCCTTCATCATCATCTGCATTTCTGGTTAAGGATAAGAAGAAAATAAAATGTTTTAAATGCAATAAAATGGGACATTACCTCAGTGAGTGCAAGAGTAACATGAAAAGTGAAGGACAGAATAACAAGTGCTTTTATTGTGGCAAAAGTGGTCATAACAAGTCACAGTGCTGGTTTAAGAAGAATAAAGAACATAAGAATATTAACCATAAAAGTAATGCATTTGTGGTGTCAAACTCATTAAAAGAATATTGTCAATCTCAGTGGTTAGTGGACTCAGGGGCCAGTGCACACATGTGTCGTGATCGTTCATTATTTACATCATTTACCGACATCGAACAAGAATCTGTTATTGTCGGTAATGGAGCGGCCATTAGTGTTCTAGGCTACGGACAGATGGTGGTAGAGGTGTATGACGGTACTGAGTGGGTACCTACAACCATAGATAAAGTTCTTTTTGTGCCGGAATTGAAAACAAACTTATTCTCAGTAAACTGTGCATCGGACAAAGGATACGTCATGTTGACAGATGACAGCTCCTGTCAGTTCTATAAAAACAACAAAGTTTGTGCAATTGCAAAACGAGTTGGAAGTTCGTATTTTTTGGAGCTACGCTATAAAAACAAAGTGGCTAATGTGGCTAAGAAAGTTAAGAGTACATTGCAAGATTGGCACGAAAGATTAGCACACCAAAACTTTGATTATGTGAAAAAGGTACTGTTGAAAAATAACATTGACGTGAAACAAACTTCGGCTACAAAATGTGAGAATTGTGTAGAAGGAAAAATACATAGATTGCCGTTTGGGAAGAGTGAAAAAGTCACAACAAAAACGTGTGAGTTAATCCACGCGGATACCTGCGGCCCTATGGAGGTGACGTCAGTTGGCGGTTCAAGGTACTATGTAATATTGAAAGATGACTTCTCCAACTATAGATCGGTGTATTTTGTCAAGAATAAGTCTGATATAAAGTACTCTATTGAAGATTTCGTTAACAAGGCAGAAAATGTGACTGGAAATAAGGTAAAAATGTTCAGAACTGACAATGGTCTTGAGTTTATAAATAAGGAGGTCAAAGATATCTTTACTAAACGCGGAATAATACATCAAACAAGTGTCCCCTACACCCCGGAGCAAAACGGAAAAGCAGAACGAGAGAATCGGACACTAGTTGAATCCGCTCGCACAATGCTGAATGCATGCAAGGATTTACCAAAATCATTGTGGGCTGAGGCTGTAAACACAGCAGCGTTTGTTTTGAACAGGACTGGTAAAAGTAAAGACGGTGAACGATCGCCATATGAAGTATGGTTTGGAAAAGACTTTGACATTCATCAGTTAAAACCATTTGGGACACCAGTGTATGCACACATTCCTAAAGAAAAGAGAAAGAAATGGGATAGCAAAGGGGAAAAAGGAGTAATGGTTGGTTACGGTGAAACAGTTAAAGGATACAGAATATATTTCTCACACAGGAATGATGTTGAACTAAAACGAGATGTAGTTTTCTTAGAAACAGAACAAAACAATAGTGAAATCGAAGTAAAATTGAACTACACAGAAGAAAATAATGACAAAAGTAATGAAGTTCATAATGAATTGGAAATAACAACTGCAAATCTTGATGAATCTATGATGACTGCGAGTATGTCTGAAGAGTCTGGATCTGAATACAATCCAAGTGAAGAAAGTAACAGCTCAGACGAACCAATTGATGGGGTCTGCCAAAGAGAACCCAGCAAACGAATAAGGAAGCCGCCTGTCTACTATCATTGCCAAAATGTGCATACTGAACAACCTGAACCTGTCACTTATGGTGAAGCTATGATGAGAAGTGACAGCAGCAAGTGGAAGGAGGCAATAGATAGAGAGATGCAAACACTAGAAGAAAATAATACTTGGGAAATATGTGATGTACCAGAAAATGACAAGCTTGTGAGTAGTAAATGGGTATTTAAAATTAAAAGAGGAAATTCAGATGTTCCTCAATATAAAGCTAGATTGGTAGCGAGAGGGTTCGAACAGGATGATATTTTAGACATAAATGACTGTTATGCTCCAGTTGCAAAATTGTCAACTGTTAGGTTATTTGTAGCAATAGCAACTAAACTGAATCTACCTATAATGCAAATGGATGTAACAGGGGCGTTTCTGTATGGAAATATTGATGAAAATGTTTATGTAAAATTGCCAGAAGGAGCTTATGAAGGTAGTAATACTATTGTTAAATTGAATAAAGCACTTTATGGTCTCAAAAAGGCACCTAAATGCTGGAATATTAAATTCAACACTGTTATCCTTGGAGAAGGTTTTGTTAGATCCAATTGTGACTCTTGTCTTTATAGGAAGAGCACTGATAGTGATCAAATTTATATACTATTATATGTCGATGATGTCTTATTATTTGGAACAAGTGATAACTTGGTAAAGCAGGTGAAAAATGTATTATGTCAGGAATTCAAAATGAAAGACTTAGGATTTGTAAAGGATTATTTAGGCATAAATATAACACAAAATTTAGATACCAAAGTTACTGAACTGAGCCAAAGAAAATATTTAGAGAATGTCCTCAAAAGATTTAAAATGCAAGATTGTAAACCAATGCTTACACCAATTGATCAAAATATTAACTTAAAGCTTTTTCAAAACCAAAATAATACAGTAGACAAAGATATTGAAAAGTTATGTCGACAGATGATAGGATGTCTTATGTATGCTGTATCTGGCACTAGGCCTGACTTATGTTTTACTGTCTCCTTATTGAGTAGGTATCAAAAAAATGCAAATAATATGTTATTAAGTGCATTAAAAAGAGTAATGCGTTATGTCACACATACTTTGGACTATAAGTTGGTTTATAAATGTACAGATAATGTTTTGGAGGGTTATTGTGATGCAGACTGGGGAGGGGATCTCAATGATAGAAGATCAACTACAGGCTACTTATCAGAATCAGAATCAGAATCAGAATCGATTTATTGTCTTAAAACTGTGTACAAAAGTTGTTAAAAATATTACAGTATCAACAGTTTACCCATTTCGGGCATACAATAAACATTTGCATTTATAAAATACGAGTAACATAATAATCAGCCATCAAAATCCATTTATAACATGTCAATAAATCTATCAATAAATTAATGTTTTTTAAAAAATGTCAAATTATTCAAAATATTCGTCCAGAGTATAGAAACATTTAGAAAGCAACCAATCTTTGAGTCGAATTTTGAATTGAGGACTTTCCAGGCATTTAATGTCCAATGGTAAATGATTGAATACCTTTATTCCAGTTATCACAGTGCTCTTTTTGGCAATATAACTTTTGTAATCGACAACACACACATCATGCACATATTGCGAGCGGACATTCTGTCTTGTACTACGTTTCATAAAAAAGTTATTCAAATTCTCTAACTGTTTAATTTCATGGAGCTCAAAGAAACAAGTGTCTGTCAGTTTATCTTCTACAGAGTCTGAATATATTGCCATAAGTATGGCAGCCAGTGAAGCCTGTTGGCTCATTAATTTGTTAGAAGATTTTAAAATAAATAATATATGTCCTATTAACATATATTCTGATAATCAATCTGCCATATCTGCTGCCTGTACTGATACTGTCAAACGATTAAAACATGTAGATATTCGTTACCATTTTATAAAAGAATTAATTAGAAATAAAAGAATGAGTTTAAAATATGTTAAAACAAATGATCAACCTGCTGATATGCTTACAAAATCTTTGAGTAGAGAATTGATAACTCGTTTTTTAAAAACATATGGTATAGATAACATAGATAAAATTTAGTACTTACACATTTGTTTTGTAAAACTGTAAATCTGTATAATTCAGTGTAATTACATTGAGTGGGGGTGTTGAGAATATGGCAATGTAATTTCACTTCAATTTAATTATTAGTGTTGGTAACACAGTTAACTACATATCTTCTTCTATAATATAACTGTCATGGTGTGCATAGGGTCTTTACAAATAAAATAACATTTTCGCTCAATAAAACTGCATTCTTATTTTATTACAACATTACCAATATGTCAAATGCTGTTTTAATAAATAGGAAAAATAATACTTCCTTCTGAAATACAATATCTCGATTATCGTTATTATATTTTTATAACCATTTTTCCCATCTCTACAAACCTTGCGCCCAAGAAAGTTGTCCAAAGCAGGCGATATATGGCTATAATGAACTTGATTTCAGTGTGAACTTAAAAACTGGCTCGCACCTGATACGGAGGTCGGTTACTTAAGATTAAATAACACTCTCTTATGCCACTTATAAAGGTATATCAAGTGAATAAAGTAAATATAATTCCCGTAATTCCAGTCTTATCCAAATATAATTCAAATCTTTAGTAATTTAGGAGTGAAAGCGATCGGATTCCCCGGAAAGTAATTTTTCCCAAGGGAATGCGTTTTTTTCCCGTACATTTAACTCATGTCCTTTCTTAAGTCTCAAACTATCCCCTTACCAAATTGAATTTAAAACTTTCAAGTAGTTTAGGCGTAAAAACGATCGGCCCACTTAAATTTTCCCATGGGAATGCGTCATTTTCCCGCGGTAACAGTAGCCTATTTCCTTTCTCGGGTATCAAAATATCTCCATACCAAATTTCATGCAAATTGGTTCAGTAGTTTAGGCGTGATTGAGTAACAAACAGACAGACCGAGTTACTTTAGCATTTATAATATTAGTATGGATATCAAGTGAATAAAGGTTGATATAATAATTTTAAATTATTATGGATGTAAGCAATGTTTGTTTCATTTAAAAACAAAAATTGAAAAGTCACAAACAATAGACCAGAGTTTTTTAACGGTTTGCATCCGCTAGCAAGCAATTTGTTTTAAATATACATGATGTACCTACTTAAGCTGTATTTGTCACCTACTATATACTCATGAATGCAATAAATAAATATGAAATATGAAATATAAACGCAATTGCGGTAGCTAGCGTCTGACGCGTTGATGTCTTTTGTATGGACACTACTCATGGAGCACTGGCTTGAAGGCCTAAATCTTCGTGTACACGACACCGGAACTGTACCGGTGTGCCGGACCAAAATCGCATGTTTTCAGATTAAACCCGATGAGTATGCGTATACGCGAAGTTTCGTTTAGGCGCCGGTCCGGATCGGCGTCATGTACACCAAGCCTATCTTTACCTTTACCTTAATTTCTACATTATCGTTGTTTTTTTAAATAATGTCCCTTTTGATTACTTTTCTCATTATAAAAGCATCAAAAGTTTTTCTTGAATCAATGATTCAGATGACAAGAAAGTTTGATTATATCTTAGTATGTAATTAAATGTTTCTTTCTTTAACCAAAGGTTGTCTAGAAGAGGTCGCTACAAGTGATAAGACCGCCTAAATTCTTCATCTTTCTTTGTTAAATTTGTCTGTAATTTTGTTAAGTGCTGTACAATACAGTGTTAATTTATCTATCTATCTATGTATGACGCAAAACGTCACAATATAACTTAACAATTTCAAGTGTAATTACGAGTATATGACGCAATATCGATCGATAGATCGAAATGATTTCCTATTGCAGATGCCAATCAAACTTTATCTGTGTGATCTAAATTGATTTTGAGTAAGGTTGTACTTTTTTAAATCAGGGTTTTGTTGTTTCACAAAGCTTATTTATCTGACTACCGCTTCAAGATGTGTTATCCAAGTCTTATAACACCATGAATTTGTAAAATACCTAAATAATAAATCGACCAATTTGGAAATAAAATTAGATATGCAGTAATGACTATTAAAATTAGTTACTTTGAAATATTTAATAACCTCAATTAAATATTTCAAAGGTAATACCCCGACTTACGCTACTTCGACTTACGCGAATTTGAAGTTACGCGATTTAATTATATTTGTCTATAGTATGAAATTAATATCGTGATTCTTTGGATCCAGTTCAATTGGCATGATGACACCTATCTTAAATATTTTCAAGACCATGGCATTTAAAAAACATAGCCCCTATGAAGTTAATACAACCAATCTATTTCCAAAAAGTTATAGAAACTAATTTTGAAACACACAAAACTCAATAAATATTCGGTCAATTGACTCCGATTTCTAATACATGACCGTGACGTCACGTTCATGTATTCCCATACAAAATCTATGGAGGCAGACCGTTTTGACAGATGATAAAAAGTATGTCAACGATGTGTGGTGTCATCTAGCCCATTAGAAGTTCAAATGACGTTTGAAAACATGACAGAAGCCCTCAGTTCGATTGAAAAACGGTGAACAATTTTGGAAGGATAGACTCCAATGAAGAGCGCATTTTTGTTACAAAACATGGAATAAAAAAAACTAGGACGCTACGAGTAGATATTAAGCAGAGGCAGACTTTGTTACAATTTATGAAACCTTCTACATCAAAATAACTACGGATTGTATTTATACACTTTATTAATAAGTTTTAACATATTATTTAGAATTGGATATTAATTATTTCCTGAATTATTGTTTTATTTAGTCTCCAGTCCCAATTAAACATACTTTGTATGTCTTTATATGCAAAATTATATCCCGACTTACGCGGATAGCGCTCAGTCCCACCTATCGCGTAAGTCTGGGGTATTACTGTACCTAATTTTGTGGCGCAGTGGTTGCAGCGCTTTGGTAGTGATATCGAAAGTTAAGCAACCTGAGGCGCGGTCATGTTTGGGATGGTTGACCATTCTGACCATTTAAGTGACGTTTATTTATAAGCATGTCCATGCTTCGTAAGGCACGTTAAGCTGTTGGTCCCGGTTAATATCGAGAGATATTAGTCGTTAAACCCAGTGAGAGGCTTTCGGGCGGCGTTATAACATCTGACAGTAAGGTTAGTCACTTACAAACACGAGGGGTGTTCGCGCAATCCGCGCTGAGCCCGCGTGGTGGAGTATGGCTCTGACCACCTCATAGTTGAAGTGAGGCCCGTGCCCAGCAGTGGGACGTATATAGGCTGATGAGCTGATGATGATGATGAAATATTTAATGGAAAATTAAGCCACAATACCTAGTTCACACTAAAAGTTTTGCGTAGCTGGCCACCCGTAAATGTTTGAATTTCGAATGTTATATTTTTTTAAAACATGAAATCTCATTAGTTAATGAAAATAAATTCTGGCGGGATGTCACTTGTCAATTGTTTTTTATCTCAAATTGAAGTTCGTTGTCCGTCGCAAAAATGGAACTAACACGAAAAGATTTTAGGGCGATGATTTTTTATGATTTTAAAAGTTCGCTTTCTCCGCAAGATTGCGCTGCTCGTCTTCAAAATGCTTTTGGGAGAGAAGCACCACATCTGAGCACTGTAAGGCGTTGGTATGCTGAATTTGATCGCGGCCGTGTTTCTCTCCATGATGAAATTCGTGAAGGTCGACCCTCAACTGCGATCACGGAGGAAAATGTGGCTACAGTCAGACGACTAATTGAAGAAAATCGGCGTATCACTTATGAGGAGATTCGAGGACATTAGGGGATTGGTATGAGCCAAATTCAGAAAATTTTACATGATCATTTAAAAGTTAGGAAACTTTGTTGCCGATGGATTCCTCACGAACTCACTCCAGAACAAAAACGGAATCGTGTGGATTGGTGTAAAGAAATGCTATTAAAGTACAATCACGGACATTCTAATGCTGTGTATGACATCGTAACAGGTGATGAAACATGGATATATTGTTATACTCCAGAAAAAAAGCAACAATCTTCTGTGTGGGTGTTTGAAGGTGAGAGCAAACCAACAAAATTGAGGCAAACGAGAAGCGTGGGCAAACAAATGATTGCGTTTTTTTTTCTCCAAGACGGGTCCTGTCTGCACGATCCCACTTGAGCAACAAAAAACCGTTAATGCTGAATGGTACACCACTATGTGTTTACCCAATGTCTCAGAAAAAGTAAGGGAAAAACGACCTTTTTTTTTTTTTTCGCTGTGGAAATGCTTTTACGCATGCCCCCCACACATCTGCAGGGGGGTATGTGGGACTCAACGGCTGGTGTGCAAGGCCGTAATACCCACTAAAACCACAGCGCATTCCACCATTCCGCCACCACGACAATGCTTCGGCGCACACCGCGAAAAAAACAAAGTCATTTTTGGCTTCTGAAAACATAGAGCTCGTGACCCATCCCGCACACAGTCCAGACCTAGCACCTTGCGATTTCTTCATTTTCCCAAAAATCAAAGATTTAATGAGAGGTTCGACATTTACGGGGCTAGAAGAGGCAGTGATTGCGTTCAACCAGCACGTAGAAAACATACCCTCAGACCAATGGTCCTCGTGTTTCCAAAAATAGTTTGAACGGATGAAAAAGTGTTTAAAATGCAACGGAGAATACTTTGAAAAGCGGTAAATATAATATTATACAAATTAATTGTTTTATTTATGAGTTACGCAAAACTTTCAGTTTGGCCCACGTATTGCATTTTCGCTGTTAAGTTCATGAACACAGAGTTTTGGATAATTCGAATGTCATAAGCCCAACTTGTTAATAGTAAGCCACTTTAACTACATACAATAAATAACCTACAGCACGTTCGTTTCATAAATCCAAAATATCTTAGGTTCAAACACCCACACCGTGATTTGCTTTGATTTTAAGAAAACAAAGTTTTATGAATTGCTTGATATGACCCTTGATTCAAACGGTATTACTCGTAGTAAATTATGCACCAAGGGCGTAAAGGACTGTCTTACGCACGGCCCGTGGGATCCTGGACGCACGTCACGTAAGACAGTCTTTCGAGGACTCCTTTAACATTCATTGTTATATTTTTTCTACGCTGAGCTTGCCAGTTAATGCTGTATACTGCTAGATAAGTGTTCTCCTATTATAACTCTGTTCTGTGATTCCTAGTTTTCTTCACTCTGCTTCTCTTTTTGTTCTCCTCTCCTACTTACTTCCTATACAGTCCTCTGTTTCTATCTATTTTGAACCCAGTTATTTACGCCCTCGGTGCATAATATATTATTATCAATATGCGAATATACCCACAGTGCCAGTGTTATATGGGTGATAGAAGAAATACATAAAGTATGGCGTTTAACACCAACAAAGGCAGCAATTGCGCGTGCGCATTGCCCAAGATGAACTTGCACTTGAAACGCATCGACACACACACACACACACAGATATGACATGACGCAACACACTTCATATTTACGTATGAAATCCATTATCTAAGCATTATACCGTTTGTGCTGATTAATACTTATAGTTACATTTTCATTAACATTGATCTAGTTTTGTTCAAGTACGTTGTACTGTCAAGGGTTGCATTAGCCAGGGTTCGAGGATATATGTATCGATGGATATATATCAAGATATATATTGTCATGATTCATGATCTATATCAATGGATTTTTTTTATAAAAAATAATATACTATACAATAATATACTATATATATATTAAACATTTTTGACAGGGGAAAACGAACATTATTTACTAAGAACATTTCAATCGACGACTTTGTATTTTCTGTAAAAACGAGTTCTAAACAGAAGAAAATCATTTTTAAGGCTACCTACTGCTAAAGTAATTTCTTCCAAAATTTCTTCATTTTCTTTCATGAAAACTTCTAAAACCTATTTTAAACAGCTGAATCATCTCTCCTAACACAATAGAATAACTAAAATGTGTTTAAAGCATTTGAACCCTTAACCATACTCAGAAAAAACTTTCATATTAAAATAAGGTACTTATAGTTGGATAAATATCCTATGTACTCGTATATATATATATAAAAATCTGATTTTTTGGTATTTATCATGAAAATCGGATGAATTCAAACCCTAGCGTCAGCATTGTAATTTTAGGCTTTTGATGTTATCAATGGCTTATCCAAACATTAGCCTAGCTTAATCATTCATAATTTATTACTCTTAAAAAACTAAAATTCATAATTTTAGTTTTGGCTATAAAATCGTGCTTAATTTAGTAAAAATTGCAACTGTTAACCAAGGTTCCGCCAAAATTTCCAAGGCAGTGTGATTTTATCAAATTTCATACAGTTAAAACCGAGGTGTGGTTATAACAAAGTAAATTTTCTCACGAGCGCCTGTTGTATAGTCATAACCTCTAGTTATTGTTGTATGTATAGATAATTAGCTAGTACAACCTAGGAATTTTCTAAGCTAGAGTGAACAGGCATCTACTAGGTGAGCTCGTTCCATCGTAGACTCAGTCTTTGACTCGTTGGGATTAGTCTTGTGTCAAGAGCAAGCCTATCCCAAATAAAAATAAAAAAGAAATACCTGAAACAAGTACCTGAATTATGTTTGAGTATGAAATGGACAGCTGGGAAATACAAAAGAAAGCTATTTTTAATAATAATTATATTTTTAACAAGATTAGTTCAAAAGAAAACTACACACTTGGAAACATAAGTTATTTATTGGTTTTTTTGGTTAATAATTCAGTAACAATTAAAATTAAACTTAAAATTAAAGATCATAGCAAACCGTTTAGCCCAGATAATCCAATTAAAATAGCTGTTACTTGATCATTTTGTAATTATTGTATCACTTTCCGAGTGGTGAGTTGTCAAGACAGTTGTCTCGTCCGAGGCCAAGATATACCATTGAGTCTGACCGATCTGACCATGGCTTGGAATGCGGGGTGAGAGGTGCTGCCACTGTGGGGAGGATCAGCGATTTTAACTTAGTTTTAATAAGTTTTTCCCGACTGCCAAAGAAGGGTGATGTTTTTCGCGTGTATCTTGTTAATTTTGTGCTGCCACTGTGGATAGTATTAGCGATTTTAACATATTTTGCCCGAATGCCAAGGAAGGGTTATGTTTTTTGCGCGGATCTTGTTAATTTTGTGCTGCAACTGTGGATATTATCAGCGATTTTAATATGTTTTTCCCGACTGCCAAGGAAGGGTTATGTTTTTCGCGCAAATCTTGTTAATTTTGAATTTGATCAATGGCTATGGCGGTGCTTATAGATTATCTTCTTAAAGACAGTTTTTTTATTATTTTAAATCAAGCGTATAAAGCGGTCAAATCTGAGTTGTGCTAAGTTACCAATTATATTAAAGACACAAAGTTCCTATCTCAATCGAATAGTAGTCTTATTAAAAACTCGTTTTGTACTACAATCCAATAGATGGGACGAAAATAAAAATGAACTGAAATGATGAACATTTGTTTGCGTAGGTACATTAAGTTGGTAGGTTTGACATTGTCGTTCAGCTTTTTCAGCCATATTATAACAGCATGAAAATATATTAAAACATTGTTTTCATTTATGCAGACCGTTTGGTGCAGTGGTCCGCATGTCGGACTTCTAAACCAAGGGTCGCGGGTTCGATTCCCGCACAGTACAAGCATAAGTGTGCATGAACATGTGTGTTTGTACTGGTCTGGGTGTTTTCTATTTATAATATGTATTTATTTACAAAAAAAAGTATTTATATCCGTTATCTCTTACCCATAACACAAGCCTCGTAGCTTACTTTGGGACTAGAGAATTGGTGTGCTTGTTGAGAAATATTTATTTATTTATTTATTCATTTATGACGATTTCATGGCAGTCAGCAAGAGTTGATCGTAAATCTCATATGATAAGCGGTACCAGCGCGGTGGATGGCACTACCATGGTTCTGCGCGGAGGTAACTACAGCCACTGTTAATCTTTTCGCCAACATCCGCTATCGCTTATGACTAAGCCCTTTTCAATTGTAACCACACGGTACATTCACTCAAATGTCTGGACGGAGTGACGCGAGCACACGTCATACGCCTGCACTGATTATAGTGCTTTTCCGTAGGGATTTCTGAGAGTATTGAGTATTGAATTATTTTTAACCTTTACTTAATATCAAGGGAAACCCCTTTTACTAAGTTTACTTGATATAATTTTTCCTGATGACGTATGGGCATGATTTAATAATAATTTGATAAATATACAACAACATCACACACATTGATCTGACTCCGCGGTAAGTAGCTTAAGCACTTGTGTTACAGATATCAGAATCAACAGTGGGATTACAAATAAACTTATATAAATACACTAGCGGACCTGGCAGACGTCGTCCTGTACGCTGTTCTCGTTTTGTTTTTTTTAATATTTTCTGACCGTTCAAACCCCTTCCTGAACTTCGAAGAATATTTCGAGACTAAAATTATTCAAATCAGTGCAGCCGTTCTCGAGTTTCAGCGAGACCAATTAACAGCAATTCATTTTTATATTTATGGATATAACACCCAGATCAGTACAAACAGACATGTTAATGCACACAAACGTTTGAATAGTGCGGGGACCGAACCCGCGACCCTCTTGGTTAATAGTCTTCTTGACCATTACACCAAAGTGGTTGTCAAACGAGAACGAAACTCCTGCAGGGGTATCAAATGACCCTTTTTTCTTCGCAAAGTAACGGGTAATATGGGTCTCCCTCGTCCCGGTGCAGCCACTACAACCATCGCGGTTTCCCTCTGGTCGCCTTTAAGTAGTGCGTCGAAGGTTCCCTTGATGCATGCCCTCTGTCTCACCAGCGGTGGCCCGTTGCCCTTATATGCTAGGAGGATTCGAGAACTCGAGACTCTAGGCTTCCGCGGAACACACCTTAAGAATGGCTGCCGTAACACATTGAAAACCGTGCCTGATATCTCTCCGGTCATGTCACATTGCCGTCTCACCGAACTTTGAGAGTGATAGAACAGTAATTGCACCTGTGTATTGCGCTCACACTTGTGCACTATAATATCTCCTGCGTAGTTGGTTGATCTCTGTTGAGATTGGCCGCCGTGGTCGAAATCGACCAGGAGGACTATATAAAACCATGTCGGTGTGAACGGTGACCGCCAAACAATATTATTTCTATTGTGTCTAGTTTCTCGTCAATTAAAAGCTAAATTAAAGCTATCATTTTATGTTGTCATCTAATTAGATCCCAAAAGTAGTAGGTAGGTTTTCTTAAAGTAGAATTTTTTAAACTACTTTTTGATAAAATAACACATTAATCGAATCTTACGCTTTTGATTTATCCATACTAATAAATTAAATGCGAGAGTAACTCTGTCTGTCTGTTTGTTACTGAATCACGCCTAAACTACTGAACTAATTTGCATGAAATTTGGTAAAGAGATAGGTATTTTGATACCTACCCTAGAATGGACATAGGCTACTTTTGACGTGACAACGTCTTATAAATTGGTTTGCCGGGTGACACTTCAAGAAACTGCGTTACGCTGCTCCGCTCACGTTCCGCGCTCACAATGAGAGCGAGTGAGAGGCACGCGTCCCTTCGACTCGGGCATGGTTAGCCCGCCTAAGAGCGAGTGAGACAGACATAAAAAGTGAAAGGCACGCGTCCCTTCCACTCGAGCACAGTTAACCCGCCTAAGAGCGAGAGAGACAGAGCGAGAGAGAGAGAGAGTGAGAGAGATAGGCATACACACCGGTTCATGTTATACGAATGAATATTCACATTAAAATTATTTTACCACTCAAAGTCGTTGTCACGTAAAACTTTCGCCCGTATACCGACTTTACAGGCAACCAATTTTTTACCGCGGGAAAATGACGTATTTCCATGGGAAAATTCTAATGGGCAGATCGCTTTTACGCCTAAACTACTGAAAAGATTTAGATGAAATTTTGGTAAAAAGGAGATATTTTGAGACTTATTAAAGGACATGAGTTACTATTGACCGGGGGAATCTATTCCCATGTGAAAAATTACTCTACAGGGAATCTAATCGCTTTCACTTCTAAATTACCAAAAATTTGAATTATATTCGAATAAGATTGGTATTACGGGAAAACAAAGCATTCTAAAAAATTACGCAGACGAAGTCGCGGATAGAAGCTTATAAAACCAACCAAACAGTCGAAGGACTTACGTACTTCGTACTTAATTATAATAATTAAGTATAGCAGAACTTAAATTTTGCAAGCTTACGTCTTGGCCTTTACATAATGAAACAGCATTGAACTTTTCGCAAGTCTTACATTGACTACAAGTACAAACTTCAGCACCAACGAGGCTACCCTTTTTGTTGCAAAATCGCCTGTATCACAAGAGAATAAGATGGTGATGTCATTACCGTGTGTACCTAACTGATTATCAAGATCATGTGTATTGTTCAAGTAGATGGTTATGATTGATAAGCGATTTAATTTCGATTAGCTAGGAGGAGAATCGCTGACATTTTAGCTATGGGTTCCATATCGATCGACTGTAGATACAATCTAATCAAATCAAATTAGAAAAGATTATCTTACATAACATTTGTGTGCATGAACATGTCTGTTTGTACTGGTCTGGGTGTTATATGTATCTATTTACGTTTATTTGAAATATCACTGTTGATTCTGATATCTGTAACACAAGTGCTTAAGCTACTTACCACGGAGTCAGATCAATGTATGTAATGTTGTTGTATATGTATTTATTTTTTATATTCTTCGTAGACCAGCAAATTGAACATTTTATAGAATCAGTGATATATATTTTTTACCCTAGACGAGAAACGTAAAAGTTATTTTACCGAAGAACAACAAGAAAGATTGCTCAGATTTAATTGTTAAAACTAGCGCTTAGCTAACTAGCTAACTAGTAGCTAGTAACTAGCTAACTAGTAGCTAGTAACTAGCTAACTAGCTAGCGCTAACTAACTAAACACAGGCAATTAGGCAAGAGTTCTAACATTTTTGGGGAAAACTTAGTGGTAAAGGCCAGGGCTGGAGTTATACCCACGTATGACATAATGAAGATTTCGCGAGCAGACCACCGCATATAATTTATTACAATGTGAAGTCATTTTCATTCATTTGTCTAGTCCCATAGTACAAAGCCCCGTAGCTTATTTTGGGACTAGAGAATTGGTGTGATTGTTGTGAAATATATATTTATTTTAGTTTATTTTGTTGGTGCTGCCATCTCCAAACCTCAATGGTACCTACATAAATACCAGCGTCATAACTTGCCATGGCAATAATGCTGAGTGGGGGCCAATTTAGTTATACCTTCACTTTTCTTTCATTTTAGTTTCATAATAAATTTATTTATTTTATTTCAGATTAATTGCACAACAAAACTATTTACAAAAGGTGGACTTAACGCAGTAGGGCATTATCTACCAATAATACCTTTTTGTCAATTTTCAAGTGTAATTATAAGGCGCATTTGCTGAACGATGGGACTCACCGATGCTGCGACATTGGATGCGCCTGCGCACCTGTCAAGGTGGCTAAATGCAGCCAATGTGCGTCGCACACGTTAACTTTTGTATGTTAATTGCATTAGATTTTAAGATATTGTGTAATACTAATAATTAATGGACATGGTCTGAAATAAAAATTTATTATTATTATAAGACAAACAAATAATCATTTCTTCTTTCTTTCTTTCTTGATTGGCACTTGTCATCAAAATGAATAAAAAACTACTCCACTAATCTAGATTCAAAGCAGATCGTTTAGTCGCGTTTAGAGCGCCACAAATACTTAGAATACCTAACCTTATTAGGTATCGTGAAATACATAATTTACTTAGATTTATAAATGGCGAGTGCCGACGGTATTACGATTTGACCTCAAATATATAGAGCAATACTGAGTACTTTAATGGGTATTACATAATGTAGATCATGATTTGCCAGCGAGTTTGTCGATGGTTCAAATAAGATCAAGATATTGGTTTTTAGTTATGAGGTATGTATACCTAACCATTATATACCTAAAATCTATATGACTCTTATTATACATGTATGTATGACACAGCCTCGTCTGTGTAGTGGCAAAGTTACTGCCTTACATCCGAGAGGTTCTGGGTTGGAATTCCAGGTCGAGTTATAGGTAGGTAATTGTTAATGAGATTTTCTGTCATGAATTTCTCTCATCAACTCAGAGAAATAGAGCGACTGAAACTACTTCAATGCGTATTACATAATGTAGATCGTGATTTGCTAGCGAGTTTTCGATAGTACAAATAAGATATTGGTTTTTAGTTATGAGGTATGTATACCTAACCATTATATACCTAAAATCTATATGACTCTTATTATTATGCATGTATGTATGACACTACCTCGTTGGTGTAGTGGCTAAGTTTCTGCCTTACATTCGAGAGGTCCTGGGTTCGAATCCCAGGTCGAGCTAAAATTGTTTCTGAGATTTTCTGCCAAGAATTTCTCTCATCAACTCAGAGAAATAGAGCGACTTAAACTATTTCAACGGGTATTAAATAATGCAGATCATGATTTGCTAGCGAGTTTGTCGATAGTACAAATAAGATATTGGTTTTTAGTTATGAGATATGTATATCTAACCCTTATATACCTAAAATCTATATTTGCTCTATGTTGTTCTTTCTGGCCGATTTTGACCACGGCGGCAAATCTCTACAGAGATCAGCCAACTACGCAGGAGATATTATAGTGCACAAGTGTGAGCGCAATACACGGGTGCACTCACTGTCCATCACTTTTTATATGGTATAAAGCAAGAGAAAAGTTAAAATATTTTTTGTCTTAAACTTTAAAAAATTCTAGTGTTAAAAACGAAAAATATCGAACGATAGGCACTCTAATGCTAAATCTATTACCGACAAGGTCAAATCTAGACAAAGAATAGGTAATGCTAACCCTTACCTATTATTATGTAACTAGATTTCGCAATACACATTTAACGTATAAATCCAGAGAGGAACTACTCTCAAAGTCGATAAGTCTTCGATTCGATTAAAGGTTCAAATGAAAATTGAAATGTAGTTGATGGAATCAGGCGTTACTTCGCGAAAAACCATGACTAAAGCTAAAAAAAAGGATGAGTTTGCTTTAAATTTCCACTAAACGACGCCAGCGCAGAAACCAAAATACATCCAACTGAAATCACCTGAAAAAGTTAAGAGCTGAAAATCGCAGGACTTACAATACCTACAACTTACAACGTGACACAGAAGATGCACCTGGAATCACAACACTGACACCGTCAGTGATCAGATCATTTCAGTTGGATGCATTTTGGTTCCTGCGCTGGCGCCGTTTAGTGGAAATTTAAAGGGAAATAATTCTTTTTTCAGCTTTTAAATGGAGATGATTAAAATTTTCGCTTAAGAGTGGAACTCGCTACCTGCGTCAGTGTTTCCCTGCACAAGCAAGGAATTTTCAAAGCTTGAGTGAAAAGGCATCTTCTAGGTGAGCTCGCTCCATCGTAGGTCTCAGTCTTTGCCTCGTTGGACTTAGTCTAGGGTCAAGAGGAAACCTATCCTAAATAAAATAAAAAAACGACGTTAGCGCAGGTAGCCAAACACATTCAACCGTAACCAATTCGAGAACTATTGAGAGTTTTATTGAAGCAAATATGGGCAGGTAAAAGCAAGCGAGATGGATTAAAATTAAAAGCTTAAACCCGACCAAAAAAGGTGCGTTGTGTTTTATTAAAATATTGACTTGGAAATAGCTGAATTCGCAAATTTTTCTGTTTTTTTTTAATTTAGTCATTGTTTTATAATTAGACCGGCTCGTATGGCTGTGTTATTTATTGTATTACATATTTTCTATCATTTTCTGCATGTTTGATATTTTTGATACCCAAAAGTTGTCTGAGAGAGATAAATATTTTTTTGTTACGTGGCAATAAAGAGTTATCTCTTCGTATAAAATATATGTATATTAGGTCCTTACATATGAAATTGGCGTTTTGTCGTACTGGCCACTTTGATCACAAATTTTTCCTATTTGGTTAGGAATTCGAAATTCAAATTTATACAGCTATTTCCACATGTAGTTGTGTTTCGTAAACCGTCATTCATTTGTTTTTTTACTTATCTTTTTTCTGTTTGCATCGCTCAATTTACAAAATGGAAAATTTGAAATATCGCGTTATTTACGAGTACGAGTTCCACCGTGGCACCAGTGCTGCGGAAACGGCTCGAAGGGTTAATGATGTGTATGGCGGTTGTGTCGCAAAAGAAAACACAGTGCGTTTTTGGTTCCAACGTTTTCGTTCTGGAAATTTCGACCTGCAAAACAAGCCCCGTGGACGGCCGGAGACCCAAGTTGATAATGAAGAATTGAAGGCTATTGTGGAAGCGGATCCATCGCAAACCACGTCCGAGTTAGCTGCAGGCTTTGGCGTTAGTGATAAAACTGTTTTAATCCACTTGAAGCAAATTGGGAAGATTAAAAAACTTGAAAGGTGGGTTCCTCACGAATTGAGTGAAGCAAACCGGCAAACGCGCGTCAACTGCTGCGTTACATTACTTGACCGGCACAATAACGAAGGGATTTTAAATCGAATCATTACCTGTGATGAAAAGTGGATTCTCTACGATAATCGGAAGCACTCATCGCAATGGCTGGACCCTGGCAAGCCAGCCAAAGCCTGCTCCAAGCGAAAATTGACCAATAAAAAGTTACTTGTAAGCGTTTGGTGGACTAGCGCCGGTGTCGTTCATTACAGTTTTCTCAAATCTGGCCAGACGATTACGGCAGATATCTATTGTCAGCAATTGCAAACCATGATGGAAAAGCTAGTTGCTAAACAACCAAGGCTGGTCAATCGCTCTACGCCACTGCTGCTTCACGACAACGCTAGACCACACACTGCACAACAGACGGCTAGCAAATTAGAAGAACTTCAATTGGAATCTCTAAGGCATCCACCGTACTCCCCGGACCTTGCTCCAACAGATTACCATTTTTTTCGAAATTTGGATAACTTCTTGCAAGGGAAAAAGTTCAACTCAGATGGGGCAGTCCAAGTCGCCTTCAAAGATTTTATTGATTCCCGTTCGAATGGTTTTTTTAGTAAAGGGATCAATGAACTACCTATGAGATGGCAAAAGTGCATAGATTACAATGGCTCATACTTTGATTAAATAAATATGCTATATAAAAAAATTTCGTCTTTTTGTTCCTCCCATACAAAACGCCAATTTCATAGGTAAGGACCTAATATTAAAAACAAAAAAGGTGAATCACGAGACAAAGCGATGTTTGAATCCTGGTCTATGGTAGGCTATAGACAAAGAGATATATTTTAATCCTGGTCTATGGTAGGCTATAGACAAAGAGATATTACAATCCCGGTCTATGGTAGGCTTTAGACAAAGAGATATTATAATCCTGGTCTATGGTAGGCTTTAGACAAAGAGATATTATAATCCTGGTCTATGGTAGGCTATAAACAAAGAGATATTATAAACCTGGTCTATGGTAGGCTTTAGAAAAAGAGATATTATAATCCTGGTCTATGGTAGGCTTTAGACAAAGAGACATTATAATCTTGGTCTATGGTAGGTTATAGACAAAGCGATATTATAATCCTGGTCTATGGTAGGCTATTAACAAAGAGATATTATAATCCTGGTCTATGGTAGGCCCCCTAGATCGACGTTGCGAAGCAGATAACTATAGTTACATTATGTGCCTGTATTCCGCGGCACTAATAACTATTCTAGTAGGATTCTAGTGATGGGAAATATGTATCTTTATTTGAAAAAATGAACATTTAAAAATACAATAGGCATATCGAGATGTATACGTTTAGGTCATCGAATAAAATAGATAATATTATAGAAGATACAACAAAAACATAATAACCGTGAAGAAAATGTTATGAATAGCCGATACTGAAAATGCTAACGCAAGAATCTTTGCAATAAATCTGAATCTAAAGTAATAATAATAACTGACTGATGCTATTAAATAAATAAATAAATAAATAAATATTTTTCAACAATCACACCATTCTCTAGTCCCAAATTAAGCTACGAGGCTTGTGTTATGGGTACTAGACAACGGATAAACATACTTAAATACTTTTTTTTTGTAAATAAATACATATGATACAAAGAAAACACCCAGGCCAGTACAAACACACATGTTCATGCACACATATGTTTGTACTGTGCGGGAATCGAACCCGCGACCCTTGGTTTAGAAGTCCGACATGCGGACCACTGCACCATGCGGTCGTCAAATTAGTATTCATTGCTATTGGTTTATTTTACGCAGTATAGGAATAGGCTAGATGACACCACCAATCTTTGACATACTCTTTATCATCTGTCAAAACGACCTGCCTCCATAGGGTTTGTATGGGAATACTATAATTTGATTTCATAATATACCTAGTTTTAGAAATCGAAGTCAATTGTCTGAATATTTATTTAATTCTATGTGAGTAAAATTGGTTTCTACAGATTTTTGAATATAAATTGGTTTTACTAGCTTCATAGAGGATGAGTTTTTAATACACCATGGTCTTGAAAATATTTACGATAATTGTCATCATGCCTTTTTGTTACACATAAAAATTAGTCGAATGAGGACGGTACAAAATAGCATCAAGAGTCATATCATAAGATTTTGACATCTAAACAGTCTTTTTGCCGAAAACTCGGCTCTTAAAGTAGGAATTACGTATATATTTTTAAAACATAATATATTATATTTATCTTTTGCGTAAAAACATTGTCAATGTACCGAAAGATGAGTCAAACGAACGAACGAACGAACGATGGTTAGATAGACATTTTACTATTTAAATTTATTATCCCAATATTAATTTAAGATTTGCATGCCATTGATAATGGTTGATTAAGCGGATGTATAATTGCTGATAAATAATTATGACCATCTCCAGTGTACCTTAACCAAACGCAAATAAAGATTTCTATTTCTATTTCAAAAAGAAAATCGCATCGATCTATGCACCAAATCATACCGGGTTTTTTTAAAGTCCATCGAATTTCATCCCGGATGTTGCACAACACTACACGTACGCGTATAAAGGTTATTTTACCACGCCGTCTCAGTCGCCTAGCTGTTTTTAGTTCCAGCTAGGAATGCGATATTTTGCACGTAATTTCTGACCAATAGCCGGGTCTGATGTGAGTCGAATGTGTCTTTGGTGTTTGATGACTTAATTTTAATTCGTAGACTCAGTTTTTGTCTCGTTGGTCTTGGGTCAAGAGCAAACCTATCCCAAATAATCATAATTTATTAATTTATTTTATGTTATTTATTTTCTGCCATTATTTTCTGATACTCATATAATGATTTAATGATAAAAATAATTCATTTCATAAATTAATTATTATTATGATTGTGTTTGTTAAATGTATTTTTATGACATTATGATCCAAGAGATTGAAATAAATGATTTGAATTTGAATAATAAAAAAAAGATAGAGTAACATGAACTAGGTAAGTGGGTTTAACATGAAAATGTAACGATTTCGACAACTCATAAAAAATATGAACTGTCTTTTTGCCATGGGTCACCATGGCAACAAAGCTGAGTGGGATCCAATTTGGTTCTGTTAATAATATTCTATTTTCTTTGTTCTTTGTGTAATTTTATTCCAAATAAAATATTTTTCTTTCTTTCTTTTTAACCCCTGACGAAAAAGTGGAGTGTTATAATTTTGACCCCTGTGTCTGTTTGTGTTGTTGTTTTTTGTTTGTGTCTATTACGCGCATCGTAGCTTCCGAACGGATGAGCCGATTTTAAAGCGGTTTTTTTAATACGAAAGATAATTTAATCACGGTGGTACTTAGCGATGGCTGATCAAAATTCGTCCAGCCGTTGAAGCTCACCAGCTGGTTTCCTGGTTCATTCGGTTTTTTTTTTGGAGGAGAAATAGACTTGAAAAGATAGACTATCAATCGATCAATAGTCAATCTGATTTTTTTTGACGTAACAACGTCTTATAAATTGGTTTGCCGGGTGACACCTCAAGAAACTGCGTTACGCTGCTCCGCTCACGTTTCGCGCGAGAGAGACAGAGTGAGAGAGAGAGAGAGAGAGAGATAGGCATACACACCGGTTCATGTTATACGAATGAATATTCACATTATTTGAGGAGAAAAATACTTAAAAGTTAGACTATCAATAGAGAACAGACCGGAGCTATCCTATCCAATCATTATAGACTTCACTAAACTTTGTTTAGAACTTGATCAATACTATCCTGAATTCAAAAGGCCTTTTTACACAAAACATAACAGTAGACCGCGCTATCAGTGATAGTCTATCCTGGCCGATTTCGACCACGGCAGCCAATCTCAACAGAGATCAGCCAACTACGCAGGAGATATTATAGTGCACAAGTGTTAGCGCAATACACAGATGCACTCACTATTCCATCACTCCCAACGTTCGGTGAGACGGCAATCCGACATGACCGGAGAGAAATCAGGCGCAGGACCAACGACTTAACGTGTATTATATATGTATAGTTTAGTATATACCGCACACAAAGAGCGGTCACATAGGTGTCCCATCGTAAAACTCATAAAGGTTTGCGACACCTCGTGTGAACCGCCAACTCGCGTGACGGAGCCCACTCGCCGCCATGTTTGTTTGTAGGGCTGTCTAAAAGAAGCTTTTGTCGCCATATTAGCTAAATTTTTTTAAACACAAATTACCTAGTCCCAAACTAAGTGTTAGCGTGTGCTATGGTGACTATGATATCGGATAGAAATACATTAATACATTTATGAACACCCATTAATCAAGTACAATGCTCGTGCTCATAACACGAACATTTGCCCGTGGCAGGAATCGAACGCGCAGCATTCGGTTTTGTAGTCTGCACCTCAGACAACTAAAGTCTAGACCATAGCTGTCGTCATTGCAATTGTTTTTCATTGACACTGCCATTTCATGTCAAATGTCAGGCAGAATGTAAAGAGTAACCACAGAATAAACAGATAGAGTTTAAGGGACTCTGACTACGAAATGAATGCGTAAGTTTTAAAAAAGGGTCCCTGTCCCGTCAACGTTCAAGGACAGAACACCAGCTAAAAATCATTTTTAGACTGTATCTCAGTTATATTCATTAAATGGAGGAACGATAGAAAATTAAGAAAATGAGTTTATAAAGCAATGGACATCACAAATACACATAGTAATAGTAATTACTAGGGCAAACATACAATCAAGAAAGAAACAGATAACAATAACTTGGTTTGGTCATATCATAGACACACAAAAACGCAGGCTGGCTGAATAGCACTGCAAAACTACTTTTTAACAATTAGAAATGATTTGTGTTATGTTTGTTCCATATTGTCTTGCCCTTATTGTTTTTGTTTCGTTTATACTGTTGATTTTGTATCTGTTAATACTTTCATTCCGTTCTGTGTATAGGTATGTGATGTCCTAAAAAAACTTCAATCAATTTATTTCGCAAGTGTGTGTGGTTACACGATGTTCAAATATAATAGTATACGGTACATTCACCATTTAACCTAATGGCATGCAAAATGTTTTTGTTTCGCGGTTAAATATTATATTATTACAATATCAATACAATTTATTTAATATTCTTGTGGTAGATAAGAAACTGGATACATGTTTGATTAAATTTAATACCATAAAAGCTTTTCCTTCTTTCTTTCTTTCAAATATTATGTGCAGCCATGCAAAAGTGTACCCGCAATGTCCAGGTCAACTTGACCCCACTCAGCTCCAGACTCACCAGACCCACGAAGGTCATGACGCTGTAAAAGGATGGTGAAAATTTCAAAACTAGTTCCCTATCCTGTTGCTTTGACGACCACTTTGGTGTTATCATTAAGAAGTTGACTATTAACCAAGAGGTCGCTTGAGGGTTCGATCCCCGCACTGTTCAAACATTTGTGAGCATAAACACGCCTGTTTGTACTGGTCTGGGTGTTATATGAATTTATTTCAGTTTATTTGTATATACCACTGTTGATTCTGATATCTGTAACACAAGTGCTTAAGCTACTTACCACAAAGTCAGATCAATGTATGTGATGTTGTTGTATATAAAAAAAATGTTTTTATCCTGTAGGAAAGTGACAACCCTATCACGTCTACTTGGTCATGCCGAGCTCGGTAGTATACTGACCTAGTATAACGTCATTGTTGTACCCACCACTTGTATAAGATTTATTTTCTTTAAGAAACGACGCGTATTTGGGTGTCCAAAACCCGGTAAATTGTTTATACTAATATCATAAATGCAAGAGTAACTCTGTCTGTCTGTCTGTTACTCAATCACGCATAAACTACCGAACCAATTTACATTAAATTTGGTATGGAGATATTTTGATGGTACTCGAGAAAAGACATAGGCTACTATTTCCTCATCCTCATCAGCCTATATAAGTCCCACTGCTGGGCACAGGCCTCACCTCAACTATGAGGTGGTGCGAGCCATACTCCACCACGCGGGCTCAGTGCGGATTGGTGGAGGGGTGTGTGTAAGGTAAGTGACCAACCTTACTGTCAGATGTTATGAAGCCGCCCGAGGGCCTCTGACTAGGCTTAACGACTAATATCTACCGATATTAACCGGGACCAACCGCTTAACGTGCCTTCCGAAGCACGGAGATGCTTGTAAATAGACGTCACTTAAATGGTCAGAATGGTCACCCATCCCAAACATGACCGCGCCTAAGGTTGCTTAACTTTTGGTATCACTATCAAAGCTCTGCAACCACTGCGCCACAAGCACCTCGGCTACTATTTACCGCGGGGAAAAAATACTTTTCGGGGAATCTGATCGCTTTCGCTCCTAAATTAGCAAAGATTTGAATTATATTTGGATAAAATTAGTATTACGGGAAAATAACGCATTCCAAAAAAACTATATAACGCGGACGAAGTCGCGGGCAAAAGCTAGTATTTTATAAAGTGAAAAATGTGATACGTTTTTGAGGTATAAAATTTATTTTGAAACAATGGTTCTTAAAGATTATTGATTGTTACGCTTGTAATTGTTGATTATTGTTGTTGATACGCTTAGTTTGGAGCTAGGTAAGGTAATTGTAAATTATTTATTATTATTATTCACTTTGTTTAAACTTTGTCTTAGGGATGGTTTTTATAATATAATAACAAAAGTAAATTTTAAAATTATACAAACCATAAAAATATTATAAAAACCTAACCCTAACCAGCCCCGCTGCTGGCAGCTTGCCAGCAGCGGGGCAGGGCTAAAGCTACCGACAGTTATGGCTACTGAGAGAGAAACCTCTGGACCAACCAGCGAGAGCCTCTTAAAGTGTAGATCAAGGCTCTTCGCTATTAAACCGTTCACAGACATGACTATCGGGACAATGATCGTCGAATCCACATCCAACATTGTTCCTCAGAATATTGTGACCGATCGATAGGTTTATTATTATGATTATAATTATTATTATAAGTAATAGGTGAAATTGCTCCCCTCAAGTTTTCAAAATTATCCAGTTGCAAACGAGCCTGCGACGCCGTACCAGAACTTGGAAAACAGCCATCAGTTCTGCCTATCTCCTAAATCCTTTACTTTACTTTCTAATTTCCATTTCCATGCCCCAAGATACTTTAGCTTAGATTTCTTTTGGACAGTCGATCCTTAATTAAGGCTTGTTTTGGCAAAGCTGTACGTTGTGGATAAACAGGAATCGCAGTGGTGTGATTTGGACCTTTTTTACCGTCAGGGAAATGCTATTACGCATACCCACCAGCCGCGGGGGCAGCTTGGGGTTATGTGGGACTCCAGGTCTCAGAGAGAGAACCCTCCTACCCACTAAAATCCTGACGGTGTCCTCCGTGTGAGTCGGGGACGTGGCGGGTTCGCCGTAGGCCGAGAAGCCACAGGCATTCACCATTGCCAATCCAATGGTGGGATTAGGACCTGAGTTAACTAATCCGCATACTTTAGTTAATGTAAATTAAGCACCGAATACCAAAGTCCAGTCAAGAAAGGCCTCTATCTATGCAAGCGAACACAAGGATATTGAGCAACTATAACCACGAGTACGCTACTACTACAGTTAGCATTCCAAATATCTAAACAATTCATTCCGACAATGTAACGTCCATCACAAGCATCTTCGTAGGACGGACAGCACCTTAAGCCTAATGACCTGGAGAAAAATTTGTGACGACCACTTTGATGTAATTGTCAAGAAGTTGACTATTAACCAAGAGGTCGCGGGTTCGATCCCGTACAACGTCATTTTTCAGATCCTCATTTTTTTTAATAAGCTATTGATCGGTCACCATATTCTGAGGAATGGAGGAGGAGGAATGGTCGTATACATTTTTTCCCTAAAACTGATGGTTGGGCCGGAAAAATATATTTTTCGTTTTCGTTATAGAGGTATTGAATAAAACATAAATTGCTCAATTTCGACGAAGTCTCTAGCGATATTTCCGTAGACTTTGCCGTATACAATATAGTGACTATAAGCAGTCGTCGTTACAAATGATCACAAATGACCCAGTAAGCCAGTTGCACACTGTTTTTTTTATCTTTTTATGTACGTCTTCTTGTTAATGGTACCGACTGTACTCAAGTAGCGAACGGCGCATGCGTCATAGCCGAACGGATACCGAGTAGCTATTCTGTATTCGTCTACGATCTAGTTTTGTCATTGCTTCGGATTGTGGGATTGAGGATATCATGAATGAACTCTGTGGTCCTTGTCTAATGTAAATATGGAACAACGAAGGTTCCACAAACACCCAGGTTCGTGAGAACACAGAAAATTGGTTTCCTACATTTTTTTCGAGCGGGGACCGAAACCCACTCGTTAGAGATAGCGGCACTTTGAAAACCAGCGTGCACGGCAATAGGCAATGTTAGTCAAAGGTTCGGTCCCATTCGTTAGAGATAGCGGCACTTTGAAAACCAGCGTGCACGGAAATAGGCAATGTTAGTCAAAGGTAGAATATTATGGCGTTTTATACTATTCCCAATAAATTTGAAATTCCAAAGGGCTGATGACCGCAAGCTACAACTATTTTTTCGAACAGAGAGTACTCAGTCAGGAAGTCAGAGATGAACCTGAACTATAATCTTTCACATTTGATTCGTAAAAATGCTATATTAGACTTTCATAAAAATGAAATAACGAAATATTTTAACATATTTTTATGTTTCCGATTTTGCTTCATTTATTTCCGACACAAGCCTCTATCACACCGACGCGTTCGCATGCGGAAGCGAATCTCTACGGAAATACTGCGGAACGCTGCGGTTCTGCAGCATTTCCGCAAAGAACTCTCGACTGACGACAAACTATCTACTGGAAATTTGGAATATAGATAGATAGATTAACACATTATTGGACAACACATTACAAAATTACAGACAAGTTTAACAAAGAAAGATGTACTATGATGTTAAGATAAAGAAGTTACTTCAACCAGAGTATATTCCAGTTTCTTCTATTGAATCGTGTTTGGAAAAAGCAGTAGCCAAATGTATGCGTTTGTGTAGCGGCCATTTCGCCCGCGAAACCGGACCGACAAGGACGCAACCATTTCATCTCGCTAATACTAGATAGAGAGAGACAAATCATATGCGAAACGTTGCCATACAACTGACAGATTTTTCATCGTTTCGGATTCGCATGCGAATGCGTCGGTGTGCTAAATCCCTATGTTCCATGAATAATAAAATTAGCTAAATGATTAATAAAGCTCTGTTTTTGTTCTAATCCCAGCCCCAAATATGAGCACTGATCTTTTTCGTAAGTCTATTTCATAATAAGACATACGTGAATTGTCATAAGTGTTTTCAAACTTTTACTAGCGTTTTACTCGCGTAATGTCAATTATGGGTTATTGCTCTAAAATATTGGGGTACCTTCAGTTTAAACTTTAAAATCTACAATTTGTCATTCACAACCTTTTGGTATACAAGCGTCACAGAGAGGCAGACAATAAGATAACTACTTTGGATTTAATTGATTCGGATGTTACACTGACATTTAACGATATACTGGTCTGGTAAATTGGGATGATGACACCTATCTTAAATATTGTCAAGAACATGGTGTTTAAAAAACATAGCCCCTATGAAGTTAATACAACCAATATATTTTAAAAAAGCTGTAGAAACCAATTTTTAAACACACAAAACGCAATAAATATTCGGTCAATTGACTCCGATTTCTGACACATGACCGTGACGTCACAATCATTTATTCCCATACGAAATCTATGGAGGCAGACCGTTTTGACAGATAATAAAAAGTATGTCAACGATTGGTGGTGTCGTCTAGCCAATTGTAAAGGACTTTTATTATTATTGACATCTGTGTGTGTATATACTATTTATGCAAAATAAAGAAATTTAAAATTGAAAAAAAAGTCAATTTTCATATTGTCGGCTCAATCCTGGCTGTATACACGGTGTATTCGTTAAGTGGGCACAGGCGATTATTCCGAAACTATAAGAGATATCTAAAATGTTTAAGCCTGATTGATAAAATGCAATCAAAATATCTGTTATCAAAAATATCCATGGGAAGTATCATGTTAAAATTTTTGATGTTTGTAGTTCTATTTAAAAAAAAATATATTTATACCATTTTACTCATTAGGTAATGTACTTTCGATATCAGTTTTTTTTTCCCATTCCTTACAGTTTTAGAATAATCAGCTGTGCACACTTAACGAATACAACCTGTATGACAATGATGTTTTAAATATACTATTTCTTGAATAGCTAAACATTAGATAGTAATCAAATCAATTAAATAAGTGCTAATACATTTCTATAATAATTTACCCGTTAAAAGGGATCTGGACGTTTGGGAAAATAAGTAGGTACTCAGCATTCAAAGTCGATCGAACTCACATACGCACGGACAAAATAATGATAAAGTTTTGGATTATTCCCTGGGTACCCCGATCCCTGAGGCCCCCGTCCCGGAAGACTCTGATTTCTTTTTAACTTGATGAACTCAATTAAAAGTCTCTTAAAGGTTCTGCGGGACAGGGGCCTCGGGGATCGGGGTCGACAGGGAATAATCCAAAGTTTTCACCCTCTGACCCCTAGAGGTATGTATGTCAAAGGTTGAACACCTATTCAGCTTTCCGTTGCATAATTTGCTTTCCCACACAAACAAAGACCATGGCGTGTGGTGGTGTAACCAATTAGGAGAGTTATTATCTATGGTAATTAACAAATTAAATTATAATAAAAAGGAGAAAAAACAAATTGGTGACATTGCCTGTTTTGGATTTTATAGCTAAAGGTTGTTCGGAACATCGAGTTTATTATACGGTCATTGGTATTTAAGTCAAACTTGCATTTTTTGCCGAAATAAAAGTAAATCATTTTATTGTTTCAATTTAGTAAGGATTTACTTAAAGAACTACGTTAAACGTAAGTAAACTACGTTCAGGTTCAGTGTGATTTTATTTAAATTAGTTATATGGTCAATTAGTCAGATGATCGACAAAAAATACGAAAATTTTCCCGTGGATTGTAAGCAAGAAGAAATACAGTTTTTTTTTTAATTTATGGTTTAGAAATACATTTCTAGGTGTATAAAACGGACAGACAACACGAGTATTTTTAAAGGTTACTGCGCTTACACTTATCCGAATCCATTTCATAGATTAAAAACACTTTTGATTAATAACAAGGCCTGTCCACTTATCTATGAATTAATTAAAAAGTATAACGCCACGGCCGGCTGTCATACGAAATTCGAACGCGTGCGGCGATCTGTCAAAAAATTGGCGGGCTTCCTGCACCCTTCCCGCCCTTGAAGCGGCCACTTACTTTTTTTAGTGTGTTCCGTTTCGCGCCACACGCGTCCAGTATAAATACCGTCGACGACGAAATGAGAGCAATCAGTAGCCTTCGAGCAGTCTACCACAGAAGTGCACGATGAGAGTTCTGGTTAGTTGAACAGAACTTGTTAATTAAAATAATAATTTGTGATTTGTGAATTTAGCTTTGGATTGAGCCATACAGCCATGTTTTTTTTAAATAATAGTGCAGTGACCATAGAGTTTCATTAAACTTTTTTGTGAGCCAAGGAATAAAACGGATACAGCCAATTTCCCAGGATTTTTTCAAAATGTGTCAGTGAATTGTTAGTGATTTAGATATTTGATTTCAGATTGTCGCCGCCGCTTTCCTCGCCGTCGCCGCAGCCGCGCCCTCGGGCGCCCTGCTGGCTGGCCCCTACGCTCATGGCTACGCTGCGCCTCTGGCCGTGGCTCACGCCGCCCCTCTGGCGTACGCCCACGCGCCAGTGGTAGCCCACGCCGCCCCCGCCCTGCCCACCATCTCGCCCGGAGACATCCAGGGAGCCGCCATCGACGCCCACGTTGAGGCTTCCGACCATGTCCGCGCTGCCAACGACGCCGCCCGTGAGGTCCATGACCAGCACGCCGAGCTCCAAGGCCAGGCCGTGAACGCCGTCGAAGATCACTCATGGCAGGCGTTGGACGCCGTCAAGACCCAAGAGGCTCAGTTGGACGGTGCCGCCGCTGGTGCTGCCCCTATTCTGGCTAAGCAGATCGCCGGCCACGCCGCCTACGCCGCCCCCGTGGTAGCTCACGCCGCGTACGCCGCACCTCACGCTTACGCCGCCGCGCCCGCTTACGGATACGCAGCGCCCGCTCACGGCTACGCCTCCAGCAAGACCGTCGTGTCCCAGTCCCTCTCCCAGTCCCACCCCGCCCCCGTGTACCACGCTCCCCTCGTCGCCCACGCTCCCGTAGCGTACGCCCACGGACTCCACGGACTCGCACACGGCGTCCACGCTTGGTAAAACTGTGATAGCAATTTAGATACCAAAAAATTTTATACTCAATTTTGGATTGTACATAAATTAATTCAACAGATATGCAATAGAGGCGAGGATGTGTGAATAAATGAAATAGTAATTTATGGATTCCTTTTCATTGTTTCCTAATACCTAATCGATACATAACAACAAACTTCTTTGTTTGCTCTAGGAATGTCACTGACCAAGTTAAGAAATTCGACCTTCAATACTGCCTACTTATAAGTAGGCAGTATTTATAACACCTTACTTATACTCGTATAATCAATGCCAATTATTAATTTGCCACGCTCCACAAAAGCGGAAGTTTAATATCATTCAGGACCTTGATCGTGAATTCCTTTGCTTGACCGACAATCGAAAAAAAATTAGAGAGGTGTAAAACCTTCATGTGTAAAAAGCATTGGCTGTACGGAAGTTACGCCTTTGCTATTTCGTGCATAGTTGTTTTTTTGTTGAGACAAAGAAGTATGTTAATACTGCCTAATAAATATCATACGCATAAACAATTCCTTCCTGTATGTTAATTTTTTATCAAATTGTTTTGATAGTGAATCATATGCAATTTTCAAGATTAATTTGAACAAATGAATAATACATTCAAGTCCATACGCGCTTTACATATATTTTTTTGAAAAGGATTTCCACAGAGTTGTATCTTTGGTTCTAAATTGTTAAATTAAATATACAAATGCTATTGTTTCTTGACACAATAATAAGAGTTTTGTGAAAAGGCCAACATCAGATAGAATTACGGTAGAGGCGGTCCAATGAACTGTCAAAATCCATACATTTTGTGTATTTTTCGATAGTTTTTTTTGTTTATTTATTTAGTTACATAATATTTTAGAATTATAGTCTTATAAAATGACACATTGTTATGCAGTGCCTGTGAGGGTAGAGAAAACAGAAGGACTTGAGTTCTCTAAATTAAATAAAACCGATAAAATGTTGTTCAAGAATAACAAGAGCCATACACAGTACACACTTTTCATAAAATCTCGGAAAATACAAGTGTTTTAAGATTTTCATTTTGCATGGGGTTTCTATTGGGGACGTAGGTGCTTATTAACACGGTATTATGCGATATTGACGAATTAAGGCGTTGTTTTTGGTGTTTCGACACAATTTTTGCATATGGATCCTGTTTAGGCCGTAAGTTCTATTCTATGTTAAGATGTATTTTGCATAATTTTACCACCTCTGAGTGTGTTTTTGGGCTGAAATAATGTACGAAAGAGATGCAGGGAGGTGATTTTTTTTTCTAAAACAAACAAATAAACCATGTAACAGGTAGGAAGTTAATCTTTGAATGAAATTCCAATATTTGCGAGGACAATAGGTCGCGGACAAACAGGTAATAGTGTTATTGATCAACTTCAACACAAATAACTGCAAGAATTAAAAATACACATGCACATTTAAGAATTTCATTCTTGCGTACCTGCAATTGAGCTCAATCGATTCTTTACTAGCCGTATTAACTCATTAAATCAACTAAACTTCCAAAACAATAAGAATTTTCGTAAAAAGTACGACTTTGGACCAGACGACCACGTAGCGCCACCTGGTGGCAAAAAAAAGCAAACACCCTCATTGGCCTGGCATATTCCGATATTCGCTAGAATGATCTCCGAAGTTAAATAATAACAATGACCGAGTTCTTAAAGGCAAATACGTTTAGCGCTAGTACGGGGCTCCTTTCTCTTTTAATAAACATAGCTACGTAGGTATTTAGAATACGGAGCGCTTAGTTGAAACAAAGGATTCGCTATTTTCGTTCATTTTGTGACTTGTTGAGTGCTTGGAGTTACTATTTTTTAAACAACATTACATTCATTTATCTGTCTCCGTGGTAAAAAGCTTAAGCATTTGTGTTACAGATATCAGAATCAACAGTGGTATTACAAATATACTTATATAAGTACATATAACATCCAGACCAGTACAAACAGACATGGTTCATGCACACAAATGTTTGTACAGTGCGGGGATCAAGCCCGCGACCTCTTGGTTAATAGTCAACTTCTTGACCATTACACCAAAGTTGTCGTCAATTTTAGGGTAAATTTCATTTCATTTCATTTATTTGCATACTAGGTGTGTTACATTATATGGATGGTAGTTATAATGCTTAAAAACGAACTTATTGACCTAGTTAAGTTTGAGAATTAATGAATTTAAAAGTAAAAAATAAGACCAATTATTTTCAAAATTAATGTAAGTAATGTAGGTATTTGCTAAACGTATAGAGCAGACAGAACTTCTTATTTACTGTTAAAGTATTCATCTATCGAATAATAACATTTTGATACAAGATGAGCTCGTAGGATTTTTGAAAAAACTTTAACATTTGGCTCATTTTGAATATGAGATGGCAATTTGTTGAAAATTTTGACTGCCATATAGTATGGGCTAGTGTTTAACAGTTTGATTCTTGAATGTATTTTCATGACTTTAAAATAGGAAATAAGTTAATTTGAAAACTGCTTTTATCATCGTGAATGTTCTATTTGAAACATTAATGATTTTAAACGCTGGTTTTGATGACTGCGATATTGTATATGATTCAAAATTAACTTCCCAATTCAACATTTGTCATATTTTGCTGCATGTGCCTACTTTTTGAAGTAATGTTGCATGATGTAGAGAAATAGATAGCGAATGTAATGTGTTAAAAGAAAAGGGCAAGTAATGGTTAACCATTTCTCTCACATTTCTAAGAGGACATTGTCAAATCTCTATATATAAAATTCTCACGTAACAATGTTCGTTCCCGTACTCCTCCGAAACGGCTTGACCGCTTCGCATGAAATTTTGTGAGCATATTGAGTAGGTCTGAGAATTAGCCAACATCTATTTTTCATACCCTTTAGTGATAATAAGGGTTATACATCCACCCTTAAAATTTATATGGCAAAACAACGTTCGCTGGGTCAGCTAGTAAATGTATAAATCCTAACAGGATCCTCTAATTAAGGTCTTTTTAGAAAGAGAATGGTGATTTAAAAATTGGTATTCCAGGAGGTTCTCGAATACGAAAAAAATCAAATGTTTTTCTTCTTCTTCTCAATTTCACTCATTGGACCAGACTCCTACGGAATCGGATCCTCGGAAGATGAGACTCTAAGGGATCCATTAAAACTAAAACTAACAAATTATTAGAAGCGCAACCTCCTACTGCTTATTGTTTTAAAAGCATATGGACGGCAAGCCTGTTATAAGAAATTTGACATAAATGGGCTTACTGTGTCAGAGTGACCTATATCTTTGAGAAAAAAAATCTTAAATAATAACGATGAGATTAAATTTGGTAAGTTGTGTTATTGAGACAGTTTTTACAGATTATTTCGCGATTTATTTAAATTTTATTTTATCCTGACGTTTCGGACCCTTTTCAGCTTCCGCGGTCACAGGTAGACTAAGGTGTTAGTTGTCATTACATAGTTTACCTCCACGTCAGTCTACCTGTGACTCATTAATCAAGAGAGGTGCTTGTGGCGCAATGGTTGCAGCGCTTTGGTAGTGATACCTAAAGTTACGCAACCTAAGGCGCGGTCATGTTTGGGATGGGTGACCATTCTGTACATTTAAGTGACGTCTATTTACAAGCATCTCCGTGCTTCGGAAGGCACGTTAAGCTGTTGGTCCCGGTTAATATCGATAGATATTAGTCGTTAAGCCTGGTCGGAGGCCCTCGGGCGGCTTGATAACATCTGACAGTAAGGTTAGTCACTTACCTTACAAACACCCCTCCACCAATTCGCACTGAGCCCGCGTGGTGGAGTATGGCTCGGACCACCTCATAGTTGTGGTGAGGCCTGTGCCCAGCAGTGGGACGTATATAGGCTGATGAGAGAAATGTGTTAACTGACCCTGAAGTTAGTTCTAATCCTTTGAGCTACACACAAGATATTTTATTGTATGTTTACCAATATCGTCCTTTCGAGTACTCAGGAGTGTGATCGATTAATGTAAAATACGATATTGTAACGCCATCTGTGGGGGCAGCACAAAACCGCGTAAGACCCTTCACTTAATTCACTTACGAGTACATGTTAACGTTCACAAGTAATCGTTATGCTTGAGTGACTTTAGTTCGGTGGATCGCCGCTAGATGTCTCTGGTAGCGAATGGTGAATGGATTTAAGGTCCATTTACAGTTTTCAAAAAAAAAACTATAACCGATTCATTGCGATGTTCTTATTTGCAAACTTTTACCTGTGGCGCTGAACGAAATTTATTTATTAAAGCTTTATTGCACAACGTAACTATGTACAAAATAGGAAGGTGGACTTAACGCCGTAAGGCAATCTCTACCAGTCAGACATTTGGGCTAAGTAGAAATGATTAGTGGGCGGTGGGAAAAAAAAAAACTCAAAATAAAAGAGTTAACACGAAAATCATAATACCAATAATATCACACACCTGGCGAGCTTAACGTCATACGCTTAGATGACACGATTACGATGGTTTTGTTTTGGGTAGGTCTCTCTAATGCTTTTGAAGGAGTTTCCATCGATTTCAAAACGACACGCATATCGTACACTCGGCGGTGTCGCTTACACCACACGCAAAAAAAAGATGGCACGACAGGAGTGCCATCCGCCACGAATAGGTTAGTTAAACAGTAAAAAAGACTTTGAAGTCATCATGATTTAATTAAAATGTGTAATGTGAAATTTAAACACACTTAAAGAAATAAGATCGATGAGTTAGTGTCAATTGGTAGAGCAATCGCCCAGCTTGCGAGAGGTGTGGGTTCCAGCCCCGCCTGTAGCAATCCGTTTTTTCCTTAAGTGTGTTTTAATTTTACATTTCACAAAACTAGTTATTTACGAAACAAACGTCTAGCCATTTGTAACAATGTCGTGTTTCGTGCGTAGACTGCTACATGACAGCTGGGCGGGGCCGCGTGAACCATTAAAAACGGGTAAATAATAAAAAAAGATAGACAACCACAGTGTAAATATGTTCAGCAGTTTATTTTAAATGTTTTTTTTTCATGTTTAGCAGAGTGTTTATTGCCTGTTTGGTTATTTAACCCTATTGTATTTGCATGCTAACAATTAGCTACACGACACCACCAATCGTTGACATACTTTTTATTATCTGTCAAAACGGTCTGCCTCCATAGATTTCGTATGGGAATAAATGATTGTGACGTCACGGTCATGTATCAGAAATCGGAGTCAATTGACCGAATATTTATTCCGTTTTGTGTGTTTAAAAATTGGTTTCTACAGCTTTTTTGAAATATATTGGTTGTATTAACTTCATAGGGGCTATGTTTTTAAACACCATGTTCTTGACAATATTTAAGATAGGTGTCATCATCCCAATTGTGTACTGTATTTAATGTAACATCCATATACCATGTTCTTAGGCAAATAAAGAATTATGAATTATGAGTTACTGTAATTTAGGTTGTGAAGTTGTGTGTTAAATTCGTCTAATCTCTTATGCCTTGATGATCACACGTGCCGAGTGAGACAGTAAAATAATTTTCGGCCGAGACAGTATTTTGAGAATCTAGAGCGTTTGTAGAGATTATGCAATAAACATAACAAATACAGGCCGATAAAAAATTTTGGTTTAGGGGTGTTCAGCAGTGGAATGAAATGTGTGTTAAAAATTACAAATTCAATATTATTGCGAGTGGAAAATTTTCGTTTTCTACACTATATAATTTTATAAAGAGGGAATATTTAATTGTTTGTTTGAATTGAACAGGCTCAGAAACTACTGGACCATGTTAAAAATACTTTACCCATCATACACCTACATTATCCCTGATGAACATAGGCTATATTAAATAACGGCCCGTTCCGGCTTCGCACGGGTGAAATAATTGTCCACCCGGAAAAATATCTTCGTACAAACTAAATCTACTGCTCACAGACTTCACTGTGGCCTTACGCACTGGCGCTGCGCCCGCGCATCAAGTAGAGGTCAAGTTCAAACGAAAGTAACGTTTAACTGGTTCGACTCTCGCGTTCTTTGTTTAAGCTTGTGGCCAGCGGTCCTCAACATTCTGGGTCACTCAAGAAATTTTAATGAGTTCATTTATTTAAATAAATATATACACAACATCATCAAATCACATACATTGATCTGACTCCTTGGTAAGTAGCTTAAGCTCATTACAAATAAACTTAAATAAATACATTAAACACCCAGACCAGTACAAACAGACATGTTCATGCACACAAATGTTCGTACAGTGCGGAGATCAAACCCGCGACCTCTTGGTTAATAGTCAACTTTTTGACCATTACACCAAAGTGGTCGTCATAATGAGTTATCAGAATCCCGGTTGAAATAACGCTTCTATAATGTGGTTGGTGACATTGATTTGGATCTTTTAATGCTAAGTTTCTTAATAAGCTAAGCTAGCATTGTGCTGGCAAAATTTTAGTTCCAAAATTGAGAGCGATAAAACACTTCAACACTTATAGCAAAAACCACATTACATTTAGTTTTTACGTTGGTATTTTTGGAATGATCGAACGAGGAAGTATTTTTCCACGACGTGGATGCAATAACATTTTATTATTTCCTTCTCACCTACGCAGTGACATTTGAAGTTTTACGAGTACATTAGATTTAAGTGGGGTAAAATTTAGTTTCCAAGATTTGATTACAGACAAACAGACACGGGGACAGGTAAAATCAAAATGAAAGCTTGCCAAAATTTTACAGAACTAAGACACTTTGAGAACGTGTGTATTGATTTAAACCATTTTAAAGTTTAATGGTCACATTTACAGCCGGCTTCCATGTAAGGAGTTATAGAGCGAAGGGATAGCAAGGAGGATGTAGACCACCAGTTTACTGACATTTAGTACTTGACTTTTTTTTAAACTTTTTGCATTCTCTTTGAGTCGAAGTGGTCCGGGTTTTATATCTTCTGAACTACCTTCTTACCATCGGCTTCACCCGCGTGGAATTCGGTTCTCTAACATATTAAGCATTTTATTATACATATAAACCTTCGTATTGAGTCACTCTTTTTATTTAAAAAAAACTGCATCAAGATCCGTTGAGTATGTAGTTTTAAAGATCTAAACAAACATACAGACATAGGGACTGACGCGTGAAGCATCTTTGCTTTAAGTTTAAGCTATGTAGTGATAAGTAAAGTTACTTGTTGTGACAAAAGTTTAACTAAATTAAACTACAACTTCTAAGAGAGAATTCATCAGCTGATCAGTGTACAACAGTCGTTAAAACCACTGTTTAAAATCGGTCAAGTAGTTTATAAAAAATGTGACCCAAGTATGTTTACTTTTCACCAACGGACTACACTATGATGTCAAGATTGTAAATCAGATATACAGACAGGATGACTGAAATATCACCCCATACGTGACCAAGGAAAACAGCTGGTAACAGTATTTTGACGAGCCATAGCCAACAACCATCGTGATTAAATTTAATTAATCTTTCGAATAAAATAAAGAAACCACTTTGATTCGTGGCATCTCCAGAATATTATGTTATTTCTATGAATCACCAGCATCCATAGTGAAGATCTTACACATTTACATAATCGCAGTCGGAACATCATCAATCTTTATTCAAATCTCAAAGGTGAACGATGATAGGTCAACGAACTTATGTTAAACGTTAAATGAATGTTAAAGATTTCATCTTTGGTAATTAGAACAGTGATATGTAAAAAATAATCAAATTGCTTGTTTTTTTACAAGAACGAAATGAAGGAAATTAAACAGTTTGATATATAGTTGATGGAATCAGGCGTTACTTTGCGGAAATCCATGACTAAAGCTCAAAAATAGAATTATTTTGCTTTAAATTTCCACTAAACGACGCCAGCGCAAGAACCCAAATAATAAATTATCTTTTTCAGCTTTAAGCTATTAGAAATTTTGCGGAAGTACCTAAGCACGGTAAAATTTCTGATGCATTTTTTTGTTATTTCGAAATTTTTCCCGTACAAAAGTTGTGCGTTCTCTTGAGTTCTCACGTTTTAGAAATTAATTTTAAGACTATGTATAGCTTACATTTACGGTTAGTTTTTTTAAATTATTATTTATAGATAGAGGTGCTTGTGGCGCAGTGGTTGCAGCGCTGAGGTGCTTGTGGCGCAGTGGTTGCAGCGCTTTGGTAGTGATACTCAAAGTTAAGCAACCTACGGCGCGGTCATGTTTGGGATGGGTGACCATTCTGACCATTTAAGTGACGTCTATTTACAAGCATCTCCGTGCTTCGGAAGGCACGTTAAGCTGTTGGTCCCGGTTAATATCGACAGATATTAGTCGTTAAGCCTGGTCAGAGGCCCTCGGGCGGCTTAATAACATCTGACCAATTATGTGATCTAATTTATATTTTTTAAACTTCTCACAGATAAGCACCCGAATGGAATGTTCACAAAAACACATTAAACAATCACACACATCTCATTTTAACGATCAAATTCCCTACAAGTTGGAACTGTAGCGATCGCAAAAAAGTCACCGGTTGACATTTAAGACAAAACGGGTACTACACTCGGGCTATTTTACATATACGTATAGTTTATAATTAAGTTTATCCTGTCTCACTATGTATAGTAATTAGGTAATGTTGTATGTTTGTTAGTAATCCTACTAACATTATAAAAGCGAAAGTTTGTTACTCTTTCACGTAAAAAAAATGTATGGATTTTCATGTTTTTTTTTACAAAATAGAACTTATACATGATAAAGGGTTTCCACGCGGAAGAATTCGTGGGCGGCTACTAGTGACTTATAATTTTCCTAGTGGCGAAGTGGTTGCAGCGCTCTGGCAGTGATACCAAAAGTTAAGCAACCTACGGCTCGGTCAAGTTTGGGATGGGTGACCATTCTGACCATAAAAGTGACGTCTATTTACAAGCATCTCCGTGCTTCGGAAGGCACGTCAAGCTGTTCCCGGTTAATATCGATAGATATTAGTCGTTTACTCTGGTCGGAGGCCCTCGGGCGGCTTAATAACATCTGACAGTAAGGTCACTGACCTTACACACACCCCTCCAATAATCCGCACCGAGCGCGAGTGGTGGAGTATGGCTCGCACCACCTAATAGATGAGGTGAGGCCTGTGCCCAGCAGTGGGACGTATATAGGCTGATGATATATACATATAAAAATAGTTTGACCTAAAAGTGTCGCATCAAACTGAAGCCCTAAGGAGATGAGTCTAAAAAACTTCAAACAATCTTTAAATGTCCACAGAAAAGTTTTATGATATTTGCTCTTTCATTACACTTTTAGATCATCATCATCAGCCTATATACGTCCCACTGCTGGGCACAGGCCTCACCTCAACTATGAGGTGGTGCGATCCATACTCCACCACGCGGGCTCAGTGCGGATTGGTGGAAAGGTGTGTGTAAGGCAAGTGACCAACCTTACTGTCAGATGTTATTAAGCCGCCCGAGGGCCTCCGACCAGGCTTAACGACTAATATCTATCGATATTAACCGGGACCAACAGCTTAACGTGCCTTCGAAGCACGGAGATGCTTGTAAATAGACGTCACTTTTATGGTCAGAATGGTCACCCATCCCAAACATGACCGCGCCGTAGGTTGCTAAACTTTTGGTATCACTAACAAAGCGCTGCAACCACTGCGCCACAAGCCCCTCAAACTTTTAGATATGAAAAACTAATTCGAAAACTGCAATCCTTCAGAAAAAACTGAAATATGTTCATCTAAGGCCCAGATACTTTCGTTGTCTGCCTCGTAAGCGAAATGTTGTTAAAGGTTCGATAAATTTGGTCATTCATCAAAAGCATTTTCTGCCAGTCAACCTCAAGGTCATGCATACAAAGAAGGCAATGGGTCCAGTGAAAATTAAATGAGAAAGGCAAATTGTGGTTAATGACGCAAAAATAAATAAATAGGTATATATAGATACGAGTATAATATCATAATGTAAATAAATAAAACTAAATATTAAATATATTATAATATACCAAAAATTAAAATCAATCATTTAAATTATATGGATAATAAAACTATACAAATATAATATACATGCAATATATTCATTTAGAAATTTTCGAACTTTATTCTTGAACAACAGCTCATGCGTGAGGGTCAGCGGTCACCCATCCAATTTTTGATCACTCACAAAGCTACTTTGACCTTAATGATCCACGGATGAGCTTTTGTTTGAAACTTGATCTTAATTTCTCAGTGTTAAAGAGTTCATTGACATTACACTGCGATGGGTCAATGAACTACGAAAATACTTTTTGACTAAATAAATATCTTTTTGTATGAACTATTAACCTCATAACCTGCAGTTTTTTCTTCAAGATGAAACTAGATTTACGTAAATGTTACTAAATAATAACTAAAAATAAAAGTAATAAGACACTTAAACAATTTGAAATGGAGTTTGTGCATGTTTTGTACAGGATGTTATAAATATTAAAACAATATTTCTATAAATAATACATTCAAATTGAATGTGAACTACATTTTCAACCCACCACAAATACAAAAATGGCGTCGTACGACTGAAATGATCACACCTGTTTCTGACATTTATATATCTATATCTTTAAATTATATATCCTACATTTAAATATTCAGTAGAACCACTACTTAGTTCGACTGAATAGTCTTAAATAGTCTTAAATCCCACTCGCTGGGCAGTTGGGCCATAGAGTATTTTGTTACCGGAATATAATAACTTTTTTCATATTTATTCTACGCAATCGTCTTAGTACCTTAAAGAAACTTAAAAAAATATTCTCATCATATAATTTTTATTAAGTGTACTCGTACATTAGTATAATATATTAAGTGTTTTTATAAATATGTATTCTTATATAAATTTATTGTATATTTCATATTTAGTATCATGTGCCATATTATTGTATTGATGTTATTATTTTTGTGTTTTCTCTTTTATTTATTTCGTCGCACCGCCCACTAATCATTTCTGCTCAAACAAAAGGTATGACTGGTAGAGAATGCCTTACGGCATTAAGTCCAATTTTTGAACATAGTTTTGTTGTGCAATAAAGCTAAAATAAATAATTTTTAAACATAACACGCCGCGAGACGTCAACTGAGCAACCCATAGTCTTTTTTTTTGTAAACATACAGTTTTAACATCACATAGCAAAATAGGTTATAAAAATAGCACATAAACCAATTAATTTTCCTCAGCTTAAATAATACATGGAGTAAACCAATTAAAATTTTGTTGAGAAATTGACAAGTTGTAGCTGTGCCCTTTACAATGTTTAATTATAATTTTAAAATTGTTTCCATGATCTCACCAACTACCTAGCCCCAAACTAAGCGTTAGCTTTTGCTATGGCTAGAATAATGGATAGAAATACTTAAATACATTAAATTCAACACCCATGACTCAGGTACAAATAGGTACAAATGTTCGTGCTCATCACACAAACATTTGCCCCTAGCAGGATTCGAACCCGCGACAGCCAGTTTTGTAATCTGGACCTCAGACTACACGACCTACAATATAATGCTCCTCGGATTACCGTCTCACCGAACTTTGAGAGTGATGGAACAGTGAGTGTGTACACAATACACACCTGTGTATTGCGCTCACACTTGTGCACTATAATATCTCCTGCGCAGGTGGCTGATCTCTGTTGAGATTGGCCGCCGTGGTCGAAATCGGTCAGGAGGACTATAATTAATGCTCCTCATACAACCCTCCATTAAAAATATTCCGACCTACATACGGGCAATATATATCTCTTTGAAAAAGGACAAGCAAACCCACATTCCAAGACTTGTATAGCCGAAACCACAACAAGACGCCAAATAGCTCCACGTCAAAATGACAGCCACTTCCTGCGTTCTTCCCGTTCTGTTTCAAAATTCGGGGTCCGCGGGGAGAGAAGAAGACTATGAAACGAGACAAAGTGAATATCGACATTAAATCATTGAACTATAAGTTCAAACTTAATAAGTTTGCCTGCTGTGACTGTACCCTAATAAATAAATAAATAAATAAATAAATAAATAAACTTTAGTTGGAACGATGAATTCTTCTAGAGGGTTCATTTAATTAAAGTTACATCTGCAGTTACCTTCATACTTGACGACCACTTTAGTGTAATGGTTAAGAAGAAGTTGACTATTAACCAAGAGGTCGCGGGTTCGATCCCCGCACTGTACAAACTTTTATTTGCATGAACATATCTGTTTATTCATTTATTTGTTTTTTTATTTTTTTGTACTGGTCTGGGTGTTATGTGTATTTATTTAAGTTTATTTGTAATACCACTGTTGATATTGATATCTGTAAGACAATTGCTCAAGCTACTTACCACGGAGTCAGATCAATGTATGCGATGTTGTTGTATATTTATATATAAAAAAACCTTGATACTATCCCCCTTTTTCCACAATTGAGTTGACATTAATGAACTAAAAATATATGCTTAAACTACTTTTTATCTTAAACCTGATCTTCTGATTTACCCACCCTACATGAAATAAAGAAGTCTTGTAAATAGTTCACTTCCTACATATTTTGCTCCGCCTTTCAGGGTTCTCGAGACGAAATTGCAAAGAACAAAACCCTTCACTTGTTTTTTTGATTTCTGTACGAGACAGCTTTTTGGGAGGTCTACAAGCAAGCACACCAATTCTCTAGTCCCAAAGTAAGCTACGAGGCTTGTGTTATGGGTATTAGATAACGGATATACATACTTAAATACTTTTTTTTTGTAAATAAATACATATTATACATAGAAAAATGGATAGTGGTTTTCGTTTTTTATTGTTATACAATAAATATACAACAACATCACATAAATTGATCTGATCTACTTACCAAGGAGGAAAATAGCTAAAGCACTTGTGTTACAGATATCAGAATCAACAGTGGAAATCAGAATTTTCATTTTTTTCAAAATCAAGTGGTAAATTTTTATGTGTGTAAGTCAATTCATAGGAGAGTTTTATAAAATACTCAAATTTAGAAACTTCCGACGTGAGCCAGGAAAACCTTTTGGATTTTTACCAGCCATAGCTAAGAACAGCTATGATCGAAATCTTTATGATTAAAAAAACTGCAGCAAAATCGGTCCATCCGTTTAGGAGCTACAATGCCACACAGGACAGGACAGAGACACACAAAAACATACACACAAACAAATTTATAACACAGAACTCCAAGTTTGCCTGGCTTGCTACCACTATCTATCTAATCATAGTCAACGCCACAACCGAAATTTTTGTACCGTCAGTCAAAGTTAAGATACCCATTCGTCACTGTTTGAGGTTCTGAGAGTAGTGCGTCTTTCTTTAACCTTGTTCCTTGTTCCACCTTCAGCCTTATATCTTCTCTTCACATATGGCCAGAATCTTATCAGATACATAAAAAAAAAAAATTCAAAATTAAAATTATTTATTGCTGTAACCAAATTTTTACAATATATTAATAGTAATCGAAGACACCTTTTAAGCAAAGTTTTGCCTGTGTTAGGTGCCTTCGCTCTTCCATAGCTACAGTATATAAATCTTACTATCTTAATTAACAGGCTTAATCTATCTAAACTAACAGTTTAAAACAATACTACAATTAATAAATAGAATAAGTGATGATGTGGCCGAAGATGGATCATGTGTGTCTAGTGAAAAATTTAATAAGAATATTTTCCACCACCAGTCCAGAGAACCTAATCCCCAGTACAAGCTAAGCAATAATTTCATCGCGCTCTATGTTTTTCGTCATTTTGTCTGTGCCTCGTCTCGTTGGCATCTCTGTGTGTGAGATTCTTTTAGCTAATTTTATGTCTGATTGTATGTTGTCTTTCTTATCCCAAAGGCGTTAAGTCTGTATTTGAGTATAGACGTAATCATATTGGTAGCAAATGATTCATCAAAATCGATTCAGCGGCTGTAGCGTGCAAAGATAACTTCCGATCTTCTTTGACAAGTTTATAGGTTAAACTTTCGGCAAGGTTTCCACAAAAGTCCTACAAATTTTGATACGGTCAAAAACTTTCATACGGAACCCAATCCCCTGTACAAGCTCAACCAGTAACTTCAGCTCGAACTCGGCTCGTTCTATATGTTTTTCGTCATTTTGTCGATGGCTCGTCTCGTCAGCACAGAGATGCGTACATATAAAGGCCGGCGCCGGGATAAGGCAGTCAGTAGCCACCACACCCAGCACCATGAGAGTTCTGGTCAGTCCCCTTTTGTATTCACTACTCTACAGTGCTTTTGTGACTTGCGTTTAAGATCATCAAGTGACTTGCGTTTAAGTTTAAGTTCTAATCAACGGCCTTACCACAACAAGTTAAACAGTGTTTACACATTGACTAATATAAGACGGCTAATTTTAAGACATAGCGCGAGTGTCATAGCTAACGGTTATACATAACAAATTGTTACAACACCTTTAGACAGGGTTGAAACAGTGCCTATTTATTGGTAGTAGCAAATGATCCTAAAACACTCTAGGGCCAAGCATTTGTCGGCAAGAGGGTCAAACAAATTGTGTCTCGATTAAGTTATCTAAAGGGTTGAAAATCTTACCGTAACTTATGGGATTGCGTCTTACATTACACTCTAATTAAAAAAAAAACTCTGTGACTCGTTTTAGTACATTGAGGAGTTTTAAAACTTTATTTAGGATAGGATAGTAGTATATATACCTAAGGCGTTGAATTCTTATCGATTATTGTGTCTTTTTATATTGGTAGCAACGAATTCATCAAAATCGGCTCAGCAGTTGAACGTGCAAAGATAACTTCCCGGTTATATTACTATTTTACATGGTGTTTCATTGCAAAACAACTAATAACTAAATATAAATATATTGCTTCAGGAAATTGTGCTTTCGTAACGTGCGCCTAAAATATAAACTTTGTACACGTATAATCCGGGAATAGAACCTGTATCACTCACTAAATCGTTGAATGGGTAACCTCTCCACCACCCAGACTGAAGGCTGTTGCAACTTTTTATTTATTTATTTAAAACTTTATTGCACAAGAAATGTACAAAGGGTGGACTTAATGCTAAAAGCATTTTCTGCCAGTCAACCTCAAGGTCATGCAGAAAGAAGGCAATGGGTGCAGTGAAAATTAAATAAGAAAGGAAGTGTTTAATAACGCAAAAATAAATTAACTTAATATATAGATATAATATCAATACATAAAAGTAAATATTAAATTATATTATAATATACAAAAAATAAATATCAATTAATTAATATGGATAATATATACATATATATATATATATATATATATATATATAATAATATGTATGTATGCAATTTATTCATTTAGAAAACTTCGAACTTTTTTCTTGAACGACAACTTCAAGTCAAGTTTTATTACTTTCTTTATCGCGTTGTTGTGATCTTATGTCTACTGCTTCAAATTAAAAAAAAAACAATAAAAATTAACTGAAAAATTATGTAATTTCTGATCGTTCTTAATAAAAAATAATTTTCATCGCAGCTACAGGACATAACTAGTGAAAAGTATCTGAGGTTACATAAAAGTGTAAATTATCATACTTCAATAACAAGGGCGACCTCCTTGAGACGTCAAACACTATTGAAGAGTTGCTATGGAATGCCAGTGCAAATGCAAAATAGCGGATAATTTATTGTTTATTTACGTCGCAAGTCAAGTTCAAATGTTCTGATTAAGTTGTTCGAAACGTTTTTAATTATTTCATCCTAAATATTAGCTAATATTTTGACAAATTCCCTACAACGTTTTGACGTGACAACGTCTTATAAATTGGTTTACCGGGTGACACTTCAAGAAACTGCGTTACGCTGCTCCGCTCACGTTCCGCGCTCACAATGAGAGCGAGTGAGAGGCACGCGTCCCTTCGACTCGGGCATGGTTAGCCCGCCTAAGAGCGAGTGAGACAGACATAAAAAGTGAAAGGCACGCGTCCCTTCCACTCGAGCACAGTTAACCCGCCTAAGAGCGAGAGAGACAGAGCGAGAGAGAGAGAGTGAGAGAGATAGGCATACACACCGGTTCATGTTATACGAATGAATATTCACATTAAAATTATTTTACCACTCAAAGTCGTTGTCACGTAAAACTTTCGCCCGTATACCGACTTTACAGGCAACCACTGTTTTTTTAAAAGCATTTTAGGCGCATGTTCGTTTAACGCAAACTCAACTTCAATGGTTGTTAGGTGCGATAACTTTCGTCCAGCGAAGTTTACATTCAGAATTCAGTTAGTCAATAAACAATCATTATATTTTCCACTAGCTTTTCCCCGCGCCTTCATCCGCATAAGTAAGTTTCTTGGAATTCGTTGTTTTCCCGTAATACCAATTGTATCCAAATATAATTCTAAGCTTTGGTAATTTAGGAGTGAAAGCGATCAGATTCCCTAGAAAGTATTTTTTCCCATGAGAATGCGTTGTTTTTGCGGTGAACAGTTACTTAATATGTCCTTCCTTAAGTCTTAAACTATCTCATTACTTCATTTAAATCTGTTTAGTAGTTTAGATGAAATCTGTTCAGTAGTTTAGATGTAAGAGCGAATGGGAATGCGTCATTTTCCCGCGGTGAAAAATTGCCTATGTCCTTTCTCGGGTATCAAAATATATCTATACCAAATTTCATGCAAATCGGTTCAGTAGTTTAGTACTCGGACAAAGTAACTTACGCATTTATAATATTAGTATGGAATATCGTACAATACAGTTTTTTCACTGTTGTCTATAGGATAGAGGAGGCTCGTATACATATTCATTGAAAAATTATGTTGTCTACCTTTTCTATTAACTCCAAAAACTAACCTAAACTTTGTTCACAGATTCTTTCCGCCGCCCTCTTCGCCTGCGCGAGCGCTGCTCCGTCAGGGGCCCTCATTGCGCCCGTTCCTGTTGTCCTGCCAACCGTGAACTCCGGCGACCTTCAGGGAGCCCTGATCGACGCCAAGGTCCAAACAGAAGACTACCTACGGTCCATTGTCGATAAACAGAGGGAGAACATCGAACAAGCCGTCGTCGACCACAACGAGAAAGTAGTAGAAGTTAACGACCAGGTCAAAGAGAGGAGTCTCGAGGCATTCTGGGCCAATGAGGACAAGAAATGGCAAGCTCTGGACGCTGCGCAAACTGCTCAGGCCCAATTGGACGGTCAGATCGCCAGTTCTTCTGATGCCGTTGCCAAGTCTCTAGTAGTACCCACCGTGCAGGTCGCAACTCCTGTCGTAGCGCCAGTTCCCAACTACTTCTACACTCCTGGTTTCGTTGCTCCCGGATTGAAGATCGCAGCAGCGGTGGAAGCGCCTAAAGAGGAATCCAAAGAGAAGGCAGAAGAAGTGAAATCTGACTCGGTGTCAATCGAATCTGCTGCGGTCAAGACTGGCGAAGCTCCCAAGCCCGAGGAGGAGAAGACAGAGACGAAATATGAGACGAAATACGTTGTGGGACAGAGCCAGTTGCTTTCGACGCTTCCCTACGTGCCAGGTCTGAAGCTGGTGCAACAAGTGCAGCCTTGGGGTCAGTTGGCCTTTGTTCAGCCAGGATTGAAGACCATAGCGATTCCGTACCCCGGACAGGTGCTGGCCCCTACCCTGATCAAGACCGGTTGGTAAGACTGTGTATAAAGGTTAACGTTTAGGCGGAATTCGAAAATAAAATGTGATTGGATTCTATTTTGAGCGTTTCATTCGACTTTTTTTCTACTATCCATATACTTTATACCAGGGGTTTAATCTTTTCTTCTCTTTAACTCGCGGTGCATTTTTAAGGTAAGTGTTTTGTCAGCGCCTTAGGCTGATTTCACAGCTATCCGGAAGGCCCGTACGGTCCGTCCATCCGGGCGCCCGGAGCGGGAGCACATATGAGACGCTAGAACACCGTTTTACATCGACGCGGTTAGTTGAGCACGCGACCCGCTCCGGATAAAGCACTGAGCACTAAGCTTACTGAACGCACGTTTCACAGCAGTGCGGTCGTGACCCGTACGGGTCTCCCGCGCACGTACGAGCCGTACGGGTCTCGCGGATAGCTGTGAAATCAGCCTTACCTAAAACTTGCTATTTGAAAAATTAGCAGTTAAAAATATAGGTACCTAGTACAAACCATACCCGACCGTAACACCCGGTCGGTGGGAAGCGCTTCCCTTTAGCTTCCTAACTCTAAATTTGTTGCGCCAAACATCCTTGTCATTAAGGTAGTCTTTCATTTCATAATAATATTTACATACAAATAAATTAGACATTCCTGAATTAAGATATCTTCTCTCCGTTTTTAAAATCAAAGTTATTAGAACTCCAATACTTAACTTTAAACAACATCACCTAAAAAAACTAGTATCTAATTACATTATAAGATAGGTATATGAATGGACCAATAACATACTATAAAAAGGTGCTATTACACATAATAACGTCAGATTACTATGCAAATTTTATGACAAGACAGGAACAGCTTTTTGTGTGATATTCATAGCTTCCTGATCTAACATTTTTCAATCGATCTACCAAAGTACATTGGGGAGGCCTATTATAATAAATAAAAATGATAAATAAATAAATAAATATACAACAACATCACATACATTGATCTGACTCCGTGGTAAGTAGCTTAAGCACTTGTGTTACAGATATCAGAATCAACAGTGGTATAACAAAGAAACTTAAATAAATACATTAAATACAAAGAAAGTTAAATACATAGGTACACCCAGACCTGTAAAAACACCCAGTTCCAGTACACCCATATATATAACACCCAGTTCCAGTACAAACAGACGTGTTCGTGCACACAAATGTTTGTACAGTGCGGGGATCGAACCCGTGACCTCTTGGTTAATAGTCAACTTCTTGACCATGACATAATTGATGATATATTTGTCTTTCAGGCTTATATTGCCACCTCGACCAGCGTTAATCTATTGCGGCAGTCGCGCCCTTTATATATTTTAAATTTGTTTATAGTTCACTTCATAGCCCATTCGAATCCTGGCATTTCCATATTCTTTCGGGAGTGGCGTTAGCTATCTCATCTGGGTGCAGGGTTTGTTGCCCTAAAGATAAATACTTCTTTTGCACATGGAAGGAGCCTTTGTTCAGCTCATTTCAGCAATAGACGTCCTAGACTGATTATGATGATTCTAACGGTCTGAGCCGAATTTAGGCTACGAATTACGATGTCAATAGAAATAAGCCAACTGCGAGGGTATAATAGAGTGCACAGGTGTGTGCGCAACACACAAGTGCAGTCTCTGTTCCTTCATTATTTTTATAGAGAGACAAGTGGACCAGGCAGACATTGTCCTGCCCGCTGTTTTCGCATTTATTTCCATATTTTCTCACCGTTTTAACCTTCTCTGAAATTCCACAAATAAATCAAAATCAAAATTATCAAAATCGGTTCAGCCGTTCTCCAGTTATAGCGAAACTAACGAACAGGAATTCACTTTTAATTGTTATATGAAAAGAAGATGGTAATCCGACATGACCGGAAAGAGATCAGGCGCAGGACCAAAACGGCATATAGTACAATCCCGGCACGGGGGTGTGTCACCGCCAACTGCCCGAATCCGAACTATATATGTATAGGATTCGAACCCAGCACCTCTTAGATAAGCCAGCATTTTGATTACTACACCAACAAGTCCTATAAGATTATTATGATGGTGATACCAAAATGTTAAACTAATGAAATTGTAACAAAGTAATAATGTTATCATTAACTTTGATTACACCGGCTTCTAATTGTTTTATGTTAATACATAATGTACACGTTATTTTATTAGGTACTTAAATTTCAAGGCCGAAACATAAACATAATTAATTCTAAAGCAATTTAGAATACATTTTTATACGTTATCGGCAAAAGACCTTTGAAGTATAAAGTTTGGAATGGTCGGCTTGTTTTTAAAGAACTTTAAAATAATAGGAGGTATTTACATATAATTATAGGTTCGCTCAACAGCTCTCTTTTAAAGTTTATACAAAACTTGAATTGAGGATAATCTTCTCTTATATATGAAAATGAATTGCTGTTCGTTAGTCTCGCTAAAACTCGGAAACGGCTAAACGGATCTGAAACATTTTAGTCTCAAAATATTCGTGGCAGTCCAGGGAAGATTTAAAAGGTAAGAAAATTAAAAAAAAACAACGAGCAGAACAACAACTGCGGGTCAGCTAGTATAATATGAAATTGAATTTGTTGAATGATTATTCGAGTTTCAAATATTACCTGACTTAAATGCTACAGCTATTTTTTTTGTGCTAAAATGTTTTTTGATTTTTTTATACTTGGCTATATCCTGAGGTGTAATTTACCAATCTTTTCAGTAAGCAAGCACAGCGCCACCTGCCCTTAACGCATTGTACCAATTATTATTCTCAACTGCGACCTAAAGATAAGATATGCTTTTGGACTTTTCGAACGTATCGCTACAGAGCCCTAATAGTTATTAGTACAATGATAGTATTTTTAGAGGCGCTTTTGACTTGACAATATAATAGGCATGATGACACCTATCGTAAATATTTTGGTGTTTTACAAACATAACCTCTATGAAGCTAGTAAAATCATTTTCTTTCCAAAAAGCTGTAGAAACGAATTTTTATTTACATAGAATTCAATAAATATTCAATTGATTGACTTCGATTTTTGATACAATATTATGACGTCAAATTATTGTGTTCCCATACAAAATCTATGGAGGCAGATCGTTTTGTCAACGATCAGTGGTGTCATCTAGCCTATTACGTACTGTCAATTTAAAATAAAACGTAAATTTGCTTTTCTAGCAGATTACAACTCGAACTTTAAGAAGAGTATTCCACGAATTTTAACACACACACATTTATTTGACACACACAGTCACAGTGTCAAAGATTGGTCAAAGTTATTTATTTGTTAAAAAAATACAATAAGACAGGCTTTGTAGAAAAATTCTAGAGCTCCTTTTTTGCAAATAATGTTGTATGCTATTAAGCCTAAACATGAAAAACAATAGAGGTAGTTGAAACGGGTTATTCCCAGAGTACCCCGATCCCCGAGGCCCCATCCCGGAGAACCCCCAAGACTCAAGCTAAACTAAAATTTAATTGGGTATATAATATATTTCAATATAAAAGGCTTACAATGGTTTACACAATTTGGTACACATAATAATTAGGTACTAAAAATGATTACAACTTCTGCTTTCTAAACTAGAACTTACGTTCTATATCTTAGGCTACAGCGAATCCCACACACTAATGTTACATATTAGAGGTAAACTATATCAAGATTAAATTAATGAATACCACTTTGGTGTAATGGTCAAGAAATTGACTATTAACCAAGAGGTTGTGGGTTCGATCCCCGCACTGTACAAACATTTGTGTGCACGAACACGTCTGTTTGTACTGGAACTGGGTGTTATATGTATTTATTTAATTTTGTTTATTTGTAATACCACTGCTGATTCTGATTTCTGTAACACAGGTGCTTAAGCTACTTACCACGGAGATTTATTTTTTAAAAAAAATCGGGGTCTTTCGGGACAGGGTTCGTATTTTCAGGGAATAGCCCTGATAGCGCTCTACATTGTTTATTCAAAGAATTAAAAGTATTCGCCAATTATATTAAATTATCTGCAAAATAGGCGTTAAAGGAAAATAGCAGAATATTAATCAATCGATAGACATACAATGTAGAGTGACAATGCGTTCAATATCAATGAGACAGTCCCATTATTAATAGAATTTTGGGCTTGAAGTACAAAATCAAAAGTACTAAAAAAAGTAAAACAAAAGTACTAAATCGTGAACCAGTATTTTCATAGATATTATATCTGCTTTGCTAAGCTTAGTTTCAGGCTTATCTTAGCTAACGTTTGAATGTGTAGGTACTATTACTGACAGTAACTTTGATCTTTTGACACTGAGTTTAACAGCTAAGTTTGTATCAAAGTTAAAGATCTAATTCCAAATTTTAATGAAGTGAACGCGGCCTACGCGTAACAAACAGACTTTGTGGGTGGCCTAGTGGCTACGCACAGGCCCAGTAGTCGCGGGTTCAATTCGAACCTGAACAGTTCATTTTATATACTGCTGAAATATTTCTAATTGGATGCTAATTACGATATAAAAAAAATATCTAAGTCTGTACACTTAGCGCCAAGATACAATACAGATCATAGTATTTCATACCTACGAACCTATTAATATCGACGACCACTTGGGTGTAATGCTCAAGAAGTTTACTATTAACCGAGAGCTTGCGGGTTCGATCCCCGCACTGTACAAACTTTTGTGTGCATGAACATGTCTATTTGTACTGGTCTGGGTTTTATATGTATTTACTTAAGATTATTTGTAATACCACTGTTGATTCTGATATCAGTAACACAAGTGCTTTAGCTACTTACCACGAAGTCAAATTAATGTATGTGATGTTGTTGTATATTTATATTTAAAATTTATACATGAATCATATATTAAGTATGATAAAAATGATAAGAATGATAATATCCTATGATATTAGTAACAAACTTTTTCATCTGCTTCAATAAAAAAAATGTTCTTTGTTATACAAAGCCATGGTCACCCTCGTACCGACACTTACTTATGTCAATGACAACGTCTCATACATTTCCAACTGGATGCCTGAATGGGTAACTACATTCTTGTATGATATATCAGTGACAAATTATCGTGTTACCTGTCTAAGTAATATAATATAGAATTGGTAGCGCGTATTAGTAGAGATTTACATTGTCGAACTAATGAATTTACATGTCAAAGGACTGTTAGCATCGCGCTCAACATTCATCAATACCTATGTTTACAATTGGGATGATGACACCTATCTTAAATATTGTCAAGAACATGGTGTTTAAAAAACATAGCCCCTATGAAGTTAATACAACCAATATATTTCCAAGAAAGCTGTAGAAACCAATTTTTGAACACACAAAATGCAATAAATATGCGGTCAATTGACTCCGATTTCTGATACATGACCGTGACGTCACTATCATTTATTCCCATACGAAATCTATGGAGGCTGGCCGTTTTGACAGATAATAAAAAGTATGTCAACGATTGGTGGTGTCGTCTAGCCCATAGTCCCAATTTGTATTTGCTAGTTTTCATGCTGAATATTCCGATATGTTCCTTTTTGTGTCCATCAAGTACTGGCCACTTTGTACCGCGGGAAAATGACGCGTTCCCATGGGACAATTCAAGTGCGCCGATCGCTTTTACCAATAAACTACTGAACAGATTAAAATGAAATTTGGTAAGGAGATAGTTTAAGACTTAGGAAAGGACATGAGTTACTTTTGACTGCAGAAATATATAATAAATAAATATTTCTCAACAAGCACACCAATTCTCTAGTCCCAAAGTAAGCTACGAGGCTTGTGTTATGGGTACTAGATAACGGATATAAATACTTAAATACTTTTCTTTTGTAAATAAATACATATTATAAATAGAAAACACCCAGACCACTACAAACACACATGTTCATGCTCACTTATGCTTGTACTGTGCGGGAATCGAACCCGCGACCCTTGGTTTTAGAAGTCCGACATGCGGACGGACCACTGCACCAAGCGGTCGTCAAAAAACAACGCATTCTCATGGGAAAAAATACTTTCCGGGGAATCTGATCGCTTTCACTCCTAAATTACCAGAGATTTGAATTATATTTGGATAAGATTGGTATTACGGGAAAACAACAATTCTAAAATAACTACCCAATGCGGACGAAGTCGCAGGTAAAAAAAAGCTAGTCAGTCTATGTACAACTTTGTTGAAAAAATCAACACCTAATCCAACCGCATAAGATACAAACCACAGTGTTAATCTTAACGTACTCGACTGTATATCGGTAACAAAAGGTACCCAAACGACCTTTTGCACAACGATAAGAAATGTTACAATTTCTGAATCACTCATCATATTCCGATCACGCACGAGGACTGGTGACCGGAGTGTATTAGGTAATAACACATGACAGGAGTAGGTATTTTTCACCTGGTTCAGTTTTGAATGATAATTGGCTAGACGACATCACCAATCGTTGACATACTTTTTATTATCTGTCAAAACGGTCTGTCTCCATAGATTTCGTATGGTAATAAATGATTGTGACGTCACGATCATGTGTCAGAAATCGGAGTCAATTGACCGAATATTTATTGCGTCTTGTGTGTTTAAAAAATTGGTTTCTACAGCTTTTTTGAAATATATTGGTTGTATTAACTTCATAGGGGTTATGTTATTTAAACACCATGTTCTTGACAATGTTTAAGATAGGTGTCATCATCCCAATTTGACGGATTGACCGTCAAAAGAATTGAGAGTGATTCACAATATGTCTATTCTATAATTACTCTATATGTTTTTTAATAGGGATACAATACTTGGTGCACTATTTTTTTTCTTAAAACAAGTTTAAATAATTTAAAACTCACAAATACAGAGCAATATCAACTTGTTACTTTAATCAAAAAGACCGGATGAATAATATGTAATAAAACCTAGTAAGGTCTTACGTTTACAAGTAAACAGGGTAAGACTTAATGTGTCCGAGAAGGCGCCACATGCAATTAATTACAAAATAACCCAGCCCTTAACTAGCGGGTAGCTTAAGCACATATAATGACACCTCATTTGTCAAAATATGATGAAGGGTTAGAAGTTATGAGGGAACAACTCCTTTTTGCTTTGCCGTAGTCGGGTAAACACTATAGTGTTTACCCGACTACGGCAAAGCAAAAAGTTTGTCTTTCATCGAAATATTGGCAATATTCTCGGAAATTTAGAGTGATTCCGGGAATTAAAGATTTCGGAATACTCCCTTGAATTTACAAAACTCAAATAATAAACTAACTTACTTTGAAAAACAAAAAACTTTTGAATATATTCAGAATTCGTTGAACAAATATTAATATTAAAAGAGCAGAAGAAATGCAAACTTTTAGAAGCCACCATCGTTCAATTTTGGACACAACCGCAGTCTTCCTACAGAGTATACTAAAGTAAATACTAGATCAAAACAAGGACATCTAAAGATAAAACAATAAATGTTAAATATCTTCCTCCAGCTCATAACTTTTGTTTCACTTGTTCTCAAAGAACCAGAAATAAAACGTGTAGAGTGAATATTTTTACTCATACGGAGGAGCATGCGGTGTGAGTGGTCCTAACAAATGGCTATAACGTTGAAACACGAAGCGCCAGTGCATTCTTAAATGGTGACCAGGTTTCTACATATCTCCACAATTTTTAGGGTTCCGTACCTCAAAAGAAAAAAAAACGGAACCCTTATAAGATCACTTTGTTGTCCGTCCATCCGTCCATCCGTCCGTCCGTCCGTCCGTCCGTCTGTCAAGACCGTTTTTCTCAGGAACGCGTGGAGGTATCAAACCGAAATTTCTATATGATACTTAGGTCTACTGTCCCTGGAAGCTGTAGAAAAATCAACCTTCTAAGCCAACGCAATCACAAGATACAGCCATTTAGGCCGCAAATTTCCGCAAATTTAAGAAACTTGCACGGGAATCAAAACCTACAGTGTACTTCCCGTAAACTTAGAATCTTGAAATTTAGTACGAAGTCACGTCTTACAGTACAGTTATAGGAAAAATTACGAAATCCGTAAATTTTCAGTTTCATCATATAAAAAAAATATTTATGAAAAATATATTTGACATTTTGAAAATTTCAAAGTTACTACTCCTTATCTACAGGTTTGTACGGAACCCTCGGTGCGCGAGTCCAACTCGCACTTAACCGGTTTTTCCATATCAAAATTTACAAGCGCAAAGTATGTGTTTTCTGAGATATAGAGTCAGTTTCAATCTGAGTGGTCCTCTTTACTGGCCATATCGTTCTTATCTTAGGTGCTACACATTTTTAACTTCGCCATAGCATTTCTACACATAGCTACTAATTCTAGCCAAAATTTTGTTTCTTTCACATAACTTAACCACTGTTGATTCTGATATCTGTAACACAAGTGCTTTAGCTACTTACCAATGAGTCCGATCATTGTATGTGATGTTGTATATTTATTATTATTATGTATAACTTTTTAAGTACCTGTTTAGTTCAGTTCAGTGAACTTAGTACTTACAAACTACTTCCGCCAAAGCTTACCAATTTTCAACGGCCATTAAATATTTAACTTATAGAAATCTGAATATCAATACCGCATTTAAGACACTTAGTATAAATCTAAAATGAATTTCGATAGGGCGTAACATTGGAGTATGACGAAATATCTGCAATGTATTACAAGACGGTGGGCGGTTGACATTTTAATACTTGCCAATTGTCATTTTGGTTGAAATGATACACTTTTTACGGATTATTTCGTTGGAAAATTCCACCAGCTTGGGATCCTGTTTTGGCCAAGACTCAAGCTCGACCCCGCACTGCAAGACCTCAAGATACTGTTAGCTCATTTTGTGTGGATAGGAACGTAACTTAATATTTTTGAGTGATGGTAGTTAAAAATTTTTTCAAACTATGTAATGACAACTAACACCTTAGTCTACCTGTGACCACGGACGCTGAAAAGGGTCCGAAACGTCAGGTTAAAACAAAATGTAAATAAATCGCGAAATAATCCGTAAAAAGTGTATCATTTCAATGTCTACTTTTCGCGTAAACCGAAGAAACAAATATGTCATTTTGGTTGTTTATTAACTATCATTAGGGAATTTAGGGACAACGGGGGTGACAGCGTTGATGCAATAAAACAATAATAGGTATATAATGCATTACCAGTGGATATAAGAGTGCTGACAGGGTCCTTATTTGAAACAAAGTTACATTCGCGGCTAATTGAAAACATTTTTTGTGTCATCTAGCCTATTGTAATAAAAGGCTAGATGGGGAATAGTATTACAATAGGCTATATGACACCACCAATCGTTGACATACTCTTTACTATCTGTCAAAACGGTCTGCCTCCATAGATTTTGTATGGGAAACCAAAAACGTTACGTCACGGTTGTGTCTCAGAAATCGGAGTCAATTGACCGAATATTTTTTGAATTTTGTGTTTAAAAATTGGTTTCTACAGCTTTTTGGAAGTATACTTGTTGCATGAACTTAATAGGGTCTGTGTTTTTTAAACGCCATGGTCTTGAAAATATTTCAGACTAGCTGACCCGGCGAACTTCGTACCGCCTTAGCGTTGTAATGATTAAACAATGTCATCGAATGACATTGACATTAGTTACGCGCGTTTTTTAAAATATGCAAAATTAAATGTATATTTCAATATTTCTGAGAGATTTTCTTAATATTTTTTTCCGTAAGAACCTTCTCCTAATAATAACAAATACAACAAAAAAAGAATTAGTAAAATGGGTCCAGCCATTCACGGTGGGAAGCGCTTCCCTTTAGCTTCCTAACTCTAAATTTGTTGCGCCAAACATCCTTGTCATTAAGGTAGTCTTTCATTTCATAATAATATTTACATACAAATTAGACATTCCTGAATTAAGATATCTTCTCTCCGTTTTTAAAATCAAAGTTATTAGAACTCCAATACTTAACTTTAAACAACATCACCTAAAAAAACTAGTATCTAATTACATTATAAAATAGGTATATGAATGGACCAATAACATACTATAAAAAGGTGCTATTACACATAATAACGTCAGATTACTATGCAAATTTTATGACAAGACAGGAACAGCTTTTTGTGTGATATTCATAGCTTCCTGATCTAACATTTTTCAATCGATCTACCAAAGTACATTGGGGAGGCCTATTATAATAAATAAAAATGATAAATAAATAAATAAATATACAACAACATCACATACATTGATCTGACTCCGTGGTAAGTAGCTTAAGCACTTGTGTTACAGATATCAGAATCAACAGTGGTATAACAAAGAGACTTAAATAAATACATTAAATACAAAGAAAGTTAAATACATAGGTACACCCAGACCTGTAAAAACACCCAGTTCCAGTACACCCATATATATAACACCCAGTTCCAGTACAAACAGACGTGTTCGTGCACACAAATGTTTGTACAGTGCGGGGATCGAACCCGTGACCTCTTGGTTAATAGTCAACTTCTTGACCATGACATTAATGATGATATATTTGTCTTTCAGGCTTATATTGCCACCTCGACCAGCGTTAATCTATTGCGGCAGTCGCGCCCTTAATATATTTTAAATTTGTTTATAGTTCACTTCATAGCCCATTCGAATCCTGGCATTTCCATATTCTTTCGGGAGTGGCGTTAGCTATCTCATCTGGGTACAGGTTATGTTGCTCTAGAATGATAAATACTTTTTTTGCACATGGAAGGAGCCTTTGTTCAGCTCATTTCAGCAATAGACGTCCTAGACTGATTATGATGATTTTATGATGGTCTGAGCCGAATTTAGGCTACGAATTACGATGTCAATAGAAATAAGCCAACTGCGAGGGTATAATAGAGTGCACAGGTGTGTGCGCAACACACAAGTGCAGTCTCTGTTCCTTCATTATTTTTATAGAGAGACAAGTGGACCAGGCAGACATTGTCCTGCCCGCTGTTTTCGCATTTATTTCCACATTTTCTCACCGTTTTAACCTTCTCTGAAATTCCACAAATAAATCAAAATCAAAATTATCAAAATCGGTTCAGCCGTTCTCCAGTTATAGCGAAACTGACGAACAGGAATTCACTTTTAATTGTTATATGAAAAGAAGATGGTAATCCGACATGACCGGAAAGAGATCAGGCGCAGGACCAAAACGGCATATAGTACAATCCCGGCACGGGGGTGTGTCACCGCCAACTGCTCGAATCCGAACTATATATAGGATTCGAACCCAGCACCTCTTAGATAAGCCAGCATTTTGATTACTACACCAACAAGTCCTATAAGATTATTATGATGGTGATACCAAAATGTTAAACTAATGAAATTGTAACAAAGTCATAATGTTATCATTAACTTTGATTACACCGGCTTCTAATTGTTTTATGTTAATACATAATGTACACGTTATTTTATTAGGTACTTAAATTTCAAGGCCGAAACATAAACATAATTAATTCTAAAGCAATTTAGAATACATTTTTATACGTTATCGGCAAAAGACCTTTGTAGTATTAAGTTTGGAATGGTCGGCTTGTTTTTAAAGAACTTTAAAATAATAGGAGGTATTCACATATAAATATAGGTTCGCTCAACAGCTCTCTTTTAAAGTGTATACAAAACTTGAATTGAGGATAATCTTCTCTTTTATATAAAAATGAATTGCTGTTCGTTAGTCTCGCTAAAACTCGGAAACGGCTAAACGGATTTGAAACATTTTAGTCCAGGGAAGGTTTAAAAGGTAAGAAAATTAAAAAAAAACAACGAGCAGAACAACAACTGCAACTCGAAGAATCATTCAACAAATTGAATTTGTTGAATGATTCTTCGAGTTTCAAATATTACCTGACTTAAATGCTACAGCTATTTTTTTTGTGCTAAAATGTTTTTTGATTTTTTTATACTTGGCTATATCCTGAGGTGTAACCAATCTTTTCAGTAAGCAAGCACAGCGCCACCTGTCCTTAACGCATTGTACCAATTATTATTCTCAACTGCGACCTAAAGATAAGATATGCTTTTGGACTTTTCGAACGTACCGCTACAGAGCCCTAATAGTTATTAGTACAATGATAGTATTTTTAGAGGCGCTTTTGACTTGACAATATAATAGGCATGATGACACCTATCGTAAATATTTTGGTGTTTTACAAACATAACCTTTTTGAAGCTAGTAAAACCAATTTATTTCCAAAAAGCTGTAGAAACGAATTTTTATTTACATAGAATTCAATAAATATTCAATTGATTGACTTCGATTTTTGATACAATATTATGACGTCAAATTATAGTGTTCCCATACAAAATCTATGGAGGCAGATCGTTTTGTCAACGATCAGTGGTGTCATCTAGCCTATTACGTACTTTCAATTTGAAATTAAAACGTAAATTTGCTTTTCTAGCAGTTTACAACTCGAACTTTAAGAAGAGTATTCCACGAATTTTAACACACACACATTTATTTGACACACACTGTCACAGTGTCACAGTCATTTATTTGTAAAAAAATACAATAAGACAGGCTTTGTAGAAAAATTCTAGAGCTCCTTTTTTGCAAATAATGTTGTAAGCTATTAAGCCTAAACATGAAAAACAATAGAGGTAGTTGAAACGGGTTATTCCCAGAGTACCCCGATCCCCGAGGCCCCATCCCGGAGAACCCCCAAGACTTAAGCTAAACTAAAATTTAATTGGGTATATAATATATTTCAATATAAAAGGCTTACAATGGTTTACACAATTTGGTACACATAATAATTAGGTACTAAAAATGATTACAACTTCTGCTTTCTAAACTAGAACTTACGTTCTATATCTTAGGCTACAGCGAATCCCACACACTAATGTTACATATTAGAGGTGAACTATATCAAGATTAAATTAATGAATACTACTTTGGTGTAATGGTCAAGAAATTGACTATTAACCAAGAGGTTGTGGGTTCGATCCCCGCACTGTACAAACATTTGTGTGCACGAACACGTCTGTTTGTACTGGAACTGGGTGTTATATGTATTTATTTAATTTTGTTTATTTGTAATACCACTGCTGATTCTGATTTCTGTAACACAGGTGCTTAAGCTACTTACCACGGAGTCAGAATAATGCATGTGGTGTTGTTATATATTTATTTTAAAAAAAAACGGGGTCTTTCGGGACAGGGTCCTCAGGGATCGTATTTTCAGGGAATAGCCCTGATAGCGCTCTACATTGTTTATTCAAAGAATTAAAAGTATTCGCCAATTATATTAAATTATCTGCAAAATAGGCGTTAAAGGAAAATAGCAGAATATTAATCAATCGATAGACATACAATGTAGAGTGACAATGCGTTCAATATCAATGAGACAGTCCCATTATTAATAGAATTTTGGGCTTGAAGTACAAAATCAAAAGTACTAAAAAAAGTAAAACAAAAGTACTAAATCACAGATATATATTTACATAGATAACGCAAATGCATGCACTTCGCGTGTCCGAACCCCGACCAAAACCCCGACCAAACGTCAAGGTTGGTCGCCGCTAAGTTCAGTCCGCTCGCTCCGTTGCAGCTGGATGGGCCGCAAAAATTTAAAAAATGCCTCGTTGCGTGATAATTAACTGCAGTAGCTCAAAAATTTCAATCGGTTTGGATTGCCCGTCACTAAATTTCGCCTGTGACGTCACAGTAGGTGTTAAAAAGTCGGCACGCTTGGTTTCAATACAAATCGTGATACTTGCGTTATCTATGTAAATATATATCTGTGTACTAAATCGTGAAACAGTATTTTCTTTTCTATCTGCTTTGCTAAGCTTAGTTTCAGGCTTATCTTAGCTAACGTTTGAATGTGTACTATTACTGACAGTAAATTTGATCTTTTGACATTGAGTTTAACAGCTAAGTTTGTATCAAAGTTAAAGATCTAATTCCAAATTTTAATGAAGTGAACGCGGCCTACGCGTATCAAACAGACTTTGTGGGGGTGGCCTAGTGGCTACGCACAGGCCCAGTAGTCGCGGGTTCAAATCGAACCTGAACAGTTCATTTTATATACTGCTGAAATATTTCTAATTGGATGCTAATTACGATATAAAAAAATATCTAAGTCTGTACACTTAGCGCCAAGATACAATACAGACCATAGTATTTCCTAACCTATTAATATCGACGACCACTGGGTGTAATGCTCAAAAAGTTGACTATTAACCGAGAGCTTGCGGGTTCGATCCCCGCACTGTACAAACTTTTGTGTGCATGAACATGTCTATTTGTACTGGTCTGGGTGTTATATGTATTTACTTAAGATTATTTGTAATACCACTGTTGATTCTGATATCAGTAACACAAGTGCTTTAGCTACTTACCACGAAGTCAAATTAATGTATGTGATGTTGTTGTATATTTATATTTATAACTAGCTGACCCGGCAAACGTTGTTTTGCTATATAAATTTATTTCTCTTCTCACACACAAGGGGTATGAAAAATAGATGTTGGCCGATTCTCAGACCTACTCGATATGCATACCAAATTTCATAAGAATCGGTCTAGCCGGTACGGAGGAGTACGGGAACGAACATTGTGACACGAGAATTTTATATATAGAGATTTATACATGAATCATATATTAAGTATGATAAAAAATGATAAGAATGATAATATCCTATGATATTAGTACCAAACTTTTTCATCTGCTTCAATAAAAAAAATTTTCTTTGTTATACAAAGCCATGGTCACCCTCGTACCGACACTTACTTATATCAATGACAACGTCTCATACATTTCCAACTGGATGCCTGAATGGGTAACTACATTCTTGTATGATATATCAGTGACAAATTATCGTGTTACCTGTCTAAGTAATATAATATAGAATTGGTAGCGCGTATTAGTAGAGATTTACATTGTCGAACTAATGAATTTACATGTTAAAGGACTGTTAGCATCGCGCTCAACATTCATCAATACCTATGTTTACAATTGGGATGATGACACCTATCTTAAATATTGTCAAGAACATGGTGTTTAAAAAACATAGCCCCTATGAAGTTAATACAACCAATATATTTCCAAGAAAGCTGTAGAAACCAATTTTTGAACACACAAAACGCAATAAATATGCGGTCAATTGACTCCGATTTCTGATGGTGACTTCACTATCATTTATTCCCATACGAAATCTATGGAGGCTGGCCGTTTTGACAGATAATAAAAAGTATGTCAACGATTGGTGGTGTCGTCTAGCCAATTGTCCCAATTTGTATTTGCTAGTTTTCATGCTTAATATTCCGATATGTTCCTTTTTGTGTCCATCAAGTACTGGCCACTTTGTACCGCGGGAAAATGACGCATTCCCATGGGACAATTCAAGTGCGCCGATCGCTTTTACCAATAAACTACTGAACAGGTTGAAATGAAATTTGGTAAGGAGATAGTTTAAGACTTAGGAAAGGACATGAGTTACTTTTGACTGCGGAAAAACAACGCATTCCCATGAGAATAAATACTTTTCGGGGAATCTGATCGCTTTCACTCCTAAATTACCAAAGATTTGAATTATATTTGGAGAAGATTGGTATTACGGGAAAACAACGCATTCTAAAATAACTACCCAATGCGGACGAAGTCGCAGGTAAAAAAAAGCTAGTCAGTCTATGTACAACTTTGTTGAAAAAATCAACACCTAATCCAACCGCATAATATACAAACCACAGTGTTAATCTTAACGTACTCGACTGTATATCGGTAACAAAAGGTACCCAAACGACCTTTTGCACAACGAAAAGAAATGTTACAATTTCTGAATCACTCATCATATTCCGATCACGCACGAGGACTGGTGACCGGAGTGTATTAGGTAATAACACATGACAGGAGTAGGTATTTTTCACCTGGTTCAGTTTTGAATGATAATTGGCTAGACGACATCACCAATCGTTGACATACTTTTTATTATCTGTCAAAACGGTCTGTCTCCATAGATTTCGTATGGTAATAACTGATTGTGACGTCACGGTCATGTGTCAGAAATCGGAGTCAATTGACCGAATATTTATTGCAATTTGTGTGTTTAAAAAATTGGTTTCTACAGCTTTTTTGAAATATATTGGTTGTATTAACTTCATAGGGGTTATGTTTTTTAAACACCATGTTCTTGACAATATTTAAGATAGGTGTCATCATCCCAATTTGACGGATTGACCGTCAAAAGAATTGAGAGTGATTCACAATATGTCTATTCTATAATTTTTTTTTCTTTTTTTCACAATTTTTTTTCTTAAAACAAGTTTAAATAATTTAAAACTCACAAATACAGAGCAATATCAACGTGTTACTTTAATCAAAAAGACCAGATGAATAATATGTAATAAAACCTAGTTAGGTCTTACGTTTACAAGTAAACAGGGTAAGACTTATTGTGTCCTAGAAGGCGCCACATGGAATTAATTACAAAATAACCCAGCCCTTAACTAGCGGGTAGCTTAAGCACATATAAATGACACCTCATTTGTCAAAATATGATGAAGGGTTAGAAGTTATGAGGGAACAACTCCTTTTTGCTTTGCCGTAGTCGGGTAAACACTATATTAAAAAGTTTGTCTTTCATGGAAATATTGGCAATATTCTCGGAAATTTAGAATGATTCCGGGAATTAAAGATTTCGGAATACTCCCTTGAATTTGCAAAACTCAAATAATAAACTAACTTACTTTAAAAAAAAACAAAAAACTTTCGAATATATTCAGAATTCGTTGAACAAATATTAATATTAAAAGAGCAGAAGAAATGCAAACTTTTAGAAGCCACCATCGTTCAATTTTGGACACAACCGCAGTCTTCCTACAGAGTATACTATAGTAAATACTAGGTCCAAACAAGGACATCTAAAGATAAAAAAATTAAATATCTTCCTCCAGCTCATAACTTTTGTTACACTCGTTCTCAAACAAGCAGAAATAAAACGTGTAGAGTGAATTTTTTTCTCATACGGACGAGCATGCGGTGTGAGTGGTCCTAACAAATGGCTATAACGTTGAAACACGAAGCGCCAGTGAATTCTTAAATGGTGACCAGGTTTCTACATATCTCCACAATTTTTCCATATCAAATTTACAAGCGCAAAGTATGTGTTTTCTGAGATATAGAGTCAGTTTCAATCTGAGTGGTCCCCTTTACTGGCCATATCGTTCTTATCTTAGGTGCTACACATTTTTAACTTCGCCATAGCATTTGGCTAGATGACACCACCAATCGTTGACATACTTTTTATTATCTGTCAAAACGGTCGGCCTCCATAGATTATGTATGGGAATAGATGATCGTGACGTCACGGTCATGTATCAGAAATCGGAGTCAATTGACCGAATATTTATTTCGTTTTGTGTGTTTAAAAATTGGTTTCTACAGCTTTTTGGAAATATATTGGTTGTATTAACTTCACAAGGGCTATTTTTTTTTAACGCCATGATCTTTAAATATTTAAGATAGGTGTCATCATCCCATTTCTACACATAGCTACTAATTCTAGCCAAAATTTTGTTTCTTTCACATAACTTAACCACTGTTGATTCTGATATCTGTAACACAAGTGCTTTAGCTACTCACCAATGAGTCCGATCAATGTATGTGATGTTGTATATTTATTATTATTATGTATAACTTTTTAAGTACCTGTTTAGTTCAGTTCAGTGAACTTAGTACTTACAAACTACTTCCGCCAAAGCTTACCAATTTTCAACGGCCATTAAATATTTAACTTATAGAAATCTGAATATCAATACCGCATTTAAGACACTTAGTATAAATCTAAAAGGAATTTCGATAGGGCGTAACATTGGAGTATGACGAAATATCTGCAATGTATTACAAGACGGTGGGCGGTTGACATTTTAATACTTGCCAATTGTCATTTTGGTTGAAATGATACACTTTTTACGGATTATTTCGTTGGAAAATTCCACCAGCTTGGGATCCTGTTTTGGCCAAGACTCAAGCTCGACCCCGCACTACAAGACCTCAAGATACTGTTTGCTCATTTTGTGTGGATAGGAACGTAACTTAATATTTTTGAGTGATGGTAGTTAAAATTTTTTTCAAACTATGTAATGACAACTAACACCTTAGTCTACCTGTGACCACGGACGCTGAAAAGGGTCCGAAACGTCAGGTTAAAACAAAATATAAATAAATCGCGAAATAATCCGTAAAAAGTGAATCATTTCAATGTCTACTTTTCGCGTAAACCGAAGAAACAAATATGTCATTTTGGTTGTTTATTAACTATCATTAGGGAATTTAGGGACAACGGGGGTGACAGCGTTGATGCAATAAAACAATAATAGGTATATAATGCATTACCAGTGGATATAAGAGTGCTGACAGGGTCCTTATTTAAAACAAAGTTACATTCGTGGCTAATTGAAAACATTTTTTTGTGTCATCTAGCCTATTGTAATAAAAGACTAGATGGGGCATAGTATTACAATAGGTTATATGACACCACCAATCGTTGACATACTCTTTATTATCTGTCAAAACGGTCTGCCTCCATAGATTTTGTATGGGAAACCAAAAACGTTACGTCACGGTTGTGTCTCAGAAATCGGAGTCAATTGACCGAATATTTTTTGAATTTTGTGTTTAAAAATTGGTTTCCACAGCTTTTTGGAAATATACTGGTTGCATGAACTTCATAGGGGCTGTGTTTTTTAAACGCCATGGTCTTGAAAATATTTCAGATAGGTGTCATCATGCTTATTATCGTATTGTAGTCGCCACCCTGTATATAGTATCGTGTTGGCCAAAGTGTAATTTAACTTTTGGTGATATTAAAGAAAAAATCGCTCCTACTCAGCTTTTCTACGGGACGACAGAGGTCATGAGTAAAACACTAACTTGCCAGTTAAAAAAATTGGTTGCCTGTAAAGTCGGTATACGGGCGAAAGTTTTACGTGACAACGACTTTGAGTGGTAAAATAATTTTAATGTGAATATTCATTCGTATAACATGAACCGGTGTGTATGCCTATCTCTCTCACTCTCTCTCTCGCTCTGTCTCACTCGCTCTTAGGCGGGCTAACCATGCCCGAGTCGAAGGGACGCGTGCCTCTCACTCGCTCTCATTGTGAGCTCGGAACGTGAGCGGAGCGTAACGCAGTTTCTTGAAGTGTCACCCGGCAAACCAATTTATAAGACGTTGTCACGTCAAAAAACCCCGAATCACGAAAATGACTGGATGGATTTTGACTAGCTATAGCCAAGAACCACCATGATTATATTATTCGGAAGCTACGATGCCACATAAAGACACACACAAAAACACATACACACATACATTTTCTAAATTCTCTTTTGGCCATTTAATTTTAAAATGTTAACAAAACTGCACGTATTCGTCAAATTCTTCGTTGAACCAAAATATGAATACGAATGATGAGAAATTATAGATACAAGATTATCATTACGTAAATTACTAAATTACTTTAGCTTAGTGATGTTACAAACCTTAGTGGTTTTATACTAAGTTAATGTAAGTACCTATATGTTTTATAAGATTTTTTATTTGTTAATAAATGGAAAAAATATATATATAATCGTGAGATAAAAAACACACTTAAATATAAATGGACTGCCACGGACGGGACTCGAACCCGCTCCTCTCGCAATCCGGGCGATTGCATTCCCAATTAAGAAGATTAAGAAGCAATCGCCCGGCTTGCGAGAGGTGCGGTTTCGAGTCCGGCCTGTGTCAGTCAATTTTTCTTTAAATGTATTTTAATTTCACTTAATAAATTAAAATTTGCATTGTTAATGCTAAATAAGTAACTTAACAGACGTATAATCTCTAATACGGGGTCAAACGTATTACAACTCCCTTTCCCTCTTTTCGTCGGGTGTTAAAAAGAGTAAAATTTTTATACTATTGGTGCTTCGTTAAGAAAGTACAGTATTGTTCTAGAATACTAGCAACCAATATAGCCTTAATTATACTTGTATTCAGTTTTAAAACAATATATATCATGAAAGCAACAGCTGGCTACAGTTTCATCAGAGACTGGTCGGCCTTAACATTAAATAAAGTACAGGAGAATTCAGTGGGTTCCTTACCTATTTTAGATATACAAACCAACTTTTTTATTTAAATAATTTACCACTATCTAAGTATCAAGTAAAAAATTTAGAACAAAAATACAACTGGCTGAGATGGATTCGTGCACTACAACCTATTTTTTAAAAATTTAAAAAAGTCATTTATTTCAGGTTACTAAGACCCATAATAGTGACAAATCAAATCAAATCGAATTATTCAACAGTTTTTAACTGAAAGCAAACTTGAAATCACACAATCCCACTATAGTTTGTCCGTCAATCACGCTGAAACTACTGAACGGATTTTGATAAAATTTGGTACACAGACAGAGTATGAGCTGACTTACGTGATAGGGAACTTTTTACCCGGATTGAATGCTTCCTTTAAGATAAAACAGAAACCTTGGAAAGCCACTTTTTTTTCTAAGAACAAAGCGCAGGACAACGTCTGCGGGGTCGCCTAGTGAACAATAATTTTGACTTAACGCCAATTAAAATCGTTCCGTTTCGTTAAGACGCCACCAAGCGGAAAATAAATGCAAACTTTTTATTCTAACTAAACAGGCCATAGGACTTCCGACTTACTATATTAAAAGCTCCTTTACAGTTTATCCTGTCAACCTTTGGAACTCCTTACCTCTTGCACTGCGACAATCCGAGTCCATTGCTATCTTTAATAATAAACTTTTAGAATATTTCCATATTTTGTAAGTTCTATTCAGATTGTTTAGGTTAAATATTTTTATATTGGTTTATCATGTATTTATTTTATAATATTATTTTATATATTATATAATTATGTATTTATTTTATATTAAAATCTATAGATTATAAATATGTATATGTATGAATATATTTATAAGTTTAAGTAGATGTATTAAAGTTTATTTAAATATATATCTTTGTTGTTTCGTAAAAATTGAGTTTTGTATTATCCATATATATTTATCGCAAATTACCCTCTTACTGTTAATCAAATGTTCCTTTAACCGAAGGTTGTCTGGAAGAGATCGCTACAAAACATAAGACTGTCTAAAATGTATATGTTTCTGGGTTCAACTTGTCTGCAATTTTTGTTTTGTGTTGTAAATATATATATAATAAAGTGTTAATCTATCTACGAGTATATTTCTAAGCAGACTTACTGTATTCAACTACATTATATGACTAGAAGGCGCTATTGATAACGCCTTATCTAGTACCGATGTAATCGGCCCAGGAAGCCTTAGTTTAACTATGGAAACGTATATCATATTAATGTTGTATGTTACATACATTTTTACTATTATCGTTTCGGCCTCGTAGTTTTTAAGACGCACATAAAGTTTTGTTAAACAAATTGTTCAATGTAACAATGCCGATTTTATTTTCTTTTATTTATTTTGTCGCACTGCCCACTAATCATTTCTGCTTAGCCCAAAGGTATGACTGGTAGAGAATGCCCTACGGCGTTAAGTCCACCTTTTGTACAAAGTATTGTTGTGCAATCAAGCTTAAATAAATAAATAAAAAATTGGTTGCCTGTAAAGTATATACGGTATACGGGCGAAAGTTTTACGTGACAACGACTTTGAGTGGTAAAATAATTTTAATGTGAATATTCATTCGTATAACATGAACCGGTGTGTATGCCTATCTCTCTCACTCTCTCTCTCTCGCTCTGTCTCTCTCGCTCTTAGGCGGGTTAACTGTGCTCGAGTGGAAGGGACGCGTGCCTTTCACTTTTTATGTCTGTCTCACTCGCTCTTAGGCGGGCTAACCATGCCCGAGTCGAAGGGACGCGTGCCTCTCACTCGCTCTCATTGTGAGCGCGGAACGTGAGCGGAGCGTAACGCAGTTTCTTGAAGTGTCACCCGGCAAACCAATTTGTAAGACGTTGTCACGTCAAAACTAGGTAACTTTTCTGTTACTTAATAAAACGCACGAATGAGCCGGGAAAATAGCCGATGAGCTGCAACGGCTGGGCTAATTTTGAACACCCATAGCTAAGAACAACCGAAATCAAATTATCCTTCGAATACCGTATCTATAACTGTGTCGCCAATATCTTGTTACCTATTTTAAGATACCAAATGTAAAATGTGTACAAATAAACTTTATTATTATTATTATTAATAACTAGCTGACCCGGCGAACTTCGTACCGCCTTAGCGTTGCAATGATTGAACAATGTCATCGAATGACATTGACATTAGTTACGCGCATTTTTTAAAATATGCAAAATTAAATGTATATTTATCAATATTTCTGAGTGATTTTCTTAATATTTTTTTCCGTAAGAACCTCCTCCTAATAATAACAAATACAACAAAAAAAAAGAATTAGTGAAATCGGTCCAGCCATTCACGCGTGATGCCGTGACCAAGGAAAACGGGTTTCATTTTTATATATAGAAGATAGAAAAAAGCCGCTTTGAAATCGGTCAATCTTTTCGGGAGCTACGATTCCACAGACAAACACACACACACACACACACACAAACAGACATAGTGTTCAAACTTATCACTAAGGGGTTCTTCGTCGGGAGTTAAAAATTAAAGGTTTGCTAGGATTTGTTTTTGAAATTTTGAAAATAAATTATATCGGCTAAAAAAATAAAAAAATTGGTTGCCTGTAAAGTCGGTATACGCGCGAAAGTTTTACGTGACAACGACTCTGAGTGGTAAAATAATTTTAATGTGAATATTCATTCGTATAACATGAACCGGTGTGTATGCCTATCTCTCTCTCTCTCTCTCGCTCTGTCTCTCTCGCGCGAAACGTGAGCGGAGCAGCGTAACGCAGTTTCTTGAGGTGTCACCCGGCAAACCAATTTATAAGACGTTGTCACGTCAAAATATATGGAATAGGTATTACACGATTTTATCAGAAAAGTTATATTTTCTATTACAGTTTATGATAAAGAGGCTGCATACATCCAGAGAAACAAAATAAAGTACAGAAAATAGAGTCTTTTCTTTCTACCACAAAAGCAGCGTTATTTTGCATATTTTCTTTTCGTTTCTTGGCATAGCAGAGCGACTATTCAACGTAAAGCAACGCAGCAATAGGGCCCATTATCTATATAGTCGAAGAGCCAGTGAAATACAGTCTATCATTTGAGATAGCACAAGGAACAATTCAGTGAGGTTGCCTGTCCGCGGGCGCGGATCGGAGAAACGGAGAAATATTAACCAATAGGATTGCACAAAATCACCGCTCCTCTTCACTGGACAATCTTATTGGTTAACATTTTCTTCGCTCCGCGGCCTCGCTACGCGCCAGTGGACAGGCAACCTTACACTTCAAGTGACATTCTCAACGCATGGAATGTCATAACTGACATTTCAGCGTCGGTCCATATGACACGCGTACTAATTGCGCGACAATCAATAGATCCTTAAATGCTTTTACAATCGATATTTATAAATATCAGGCTGAATGTTACACCGATGCGTAAGCCGTGACGATTACAGCGAGGTATTTGGCGAATTTAAAGTAATAGATAAAAAACTAACTTTCCTGTTAAATAATGATTTAGGAAAACAGCTGGTGAGCTACAACGGCTTGACGGATTTTGACCAGCCATAGTTAATTATAACCACCGTAATTTAAATATCATTCGAATAAAAAAAACGCACTTAAAACTGTCCAGCAGTTAGGAAGCTACGATGCCATGGACAGACACATACAAACAGAAAACGGGTGTAGGGTGTGTCTACAGCTAAGGGATGTGTTGAGTGCTAACGACTTGAGAGGGAAGTTGTAGTAAGAAACAAACCCGTTGTATGCCGTTCTAACACTGATGGTTGATATCTGTTTTATTTGTGATAATGTACATGTATTTATAATGAAGTTATTGATCGTAAACAAATAAAGAAATGTTGATGTGTGCCGTCGGTGTAGAGTGCCGACGGTGCTCTTTGAGGGTCCATCGGTCAGCCGTTGTATGTGGGTCGCTGACGCCGCTCCGAGGTTGGGGAATTTCCATGTACGATGCTAGCTCGTACAACGGGACCAAGGTATAACGCCCCTCTTTTCGTCGGGGGTTAATTTTTTTTTAATTTTTTTGTTTGGATTAGGTTTGCTCTTAAACTAAGACTAAGCCCAACGTGGCAAAGACTGAGTCTAAGATGGAGCGGGCTCGTTTACAATATGCCTGTTCACTCTTCAACTTCACTTTAGCACGCTTCGGTGTAACTACAGCCGCACGCGTCACACCGCCGCCAAACTGCGCGCGCGACACTTTTTTTTGCGCGTCGCACGCTTCCTGCTTCACCCAGCGAATCATAGTAAGCTGTGTCCGGGACCACAGACGTAGACATGCATAGAGAGGGCTGTAATTGTTATTATTCGGACCACATACTTATGTTGAATTAATTAATGGCCGCCCACGACTTCGTCCGCGTAGAAACCCTTTATCTTCACATTTCTTTATAAAATGTAGCCTATGTGTTTGTCTGATGTATAAGTTATATTCTGATAACATTTCATTTAAAAAATCGTTACAGCAGTTTTTACATGCAAACTTACGCGTTTACAATATTAGTAGGATCGGAAAGGGCTGTAGAAATTTATTAATAATATGTAAAATATATAGTTTATTAAAAAGTATTAATAATAGTAGTCCTCCTGGCCGATTTCGATCACGGCGGCCAATCTCAACAGAGATTAGCCAACTACGCAGGAGATATTATAGTGCACAAGTGTGAGCGCAATACACAGGTGCACTCACTGTTCCATCACTCTCAAAGTTCGGTGAGACGGCAATCCGACATGGCCGGAGAGAGATCAGGCGCAGGACCAACGGCTTAACGTGCTTTCCGAGGCACGGGGGTGTAACACCGCCAACTTCCCGACTCCGAGCTGTTTTTGAGAAATTCATGACAGAAAATCTCAGAAACAATTTTGGCTCAACCTGGGATTCGAACCCAGGACCTCTCGGATGTAAGGCAGAAACTTTGCCAATACACCAACGAGGCATTAAAGAAAGTACTTATTAATGAATAAATAATTATTAATTAACGTAATTGGAACATTCTGAAACAAATGCAGTTTTTTTACGCTTGTAACTAAATCAGAGAGAACGTTCATATTATTCATTTAAACTTTATCACACAATAACACTATTTGGGGGGCTAAACCAAAGCTAAAGTTTTACTTTTAGCTAAAATATTTAATTTTAATATAGACTTTTTTACCACGCATTTATAAAAAAGAATTTGAATTTTATAATAAAAATAAAAAATAAATATTTTTCAGTTATTCAATTTTCGCTCCCCTAAATGACCATTTTTAGGGTTCCGTACCTCAAAAGAAAAAAACGGAACCCTTATAAGATCACTTTGTTGCCGTCCGTCCGTCCGTCCGTCCATCCGTCTGTCAAGACCGTTTTTCTCAGGAACGCGTAGAGATATCAAACTGAAATTTCTATATGATACTTAGGTTTACTGTCCCTGGAAGCTGTAGAAAAATCAACCTTCTAAGCCAACGCAATCAAAAGATACAGCCATTTAGGCCGCAAATTTTCGAAACTCGCACGAGAATCAAAACCTACAGGGTACTTCCCGTAAACTTAGAATCTTGAAATTTAGTACGAAGTTACGTCTTATAGTACAGATATAAAAAAAAATTACGAAAACCGTAAATTTTCAGTTTCATCATATAAAAAAAATATTTTTGAAAAATATTTTTTACAATTTTGAAAATTTCAAAGTTACTACTCCTTATCTACAGGTTTGTACGGAACCCTCGGTGCGCGAGTCCAACTCGCACTTGACCGGTTTTTTTATAGCTTATAATAAGCTTAACCTTTAATACCTTGAAAAACAAGTAACAGTTTTGAACAACGGATGGTAAATGAAATGATTCGCAAGGTAAGACGGTGACATTTGGTGCTCTACTGTAATGTATTAACTTTTGAAAAGTCGGCCAGAAATCTTATGATAATACATCATAATTAATACATCTTTAATATAACAACAAGTTCAATTCAGATATATATGTATATATATAATATAATAAAGATAATATAGATTTATTATGATAATATAATAAAGATATATTATTATAGATAATATTTTGAATAGTAATTTTCCAGTGTAACTATTGTTTTGTTGTATTTATCTAATTTTATTTTAATACTGATTTTTTCTTTCTTTTGGAGCTGCAATCAAATCTGTATGTCTAACTATGTTTATGTTAATTGTAACGATTGCGTCTCTGTTATGTGTACCTATCAAAATAAATAAATTAATTTATTAAATAAATGAAAATAGGGAAATTATCCATAGTAACAATTTAACTTATACACAATAAATAAATAATAATAAATATACAATAACATCACATACATCTGACTCTGTGGTAAGTAGCTTAAGCACTTGTGTTACAGATATCAGAATCAACAGTGGTAAATTATTACAAATAAACTTAAATAAATACATGTAAAACCCAGAACAGTACAAACATAGATGTTCATGCACAAATATTTGTGCAATGCGGAGATCGAACCCGCGACATTTAGGTTAATAGTCAACAATGTTAGAAAATTAAGTATGAGTATCATTATTGATTAAATTTAATTTAAAATTCAATAATTTCTGAAGCACACACGCTTATACAATAACTATCAAACCAAAGAAAAAAATATGTAATATCAGGGTAATTAAAGTATGGGTGTTCCGAAAACGCGGAAAAAATCCACGGAACCCCATGTAGGGTACGAAGGTAAATGCAAAAAATATCAAAAAACCATTTTAAAAATACCACAAACCGTAGGTCTAATTGGTGTTCTTAGTAGCTCTACATGCGGCTGACCCCTTAATGACTTGGAATCCGGGGATCCAGAGAGAAAGAGAGATTACTGATACAGTCAAATCGATTTTTTAACCTTGGCTTTAGCTAACCCTGGCTTGCGTAAGTGGAAAAAGACCACAAATAAATAATAGTTTAAAAAAATTGGTTGCCTGTAAAGTCGGTATACGCGCGAAAGTTTTACGTGACAACGACTCTGAGTGGTAAAATAATTTTAATGTGAATAATCATTCGTATAACATGAACCGGTGTGTATGCCTATCTCTCTCTCTCTCTCTCTCTCTCTCTCGCTCTGTCTCTCTCGCGCGAAACGTGAGCGGAGCAGCGTAACGCAGTTTCTTGAGGTGTCACCCGGCAAACCAATTTATAAGACATTGTCACGTCAAAAACTTTAAAAAAAACACGCTTTTATTGCTAACTAAAAAAGGGAAAATAATTTCTGTGTACAAAAAAAAATCTATTGGTATTAGATTTTATACAGTACAGTAAAAAGTGTGGAGTGCACTTTATGTTGTTTTCATAGTTCTCTTTTAATAGTTGCCAATTATACAATGATTTTATTGTAGTACACTATACCAAGCACACCGTATTTTGATTTATTTAGTTAATAAGGATAATGGAAAACTCTTATCAAATTATTGCATTGTCATCGGTACTTGATACGTGTGCAAAGTTTCAAATAAATCCGATTTCTGGAAGTTGGTGAAAATTGAGCTCAAAGATTCCGTTACATACATACAGCCCGAGCTAATAAAAGCGTGTTAAAAATAGCATCAGTGAGTTAAGCAAAAGTCAGCTATATATATTTTCTTTATATATTTAAAATCAAACACTTTGTTGTCCCCTATCACAAGATTATTAAATGCCTCAATGGCATACGATACCATAAACAAGCTAGATATAAACACGTCATTTTGCGGTAATACTAGATTATTTTATCTGCGAGCTGTGAATTTACTTGCAGTTCAACTATTAGGGCATAGATCTAAATAATGTATAGACCTGGCACGTAGCTATGGTAGCAATAGTATATAGGACCCAATCTATAATAAAAAGTAACAATCGCCGAATGTCTTCAGAACTGCTGAACAGATTTCGCAAATTCTTCTTTTTAAACATTTCTTGAAGAAATATGATAATTCTTAAGGAGAGAAATAATTTAAACAGAGTCAGCGGGGACCGATAGCAACGAATGATAAAATATGCCTTATTTAAAAGAGAAGTTAAATTTTTTACCACTGTCAAGTTATCAGTTTAAGTTGATATTTAATTAAAAAAATATATAAATTAAGGAAACAAAAGAGTGGAACTCACTACCTGTGTCAATGTTTCCCTTCCGTTTAAATTCCGAGGTTGTGCACCTAGGAATTTTCAAAGCCAGAGTGAACAGGCAACTTCTAGGTGAGCTCGCTTCATCGTAGACTCAGTTTTTGCCTCGTTGGGCTCAGTCTTGGGTCAAGAGCAAATCTATCCCAAAAGAAAAATAAAAAAGACGCTGACACTCCCTTGATAATACCAAGTTGACTGGCAATCAGAAAATCTTTCGCATACTTCATAGACTCCATGAAGTTCGTATCAAATGATAGCTCGTACCATAGGATCCTTCCTTGGCCTTATTGCTTCAATTATGGCAAAGACAATAAACCAATCAATTTAAATTTGTCACCTTAACCTTACGCTACACGTGATGGTGGTGGTGATGATGGATGGAATAACACCACAAAAAAACGAAACTCTATTTATTAAGTAATTATTTAGCAGTTTTTAGTGAACAAGTTGGTACTTTTTTATGTTTTTCATTTTTAAAAGTAACTTACCTACGTTCGAAAATTGCTTATCTAATCACGTAACTCGCATGTACAGTACGGGTGGGACTTACTAAAACAATTAAAACGATCGAAAATATAGGAAAAAGTCAAACTTATTCGTATTTGGTGTTATACAGTCATGATTTCTTCATACGCACTTTTCAAACATTTTCATGATAAAACTTATCACATTCTCAATATGTAAAGCTATAAAGTTAACCTCCATCACATAAACCCCGACAGATTATTTCAAATCTTAATTTTCAAACTTAAGCCTAATTAATCACCACACTTTCGAACTGAAAAAAAAAGTCAAAACCAACCCCTCACTCTCCTTGGCCACACGGAAGAGTGCACAAACAAGGAGAACCTCTACGCTATCGCGCCTCTATGGACGCGGTCCTATCCGACTTTCAGCCGTGCCCGTATAAAAGACCTAACGCAACACACCAAAGCATTCAGTAGCCATCGAGCAGTCAAACAAGAAGTGCACGATGAGATTTCTGGTACGAAACCTCCTTTTCTTTTTAAATTCAGTGTGATAACAAAACGCAATTTGCAACAATAAATAATCGCGCGCTTTTCGAGCTGTCAAAATTGGCGCGCTTTTGAGTGATAACGAAAAAAGTTTCCCGCGCTTATCTGAGTCCAAAATTCCAAATATTTTATTAGTAGTGATAACACAATGCATAAAGTGATTTAAAATAAAATTTTACATTGACATAATCATTGTAATATCTAATACGAAAAATAAAAGTGAAAAAGTTACAACAACAGCTCCCAAAGAATGTGATTATAAGGATAATTTAAAATGAATGGCTCCGGTTATAGATTGTTAACTTTAATTCGATAAAGTAGCAATAGTTTCCTATCTTAAAAGCCAAAAAATCAAGAAAGACGTCCTTAATTACATTTCTATAACATGCGGTTGCGTTTCGTTTTCATGTTTTTTTAAATCTGTTTTAAAATGAATTCTGATTCTTAATTACCAAAAAGTCTCAACCTTTCCAACATAACATGTTGTCCTTTATAATCTACTACTACTAAACTAAATTGTAATGTCATTAATTAACGATAACAAGGCTATAATATGTTCTATAAAATAATTAAATGAACTTTCTTTCAAATTTAAAGTAGACTCAACAAGTTTTGATCATTGCCACTAGCAAAATCAATGCCAATATGTCAATCAATCAATCACTTATGTCAAACAAGGTAGCAAATATGGTTCGGGCGTGGCGTAACGTGGATACAAGTGCGAATGTTTGAATATAATGAATTATTTATCGGTATTGACTTATATTGTTTAGAACGTGTGTCTCTTCTATCTTCTGACAAGCACGCTGAAAGATACCTAAGTCCAATAACATCTCTTTTGGTTTATTAAAATACCTCGTGACAACGATAGCTCTAGGGACGACAGAGTGATTTCTGTCATTGTATTCAGTTCTAGTATTTATTTACATACTATCTGACCCAGCGAACTCTGTTCCGCCTTAGAGGCCATAAATATGCAGACTTTGAATTTTATTCAATTCAATTTTTTTTTTCGAACACAAAAAAGGGTCTATGTCCGTTGCCTGGTTCTTAGCGACTTCTCTACCAATTTTCAGCCAAATCAGTTCAACCGTTCTTGAGTTATTAATAGTGTAACTAACCACACTTTCTTTTATGTATAAAGATTAATAGCACTCGTGAAAGTTTAAAGTACAATGTTTTATGCTTGTTCAGCTTAAGTTTCGTATTTACATATTTAACATTCGCGGGCGTCTCTTGAGCCTAAAACATAAATGTCACACGGAAATATGAAATGATCTCTTTCTAAGGTACTAACGTATAAAATGGAACCATTATCATTGCTGCAAATAAAAAAATGCAATATACACTGCATATTACATAATTTTATCTGATTAAAATATAAACAACAACCTGAGACAGATACCCTAAACGAAATTCACACTTAAATTTTAAATACATAAAGATCAAACTTGTTTATCTCATACGCATCTGTAGACCATTTTAAAATAACTGCAAATATGATCATACTAAAAATTTAAATTGAGACGTTACAACGATGTTATAAGTGCTCTATATTTGGGCTGAACACCGAAGGCCTACCTTATATGGCTCAGTTTTTACCGTGGTCGATGCATTCTGAATACTAACTCTCGACTTGGGTCAAGGTTAAAGTAAATTAAAAAATATTCAGTAGTCTTAGTAGTGCTCTCAATATTATATCTTTGACTGTAATATTTAACGACCGCTTTGGTGTCAATGGTTAAGAAGTTGACTATTACACCAAGAGGTCGCGGGTTAGGTCCCCGCACTGTGCAAACATTTGTGTGCAAGAACATGTCTGTTTGTACTGGTCTGGGGGTTATGTGTATTTATTTAAATTTACTTGTAATACCACTGTTGATTCTGATATCTGTAACACAAGTGCTTAAGCTACTTACCACGGAGTCAGATCAATGTATGTGATGTTGCTGTATGTTTATTTATTTATATTTATAGATAACTGTCAGTTACAAACAAACATAGAAACGGATGTGACCGCAGATTGCTTTAATTATAAAACTGACAGTTATCTAAATTTCAGTCAAAGTTAGACAGAATATATAAATAGACCGTTGGATAGAATTTGAGTTAGAAAAGGGTATTCATTTAAAACTTCCATGGACTTTTTGTTGGGACTGTAATTGAACTTCTAGACCAGAAATTTCACAATTCGATGCTAAAGCTAGCCGCCAAAAACAAATTGAGGCAAATTTTGTTTCTGTCAGATGCAAAAAAGCATACAATCTTAGCATAGAAATCATATCAGTCACCTGATAAAAAAATATCTAGCTAGAAGCATGAGTTACTAAACATACTTATATTGTGGCCAAGGCTAACTTTGTATTGGCAGACGACTCAATTAGTCACGTATCCGAGTAATTTATTCTAACAACCTAGCCAAGTGTCGAACTTAAGAAATGTTAAGAAAAGTATCATGAGCCTATTAGAGTAAATGTTTTAGACTTTACAAAATCATTTTAGTTGTAGTAGTAGTCCTTCCAGCCGAATTTGACCACGGCGGCCAATCTCAATACAGATCAGCCACCTGCGCAGGAGATATTATAGTGCACAAGTGTGAGCGCACTCACTGTTCCATCAAGAAAGAAGTTCAAGTCAGAAAGTTCGGTGAGACGGCAATCCGACATGACCGAAGAGAGATTCCTTAAAGTACGGTGTTGGTTCTTACGAAGAAAATTTAAAAATAAAAATAAAGGGCGGGGTCCGCTAGTTTTTATTTAATATATCTGACTACAATTTTTTACCGAATACAGTACAGGACTTAACACTGACCCCTGAGCAGCACCAACTCCTACCACCACAAAAAATAGTATAAGGCTGATTTTTTTCCTCAATCTATTGCAAAAAAGGGATTTTGGTTAACAATACAAATACATGTGACAAGACCTTCAAGAGGCCAATGTATTTATATTGAAGTATTAGGTTTGGTATAAAAAAGTTGTTCTGATTTATTTTTTGTCCGGTCAAAAACTTATTGATATTCGGATACAATTTTGTCGATTCACTAATGTAATCATTGGATGACAATGAAATATCGGTAGCTAAGTACTTTTTATCAATTAAGTTTTTTTTAATTCAACATAAGTAATTACTTACGGGCAAAACAGTTCCGGGTAGTTCAAAGCTTTTTTACTATGTTTTTAATTTAATTTCAAATCAAAATAGTAGCATAGTATCATGAATGATTTTTTGTCTTCCAGAAACAAAAAAAATACCTTTGCCAGTAAACTGTTACGGCTATTAGATTTCATAAATTTCGGTAACGCTTCCGACAATATCGGATCTTTTGAACATTTCGTATTGACTTTATGTGAAGACCGCTATGAAGCGTTTATTTTATCGAATATGAAACATATAAGACAAACCTTACATTAGGAATCTTGTAATTAGCATTTTAATTATTAGAACAATCGAGACGGATTAATAAAAACAAGCCATTTTCACGTTCTACCAAACAAAGCGCGGAAACGCTACAATTTTGAAATAATTCACTTACATACATTCGCCTTGTAAAATGCAAATACATTTGTTAATAAAGGAACTGACGTTTCTGGTGTTACACATTGTTAAATTTTATTTTAACGATATTTATGACCGAGATTTTTAGATAACATTCTTGAAATTTTTGATCTGATTGTTGCTGTTTAGTTTGAAGGTCAGTAACATACAGCAAAACTTATCGAAGTAACTAGTTATTTGATTAAAACGTTGCTGGTATAAAAACGATATTTTAAACCATTGATAAGATTAGAATTCATTATCTTCCTCCTCGCTCCAGACGCTAGCAAAATTTCAACCCTGCTGATGTTTAATTTTTTTGGAGTCACTTGTAACACAAATTAAATGCAAATATACTTTTTTAAGTACTACCAATTCGGTAAACAAAAAGCATTGCATCACATACCGGTATGGTTGCACTAAAATCGAACTCCGTCATTTTTTACCAGCGATATTATCTTGGTAACCCATCCGTGGCATGTCGTCGCATTAGTTAAGCAATCGTCTAGTACACTTATATGCCTAGCTAACCCATTTTTTACGGTGTGCAACTCTGTATACTTCACCAGTGGAAATGTCTAGGACTTTTTGTTAGTATATTATAACTATGATACCAACAATTTATATTTAAGTTCAAATTAAGTAGAATCTATTTGGATAACCAACCAATTAAATGAAGGCAAAATAACTTACCTCTCGTAATCTAGCTAGACTAATCGAAATTGCATGCGTAAACACCAAGCAAATCAGTACTTTTTATACGCATTAAACGTAATCGTATTCAAATCTATGCAGTTAATTTGCGGGTACATAAATATTATTCTGATTACTTCAATGAATTAATTATGAACGGGTATATCCCGTAGTTTGATAATACAAATTTGGTATCTTACATTCTGGGCAATCTAGCAAATTTTTGACGGTTAGCTTACTTACATCTGGTGCGTTTTGTCATCTCAGTGAGATTTCAATTTCGAGGACTGTGGATAGACTAACTATCAATTCATATCAGCCGTTCGATGCCCACTGCTGAGCATAAGCTTCCCTCAAGGATCTCCACCGCGATCGGTACTGTGCTTCCCACGACCTTCACAGATCGTCGGTCCACCTTGTAGAAGACCTGCCCAAGGCTAATATGACGACGATGAACTATCAATTTGCGAACAGCCAAAAAAGGCCAACTACTTTTATCTAATAATCACTTTCTCCACAGTTCGCTTTCGTCGCCATCCTCGGCTATGCCTCCGCCAGCGCGATCGCGCCATTAATCTATGGCGTGAACCAAGGGGACGCCCAGGCCGCCGCCATCGACGCCACCGTGGCCGCTCAGGACCACGCACGCGCGATCGGCGAAGGCCAGGCCCGCGCTGCGGAAGCCGCCGTCCAGTGGAACACTGAGGCAGCTCGTCAGGTAAGAGACCTCTACACGGCCACTGACAACTTGCCATATCTGCCGCAGTCTTACGGTTTGGAACCGTTACGAGTTGAATCAGTTAGGCATTTTATTTTTCACACATCACAGGCTGACAAACTGAGTCTACCTTTCAAGGAAGCAATATGATGTTACAATGTGATACCCGAAGAAATGCTCGAATCAATTACATCTAAGCTTTCACCATTAAGTACAATATCCGTATTGATAATATGATAATAATGATATTTTTTAATTATCGAATAACTACTGATTCTACTTTCAAACCCTAATCTCATTCCCTCGTCACCAGGTTGCTGAGACCTCCCGCGACATCAACGAGAACGCTTACTGGAACGGAGTGGCTCACTCCCAGAACGTGGTAGCCGCCGCCCAGTCCCAGGCTGCCGCTATCGACGGAGTCGCCCACGCCGCCCGCGCTGCCCACTTGGGTAAGTTGAAAAGCAACAACAGAAGATGGAGTTGAATGGGTGACCATTTCGTGAAACAACGTTTCGTGTTGGTGGGGCTTAAAGTTGGATGGGTGACCAATTTGGCGGAACGGTGTGGCTTACTCCCAGAACGTGGTAGCCAATGCTCAGTCCTAGGCTGTTGCTATCGACGAAGTCGCCTACGACACCTGCGCGGCTCACATCGGTAAGTGCCTGAGCAACTTAAGGAAATGCCAGAAGTTGAATGGGTGACCGTTTCTTTCGGCACCCGTCGAAAAATTTTCCCACGCCGGCCGCGCTTTCCACTTCGGTCAGTGGTCATAAGCATTTATTCAACAAACCAAAAGATGGAAGGGTGAGCATTCCAGTGAGGGATGGGTGACCATTTTAGGAGCTAGCAAACTTGGCGAGGCCAGAATTTGAAAAGGTAACCATTTTCGGTGCGTAAATAACTTCTGGCCATGTCATGTTAGATGGGTACACCTATCCAGTTGTGGTCAATCGAAAATGGTCACAATTTAAACTTCTAGGAGTGTCTCCGCAGTAGCGAGTATAATTGATCCTGCTATGGCCCTAACCAACGGTCACCCATCCAACATCTGCGTTGCAAACAGTTGCTCAGCCACCAGCCCTATTTAAATTATCGAGAACGTTCTGACTACTCTACAGTCAAGGATCTGTCTTTGAATTCGGAAAAAGGATTATATTTTTCCCGTACGCGTGCAGGGAGTTCGACGGTAGCCAGTTAGCTACAAATATTTCAGCAAGTATATAAAGAGCCAGGCTAACGACTTCTTTCTTTTGCCATCAGGAGCCGCCCCCTACCTCGCCGCCCCCTACGCCGCTGCCCCCTTAGTCGCCGCCGCCCCATACGCCGCCGCCCCCTACGGTCTTGGTCTGGGATACGCCGGCGTCCACGGCCTGGGCTACCGCGCTTGGTAAACGGACACCGACCGATCTCCGTTACTAATAACCTTTATTTAAAATAAAATAACAAAATTGGAAAATTCATTTCTCAATATCGTTATGTTTGTTTTAAAAATGCGTTATTAATAACGAAAACAACCTTGTCGGTTAGTAACCTACTAGCTGGCGACGTAGAAGAGTGCGTGTGTTGGCAACACTGGACAATACCGATGACCAATGTTGCCATCACAGTGCGAAGTATTACCAACCTCACAGCGTCTAACGGAAGGAAGCTTGCTCAATAAAAATAAAAATATAAAACAAAGGTCTCAACAAGTAACTCTCTTTGTAAATATCTACAAATATAATGCCATCACTGCCAAAGTGTAAATAAACAAAATTTAAATACAATTTTTCTGTGATTTTATTGGTAACCTCCTGCTCCTTAACTACCTTCCCATCCATTTAAATTAAGCATTTAAAGTCACCTATGTGACTCTTGAACAAATTATTAACAAAAAATAGGAATTGATACGTATCATAAAACAAAAACTAAAAAATCCAGCATTTTATTTCAAAAAAATAAGTTTTATGTGATTTATTTATTTTTTTTGTGACGTGCAACAAAGAATCATATCAATCTATCTACATACATCTAATAAAGAAGTATTGAAGTGTAAAGGTACAAAACATGATCACTACATTGATGTATTCGAGATAAAATGGTTGGCCTATTGTGAATTGGTCTTAGGTCCAGTTCCCAGATTGAACCAAGATCGGGTTCAAAGTTCCATTCAAACTTGAAACACTGGTTTTTGAAAAGTAGATTTCATAGATTTTTCATAACAGATTCAAATACATATACTTTATTTTATACCTCACGAACACGACTAAGAATTGTCAGCAATTATTTATTTATTGCATTATTGCACAACAAAACTATGTACAAAAGGTGGACTCAACGCCGTGGGTCATTTTCTACCAGTATATAATACCTTTGGGCTAAGCAGAAATGATTAGTAGACGGTGCGACGAAATAAGTAAAAGAGAAAACACAAAAATAATTATACCAGTAACTGGTACACACTGGACACATCATCAGATGAAATATAAACTATACAATACATTTAATGCAGTAATGCATTATGTGGAATAAATAAATAAATAAATAATAAATATTTCACAACAATCACACCAATTCTCTAGTCCCAAATTAAGCTACGAGGCTTGTGTTATGGGTACTAGACAACGGATAAACATACTTAAATACTTTTTTTTTTGTAAATAAATACATATTATACAGAAAACACCCAGACCAGTACAAACACACATGTTCATGCACACTTATGCTTGTACTATGCGGGGATCGAACCCGCGACCCTTGGTTTAGAAGTCCGACATGTGGACCACTACACCAAGCGGTCGTCAAAACGTCGGAATGAAACACATATTACAAATTTCTTGGATAGGAATATTAAACATATCTAATCTAGTTATCAATAATTTGTTCTAAATATAACTAGATTTATGTCTACTTTGACCAAGTATCAAGTTAGCTTGCTTAAGTTTTGTATTTTGCACTAACTTAAGAAAAAATTATGCATCAACAAATATAGGTTAAGAAATCATTCCACACCATCAACTCTTAACTTAAATCACAACGACGTGATTAAACAGTGATATTAGGCCCAATTATTTATATCGCTAACGAATATCAAGTGGCGCCTTGGATTTAAATTACAGCTATTTAAATATCCGGTACTAGTTGAGCTGACGTAATTGAATTTAATTTTCTGAGCTCATTAAGGCTTAATAACACCTGACAGTAAGGTTGGTCACTTACCCTGCAATCAACCCTCCACCAATCCGCACTGAGCCCGCGTGGTGGAGTATGGCTTGGACCACATCTTAGTTGAGGTGAGGCCTGTGCCAGGGGGGGGGACACATCCATTCAAATGACATTTAGGGAAAGAAAGTACAGCAATCTGTGTTTTCGCCCCGAAACTGTTTTTGAAGTTGTTTCTCTGAGTTGCTAGAATTAAAAAATTAAATTATTTTGTGCAAATTTTATTTCGTGTGCTCAGAAACCATCGACTGAAATTAAATAAATTATATAATAATTTATGTGCGCTTTGTTTCCACATCTTAAAAATACAATATAAATATTTTCAGCTTCGTCGTTATAAACTTTACTAATTTAAAATTTTTGAGTACTGGCAAGTTGTGACGTTCAAAGATTACACAGTGCAAACTGCCAATGTCAAAATTACAAAATGGAGATTTCTTGTTGCGTACGCGGTTTTATTTTTGAATTCGTTTTGCTTTGTGTGTTTATGTGTTCTTCCATCGAGTAATAACGTTGATTTGAGCTTTGTGTTTCTCCATGTTTATTTTGAGTGCTTTGCATTGTTTGTGCGATTTTATGCTACCAAACCATTCCGCGACAGGACTTTCTTAGTTAAAATAATATTTGTATAAATTGTTCCAAGTACAATAATAGTTACAATTGTACCTACTCTTGATGTTTTATTTCATTTTACTCGCCAGAATGTTATAGCATGTTTTTGATAACTTAAAATTTTCATTTATTTATATTGATTTATGCCAAATCAAATTTAAGTTACACAAAAAAATATACTAGAACAAAATGGTTCATACAACAGCCCAAAAGCAGTACATGTAAACACGACGATTTTTAAGTAGGTACATCTAATAATAAAATGTGAGTTTTAATAGACGCTACTATTTTTATTTATCGTCTACTGAAACTCCCATTTTATTTTTAGATGAACCTACTTAAAAATCGTAGTGTATAAAGTTTATAGCTATAGCACTATAGCTAGCTATAGGTAGTGTTTAGTTCTCGGGACGAAATTATAGATGGCAGTGTCAAACTGGTTTGCCTAAAGGAACCACGAGAGGGCTCTCTTTTTCCTATACATTATATTTCTCTATGGCCTGTGCCCAGCAGTGGGACGTATATAGGCTGATGAGAGCTCATTAAGCACAGGGCTGGTTTAAATATAGTTCTTAACTACCTAAAGAAAATTAATTAATTTTAAAATTTTAATTAGGTTTAATTTTAAAACTAAAACTGTCTAGTCGGTATAGTATTCGACGACCACTTTCGTGTAATGGTCAAGAAGTTGACCATTAACCAAGCGGTCGCGGGTTCGATCCCCGCACTGTACAAACATTTGTGTGTATGAAAATGTCTGTTTGTACTGGTCTGGGTGTTAAATGTATTTATTTCAGTCTATTTGTAATACCACTGTTGATTCTGATATCTGTAACACAAGTGCTTAAGCTACTTACCACGGAGTCAGCAGATCAATGTATGTGATGTTGTTGTATATTTATTTTATTTATTTATTTACTATAAAAAGGAAACAATTCATTGTTTGTTTGTATCGAAAAGGATCTAAACAACTAAACAAATTAAAAAATAAACTTTTGTCATTAGAATCCCACATTATCACTGATGAACATAGGCTATATTGTACTTATGTGTAAATGGAAAGAAATATTATTTTTGATAAGTATACAGGGTGTAAAAAAAACCTTAACGAAGCCGTCAACCACACGTTCAGTACATCAAACCAAATCGTATAAAAAAGAAATTTTGGCTGGGAAACAACTTTTATTTTTTCACATCAAAAAAAAATAATTTAATTCTAAACCGCAATGTACAGCGCGCACGCGGAAAAGTCACCGCGGGGCGTGTTGCTTTACACCGCCGCGACGCGGTTCGGTTCGAGTGTGCGCTGTTCATTACGGAGTGTGCCATTTAGAGGCTGTTTATGAAAGAACTAGTGAAAAATTTGAATCATGTTTCTTTGGAAAAAAGTTCAGTTTTAACGGACAGAAGTCATTTCTGTAAAAATTATCAATTTTTTTTTCAAACTTCAACCATCAATATCTCAGTAACCGTTAACTTCACAGGTATGGTGTAAAGGAAAAAAATTATCGTAACAATTGGTAGAATATGTTGTATTCGGCTTCGTTAAGGTTTTTTTTACACCCTGTATATTCAAAAATGAATTCTTGTTAGTTAGTCTCGCCTCGAGAAGGGCTGAACCGATTGTGCTAATTTTCGTTGTGAATTATTTGTGGAAGTTCAGGTAGGGTTTAAACTGTGAGAAAATATTTTTTTTAAATTGCGAAAACAGCGGGCAGGACGACGTCTGCCAGGTTCGCTTGTCATAACTACAATGCAAATGTCATTGAATGTGACAATAAGGTCCAATCATATCAATATTGGTATGCGGAACTCTAAAACAGTTGGGTGTAGTCTGACACATTCCGCCGTAACAGAGCTATTAGCGCGTTTCAAATTCCACATCTCGGTGCAGTCAGATGCAATAATATATTCCAAAAAAGTAATTACAACCATTTTAAAGCGGAAAAAGAGAATTATTTAATTTAATTTATTTAATTCATTTATTTATTGCGGACAACATAACATCCATGGGTTAGTAATACAATGGTGCTTAATAAAATAGGTGTTAGTGTTTAAATTTCCACTTAACGACTTCCAGTTCTAGTTTTTTTTAAGTAGTTACAGTTGGATGTATTTGGGTTACTGCGCTGGCGTCGTTTGGTGGAAATTTAAAGCAAAATAAATCACTTTTTCAGCGTAAGTCATGGATTTCCGCAAAGTAACGCCTGATTCCATCAATAAATTCAACCGATTTTTTTGCGTTGATTCAAGTAACAATAAAACCAAACGTCAATTCCAAATAGTAAATATTTAAGACTTTAAAGAAAAAACTATACCTGAATTCGATGTGATCTAGTCGAGTTCACTATTCCATTTCGAAAAACGTTACGTCGAATTATAATGCACGAGCATTTGTACCCGAGTCTTGGGTGTTTTTATATGTATTTTAGTATTTCTATCCGTTATCCTAGTCACCACAGCACAAGCAAACGCTTACTTTGGGAATAGGTAATTGGTGTGTTTGTTGAAAACAATTTAATTAACTACAAAAAAAAACTTTTCTTTTATATATCTGTAACACAAGTGCTTAAGCTACTTAGCACGGAGTCAGATCAATGTATTTGATTTTGTTCTATATTTATTTTAATTTTGGTTACAAAGTGGTTTACGTTTAAGATAAATATGTGCGATGCATACAAGAAACATTTGCACACATTGTTGTTTCCAACTGTACAAACCTCAGACAAAGGAAAACTAGTGATCTAGAAATTTCAAAACGGGTCCAGCCCTGCAGCTGTTGGGACAAAATAAAGTGACCTTTACCAAATGGTAATAAGAGTTGATTACAAATGGCAGGAGCGGGCGGTTGAAATCCAGACTACCTTGATGAGGGCGTAGGCTTTCTTGCGTATCGGACTTACGGACCGTACGTTCGACGAGCAAGTTTGCAAATGTGTTTTAATTTTGTACAATAATATTATGAAAAGGCTCCGAAACTACTGGTAGGTACGATTAAAAAAAATCACTAAGAATCCAACATTATATCTAAAACGAGTAGTCCACTGTCCATTATATTTAATGTCATATAAAATGCATAGGTACAAGGAGAGGATCGAGGCGCAAAGAGAGCCTATCTTGGACAACCTTCCGGGCGCTGGCCGGTGGGGCGACCAAGATATCGCTGGAAGGATGAAGTCTCCAAAGACAGATTTGGCACAGAATAGGGAAGAATGGCGCACTTTAATGTCGGAGGCCAAGATCCACTTCGGGTCGCCGAGCCAGCGAACACGAAAGTTTGTAAGTATGGATGTGTGGATGTTTGTTTCTCTTTCACGTAAAAACTACTGCATGGATTTGAATGAAATTTTACTTATACATCAGAATAGCGCATAGGCTATAATGCATATAGAAATGTGAAGATAAAGAGCATCCACGCGGAAGAACAAGCTCGCCATCCCCCCCGTGCGTATTTTCACAAATATCAATCGTACAAAATAACTCACGAATGTTGATCGCCTTGGGCCGGGCGAATGAATATGTAATAACTAATTATACATATATAAATGTTTCGCGTACGTATCGAGTCTGTTGTCCGATATAAATGCTCGACTTCCGTGGTTGTTGTTTGTGGAGGTGTATCAGGTTGATTGATAAATATATTAAACTTTACAATGTAAGCTTTCAAAGAGTATGTTCCTACCGTACATTTTTAAGTCTATGAATCCGGGTACACACGGCTCCACAACAAGCTACTCATTTTAGTTGCAAACCACCCTTATAAGGTACGCATAAGATAAGGCAGTGTCTAACTTGATGTGTGCCGTGCGTACAATCTCATATTGGGAACCACCTTTTTGATATCCACGTTTTCTCATACAGGGTGACGACGACGATACGACAATTGACTTTCTGTCTGTTACTCTTTCACGTCTTAACTACTGAACAGATTTGGATGAAAGTTGGTACACATACATGGTCGTCTACATTCTGTATATGTATTAAATTTCATGCAAAAAAGAGCGTAACAGACAGAAATTCAACTGTCGTATTGTGGGCGCAACCTTGAATATATTTCGTATAAAGTCACTAAACTTCGAAGAATGTATGTTTATTGATTGGATAATACTAACAATACAAGAAAATAATTTAATTTTAAATTTTGTTTATTTATATGACGTTAAACGCTTACCTATTTACTTTAGATTAATTTCGACTGGAGTTTTTACCGGGTCAAACTACTAACTAGTTTTTTACTTTATTTTATTTGGGTCAGGTTTGCTCTTAACCCAAGACTATGCCCCACGAAGCAAAGACTGAGTCTACGATGGAGCGAGCTCACCTAGAAGATGCCTGTTCACTTTAGCTTTGAAATTGCAGGGAAACACTGACGCAGGTAGTGAGTTCCGCTCTTTTGTAGTGCGCATCAGGGATGTAGATGAGAAGCGCTTGGTTCAATTTAGGTAACAGCTGCTAGTCAGTTAGCAAGGATCTATAGCTTACCCGAAGAGGCTAGATGACACCACCAATCGTTGACATACTTTTTATTATCTGTCAGTTTGTTTTATTGACATTTGCATACTAGGTGTGTTACATTATATGGATGGTGGTTATAATGCTTAAAAATGAACTTATTGACCTAGTTACCAAGAAGGTGCGGCAAGTTTGAGAATTAATGAATTTAAAAATAAGACCAATTATTATTTGAAAGTTTTGACAGATATCTTAAGGATAAGAAGGGATAGGTAATCTTAAATATTTTCAAGACCATCGCGTTAAAAAAACATAGCCCCTATAAAGTTAATACAACCAATATATTTCCAAAAAGCTGTAGAAACCCATTTTTAAACACACAAAACTCAATAAATATTCAATACATCCCATACAAAATAAGTCAACGATTAAAGTATGTCAACGATTCGTTGTGTCATCTAGCCTAATGACTTCGATTTCTGAAACTTAATAATGACGTCAAATATATAGTACGAGTATTCAATACAAAATCTATGGAGGCAGATCGTTTTGACAGATGATAAAGAGTATATCAACGTTTGGTGGTGTCATTTAGCCTATTACGTTTTGTTGTTCTTTTTTATATTTCACGTCAAATTAAGCGAAATGTAGTTAGATTAACTCAATATTTGCAATCAAAAATTAAGCCACTAAATTTCATATCTACGCATAAAATCGAATTGCGAACCGGTAATTTGAGAATTAATTTATACAATTAAAGCGGTCCAAACCACTTATCGGTGGCTGGTCAACAATAGCCCGGGACTGGGCAAGGCGAACCGCCGCGCCCTGTAAGTTAAACGCTTATTCTAGTTGCTTTATGTTACAATCGAGGCTTAATATCTGGGTGGGTAGGCGAATTATAACACAGTAACGACACCTTACTTCCTAGCTTACATTTAGATATTAAATTTAAATTAAATATTGTTTATTTGCTATAGTATAGGGTGTACAGAAGATGTCATTGTAGTAAATGAGCGCCTTTCAGCCATTGTCAAAGCATGCAAATACTGACCCTATTTATTATTGTCTAAAATCTTTATTAATATATGAATATTTTTAATTGATTAATTTATTCTGGCCTGCACCTATCGCATTGGAATTTATTCTGTATTAATAGATGTATGGTTGAAATACAAATAAATAAATATTTTTTTAACTGTAATAGATTATGTAAATTCAAATATGTAATATTAAACTTTTTAAGAATAACATACAAACGACACACGAAAGCAAGTCAGGGTAAACATTACGGCATCTGAATCACGAGAAAAATGGGCGTTTTTCAACTGTTGTGTATATATATACACACACACATCCACATCCACTCACATACACAACACATTCGCACACACGCGCACACACACACTTTATCATCTTCAATTCATTCATTACACATAGTCACTTGCATCCGTCGCAATCCTGTAAGAACCATCGGGTGCCCACGACACAGGAATTTCCTAGTGTGGGGCCCACAGGTAATTGCTAAATGTATTATTATTGGCATTACATGATTTGCATTGTGTAATAATATATTCTATAGTATAATATCTTCTGTACCTACCTTATATATGTATAATAACAATAATCTTGTTGGCAATAAAAATATTTGTATTTGTGTTTGCCTACTTGCCAATTATGACAGTGCGTTTCCAATCGTCGTCTTATTCACACGTCCCGACACACATACCTAACAGCAACATAAATGGGTAAATATCGACTGGAGTTTTTACCGGGTCAAACTACTAACTAGTGTTTCATAAGGTAAAAGCGACACCTTGCTAAACCTTGCTAGTAAGTTAGCAAGGATCTTAAGCTTACCCCATTTAAGGAGTTAGTTGTTGGAATTTTTGAATGCATCAATTCGTTTATCCACCTAAAGCTATGTTCGGGAGTTGTTAGTAGTGCTTCTGAGGCTAGGATTTCACAGGAAAAACCGTGTTTATCACAGTGCAATTACTTTTCTTATTCTAATCTCAGTATAAGGTACACACGAGAGCTTGTCGGAGTGAACATTCCGGCACCTTAATCACGAGATAAATTGGTGTTTTTGCAACAAAAATAGGTAACATTATGTACTATTTACGGTTCATACGATACACAAATTAGTAAGTATGTATAAGTGGCGCCCACTCGCTTAGCCATTGTCAACAACACATGGCACATTTTTTTTCTGTGGATTCAGCGTAAACGTACATCGTCTAGCTAAAACATCTCATCAGTCTTTCTTAAGGAAAAAAATATTAATAATACCAAATTGTACTTACCCCACCCTTAAGTCTCAAAACTTGTCGATATCAGCCATTCAAAAAGTACCGTTAATTTAAGATATTTAAAAATTTTAAATTAAGGAAAAACAATATTAAAAACAAATTGTTCTCACCACCTTAAAGTCTCAAAACCGATAACAGTCATTCAAAAAGAACCGTTAATTTTAAAATATTTAAAAATTCCACTACTATTTTAAACTTTATAAAATACCTAGACAAAAAACTTACCTTTCGCGTCCAGATGTCCCTTGAGCTGTTCAGCCTTAGCTTGCAGCTTCGTCTGCATCGTCTCGGCGCCTTCCTTCATCTTGGCGAGGATACCTGGACGAATAGAATTGGTTAGTATAGCCCATCGAGTTTGTATGCGACACGCTGGGGGTTAGTGAATCCGAACTATCCATTGCGGTGAATGCCTGTGGCCTCTCGGCCTACGGTGAAACCGCCACTCACATGGCACCGGTGGGCACCGTCAGGTTTTTAGTGGGTAGGCGGGTTCTCTCTCTGAGGCCTGGAGTCCAACATAACCCCCAGCTGCTGCCGCGGCTGGTGGGTATGCGTAACAGCGTTTCCATGACGTTTTTTTTTAATGCCGAACTATCCATAGTTGACCTCGCAAAATCAGTAATAATATCGATATCCATCATACTATGAATTGTATCAATAGCTCGAGCTGGGGTAATAAATATACAAACAACATCACATACATTGATCTGACTCCGTGGTAAGTAGCGTAAGCACTTGTGTTACAGATATCAGAATCAACAGTGGTATTACAAATAAACTTAAATAAATTTATATTATAACACTCAGACCAGTACAAACTGACATGTTAATGCACACAAATGTTTGTACAGTGCGTGAATCGAACCCGCGACCTTTTGGCTAATTGTCAACTTCTTAACCATTATACCAAATCAATGGTCTGGGTATTATTATGTATTTATTTATGTTTATTTGTAATACTACTGTTCATTCTGATACAAGTGTTTAAGCTACTTACCACGGAGTCAGATCAATGTATGTGATGTTGATTTATTAATGGAAGACTATCGAAACTATTGATATGACGTCCAATATCGATAGACTATCGATAGTCAATGGGCATCACTGGGTGAGGTAGTAGTGACTCGGAGCAGGAGTGGTCTGTAAATACAGCATTTACTACTAAAGCGTGGCAAACATTTAGGAAACCACGTCTGGGTAGCGTATTAGTTTGAGGATGTGGCCCGGTAAGTAAAGAACCCGGGTTCAGGTCAGGAAGTTTTTACTTTACAATCTTAGTATTATAAATTTCACACCAGTTCATACAATATCAGTAAGCTGGTAGATATTGCTTGTTGCTTTGTCAAAGATTTCATGCCTTTTATGATGACTATTACAGGCAAATTCGTTATTCATTAGGCGCTATGAAATTTCAAGTGTGCCGAAAACATAGCTTCATTATTATTTTATAGAGTTTTGTAAAGATATCACTGTTCTTAGAACAATATTACAAATGGGAAGATAATTCGATTATTTACGGATCCTCGCAGAATCCTTTATTCCAAAACAACATTGAGCAGAATCGTGCAATCCAAACTTATTCTATGGAGTCGTAGCTCAACTTATAATGGTTTTTAGATTTCAGATAAATGTATGTAAATACCAACCATGCTTGTCCTTTTCTTTCAACAGGCGTTCCATATCGCCTGCCTTGTCTTTCACGCGACCGAAGAAATCTATCCGTTAGTGAGCGTGCGTGGTAACATTTTTTTGTTAAAACACGTTAATTTCAAGAAAAAAAACAAATTTGGAACACACTCTTTTAAAACTATGGTTTTACTATGGTAATTGAATATTTGACACCAATCGTTGACGTACTTTTGACGTATGAACTGTCAAAGCGCCAGTCTCCCATAGATTATGACTATAGCACTGGTCAATCGGTGTGACTTTTGTGATTTTTTAATCAATTGAAAATCAAACATTACAAATAATAAGAAATGGTCACCCAAACAAGGTGGTACATTACGTGTTAATTTTGAGACCTTTGACTGCCTCGTTGGTGTAGTGGCAAAATTTCTGCCTCACATCCGAGAGGTCCAGGGGATTCCCAGGTCGAGCCAAAATTGTTTCTGAGATTTTCTGTCATGAATTTCTCAAAAACAGCTCAGAGTCGGGAAGTTGGCGGTGTTACACCCCCGTGCCTCGGAGAGCACGTTAAGCCGTTGGTCCTGCGCCTGATCTCTCACCGGTCATGTCGGATTGCCGTCTCACCGAACTTTGAGAGTGATGGAACAGTGAGTGCACCTGTGTATTGCGCTCACACCTGCGCACTATAATATCTCCTGCGTAGTTGGCTGATCTCTGTTGAGATTGGCCGCCGTGGTCGAAATCGGCCAGGAGGACTATTATTAATTATGAGAAATATGCTTTTGGAATTAATTTTGATTGGTGTCAAGTACACAATTCTTACGTCTTAAACAGATTTAAAACACCACACTCAGCATATGATACATCTTCAAAATTTTAGTTCAAACGCTTAGTCTATGGAATCCATAGACATTAAGGCAAAAGTTTGTTAAAAGGTAAGCTGAAACTCTGCAACTCTATGACCTACTATGGAATTGTCTATGGTCTACGGGGCAGCAGGAGAGCTGCGGCGTGCCTTCAACTTCCGGTCTGGGTGGGTCACCTAACAATGCCAATTTAAAATAATTTGTGGAGGTCCAAACACAGAGTTTTTTTTTGTAAATGTTTTATACTGGATGTTACAAAAAACTGGTAATGGCTAAAGGGTATTGTTGTGCCTGTATAACTCAACAACTTTCCCAAAGAAACATAAGGCGAATCCTTCAAAAAAAATTTTGCTCTCCCATAGTAAACCGATCAGCGGATAGACAGTTTTATATGGGAGGTTAATTGGCTAGACGACACCACCAATCGTTGACATACTTTTTATTATCTGTCAAAACGGTCTGCCTCCATAGATTTCGTATGGGAATAAATGATTGTGACGTCACGGTCATGTATCAGAAATCGGAGTCAATTGACCGAATATTTATTGCGTTTTGTGTGTTTAAAAATTGGTTTCTACAGCTTTTTTATAATATATTAGTTGTATTAACTTCATGGGGGCTATGTTTTTAAACACCATGTTCTTGACAATATTTAAGATAGGTGTCATCATCCCAATTTTATTATATATTTTTTTATTATTTTGTTTTTGTTTTTCTTTCGTTTGTTATAATTAAAATGTATTATAACTAGTATTCTAGCCTGAATCGACGCGAACATTGCATATCGAAAATGCATACTTACTTTTATTTTATATTTTTTCACATGTAAGTAATTTCAATGTATTCTTTGACAAATAAACAATCTTGAAACCTTAGGTCCATTTTTTTTGAGAATTCGCCTTAGGTTTTTTTATGGAAAATTGTTGAGTTATACGGGCACAACAACACCCTTTAGCCATTACCCGTTTTTTTGTAACACCCTGTATTATAAACTTTACTTTGATAATGAATTTTTTGGAAATAACTTTGTATACTGATTAGTTTACCTTTTCAAAAAGCGGCGCTAGTGGGCAACATGCGCGGCATAATTACGTACTTGACAATTCGCAACTCGTCATAAATGTCAAAAAATTTTAAAAAAAATCTTTAAGTAATCAATAGATTCATTTAAAAGGAAAGTTGGCATGGTTAACTTAATTTAAGATTTTTGACATTAATGACTTTAAAGAAACTAGATGTGCGAATTATTTTATAGAAAATATATACTTTCGGTTAATATTCAAAATGATAAACTTGTGCGGAACAACACCACTGAACCGTGAAAATGTCAAGGCAATTAAACGATTGTTTTTAAAAAGTGTAACTTACCGGATATCCGTTTGGTGGCGTCCGGACTCGCGGACTGCGTCAGTGCTGCCACCTTCATGTATTCACTCGTGATGAGACCGGCGGCCTGTGCCAAAGACAATTTATCAAGTTTCTATGTTTTTAGCATTAACAATAAATAAATAAATAATAATAAATATTTCACAACAATCACACCAATTCTCTAGTCCCAAAGTAAGCTACTAGGCTTGTGTTATGGGTACTAAACAACGGATATCCATATTTAAATACTTTTTTTGTAAATAAATACATATTATACATAGAAAACACCCAGACCAGTACAAACACACATGTTCATGCACACTTATGCTTGTACTGTGCGGGGATCGAACCCGCGACCCTTGGTTTTAGAAGTCCGACATGTGGACCACTGCACAAAGCGGTTGTCAAATTAAAACACACTTAAAGAAAAAAACGGCCTGCCAGTACATCTCGAACCCGCAACTCTCGCAAGCCGATTGCTCTCCCAAATGGGCTACCGTGACACTTACTCATCGTTCAGAATTTTTTTTAAGTGCTCCTTAGGCTGCAGCCAGACATAATTCATCAATGTTGTGGTAAGATACCAAAAACATTCGAATGAAACACCTTTGCAATTGTTTAACAATCGGTTAAGATGAATCAGCAAATTTATTAAGTTACTTTTTAGGGTTCCGTAGTCCGACAAGGAACCCTTATAAGATCGTTCAGTCTGTCCTAGTCTGTCACAGCAGAATATCTTCTACGTTTATGGACTGATTTGCATGTAACTAGGTTCGAGGATACTCCACATATATCATTTTTAAAAATACGAAAAATTAAAATTACCCCTATACATGTAAAGGGGGGGGGGGAAATTATTTTTTTGAGTGCACCTCCTTGTGTGGGGTATCGTTGTAAAGGACTGAAAATAAGATAGGGTTCTAAAGTCTTGGACCTATAAACTTCAAATCTCTCTCGTAAAGAAACAGGCACCGAAACTCTAATTTAAAATTGTTTCGGATATCCTGTGATGAATACTTTCGAAATTATAAATAATATAAAAATATATAAAGTTTTTACTGTTAAGACTGAATAAAGCTAGCCAAAATTGACTCCCGAACCCTACTTTATGCGTGGTCCGACATTCATATTGGAGAGCAATATGAATGTCGGACCCGGACCCGGAGCAAGCCCGGTTTGCGAGGGTTGCGGGTACGAGTCCTGCCTGGCAGTTCACTTCACTTTAAGTGTGTTTTAATTACAAATTATAAATTAGGAGATTTACAAAAAAAAATTGCAGAATATCGTTAGTATTACTCGTATTTTGGTTAGACGATATGAGGTAACAATACAATAAGGTAACAATCATAAATTATTATGTTAACATTTAAAAGAAAGTGAATTGAAATTCGAAAACAAATTACAGACGGAACTCTTATTTACTTAGAGCAGCTAATCGTTTTAACGAATGTCAGTACACTTATGACTTTGATTTGTTCTGTACTAGTGTAAATCAGGTTAAGACACGTATGTGTAACGATTTTTTTTTGAATAACGAAAATGCCTTTGTGAGTAAGCTATATAAATTTAAGTTTCAATGTATTAATTTACCGGCGCTTTACTTTCTTATTTACTATAAATCTACCAGATTGGCCTTCTTTTTATTCAAACTATTATTTTATATCTTTCTAGCTGTAAGTCTTCCAAAAATGTTAAATTAAATAATAAAATAGAATTCACCTCTAAGCTAGCAGGGCTCATTGCTGAATACTCCTCACTGAGTAACTCGACGATCAGACCTTCTATATCGAAGAATAGAATGTGGCTCTCGGGATCTGCAACAAAGTTAATGTCGTAATTATAAAATAGTTTATCTAGCGCCTAGCACAATATTTATTTATTTCTAGCGGACCCTGCAGACGTAATGTATTTTTTCTTCTTTGTAAGAACCAATACCGTACTTTTGTAAGACGACATACCTTTGGGGTTTGACCGAAATCCTTGTATAGTCAATTGAGCTAGTCTCGCCCTTGCCGGCTCAGCTAAAGGCCCAGCGTTGCATGTATGGCCCGTGCCTTGTAAGGAAGCCAGGCTTCTTTCGTGGCCTTATAAGGCAGCCAGGCCTCTTTGGTGGCCAAAGGCAAGAAAACCACTTTGGGTAGCCAAAAAAAAGCCAAGTAATAATATAGACACTTAAGGCGACATACCTTTGGGGTTTGCCCGGAATCCTTGTATAGTCAATTGAGCTATTCTCACCCTTGCCGGTTCCGTTAAAGGACCAGCGTTGCTTATATGGCCAAGGCACTGTAAATCAGGCAGGCCTCTTTGGTAGCCTTACAAGGTAGTGACCTTAAAAGGCAACAAAGCTACTTTAGGTAGCCTAAAAACGCCAAGTAATAATAAAGACACTTAAGACGACATACCTTTGGGGTTTGACCGGAATACTTGTATAGTGAACTGAGCTTGCCTTGCCCTTGCCGGCTCAGCTAAAGGCCCAGCGTTGCTTCAATGGCCAGGGCCTTGTAAGGCAGCCGGGCCTCTTTAATGGCCTTATTAGGCAACAAAGCCACTTTGGGTAGCCTAAAAAGGCCAAGTAATAATATAGTCACTTAAAACGACATACCTTTGGGGTTTGACCGGAATCCTTGTATAGTCAATTGAACTTGTCTCGCCATTGCCGGTTACGCTAAAGGCCCAACGTTGCTTGCATGGCCAGGGCCTTGTAGAGCAGCAAGGCCTCTTTAGTGGCCAAAGGCAAGAAAACCATTTTGGGTAGCCTAATAAAGCCAAGTAATAATAATAGTCCTCCAGGCCGATTTTGACTACCGCGGCCAATCTCAACAGAGATCAGCCAACTACGCAGGAGATATTATAGTGCACAAGTGCGAGCGCAATACACAGGTGCGCTCACTGTTCCATCACTCTCAAAGTTCGGTGAGACGGCAATCCGACATGACCGGAGAGAGATCAGGCGCAGGACCAACGGCTTAACGTGCGCACCGAGGCACGGGGGTGTAACACCGACCACTTCCCGACTCCGAGCTGTTTTGAGATATTCAGGACAGAAAATCTCAGAAACAAGTTTGGCTTGACCTGGGATTCGAACCCAGGACTTCTCCGATGTAAGGCAGAATCTTTGCCACTACACTAACGAGGCAGTCAAGTAATAATATAGACACTTAAGACGACATACCTTTGGGGTTTGAACGGAATCCTTGTATAGTCAACTGAGCTCGTCTCGCCCTAGCTGGCTCAGCTAAAGGGCCAGCGTTACGTTCATGGCCAGGGCATTGTTAGGCAGCCAGGCCTCTTTGGTGGCTTAATAAAGAAAACCACTTTGGGTAGCCTAATAAAGCCGAGTAATTTTATAGAAGCTTAAGGCGACATACCTTTGAGGTTTGCCCTTGCCGGCTCAGCTAAAGGTTCAGCGTTGCTTGCATGTCCAGGGCATTGTAAGGCAGCCAGGCCTCTTTGGTGGCCTTATAAGGCAACAAAGCTACTTTAGGTAGTCAAAAAAGCCAAATAATATTATAGACACTTAAGACGACATACCTTTGGGGTTTGCCCTTGCTGGCTCAGCTAAAGGCCCAGCGTTGCTTAAATAGCCAGGGCCTTATTAGGCAGCCAGGCCTCCTTGGTGGCCTTATAAGTCAACAAAGCCACTTAAGGTAGCCTAAAAACGCCAAGTAATAATAATAGTCCTCCAGGCCGATTTCGACTACGGCGGACAATCTCAACAGTGATCAGCCAACTGCGCAGGTAATATTATAGTGCACAAGTGTGAGCGCAATACACAGGTGCACTCACTTTTCCATCACTCTCAAAATTCGGTGAGAGGGCAATCCGACATGACCGGAGAGAGATCAGGCGCAGGACCAACGGTTTAACGTGCGCACCGAGGCACGGGGGTGTAACACCGACAACTTCCCGACTCCGAGCTGTTTTTGAGAAATTCAGGACAGAAAATCTCAGAAACAAGTTTGGCTCGACCTGGGATTCGAACCCAGGACCTCTCGGATGTAAGGCAGAAACTTTGCCACTACACTAACGAGGCAGTCAAGTAATAATATAGACAGTTAAGGCGACATACCTTTGGCGCAACTGATTTCGAGTTAGGAAGCTAAAGGGAAGCGCCTCCTACCGATTGGGTGTTATGGTCGGGGACCGAGGTCCGATAGACATAATCTTGATTTGTCTATCTATATTAATCTAGGCCGGTACCATTTGGCCGGTACTAGGCTAATAGCGCCATCTAGCCTTATGGAGCCGTATCAGCTCTCGCTGTTGTGCTTGCCGTTAGGCATGCACTTGTGATGGCGAATGGTAGAGGTCGCCACATACCTTTGGGGTTTGAACGGAATCCTTGTATAGTCAATTGAGCTCGCCTGGCCCTTGCCGGCTCAGCTAAAGGCCCAGCGTTGCGTTCATGGCCCGGGCCTTGTAATGCTGCTAGGCCTCGCTGGGTGGCTGCACGCATAGCGGCCACGTTACGGTGGCGAAGACCCCTGTAAACGATCATTAGTCAATAAAATCAATTTATTTTTGTAAAAAGACTCACAAGTAGCACTTTTACTCGTCCCAACATATAAATTAACCCTACCACCGCTTCGAGACAATTAGGGCCAGTGCTGAGAAGAAGCGGCGTAAGAAACTCAGTCACTATTTTCATTGCTTCTTTACAAATTTGATTTACAATAATTGTAATTGTTTACAGTCAAACATTTCCATATATCTTTGTCATTTATAGAGGTATAATCATCAATTTATAATCTCCTTTCGACATTAATACATCTTTTACAACTGTTTTAAATTTATGTAAAGGCAATGAAGTTAAATTTTCAGGTAATTTATTAAAAAATTACATCTACCCATAAATGTGTGACCAACTTTATGAAACCTAAAATATGGAACGGCGAGCCTATTTTTTTGCCTTGTGTTGAAGTTGTGTCATTTAGTCATTTCAGTTGATAGAATCAGGCGTTACATTGCGGAAATTCATGACTAAAGCTGAAAACGACGCGTTTCGCCACTACAGGTGGCATCCTCAGGAGATGTTGTCGCTTCAACAGACCACGAGAGACGAGTGTTTAAATGGTGTCAGTGTTGTGTTACCAGGTGCATTCTCTGTGTCACGTTGTGAGTGGTATTGTAAGTCCTGCGACTTCCAGCTCTAGTTTTTCAAGTGGTTACGGTTAGATGTATTGGGTTCCTGCGCTGGCGTCGTTTAGTGGAAATTTACATCAAAATAATTCTCTTTTTCAGCATAAGTTAGCTAAGTTAGATGTAAACTTTAGAAAACACCGCTATACGTATAGAATAGACTTAAAACTCTTTTCGAGATCTAGGAAAATGCTTTAAAAAATTTAGCCACCAAAAAAGTCATTTGGTCGCCAATCTCACCTGATAGTAAGTGACAATGTGACTGAGGATGAATCATTAGGAACTGTGGGGTGAGTACGAACATTATCTTGTTTTATTTATTGGACAACACAACAGATTACATCATGGCATGACTTAAAGCAACTAAGAACTAGTAACTAAGAACTATAGAGTTACACAAGATATAATCCTTAAGCGTGCCATCACGGCATGTTAAAATTGAGAAACAATAGGTTTTTTTATGTATAAAAAGTTTCTTAAACATTACACAAATAGATCAAAACAAATTAAATCTGAAAAACCTAATCAGTGAGGGGGATTACTTTGAGGATATCTTTCAAAACATTTCTGAAGTGAGCCAAACTGAATTATCGTAACGTATTCGTGTCGTCCAAACGTCAAAAACTGACAGTTCCCATACAAATTGACAAGTTAACGATAGGTAAACACTACGTATACGTTACGATAGTTCTTTGTGCTCACCCCACAGATCACAGAACAAGGAAACTACTTAGTGCGTAAGAAGAATAGAAGGCGTAAGAGGGCGGTGCGAGAGTATAACTTAATGCTTTCTCCAAGACTCACTTGATGATCGTGTGCGCGTTTGGAGCGTGACAGCAAAGTATAGAAATATTGACAGTTGGTGGCGCCAAACGGCAGTGACATATTTGTCAAACAAAAAATCCTCGTTTGAATTCTAAACGTTCTAGTATTTAGGTTAAGTTTGCATTTCTTGCTTTGTTTGGTTTGTTTTTTGTTTGGGTTTGTTTTTTTTGGTTTGTTTGTTTGTATAAGCTCTTTTGTAACCGCTACGATTAACCACACAAATCTCAAGGATTCACTGGTTCTCGAACTAATGAGCGATCATGCTATTTCTAGGTGATTCATTGTTTTATTTATTAAGTACTTTTGCGTTCACAACACTATTTTCAAATTCCAAAGGACACTACACTTAAAAAAAATTTTTTAGGCTCCGGTCATCAGGGAGTATTCGAACTCCCGACCTTAGGAAGTCCGGTCCAATGTTCTAAATAACTGATTCATTGTTCTGTGGTAATGATGATCGCCATAATAACTTAATGCAATTATTGTGAATTGTGATGATATCTAAGAAGTCATCATCTCTTTACCTAAAGAAATGCACAGCCGGGTTGGCCAGCCCCTGGAGGTCGCTGGTGCCAGAAGCCAAGGAACCGCCCAGGTCATCAGCTAGGGTCTCGTCACATGCGGCCAACACCTCTTCGGCAATCATACCTGGGGGTTAAATCTCTATGTATATAAAATTATCGTGTCACAATGTTCGTTCAATGTTCAATGATGAAATTTTTCATATTGAGTAGGTCTGTGAATCGGCCAACATCTAATTTTCATACCCCTTAGTGATAAGGGTTGTCCACAATAATTTATATGGCAAAACAACGTTTGCCGGGTAAGCTAGTGGTTGATTTAAATATAATTACTGGTGCCAATCAGCCATGGGATTGCCCTGCTGTTTCTTAGTTGGTATCGGACACTCATTTACCACTAAGATATTTAATAATAATAATAATAATAGTCTCCTATCCGATTTCGACCAAGGCGGCTAATCTCAACAGAGATCAGCCAACTGCGCAGAAGATATTATAGTGCACCAGTGTGACCGCAATACACAGGTGCACTCACTTTTCCAAGACTTTCATAGTTCGGTGAGACGGCAATTCGACACGAGCGGAGATCAGGCGCAGGACCAACAGCTCAACGTGATTTCCGAGGCACCGGAGTATAACACCACCAACTTTCCGTATTCAAGCTGTTTTTAGGGTTCCGTACCTCAAAAGAAAAAAACGGAACCCTTATAAGATCACTATGTTGTCCGTCCGTCCGTCCGTCCGTCTGTCAAGACCGTTTTTCTCAGGAACGCGTGGAGGTATCAAACTGAAATTTCTATATCGATACCTTAAATCTCAAATGGCGTAACCACCAAAACATAACTTTTCAGGAGAGCAAAAAAACAAAAAGAAATATTTTAAAAAATATATAATTTTATTAATTTTGATTCGTTAAAAATATTTTATACATCTTATTTCTTAGAATTTTGAGATAAAGGCTTCAGTTAAAACTCCTCTCACCTAAGTCTTATATTTAACAAAATAGAAGTCGGTTACGCCTTATGAATATATGACAAAAAGGTGTTTACACCCCTTAAAAAACACGAATTTTTAAGTGGTTAAGGTCGTATCTCCCATAAATAATAAAAATTGTATAATAAGAGGTATTATTTATTTATTTTATTGAATAAGGTACATTAAACAAGTTATATATTTTAGTAGACACACTAAAATCTTTAAAAAGCTTAGGGTCGAAGAATAAATAGGTATATTTTTTTTAATAATCTAATGATATGAGCAGATTATGCCTGGATTGTGATTAAGCAGTGTAATAGTAGAAAAATAACCTTGATTCTTAGTCACAATGACTTGTACCTACATTAATATAAATTTGACGTGATAATCAACTTAAAATTCAATTAAAGTCTAAATGGAGTTAGAAAAGATACAAAAGTAGTTTTAATATAAAAACCAATAAATCAAGTAGCTACGTTGAAAACTTAAGAGATTTTAGCAAGCCTGAATTCTTTTTCTGAGTTTGTATCTCCGTCTTCTACATCATTGTCAGATTATACATCTGGCACATCTTCTGCTGTTGGTAAACGGCAATACTCTTCGTGATATATTTTTGGGATAATGCCGTCTGTGCAAAGTTTGAGGAGGTTTTGGTTCTTCATTTTTTAAAAAGGTGGGCATCTTGTGAACAAAGGTTTCATTGTGTAACTTAATTATGTATCTCTTTGTTTATACATCTTACTATCGTTTGTCGCACTAGCATTTTCTTTTACCGCTTCCCTTCCCTTTACCCTTCTTTTAAATATTTGTTGACCGCGAGCAACTTGTTCATCTTAGGGCAACTTCTTTCATCGAGTATTTTATTTAAATAGTGTGTGGGTTTTTTCTTGAATGTTACGATTCTAATTTCTTTAAACTTTAGCCTTTAGCCTTTAATGTTGGGGTTGTAAATATTTGGTTGGCGACCTCACCATTTTTTTTAATAATCTGAGTGATCTAACACTATGACATTATAAGGTCGTGGTGACTTTCGTGCTGATGAAAATGTCTGCAATTGCGATGGGCTCCACATCTTGAGTGTAACTTTCATAAAACGTTAAATTATTCACAGAATTATGAATAATAGCGTGTCTTACCAGTTACCTTTCAACAATAAAAAACGTTATTCGAGGTGTAAACGCCGAAACCGACAAATCACATCACAATAATTTCTAGGGGCGTAACCACCAAGTCGTTCATACATGCAAATTTATAGCCTGTTACGACGTGTTTATCTTATGAAAAGTGTTCAAATCTTTGAAAAAATTAAGTCGTAATGACCATTTTTTTTCGAATCTCAGAAATTTAAATAATACAGGTCGATAGAGAAAAAAAAACTGAACAAAACTGCATTCAAAAGTCATTTTGACCAAAATGGCGGTTACGCCATTTGAGATTTGAGGTATCGATATGATACTTAGGTCTACTGTCCCTGGAAGCTGTAGAAAAATTAACCTTCTAAGCCAACGCAATCAAAAGATACAGCCATTTAGGCCGCAAATTTCCGCAAATTTCCGAAACTCGCACGGGAATCAAAACCTACAGGGTACTTCCTGTAAACTTAGAATCTTGAAATTTAGTAGGAAGTCACTTCTTATAGTACAGCTATAGGAATAATTACGAAAATCGTAAATTTTCAGTTTCATCATATAAAAAAAAATGTTTTTCAAAAATATTTTTGACAATTTTGAAAATTTCAAAGTTACTACTCCTTATCTACAGGTTTGTACGGAACCCTCGGTGCGCGAGTCCAACTCGCACTTGTTGAGAAGTTCATGAAGAAAATATTGGAAACAATTTTTGGTTCGACCTCGGATTCGAACCTTTGGTCTCTTGAATGTTAGGCAGTACTTTTGCCAGTACACCAACGAGGCCTTATTATCATTTCTGCTATCGATCAGCCGCGGAATTTCCCTGCATTCATTTACATCCAATGTATTTACCACGCATGTTAAAAAAGCATATCATTTCCAGCTATCACATTTGCTGGCTCGCTGCTAGCATGGTGGCCACAGCCCTTGGCGACGAACGAACTAAAAGCCAAAAGCCCCAAGTCTAGATAGTAAAGTCCAAATAGTTGTAGACGGTTGTTGATGGTTGTTGGTGGATTTTGGCTGTTGTTGGTGGCTACCACTTACCGTGAAGTACTCTGTCGAGATGGCCAGTCTCCATCTCACATATTCATAAATTTTAGGTGAGAACTCAGTTGTTGGTGATGTAACATGGTTGTTGATAGTACTCAGTGATTGTTGATAGCTGCTGTTGAACGTTATTGTTGTTTATGGATGCTAAAGTTTTTGGTGGCGGTTGTTGTTACTGGTTGTTGATAGTTCTTAAAGGTTGTTGATAATTGCTATTGATGGTTGTTGTTGATTGTTGTTGTTAGATGCTAAGGTTTTTGGTGGTGGTTGTTGTTACTGGCTATTGATAGTACTTAATGTTTGTTGATAATTGCTATTGATAGTTGTTGGTGATTGTTGTTGTTGGACGCTGAAGGCTTGGTGATCGTGGATATTGGTGGTTGATGGTTATTGATGACGGTATTTGGTGGTCGGTAACGGTTGTAGGTTTTGTTATTTTGGTGGTATTTTTAATGGTTTTTCTCACCATGAAGCACTCTATCAAGGTGTCCAGTCTCCATCTGCCACACATAGACGGTGCCGTCGCTGCACCCGACTACCATAAAGTCATCGGCTGGTCGCCACTTGATGCTGACCACGGGGAAAAGATGGCGAGACGCCAGGGTCACACATTTGCGCTCTGCTAGACCTGGGAAAGTGAGTTTTTATCAAGAAGAGTGCAAAGTCTTGAAAGTCATGTATTTCTGTGAATTGACCCGCAGGGGGTAGTTTTACACGTCCTTTAAAACCCTACTACGGCTTCGAGTCAATTTGTGGGCTGGTGCCGAGAAGAAGCTGCGCAAGAAACTTGGTCATCATTGTCGTTGGTTTTTTTCATGTACATGAATTGAATGAATTTTTAAGAAAAATAATAAGAAAGTTATATACTGTCAATTTCATACTAAAAGCTATCTGGGTTTACTATAAAAATCCTTTTAGTAAAAAAGTAATAGTAATCTCAATAATTAAACCAATTGCGTAAAAACATTGTCAATGTACACATAACGGCATATCGAGCTGTACATTGACAACCTTTCTACGCAATTGATTACTTAACATGCATCTAATTAGAAAATTGTACTTCGTAACTGCCTCCGTTTTTTTGATTTATCCTTTGAAATTCAAGTTTTCGGCAAGAAAACTGCTTAGCTGTTAATTTTTTTGTGATATGACCCTGAACACAGTCACGGACGGACAGTCGTGCCAGACACAATAGAAATTTAATGGTTATAAAGTCTATAGTTGTACAGTGTCCGTTTATGGGTTAATTTACTTACTGAGCAAGGTGACGCTGTGGTCGGAAGCAACTGAGCAAATGCACTTCTGGATACGTGCCTGCGGACAAAAATATATTTATAACTTTCACCATGTTTAGCCCCTGAGGAAAAATAGGGGTATTATAAGTTGACCCCTTTTCCGTTTAAGTGTAGGGATTATGTATTTGTATGTGTGTATGGCATCGTAGCACCCGAACGGATCGACCGATTTTAATGCGATTTTTTTAATTCGTAAAATAATTTAATTATAATGGTTCTTAGTTGTGACTGGTCAAAATGCGTCCTGCCGTTGAAGCTTACCAGCTGACTTTCTGGCTCATTCAGGATTTTTTTTACTGGAAAGTTAGTTGGTTGTTATATATAGTAACCCGGTCCTATTCTCCCGGAAATTGAGTACCTTGCAGTAAGAACCTTTTGAAGTAGGAATTCGGTATGTAGAAAACTTACAGTCCATTTGCTAGGCGGCACAATAAGCTGTGTTATCTCTCCGGCGTGAACACAGAATATGTGCAGCAGGCTTCCAATAAATAGGTACCATAGACAAACATATCACACTTACAGTACAGTTGCTAGGCAGCACAATAAGCTGTGTTATCTCTCCGGCGTGAACACAGAATCTATGAAGCAGACTGCCGGTGAACAGGTCCCATAGACAAACAGAGTTTAAGCTTTCAGTTCAGTTGCTAGGCGGCACAATAAGTTGTGTTATCTCTCCGACGTGAAAACAGGATCTGTGCAGCAGGCTGCCGGTGAACAGGTCCCATAAACAAACATATCACACTTACAGTCCACTACTGGGAGACACTATAAGCTAAGTTATCTCTCCGGCATGAATACAGAATGTGTACAACAAGCTGCCTGTGAACAGGTCCCATAGACAAACAGAGATTAATATTACAGTACAGTTGCTAGGCGGCACAATAAGCTGTGTTATGTCTTCGGCGTGAACACAGAATCTGTGCAGCAGGCTTCTGATGAATAGGTACCATCGACAAACAGAGATTAAACTTACAGTACAGTTGCTAGGCGGCACAATAAGTTGTGTTATCTCTCCGGCATGAACACAGAACCTGTGCAGCAGGCTTCCGATGAATAGGTACCATACACAAACATATCACACTTACAGTACAGTTGCTAGGCGGCACAATAAGTTGTGTTATCTCTCCGGCATGAACACAGAATCTGTGATGCAGGCTTCCGATAAATAGGTATCATAGACAAGCATATCACACTTACAGTACAGTTTCTAGGCGGCACAATAAGTTGTGTTATCTCTCCGGCATGAACAAAGAATCTGTGATGCAGGCTTCCGATAAATAGGTTTTCATAGACAAGCATATCACACTTACAGTCCATTTGCTAGGCGGCACAATAAGCTGTGTTATCTCTCCGGCGTGAACACAGAATCTGTGCAGCAGGCTTCCGATAAATAGGTATCATAGACAAGCATATCACACTTACAGTACAGTTGCTAGGCGGCACAATAAGTTGTGTTATCTCTCCGGCATGAACACAGAGTCTGTGCAGCAGGCTTCCGATGAATAGGTACCATACACAAACATATCACACTTACAGTACAGTTGCTAGGCGGCACAATAAGTTGTGTTATCTCTCCGGCATGAACACAGAGTCTGTGCAGCAGGCTTCCGATGAATAGTTACCATACACAAACATATCACACTTACAGTACAGTTGCTAGGCGGCACAATAAGCTGTGTTATCTCTCCGGCGTGAACACAGAATCTGTGCAGCAGACTGCCGGTGAACAGGTCCCATAGACAAACAGCAAAGTCTATGCCTCCAGACACTAGGTGCGCCTTGTCGTATCTGAAACAAATAAAAAATTTTGCGCTTTCATCTCAGTGGTCTGTAGATGGCGAAGGGATGAATGGTAGTTTTTTCAAGCAAGGACACCCACGCGGTGTTCATATATAATAATGATACTCGTATACAATTAACAACAACATCACATACATTGATCTGACTCCGTGGCAAGTAGCTTAAGCCCTTGTGTTACAGATATCAGAATCAAAGAACTTTAACAAGAAGTGGTCGTCAAAAATATATAGGGTCAACAAACCTCGTGTATTGCATTGAATGCTTACCTTTGATGCACATGGTGGGGATACAGCAAGCAGTTCACCCGTCCATTGTGACCAAAAAGCAGCTGGTGGCACGGCCAATCTGTTAAGACCAATTATGATTTTTCAAACTTTTCAATAATTTACGTTCACAAGTGATTTAGACTTTGAACAAAATCTTTATTTTTTTAAACTTATTTATTTCATACAAGCTAACTGATTCACTGCGTCCTAATGATTTCAAATGCTACCTTCATACTTTGCACCTTTTTATTATCGAAACTTACCATCAATCGATCATCAGCGATCAGTGGGGTGAGCACCAACTTTATCGTAACGTATTCGTATAGCCCAAATGTCAGACACTGACAGTTTTCCCATACAAATTAACAAGTTTACGATAGGTAAACACTACGATTACGTTACGATAGTTTTTCGTGCTCACCCCTCTACATCCTGCCTGTAGCCATTTTAATATAATAGTCGATAAATTAATTAAGCCTACGACGCACGTGACAACAATCTAAACTCACCGTCAAACTGCTGATGATTTCCATGTATCAAGTGCAGTTGTACTGTTTGCGTTACGTTCACAATCTCAACGGATCCGTTGAGATTGTGAACCACACAGTCCGCAGCCATATTATTAAACCTATGGCGCACGTACCAATGTCGACTTACCGTCAGACTGCTAATGGCTGCCATGAAACAACTGCAGTTGTACTGTATGCGTTTTGTTCACTATCAATATGGATCCGTCCTCGCAACCTACCCCACAGCCTGTAGCCATATTATTAAACCTACGAAGCACGTGACAGCAATCTCTTCTCACCGTCAAACAGCTGATGGTTTCCATGTAACAACTGCAGTAGTACTGTATGCGTTATGTTCACTAACACTGTAGAGCCGTCCTCGCAACCTACCCCACAGCCTATAGCCATATTATTAAACCTACGACGCACGTAACGACATCGACTCACCGTCAAACTGCTGATGGCTGCATTGTGTAACAACTTCAGTTGAACTGTATGCGTTGCGTTCACTATTTTCATTTTCATTTTCATTTCATTTATTTGCATACTAGGTGTGTTACATTATGTGGATGGTAGTTATAATGCTTAAAAACAAACTTATTGACCTAGTTACCAAGAAGGTGTGGCAAGTTTGAGAATCACTATATACATATGTTTGCCACCCCACAGCCTGTAGCCATATTATTGAACCTACGACGCACGTAACGACATAGACTCACCGTCAAACTGCTGATGGCTGCAATGTAACAACTGCAGTTGAACTGTATGCGTTGCGTTCACTATCACTATATACATATGTTTGCCACCCCACAGCCTGTAGCCATATTATTGAACCTACGACGCACGTAACGACATCGACTCACCGTCAAACTGCTGATGGTTTCCATGTAACAGTTGCAGTTGTACTGTATGCGTTGCGTTCACAATCACAATGGATCCGTCCTCACGACCGACTACCAGTCGGTTCGCGCAGAGTAAGTAGATCGAGGCGGTAAGTTTGATTTCTGTAAATCAAAAACAATGGTTAGTATCGTTGGTGTAGAGGCAAAGTTTTTGCCTTAGATCCGAAAGTTCCTGGGTTCGAATCCCAGCTCGAGCCAAAATTGTGTCTAAAATTGTCTGTCATGAATTTATCTGCAACAGCTCGGAGTCGGGAAGTGGTCGGTGTTACACCCCCGTGCTTCGGTGCGCACGTTAAGCCGTTGGTCCTGCGCCTGATCTCCCTCCGGTCATGTCGGATTGCCGTCTCGCCGAACTTTGAGAGTGATGGAACAGTGAGTGCACTCGTGTATTGCGCTCACACTTGTGCACTATAATATCTCCTGCGCAGTTGAGTTGCGCAGTCCTCTGTTGAGATTGGCCGCCGTGGTCGAAATCGGCCAGGAGGACTATTATTAAAAACTATTAGCAAAACTTAACCACATAACTCTTTCTGTAGATTTTTTGAGGAGTTCGATGAAACCGCCGTACTAAATTGTGCATCTTTATTTGTATTTTAATTTTTTATTATGTTGTGTGGTGTGCAATAAACTGTTCTTTATTTATTTATTTTTATTTAAAACATTATTGCACAAAAAATGAACAAAGGGTGGACTTAATGCTAAAAGCGTTTTCAGCCAGTCAACCTCAAGGTCATGCAGAAAAGTAAGTAAAGTAGTGAGTAGAGTTCTCTCTCTATCTATATATATCTTTCACATTGACGACAGACTTTGACCAAATTTGTATAGGATCAATCGGACGCTCTACTTCATCGGGAACCACCACCTCGTTTTTTTTAAATTCGATAAAAAATCCACAAACCCGGTTCATCCGGATGGTTGAGCTGGTCCAGTATACCCACGGGGCTGGGGTTCATCTCCGCCCACGCCATATCCAAGCTGGTCATCACTATGGGTGCGTGCGCTGAAACAAATAGGTTGGTGAGATCTTGAAACTTATGAGGTGTGAATAAAGTGCATATTGGTTAAACAGTTAGTGTAATTTGTCCGTTATAATTAAGGTGTTTCTCAATTTAATTGTTTTTCTTATGTCAATATTGGTAAAACAGTAAGTGTATTTTGAAAGATATAATTAAGGTGTTTCTCAAGTTAAATTTTTGTTCCTAAGTAAATTATTTTTCTTAAAAAAGTTGTGTATAATTTTAATTGGCAGTCAGACTAGTGCGAGTATATGTCTTTAGTGTGTAAGCTCTTATAATCAGATTATTCTGATTATTCTGAGTTTGCTTGCTGTAACTGGACCCTAATTAATGTATAAATAAAATAATTATTAAAATACTTATTATAATAAATAGTGTTTACTAAGTAATTAAACCTAAAAACCGTGTCCACCGGCCAAGCAGAGACTCCTAGTAAAAGTCACTTAGAGTTGGTGGTGGCTTGACGTAATCAATATTGTTCTAAAAATTCGTGCGCGTCAGATAGAGTGAAGGATGTATGAGGGGAAAGACAGTACGTGATCTCTTCATACCTCTTGTATTTTTTAACTTTAACTATAAATTTCAAAAGCACATCCTAAAGGTTTGAATTGTACAAAATCTCGTCATATATAAGTACCTATGACCCAAACGAACTGATAATGTAGTATTTCTCGTTAATCACTGGTCACCGGATGAAACTAAACTAAACTACACTAAACGCGATATATTTAAATGAGCAGTGAGTACCTAATACTCATTAAAATATATCGCGTTTAGACCCGATAACCAGTAATTAGTGTTACAATGCAACGCGAAAGTTTAAAATCATATAGTTTATAATCAATTAAGTGAATAAGTGACTTAATAAATGGGTAGGTGAATGAATGAGTAGGTGAATGAATGAGTGAGGAACGGAATGGGTAAGTAAATGAATGAGTGAGTGAATGAATGAGTGCGTGTATGAATGATTGAGTAAATGAAAGAGTGTGTGAATGAATGTGAAATGAATGAGTGAGTAAATTAATAAATGAATAAATGAGTGAGTGAATGAATGAGTAAATGAATGAGTAAATGAATGAGTAATTGAACAAGTGAGTGAATGAATAATTGTGTAAGTGAATTAATGAGTGAGTGAATGAATGAGTATATGAATAAGTAAGTAATGAACGAATGTCACTCTCAGTGTAAATATAAATATAGTTACAAGGTAGTTTATCAGGCAGTGGCGCGGCGGCCGCGTCGACGTCCCACACGGAGACGACGCCCGCGGAGTCGCCGCGCAGCAGCCGGCGACGCGCGGCGCCGCCCGCTGACGTTATCACGAAGCGCATGGCCGGCGGGCACGAGAGCAGCTGCCGAATGGGAAAATTAACAGATAAATAGATGATTCGACATACTATATTATATGTTATGCTTAAAGATCAAAAACGCTCATTGAGCGGAAAAATAGCTAGAGCACAACGCGTTGTGGTCACAGTAAAACATCCACATAGCGAAATTCGTGTTATGGCTCTAATGAAAACGTGCACGACGCGTTGTGGCAATCAAAGAAAGACCAAATAGCGGAATTCGTGTCGTGGCTATTCAATCACAACGCGTTGTGGCTATGAACAAAAGCCATGTCCAAAAAATGAATTGCTATTCGTTAACGGCTGAACCGATTTGAATACTTGTGGTCTTGAAATATTCGTGGAAGTCCTGGGAAAGTTTATACGATTAAAAAAATAAAGAAAAATTAAGAAAACAGCGGGTAGGACAATGTCTGCCGTGTCCACTGGTAAGTTATAGAGTTAAGCTTTTAAGCTACCCCTTTCTAAAACTGCGTCTTGGTTATTTTTTCATGTAGTTTGTACAAATTAAAAAAAAAATTGGTTGCCTGTAAAGTCGGTATACGGGCGAAAGTTTTACGTGACAACGACTTTGAGTGGTAAAATAATTTTAATGTGAATATTCATTCGTATAACATGAACCGGTGTGTATGCCTATCTCTCTCACTCTCTCTCTCTCGCTCTGTCTCTCTCGCTCTTAGGCGGGCTAACTGTGCTCGAGTGGAAGGGACGCGTGCCTTTCACTTTTTATGTCTGTCTCACTCGCTCTTAGGCGGGCTAACCATGCCCGAGTCGAAGGGACGCGTGCCTCTCACTCGCTCTCATTGTGAGCGCATAACGTGAGCGGAGCGTAACGCAGTTTCTTGAAGTGTCACCCGGCAAACCAATTTATAAGACGTTGTCACGTCAAAAGAAATTAATAGGATTCTCTCTAGCCATGTAGATAAAATCACCTTTTGTATTTACTAGTGTATAATAAAGTTAGTTATTCACACTTATTCTTGTTATTAGTTCCTTTTTACTATATTACTAACAAAACTAATAAAAGTTGATAAATACTATATCTGTATTTTTAAGTTTTTAACCCTCTTACATTTTATTAAACCTAGAACAAATTGTGCTTACATGTTTAGAGTTTCAGTCTTGCTTTGTATACTGCTTCACTTTTCGTTATTCACTGACTGTTAATTGTTTTGTGAGCCATGCAGAAATAAAATAAAATAAAATATTTACCTTACTGTCCGGATGTGCCAATAAACCGAATAGCACTGGACTATCATAGTCCACAGTCGGCCCGTGAAAACCTTTGTGATCGGGTACAGAACTGCAATCAAACACACGCCGATTAGTTTTTGCGTTTTTACGCCGCTTAAACTGAATACAGCTCAAAATGTATGCACAACACTTTTACAATACAATAATACGTTTAATGATGGATATACTATATATGGGTGTGCGGTATGCAAATTAAAAAATTACTGACACGTCTAGAGATAGAATAACACACACTACACTTGAGGTACCAACCAACAAACTATGTTATTTTTTTTGTAAGACGCAAGAGCTTATTTCTAAACAAGTATAATAGATTGAATTGATTGAAATAAAAGTTATAAATACACACCGTTGTTTTACCTAATTAGAAATAGTACTATGTTATCTTACTAGTTGTAACTCCAACTATTGAGATATTCAATCCATACTTATATTATAAATGCGAAAGTAACTCTGTCTGTTACTCAATCAAGCCTAAACTACTGAAATAAATTGCATGAAATTAGGTATGGAGATATTTTGATAGCCGAGAAATAACTAAGACTAGACTACTTTAAATACTAGACTACTTTTTACCGCTGAAATGACGATTCAAATGGGCCGATCGCTTTTACGCCTAAACTACTGAACAGATTTTAATGAAATTTGGTAAGGAGATAGTTTGAGACTTAAGAGAGGGCATGAGTTACTTTTGACCGCGGGAAAACAACGCATTCCCATGGGAAAAATTACTTTCCGGGGAATCTGATTGTTTTCACATCTAAATTACAAAAGATTTGAAATATATTTGTATAAAATTGGTATTGCGGGAAAAAAACGCATTCCAAAAAAACTACCTAATACGTACAAAGTCGCGGGTAAAAGCTAGTGTATCATAATTTCAAATTCACGATACACAAAACGTAATAATATACAAAATAGCAATCTCACTCAAAAACTAAATACAATAAGCTTCGAATGTGCAAAGCAAATGAAAATTTACGGGAACTAAACTCTATTCAAGGTGTCCCCAAAAATTGCGCCAAATATACTGTGGCCAGAACATCAGGCTACCCATTTTTGTTGCAAAGTCGCCCGTATCACAAGCGAACAAGATACCGAAGTGTTTACCGTGACGTGCTGGCCACTGAACCACTATCTTTGGTTATACTTACTCGTAGTTTAAGATTTTTACCATCAAACTTTACGGGTAATCGTAACTCAAAAAACTAAGGCGTTGTCGTACTCATACGTGAGTGATACGGCCAATACTTGTGTCATGTGGAACACTGTTATAGACGTACATACGTAGGGTAAAGCCGAGATAGATGAATAGGCTCCTCGAAATGGCTTTTATTTATGAAACTAATTTATTTTTGGTAGTTTTGTCTACAAATTCATGAAAAGTAAAAAAACGTTGTCTTCGATATATTTATAACACTTAAAAAAATCTTTTCGGCTCCGGTCATCGGGGGGAATCGAACTCCCGACCTTTGGAAGTCCGGTCCAATGCTCTGACCACTGAGCTACCGAGAACCTTAATGGAGTCGTTGAATTTTGTAACTTTAACGTTAACGTTGAACTTTTTAACGCTTTGAGTCAAATCACCCGAGGTAAATATTTTTACAAATATTTAACAATCGGTTAAGATGAAACAGGCTATAATTTTATTTGTTAAGTGTTTATTTTTTATTTTTTTAACAAATAAAATTATAGCCTGTTTTATCTTAACCGATTATTACATATTTGTAAAAATATTTATCTCGGGTGATTTGAGGGTGTCTCCCACAATCATTGATGAAACATACGCTGGCTCAAAGCGTTAAAAAGCACTTACAAAATTCAACGACTCCATTAAGGTTCTCGGTAGCTCAGTGGTCAGAGCATTGGACCGGACTTCCAAAGGTCGGGGGTTCGATTCCTCCCCGATGACCGGAGCCGAAAATATTTTTTTAAGTGTTATGTCTTTTCGAAATCAAAAAATAGCGTTAAATAGTATTTAAAGTATTAGGGACTTTTGCGGACCTCAAAATTTTGTGACATCTATTCCATACGGCTCATACAAATTGCGTTTAGGATAGATGATGACTCACCGGAAAAATAGGCATCTATCCTTCAAAATATTTGAATTCATTTTGGCATTGCATGCTGTTGCTACGAGACATACAACTGAGTCAATTAAGATAGAGTTGGAGATTCTTTTGATGGATATGAAAAATAGTAATCGAATTTATCTGCGAAACTAATATAATTAAAATCGGGTCATCTATAACACTGGGGCTATCTATCTCAGCTTCACCCTATAGTCGTGTCGGGTAAGAGATATTTCTGATTGCGTGAAGTATAAATTCGTAGAAAAAATTGGCACCACTTTTAGGGACACCCTATACAGGGTGGCGACGAAAACACGACAATTGGGATGATGACACCTATCTTAAATATTGTCAAGAACATGGTGTTTAAAAAACATAGCCCCTATGAAGTTCATACAACCAATATATTTCAAAAAAGCTGTAGAAACCAATTTTTAAACACACAAAACGCAATAAATATTCGGTAAATTGACTCCGATTTCTGACACATGACCGTGACGTCACAATCATTTATTACCATACGAAATCTATGGAGGCAGACCGTTTTGACAGATAATAAAAAGTATGTCAACGATTGGTGGTGTCGTCTAGCCAATTGAAACAAAACACTTTGTATGTGTTACGCTCCTACGCCTAAACTACTAAACAGATTTGGATGAAATTTAGTACACATTTATGGTCGTCAACATTCTGTGTGTGTATTAAATTTCATGCTAATCTGTTTAGTAGTTTAGGCGTGAGAGCGTAACAGACAGAAATTCAATAGTCGTATTGTCGTCGCTACTTTGTATACAAAGGGATCATTATATACAGACAAACAAATCGGTGCTGACCTACTGATAGCCCGTCCGCGCAGTTTGCTATAACAGAAATTGTATATTCATTTAGCTCAAGAAATGGCAGGAGCCTTTACAATATCTACTTAGATAGTTTTAAGAAATACATAGATAGTTTTATTAACCAAGCTGTTATGATGTAAGCAATAGGGTTTTTTTACGTTTATAATTATGTAAATGGATACATTCCACATAAAGTACAAATACATATAGATAACTTAATACACTCAGTATTTTTGGCATTATTATTTTAAAATAATAATATTTATAAATTCATAAGTCTCCAGGCATTTCTTTTGAAGGTTATTTCAATCATACCTTACTTATATATCGCTACATAGTATATAATAAAATCAATTTCCACGTTTGTTCCTATGTTTGTATGTTTTTTTATGCTAAGATCTTTAAAACTACTATACGGATTTTGATGCAGTTTGTTATAATTGTTAAAGTGATTCAAGAGGAAGGTTTAATGTATAATAACGCAGCGGACAGAACAAAGTCTGCCGGCTTCGTTATTTTTTTTTAATCAATATTTTAGTTAATTACAAGTCAAACATGATAAAAGTAAGGCATAATTTAAAATAAATAATGTTAATGTTAAAAATAACATCTATTACTTAGGCGGTAGTGCTTCAATGAAAATCTAATGATGATTCATGTTCCACATCTATTATTTTTCCCTCTGATACCTAGTTTAATTAAATTGATAGATACGAATTAATTATGAATTAATTTTGAATTGATAGATACTTAGAAAAATGATTCTTAGGTTTGACGAACACTTTGGTCAAGAAGTTGACTATTAACCAAGAGGTCGCGGGTTTGAGGGGTGTGTGTGTAAGGTGTGACAAACCTTACTGTCAAATATTATTAAACCGCCCAAGGGCCTCTGACCAGGCTTATCTAATCTAATATCTATCGATATCAACTGGGACCAACAGCTTAACGTGCCTTCCGAAGCACGGAGATGCTTGTAAATAGACGTCACATAAATGGTCGGAATGGTCGCCCATCCCAAACGTGACCGCGCCTTAGGTTGCTTAACTTTTGTATCACTATCAAAGCGCTGCAACTACTGCGCCACAAGCACCTCTATCGACAAACCTTTAATGATCTATCAAAACAATTTCTAATGGAGATTTCAACAAATTATCACTTCAGTTTCATGATCAATACTAACCGATCTTAAACATACAGGGTGTAAAAAAAAACCTTAACGAAGCCGAATACCACATATTCTTCCAATTGTTACGAATTTTTTTTTCCTTTACACCATACCTGGGAAGTTAACGGTTACTGAGATATTGATGGTTAAAGTTTGAAAAAAAAAATTGATGATTTTTACAGAAATGACTTCTGTCCGTTATAACTAAACTTTTTTTCAAAGAAATATGATAAAATTTTCACTAGTTCTATCTTAAAAAGCCTCTAAATGGCACACTCCGCAATGAACAGCGCACACTCGAACCGAACCGCGTCACGGCGGCGTAAAGCAACACGCCCCGCCGTGACTTTTCCGCGTGCGCGCTGTACATTGCGGGTTAGAATTTTTTTTTTTTTTGATGTCAAAAAATAAAAGTTGTTTCCCAGCCAAAATTTCTTTTTCATATGATTTCGTATGATGTACTGAACTCGTGGTTGACGGCTTCGTTAAGGTTTTTTTTACACCCTGTATATATATTTTTTTACAGATACAGAACTCGTGTTACAGATATCAGAATCAACAGCGGTATTACAAATAAACTTATATAAATACATATAACACCCAGTACAAACAGACATGTGCATGCGCACAAATGATTGTACTCTTGGTTAATAGTTTAATAGTCAACTTCTTGACCACTACACCAAAGTGGTCGTCAATCATTTTTTTTATTTCTCTTTATAAAATCTCACGAATCGAACCCAAGACATTGAAGAGTAGTTACTCACTTAGCAGGCAGCCTGTAAAGGTATCCCTTGCCCTCGGTGGACCACACCAGGATCCTGTCCGGGGCTAAAAAGTCGCCCGACATCCATCGCTCGCCCGCCGGTGCTTGGATAGAACAGAGTACGGAGAAATCGCCTGATATGAAAAAATAAAAGTGATAAGTAAGGCTATTCTTTTAGTTTTTTAAACTATTTTTTTTTTATTTTTATTTAATAATGGAAAACTCTTATCAAATTAGTGCATTGCCATCGGTACTTAATACGTGTGCAAAGTTTCAAATTAATCCGATTTCTGGAAGTTGGTGAAAATTGAGCTCAAGGATTCCGTTACATACATACAAACATACAGCCCGAGCTAATAAAAGCGTGTTAAAAAACTAGCTGACCCGGCAAACGCTGTTTTGCCATATAAATTATTGTGGACAACCCTAATCACTAAGGCATATAAAAAATAGATGTTGGCCGATTCTCAGAACTACTCAATATGCTCACAATACTCGTATTTCATGAGAATCAGTCAAGTCGTTTCGGAGGAGGTCGGGAACGAACATTGTGACACAAGAATTTTTTATAATATCGAGATTAATTGCTGTTCGTTAGTCTCGCTAAAACTCGAGAACGACTGAACCGATTTCAATAATTTTAGACTCGAAATATTCGTGGAAGTCTAGGGAAGGTTTAAAAGACAAGACGTACAGGACAACTTCTGCCGGGTCCGCTGATAAACAATATGTAATTATTGTTAGGTAACTTTGTAGAAAACCATTTTTATCAACAGTAAAGAACACAGAAATACTGATGTATTTATTTCGCTTACTTAGATAGTTAGCGTAAAAAATACACTAGTATTTCTTAAGAGAATTGGACATGAATAATTGAAGGAAGAGCAAGAAAGAGAGGGAGATAGAGAAAAAGACACTTAAAACAAAAATTTAAAATTAAAAAAAAACAGTCGATCCATTCGGGAGCTATGATTACACATACAAAACCACACACATACAGGATAGGAGTCAAACCTAAAACGCCCTGCTATTTCGTCGGGGGCTACTAAAACATGATAATATAACTAATAGAACAGAAGGAATATGGGACAGACAGAAAAAGAGAGGGTACCTTATCTACATAAAATAATGCAAAAGATCTAATCAAATTAAAAGAGAGAGAAAGAGAGAGAGAGTCACAAAGTGCTTACACACACCTGTTTTACAAATCTAATTAAAGAGAGAAAGGGGAGAGCAGAGACTAGTTAAGGAAGTAAGCCAGTTAATTTCCTATTTGAGGGAGAAAAAATCTCTTCGATAAAAAAAACCTATAAATCTGTTCGGAAAGACATAAAAATTTAAAAAAAAAATTTCTGCTCCGGTCATCAGGGAGGATTCGAACCCCCCGACCTTTGGAAGTCCGGTCCAATGCTCTAACCAACTGAGCTACCGAAAACCTTAATGAAGTCGTTTAATTTGGTAAGTGCTTTCTAACGCTGTGATCCATTGAGCCTGTGTTTTTTTTATAAGATAATTCTTAGATAGATAGAGAGCTCACCCGCGTCATAAACTTGACAGTATTTAGCGCACACAATGAGCACGGTTCTCTGGTTATACGCGCAGCAGTTGAGAGAGAGCGCGTTGAGGCATCTTATCTGTTTTGATTCATTTTCGTATATCGGCTCGGATTGCTTGTTCTCATGACCTAGGAGAGACCACACCTGCAAAATAAGGACAAAATTGTCACACAAATGCAAACAACCATGTAAAAATGACATGAATAAAAGACAAGGTAGATATTCGCGTCGGTACAATAGGCCAGATGACACCTATCTTAAATATTTTCCAGACCATGGCGTTTAAAAAACATAGCCCCTATGAAATTAATACAACCAGTATAAAAAAAGCTGAAGAAACCAATTTTTAAACATACAAAATTTACTAAATATTCGGCCAATTGACTCCGATTATGATACACAGCCGTGACGACACGATTTTGTATCTCCGTACAAAATCTATGGAGACAGTTCGTTTTGACAGATAATAAAAAGTATGTCAACTATTGGTGGTGTCATCTAGCCAATTACTCACAGATTCTCACACAGCAGATTTACACGCACATTTACACACTCACATACGTTTACACAATGTAAATACAGTAGTCAAACCATCATGTGTTTTTTACTAATAAGTGCATTTTTGGACGCCTGATCGTGCGGTCGCGCTCAAAACTCATATCATCACAACTCTCGCCATTCACCCAACATTAAAGCTGAAAAAGAGAACTATTTTGCTTTTAACTTCTACTAAAAGGCGCCAGCGCAGAAACCCAACAGTCTACGTGCGACAGTCGCTCGTAGTCTGTCGGAGCGACATCTCCTGAGGATGCTACGTGTAGTGGCGAATCGCGTCGAGTGTTTTGTTGGTGTCAGTGTTGTGATTCCAGGTGCATCTTCTGTGTCATGTTGTGAGTTGTACTATAAGTCCTGCGACTTCCAGCTCTAGTTTTTTCAAGTGGTTACAGTTGGATGTATTCGGGTTCCTGCGCTGGTGTCGTTTAGTGGAAATTGAAAGCAAAATATGTCTATTTTTCAACTTTAGTCATGGATTTCTGCAAAGTAACGCCTGATTTCATCAGTCTATCATTAGTCTATCTCTTGTAGTTAAGTACCGTTTGTGGAATTATCAATATAACTCTTTCTTGTCATAAACTCTATCTTTAACACGTCCAACACATCCACCAAAGCTCACGCCACGACATATGGTATGGCCATAATATAATTTAGCACTTATCGCCACAATTATTGTATAATTAGTTAGGTAAGGTGTAAGTAATATTTTTATATTAAACTATCTATTTACTTTTGATGAGCGAGGCTCTCTAACACAGGCATTGACATGTTGAAAAGAGTTTTTAATGGTTTATTTTAATAAATACCAAACCTTTTTTCTTTCATTTAAAATAATGAAAACCTACCTTCACAGTTCCAGTAATGGAAATAGCAAGGACAACGTCATCCTTACGCGATGATGGACGTAAGACCTGAAACAAACATTGATACATAATTTAAATTTCACATTTTTATAAATAAATAAAGACTAGTAGCTATAAATAAAAATATAAAAAATCTGATTTCGAAACGACATAACAAGAAGGAAAGAATTTCATAAATTCTTTTCGAATCCTCCCCAATGACCGGAGCCGAAAAAAGTTTTTTAAGTGTTGTCTTTTCAAAATTAGAAAATAGCTTTGTGAACGCGAAAAATACTTAACATATAATATTATTCTGCTTTTTAAATACACAAAATCAGTCCAGATGATAACGCATTAAGTTCAGTATCACGATAGCATACATTTCAAAAGAAAAACTAAATTAAATTGTTAAAAACCTCACCACGAGACAAAGACAGATGGTGGCTTTAACGGCTGGAAGGATTTTGACCAAGTATAGCTAAAACCGGCCAAGTGCGTGCCGGGCTCGCCAATGAAGAGCTCAGTAGCAGCAAGTAACATAACTTTTTTTTCTTTCTCCGATATCAAAATATCTCCATCCATACCAAATTTCATTCAAATTGGTTCAGTAGTTTAGGCGTAATTGAGTAACAGACAGTCAGAGTTACTCTCGCATTTATAATATAAGTATGGGTAGTGTGGATATAAGTGCTGACTTACGTGCAAAGCAGATATCCAATCAGGATTCATCTTGGAGCTCAGAGAGAACAGTATCTCGAGCGAGAACGGATCCATGATCAGTATCTCCGCGTAGTATCCGTTGCAGAACAGCCGCAAGTCGTCACTGTTGCACATGTGGTAGGCCTGTAGATTAGAAATCGAATAGAAGAATTCAAATTAATTAATTTCGGATAACTTTATATCCATATTGTTAGTAACATTGTTCTTACGTCTCATATTAGTAAAAATTGACTGCTTCGTTTGTGTAGTGGCAAACTTTCTGCCTTACATTTGAGAGGTCCGGGGTTCGAATCCCAGGTTGAGCCAAAATTGTTTCTGAGATTTTCGGGAAGTTTGCGGTGTTACTACCCCGTGCCTCGGTGCGCACGTTAAGCCGTTGATCCTGCGCCTGATCTCTCTCCGGTCATGTAGGATTGCCGTCTCACTGAACTTTGAGAGTGATGGAACAGTGAGTGCACTGTGTTTTGCTCTCACACTTGTGCACTATAATATCTCCTGCGTAGTTGGCTGATCTCTGTTGAGATTAGCCGCCGTGGTCGAAAACGGCCAGTAGGACTATTATTATTATTAGTAGTAAAAATTTAGATTTGTACTAGCTGTCCCGGCAAACGTTGTTTTGCCATATAAATGTTAAGGGTGGACAACCCTTATCACTAAGGGGTATGAAAAATAGATGTTAGCCGATTCTCAGACCTACTGAATATGCTCACAAAATTTCATTAGAATCGGTCAAGCCGTTTCGGAGGAGTATGGGAACAAACATTGTGACACGAGAATTTTATATATATAGAGATAAACAGAATTAGGACATAATGATAAATAAACCAATTTACAGGTGTAATTTGTAACGGACCATAGTAGTGCACTTTTAGAAATAGAAATAGAAATATTTATTTGCTCAAAACATGGTTGCAATAGGTGGTAGGTACAGATACAATAATAAGTCTTCACATTTTACCAAAAATTATGGCATGCAAATTGTTCGTAATAGTAACATTAAAAATATAATAATTATAGGTCCATTTAAAGTCACATTTACATTATTATTTTAGCAATTATGAATTTAAAAAAAATATATATATATATAATTGTCAAAACTGATAAAATAATTCAAATTAAATAATGTCCAGAATAAATTAAATTAGTCATATACTAAACAAACAAAATTAATTACGCAAAAATGTCACTGATTTTATAGAAATTCTTTTCTTGAAGCCATTTCTTGAGTCTGTGTTTAAATAAATTATTTGGAAGTGATTAGTAAAAAATCTTATCGAAAAAGTGCTTTAATTATTTGAAAAAATAAAATATAAAAGCCCCTGACGTTAGCCAAGAAAACAGCTAATGAACTTTAACCGCTCGAGGGAATTTGACCAGCCTTTGCTAGGAACCAACGTGATCTTTCGAATAATATGAAATATTAGGTCCTTACCTATGAAATTGGCGTTTTGTATGGGAGGAACAAAAAGTCGAAATTTTTTTATATAGCATATTTATTTAATCAAAGTATGAGCCATTGTAATCTATGCACTTTTGCCATCTCATAGGTAGTTCATTGATCCCTTTACTAAAAAAACCATTCGAACGGGAATCAATAAAATCTTTGAAGGCGACTTGGACTGCCCCATCTGAGTTGAACTTTTTCCCTTGCAAGAAGTTATCCAAATTTCGAAAAAAATGTTAATCTGTTGGAGCAAGGTCCGGGGAGTACGGTGGATGCCTTAGAGATTCCAATTGAAGTTCTTCTAATTTGCTAGCCGTCTGTTGTGCAGTGTGTGGTCTAGCGTTGTCGTGAAGCAGCAGTGGCGTAGAGCGATTGACCAGCCTTGGTTGTTTAGCAACTAGCTTTTCCATCATGGTTTGCAATTGCTGACAATAGATATCTGCCGTAATCGTCTGGCCAGATTTGAGAAAACTGTAATGAACGACACCGGCGCTAGTCCACCAAACGCTTACAAGTAACTTTTTATTGGTCAATTTTCGCTTGGAGCAGGCTTTGGCTGGCTTGCCAGGGTCCAGCCATTGCGATGAGCGCTTCCGATTATCGTAGAGAATCCACTTTTCATCACAGGTAATGATTCGATTTAAAATCCCTTCGTTATTGTGCCGGTCAAGTAATGTAACGCAGCAGTTGACGCGCGTTTGCCGGTTTGCTTCACTCAATTCGTGAGGAACCCACCTTTCAAGTTTTTTAATCTTCCCAATTTGCTTCAAGTGGATTAAAACAGTTTTATCACTAACGCCAAAACGCCAGCTAACTCGGACGTGGTTTGCGATGGATCCGCTTCCACAATAGCCTTCAATTCTTCATTATCAACTTGGGTCTCCGGCCGTCCACGGGGCTTGTTTTGCAGGTCGAAATTTCCAGAACGAAAACGTTGGAACCAAAAACGCACTGTGTTTTCTTTTGCGACACAACCGCCATACACATCATTAACCCTTCGAGCCGTTTCCGCAGCACTGGTGCCACGGTGGAACTCGTACTCGTAAATAACGCGATATTTCAAATTTTCCATTTTGTAAATTGAGCGATGCAAACAGAAAAAAGATAAGTAAAAAAACAAATGAATGACGGTTTACGAAACACAACTACATGTGGAAATAGCTGTATAAATTTGAATTTCGAATTCCTAACCAAATAGGAAAAATTTGTGATCAAAGTGGCCAGTACGACAAAACGCCAATTTCATATGTAAGGACCTAATAAACTGATATGAAATCGGTCCATCCGCTACGATGCCACAGACAGACACACACACAAAAACACAAACAGACTAGGGGTCATACTTATAACACCCCTCTTTTTCGTCGGAGTTAAGAATCCATCTAAAATATCCCAATGGGACGAATGTGTGTAGCTTGTAACATGTCCCAATCGGACCGTAGCAGTGCAATTTAAGTAGAAAAACTTAAAAAAATAAATGTGATTCACATCTGCAATGTCTTTATAAAAAACCCGCAACTAGCGACCACAATACTTTTTTTTTACAAAAATAAATTGTGTATATATTTTTAATTGGCAGTCGGACTAGTATATGTCTGTATGTGGAGGCGGAATGGTTCCGGGAGGCCGATACGGACGTGTGTGACGCGTCCATGCCTCGGGTCGGACCTTCCTTTCCCCGGCGGAACGCCTATTGGTGGACGGATAAGGTTGCGGAGTTGCGTCGTGCGTGTATCGCGGCGCGCCGTGCCTCAGCCAGACATCGAACGTCGTGATGGACGAGCCGCTTTATCAGGCCTACAAAGAGGCAAAGCAGGCGCTTAAGATCGCCATCCTGGAGGCGAAACTCAAGGCGAGGGAGGAACTCCTTGCCACACTCGATGCTGATCCGTGGGGACGCCCGTACCGCACGGTGCGGGGGAAACTCCGCCCATGGGCGCCACCGGTCACGGAACGGCTCGAGCCCGAGTTCCTTCGAAGAGTCGTGTCTACCCTGTTCCCAGCTCAGGTGGAGCACACCCCGCCTACTATGTTGCCATATCCCGTGGCCTCCAGAGGACCTCCTGAGCCCGTCTCTGAGGGCGAGTTTGGTGCGGCAATACTGCGGTGTAGAGCCAAGAACGTGGCTCCGGGCCCTGATGGGATTCCAGGTAAAATCTGGGTCCTCGTATCGGACATTCTTGGTGACCGCCTTCGCAGGCTCCTGTCTGCTTGCCTGCAACAGGGGCGCTTCCCGGCGCTATGGAAGGAAGGGAGGCTCGTGCTTCTGAGGAAAGCCGGACGTCCGACCGACTCCCCTTCAGCATACCGTCCAATCGTGTTGCTGGATGAGGTGGGCAAGATCTTTGAAAGGATCATTGCAGACCGCCTCGTTCGGCACCTGGATACGGATGGTTCGAATTTGTCGGATGTCCAGTATGGCTTCAGGAGAGAGCGCTCGACGATTGATGCTGTCCTGCGGGTGAAATCGCTCGCCAATGAAGCGGTGGAGAGCGGTGGCGTGCTGTTGGCCGTGTCTATTGACATTGCCAACGCGTTCAACACGCTGCCGTGGACCACGATCAAGCAGGCGCTCCGTTTCCATGGAGTTCCTGTTTACCTGCAGGACACCATCGCATCGTACCTCGAGGGACGAGAGGTTGCATGTGATTCGGTGGATGGTCGTTTGCGGCACTTGGCCGGATGCGGTGTTCCGCAGGGGTCGGTCCTGGGGCCACTCTTGTGGAACATCTGGTTTGATTGGACTCTCCGTGGCCATTTCCTCGCGGGGGTTGGCGTTACTTGTTACGCCGATGACACCCTGCTGACAGCCCGGGGGGATTCCTTTGCCGATGCTGCTCGTCGTGCGACTGCTGGGGTCGCTATGATGGTTCGCTATGGTGCCTTGAGCCGGTTACTGCCAAACCTGGATGGTCCGTCGACGGCTCCTCGACGACTTTACCTAGGGGTGGTTCGCTCCGGTCTGGCATGATGTCCTCTCGTCCGAGAACGTATCAGTCTTACGGAAGGCTCAAAGGGTTTTGGCCTTGCGTTTAGCGCGAGCCTACCGCACCACCTCCACCGATGCTGCGCTGGTCCTGGCCGGCAGCCTGCCCTGGGATCTCGACTCCCTGGTCCTCGCCGCGTTATTCCAGTGGCGTGGAGATCCAAGATCACAGGGCAATAGGCCTGCACCGACGGAGGTGGAAACGGAGAGACAACAACTCACTGAGCTAGCCCACGAGCAGTGGCGCCGTAGACTAGCAAGTAGCCACTTTGGCGTCCGGGTCATAAGTGCCGTGCTCCCTGTTCTCACAGAATGGGTCGAGCGTCCTCACGGCCAAGTGACATACCGGATGTCGCAGGTGTTTACTGGCCACGGGTGCTTTGTGTCATACCTCTGCCGTATTGGCAGGGAACCTACAACCCGATGCTGGCACTGCGATGCTCCGGAGGATACGGCACAGCACACCCTTGAGGTGTGCCCGGCGTGGGTCGCTGACCGCCGTGCCCTCCGAGCACACGTGGGTAACGACCTCAGCCTGGGCTCCATAGTCCAGCGTATGGTCGCAGACAGGGAGGCTTGGCGAGCTATGGCCGCATTTTGTGAGCGGGTGCTCGCCGAAAAGGAGAGCGCGGAGCGAGAGCTGCTGCGGCTGCGCACTCCTCATGCGCCGTAGGCGCACTGGGCGCAGGCGGAATCTCCACCGCCTGCACATGCCACTCCCTGTGCCTCGGGTCGTGGACGCGGGGGCGTCCGCTTCCTACTAAGAGGCGCGATGGTGTGTAATGCGTTCTACGCATCATCGGGACATCAAGCTGAGGGTACCTTCTTCTGGCGCTAGAGGTAGGGGCATTTGTCCTCTTCAGATCGGGTGAAACCGTGTGTCGGTCTAGTCAGTGAAGGGCCGCGGATGTGTGCTAATCGCGCTAACTCGTGGCCCCGAACTCATGGCTCCTGAGAACGCCGTTTTTAGTGGGTATGCCCCAGCTGGGGAGAGTCCCACATAACTTGCTACCTTCCCCCGAGGGAAGCAGGTATGCGTAAAGCATTTTCCAGCCTTACAAAAAAGTATATGTCTGTAGTGTGTAAGATCTTAAAAGCAGAATAAGTCTGCCTGCTGTAACTTTACCCTAATAAATAAAATAGGCTGTGCAACAGGCACTAGGTTCGGGCATACTGGCGGTAGCATAATGGCATCACACATTTCACGCAGAACACAATGCTTATTACCCTTAGGTATGGCCTTCTACTTTACCTCCTCCGGGATTCAACCCCGGAAGGGCCCTAATAGATACCACACCGATGCCTTCTACATTGCCTCTTCCGGGATTCGACCCCGCACGGGCCCTGATAAATACCACGACAACGCCTTCTACATTGCCTCTTCCGGGATTCGACCCCGCACAAGCACTAATAAATACCACGACAATGCCTTCTACATTGCCTCTTCCGGGATTCGACCCCGCACAAGCACTAATAAATACCACGACAATGCCTTCTATATTGCCTCTTCCGGGATTCGACCCCGGACGGGCCCTAATAGATACCACGACGATGCCTTCTACATTGCCTATTCCGCGATTCGACCCCGCACGGGCCCTAATAAATACCACGACAATGTCTTCTACATTGCCTCTTCCGGGATTCGACCCTGCACGGGCCCTGTCCCATACAACTCGAAAATCGATCCGATGGCCACTCGATCACATTGCGGTCACTCAAGCTTATTACGGGGAATCGAAACACAATAGGCTTGTTTCCACTATGAAAGAAATATTCGTAAACTGATTTTCTATAAAATATTTCATAATTTCAGATAAATTTCATTAATTTTTTTCTGCAGTACATAAAATTTGATTTTTAATTTAAATTCAATCGATAAATAGTCACTCAGTCGGCATTGCACGCGATGACGTCAAAGTGTGTTATTCCCATACAAACTTTATGGAGAAAAGCGTTTTGACAGTTGATAAAAAGTACGTTAAAGATTGGTGGTGTCAACTACCCTATTGCATTAAATTACAGTAAATATTCACTCACTTGAATATTAGTATGCACTTGTGTAAGTTTCACACTCTCCCTGCATTTTCCATCGACGAGATCCCAGGTGCACATCTCGCCGGCTTCTGACGAACTCACAATGAAGTTGTTGTCCTGAAAGTTACGATAAATTTATTTTTTACTTTATCCGTATTTTTTGCAGGTTAAGTTTCCGGTCTATTATTTTTCTGGTCTATCTTCTCTTTTACAATTGAGGTGAGGAGAGTCCCAGTCCCACCACAATACGACAATTGACCTTCTGTCTGTTACGCTTTCATGCCTAAACTACGGAACAAATTTCGATAAAAATTAATACACATACAAAAGGGTGACGACTTTGTTGTGTACCAAAGTTCAGTAGTTTAGGCGTGGAAGCGTAATAGATAAAAATTCAATTATCGTGTTATTTTACTGCCACCCTGTATATAGGCTGATGAGATGATAAAGATCTCCTTTCATAGTAAGCATTGAATATAAAATATTAACGATATTGCACAATACAAAATATGTCTAAGACGACAAGCCTGCATCATAATGGCGTATAAAGGTATGCCGGACACGAACGAATTTTATTTATTTATTCTGTAATTGTAATCTCATGAAACCTCGCACAATTATCCGCGTCGAATAGTCCGAATCTGAAGTGATATTTCTGTACAGAATTCTAAAATTCGTTTTGTTTGGCTCCAATAAGTGTGCGTTCACCATAACCCTCAGTGATTAGTGATTACCTATAATATAAGCATCCCCAAAGCGCTTCATTTATCCATTTCACAAACTTTACAGTGATGATTTAAATTAGTTACATAGACACAAGAAGTGAAATCTATGATAGCTTTATTAAATAGTTTATTCAATTCTAAATCAACCCTGAAAACATTGTCACTACTGCTGTTTGAAGCAAACTGTTTACTGTACTTTATTTTAAAAGATAATTAAATACTGCAAAAAGCATCATCTAACTACAATAATTAAGCCGGGTCCGATGCACCAAATTTCTAACATGAATAGTGATGTTAAAAATATGAAAACACGGTGCTGCGAACCCGGCTTTACATTTATTTTACAATATTTATTAAATTACATACATTTATTTACACATAGCATTATGGCAAATTAACAAAATACTTCATTGATTAAATTGCAAATAAAATCCTATTCACTTGTTAAAAAATAATGAACACAATGGCCTAAAAAATATATTAGGCTGTATTAAGTGTATTTTTGACTTACATATCCCTGTAAAAGAACAAGAAAATTGTTAGTGTATGTATTTAATAAATGTTATTGGATGTTGTAAGTGTTCTTGTTATGTGTATTCAAATAAGGCTTTCCTCATTTTAATAACACCTGCATGTTTATTATTCTTGGTACTTAGTACTTTAAATTATATTAAAATACAAACCAGAATATTTAAGCATATGTTGATAATTTATTATTAGGTTAACACTAGTTACTAAAGTTTCAGTTACATATTTATTGCTGTAAAAAACATATCATGCTATTCACATGCAAAGATATAATACATGTGCAAATGTGCTCAAATTTTTAGCAGACAGACCTACTTGCATGCCATGCCTTATAGTGTGACCAAAAATATTTAAAATACACTTAAAATCCTTGCACCTTATATTGTAAGATTTGTGAATAAAACTTATTTTTACTTATTTTTCTACTACATACTAAGATGAGATTACAAACCTGTATAATAGAAGCCCTAGACAAACACGTCACCGGAGCGGTATGTCCAACTAACAGACATCTTGGAGTCATCTTCAACGTCTCTGGGTGGACTTGCCAAATACATATCTGGCCATCATAGCATCCAGTCACAAGTGTTTTCTGGTCTCGTGACAGATAGATAGATGAGATGCAATGGGTAGGTGCATGTTTACCCCATAACACCACAGGTACTATGAGATTTGTGCCTGGCATGTTTGCTATAGAAAAATAAGATGATTAAAAAAGAATTTTTGAGCACTTTAGTTTTGTACAGTCCCACTAATAGGTTGCTATGATTTGAAAAAAGACTTTGATTGGTATTAAATTAGTTTCAGAAGTTAGATAGACGAATAATTTGAAATAATTAATTTCAAATGTATGTACTTGTGCTTGATTGTATCACTAAGGTATTATATCATTCGAATCTAATTAGATTCACGTTTGAAGGAGGTGAAAGATAAGTAATGGGCTACTATAGTAAATAAATAAGGCGTGAAGGCGTATTGTTTGTGTTACAAAACGATAAGAAGATAGGATCACTGCCTATTTCAGATCTCAGGGACAAATCAATTTATTCCGTACCTGTTAATCTCAGCGATCACAAAGTAGTGTCTAGATACGGAAATAGATGTTAGGCACCCATAGGGTGGTCCAAAAATTCACAAAACACTTTAATTATAAACAATTTAATAAATAATTCACAATCGAAGAAACACTGTAAGATTGTGACAGCTGATCGTCACTGACAGATGTTATGTAAGTGTTGGCAGTACTGCTCACGTCAATGATTAGTGATGTAGAAAATAAAAACCGATAAATCGGTTCTACAATAGAGTTTGATGCGAGACCCAAAATAAATAAATAAAGGTGAAACCATTAGCGCCTTCTTTGAAATGTTGTTTTGAAATTAAATTTATTTTATGTCATTTGTCACTAAGAATCTCTCGATTTCGTCTGATTGTTTGAGTTTATTTTTGTTCTATAAAGTATTTTTATCTACTCTCACTAAGAAAATGAATGCTAAAAAATCTTCTACCATCAAAGTCAAATCCAAGCAAAATCTAAAGGAGGAGAAAATAGTAGATTTGGCTGCCAAGATCGATGAGACTGACGAAATGAAGCTAAAAATGCTAGCAGCGCTTGACAAACCAGAGTCTGATGATATTTTGTATCCACCGGAATTGAATGCTCATTTAATTGAACAACTTAAGGTAACTAGTCTAATCAAACCTTAGATCTTTTATATGTTTTCCACTGTTTTATAGCTACAAAAAACTTAATTAATAGCATGGGTCTATTTTCTCGTTACCTTCTGACCCGTGGTAATACTACGTCATGGTGGTGAGATAAATTTGTCTAAAGTATGAACATGCAGCACTTATTTACGGGCCACTTATTCCTTATCACTTTTATCCTCATTCAACAATAAGTATTAGGTACTTTTGAAATAATTTTTGTCTTAGGTAATGACATGTGAGAACAACCAGCTTCGGAAATGTGTGTTCACCAAAGACCAGGAGATAAAAGAGCTTAACAAAACCGTTACTGATTTAAATCAACGCATTCGTGATATTATATCTGGTACTGGGCCTGCCATATCCTCGAAGTCTGCTGGGATCATTAGTGCTAAAATAACAGAATTGTGCAAGCAGAATCGTCACTTAGTAGCTGAAGTGGAAGGGTACAAAACTAAGAACGCAGCTCTGGAAAGGAAGATCATGCAGCTAGATTTAATAAACAAAGAAAACGAGAAGTTGGACCTTTGCTTGTGCAAAGAGGAACAAGCAGACACAAACTCAGATGAATTGAAAGATCTTAACAACAAATTGAATGCTGTCAACAAGAAGTTATACGACAGTAAAAACAGAAATTTGGAGTTGAAAAACGATATCCTTATCGCAACAAAGATTCTCCAACAGGAACTTGGTGATAAATTCACAAGTATCAAAGAACTGCAACATGATTTGGCTGGATGGAAAGGACGAGCTCAGCAAATCGTATTGTTACAAGCGAGGATTAGCGAATTAGAAGAAAAGTTGAACGGGAAACATAAAGATCTCATTGAAGCAAAGAGAAAAGATCAGGCTCAGGTATCTACAGAATATTACATTTTTTAAAGTTTATTTTTACTTTTTCTCCCTTTCTCTTTATGTCTCCCCATATGGTTAAATAGTTACAGTTTCGTCCTATATCTAATAGGATGATATTGAGCGTTTTATCAAGGTGTTTAAATAATTTTAAGTATACCTTACTCAACTACCTTACTAAACTTAGACAAATAAATAAAATTATTGTTACAACTTACACCAGGTCATACGTGATATAGAAGCTAAAAGAAAGAAAGAGATGGAATTGTCTATGAAACAGTTGGAGGGTCTGAAAGAAGAGAATCAAGATTTAAAAAAGAAGCTTGATGGTGCTAAATGCAGAATCCGAAACTTAGAATGTGATTCTACTACCATCCGGCAGAAAATGCAGACTTTTGTTGAAAAGAGTGAACACGATGATTTGCTAATTAACGAACAACGTGTGAGTACAAACCCTTTTACCTTGTTTTGTTGCTTTTTATTACAAACTCCCTAATTTCCAGTGATCCTATCCCGAAAGGCACCAAAATGAAGTTATTATAATCCTAAGCCCAATTTTAAGTTTTTCAAATTTCAATCTATTAACTTGTTCTAGAATCAAATAAAAAGTCTGGAGCTTTACTACCAGGAAATATTGAAAGAGAACACTGCTAAAATGAACAAAATGAATAGTGAAATGGCGGAGTACCAGAAACTTATGAAAAATACTGACGCTAAAATTGATGCCTTGAGAAAACAAGCTACAGAGAAGACAGCCAAAATAGATGAACTTAGAGCTCAACTGCTGAGATATGAAGAGTGCTCATTGCAAAGTGTATTTTTTACTCCAATGAAGACCGCGACTGATAATGAAATCAAAAAGCTATCCGAATTGGTCGTTACTCTCAATGAAAGGCTAGACTTCGAACGTCACAAGTGGGAAGAGCTAGAAACAGCTAACAGAAAGTTGAAAGAAAGGAAAAGGAGACTTGAAAGAAGGGTGGCAATTCTCGACGAGGAAATAAAATCTCTTCGAGATTCAAAAAGAGCATCGAGAGTTTCTAAGACTTCGGTGAAAGAACAGCAATATGAGTTTGGCATGGGTTCGACATCGGTGACAAAAAAGCATTCTTCCATCACTGCTGTCGCTGAAAAACCCAGCGAGTCATCTTCTGAATCGCAACCTGTCGATTACGATTCATTAGATAAAGAGGACTTAAAATACAAATTAGAACTATCGGAGGAAAAACTTAAAATTATGGAAGATAAGCTCAAGATGATTGAAGAGGAGAAACAAGAAGATTACAATCATTTAACTGATATGATTCAAACTTCTAAACAGCTATTCAACGAAGCGTTGGCTGTTCTGCAAAGAGAGAAGTGTCTTTGTTCGTAGATTTATTTGTATTTTATTTATTTGAATATATTTTGCTTTAGTTCATTACGTAAATGACTTTTTTTATTTTTAGTGTAGATGTAACCGGAAGTGTATATTTGTAGTAGAAATGGTAGCTGCTTTTAGTAGAACATATTTTCAGCATCTAGCAACCCGACGGCCGCCATTTGTCATTTTTTTGGCATGCGCGTAGGGGAGAGCAACGAAATTCGTGCTCACGAGTGTTTTTCATGAAAAGTAAACTGTAAACTTTGTTTGTGAATTGTGAAAACTTGTGTTACTCTGTGAAACAGCTGTGCTGTTGTTTTTAAGTGTCTGTGTGTGAAAAAACTTTCAACATGAATAAAACTTGCGCAAGGTGCGAGAAAACAGTGTATCCCACGGAGGAGCTGAAATGTTTAGACAAGGTAAAATACTCCCTTTGCACTTTTTTGTACGCTTATATCGCTACTAAACGGATTTAGTCCACACGAGTTAACTATTACTTCCGTTGTGGGTCTATTCTGCCTCGTTACATTTTGGTGATGAAGTCAACATATTTCGTCCTATTGCCGTTGACCGGTACATCAAATGGACAGGCGGAGTGACTCATTAAATTATATAAATTAGGGCTGATATCATTGCGGGTGCACTATAAAGCGGCATTGTACATTTGTCGACCTTTTCCCCAATTATACTCGTCTGTGACAATTAGTCGTTATAGGCAGCGACGTTGGGTCAGAATCTGCATTGTATTCAAATATTAATTCCCATAGGCTGTATGTATCCTTGACAGTTACTTGTAGATAAAAATGAAGGGATTTTGTTTTTGCTCCTGTAACTCGAAGAATCTAAAGATAAAAGTGATATAATGCTATTTGTGATAAGAAAGTAATTATCACCTCTACACTAACGAGGTAGCACCTAGTTTGCAGAGATAAGAGACTAAAGATAAGGTTTTTGCAATGTTTTTTGCAGGCCAGTCGGGACAAATGTTTCTTTTACCTAAAAAAAAATAAGCTTTATAACTATTGAGAAAATTAAGTGGTAACCTGGAGAAATACTTGCACACATTTTTTTAGGAACTATCATACATAATTTTAAATTTTTCATACTTAGAGACATTGTTGACATGAGTAATGAATGACCTTGTAAAGATAGTATGATCAAACTATATGCTGGCTCTTGTAGCCACTTGAATAAGGGGTAATGGAAATTACTACTCCTGTTTTCTTTTTCAAATAATAAAAAGTTTATAGGAACCTATGAAAAAAGTTTTGGTTGTGTCAATAAATGCTTGTGTCAGGAGGTCCTGCTCTCTCTTAGCGGTATAAGTTTTTACATTCCATATGTGAAATTCAGCAGTTTAGTTATTTTATTACATTGTTAAAATGTATTTACTTATATTGTACTTTGTTTGCGTGTGCGCGCATAAATGAGTGTGTGCTTGTGTTTAAATTAATGTTCATAGTGTTTTTCTTTTTTGTAAGTAGTTCAGTTTCATCAAAGTTAAGGTCTCAATTTTACACTGATGATCTTTGGATAAATGTTTAACACTTTATTGTCATTGAACATTATTGAACAAATGTCTCGATTAATGAATTTTCCCTATTAGTCATAGAAGTTTCACACTTTGTGCAGTGCTGGAGGCATAGAATTATTTATAATTGCACAAGTGTATGCCTTAAATAAGCCTTCATACCTTTTAAGTGATAATGACACAGGAAGGTGAATCATCCTGTTTGTTTACGTAATCACAATTACTCATATTTGCTACTATCTGTGACCTCAGTGTTTTCATGGACATTAAAATATCCTTAAAACATAATAAACCTATAAGTTAGTTACTAGCTTGACTAGTGGTTCCCTGTGACTTTGTTCATACAATATAGTATGTCCAAACTACCCTTTATCCTGACCTCCACCTCAGACAGTTGATTTTTTCTACTGCAAAAATATTATATTTAGACTGCTTAAAACAAAAAGTCATATAACTACCCCGTAAATTATCCTGATAAAATTGTGTAACCTTGCCATGTGTTTGTAGACTATTGGTTCAGTAGTTAGAATCTTGTAAATTATCACACACACTGGTAGCTTGTCAAGCCAAGTTCAAGTGAAGTAACTGGCTAGCCACCACAGGGTGTAATATTACAAGAACCACTTTTTGCCACTTTTGACCCCTCCATAAGTCAAAACCTATTTTATGTAAACACATACAACTATGTGTGTCTAATTATGTCCATAAGGACAACAAGAAACCCAAATTTCATGAAAGATGGTCTAAAATCAAAGGTCGAAAATCGTAAATTTGAAGAAAGACTCACTGACTGACATAAGTACCTCTAGGTAACTTACTTCCAGATAACCTAGAAAGATAAAATTTGGGACCCAGCTTGGTAATTGTGTGTAAACGTAGGTAAAAATTTGAAAACAATTGTGTATAAAAAGTAATAGTTTTTTTATCAGGATAAAAAAACAATGTAGAATTACTTTTTAAATTGACTGAAGTAATGAAAACTATTCTAACTATTGGATTTTCTACAGATCTAGACACTCATTTAGATCTCTATTATATTCTTTTTGAACTTGGCTCGCCTTTTTTACATTAATGTTTTTGGTGGGATCATTATCATACACTAGTAATGATACAGTTATGGCTATAATCCTGTAACTGATATTGCAAAAAAAAAATAGTCCTCTTGGCCGATTTCGACCACGGCGGCCAAGCTCAACAGAGATCAACCAACTGCGCAGGAGATATTATAGTGCACAAGTATGAGCGCAATACACAGGTGCACTCACTGTTCTATCACTCTCAAAGTACAGTGAGACGGCAATCCGATATGACCGGAGAGAGATCAGGCGCAGGACCAACGGCTTAACGTGCTTTCCGAGGCACGGGGGTGTAACACCGCCTACTTTCCGACTCCGAGCTGTTTTTGAGAAATTAATGACAGAAAATCTCAGAAACTTTTGGCTCGACTTGAGATTTGAACGAGGTTTCGAGGTCTGGACCTCTCGGATGTAAGGCAGATACTTTGCCACTACACCAACGAGGCAGTCAATTAGTCAGTCTTAATTGCAAAAAATATATATAAGAAAGGATGTACCTAGTTCCTACACCTTAAATATTTGTTCAATCACATCACTGTAAACAGAATGATGTAACATTCCAAACCAGTTCTAATTACCTCCTATTAGAGCATGTTATGCAGTAGAAAAGCGCGGCGGACGTCATTGCATACCAAATAAGAAGTGAAATTACATTCCCAATGCTTGAAAAACAGGTGTGGTTTATCACTTTTTTATGAGTAAACTTCAGACTATACGAATAAAGTTGATGTTATTTTATCAACAACATCAACAAAATAATTGGGGAATTTCTTAAACAATCGTCAACTAAAAGTAGTATTGCTGGCACTGAAGTTTCTTGAAACCGTGTGTAAAATTTAGTTTGGATTATGATTTGAGGTCTAATTTAATATGAAGGTAAAAAGATAACAGATGGAAGCCCCCTGTATGAAGCAGCAACAGACATGTCGTCGCGACACTACTGGTTTGTGTGAAACTCCGTGTCGCTAGCTACGGAGAGTATTTATTTATTTAGAGAGAGAGTTTCATAAAAAGAAGTGCTACCCCATAATAATAATAATATACAACAACATCACATACATTGATCTGACTCTGTGGTAAGTAGCTTACCACGGCTTACCCCGGCGACATGTCGCATGCTGCCCCCTCATATAGCACTTAACTGACTTATACCTTTACGGTTCGTGTGAACTTTGTATGAATTTCAATTCTAGTGAGCATCAGGAAATTAGGTCCATACTAGAAATATCTTACGACATCTTCCTTAGACAAGAGAAGCAAATGTGGACCTGATAGCTTTACTCTCTAAGCCATTGTCCCAATTAATGATGTCGCTATCCCTGTCACTCTTTCAATCTTGACAGGCTGGCTAGTAAAAAAACGGACGAAACCTTTGGAGTTCGGTCTCTGTGTATTGGGAAAACGAATTCCCCATTTTCAAAACAACCAAGCGGTCTGCGCTTACGCATTGACAAAAGCACGCATCGCGTCATCGCACCGTTTAGATAATCCTATCAATTATATTATTGTTATAGAATTATTTATAGTTCGTCAGGTATTTTGATCTGCGCTGGTCAAATCGACATTAGGTAACAATCCATTTTATCTCCATCACCTCTCCCTTGTATCAATGATAACAAATAATGAATTTTAGTGGACAATCACAGTCACAAGACCATTGTTTTATTTGGTTAGGTTAGGTTAATGAACAGTTAAAATTTAAAGCGTTCTGGCTACAACAGCACTGCTCTTTGGTTCATCAGTGGGTTTGGAATCCTGCAAAGTATCTCTATTGCCTAAAATTTATTTTTTAAATTTATAAAAACGTAATTAGACACATTGGCGCCCAAGTATGAATATACAATTTACAAATGATCATATTCGAAAAACAATGTACTAATTCTTCTATTGATATCATTATGGTACACGGTGCAACTGTGCAATGGCGTGTTATCTTGACCTAGTCTAGAAATATGTGTCAGTGATAAATCTTTGAGTTATTAGTTTGCCTTTATAAAGTAAGAGGCTTCCATACAGAGCAAAAGTCACGAGAAGCAAGTAAGATATATGTTTAATGTAAGGTAGTTCAGTAAATGACTTATATTTTTTGTATTTTGTCATTATTAAATATATCATCAGCCTATATACGTCCCACTGCTGGGCACAGGCCTCACCTAGACGTCACTTTTATGGTCAGAATGGTCACCCATCCCAAACATGACCGCGTCGTAGGTTGCTTAACTTTTAAAGCGCTGCAATGCAACCACTGGGCCACAAGCACCTCTATCGACATACCTTAAATTATCTATCAAAACACGAAATATTTCTTATGGGGATTCCAAATTATCACTTCAGTTTCATTATCAATACTAAATGATCTTAAACATACGTTTTGTTTTTTCAACATTATTAAATAATGTTAATTTATTGTCCTCAGCCCAATGGCAAATGAGGTACAGAGGTTATGTTGAAAAAAGTAATGTACCAAACGTGGAAATAAACTCTTTTGCAAAAAAAACGGGCACTTTAGATTTTTTCCTCTACTTTAATGAAGAAGAACAAGAAATAGGTTTTATTAATTTGACGATGTATTGGCATGTTCTTTGAAGCATCCTGGCATGATTTTTTACGTTCCAAATTTAAAATTTGAAATTAATATAAGAAAAATAATGATTATTGTGGATTATTCTAAAATTGCTTTACTAATGGCGCGAATTGCTGAAACGATTTTTAACTGATTACGATATTTTAAAACTTTTTGGACATTTTCTGCAAATTAAACAATTTAATCTTTATTTTTACATTAAATACCACTTTTTGATATGAGTGATAAAGCGATAAGGGCCGGTAAAATTATAGCCCTACTTGAAGAAGGTTGTTCGCAAACTTACGTGTCTCAGCGGCTAAATGTGAGTCGTTCAACTGTCCAGAGGACTTGGCAACGGTATCAAGAGACCGGTTCGGTCAAAAGAAGACCCGGTTCGGGAAGAAAACGATGCACAGAACCAAGAGATGACCGCTTTTTGGTGAGTCAGGCGTTGCGGAATCGTAAGGCGTCAAGTGTGGACCTGAAGAAGAGCCTTGAAGAAGTAAGAGGAGTAGAAGTTAGCTTGTGGACGGTCAGGAGGAGGCTTTTGGCTGCCAATATGAGGAGTTACCGCCCAGCTCGGGGCCCTAAATTACTCCGTGAGCACCGTGTTGCTCGACTTCAGTTTGCTCGGAACTGTGCTTCATGGACTCTGGAGGACTGGAATAAAGTATTGTTTTCTGATGAAGCTAGAATCTCTTTGTGTGGAGAGGACCGACGCCGGCGAGTGCTGCGAAGACCACGGGAACGCTATGCGGAAGTGTGTTTCGAAGAAATCACTCCTTATGGCGGAGGCTCCGTTATGTTCTGGGCAGCAATTAATTCGACGGAGCGTACGGTGTTAGTTTTCATAGAAAATGGAACATTAAATGCACATCGGTACATAATGGAAGTCCTAATTCCATATGCACAACCCACATTGACTGCACTTGGGGAAGATTCCATTTTTATGGACGACAATGCTCGCTCGCACCGTTCTGGCGACGTGGAAGCGTACATGCAAGAAGTTGGGATCCGTCGTTTAGATTGGCCAGCTCGAAGTCCTGACCTCAATCCAATTGAGCATGTCTGGGATGTTCTAAAGAGACGTGTAAGATCAGTGCAACCTGCTCCACAAAACATCAGGGAGCTAAAAAGAGTCATTGCAGAAGAGTGGGAACGAATTCCTCAAAACGTTATTAAAAACATCGTGGAAAGCATGCCCAGAAGGATTCAAGCTGTGATTTTGGCAAGAGGAGGTCACATTCGGTATTAGGTTTTTACATTTGTAACTTTATTTAATTAAAAAAAGTAAAAAAAAATCTTATCTTTATTGCCGACCACTTCTTATTGTTTGGGCGTGTACATCGGTTTTAAAGAATCCATCGTTTTTTTTTTCTTTTAGTTGCCCGAACTCACTTCACGCGCATTAATTTACACGATTATAAGTATACAGACTACGTCAAAGAAATAAATTTCATTTAATTAACTCAAATCGACCTTAGAACGTAAATTTCCTTAGGTGCCCGATTTTTTTGCAAAAGAGTGTAGTAAAAACCTGTGCTTTAAGTCACACAAATAAGTACTATGCTTGAATTGTACACTCGAATGTTATCTGTCTAGTAAGTCTCACTTTTTTGTGACACGAAACCTTTACTCGACTCTAAACTTAGAACGAAAAGTTCGACTCTAAACTTAGAACGAAAAGTTCGATTCTAAAACGATAAAATCTAGGTAAACAGTTTTGCCTAGTTACGACCGTCTGAGCGCAATCCGATCGTTAAATTGGAGCACGCCAACAACTGGTTCCGTGGTGTAGTGGTTATCACATCTGCTTTACACGCAGAAGGCCGCCAGTTCGATCCTGGCCGGAATCACACTTTTTTATTTCTTTTTGTTTTTTTGTTAAATATAGTATTTTAGTTTATTACATATACCTCATAAATATCGTTTGTTTTTAAAAAAATATGTTAAATATAATTTCATTTCAAAGGTAGTGGTAATATTTTAATTTAAAATTATAATTAACACCTATTGATTCAAGCTTACTATATGTAATATAGTATCAGAGGAACAGAGTTTATGACAAAGAAAGTAGTTTTTTTTAATCTGCAGCATTGTTTAAAAAAAACTTATTTAATTTAAACAATGGATTTAATTAATACAGACAGATGTCTGCGGCGATATTATATGCGTTGTTTGACAATACACAAAGCTGTAAGATAATTACTTAATTATCTAGTAACATCAGCCATTTACCATTATATCGAGTGACCTAAAATACTCGTAGATTTCGCACGATGTTGGCTTACAATGACTAATTTTAATTTGACGTTATGTAATACTCGGGACGTGTTAATTTTACTTTCACTTGTTTTATTTTAATGTCATAATCAAACAACATAAGCAGGTACCAAAATGGCCCTAATAGCACATACTTTCTCGTCTCGAAAACCACTGTAGCATAATGTCAAGCCAAAGTGTAATTTTCTATTTATATGAAGATGCTTCTTTTTTATTTGTTAGTACAACCCAATCTACATAAATCGTTATAATTAAATGATTAGAACGATAAAAAAATATCTTAAACAATCCAAGACACTCAGATAAGTAAAGTCCAAAAAAAACTGAGGAATAATCTTAATAAAATATCTTATAACTACATTGAAATCAATGTATAACTATGATAAAAATGTACATGGTCGAAAGATAATAGTGGCACTGACTTCACAATAATTTGGGCAGTAAAATTCGTTGTTTAGGACATTTTAAAGGAGGTTTCATATTTTTATATTAGAAATGAATCGGGTCAGTAACGTAATATAAGCAATGCTTTTCTTTAAGTTTTGTTTTCCATTTCACTAAATGATACTTCATTTAGCCATTTGGGCGCCAGTGTAGCGATGTTTCTTAAATGGTCAGTACTCTAAATGATTTTTGCTTAAGAGCTAGCATTACAAATAATAATAATAATAGTCCTCCTGACCGATTTCGACCACGGCGGCCAATCTCAACAGAGATCAGCCAACTACGCAGGAGATATTAAAGGGCACAAGTGTGAGTGCAATACACAGCTGCACACACTGTTCCTTCACTCTCAAAGTTCGGTGAGACGGCAACCCGACATGACCGGAGATAGATCAGGCGCATGACCAACGGCTTACGTGCTTTCCGTGGCACGGGGGTGTAACACCGCCAACTTCTCGACTCCGAGCTGTTTTTGAGAAATTCATGACAGAAAATCTCAGAAACAATTTTGGCTCGACCTGCGATTCGAACCCAGGACCTCTCGGATGTAACGCAGAAACTTTGCCACTACACCAACGAGGCAGTCATTACAAAATAGAACATTTAAAATAGCTGGCGTTACTTTTTATAATTTCCCCGTACGCCGTCGCATGCTAAAAATTCATTACCGTTGCGTGTGCGACTCAATTAAGCTATGATAACATTGACTTCTGGTAGGTAAAGAAATTTGAAATTGAAATAAATAGTTTAATTTCTAGCGGTATTTGGAGTTAGGTGTGTATAACGTGTAATGTTTTGTTTGTTAAATTGAGCTGACTCTTGGTTGACGTACAACCCAAAGTAAGTTGATCACCTCTTTACTAAGGCAATGAATACAATACAATATACAAAAACATCACATACATTGATCTGACTCCGTGGTAAGTAGCTTAAGCACTTGTGTTACAGATATCAGAATCAACAGTGGTATTACAAATAAACTTAAATAAATACATATAACACCCAGACCAGTACAAACAGACATCAAATGAAGTAAGTTACTTAAGTAGTTTGTTACTTGTAAAAAGAGATATTTGGGATTTTTATGAATTTGACGATCACTTTGTTGTAATGGTAAAGAAGTTGACTATTAACCACGAGGTCGCGGTATCGATCCCGCACTGTACAAACATTTGTGTGCATGAACATGTCTGTTTGTACTGGTCTGGGTGTTGTATGTATTTATTTAAGTTTATTTGTCATACCACTGTTGATTCTGATATCTGTAACACAAGTGCTTTAGCTACTTACCACGGAGTCAGATCAATGTATGTAATGTTGTTGTTGTATATTTGACTTTCTAGAAGGTAGTGAGTGATATAGGGTATATAGTGATGTAGGGGCTGTCATTACCAAATGTCTTAGTTGCAACTTTCGTTTACGGTATGACCTAAAAACACTCTCAACTTCAAGCAAGTGTAAGCTTTCCTAATCGGGCTATAAAGTAAAAACTAACCAGCTTTTACTTCTACTAACTCTGCTACTAAAGCTGTACAGCTGTACTGTACCCTTGGTTTTAATTAATCATTGGGGCTTAAGTAAAAAAAATTGGTTGCCTGTAAAGTCGGTATACGCGCGAAAGTTTTACGTGACAACGATTTTGAGTGGTAAAATAATTTTAATGTGAATATTCATTCGTATAACATGAACCGGTGTGTATGCCTATCTCTCTCTCTCTCTCTCTCTCGCGCGGAACGTGAGCGGAGCAGCGTAACGCAGTTTCTTGAAGTGTCACCCGGCAAACCAATTTATAAGACGTTGTCACGTCAAAAACTAACTTTCCAGTTCCAAATCCCCGAATGAGCGAGCAAAACAACTGGTTAGCTTCAACGCCTGTACGGATTTCGACCAGCCACCATAATTAAAGAACATAAGAACCACCGTGATTAAATTCTATTTCGAGTACAAAAATCGCTTTGGAAATCGGTCCATTTGTTCGGGAGATACGATGCCACAGAGTCGGGATCAAACTTATAACACCCTTCTTTTTCGCTGAGAGTTAAAAAATTGCTTCCACGCTTTAACTCAGGGTTTGAATGAGACTGTACTAGAGTAGGGCAGCGAAAAAGTAGCAATACAGATGTGTGCCAGTAGGGCTAAGAAAAAGTAGCGCGTTTACTCTAAACATCTAACAGCTCCACATTAGCCACTTAAGTGTTTACATCGTTAATGAGGTGTAAACTAACTTAACGCTAACTGTAACTTGAGCCAAGATACAGTTACCTCTGACCTGCGAAGCTGACGAGAGCATTCAGCCGAAACATTGCTCGGATGCAGATCATTAGAGTGAATGAATAACGTTGCGTGATGATGATGTCATCTACGTATAGGTAAAAACGTAAAAAAAAAAATATTTGGATAGGCTCCGGCTTTTTTAAAGGCTATATTGTAGATATATAGACAAACAATTTATTGTAAAACAACACAAAAAATTACAGACAAGTTTAACAAAGAAAGATGTACAATTTAGGCGGTCTTATCGCTAATAGCGGTCTCTTCCAGACAACCTTCGTCTGAAGGAATATTTAATTGTATGTCTGTATGGGACGGAAAATGACCTTAAACAATTGTGTTATTTCTTGAGGATATCATTCCCCAAGGACCTTGTCCAAAAGCATCTTAATAATTGCGCTTTGTTTTTTCCGAAAAAACTAAATCCGTCTAACTAAACGTTAATCCTTTTTTCGTCACATGACATCACGTCAAGAATGAATCTGTGGCATCTTATGACCGTATTATGAGGGCGATAAATTCGTAGCTTAATGTGCTGTCTTCTGTGTCACCGTTTTTCAAAATAAGCCTTCAGTTTACTTTGCTATAACTGAGAGCCTTCGAAACAAGATCGCTAGTGAATAACATACAAAGACGTTAATCTATGAGTATTGCCTGTATCAACTTCTTAAAGATTCTTCTTGAGATTGCTATAACACCTACACCCAATATTATGATTATGAGAAATTCATTGAACCCCAAAAAAAGTAAAAAAAAAACCTATAATATTAATAATTTACATAGACAAAGGAAATAATATACAGGGTTACTTATAACTCGGCGTATTTCTTCAAAGAAGTAATAGTTAAGGTGATTTCCTAAGAAAAAGGGGTCGGGGTTAACAAAATTTTAAGCCCGTTTAACGAGAAACTTCGCAATCTTAAATGCTTATCTTAAAAATCTATTGCTTCTAAACCCTAGTCGATAGAACCTTATTAGTCGCTGATTACCTCTTCTTTGTCTCTTTTTAAGGAATACGTCTTACCAGTAACCCTGTATAAATATTCGAGTCCGAATCCAGTGAACTGTAAGGCATGGACGACAATCCGTGTGCGACGGAGCGGCAAAACCGTTGTTCTGTCGCAGAGCGTGACCGTGTAGGGTGGATATTGTGGTCCTTCGAGCCGGATCTTATCATCTCATTCCTATATTTTTATAGTCTCACTTCTGGGCATAGCACTGGCTTCACCTCTGTACTTCTGTGTCATCATCATAAACAAGCTTCAGCATCAAAAAATCATGTCATTGGTGAGCCAACTTAATCTTTAGACTTCTGATGTTGGAGTCTTTTAAAGCATTTTAGCCGAACTTGCATCAGATTCCGCTAAGCTTATTTGCGACATGATTTTAGTAATTCACCAGTGAAAGTCACTTGTTTCTTATTGTTATTGTCAGTGGTTAATTTAGATTAGGTTACGATGGGACTGACATACTCTTTCAAAGGCCCTAAATTAATGTTTTTTTAAATGTTCCAAAAAAGCCCAGTTAAAATTTATCTCATTTTATTGGTCACCCTACGCGACCAAACCCACGTTACCTATTGATTTAATAATTCAATTTGGAACGGCGCGCAAGAATTGTCATTTCTTGACTACGGACGACTGGGACATTTGATTGCCCAACTAAATGTTCTTATGAATGAATGAACGCTCTGACCTACTTCAAGGACAATATCACAAAACCGGATTGTTTTAAAAATACAGTAACTGATGTAACTTTATTATGCAGAATTATTATGTAGATGATTATGTTAGAGAATTTTTGCAGGTAACTATTAGACTATTTAGTTTTTTCTGGTTTGTTTGTCATGCTCTGTGCATCTAGTTCACTTGTTATTTCAGGCTAAATGGATTAGAAAAAATAACGTCTAATGTGCTTAGATTCTCATTTAAGGCGGTTGGTTGTTGTCTTAAATGCAATATTTAATCTTTAGACATTTACTCTTAGTACGAGAGCCCACGACCAAAACCATGTCTCATAGCAATACGGCAAAAACCCTATAAAATCGTTAGATTGTATGATTCTGAACCCGACTAGGTGTGTAGTAACGGTCGAAAGTGTAGCAACTGCGTGGGAGGCCATTTCTGCTGTGTCAAAAAAAAAAGACAGTCGGTATTATAGCAATACGTCTGATAGTGAAAATGTACATAGATTTTATAATTGTATTACGAAAAAGTTTGTTTTCAGACATTTTGCGCGTAGCATATAGCCTGAGCGCATTTTTGAAAATGTCAACAAATTTAGCCGACCTGTATCATAGCAATACGGATAAATTTTTTTTTCAACTTTTCGTATTGCTGCCATGATTACCAATAACCTGTTTTCAGACACTTTAAGTGTAGCATATACTCCCAAAAACGAAAATAACGTTTCGGAGTCGCCTGGCCGACGCCTCTGTTAAATGTTTTTTTTAAATTTACAGCCTTCATAGATATTCAAGAATCTCCCTTGTCTATTATATGTACTTTGACAGATGACATATGTCATTACTTATTTCTTTTGTAAAATGTACTCAAGTGTGGTTTAAATAAAACCAAAACTATCAAATCAATCAGTATTTAATTTCAACAGCCTCAGCGCTTGTTACGCTCCTGCCCCTTCCCTTCCCTTCATCCCAGTTTCCTTTTGTGCGATTTATTTCAGTCCTTCAACTTCAATGTTAAGGTTTCGGGTAAATTCTTTGTTAATTATCATCTAATAAATTCAGGGTCGCAACGTATTCATTGGTTTGTAACAGAAAATTCAAGATGCCTCAATACGATTACGAAATGATATCTGAGTATCGAAAAGTTGTCTGATAGAGAAGGTGCTACACTTAATTTGTCTGATATAAATTTTTTGCACATGTGGACAACTTATTTTATCATGTCCAACAATTTTCAGACATATTGCTATGATACCGATCGGTAAAATTTGTTAACATTTTCAAAACGGTCTCAAAATTTAATGCGTTCACATTTCCGTCTGAAAATTGTTTTGTTCGCATCAAATAACCAAAATTTACTAATAAAAAAGATTTTCAGACGTATTGCTATGAGACATTTTTTTTGTCTCATTTTTAATTTTTTTTAAGTGATTTTACGGGTTTGCGCTACACCACTAACGTCTGAAAAATATGTTTTCGGTATCTCAGAACTATCATTCAACTACAGTCTGCAAATCAGACATATTGCTATGATGCAGTTCGGTAAAATTCTTTGACAATTTTGAAAATTCGGTCAGATCAAACGCTTCGCGGAAAATGTCTGATATTGGTATTTTCGAGTTCAGGATAATCGTATCTATCGATTTGATGCAGTTTTGGCCGTATTGCTATGAGACAAAAATTTTGGTCGTGGGCTCTCGTACTATCTTCGCCTGTGTGGATTTGCCAGTAGTTTTTTTTTTGCCACAGAGTGTTATACAAACTCTCAACCCCCTATTTTAAACGCTTAGGGGTAGAATTTATCAAAATCCTTTCTTAAAAGACGCCCACGTCATAGTAGCTATATGCATGCAAAGTCACAGCCCGATCGGTTTAAAATTGTCAAAGTTTCATACAAACTTTCATCCCCATCATTTTATCCTTTTAGGGGTAGAAAGAATTTATCAAAATCCTTATGTCATAACATCTACCTGCACGCCAAACTTGTGTGCATTGATAGATCACTATGTCAGTCAGTCACCTTTAAGTTTTAAACATTTAGACAGTAAGTTTGTAAGCGTAGCCGAGAAAAATCGTCTAGTCTAGTGAGTGACCTAAAATAACTTCATAATTAGGTTATCTCAACATCATTTAAGTATTATTCATATTCTAGTACACTACAGCACATCAAAGTATAGGTACATTACTAGTATAGTGTACTAGAATATTAGTTATGCATTTTGTATAAGGGCGAATTTGTTACGCAAATGGAAAGCCCGTATAGTTACTTGTTAGATATAAATAGATACTCGTAGGCACTGATTCACTAGTTTCACAAGATGTCACTGCGACAGTCTCGGAAAACCGTCGAGTTTTCCAAGAACATTAGTAGCAAAAGCAAATAAAACGGCGATTCGTTAGATCGCAGTAGAAAGCAACAGCTGCTGGACCCTACTACGTAAGTCAATGTCAGAAGACTGTGATTTCGAATCTAGCCGTCCTCCTCCATCATGACGCCTTCAAGCAAGCGCCCACAGTGAGTTGAGCACGAACAACTATCGTAACGTATTCGTAGCGTTTACCTATCGTTAACTTATCATTTTGTGTGGGGAAACTGTCCGTTTTTGACGTTTGGACGACTCGTTTACATTACGATAATGTTCGTGCTCACCCTATTGGTCGGTGTCGTACGCATTTTAGGCTTCATAAAGTTGGTCACTCATTTATGGGCAGATGAATGTAATTTTTTTTTATAAATTACCTAAACATTTAATGTCATTGCCTTTCTAGGAGAAAGGATATCATAAAATTGATGATAATATAAATGACAAAGATATATAAAAATGTTTGAATGTAAACAATTACAATTATTGTAAATCAAATTTGAAAAAAGGCAATGACAATAGTGACTGAGTTTCTTGCGCCGCTTCTTCTCAGCACTGGCCCAAATTGTCCCGAAGCGGTGGTAGGGTTAATTTACTTGTTGGGACGTGTAAAAGTGCTCCTTGTAAGTCTATTTAAAAAATAAATTGATTTTATTGATTTATTTTATTAGATTATGTCATTCATGTGATATTAAACAAACAATAGTGTGTGTGAATCATGATGATGACATAGGTTCTGCTAAAACCACTTTAATATCACGATCACTTGTAACTTGTTTTACCATAAATGTGAATTCATAAGATTGAACGATATTTCCATTTTATGATTTTCTGAGGATAGCTTATAAGGTTTTTGTTTTTTGGGTTTACGCGAACAGTAGATATTGAAATGATACATTAAATTATTTTCCGAAATATTTCGCGATTTATTTACATTTTAGAGGTAGACTGACCCTGAAAAGGGTCCGAAACATCAGGTTAAAATAAAATTTAAATAATTCGCGAAATAATCCGTTAAAAAGTGTATCATTTCATTAGCTTATGAGAGATATAACTGAATATAATACTGAGAAACGAAATAATGACGAATGTTGAACAGTTTTATTTAATACATTACATTACTTTAATACATTTTTCTTTCTGAGAGATTCTCTTCCATGCAAATTATTGCATAAAAACCTTTCGTTTAATAATCAAACTTTAATATTTTAATATGAATATTTACCGTAAAAAGCAATTACTTTTTTAGTGCTAGCACCTTTAAACGGCTGACTGACTAAACCTATTATTACCTATTTTAAAGTTATCGCTGGTGCAACCGGCCCCCTCTTACACAGAAAAAACAGACTTCTTAAACCAAGACATATTTTTTTCGACCAAAGTAATTTTCTTTAGTCTAAGAATACCGTTTCCTCCCTATAGACGTGAGACAATATTTTCTTACATACAGAAATATATTATCTTAATTATATTTTCTTAAAACAAGATTTTAGTTTTTAAGCCAAGTAAAAAACAAATCGACTTAAGAAATAACATTTAATTAAACCAAGCGTATTTGTTGTCTTGACTATTTCGATATATGGAGTTTAAGAAAAAGCCTACTCTTAAATTAAATAAATATTTTCTAAATCTTAAAACGACAATGTCTTGTACTAAGATATTGAAATCTTGTTTTAAGAAAGAGTAGTTTAACAACAAATGCTTTATCATGTAGTCTTAAAGTAATGTTGTTATTGGATTAAGAATATGTGATATAGATTGAATAAAATAAATAACCTTTATTTAAAATGATGTTTTCTTATTTCAAGAATGTAGTGATCTACGACTAATGATGTAATATTTTTAATTTGAGACTTTGGAAAAGTTGTGTTTTCTCATTCTAAGAATATTATTATTTTGTCTTGAATAGTTATTATTATGTTGTTTTGAATAGGGTTTTCTTAAGATAAGGTTCTGTTCTACTGTGCACATTTTGTACTTTCGCACTAGTCCACGAAATAATTTTATTCCCATTAATTTTCAATTGATAATCAAGCTGTCAATCGCCTTACAACACACCTCCATCAAATCGCACTAGCCGGCGTGGCGTGGTGGAGTATGGCCTGAACCCACCTCAAAGTCGAGGTGAGGCCTGTGCCCAACAGTGGGACGTTATAGGATGAATTGACATTTACAATGAAACTGTAATTAGCTAAAACGAAATAAAATTATGTATTTTGATGTTTAGTGCAGAAAAACAAACTATGCCCATCAAAACAGTAGCAGCATGTTTGTTGTGGCAATTAATTAATTAAAAGTAAATAATACACAAGTAGTACTGCAACGAACAACAAACATTGTGCGTCAGTTATTTGAAATACCCGATTATCCCTTTCTTCTAAAATAAAAATGCAAAGTTATTCATAAAAATAAAATCACCTATTTTATTTTATAAACTTAGGTCTAAATAGCTTAATTATTTAAAACAGTTTTATGTTTTAACATGGACTTCAAAAATAACTATTTAACAAAAAACTTTACTTGTACATAAACAAAATATTAAAAGTCAAGTTTTACATATGAAAGTAAATTCACTTTATGAATTACAGAAACTAAATTTGTGTACAAATCACTATAAGCAATAGTTTTATGCTGGGTTGTTAGATTTACATTATAAGATCTTAAATGATTGCTATAACAGTGAATCTCCAAGTAAAAACAATTAAATTTAATTTTGTTATTCAAATGGTTAAATGATATAGTATTTATTATGTAATATTCAGGAATATCTTCTTTGACATCTAACAACACAACATCATTGACATTGTACTTTATACCATTCACCTCGCACCAATCAACGATACAATTTTCATTATCGTCATCATCTAACATAAATTTTCCATATGAAATATTATTTACTAACCCTTTCTTAGTAGCAAACCGAAAACTTTGTTTCAGCTGAGACCGTTTCATCACTGATAGAGGAAGGTCTTTACGACATGTTATAGATTGACACACTTTTTTTAATTCTTTGTGTTTCGCTTCATATTTAAATGCGCTTATTAGTATTGGTGGACCAATTTTTTTTATTAATGTTGGGTAGTGAATTAAAAAATGGTGTTTAGGTTTCAGCTTACTGTCAAATAGTTCTAAATACAGATTGTGGTGTTCTTCAGTAACACATTTTAAATAATCGGTAAGTTCTGATGTAAAGCTTTGTGACATAAGTACGTTCGTCAGTTCAAGCAATGACAAATAATAGTACCATATTGGTTCATCTTCAGAAACTAAATCACCTATCATTAAAGCGAAATTTCTTGTAAGACATAGCATTTCCGAAGCGGACATCACTATAACTTTATTTAACAAATGTTGATTTTTTATTGGTGGAGGTTTATTCTTTTCACAATTGCTATAATTGAAATATTTAATTCTAGAATTCAAATAATCTAGAGAAAAATAGGCTTTTTCAATTAAACCCTGAATAACAAGAGCCATGCCATATCTATGAACACCTTCCACAAGATCATGCATTACATCGCATGTGACATTATTGTATACATGGAAATTAGGCAGATTATTCCAAACACAAATTTCTTTTATTCCTAAGCGGTTCACTAAATCTTCCGTATAATTTTCATTTTGTCGAAGGTTATCTAATTCGCACGTCTGTATCTCAGAATCAGTTTTGGTAGTCAAACAAAATCTACAGAAATTAGTAGCCATGAAACTTTCGTAAAATCCCAGAATACTATGGAGACCCAAATTATCACCAGATAAAGTAACCAAAATGAATTTTACTGTAACACTTTTATTGTTATGCTCTATCGTAATACCTTCCTGAGCGAGAAATTTTAATTCCTGTATCAATTTATCAAAAATAACACTATTCCCGAAAATAGCTCTATCTTTTGAATAAAATAATTGAGCCAAAAAAATATTTTCCAATCTGCTGGACTTTTCTGGTGGAATGGTTGCCACAGAAACATATACTGCACCTAATTTGTATTCCCCAGCATGACTGCCTAGAGCATTGCCACTTTCGAAATCGTCAAAATATAAAATTAAAGGCACTTGTAGTATGCTTTCATTTTCATTATTGTTATCTGTTAAATCTTTCCAAAGTGTTCCTTGAATTACATTTGATAATACATTCGTTTCATTTAAAAGAAGTCTTTGATAATTTGAAATATCCGAAAAAACTCCAGGTAGTTCCATAAAATTTTTCAAAACTAATCTTATGGGCGACATGTATATCTTTCTTTCTTTCAGTATCATTATTATATCACTGTCTACTCTTTTTTTATCTTTGGTAGATCCTATATTGACTTCAAAAGGCGCTAAATATAATTTATTATCTGCTAAATGCTTAAAACGTTTATATTCAGTATCAAAGTCATAAAATATATTTTGTAAATCTAACATTATTTCCTGCATAATATTTTTAGTTGGCGGTTCGTGAAATTTATTTAGTAAATCACAAATATTTGAAAATATGTCGATTACTAAACTCTTTAGTAATTCAACAAGAGTTTGAATCAATGATCTAGGTAAACCAACTATGTTATAAAGATTACATATAAATATGTTTACAAAAGATTTTACAGTTTTTTTAAAATTTACATTGTTGTTACTTTTATTATTTTCGTCATTAGTTTCTTGCGTTTTGTCATTATTATTCTTAATAATACTATTTTTATGTAATAGTTTTTGGTTTATCTCAGATTCTAATGCTTTACGAGGATATTGATAATCGCAACAAAAATTTTGTTCAAAACGATTTGAGTTGTAACAAACTGTTAAATGCTCCTTAAAACGATTTTTTTTATTATATATTCTGTCACAGTTTTTTAAAGGGCAAATATAGTAATTATTTATCTTATGTTCAGTTTCTAAGTGAAAAATAAAGTGTTTATAACTTGAAAATTTAGCGCCACAATAGTTACAGTTTAATTCGATATTTAAGAGATCCATTTTTACTATAGCTAATTTTTATTTTTACCAACACAAAATTATTTTGCAATGCTATTATAATACCGGTGTACATCAACCACAAATATCATAATATTAGTAAAACGAAATCAGTATCTTAAAATGAACATTAATAATGTATGATTACTCTAATGTACACCAGTACTAATCACACATGTTTAATATGTCGCTTATATACGAGACTAAATTGTCGTATTTTGTTTCTACCTTATAAACACATCTCTGGATAATTAGGTACAAATAGTCACCTGCTCTTGGGTAACGTGCATTAAGAACATGATATGCTTTGAACAATATATCAAAGGCCTTGTGGATAGCGATGTGCCGCGGGAATGTTCCCGTTCCCAGTAAGTTTCTCATGGGGAATATTCCCAGTAAATTCCCAATGTTCCCGGTATCGATCCCTGAAGCTGGGAACATTCATGCAAAGTTAGTATTCAATCTTTAATAGCATTTTTATTGCAATGAGTTTGTTTTCATGACGTTTTTAAGAAAAAAGATTCAACAGCACTCAATAGATGGCGTTAATCGACTGCAAACTCACTACCCATTTTGTCACGAGCGTGACAGCGCTATAAACATGATAGAGAAAGAGCGTACTTATTGTCAGATGTCTATCAGTTTGCGTTATACAGTCACGCCGTGCGCTGTTTGGACACGCTTGCTTATCCTGTGAGCCACCGCCCGCGCTTTTACGCGGGTGACTAATCATGTGACCAAAAAGTAAAGTGCACGACCATTTTATACAGAGCATTGTGAATGAAAAGACTATTTATACATGTACTTTTTGTAGATTAGTCTACAAGTTTAAAAATACAACAAAATTTGCACGCCATCTAACAAAATGTGACAAAGCATTAACTGATATTAAACATTTGTTAAAACCTGAGGCGGCAAGTGTTATACCACTGTCTTCAGAGTTACACCCTCAAGCTTCCACTTCCACCTCTACATCATTGTTGGTTACTGGAGAAAATACAAATGAGGTAAATGCCAGCTATACTAACTTATATTAGCGCATTGAAGTTCACTAGACAATAGAAGTAAGTATTACTATATACATTGTATTGACATTGATATATTTATATATTGAAAATACACTTTGTGATTGTGACGAAAACAATGAGTAGGTACTTTTCCATCACACAACTCTCAGAAACAGTGAGTGCTTAAATAAAACCGTGATTCTTTATAATAAACTTAAGTAGAAAAATACCACGCCGGACTCGTAATTCTTGTACCTACTAATTTATTTTTATTTATTATTGTGTTCTTATTATCATGTGCCAGTATGAATTTGTGTGTCCATTAAAGATTAAACTTTTATAAGAAAGATGGGCCGACGACTTAACTAAAACTGCAGGCACGGACTCACGGACTGGATAACCCTAGGCGGAGCCAGACAAAAATAGAGGCATTTGAAGGAGGACTAAATCCAAAAGGGGCCATGACAATCTTATTTATCAACAATTTATTGTTTTAATTGATCTATTTAATTGAATAGGCAATTTATCTTTTTACTTGTTAATGTTTTTCTTCTGTAATGTAATTGAATTTATTGTTTGTCATGGATATAAAATATCATCGGCATCCTATAACGGTCCACGGATATATGTAGTTAGTAGGTATATTAATAACAGGCTAGTAATAATAAAACAAGTCACTTGGCATAGCCCGTACTTGGATCCGCAAAATCAAGCCTTGCCTTTTGAAACGTATGAAAAAATATGAAAGTTCCTTAAAATTATAACGGGACATTTTCAATACGAAAAGTAATTTTGTGATACTATTTTTTAAGGTTGTTTATTGAAAATATTTTTCTCAATTCAAGTTTTTTAAGATTTAAATAATAGTCTGATTTAATTTCATTTAATAACAGTTGATTGTTAAAATTATATAATTTAAATAGAGTTTATATGTTCGAAAATATGATTTCGACAGAATAACTCTCGATAAACAGGGTTTCGTAATGATGTAGGGAACCCTATGATAGTCTGTTTTTTATAAGACTGCTGCTTAGTGCTATTGATTGTAAAAATATTGCGATATAAATAATAAATACTCTCATTTCTTAACAAAATCGTTAATTGTGAATATTTTAGTCAGAGACTTTTTGTTTTTATTGTTGACTAGCTGACCCGGCGAACTTCGTACCGCCTTAGCGTTGCAATGATTGAACAATGTCATAGTTTTTTAAAATATGCAAAATTAAATGTATATTTTTCAATATTTCTCAGAGATTTTCCTAATATTTTTTTGCGTAAGAACCTTTTCCTAATAATAACAAATACAACAAAAAAAGAATAAGTGAAATCGGTCCAGCCATTCACGCTTGATAACGTGACCAAGGAAAACGGATTTCATTTTTATATATCTAAAGAAAGATTAATAAAAATTGGTGCACTGTTCAATATATAAGACATCATATTTTTAATATTTATCATTCACCATGTCATTAAACTATGACAAGTTCATGATTGTTGTTTTTTAAATGTGTATTTTTGTGAGATTGCTATTGATTGACATGTTTTTAGATGAAAGAAACATTACATTATTTAATAAAAAATGTTGCGTTTTCATTACTGCAACTGAACTGAATCACGACGTTCAGCCGCATTACTAAAATGTATTTAAAATAATGATGGAAGCATTTTATAATATTAATAAACAATGTTCCCCAATGTTCCCGCTTTTGGGAACGTTCCCGGGCACGTTCCTGGGAATATTCCCTCGTTGGGAACGTTCCCGGGAACGGCACATCAGTACTTGTGGATGCTTCTAAAATAGTATCTAACGTCATCAATAATCAGTAAGGGTGATGAGCATGACAACAGAGAACCTTGTAGTATAATATAGGGCTGCACTTGGATTTTTTTGGCGCGAGCTTTTTCTTTTTGATCCACAATAATTGCGTCTATGTCTCCAGCAGTCTGAAATAAAAAAAATATACTATAACGAATTGTTTCTTTATTGCCTATTCTTTTGAGCTGGGGTTAATTAAAAATTGTTGTTGTGGACCTAGCTTATTATAAGTATGATCATTGTTGGTTATTGCCATGATTGTTTGCTAAATAAGACAGAAATAAAAGCGGAGTATATAAATACCTTAGCTAAAACAAATATTGATTCTATTGCTTCTTGGGTTGTAAATTTAATTTTCTTTGATAATCTGCCTCGCGGTGGTACCAAACGACCCAATATATCTATCTGAGCTGGTAGTCTTGCTAAAGAAGAAATAAATCAAAAATGAGTTATTTTTTTTAAGTCAATATTTAAATAAATAATGTGCGCGGATAATTAAGGAACACATATCGTCTTGTATCCCAACACTAGACACAAGCCAAATAAGAAAAGTATTTTTTCTAAACTGACCCAACCAGGAATCGAACCCAATCCGTTTTTTTTAAAATATTTTACTTAACTGAATATTGGACAACATCACATACATTGCTCTGATGCATGACAGAAATCAGAAAGCACGATGGTACTACAACACCCAGACCAGAGTCAATATTGAAAAGTTCGTTTTCCACATTGACCCGACCGGTAATCGAAACCGGGACCTGAGATGGTGCGCCACCAAAGTCCGGCTCGCTTGCCACTCGGCTACGGAGGTCGTCTCGGTTGTCAAATCGTTAAAGGCGACACGCCTCTGCTCCAACCGGGTTAATTAAGTTACTTTCTTAATCTTATTCTGGAATAATTACTAACAAATGTCAAATTATGGACTCTTACCAGAAATAAAAAAAATGCTTACCATCATCATCAGTTATGTTTTTCAATTTTTCTATCATTTCTATTATTGTTTCATCTTTTGTAGATTTCAGCTGCACTAGCTTATCATAAAATGTATCCCAATTCAGATAAAAGTTCTGCCCTTTATTAGGAAATAATAATTCAAAATCCGTATTAATCTGTAACCAAAATTATTAGTATGTAATTAAAACTTTTTACCTTTTGACTAAAGAAAAATATTAGGGTAATTAAGTTTCACACATGTTTGAAAAACCGGCTTCCATCAATTGTTCACAGGACTCTGTCTATGTATTATGTATGTCTGATGTTTTGATGAAATTAAAGGCAACATAGAAGCAATTGTGATAAATGTAAGTTTTTAACCCATTGAAAATACAAGGTATTTGACACCACCAATTAATTGGTACCCTTTTAATAAACAATACACATCATTCTACGAGTATTAATTATTTTGAATTGTAATACTAACTTGTGGTGCCACTACTTACTTACCTCAACAGACACACTTTTAATATTCCTTTTAAACAAATTGAGAGTGAATACTTTGAGAATGTTGTCAAATACCCATAAAAAAAAAAAATTTAAGTAAAAATATGAAAAGCCTACCAGTGAGTCACTCCGTGCATCACATAGTATACTCCACTCTGATATAAAGTCATGGATATTGTTTAGATTACTATTTGTTCTAAATTGAAACGTGTTTTTCCATTTGACTAACACTTCCTCCCAAGGTTCGGAGTTTTGTTTCAGCCAGATCACATCATCATTAGCTGTAAAAACATAAACATATAGTTTAATGAATTTTTAATTTACATATTTAACGTTTTCTATTCAAATGTTTATCAATAAAAAATTAATTATATTATTTGAATTCAAGAGATGTGCCAGTTTACTAATGTTTGACTTAATATCATTACAAACCTTGAATACTTAAACATTGTTTTTTTGAATGTTGATTTTCATAGTTTTCAGAATCTAAAGTATGGCCCCTTTTGCGGTCACCATACTTGTAAATCAAATTTCTAACTTTATCGACCAATTTTCCACGAGCTATTGTGGAACGTCCATTTATGGAGTCTCTTTTTTTTATTGGGTGAGTGAAGTAAGTCCCAATGGATTCTCTTGGAAACAATGAGATGATTTTAGCAGCTAAAACATTGTAATCTTCATGCGTTATTCGGCTAAAACAATAATATTATTATGACAGAATAAATGTTACTATAATGAGTACCTACTGTAGATCATAGTACTGAGTACTATGATGGCTGATGAACCACAGTCTTAGGAGGCAGATTCTCTTTTAATCATATTAGTCTTATGATTTTACTATCACCACAATCAATTTAGCTAAGTATCTGTCTAACCATAAGGTCAACTGGTCATGAATGCCCTTCAGAATTAAGTTTTTCATTTGTAATTTCTCAATGCAATAAAGATTAAATAAATGATTAAAATTGCTTGCACTATTATTTTCACATTTAAAGTTAGAGAATAAGCCTGCCATCTTGAAGAATAAATAAGAATATAAATTTTGAAACTTACCATTTAACAATATGAGTGTAAATATGTTTAACAAATTTCTTTTATTAGAATTAAGATGCCCACGGGTTTCATAAAATTTTAGTATACTGCTACCACCTGGTGAAGTTTGCAACAAAGTCTCCAAATCAAAATTTAGAAAACTTTTAGGTTCACTAGTTGTTGGTATAAGCTGAGTTAAGGATATATCGTCAAGATTAATAACCAGACTGGAGTTTAATTCTTCACTTTCTTTTGTTGTTGTGATGGATTCTGTTTGAGCCTGTAAAACAATATTAATACATATTTTAATAAAATGTGTGTAAGCATTACTTTATTCGATTTCAGTATTGTTGAGTACTTACATGTGCAGTAATAAGTTCGGTGACCTTTTCTTGTAACAGTATTCTTGTCCCTAAATGTGGGCACAGTTCCCTAAAGTTTTCTGAAGTAAGCTTTGGTAACAACTCGATTGTTATTCCGTTTTCTGAAAAAGTTTCACACTAATGTACTCAGTATATAAAGCAATTATCACCTACAAATATAATAGCTAGGTATCGAACTACTACTAACTAGGTAAGTATTGAATAAATACTTTACCGATAAATGCATTTGTTATATCCGGAGGAATACACCACTCTTTGAAAAGATCTTGAATGCTCTCCATCTAACCAATTGTAGTAGGTAACTACTATCACAAAAATCACAATAAAATAGTCAAAACACGGCGCGTTCGCGGTAAAAAACTAAAAACTAAATCACGAAGTGAAGTAAACAAATAAACACTCAGTATAACTATGATGTAACTAGGTACTTCTGTTGTGCGAGGGCGGGCGACAGGTTTGTACAGGTTTGTCTGGCTGGTTGGAGGTCCGAGAACAGGATATCCGGCCGGCGAAAATGCGTTTTGATATTGCGTTAAAATAAGATTTTACTATCTTCATCGAAGAATATATATTTTTTAAATAAGTAAACTTTTCCTTAAATAAAAAGCAAAAATTTTGTCTCGATCTAAGAATTTTTTTTTTCAAAATAAATTATTTTCGCTTGATTTAAGGAAATATATTTAAATCATCCTAAGTTATCGTAAATCTTAGATCAAGTATAATACTTTTTTTAAAGAAGATCATTTCTATCAAAACAAAAAAAATAAAATGTTTTAATTAAGATAATTAATTATTCTAGAATCAAGTAAAACAAATTCTTGAACAAACAATTTTCTCTTGTTTTTAGATTATGTTTTGAGAAAAAACCACTCTTCGACCAAGATTTGCTTTATCTAATTTTGAGATCCATTTTGTTACGCCAAATTAATATTTTATTGGATTTACCAAAAATCGTAAGAAATTTGATTTACTTGATTCAACTAATCCTTTTTTTCTGTGTAAGCACCGCTATTGGTTTCACTCGTATTTACTGACATTATCGGGCACAGATTGCCCGCACTGGCTGTTCGTTGAATACATTATGGCGAAACTATTGTTATTTGATGGCAGTGGATATTCTTTGGTCAAGTAGGTTTGCCATTATGGTCAGTGACACCAGCTATCGTTGACGTTCTTTTTATCAACTGTCAAAAAAAACCTTTTCTCTATAGGCTTTGAGGGATTAATACAGTATGACGTCAGCGCATGCTATGCCGATCGAGAGACTATTTATTCAAGATCATTTAAAAATTAAATATTACGAACTGCAGAAAAATAACAATTAAATGTGGTTTTAAATTATGAATTATTTGAAAGATAAACAGTTTTCGAATATTTCTTCTATTGCTTTTGTTGCAAAATGGCCATTGTAAAAAGTTTATAGAATGCCAACAGACAAGTTACAGGATTATAGCTGATATAATTTTTTTCAAAACTATATAATAACACCTTAGTCTACGTGTGGTCACACGGACGCTGAAAAGGGTTCGAAACGTCATTTTAAATTAAAATGTAAATAATAAATTATCCGTAAAAATGTGTATCATTTCAATGTCTAATGTTCGCGTAATCGGAAGAAACAAATATTTTATATCCAAATTATGGGTTTTTAAGTTATATGCATGTACGTAACATTAATTTTTTTTTTAAATGTTTTTTCTTACAGCTGATGGTTAAATACGCGTCAAACTAAATCAATGTACTTTTCTGATGCGGCTAAGGAATAAAATTCACTGCCAGCTAGTCTTGTGTTCCCCAAACATATGATTTGCGAGATATCAGAGATTCGCAAACATCGTTTTTTGAGTCTTGGGATGGTCTTATCGGGCCTGATGACGATATTTTTTTCACGATCTTTCGGAACCACAAAGTTCATCTGTCAACTCCCATTTTCTGGTCACGTATCCGTGGACACCCGTCTAGTCTCCACCTAGGCAACTTTGAGAACATCTGATTTATATAATTTTTCCTGAAAATAGTGACCTTACCTCTAACAGTCGTGCATGCATTCTCTGCCACATCATCACCTGCTATCAGGTGAGATTCTGGATGTCTTGATATTTACGTTTATTAAAAAAGGTGTATTCTGCAGTAAAACTCAGGACTCGCCGCCAAACTAAGGAAGTTGTTCAGTCCAAAACAGCCAGTAGGTATGTACGTCAGCACCTCAAGGTAAACACTGCAGTATCTTATTCGCTTGTGTTACGGGCGATTTTGCCACAAAAATGGGTAGCCTGATGTGCCGGTAGCTGTACATACACCAATGATGCAACTCGTCCCAAATTCACTGGATGCTGTGACGCAGCAGCCATTGTGCTGGACGACTAATCAACGCGCTTGCGCCGACATGACGGCATCGGGTGTGTACGCGGAGCCAATAGTGCCAACGTACGTTATAAAGAGTGAATAGTTTGTGTAGTTACAACCAAAACCCAGCAGATATTCCGGTGTTCTGACAGTTGTAATGAGACCACTTTGGTGTCATGGTCAAGAAGTTGACTATTAACCAAGAGGTCGCGGATTCGATCCCCGCACTGTACAAACATTTGTGTGCACGAACATGTCTGTTTGTACTGCTCTGGGTGTTATATGTATTTATTTATGTTTATTTGTAATACCGCTGTTGATTCTGATATACGAGTATGTAACACAAGTGCTTAAGCTACTTACCACTGAGTCAGATAAATTTATGTGATGTCGTTGTACTTTTATTTATTTATTTTTCATTACCTGTTATTTAACCACGTCGTATGATTTCTAACTCTCGGTTTAAAATCTACCAGTATACAAGTCCATTTAACACCAATACAAATCTACCGCCGATTCAGCACTCTATTGTTACCTAATAACTCAGCATCGGTTAGGGTTTAACACGAAAGATTCCCTAAATAGAAAAACACTTAAATACGAAGACATGCATCTCACCTACTTCACTGTTAAGAAAAAAGAAAAAGCGCTTTGATTTAGGAAATACACACAGAATGAAATGAACAGTACAAACAGTCACCAAATCTAGTTGATGGAATCAGGCGTTATCCATGACTAAAGTTGAAAAAGTGGATAATTTTGCTTTAGATTTCCACTAAACGACGCCAGCGCAGGAACCAAAATACATCCAACTGTAACCACCTGAAAAAACTAGAGCTGGAAGCCGCAGGACTTACAATACAACTCACAACGTGACACAGAAGATGCACCTGGAAACAACACTGACACCAACAAAACTCTCAATTGTTGATGTTGTCGAGTGTTTTGTTGGTGTCAGTGTTGTGATACTAGGTGCATCTTATTATGCATATAACATCGTTTAGTGGAAAGCAAAATAATTCTCTTTTTCAGCTTTAGTCACGAAATCGAAAGACATATATCTTAAAGAAACAAAACTAAACACCAAAGGGATCAAGATGCAAAAAAGGAGAAAAAAAAATTTTTTTTTCAACTACGTGACGTGACGTAATGTGACGAAATAGTGCAGGAAAATGCAATGACCTGAATTTCCATCAGCAGGTCTACCGCCCGTATCGTGCATAAATGTGATAATATTAAGTGTGATATAATTTTAATTTCTCAAGCTTAACATTCTATCTCGACAACCCTAAGCTGGCATTATGCTCTTGTGAAGTGGGACGATGTGCTAACAGTTAGTAACCTAGACTATCATTTGCAAACGAATAATGTAATACTTAACTTTAACTGTTGTGAAAAGTTCACAGACACTTTCAGGTTCAGTTGCGAAAATAAAAACGAAATCTTTTTACGGTTTAAGAAGAACTTTATTTCTCAAAAAGAATTACAGATAATTCACTCACTGCGAAATTATTTTTAGGTTTTTAGTGTGGCTGCGTGTTGTGTGTATCAAGTAATAATAGCTTGAAGTACAAAATTATGATACAGAAGTTTCACGAATTAAGCTAAGGGAACATTATTGTTATTAAGAATGACTAGTTGAGAATGCCCTAAGGCGATAAGTCCACGTTTACTACAATGTTTTGTTGTGCAGTAATGCTTAAATAAAAAAAAATATGGACGCAACGGAACCAAATGTAGGCGAAACAATGGAAACTCCTAGTCAATTAACAGTTTACAGAGTTAAGAGTTGCATTGTTCTGCCAGCATTTGGTTCTGACGAATTCAATAATATGCAAAGAATATTTATACTAAAAAAGAGAAGAAGCACCACTAGGAGTAAAAAAATTACCCCAACGTTAACTGTCAATTTTAGTTTCTGCGAAGTAGGGACAGACTGCGCTACTGTCGCAATGTAATCATTTGGCGGGAAATTTGAAAATCTACTGTTCTGTATGTGGCGGGAAATTTAAAAATTAGAATCTGGGCCGCGGCGGGTTTCTTTCTTATTCAAAGTTTTTTTCATTCATTCATTCATTTTATTTCGAGCAAGTTTAGTTAGATGCATTAAATTACGAAGTTTTAAGGAAACGTTAATTTATTAACTTATGATTGAAGTCAAACTGCACAAACTTGCTCGAAACAAAACGAATGAACATTTGCCCCACTGCTTAATAAAACAATGATTAAGAATTTTTTAACATTGTATTTTTTAACCAGCTTTTCTTTGGCGGATTCTATGGAAAATATACCTAGCAAGAGCCTCCTTTCACAGACCTAATAATGAAGTCACGTAATAATGCTAACTTACTAACCTCCGGTACATATGAGACATTGTAAACGAAGTAAATAACACACATATTAGGGTACTTATAACTATTGGAGTCCTTTCTCATAAAGTGTCTCAGTAAAACTGGCACAAAAGTAGTCACTCACAAGTTCACAACACAACACCGTATGGTAAGTGCATGAGCCTTGAATCACCTAAAGAAGCAATACGGAGGACACGCAGGTCTTCATCTTGACGTCCTGCTGCTGCTTGAGGATTGCAAGATGAAATTACTGATGAAATATTGAGAAAACCAAGCAAGCATGAAAGCCGGCAAAACTTTCACACAACTGTCACTTTTCCAAAACAAATGTCACATTTGAATACCTAACGATGTTGCCAGTTATAACTAGGAAATTCTATTTAAACGTCTACCAAATATTTTATTGTACGAAAAGGCATAACGTAACTTGTAGATTTTGCAAAATTAATGTGTGATCTTTTTTATCCCTGTAAAGCTTAGGCAGTTCGTTGAAAAATTTCACAGTCTTAATGATTTTTGAGTAATTTAAGTTTTTAGGAATCTACCATGCATTTAATTCGTACAAAAAGTGGCCACACTCAATCTAGATCAACTACCATAATTTTGTCTATGTGTGCGTGAGCTCTCACCGACACGAAAGTGATCAGCCCCTGATAATATGTCTTCAGCTGTTAGAGTCAGTTTGGCATTTCCTTTCAGTGACTTTTTTTTCTAAATATTGTGAGAATGTATGAGTGAGCATAACTCGATAAAACTAACAAATGGTTGGAGATGGAAATAAGGTTGTAAATCGTTTATTACGGTATTAGCTCGAGCTGTATGTATGTATGTAACAGAATCTTTGAGCTCCATTTTAACCATCTTCCAGAAATCGGATTTAAAACTTTGCACACGTATCAAGTATCGATGACAATGCAATAATTTGATAAGAGTTTTCCATTGTTCTTATAACTAAAAAAAATAAAATAAAAGATAATTTAAAAATCTAAAAAATACACGTTTTATTGCTAATTCAAAAAGAGAAAATAATTTCTGAGTACAAAAAAATTATATAACAGTAGAGTAAAAAGCGTGGGGTGCTTGGTGTAGTATATTTTAAAAGCATTCTATTTTGGCAACTATAAAAAGAGAACTGTGAAAACTACGTTTAGTGCACCCCACGCTATTTTCACTCTACTGTAATATAAATTCTTTGCACTAAATTATTCTCTCTTCTTAGTAAGCAATAAAAACGTGTTTCTTTTGCAAATTTTTAATTTTTTTTTACATTTAAAACTATTTTTGTTACAAATAATCGACAATATTCTTGGGTTTTATTTATCATTAGGCTGTTTTACTTATTATGTTTATTTTTATGGTGTGAAACGTGGTGTAATAAACTTTTTAATATCTCATTACGTTGGAATTTGATGACTCCACATAAAAGCGTTGATTGACAAGCTAATTTTCCCCTTACTTTGAGCTACACTCATTTTTTATTGGTTTTTACGTTATTACTTCTCACTTTCTCAGAGTTTTAAAAACATCTTCATTCAAAAAGCGTGAATATTTTATACTATAGAAGATATTACACAATGCTAATCACGTTATGCCATCAACAATACATATAGCAAATAACTGTGGGCCCCGCACTAGGAAATTCCTGTGTCGTGGGCACCCGATGGTTCTTACAGGATTGCGACGGATGCAAGTGACTATGTGTAATGAATGAATTGATGATGATAAAGTGTGTGAGTGCGCGTGTGTATGTGTGCTTGTGTGTCCGCGAGTTTGTTTATGTTTATTATGAAGGGTAGAAGCCTTCACATATCGCATACGATCATGTAGAAGTCCGTTCGCACATCTAGTTCTTTAAAGTCATAAATGTCAAAAAAATAAATAAAAAAAAACGTCTTTAAGAACTCAATAGTTTAAGCAAAGTTGTGGCATGGTTAACTCAATTTAAGATTTTATGACATTTATGACTTTAAAGAACTAGATATTGTGCGGTATGGAGATTTTTGATTGTTTTGTAAACTTTCAATGAAAAACCTTTTTTTTTTATTGTTCCAGGCATGGCACAAGGGCTGTTTCAAATGTCAAGAGTGCGGGATGACACTCAACATGCGGACATACAAAGGTTACGGGAAACTGCCGTACTGTGAATCGTAAGTGATATTTATCTATCATTCTTCAAATGTATATCTTTTAGTACTTATTTATTTTTACCTTAGTTAGATAACTGTTACTTTGACAACAGCTTTGGTCTAGTGGTCTGAGGTACGGACTACCAAAACTGACTGTTGCAGGTTTGAATCCTGCTTGGGGTGAATGTGTGTGTGCTATGAGCACAAGTCATAGGTGTCAATATAGCACAAGTTAACTCTTAGTTTGGTGCTAGGTTATGTGTGTGTTACATTATTATAATTACTACTTATAACTCGATCGGTGCTAGGCATTATTTTTTTGTGTGGCGTGCTATTTCCTCAGGTTAAATTTATCTAGTACGTAATATAAAATACACACACATAAATTCCTCATTGTTCTTCACTTCCATCAACACATCAACACCTAAAATAGAAATTCGCAAGAACATCTAAGCGCTGAAATTCCTTCTGTGACGTCATATTGTAAGTAGTTTCATGAATCATGACTAAACTAGCCACGTTTGCCCTGAAGTAATGTTGGAATATGTAGGTTTTAGATGCTAATGTATGACTATTACGGGTATTATGGCATAAACGATGACAAATGAAATGATTAATGTCGTAAGTAATGGTTTTTGACAAACTTCTAAAAACGGCTTCACCCCATTGTTGGAATTTTACAATACTAATTTAAAAAAACCATATATTCATAATATTTATTGCAAAGTCACACGTAACAGTATGTGTGTTACAGTCTCATATTATATTATTATTCATATTAAGTCACATTTCGCGCAAAAAAAATTGAATGTTTTTTTAAATATATATTTTTACTTAAAAATAACTTTATGTCAAAATTATTTGCGGTGTTTGTGAGGCTGCAACTATTTATGATACAGGAAAAGTTAATTACAGCATTAAATGGTTTCTTATCGGGAAACAGGACAATTGTCTCTCGAAAATACAACAAGGAAAAGCATTTCAGTTTGATATTCCTAACATTGCAAGAAATGGTAGTAATTTTTTTGTAGAGAATAGCGTTAGTGGCAAATTTTCTACGTCACATCCGAATCCTTACGTCCTGGGTCCGAATCCTAGGTAGAGCAAATAATTCTCTCTGAGATTTTCTGCCATGAATTTCTCAGAAACAGCGCTCGGAGTCGGAAAATTGGCGCTGTTACACACACGTGCCTCGGTGCGCCGTTGTTCCTGCGCCTGATCTCTCTCCGGTCGTGTCGGATTGCTGTCACACCGAACTTTGAGAGTAGAGGAACAGTGATTGCACCTGTGTATTGCGCTCACACTTGTGCAATATTTATCTCCTGCGCTGCAGTTAGGTGATCTGTGTTGGGATTGGCCGCCGTGAAGACTCGACTAGGCGACTATCACTATTATTTCGTTACCTCGTTTTTGGTAAACTTATTTATATGTATACGAGAAGTAGGCTAAGGCGATGTCCTGCGTGAGCAACGCAACGCGGTTCGACGCGACGCGATGCCACGCGACCAATGGTCGTTTCAATGTCAATAGCGTTTTGTCACGTATGACACTGTCATAAACGTACAACGTACATTTGAGATTGTCACGCCGCACTCGTAAAACAACGGGACACATATTATGTACGTGAATGTTAGTACTGGCAGAGCCTTGGCGATGGGGCCTGTTTCACTGCATTAAACTTATTATTTCAGAGCCCCAATTATAGCAGTGACTATCGCGCACCATCGCGTCAGACTATACTGGACATTCTGTATTTCCTTTTCCCACTACCCACATTGATGACCGCTTAGTCAGTGGTCCACGTGTCGGACTTCTAAAACCCAGGGTCGCGGGTTCGATCCCCGCACAGTTCAAGTATAAGTGTGCATGAACATGTGTGTTAGTACTGGTCTGGGTGTGTTTTCTATGTATAATATGTATTTATTTACAGTAATAAGTATTTAAGTATGTTTATCCGTTGTCTAGTACCCATAACACAAGCCTCGTAGCTTAATTTGGGACTAGAGAATTGGTGTGATTGTTGTGAAATATTTATTTATTTATTGTTGACCGATGCACACATCACAATAGCGAAAACGAAAGTGACCGGTACAATAAGTTGCACAACCAGCAATGTCGACCTTACCTCTTTTGTCATAAACATTACATACATAATCTCACTACAGGATGAATGAACGTCAAACGTTACAGGCATATTAATCTCTAATCTTATACGTAGAAGGTTGAGAGTAATGCATTGTAATTCAGTTACCATAGTTCGGTTTAACTTTTTGAGATTATGTATGTCATAGTGTTATAATAATTGTAAGTACTCGTAACTAAATTAGCATAGCGTCGATAGAAAACGGTAGTTGACACCACCAATCGTTGACGTACTTTTTATCAATTGTCAAAACGCTTTTCTTCATAGAGTTTGTATGGGAATAACAAACACACTTTGACGTCATCGCGTGCAATGCCGACTGAGTGACTAATTATCATTTGAATTCCAATTAAAAATCAAATAATACGAACTGCAGAAAAATATTAGTGTAAAGGCATCTGAAATTATGAATTATTTTAGAGAAAATCAGTTTTTGAATATTTCTTTCATAGTGGAAACAAGCCTAATGTAATAGGATTATGGAAAATTCAATCGAATGAGGAGTTTTACGCGGGAAACGAAAGGAGTAATAAGGGCTCTGTTTCTCAATTTTTTGTAATTGATTTTTCGTCGCTTATTATAGTGATAGTGGAATTATCATCGTAATGTGTTACTGAAGGAAAACAATGGAGTAAATGTTAGAAATAGAGTGAGGTGCTCCGCACTGATCCGATCGATATTCCCGCGTAAAACTCGATTTCGTGAGCATTGAAATGAGACCCTACCTCACATTTCAATGAGTTAGGTTAGTTTGTAAGTAGTAGTTGTAAGAAAGAAGTTATTAGAATTACCTAATTAGATGAGTGTTTAATGAAGATTATGCTCTATGGCTCTGACCGTTGCCTATCCCTTTGGAAGGAATGCTACTACCACTCAATCGAATGATAAAACTGTAATGTTTGAGAGCCTTGTCAGGGTTTGGGGTGTAAATTATGCTTGTTAAAGATTTAACACCTCACTTTATTGTTACTACAGCCGTACTACTGTATGTTGGTGATTTCATTCTTTACTGACAAGGAAATGCCTTGGGATTGACAACTTTCAGTCACGCAGTTGCATTGTCCATAAAACATCATGGCTTGAATTTTTATTGCTGCTTTAACTCATAAGTTTAAAAATTGTTACCACCAGCTGGCCTAATGGGCCTTAGGTGATCCATACTAATATTATAAATGCTAAAGTAACTCTGTCTGTATGTTACTCAATCAAACTACTGAACCAATTTGCATAGGAGATATTTTGACACCCGAGAAAGGACATAGGCTACTTTTTACCGCGGGAAAATGACGCAATCCCATGGGAAAATTCAGGTGCGCCGATCGCTTTTACGCCTAAACTACTGAAAAGATATAAATGAAACTTGGTAGTGAGATAGTATACGACTTAATAAAGGACATTAGTTACTTATGACCGCGGTAAAACAACGCATTCCCATCGGAAAAGTTACTTTCAAGGAATCTGATCGCTTTCACTCCTAAATGACTAAAGATTTGAATTGTACTTCGGATAAAATTGGTATAACGAAAAGAAACGCATTCCAAAAGAAGCCACCTAACGCGAACGAAGTCGCGGGTAAAAGCTTGTCATGACATAAATATTCAACACTAAATTGTAATTTCATTGATGGATTAAATGAATGTCCCAAAATTGACCATCTCTGGCTCTAGGCCACTTCGGTTTTTACTATTATATGACGCGCTATATCCTAGTGGTGTACTTAATCAATTTATCACACAGCAGATAGCGTGACAACTAAATTCACTTGTCCGACAGAAAGCGACAATTTTGCACACTTTTACTTACAAATGGGAAATGTGTTTTTTTTGTTTTGTAACGCGCGTGGATAGTTGTTTTTTGTTGGTTTACTTTTATTTAACGTTGCCGGTACGTGACCGTTTAATTTGGTGTACTGTCGCTACATTCCTAAACGAAATAATTTAAACAAGTGTAAAACATGCAGCATGCACATTAATTAGTTCAGATTTTTGGAATGTCATATGGATATTTTTAATTCTTAAAAAGTGCATAATATCTTTTCAATAAATTTTCGGTAAAATTGTCTCTCAGCTTGCTGAAGAGAAATAGAAGTTATAAGTAGCCAATTTTGATAGCATAAACCCAGTAATTCAAACTCAACCGTATTACTAGTATCTAAAGAATCTAAACGAGGAATTTTTAATTTATTAAACAAAAATGTATAACACTCCCGGTTGCCATCACATTCACAAACTGTCAATATTTAATATACTTTGAAGTGACGCTCCAAACGCACACACGCTTAACAAGTGCGTCTTCGAGAGCACACTTAGTTATACTCGCGCCCCGCCCAATTACGCCTTCTGTTTTTACGCAGTAAGTAGTTTACTTTTTCTGTGATTCAACGTACTCAAGACCTTATTAACCTTCCAGACACGTGCCGAAAGCGAAGCACACGACAATGGCGGAGACACCGGAGCTGCGGCGGATAGCCGAGAACACGAAGCTGCAGAGCAACGTCAAGTATCACGCCGACTTCGAGAAGAGCAAGGGGAAGTTCACACAGGTAAGGTTCACTGGACTAAGCACCTGCATCCTTATCATCCTCAGCCTCAGACCTTCTGCTTTTAAGTAGTGATCTCTCCCAATGTGTTTTACACATCGTCACAATTAGAATTTCACTTCGTCACAATAAGTATTTGACTTGGTCACAATAAGTATTTGACTTCGTCACCACAAGTATTTGACTTCGTCACTATAAGTATTGGACTTCGTTACAATAAGTATTTGACTTCATCACAATGAGTGGTTCACTTCCTCACAATAAGTATTTGACTTCGTTACAATAATTATCTGTCTTCGTCACAATGAGAAATTAACTTCGTCACAATAAGAATTTAACTTCGTCACAATGAGTATTTCGCTTCGTCACAGATGACGAGGCCTGAGGTAGGGAAGAAGTGAAAAATTTCACCTCTTCTCATCTTTAGGCTATGCTTATCTTTCAACCCCCTCTTGATCATCTCATACTGCCTTCCTATAATTGTGCTTCATTTCTTCTTCTTCTTAATCGGTTGTTCTTGGCATAACATTTGTGGTCATAGTAGTAACTCTCAAACGTGGGTTGCTCGCTGCTCAGTCTTCCGCCGTTTTGCTCTTACTGAGGCATTGCGCACACACTCATTAAGTGGTGATTCGGTGAGGGTATTGACTTGGTCAGTCGAACGTATCGGAGAGAGTCTTCTCGATCTTGTGCTGTTTACTCGTCTCTGGACAACAAGTGTCTCCATGGTGTCGATTAATTAATTAATTTTTTGGTTTATTTAAGTTCTGCACAAGCATATGTACAATGGTGGACTTGATGCCGAAGGCATTCTCTACGAGTCAACCATTGGGCCAAGCAGAGAAAATTTAGGCGGTGCAAATAAAGTAAAAGGGAAGAACAAACAATGTACCTAACTGAAGTTATTTACGAGTACGTACAAAGACAAATTAATAAACATACCAACTAATTACTCACTTAAAATAAAATAAAAATACATAAAAAATCATAGACATACATTTTTATGGATACGTAATAAGGAGGTGGACATGGTGAGAACACAATGTCACTGAGACAGGAGAGACAGTTCATTCCTGTAGTGGGAATGCAGTGACTCACCATTCACCATTAAAATCCTTTCCAGGTAGCCGACGACCCCGAAACCCTCAGGATCAAGGCTAACACGAGAATAATTAGCAACGTGGCCTACCACGGGGACCTGGAGAAGAAAGCGCAGATGGAGAAGCAGAGAACCCTGAACGAGAATGGAGAATTAGTCGGTGAGTTTGTTCTTCGTTTGGTTACTTGGGGGGAGGATGTGGAGGAATCTTTATGTTGTTTGTTTAAATGGCGGATTGGACACTGTATACCATGATTTCAAAAAGAATAAATAAAGAGTCAGTGAGTTACTTCTCCAGTTTTACATCGCACTGAAGTTAATTTCGATGAATTAACTAATTGAAACAATTTATTTTCAAAAGCATTGTACATAAAAAGGTTTTTATCATGCGAGAACACAAAAACAGTATCTTGTTATTGTTCACCAATGTTGAAGCGTAATTTTATCGCAACATGAGGTGCACCCTACTGTGTAGGTGTACTAAAATTTCTTAGATTTTGATGAATACGAATTTTAAAATACTGAGAGAATATATAATCTAAAATGTATACAGAGTGTCAGTCCAATAACTAGGCACAAAATCACTTCAATGTCACATAAAGCACTTAAATGTTTTCTTAAGTACCACATGGCTCATTACATTTACCCTTTGGAGTGAGGTTTCATTACATTTGTGGCATCATGGCGTCGATTCTGTTGATCTTCAGATTTTGATCACCACATTTTATATTTTAATTGTTTTTTGATTGGGGAAATTCTAGATGGAATTTTTTTTCGCTTTTGTCGCCCGTTTTTGTTTTAAAACAGGATTTTTTTTTACCTCAATTATATTTACGTGATTAAATATAAATAGCCATCTAGAATTACCCTAATCACACACCGATCATTTGTGTTCTAATCGTGTTATTTGTCTCCGCTTCATCTGCAAAGAACTGCCAACCGACAACTACCATCAGCAAATCGAAAACTACGCGACCGAGATGCTTGCGCCGTCAGTTCCGGTTCCGGTCCCAAATCTACCCCCCAAAAATCATTATCAGACGCCAACGACTCAGTTCCAACCTCCCCCAGCAAAAGAGCCGCAGCAGCAGCAGCCTCAGCAACCTCCCCAATACCAACAAACCCCTCAATACCAAAACCCCCCGTACCAACAAACTCCCCAATACCAAAACCCCCCATACCATAACCAACAAACCCGCCAATACGCTGAGCAATACAAGAAGTATGAGGACCAATACCACAACCAGTACCAATACGAATACCAGAATCAAAATCAGTATCAGCAGTTCGCGGTTCAGAACAACCAGTACGGGGCTGGTGGACAACCCAAGATTGGGAGGATCCAGGACTACGATCCGGTCAGTGACGGGCCCAGGGCTCCCCCGAACACGCAGAGGGCATCCGCTACACTGATATATAACAGCACCAGTGATGGGAAAAGAGGTTTGTGGTTCATTTTGTCATGCATGTGTTATTCGTTGGTTATGGTCTCATGTCATGGTTTTCTTCATTATACGTAACGTGCACTTATTGTCTCCTCAAGGGATTTTACGATAAGGGTGCTCGTCCACCAGAGCGGAGCGAGACTGGAGCGCAGAAATGGAGACCAATAGGAATGCTCACTGTATAGGTGCTATCCTATTGGTTAATATTTCTCCGTTTCGGTGGATAGGCACCCTAATACGTATAACTAGTATATTTTGTGATTTTCTCGTAATTTTGCAATTAGAAATTTCGGATTCTTATAAATATTTTGTCACAATTTAAAAAGTGATATTTTTATATATATTGTAGAGTATATACTACTAATGTACGATTTTAATTTGCATACTGAGGAAATTACAAAGATACACAATCGCTCTCAATCAATCAGTATTTCGAAAAACCTAAAGCGATTAATTCTTTCCCAATTCGGAATATAAAAAAGGACTAAGCCAAATGCAATACCTAATTAAGGCTAATTATCGGAAAAAACTATACTAACTGCAATGCGATTCGTTTTATAATTGCAGTGTTTTGTGAAATGCATCGTTGGTTTATCACGATAGACAAGCCGAATGAATTGTCTTTTAATCTTTTTTAGTCATACAATACCAAAATACATACAGTTTTAAGTGTGCGTTTGAAACAGTGATCTCAAGAGATTGCGCAATATCTGTAGACAATACGATCTGAATAACTAGACTTCGATTTTTTCATATAGAACAAAACAACCGTTCCGGAAGAATGTTTCCTTATTTAGAGTAATTAATTATTAATTAATTCTTTGGTTGAAAGTGTTATCTTGTTTGCATTTCTGAATATTTTATTAAACAAGTGTGAATAGTATGTTAGGTATACATTAAAAAAAAGTGTCTCGCCTTATACCTATTGAAAAAGATTTTTTTTTTCACATTCGTAATATAAGTTGTAGTATTTTTTTTTGCATGATGACATATCTAATATATTTTTAAGACCATGGCGTTTAAAAACATAGCCCCTATGAGGTTAATACAACCAGTATATTTCCAAAAATCTGTAGAAACCAATTTTTAAATACACAAAATTCAATAACTATTCGGTCAATTGACTCCGATTGCTGATACACTACCGTGACGTTCCCTTTTTGTATTTCCATACAAAATCTATGGAGGTAGACCGTTTTGACAGATAATGAAGAGTATGTCAACGATTGGTGGTGTCATCTAGCCTATTGGCCATGAGTGCCAAAACGAGCCCCGCTCAGTATACGACTTACTTTTGCATACATAGATAAAAAAATTCTGTAATGCATGAAATAATTGGCATCTAAAATGTATAATCTTTTGTCAAAATTTATAAACCCGATTTTCCAGGCTCCCACCAGCCGCAGCAGCAGTCAAGCCGGCACATCGGTCGCGTGACAGACCTCGATCCGCTTGCCAACGAAGCGCCGCACTCGCAGCACACGACGCAACACTCGCAGCACTCGACGCAACACTCGCAGCACTCGACGCAACACTCGCAGCACCCGACGCAACACTCGCAGCACCCGACGCAACACTCGCAGCATACGACGCATGTTGCGCACGCACCGGCGCATAATCACCAGCCGGCGCCCACACAGGTAAAGTAAAAAAACAGCTCCTGCCACCATTTTTTTAAATCCTTGGAAAAATATGAATTATTATTTCAGGATTTACTTAAACAAGCTTAGAATTCAATTTTTCGACGACCACTTTGGTGTAATGGTCAAGAAGTTGACTATTAACCGGGAGGTCGCGGGTTCGATCCCCCCACTGTACAAACATTTGTGTGCACGAACATGTCTGTTTGTACTGGTCTGGGTGTTATATGTATTTATTTAAGTTTTTTGTAATACCGATTTGTAATGCTGATTCTGATATCTGTAACACAAGTGCTTAAGCTACTTACCACGGAGTCAGATCAACGTGTGTAATGTTGTTGTATATTTATTTATTTATTACTTTAGCCGTGACAGATGCCCTGAACCCTGATGAGAGATAAATAGCATAGGAAGGCTTTACTATAAATCTCGATAAATCCGTACCACTAACAACTATAAGGTCTCGTCCTTTTTAAAATTCGTATTAATTGGTTATTATCGTATTATACTCGTTGGTGTAGTGGCAAAGTTTCTGCCTTACATCCGAGATGTCTTGGGTTCGAATCCCAGGTCGAGCCAAAATTGTTTCTAAGATTTTCTATCGAATTTCTCAGAAACAACTCGGAATCGGGAAGTTGGCGGTGTTACACCCCCGTGCCTCGGTGCGCACGTTAAGCCGTTGGTCCTGCGCCTGACCTCTTTCCGGTCATGCCGGATTGCCGTCTCACCGAACTTTGAGAGTGATGGAGCAGTGAGTGCACCTGTGTATTGCGCTCACACTTGGGCACTATAATATCTCCTGCGTAGTTGGCTGATCTCTGTTGAGATTGACCGCCATGGTCGAAATTGGCCAGGAGAACTATTATTATTATTTAATTATTTTTTTTCTTATTTCAGAACGTGTATATTGCGATGTACGATTACGAAGCAACCGACAGTGACGAAGTAAGTGAACAGATATTACGATGTGAAGTGGTTATTGAGTTAAGATAATATTTTCGCAGTAGAAAGAATCAATTATCTGAGGCGGGGATCAAACCCGCGTCCACAGTAATCCGGCCCGTTTACCTTAACCACTCGGTCACCCGGACATTGGCAAAGCTTGTTGAAATTTACCACTGCTTTCCTAATGCCTTTCCTTTTGACGACCACTTTGGTGTAATGGACAGGAAGTTGAATATTAACCAAGACGTCGCGGGTTCGATCCCCGCACTGTACAAACATTTGTGTGCATGAACATGTCTGTTTGTTCTAGTCTGGGTGTTATATTGTGTATTTATTTAAGTATATTTGTAAATTCTGATATCTGTAACACAAATGCTTAACCTACTTACCGCGGAGTCATATCAATGTATGTGATGTTGTTGTATATTTATTTATTTATAATGCGCTTTCCCCCCGACAAAATAGGGGGGTGTTATAAGTTCGACCCCTATTCTGTTTGTGAGTATGTAGCTCTCGACCGAACGGATGGACCGACTTCGGTGGGGTCTTTTTTAATCGAAAGATAATTTAATCACAGTGGTTCTTAGCTATGGCTAGTCAAAATACATACATACATACATACATACATCCAGCCGTAAGCTCAGCAGCTGTATTCCTGACTCATTATTATTATTATTGGGTTTATGGGCCTTCTTATCGCCAACTCGACCAAGTTTGATCTATTGTGGCAGCCCTTTGTATTTACAGTTCACTGCTTAGTCCCGTTGAGTCTATAAATTGCCAGACTCTTTGGAGCGTGACTTCTGTTATCTCATCCGGGCGCATGATGTGCCGCCCGAGATGGATACTTCTTTTGCTCATAAGCGGGCCGCATGAGCAGAGAATATGCATGGCCGTTTCCTCCTGTGTGTGGCAGAATCTGCACAGAGCGTCTTCTGTCATATTCATGTTCATGTTTGCCATGTGCCATGTGCCATTCCTGACTCAAGTCGTGTTCTTAAATTTGTTATCAATGTGTGTATTAAATAAATTATTGTATTATCTACCTTAAATATATAGGTGTATACCTAGTCAGTAATACACATTAAAAAAAATTGTATACGTTTAGAAAACTGTTAACTGTTTTAAGTTTTAGTTACTTCAACGAATTGTTTAAGTTTAGTTATCCTCGAAATATGCTTTTGTAAGCAAATCTCTGTACAAATCTTTAATATAAAAATAAGTTGGGTTTTCCTTCCTGACGCTATAACACGCATGAACCGATTTCCACGGTTGGAAAGGTGTCGGCCTCCCTATACGCCGGGTTTGCTTTTTATAAAAAAAAATTGTTATAAAGTTGCCTTAAAACTAGTACATTGGAGTTCCCATTTAAGCAAATTTGCCTGTGTTTGGGGGTTCGCTCTTCCAAAAAAATATTTTATTTTTACAAGGCAGTATGGTGAACATGTTTCTTTCTTTATTAATTTTTTTTTAATACTCTTACATAAGGTGACTTATTCCATATGTGTGTGTGTGCATGCTATAGTTGCATGTAAATAATAAACAAATTTCCATACAACATAATACCAGTAAATGTAATCGGCACTTAATCTTTCAACTTATCCTCGTTACCCAACCCTCACAATAGACGTCAGAGGGGTGGGTGCGGCTGAAAATCAGCGCTGTCATATGTCAGCAATAGCTGAGCCGCATCCAATTGCTTTCATGTTCTATTTTTATTTTATTTATTATTAAGTGTTACCATTTGTTTTGTTGGTAGGAATAAACTCAATTTTATTATTATTATCTCAGGTATCGTTCCGCGAGGGCGACTACATATCGAACGTGACGTCGATCGACTCCGGCTGGATGACGGGGCAGGTGTTGCGCACCGGCCGCACCGGCATGCTGCCCGCCAACTACGTCGAGCGCGTCGCCGCACCCGCTCGCTACGACTAGCTCGCGGGGCTTCGGGCAGCCGGTGATGAGGTGAGCGCTCGTGGTTTAAATCTTATTTCTTCATGCGGCAACGATTATTATTTTCATTAACTTATTATTAACTTCATTATTTTCTATGTCACTGTTTAAATACTGGTTTTGATAAAAAATATTCTAGATGTAAGCGAGGGGCAGGTGGTGTAGCCACGGTAATATTATCTATACAGTATTCTAACTTCATATATACGCACGACGCGCGAGCTATACCTACGCGCTCGGATCTCGGCATGCGCTCGGCATGCCACAGTCGCGGGTGCGCCGCAGTGACGAACGGACGGTGTGCTGGTTTTTTATCGTTTTCGTACATCCCAGTCAAGTCGCAAATATTTCAATAATAAATTTACAATCTCAAAACTAGATAGAAACTCAAAGTTGGCAGATGCAATTAAACGCTGTAGGTAGGCGACAACGGCAGCCCTATCTTATGCTTACGTACCGCGTAGACCGTGCAAGGCACTTATTTCAAGGCCGAGATACAATATTGATAATATTGCCGTGATACAGCCAAAAAATCACTGGCATATCTATATGTTAAGCGATCTCGTGCTACCATGTCCCTCGCCTATAGTGGCAGAAGTTATTCGTTCGCGCAATGTATACAATTTTCAGTCTTGCTCAATTGCAATAATTTCAGAAGAATATATTATGAAAAACAAAGGATAATATTTATGCCATTCAAAAACACGAGCGCTCGCTTATTTAGACCTACTTATATTTCATAAAAACACAAATTGTTCAAAAAAAACCTGTTGCCAGAAATTATTCCCAGTTATTAAATATAAACAACAATTTTCAGCGAGAAAAATATTTAAGAACTTAAAATGTGAATTATAATTTTAATCCAAACTTAGTTTTTTTTAAATATTTTTTATTAATTTAATAAATATAATAAATCGAGCAGTTAACTGACCCTACAAACTTTACAAATGGTGGAGTGTCAATATTGAAATTATAGTATCTTACTATTTTATACTAACCGTGATCGGACTAAGTGATCCATTTATGCCAACGTTAAGTGTATAAATAGTAATAAATAACTATAAACTTGGACATATATTTTATGATATATTTATGTTAAGCCTATATCGCAGGATACTAGTTAACAAACAGCCTTTTAACAAGCAAAGTATAACTTGAACTTGAAGTAAATAGTTGAATACTGAAAAATGGGGTCATTTAATAACAAGGCTAGGCTGTTGATTGAACGACTAATAAAACTATTAAGCTGCGATACATATATTTATTGATAGTTAATTATTATCAACATTCAATAACATGTTGATAATTTGATCCAACTTGTTGATTTGTTTATAATATTGCACTAAACATACAACTTTTTACTTCTTCGGTTTACGCGAACAGTAGACATTGAAACACTTTTCTACGGATTACTTCGCGATTTATTTAGATTTCATTTAACTTTACGTTACGTTTAAAATAAAATGTAAATAAAACGCGAAATAATCCGTAAAAAACTGTATTATACATTTAACATTCAACTTTTATTAAACGTGTTATCATGTTCAATCTTTATTTATGTACAGACGACAGCTCGTCGGGGTAATCACTGCACTATCTTAATCACTTGTAATAAGGTCGTTTATGCAACAAGAATGGTTAACCTGATTTGCTGTTTTCTGTACGTAGTGCTTATAATTTAATGTGTGGACCAATCTGTATCTCAGCATTATAACTTTCATTCCGAGTTTTATTTTAGGCAGAAAAACATTTATTTTTAGCATTTTCTATTGAAAAAGTTTTTCATTTCTTATTTTACTTTTTAAAAAACTATCTACATATTTTAAGTAGATGTTTATATTACTTATGAAACTTATATTTATTGTTTTAAGTACCTGCACGTCAAGTGAGGTTAGCAAGATGTCAAGCCTTGTAAATATATATATTTTAGATTTTAGATCCATTCGATATGGTGTAAGACTATTTTTTTTTCTTATCAAATGCTTTTTTCTCATAATAAAATTAGGCACTAAACTTGTAAAGAGTATTTTTCGTATTACTAAACGAACACATTCCGACATTTTTAAAAACTTTTACACATAAAGATTATTTATAATTTTATGTATAACAAACCAATCAAAACACTGAAATATGCATTATTGTCAGTCCATCTCTGTTCTGTAGGTATAAAGCAATATGTGAGTTCCAAGAAATCTATTCTGTACACCTTAATTAGTTAGGTTTTATTTTGTTAAACTATAAATGATTATGCTTGTATTCAAGTTGGTTATATTTAAATGCACCTAGGTTAGGAAAATTTTATTTATTGTCGATTTAATAGTATGCTGTACTACAACGGTGTAAGCAAAACTTATGAATGTTTTTAAAATCTTTTTTTTTTGGCAATCCTATGAACAAACAAATTTGTATGTCAATTTAGGTCTAGGTTTTTTGCTATTTTTTTCCAGTCCAGTGACTCCTGTAACACAACATAATCTAACACTACCTTTAGTATTGCATTCGTATTGAAATTGTTTTAATCTATAGATTAATGATAAAATTTGGATTATCTCCCTTGTTTAATATATCCAGTTACGCTACCAACATTTTAAGTTAACCCTTTTGTAATTGAGGCGTTTCCATGTTGACTAAACCAATGTTTTGTTTTATATTCATCACAATTAATTCCGAGCGAGAGAACAGTATTAGAAGACCGAATGTTTAAAGTGCCTTTTTGTAATATGTAATAAATTTTGTAAGCAATATTAGTGCTCTTTTTATTTTTATAGGGATCCCCCGAAACATACCTCAATTAAATCTCCCATTGTATAACAAATATTAAACCGTTTTCAGCCGACTGTCAGAGGTCAGATTATGAAAGTTTGGTACCCCTTACAGGGTTATTTTAAAGGGGGCTAAATTTCGTTAAATTTCTCGATAGGACTCATAGTATCGGAGATACTTCTTATTTTGTATTCAGCACACTTTTTGTATGTTATGAAAACACATAACCCTCCTTGGATGAAAGTCGGCTAAAATGGCTCCTGTTACTTTCACGAAATTTTCATCCCTTCATTGTCAACTCTAACGGAACCCAAATTGTCATAATCTGACAGTGACAGTCGACTAAGTGTTTCAGTGAGTCACTTTATGATTTGAAAAGTAGTCATTCAAACTGCAAATGTATTTGTAAACAGAAAAGTTCCGTCCGACCCTCTTCCTATCGACAATACTACCCATCAAATCGGATCTCAACAAATGGTTAGGACATTATTCACAGCGAAGGAAAGAGTAATAATAATCAAAAATTGGAGTCGCCAGTTACACAAGAAAAAAAACCCGTGAATTTGATTATTTACATTTATTTCTCTAAAAGAATACATAGCTACAACTATAACATAGTACATATAACAATCATCTTAACATACAAATACTTACAAAATATAATAGAATACTCCGTCATTGCAACTAGCGCTTGACTGCAAAGGCCCGTGTTAAGGCACAGTACGGCTTTAACTATTAAAAATGGCAGACATCTTGCCACCCATGTGTCGTAAGACTAATAAATATTGTTTTAATAAGTTGTCTTTAATCTGACATACAATATTCGATGCTATGGCCACTACGGTAGAATCCAAAGCGCCTGTCAAAGGTAAGCGTCCAAAGGTTGGTATAGTACGCATCGGACGTATCGCGTCAAACAGATAAATGTTCACTGCGTCCACTACAGATATAAAGGTATATCAACAGTGATCGGAATGCCAACGCTAGTATCCGCAATAAAATCAATTTATTTTTGTAAATAGACTCACAAGGAGTACTTTACACGTCTCAACATATAAATTAACCCTACCACGAATTGCTGCTGCCACTTTTATTCCGATATTTGTAGATCGGCATTCCGTATCGTATGTCATCGGTACAAAATGCATGTAGGCATTGCCGATGAGCGGTGAGTACAGTGCGCATCAGTGGACGCTGTCCAATGCAAACGTATGGACGCTAACCTCAAGATGTAATTTTATCTATGAGATGATATTTTATTTATAAATTATAATCATATAAACCTTAACAATAATACATCAATATCATTTGGTAAAATTACACAAAAATAACAGGAAAGCCTATGGCTCAGTATTATATTTCATCTATTAATGTTGTAAACTTAACAATTTAATAAAGCTTACCTATATTATATAATGGCAAATGCTTTAGCTTTTAGCTGCCATAATTTTCTAATTAAAAACTTAAATACTTACTTAGTAACTAAATTAAATTTAAAATAATAAAATGTAAATTGGGAATATCAGGATTTATATTTTTTCAATCAGTAATATGGTTTCTTTCTTACGAAACATTCCTGCAGTATATAAAATCAATTTACTCAACATCTTGAACATTATGTAAACACCTTCTTACCTAACACCTTAAATCCCAAGAATGAACCATTTTTTTATACAACTCAATTTTTATTTACCGAAACATTTAATTTATTTATTTTAAGGTTTTAACAAGTAAACCAAATTGAAATTGATTATTGAATGAAAGCAAAGAATCCTTAAAAAGGTACTGGCAAGCATATTTCTATTCTATTAATAAATCAGGGTTTACAAAAATTATACTGTTATAACATTAAAATCAACATAATATCTATTATACAACTTTAAAGATAACCGAGTATCTGCAAGATAGTGAATTATAAAGCTTAAATTAAATATAAAAATAAAGAATAATAACCAAAGTTAAACTAAAATATTGTTAGTTTTTATGGGGTGACAGTTAGTGTACACTAAAAATAAACTATTATGGCCCCTTCACATTGGTAAGATCCATAAAAATAATGGCAATGGCCGTTATCTAGTCACATCTACGAGGGTGAATCAAAAAGTTCTTAGAAGTGCATATATATGAAACCTTTTTGGATCAAGTTCGATATTCAAATTAAAGAGTGTCTATCACACTATATTTATGCAGACTGTCACTTGTTTTTGTCAGTTCGTTCGCATGTAATAATTTTTTTTGTGCAACGAGTTGCTAAAAAGTCAAAATTATGGATAAAAGTGAGTTACGTGCGGTGATAAAATATCTCAGTTTGAAAAAAATGTCTACGAAGGAAATTTTATTGGACATTCAGCAGACATTAGGGGGTGATGCTGTACCCTATTCTACGGTTGCGTACTGGGTGGCTGAATTTAAAAGAGGTAGATCAAGCTGTAAAGATGACCCGCGTTCTGGGCGGCCTTCAACCTCCGTTACAGAAGAAAATGTCAAAAAGGTTGAGAATCTGGTTTTGGAAGACAGAAGAATGACTATAAAACATATAGCTGAGATCCTAAAGATATCTTTTGGTAGCGTTCAATCCATTTTAATTGATTCACTGGGGTTCAAAAAAGTGTCTGCAAGATGGGTGCCACGAATGTTAACCGACGAAAACAAAAAGCGACGTTTGGAAATTTCCAAGCGTAATCTCGAAATGTTCCAGCGTGATTCGGATAACTTTTGCCGTCGTCTTGTAACCATGGATGAAACGTGGGTCCACCATTTTGATCCTGAAACTAAAAGACAAAGCATGTCTTGGAAACGACCATCCTCTCCATCCATTAAGAAATTTCGAGTTGCTCCTACCGCTGGCAAAGTTATGGCCTCTGTGTTCTGGGATAGTGAAGGAATCCTTTTTATTGATTACATGCCAAAAGGCCAGACGATTACTGGACCCTATTATGCAAATTTAATCCTTAAAGTGCGTGAAGCGATTAAAGAAAAACGTCGTGGAAAACTGTCGTTGGGCGTGTTGTTCCTTCAAGATAACGCTCCTGCTCATCGATCGGAAGTTGCGCTCAACGCAATCCGCTGTGCTGGCTTCAATCTCCTTGACCACCCACCATATTCTCCGGACTTAGCCCCAAGTGATTTTCACTTATTTCCAAAATTAAAAGAGGAAACTCGTGGAACAAAATTTCACGATAATGACGCGGTTATAGCTGCCGTAGAGGACTTTTTCGAGAGTCAAGAAAATAACTTTTTTTCACAAGGAATAAGGAAGTTAGAAACGCGTTATTCTAAATGCATTGCATTGGAGGGAGATTATGTAGAAAAATAAAATATTATTATTTAAATCTTTGCATTTTTTATTATTGATTCCAAGAATTTTTTGATTCACCCTCGTAGATTAGAAGAAAAGATTTGTTTTCTCCAGTAAAGAATAGTATCATAATTTTTGATAACCTAAAACAGTATTTCTTTAGTACATAATGATCATATCTCAATATTGTTGTGGAGTTTACTCTTTCTAGTCATGTTTTGTTAAAAAAAAAAAATCTTTATTGATATCAAAAGTGATTTGACACTTACATTGGGAATCTCCTTTTAGCTAAAACACTTGTGTTAGGAGAAACGCGCTCTTTCTCGATAGATGGTACATTGAGGTTTTTAGCAAAAGTTAACTGGCGTTTTATAGACTAATCATCTTTCCAAACATCTTCTAGCATTCTCTCTTAAAGTGTATTCTGCAAAGTAGCACATTATATGGTTTTTACCGATGTATGCCTGGCGTAGTTAGACAGGCACTCCAAGAGGAATTTCCAGAAGTCTGATCTTTCATGCCTCTATCTATAGCATGAAATCCCAAAATTTTCTTAGTAGTGTCTATCGACTGGTATGTAAGTCTCTTTGAATGATGATTTTGACTAATCTTCTGTCTGTATGTCAGTCAATTCGTCAGTTCAGACAACAGAATCCTGTATCATCTTGGCTGACCTGCTGGTTTGAACTTCAGGTTCCCGTAGTCAGGTACCGCATCAGCTCGTTTTCAGAGTAAAATGCTGGCTCTTCAATATCATCCCAAAAGCAAACTTGAGTATATGTTGGATGTCACAGGTGTTTCTTTCTCTTCTCAAGACCCGATGTCTTGCAAACCGAGCATGGTACTTAGTGCTCATATCTCGAGTCTCTTTGGAGGCTTTTTCTTTATTTCCTCATCGCAGGGAATTTATTGAATGTTCTATATCCAGCCATAGAATTCTCTTCTATCCGGCTGCATCAGTTCCAGGTTTCAAACCGTCATAAGCGGACGCAAAATAACCGAATGGTAATTTTGCCCGCTCTGCTAGGTGTCCCAGGTTCAGTTCCCGTTGGTGGCGCACAGCAGCAGCGCGTCGGGTGCGCGTTCTAGGCGGAAGGTGGCGCTGTCGGGGAGGTGCCGCACCAGCTCGTCTGTGAGCCGCACTCGCGCGCCGTTCGGCCCGGATACTAGCACCGTGTCGGTGTCCTGCGGGTGATATTTCAGTGTTGAGATTACGAGATAGAGAAATTTATACGAGAGTTAAAAAACAACAAGCTAAACAATAACGTCCCAAATCACTTTAGTCTGTAAATAGACCCACTGGGGGGTAATTTTACACGTCCCATAAAGACAATTTGTGGGCTGGTGCCGAGAAAAGGGTGCGCAAAGAACTCTGTCATAATTTTCTTAATAATTGTCAGACATGAAGTACTGAATAGATATTATGTACGATCAGCAAAAAAAATTAAGAATCCAATATCAAGATCCAATGTCACTTTTTAATATATCGTTAGTTTGGAACAAATGAAATTTTTTCGATGTCAGAATATGTTCAGTAAGTTATTTATTATAAATTTACTGTACATGGTTACTGAGTGACTGACTGAAGTTTCTAACACTTAGAAACTTACTTATAAAACAAAAAAATGATATTTTCAAACAAGCTTTTAAACTCGAATTGTGAGTTGTCATCCAGACAGAAACAAACGTGTTAAGCCTTGACGGTATTTAAGATCTAAATCTGAAATCAGATAAAGGTTTTTTTATTCAGATATTTCGCTACAATCACACCAGACGGTAAACGATGTGGCCGAGGTTGGAATCATGTCTGTCTCGTAACAGCCTCTTCACTCTCTTCTTGAAACGATCCAAGTTATAATCTAAAGGGGAACAATTTCAGACAACAACAAAATTCCACTCCTTAGCCGTACGCAACAGGAATGTAGATCCAAAGGCGCGTATGCCTTGCTAAGGTGGTTCATGTGACAGGAATGCCTTCACTTAGCTAGAGAGTAGAAGAAGAAGAAGAAGAAGCTTAGAGAGAAGGCTATGTTGTTTACAAAGTTACTAAGTTTGACGACCACTTCGGTGTAATGATCAAGAAGTTGACTATTAACCAAGAGGTCGCGGGTTCGATCCCCACACTGTACAAACACTTGTGTACATGAAGATGTCTGTTTGTACTGGTCTGGGTGTTAAATGTATTTATTTTATTTGTAATACCACTGTTGAGTTTGATATCTGTAATAGTAATGGCAATTATTGCTATTTTTTGTTAATTTAATTAGCATGCTAAATTTCATAGCATAGCATGCTACGCGCTATTGCTATGCTAATATGAAATTTCATCGAAATTGAGAAATAGCGTTAGCGTATACTATTAAATTGCGAAATTGTGACTGTTGTATGCAACGTACATTTTTATGTTGTGACTAAGATAAGAATTAAATTTGACTTCATTAAAATGAAAACTGCACCAAATAGATAATTCAATCAAGTTACGAAAAGACAAACAATTTCATTCAAATAAACAGTTCAATAAACCGCACGCAAAATACGACTCTAAATGCAAGGATGCCGTATTCTCTTCTCTTTCTTTGTTCGCCATTCACTCGGGTAACGCTCAAAAGCCGATCGTCGCCCGACAGCACGCGAACGCGAGTTTCAAATTGGAGGCTAGCAGTACGTGCGAATCTATGAAAGCAACGACACGTCGCTGTCCGTGAATTTTAGAATTCACACAATTTAGCATCGTCAAATAATTTAATTATTGCTAACGATGAAATAGCATGCTAATTATTCCATTACTAATCTGTAACACAAGTGCTTTAGCTACTTATAAATGTAAGTCGAGTTTTATTAAACTATTTTTTTTGATATTTATTTGAAAAATCAACACGATGATAGTAACACGATTACTATGCCTCAGGGGTTCGGCGCAACAGATTTAGAGTTAGGGAGCTAAAGAGAAGCGCTTCCTACCGACATTAATGTAGGTATGTGATGTTGTTGTATATTTATTTATATATATACTGAATCTCACCTTGAGTGCATTGTCTCGCGGTAGTAACGCTTGTAGTTTCGCACGTAGCTCGTCCGCACGGCACTCGTGCAGGTACAGCGCGTTGTACGGACCCGAGGCGGGGCCGCGCACGTATAGCGTGAGGCGAGGTTCGATGCGCCTGCGCATAAGAATAACATACATTTAAAAAAAATACTAGTCTTTCAGTCAAGACAAGAATTTGAGGATAACCTTTCCTTTCCTTTGAGGTAAGGGAACATTATTCTAACGTATCACAGTATTCCGAGAGACCTTGGGATCAGTCATTTTTTACTGATCCCAAAAATTGACGTGTTTAGTTATGGTAGTCAATTATCTAGAAGTAACCCCAGGTCAAATATGGACAGTTGTCCTGAAAAAAAATTGTAAAGTTGGCTGTTTGGAATGGGTCAATAAACAGAAAATCTTAAATATTTTTTTTGTCATTAGTTCTGTTGCAATTATTATTTTTGGTATTTTGTGCTACTAAATTATGAATGTTTTAGACTATTAAAAAGTAGCAATTGTTGATAACTTTGAAGATTAATGAATAAAACCAGTTTTTGAATTATAATTTTTTTTTTCAAAAAGTATTCAATTGTAGCACCAAATTCTTTTCGCAGGCAATACTTAAGCTTTATATCTATCTACTACAAAAAAAACAGCTTGGGATAAAGACAGCTTACGTCTACCTTGAGATATTCGCGATTTAAGTTTTGTGGTATGTGCCTGCATAATTTTTCATGGCAATGTGGCATGGAAGACGGAAGTAAATTGATAGCAGTTTTAATTGATTTCCTATGAAGGTCTACGTGTGGCTCGGGAAGGGGTTCACCCTCGTCAGGCTTTTGCTAAAAACCCGAGTCATTATACGTGCACTATAATAGCTCCTGCGTAGTTGGCTGATCTCTGTTGAGATTGGCCGCCGTGGTCGAAATCGGCCAGGACGACTATAATTCACATGCTTCGAAGAATAACTTTCGTTCCATTGAGAGGTTCCATTTTTGTTTCGCTTGATGGTAAGCAAAAATTTACTTACTTGGCATGTAAGGCGTTGTATAAACGAATGCCATCCGCCAAGCCGCATATCTGGATGATGTCGTCCCGAGACAGCCTGTTGACAGAAATATTTTTAAGTATTCATTTGAAGTGATTGCCTCATTTTTTAATTAACACGCTTTTATTAGCTCGGGCTGTATGTATGTAACGAAATTTTTGAGCTAAATTTTCACCAACTTCCAGAAATCGGATTAATTTGAAACTTTGCACACGTATCAAGTACCGATGACAATGCAATAATTTGATTAGAGTTTTCCAATATCCTTATTACAAAAAAAAAATAGATTAATTATTACAAAAAAAAAAGGATTAAAAAACTTTCTGAGTACAGAGAATTTATATTACAGAGAATTTATATACATATACTATACAAAGCACCCCACGCTTTTTACTCGTGCTTTTTTTAGTTTTTAAAACTATTATTTCTTTAATTACCAGACCAGACAGACATTTCCAGATAGGTGGTGATTTAGTATTGATAATTTACTTAAATCAGAAAAATAAGTATCGGCGGCACCTATACGAATATTATTATAGCTTTAAAACGTATATCATTACCTGAGCAAGTCGGAGCCGGCAAAGTTAGCGAACGTGGGTGCGTGCTGCGCGAAACGCTGCCGCGAGAGCCACGCCTGGGTTTCCGCTGCGGACGCCTCTTTCGACAGCCCATAGTTCTGTTCAAAAAATATCACTATATACATATATATAATTCTCGTGTTACAATGTTTCCCGTACTCTTCCGAAACGGCTCGACTGATTCTTATGAAATTTTGTGAGCATATTGAATAGGTCTGAGAATCGGCCAACATCTATTTTTCATTAGGGTTGTTCACAATATTTTTTATGGTAAAACAAAGTTTGCCGGGTCAGCTAGTTAGGTATATAAATGTGTACTTTTGTTGCAGTTTTCTCAAATCAGTGAAATAAATATTTTTTTCTTTTGAAAATCAATTTTCTTGAATACTATATTACAGTCGACGACACACAATAAACCAAACTAGATAAAAGCAGTATTCTGCTGGTCATCCATACCTTGTCAGGGTCCTCAGCCGGTTGGGGCAGGTCAGGCAAAATAGCGCCGGGCGAGTGGCACGGCGGCGTGTTCACCTTCATCTCACCGCCACTGTGAACGATACGGTTATTTAATTTACAAATTTTGTTAAATAAACGTATAACTGTTCTAAAGGTACAGCCATCAAACTTAACAATGTGTCATTTAAGAGGTAGTTGTTGTCATACTACATGGGGTTGGCCCGCATGCGAAAAATTGTTATACGCGCGTGCACCCCGCATGTAAGTAAGATGTTCACAGATTTTCATAAAAGTATAGAAGTGCTCAAGCATCACAACCCGCGTCCCGCGTGCGTATTCCACGCATTACAATAAATACTTGTATGAAAAGGACATTTGCGGATGTTACGCACCCGCGTGCGTGGTGACGTCCGCACGTTATTAATAACACCTTAAATTTTGGACGCCATTCATGATGTCAACCTAACTTGGATTTAAAATCACAAGGAGCACACACGTCCCAACACATAAATTAACCCTACCACCGCTTCGAGTCAATTTCACTAAAACTCAGTCACTATTTCATTATCGCATGTGTTCTGAATCTTCACTTTATATGATCAAGATTTGTTAACTACCTTGGCAATGGCCCGCACTGTACAAACATTTGTGTGCATGAACACATCTATTTTTACTGGTCTGGGTGTTATATGTATTTATTTAAGTTTATTTGTAATACCGCTGTTGATTCTGATATCTGTAAGACAAGTGGTTAAGCTACTTACCACGGAGTCAGATCAATGTATGTGAAGTTGTTGTATATTTATTTATTATAAATTAATAAAATCTATAGTCAATTCAGGATGCATGTTTGATGAAAAAAGGTTTCGTCATGTTTCCTTAAATGTTGATGGTACATCTTATTCACTCAGCAGGTATGTTTAAAGGAAAATGAGCCTATAAACAAACGATTCGGCATCTTGGCACCAATGGCCTGGTGAAAGAAAATCAAAATAAACAGTGTTGTGGAGAGCACTGCCAAATCTATTTCAAGCATATACTAGCCAATACAGAGAGTAATGATAGCTGTATTTACAAACATCTGAAGAATCTTTTTTTGTATATTTTGATTGGGCTATTTAGAATTAATGTTGATAAGTGACAAACACCAGTCCTATATTAAGACACTCTTAAATAATTTAATTTTCAATTAATACTGACATAGTATACTAGTAATTAATTTTCAATTAATACTAACACTATACAGGATGGTGACAGTAAGACAATTGACTTTCTGTCTGTTACGCTATCACGTCTTAACTAACAGATTTGGATAAAATTTGGTACACATACATGGTCGTCAGCATTCTGTATGTGTATAAAATTTCATCCAAATCTATTCAGTAGTTTTGGCGTGAGAGTGTGACCGCCACCATGTATGTATTTTTGGTCGAAATAAAAGAGTTTTAAATTTAATAAATAAGGTAGTTCAATGTGCGTTACTATCTAACTTAAAGCTTATTTTTAATTTGTTTAAAGTAAAAAGACTTTTTTTACTTACTCTTGGCAATACAGAGGCTTCATCTGGTTTGATGTTGTGAGAATAGCTGTTGAAAAAAAATACATTTAGAAGAGTTACGAATAACTTTTATTTAAAAATATATCTTTTTAGTAACTATAACATTTTTCCCACAACAAATTGAGACTAGACTCTTTAACAAATGATAGTCATGAAAAGAGCTTTCTAACGACATACGTCTGGTAATTATTGGTTGGTGGGTATGCATCCCATACATTTCTGCCCGTCAAGGGTTTGATCCCCACACTGTACAAACATTTGTGTGCATGAACATGTCTGTTTGTACTGGTCTGGGTGTTACATGTATTTATTTAAGTTTATTCATAATACCACTGTTGATTCTGATATCTGTAACTAAAGTGCTTAAGCTACTTACCAAGCAGTCAGATCAATGTAGGTATGTGATGTTGTTGTATATTTATTATTATTATCTTTTATTGAAAATGTACAAGAATAGGAACTTTCACATTTTACAACATGGATGAGTCATAACAAATTACAAATGTGAAATATGTATAACAATGCTTGTTATCTTTACTTACCAGGCTGTGGCAAAACTGGTTTGGTGACCACAATTGGGCTTGCAACTGTCTTTGGGGTCACACTGCAACAAGAAGGAAAACTCATTTATTTCATGCAAACCAACTAATTTTTTCTAAATATTTTCGAGCTGTGTATCTAATCTACCTAGAAATAGGGAGACCTCTGTAAATCTTATATATAAAAATAAATTGCTGTTCATTAGTCTCGCTAAAACTCGCAAACGGCTGAACGGATTCGACTAATTTCAGTCTCAAAATATTTTATCCTGTTTTTTTTAAGAAATTAAAAAAAAAACAGGACAACGTCTGCGGTTCCGCTAGTTTAAGATAATATATTATGGCACAACAACAGTTCCCTCAATCATGCCATGGTGCATTCCCATGAATGCACCATTCTACCTTAGCTCTGTAAGGCATAAAGAATTTGTGAATGAAATGAGGCAGTTGTTACTGGATTGCCTAATCTAATAAACAATAGAGGTTGTTTTACAAGATTTCTAAAGGTATTTATTTATTTAAGCTTTATTGCACAAGAAACTATGTAAAAAAGGTGGACTTAATGTCGTAGGGCATTCTCTACAAGTCATACCTTAGAACTAAGCCAAAATGATTAGTGGGTGGTGTGACAAAATAAGTAAAAGACAGGTATAAGACAAGTCTAACATTTTTTTGTGAAACCTATCTAAATAACTATTTAATTTGTGGTGTGTGGTAAACTCTATGGTATCTTATGTGCTTGTGATACAGGCAGTTTTGCTACCAAAATGGGTGGTCTGCTGGGCTAGCCACTGTACCTATTTAGAGAAGAATTTCACCCTCATTGAAATCATCACTGATTTTATTTATTTACTTAAAAACTTTATTGCAAAAAAAAACATACAAAAGGTGCACTTAATGCTGAAAGCATTTTCTACCAGTCGATCTCAAGGTCATGGTCTGATTATTAATGACAATAATCAACAAATATATATGTGTATGAGACAAAGAGTCTCCTATGTACACCTACTTGTCAACACAATCATTCACTTTGGAATAAATTGAGGTCAAACGGGATTCCCAATGATATAATAATGCTTACAGTTTGTATGTAACCTTTCTATCCTATTGAAATATATTCGTCATATGGATATCTTATCTAGATATCTTGAAATAGAGACATCTAGCTTCAAATATTTTCTTGGATTTTGTTGTACTGAAAACAATTTAGATAAAAATAACAAAGCAGAAATGGTTGCCTTATTTATTTCTTTGGTTTACGGAAACAGTTGAAATTGAAATGAGACACTTTTTAAGGATTATTTCGCGATTTATTTACATTTAAGTAAAATAACATTTTTGAGTTAAAATAACAATCTTGTTGCCTTGGTTTTTTGGTATCTTATCAGTATATCACTGATCAATAAGTAGGTATAACTGTAATGGTATTATCTTCTGTGTTATTTATAGTTTTATAAAGAAAAAAAATTCCTGGTTTGTATATACTTACCTACAACTAATATTGTAAACATGAGTTTGTATGAATGTTTGTTACTCTTTTTACATTTTATTTTAACCAACATTTTGGACCCTTTTCAGCATCCGTGGTCCCAGGTACACTGACAGTCTAATAATCTGTAAAAAGTGTATAATTTTCTGTGGGATATGTTATAAACGCGTTTTATGCAGGTGAAACCACTGAAGACAGGTGGTGGTTGAATTAATTAGAAGAGCTGAATTGACTTTTAAGTCTTGTTCGAGTGTAATCGCTAAATCTAGACATATATAACGTCAGGTTTTACATTACGGGACGGCGCACACTTTCTGTTTACATTCCTTAAAAGCGGATCAAACTGGATATTTACGCGAATAGAGAACGACGCGCCGGCCTGACGTGCACGTTGGCCGCCTTCAGCCGTCTAGCTAGCTCCCTGTACGTCTCCGGGTCAGCTTCGATCTCAGCCTCTGCTCTGAGGAGAGAAAACTTCATGCGCCAACCGCTGGCCTCCACGCCGTGCACGAAGCGAGCTTTCAACACTATCCCGCGCCCCAGGTGACGAGCACTCAGGCTCTGCTCGAGCACGAGCATACTCCTCGTCAGCTGTAATCCTGTCTCGTCAGGTTGAAGAAGATGAACGCTCCACAACCAACTCTGTACGCCCGGCGACTGGCAACCACCATAGCTGGTCCACGACGCGCCTCAACAACCATTTGTCACGATTAACAAGAGGCACACAACAGCACAACACCGATTCCGCGGATACCAAGTCTTCAGATGTTTGTTCACTTGTCCAACATTATTTTTTGGCACTGCGCGCACTGAGGACTCGACCGCACACTGCAAGCTTGGATTTCGAATGAAAACGCACTGCGGTGCTATAATTAGAGTGCGGAACACGGGATAACACCGGTTTGCAGTCGAATTTCAGATTTATCAGCGGAAAAAGTAGGTAATACAAAATAGAAACAAAAGAGTATGGCCACTGAGCAAGTAATCACTACGTTTTAAGAGACGGCACATCCCTACATAGGGTTGAGCTCACGCACACATAAATCTTTACCAAGTTGAACACTACCAACTATGAAATTCTTAACCAGTACTGCCAACTTTACTACAGTAATCAAAATATGACAGTTCTAGTCATGTGGTAAATATCGATTATCGAATATCGATAAATTACTGCTGTGCTTTATCGATGAAATGCCACGGTTTCGTACTCCTACGCAGAATTTTTATTTTCGTATACAAAAGTTTGTTACACAGAGTAATGTTTCAATCATGGACATCAAATTAAATACGTTTAACTAAAAGTCCATGTTAATACATCAATCTGTGTAACATATTAAATAAAAACACAAGATATAATTTACTGGTCTTTATTTTGTTGTTGAGCTCTTTTAACTTTATCTGCAACTTCAATTTCGACCTTTGAAAAGTCACTATTTAAAATTTTACATGATTTTCTTATAAACAATTTGCTCAAAAAGGTCAATAAATAATCATGTACAGATTTAGAATGAGCATCACATTTAAGCCATTCCATATTACAGTGAATACTGAATTGCAATGTACAATATTGGGCAATGTGTTGTCGGTGTAGCTCTGGCAAAACTGTTGTTTCATAAATTTTTTGTGCTTCACTCACCAGAATACAAAGTTGTTTCTTTGGATAAGTAAGAGAAATCTTATCCTGCCACCACTCTTTTAAGGATATAAATTTGTACAACGGTTCATCTAGGTTTGGACTTTCTTCTTTCAAGAAATATTTACAACTATCACAATTAAATTTACTAAGTACTTTTGCAGCTAAGTATCCACTGACATATACAATCGGTTGTTCTTCAAAGTTAAAAAAACAACTTTCCACATGCTCAATTTCAGGTTCTTCAGGCAATGACAGCACAGGATAACAAATATCTGCCTCATCAGTATCAGAATTCTGATTTTGTCGCGTTGTTTTATTTGGTAATTGAGACTGAATTCTTTCTCAATTCTTGATGAGATATGAACAGTTTGTTATAATCAATTTCACAATTTGAGCCACGACTGTGTGGCCCTGATAATCCACATATTACACTGGATTTTAAAGCAGCGCTAAAGTGACTGCATGTTGGATTTCTATTTGTTGCACTGTGCTGTCTAATATTCCCAAACAAATTTTCCAAGGAATCTTGGTTTAGTTGACGTAAATTTAAATATTGTGAATTATACTCTTTGTTTAACAAATTCCAAATATCTTTTAATGATTTTAATGAAATTTCTAAACCTTTAATGCAACGCACATTTTTCAAACGCATTTGGGAGTCTGACTTAAGGAATTTAATTGTGTGAATGTATTTTAAATAATAATTCCAAGATTCCTCGTGTTTTGTTTTTCTCGACACATTTTCCCGGATCCCTTTTTTTACATCTTTTGGTGATGCTGGTCCATTGGTGCAATCGAAGAGCTTATCCATTTCTTCAACAACCAGAGCAGTATCGTTGATTTCTTCTGAACGCGAGTCGCTCCACGCCATCATCTTCAGAACCGCAGCCATCGTGTTGCTCAATGCGTGAGCTGCAAATTTAACACGCATCTTAGTTTTGTATGTAGGGTTCACAACCGTTGCAGTAATTTTCTTGAAATTCAAAAAATTCCTGTTTCTCTCTTCCGCTTCCTGCAAATAACACCATTTTGCCTTCTTTCCTTTGTATTCCATTACGCCAGCTTGGAAAAAGTTATTTCTTATTGATTTAAAAAGATGTGGAATATCAAACATTATGAACACTTTTTGTTTATCAACAAAAAAATAGTTTGCTTCAGTAGTGAGGCCATCAAATTTTTTTAACAAATTCATAGCACCAATGTTTGTGGGACCTTGGTCACAAACTGTTGACACAACATTGAATCCGGCTTCACGTATGGCTCTCACAATATTTTTTACTAATACTGCTAACTTTTCACTTTCTATTGTTCCTTCAACAAAATAATGCGCCACAGGCTGTTTAAATTTCTGTCTTAGGCCTTGTATCATAAAAACTAAAGCATGTCCTGCAATTTTGTTATTTCTGCCCATGCTTTCACCAGTACCGAGATCAACATAGCCTTCAACCTGATCCATAGATTCATTGTAAATCAATCGTTTTTTCAATGCAATCTCATCAAACAATAGAACGCAGTTTTTATCGATATCATTCATTTCTTGAGCTCGTTGACTTAATATCTGTAAAATCTTAGAATGAATGCCAGGTTCCATAGGAATTTCTTTCAAAATCCTTTGTAGTGTCCGTGTGCTAGGCAGTGGTATCTTTTTTTGCAAGTAACGGTAAGCTTTAGGGGAACGCTTGAAGATAGACAAAGCGTAGGTTTTGTTTTGAAGATCCCATCGCCGTCCATGAGATGCTTTTTTGTAATTTTTTACAGCATTTTCTACAATTGATTTAAGGATATCTGAGTCTAATTTATCGAGGTTCAATAAGGATTTCGCCATCATTTTCACTGTTGTTTTTGATTCTTGTAGACGTTTCAATATTCTCCTTTCTCGTTTGGTAAAAGTCTCAGCACCTGAAAAAAAAAACAGAAATATATATTTAATGAAAACATAATAATACAACACACTTTATCATAGAAATCTTCTTAATTTCGAAACTAAGTTGTTGAGTAGTTATTTTTTTGTTTCGTCATAAGTGTGTTAGTATAAACCTACTTTATACTATTGCCATTTATTAGATACTAGCGGCCCGCCCCGGCTTCGCACGAGTAGATTTAGGAGTATATATTTTCACACTCTTGTCAGCCTTTTCATGCTCAGAACACTTGATCAAGTCTGCTTTTGACAAAAAAAACAAAGTCATCCGTTGGGAGCTATGCTGCCGCAATAACCCACAGATACACACATATACACATAGATCCACAAGTCAAACTTATAACCCACCATTGTGGCAGGGTTTTAATACGAAAAAAGGGCTGAAGGGATGACATATCACATATGAAAGTTTGTATGGACATTACGTCATTTTTAAAGCTAAAAGCTTGAAACTAATTTTTTAGGCTTTAGATTAGATATTAATAAATATGACATTCAAAGTTTGTAAAAAAAATACCTTAAAAAAGGTAAAAATAGGAGATAAAAGTTTTAGTGCTGGGTCAAGAGACTCCAAATTTGGCGCATAGGTTACTTATGAGATGTGGAGGTGCATTAAGAAAATATTTTTTTCTCACCACCTAAAGGAGTGAAACGGAGGTCCAAAGTTTGTATGAAATTCCGATTTATTTAAAGCTAGAATTGAAATAGAACTAACATCGTCTTTCTTAGATCATAAATTCATAAAAGTCAATAAAAATTAATTTATTAAATTATACATACCAGTTTTGTGACTTTTTCTTGTTGTTTCATAGCCTTGAACCATTATTTCCTTATCTTCTGTATTCGAGGTTTTTTCTGTAATGTAACATAAATACTATTTTTAATTTTAAGGCTGTCTTTAGAAAAAAAGGGTTAAGTATTATCACCCTGTAACTGAATAGTTGTGGTCAAACATGAACAAATTAAATAGATTGATGAATCTTTCTACTTTTTATGCATCAAGATAGTTTGCGAGTTAGAGTGAGAAGACAAAAGAGTTAATAATACATTTTCACATACCAGTGTTACAGCTTTTTTTTGGTGATTCAGTGACGTCACAGTCCATCTGAGATGTTTCATCTGAAATTATATGAATTAAATCGTTAATATTTAAAAATAAATCATTTATGATAGCTTAAATGTATTTTTTGTCCCGCAGAACAAACTCCTCCAACAATAATATAATTGTTTGGAGAACTGGTATTGTTGCGGTATTTTCTGTTATTTTCATGAAAAATAATAAATATTTAAGGGGGCTCCCATACAAAAAACATGTTTTTTTGCCGTTTTTATAGATAATGGTCGAAAAAAACGAATAACACTTGGCCGGTTTTTCTAAAAAAAAATTCTTGTTTCACATCTGAAGGCTGCCCGGATGCTTTTAAAGACCCCCTTAAAGAGGATGGGGAGGGGGGGGGGGGGCATATGACTGCCCAACCATATGATTGCTAAGTGCATGCAGAGGTGTTATAAAAAAAACCTAGGATATAGTATCACTTCTAAAGGTAGCTCCATACTAAATTCCTTTAAAATTGTTGTGTTAAAATCTAAAAATTTTTTGCTGATTTTTGGCGTTTTGTAAACCACCTCCTACCCTTTCTTGTCCAAATTAATTATCAACAGTTCAAAAGTGCTAATGTTCACTTAAGCCGCACCACCCAAAATTATAATATGAGATAATATTTTATATAAAGTGCAGCAGCCTATGCCTATAGTACATACATCTATAATTTTAAAAATAGCAATTTTTACTCACTTGTACTTTTTTTAGCAGTATTTTTATCATAATAAGATTTCACATGCAAAGGAAACTCAACTAAAAGGTCATCAGACAAAGGCGGTCTAGTGAGACCTTCTGTTGGCACCGCAGTTCCAACCAGCCGGTTTCCTTTTGCATTAAAGCATTCACGGGCAAAGTGGGCACCGCAGGCATATTTCAGCTGGTGCAACTTCTCAATTGGCACGTTAACTAAATCTTCATTGCCCGATGCTTTGACCCATATTCGGCATCTGAAATACATTTAATTCATTTTACATAACTAACAGATACTGAACTTTATATTATGGGACTAATTCCAAACCAGTTCTCAATATAAATAATTTACGATGCACTAAGCAATTCTGCAAAATTATTTCATGTGGAACTTAATAGTTTTCGAGAAAAAAAGAGAGGATGGGGGGTCACATTATACCCCCCCATCCTCTCTAAGGGGGTCTATTAAGGCATTTGGACTGCCTTCAGATGTGAAACAAGTCAATTTTTGAAGAAGAAATAAGGGGCGGGTTGGTCTCCGCAACCCCGCACCTCGAAGGGAGTTCCCCCTACCCCCCTCTCACTCCCCCCAAACTCCAAAACCTTTTATAATATAGTATCGATTCTAAAGTCTTTCCAAGGTTTGATTCTCAATTACATTAATTTTTTTGAAGCTATTGTTCGAATTATTTAAATAGTTTCTACAGATGGATAAATAGTCAGACTAAAAATCACATCGAGGAACTGGTTTTAGCTGGTGGGGGTATGATGAAGATTAGACTTACCGATCAGGGTCCAGAGGGAATTTTGCAAGAAACATGCCTGATTTGGGGAGCTTTCGTTCACCGCAAATCTCACATTTTCTGCAGCTACGACTTTCCATGTTACTGAATATTTCGGCTTATCACAAGAGAAAATAAGCGAAATTAATGTTCACACTAAGTTGGAGAAACTCTTGTTTCAATCACGAACACAGTGGATCACAATAACAGGAAAATCACTGGTAATGAATTATAAATGATCAATTTTCTTAATCTAAAAGCTCAGAAAGCAAATTTCGTAGTTTGTTTCACGTTTATTTGAATAACTGTGCAGCTATCACAAATTTACAAACAAACGTCAGAAATACAAAAGTCAGCCATTTTCCAATGCTGGCAACAGACAGAATGTTGCGACTTGTAGGTTGGTAATGATCCGCTCATCAAACTCGGAGTAGTTGTTCATTAGACTATGGACTTTATTTTTATGCGCAGTAAAGTTGAATTTTCATTAAATTGCCAATTTGAAAATTTCTTGAAACGGGACTGTCGAGCCACTGAGTATGGCGGATGACGGACGGAACGCGAGCGACTGAGTGAGTGAAGCAAAATGGCGGCGCGCGCTGATTGGTTGCGCTAGTGAGGCGTTGTTGGATTGGATCATAACCGGTTGTTGCCGGTTCGCGGGAGCCGCGGCCGGCTCATTTCGGTGCATTGAGCGCGCACGACGTCATCCATCATAGTGATGTGACACGTATGTTGTTTATTTTTATCGACATTTTGAGGATGTGGCGACTGAACGGAAACTGTAATTTATCAACTCATAACAGAAGAATTGAGTGATAAAGAGTTGAATTGAAAGCAACAAGCTATATTTAGCTCGGCAACAGATCGGCACTGAACCGGATACAGTAATAGCCGCATGCAGTTTTGGCCAATTGAGTGCCAATTCGTTGGAAACTGAAGTTATCCGGTTTTGAAATTATCTAGAATCAGCTTCGTTAAAAGTAGCGACATGATGATGATTCTATTTTATTTATTGAGACTTTATTACATACAATTATGGGTGTTTATCATATATGCATACATGCAACACTAAGAACATTCATGATGCAGATGAGTGGCCAAGACCTCAGACAACATACAATGCGCGGCCAGCGGCTGACTTCATTAACTAACATTCAGTGCCAATACGTGACTATTACGTACACGCTATTGCATTACAGAATTTGGAGGACATTTGACAGGACAAAAAATATTACATTTGGTCAGGCATCATTTTTTTAAACTGTTTGCGTAAAGATAAGGATATATACATCAGATTGTAACATAAGATCCCCAGTTGTATGAATATGAAATTAATATGGGTCTACATCGGAATATCAAAGATCGATCCTTCAGATTAAAAAACGAAAGATACTTATCCGAAAATTCCGAAAAGATTAGGAAAGGTACTCTCAATCTGTTTTTTGAAGCTTAAACTTGCTTAATTACCCAAGAGTGATCGTATTAAGACTTGAGCTGCCTGTGACCGAATTGCCACTGGTACAGTTATCTCAATACTAACGGCTGTACGTGTTAAAACGATTAACAGAGAGGAGGGTCGGTTGATACTAGTTACAGGCACATCCGAGGCTAGAAGTCGATTTGTTGACGACGTATTTTGGGTGATGTATGATGATAAAGATTGGTGCAACTCTGTATTAGTGGCGTGCGCACCTGTCCCAAGAACCCGCTATCTTTGGGGTCTCGGGTTCAATCCCCAGACTCTGGTCGAATCTGGGCGTTTGTGGATTGTGGTACAGTCATTTTCTGATTTCTTTAACACACGTGCCTTGGACATGGAGATCAAAGTTTATTAAGTTTATGATAGGAGACGAGAGGCCATTATTATATTATAGTGGACAAATCTGTAATTAAAATGAATATGAATCTAAAAATGTGTTGGTAAGCACAAAACTCAAGAACGCCTGTACCAATTTTCTTTTTACGATATCCTTTAAAGTACGGCGATGGTTCCTACGAAGAAATAAAAAAAAACAGGCAGGACTACGTCCGCTAGCAAATATAAAAAATAATAATAAGTTAAGAAGAAAACACAATTTCAACGCAACGCATCAGAATTTCACAATTGCAACTTAGATTTTTGCCAAGACCTAGCTGAGTATACAACTTTCAAAAAGGACTTTATCGGATTTACCAGTCAATTAAAAAAAAATTGCTCATTCATTTATTTGTTTTTTCATTCATAGGTTTGGTTTTTTTACACGTTTTAAGAAATGATGAAGCTCGTAGGATTCGTTACTCAATTTCACACTTGAGCATTTGTGGTTTAGCTTATTCAACAGCCTGTTGCAACGAGCACGAACAATAACCATTGTGTTGCCATTCAACGCGTTCTGTACAAGGTTATGTGTATATTAGATGTCATCGACCCTTGCAAATCCTGTAGTAAATAGGATGGTACAGCTCAGAGTGCACCAATGGCAGGCGAGGAGAGGAAGCCGCTTTGCCAGTTTAGGGTTGGTAAGCAGGCTTAGAACTCATTTAAAACTATACCTTGGGCATTATCGTCAACTATCGTGAATAGAGTAGTTAACACCAACAATCGTTGATGTACTTTTTACCAACTGTCAAAACGCTTTTCTCCATAGAGTTGTATGGGAATAACGCACTTTGTCGTCATCGCGTGCAATGCCGTCTGAGTGACCATTTATTGATTGAATTTCAATCAAAAATCAAATTTAATGAACTGTAGAAAAATATTCATAAAACGGGATCTTAAATTATGAATTATTTTAAAGAATATCAGTTTTTGAATATTTCTTTCATAGTGGAAACAAGCCTATTACGGTTCTTGGTGGGTTCATTTATATTTAGGAAAAAAGCCCGTGCTAGTGTTGGAAAAATATCGATGTTAAATAGTTGGGAAAATGGTTTAGATACTCGACACGTGTTAGCTTAAACACATAATGCGTATTATAGATGTATAGATGTTGAGTAAGCTGTGTTATTTTTGTATCACACCCATTCCTAAACCATTTCGGATGAATCTGGGCAATCGGCGACCCTGTGCGCATCTGCACAGGTTTAGATTAGCTAGCTGTCGACAAAATGCACGCGTAAGGCGTTCCACTTCAATCCAAATCTCTATAGGTAGGTATATATAAAATTCTCGTGTCACAATGTTCGTTCCCGTACTCCTCCGAAACGGCTTGACCGATTCTCATGAAATTTTGTGAGCATATTGAGTAGGTCTGAGAATCGGCCAACATCTAATTTTCATACCCCTTAGTGATAAGGGTTTTCCACCCTTAACATTTATATGGCAAAGCAACGTTTGCCGGGTCAGCTAGTACTTACATATATTTCTAGTGTGTCTATAGAAGAATAAAAGGTGCCCATTTTTTTCGAATTTTGTTTCCAAATCGCCTAAATATACTAAAATATATACTTATACGTTATTACTGTTATTCTTCTTTTTTCTGTTATTTCTTTATTCTGTTCATCAAAGTCTCATATTATAGCAAAAATAAGATTAGCAGGAAAATATAACGCCTTACACATGTGGCGTTTGACCATATTTTAGAATAGCGAAGCAGACACAGTTATCTGTACAAAATTGTCGGTTTTTATTGCGGAATTCCTTATTGCATTCAGATATCGTATCTGATAAAAATGTGTCTGTAAGACAAACGTTTTTAATTTAGAACACGCCCAGAAGATTTTAAAAGTATTCTTTTCAATAGTGATGTAATCCTTTTCACCAAGAGTCAGGTTTACGTGACATGAGACAGCTTCTATTAATTCAAGATACAATATTATAGTCCTATCCGGCTCCGTATCTCAGACGGGATGATCTTCTGAGTTTATTGTTCATTCATATAGTTAAAGCATGACATAACAGGCAAGCAGCTACCTAGGGCCTATCTATATAAAATCGAAATTGGATCGCATGTTTTGGACAGTTCTAGTATGGACAAAATGTCAAAATCGGGCAGTTACATTACGATATCGTAATGTAACTGCCCGATTTTGACATTTTGTCCAACAATATTGTTGAGATTGATTAGCGGAATTCGGTTGTTCTATTAGTAGTAAATAAATAAGTTTATTCAGTGGGGTAAGCACGAACAAATAACGTAACGTATTCGTAGCGTCAACCTATCGTTAACTTTTCGATTTGTATGAGGAAAGTCATTTTCTGACGTTTTCACGACACGAATACGTTACGATAATGTTTGTGCTTACTGTTTGTTTGTACGGAAGCTTCGTTAACAAATTGTGGTATTTATTCACAATAGAACTATGAGATCTTATGGTGTAATAAACCACTTAAGATCACGACTTGAACCAGCTAGTGTTGCGCCTCGCTGTCCGTTATGATTGAACTACGACATCGCTCTTTCTAAATATAGATGGTAATTTGTGAAAATGGGACGTAATACTTTCGGCAGGCAGGACAGATTGCTCAACTCAACAGTTGAAGTGATTTACGACTCTATAATAGGCTGTAATTTTTGAATAGGATTCGGGTATCCGATGTAGACGTACGGGATGTATGTGTGGGAATAAACTAGCTTGAATAGGATGACTGCATTTATTTATTGTAGTTGAGACGTTCAAACCATCGGAAGGTCATTTTTGATGATAAATTGCGACGTTTCATTGAAGCGAAGCTGGCTTAGGTAAGATTAGATACTACTGACAATCAAAATAATCATAATCATTTATTCCTTCATAAACATAGGTACATACAGAGGTTGTGGGTTGTTTAAATGCGAGCTCTATGTTTCACCTTTTCAGGTATATGAAGTATTTACATTTTAACAATAGTAATTATAAATAATAAATAATAAATATTTCTCAACAAGCACACCAATTCTCTAGTCCCAAAGTAAGCTACGAGGCTTGTGTTATGGGTACTAATAACGGATATACATACTCAAATACTTTTTTTTTTGTAAATAAATACATATTATAAATAGAAAACACCCAGACCAGTACAAACACACATGTTCATGCACACTTATGCTTGTACTGTGCGGGAATCGAACCCGCGACCCTTGGTTTAGAAGTCCGACATGCGGACCACTGCACCAAGCGGTCGTCAAATTATTTAATTAGCATAATAATAATAGTAGGACAATATTTTATAATTGAAATTATATGTTATTATGTTGATAAGTACAGAAAGTAGATTGCAGATTGCAAGAACAAAATGCTGGAGTTTACTATTTAATTTTAAGCTCTTATACGCGTGTAAGTTATTTGCGTAAACCACTCACTGTTACCGTTATGAAAGCACTCAATGCAACATTGTGTTGCTATCAATATGACATAGTAAATACTTATTTAAGTACCGATATTACAATAAGAGCACCTTTGTGAGAGCTCTTAATTACGATGTCTTTATTGTGACATCATTATCTGATTCTACAGGCACTTGCAAAGTATAAAACGTAACGTGTAGTGTAAACGTGTAAAAATATTAGCGCAAGTTATAAAAGTATTTTTTGACTGCCTCGTCGATGTAGTGGCAAAGTTTCTGCCTTACATCCGAGAGGTTCGAATCCCAGGTCGAGCCATAATTGTTTCTGAGATTTTCTGTCATCATGATTTTCTCAAAAACAGCTCGGAGTCGGGAAGTTGGCGGTGTTACACCCCTGTGCCTCGGTGCGCACGTTAAGCCGTTAGTCCTGCGCCTGATCTCTCTCCGGTCATGTCGGATTGCCATCTCACCGAACTTTGAGAGTGATGGAACAGTGAGTGCACCTGTGTATTGCGCTCACACTTGTGCACTATAATATCTCCTGCGTAATTGGCTGATCTCTGTTGAGATTGATCGCCGTGGTCGAAATCGGCCAGGAGGACTATTAAAAGTATTTTTAGCAAAGTCAAAGACAAATAAAATGATACATGTATGACATAATGTTTAGGCCCAATAACTATAGATTAAAATAGCAGCTGCTATTCGCATCTATCTTCAAATAGGCCCTAACTGCTTTAAATGAAAGTCACGCAATGTTCCCGAGGGGTGCAATTATACAATTGGTTCTGTTAGCAGTACTAATTACAGTACGGATGCACCGATGGTTGGACCAATTGCTTATTTCTGATTGCACTCCTGTGAGTGCTCTCAGAAGTCTTGTCTATTGCGCAATGAATGCGTACTCTGTTTAATTAAAACGGTCTTGGTGCTTTTAACGAGCGCGTGCGCACGGTTGTTGCACGCATCGTTTTCTTATAATAATAAAATAACTATAAGGAAAACACGCTTGTATGTACAAATACTGAGATATCATGCAACGAGCGGTTGATCTCCAAAACACTTTACCACAATAATTGGTTTTGATATGAGAGCCGCGTTGTGGTTTTGTTATCTACAAAGTAAATGTAAGTGGCAAAGGCCTACATTGTTATTGTAGACTAGCGAACGCTCGCGACTTCGTTCGCCTTAGTTTTGGATATCACGCGGGAGCATTTAATCGGGATTAAAAGTATTCTATCACACAAGTCAGCTCATACCCTGTTTGTATAACAAATTTAATGAAAATCCGTTCAACAGTTTTAGCGTGTTGGAACGACAAACATACTATTAAAGAAACTTTCACATTTATAATATTAATGTGATAATTTTGAGGCGAACATTTCAGTCGTACATGACTTCTGTGTAGCATTAAACATTAAGGTTGCGCACGCGACGGAAGCTTAAAAAATGGCGTAACTTCTCCCGTTTTCCCAACATTTCCCTTCACTGCTCTGCTCCTATTGATTGTAGCTTGATGAAAAGTATACTAAAACCAGCTCAGAAGAATAAATTTTTTTAGTTCCTGTAACGGTTATACAGACAGACAGACAATTTTTTTTGTGATTACATTTTTGGCATCAGTATCCCTTATCACCACCTGATAGTAATTTTTGAAATATATTTCACTTATATAAGCATAGGAAAATATATTTATTATATCAAAGATATTTTGTAACCAAATTAGTTATACATATATATTAGACAAAAAATTCATGACACACTATAAGCGAGGCTTTTTTAGGTATGTATTATAATAATACTTAATTTACTTCATTTTTTGACGTGACAACGTCTTATAAATTGGTTTGCCGGGTGACACTTCAAGAAACTGCGTTACGCTCCGCTCACGTTCCGCGCTCACAATGAGAGCGAATGAGAGGCACGCGTCCCTTCGACTCGGGCATGGTTAGCCCGCCTAAGAGCGAGTGAGACAGACATAAAAAGTGAAAGGCACGCGTCCCTTCCACTCGAGCACAGTTAACCCGCCTAAGAGCGAGAGAGACAGAGCGAGAGAGAGAGAGAGTGAGAGAGATAGGCATACACACCGGTTCATGTTATGCGAATGAATATTCACATTAAAATTATTTTACCACTCAAAGTCGTTGTCACGTAAAACTTTCGCCCGTATACCGACTTTACAGGCAACCAATTTTTTTAGATTCAATACCACTTAGAATCCTTATCATCTTAAGTTTTTAAGTCTGTCATGCATTTACGTATTAAAGAAGTGACCGTGACCTACTTACTACTACGACTATCGACTAGAGCGAACAATAAATCTTTTAGCAACATTGTGATTTATAACTTAATTAGTGAACCTGGCAGACGCTGTCCTGCCCGCTGTTTTCGCAATTTATCAATATTTTCTCATCGTTTACACCTTCCCTGGACTTCCACAAATATTTCAAGGCTAAAATTATTGAAATCGGTTCAGCCGTTCTTGAGTTTTAGTAAGAATATCGAACAGCAATTCATTTTTTATATATAAAAAAGCGATCGACCTACCCGAGTTTTCCCATGGGAATGCGTCATTTTCCCGCGGTAAAAAGTTGCCTATAAAGGACATAGGCTACTCTTTACCGCGGGAAAATTACGGTTTTACTAATAGGTTTTGTAACAAATAAACAGTCTTTATGCTGGCATAGCATAAATAGACACGTGATAACATTTATTTTACACCCAGTACTTGGACATAATTAAACTTTAATTTCCCATTGCGTGAGACCCATCGCGTGAGCAGATGTAATCTTTTTCAGTTGCAACACATAGGCACGTACGTAATGCTTTCTGTAAATTTGCACCTTTACACTGCATTCTTCTTTCGACGACCGCTTGGTGCAGTGGTCTACTTGTCGGACTTCTAAACCAAGGGTCGCGGGTTCGATCCCCGCACAGTACAAGCATATGTGTGCATGAACATGTGTGTTTGTACTGGTCTGGGTGTTTTCTATGTATATTATGTATTTATTTAAAAAGTATTAAGTATGTTTATCCGTTGTCTAGTACCCATAACACAAGCCTCGTAGCTTAATTTGGGACTAGAGAATTGGTGTGATTGTTGTGAAATATTTAATTTAATTTTTTGAATAGTTCTTGCTTGATAACAATGGGGTGAGGTGGTGACAGAAAGAGAAAGAAACAGAAATTGAGTTTCCGCATACAAACTGACAAGTTAACGAATAGTAAACGCCACGAATACGATACGATAGTTGTTCGTGCTCACCGCACAACAGATAATATTGTATTATTTTACAGCATTATAATTCATATATTGTATATAATAACCCACAAACATTAACCATCTTACCGATACAGTTTATGTCTTGTCTAAATATGAGTATTTCAAAAGTAAATGACAAGTCTCTTGTAGTATGTTGTAATTAATGAAAATACATTTAATAGACGGCCATGTTTTAGCGAGGCTTTACATAAAGCACGCATTTAGTCAGTATTTACTGAGCTGGATAGTACCTAGCTGTTGAGAAAATGTTTTTACAGAACTAGTCTAAACCAGATGGGCTTATTTGGAACATAGCTCGGTAGAGGTCCTCTGAGGCGACTGCAGTTTATTTAAAAATGAGTCACCCATTATGGAGTTATAGACATGAGTATACATGTAAGTACCTATTAGGTATCCACCTTTTCAGTATCTTGTGTATGTGATTTTGAATGTGTTTTTCTTTTTGGTAAAATATGTGATACTGAATACAAACAGACATGTTCATGTACACAAATGTTTGTACAGAGCGGGGATCTCTTGGTGAATAGTCAACTTCTTGACCATTACACAAAAGTGGTCGTCTGGTTATTAACAGATTTTTTAAAATATCAGAATGTGATGCCGAGTAGTCGCCGACAGGATAACCAAGAGACATCTATAAAGTTTGTAGGTATATCATAAAGGAAAGGATACAGTCAATGCCTGTATTAGCTAAGTAGCAACTTTGTAGGTGATTATGGCGCAGTTGGTGCAACGCTTTGGTAGTGATACCCAAGTTAAGTAACCTCAGGCGCGGTCATGTTTTGAATGGGCCATGTTTGGGGATTCCGACCTTAAGTGACATATATTTACAAGCATATACGTGCTACGGAAGGCATGTTTATCTGTTAATCCAGGTAAATATCGATTGAAACTTCGCTGAAAGATGGCCTTCCATTGAATGTATTTTCATTTATTTATAACATACACCAAGAGAGTTGTCATTCACTTTTGAAATACTCATATTCAGACAGTGTTGTGATTCCAGGCGCATCTTCTGTGTTACATTAAGAGTTGTATTGTAAGTCCTGCGACTTCAAACTCTAGTTTATAAAGTGGTTACAGTTGGGTGTATTTGGGTTCCTGCGTTGGCGTTGTGTAGTAGAAATTTAAAGCAAAAGAATTCTCTTTTTCAGCTTTAGTCATGGATTTCCGCTAAGTAACGCCTGATTCTATCAACTAAACCTACATAGTAAGAATAATCGTAACAAAACACTCATGTACAAGTATGAGTTAAGAGAACACGAAATGACTATTATCAGAAGCTATACTGACATCACGATGCAGATGGACAGTGAGAATCCGCCCGCATGCCTCTACAACTCAAGTGGCGGTCAATTGCGACAATTTGTCTGGCTAATTTTAGGACGCCAACGCCCGTTGAGTAAACGGGTCGTTTGTTTTATGACCCTTCGCTAGAGAACGAGCATTGTATGTATATAATATATGGTCGGGAAAATAAGCATACTTTACATCATCACATAAATGTTACATAAAATTATTGCTAACTAAAAAAGAGAAAATAATTTCTGAGTACACGGAATTTATATTACAGTAGAGTAAAAAGCGTGGGGTGCACTTTATGACGTTTTCATACTTTTATACCTGCCAATAATAGTATGATTTTCACATACTACTATACGAAGCACCCCACGCTTTTTACTCTACTGTAATATAAATTCCGTGTACTCAGAAATTATTTCCTCTTTTTTAGTTAGCAATAAAAGCGTGTTTTTTTAGTTTTTTAAACTATTATTTATTTTATTTTTTTTAGTTAAATCTCCAAATTATTGCATTGTCATTGGTACTTAATCACAGATTACTAAATAGTTACTACACTTAATGTGTTAGTTAATAGTGACATCTATTGGCAAAATACAGAGTTACTAGTGCAAATCAATTGCATCAGTTAAAACTGCATAGCATTAGCAGCGACATCTAATGATTGCTATCGAAACTAACTAGCTAAGCGAACGCTACTAGATACTTTCGTAATATTTGTGAAAGAGATGGCGCCCTATTATTTTTTTTATTTTTTTTTAGTTAAATCTCCAAATTATTGCATTGTCATTGGTACTTAATCACAGATTACTAAATAGTTACTACACTTAATGTGTTAGTTAATAGTGACATCTATTGGCAAAATACAGAGCTTCTAGTGCAAATCAATTGCATCAGTTAAAACTGCATAGCATTAGCAGCGACATCTAATGATTGCTATCGAAACTAACTAGCTAAGCGAACGCTACTAGATATAGTTCTTTCAAATCACGAAGTCGAGCAGAATTTACTTGTGGTAAATATGTGTCCGTATATGTGTCGATGTGTGCGTGAAAACGAAAGCGGGTATGGTTAGCATAAAAATAATACCAATATTTTTGTATGTTCAATTGATAATAAAATAAAACAACAAAACTTTTAAACTAAAATGTTTATTATTTAAAATAAATAATAAATAAGGGAATGTATTAAAATAAAATTATGTTCTTCTACATTTGGGTTTAAGTTTTAATTTAAGCGAAACATAAGACTTAAATAAGGATATACAATTGAACTCAAGATATGGCAAAATTATGAAAATAAGGCTAGGCTGGAACTATTTAATAACAAATTTCTATCTATTTTTACGTATGTGAAAAATGTGTCGCCTTAATCTTCTTCGGAAAAACTGTTGCTTTCGTTAGTTTCAAAGTCAGTCGTGCTGCTATCACTTGATTCACCCACATTAATTACAAATTCAAAGTCATAATCAAAATATTTCATATACTCCTTTTCAATTTTTTCGACATGCTTGCATGTATTAAGCCAGATGTTGTTATCGATACTGTTTAAACCTTCAGCTATTAAATTTTGAACTTCTGTCATATTTTGACCAATATTTTTCGAGGCAATCTTATTTTTCAGAATACCCCAGATGTTTTCAATGGCATTTAATTCGGGGTGATATGGTGGCAGTCGTAGTATTTCGAAACCTTTGCTTTTTATTATCTCGTCAATTCTATATGAAATAAAACGCTGCTTATTTCTGATTATTAAATCATACAATTCTACATTGCGGGACAGTGCATTGAAAGGAATACCGTGTTCCGTGAGCCACTTTTGCATGTCGCTCTTGCGCGAATTTGACGTAGGTATACTACTACTTCGAGTATTATGGTAGGATGCGTTGTCCATCACTATAACAGATTTATCTGGTAAATTTGGCAGCAGCTTTTCATTCAGCCATTTGCTATAATTATTGAAATTCATATTTGAGTGATAGTCTCCAGTTGTGGATGATGCTTTGTATATTAACGAAGCATCTTTAATAAATCCACTACTGCTACCCGCATGCACTATAATAAAACGAGCACCGGTACTCAATTTTTTTAAAAATGACTTGTCTTTTGTCTTAGTATCTAGTTTTTTTAAATTCCACGTGTTTTGACGTACGTGCGAAGTTAGCACATATGTTTCGTCTGTATATATAATGGGACGGCCTTCTTCACGGTATTCATGAATTTTTTTCAAAAAATTAAATCTCCACAATTGTATTTCATGCCTTTCTTGTAAAGATTTACGATTGTTTTCAATTTTGTTCCATTCGTAGCCCATTTTTATAAGCAACGAACGTAATGTGCTCAAACATCCGTCAAAACCAATTTTTTCTCTTAATGCTGACTGAAGTTTTGCCAAAGTTGGAAGTTCATTGTGTTCTATATGAAAATTTTGAATTGTAGTTCGAATAATTTCTCGATTCATATTATCTAAATTAAATTTACCGTCTCTTTTTCGTCGCTTTTTCATGGGTGAAGTAAACTTGGTTGATGAAGATGGCAACTCTTTCTCTTCTTTTAAAATCCTACTTACTGTGCGTTCACTGACGCCTGTTGCTTGGGCAGTTCGTTCTAATATGTTTGCTAATGGACTTAGGTCACATCCATCAGTGTTATTTGCTTTCATAAAATTATATTCATCTTTTAGAAAGTGAAAGACTTTAGCAATGATTGCTCGACCCTAAAAACAATAAAATATACAATTGAATAAGTATCAAAAGTCAAAACTAAACTATTACTTAAATTAAAAAATAATCATTTTTATTTAATGTCAAAACTAGAAAAAAAATATTTACCTCGCTATGGATAACTTTGCGCTTTGACATGCTGACAGTACTTCACGGCAATTAGCGTCCGGAAACAATAAACACAACTAACCTGAGCGACAGCGCGCTCGCGACTGACCGCGTCGTCATACACGCACACTATTGCATTATGCATGTACACGTTTAAAAACAAATAAAGACTACTCGCCTTCGTGAAATGCAAGAACTGTACTTTCGTAATATTTGTGAAAGAGATGGCGCCGTGCGGAAAATGTAAGAAGGCGATTTCAGCAATATTAAAATTAATTTTATTTTTTTAGTTAATAAGGATAATCGAAAACTCTTATCAAATTATTGCATTGTCATCGGTCCTTGACCCCTGTGCAAATTTCCATGTTAATCAGACTCCTAGAAGTAGGTGAAAATGAAGTGCAAAGATTCCGTTACATACATACATAGTTACATACAGATCAAGCTAATAAAAGCGTGTTAAAAATACAGTCATATTGGGTTTTTACCATGTGTACCATCCTTATTATGTATACGTAATAATATACATGTATGATTTTTTTATGTAAGTAATTAGTTTGTATGTTTATAAATTTATCTTAGTACGTAAATAACTTGAGTTTAACTTTGTTTTTCCTTTTTACTTTATGTGCACCACCTGAATTTCTCTGCTTGGACCTATCGTTGACTGGTAGAGAATGCCTTCGGCATTAAGTCCACCATTGTACACATGTTTGTGCAGAACTTAAATAATTAAATAAATAAATAACCAAGACATCTCTTAATACATCGTTTACCGTCGTTACAAAGTCAAGGCTAAAAACGGGTTGAACCAAAAAATTTAAACGACTTGGCGACGACGAAAAAATTTGGCTGTGATTTCCATTACTTTTCAATAGGAACACTGAGCGCCCTTATAAAGTCAGAAAATACCGTTATTTATCGTTATCGATATAAAAAAAACAAATGACCTCAAAGCTCATCACTAAATATTTGAATGAATGAAATGGACAGTCGACACAAACAAATGAATCTTGTCGCGTCTTCTGTGACATTGATTGTGACAAATTACAAAATAATACCTACATACATGGTACAGTCGATCACCACATCAGGATAAAATTTCGGCACTTGTTCAGTTGTAATATGTCCGATATTACAACAATGATGTCGCAGTGTCGCGACTGCACACTGTTTGGGTTTAGCTTTGGAGACAAGAAAAAGGATAACATTTTTGACCTTGTTACAAAGTCATTTTTGGTTCGTGTGGGTGTCAAATATCTGTCAAGTTAAATTGATGCAATGACGATTGATTGTAATGAGTTTTTCATACAATATAGATCGTGTATGGTGTTCCATACAGCTTTAAAATGATATATGATAAATTGATTAAAATGTTCATTGACATATGATAAAACGAATGAGTACGCGACGAATGCTTATAGTGAACTAAAAATATTGTTTATAAGACAAAAGTATAAAATTACGCTAAAAATTATATGTTCTTCATTTGGGGAAATGCTGATAGAGCGCAATGCTCAGTCATACACCGTACTGATATGAGAGAAGCAACTACAAGAACCTTAACTACTTTATTTAAAAAAAAACAACTTACGCCCTTTTTTACACTCGCTGCGTCTACCGGTTGTGAGCCAACCGGGAAGTTAATCGACACCGGTTCATTCTTTCACATCACTATTTAAAAATGAGCTTTTATTACTAAACCTAAAATTAAATGAACGTACAGACAACTGCACTTCCGGTAACCTATTTTTGTTGCAATAACGCTTTTATTACAAGTAATTCAGATACCGGTGTGTTTAACCGGACGTGATGTAGTGTGTACATCGTAACTGCCTCGTGGCAAAGTTTCTGCCTTACATCCGAGAGGTCCTGGGTTCGAATCCAGTCGAGCCAAAATAGGCTTGTTTCCACTATGAAAGAAATATTCAAAAACTGATTTTCTCTAAAATAATTCATAATTTCAGATGCCTTTACACTAATATTTTTCTGCAGTTCGTATTATTTGATTTTTAATTGGAATTCAAATGATAATTAGTCACTCAGTCGGCATTGCACGCGGTGACGTCAAAGTGTGTTATTCCCATACAAGCTCTATGAAGAAAAGCGTTTTGACAGTTGATAAAAAGTACGTCAACGATTGGTGGTGTCAACTACCGTATTATTTCTGAGATTTTCTGTCATGAATTTCTCAAAAACAGCTCGGAGTCGGTAATTTGGCGGTGTTACACCCCCGCGCCTCGGAAAGCACGTTAAACCGATGCTCCTGCGCCTGATCTCTCTCCGGTCCCTTACCATCATTGTTGCCAACTGGATGGATGGTAGAATATAAATAAATGCATAAACTTACCATAGTTCAGGGGAGAATGATGGTGATGTTGTCACTAAGGGCGGCGGCATCAACGCATCGTTTGACAACTGGGAACAAAGAAAATCTGTTACAAACAACATTCCAACAGGCTCAGGCAACTGGGTAGCTGGGATGTTTGGGCATTGGTGCGAAAGACGCGGGTTCGATTACCGCCTTGGAAAGTGGATTTTTTTATTAAGGTGCTCCCACGCCGGGTGCATTTGAGTGTAATGTAACGTTAAAGATTCGTCTTCAGAGCATTACATTACAGTAAAATCTTCCTGACCGACAGCGTTCGCGTGTTTTTCGAGTTTTAACATTTTTTGTCGACCACTTTTGACTATTAACCAAGAGGTCGCGGGTTCGATCCCCGCACAGTACAAACATAAGTGTGCATGAACATGTGTGTTTGTACTGGTCTGGGGGTTTTCTATGTATAATATGTATTTATTTACAAAAAAAAGTATTTAAGTATGTTTATCCGTTGTCTAGTACCCATAACACAAGCCTCGTAGCTTAGTTTGGGACTAGAGAATTGGTGTGATTGTTGTGAAATATTTATTTATTAGTGTGATGTCCGACTTTGAGCATTACTTTACAATCATCATATCAGTCATTTTTATTTATTTATTTTTATTATTAATATGGGTTCGCTCCTGACATCATTCTCCCTCTAAGAGGTAAAGAAGATGTCGACGATGTAGCGAGCTCACCCAGAAGGTGCCTATTGACTTTCGCTTTGAATGAACTCAAGTTATGAAAAGAGGGAACACCGTCGACGCCCACAGCTGAGCGGAGGCCGCGATCGGTCCTGCGGGAATAGTACATTATGGTACTAGTGTGGGTCTTAAGAGAGCCGAGGACGGTAATCATCAATACACACGTGTATCATACGACGTTTTTCGACACACTTGTAAATAAAATAACAATAAAAACTCATTTTATTTAGTAGATAAAAAGTTTATTTAGAGAAACAATTAGTAAATGTGCAGTTAGTAAAATTATAATTAACTGCTTTTGATGGCATAGCGGTCTCATCAGATAGATTATTTATTGAAATACTTTCATGTTCTATTGTAATTTGAGATGGCTCATTATTCGTGTAGATAGGTGAAATCCAATCATTGGATGTACTTGGTGTTTCGTCAGTAGGAAGCGCCTTAGAATCAAGTTTAACTCTTTATTTTCCGCGCATAGGGGATGCGCCTATTCTGCCACGTACAAAATGGGGATTTTAAAGTTTTCTTTTTTTAAATCTATAACTCACTAGTGCGTTATAGCTATGAAAAAGTCACAGTTTGATTATAGGTATCATTATTAGTCTAATTTTAGTGAAATAACAACCACTTTATGAGCAAGTGTGTTGAAATAATGTTTACTCACGGTAGTTAGGACAGTGGCCTCGCAGCCCGGCTGGTACTTGTCCAGATCAGGTCGCGGTCGCCTCATCACTTTCTCTCTATCCTGCTTATGTTTCCTGTCGGCACCTTTTAGTTTGAACACCTGCGTGTAATAATAGGCACATTTAAGGCTTTTGTTTAAGTTGGTCACTCACTCATTTACGGGTAGATAGATGTATACTTTATTGCACAAGAAATATACTATGGGTGGACTTAATGCTACAAGCATTTTCTGCAAGTCAACCTCAATTTCACGCAGAAAGAAAGCAATGGGTGCAGTGAAAATTAAATGAGAAAGGTAAATTGTGGTTAATATCAATTTTTAGATTTAATATCAATAAATAAAAGTAAATATCAAATAACTAGCTGACCCAGCAAATGTTGTTTTACCATATTATAAATGTTAAGGGTAGACAACCGTTATCACTAAGGGGTATGAAAAATAGATGTTTGCCGATTCTCATACCTACTCAATATGCTCACAAAATTTCATGCGAATCGGTCAAGCCGTTTCGGAGAAAACGAGAACGAACATTGTGACACGATAATTTTATATATAGAGATATAATAATATACAATAAAATAACAATCAATAAATTAATTTGTTAAATACAAGGTGTAAAAAAAACCTTAACGAAGCCGAATAACACATATTCTACCAATTGTTACGATCATTTTTTTCCTTTACACCATACCTGGGAAGTTAACGGTTACTGAGGTATTGATGGTTGAAGTTTGAAAAAAAATAATTGACGATTACAGTATGTAATGTCTTCTGTCCGTTATAACTTTACTTTTTTCTAAAGAAACATGATACAAATTTTCACTAGCTCTTTCATAAAAAGCCTCTAAATGGCACACTCCGCCATGAACAGCGCACACTCGAGCGACCCGCGTCGCGCGGCGTACAGCGACACGCCCCGCGGCACTGCCCCGCGTGCGCATCGTACATTGCGGGTTAAAAAATAAAACTTGTTTCCCAGACAAAATTTCTTTTTCATACGATTTGGTTTGATGTACTGAACGCGTGGTTGACGGCTTCGTTAAGGTTTTTTTTTACACCCTGTATATAAGTGTCAAATCACCTTAATCTGGCATGCGGCAGCGTGGAGCCGGCTGTGTTCGTCGCTCGCGGCGTATGTCTCCACTTGTATACGGAATGGCACACCTTTCTCGCCGCCATGTTTTTTCGCCGTGAACTCGGTTGATATGCAGTTCACCTGAGGGCGTTTGGGTGGATCAATACAAATTCAGATAATAATACTTCTCCTGGCCGATTTCAATCACGGCGGCCAATCTCAACAGAGATCAGCCAACTGCGCAGGAGATATTATAGTGCACAAGTGTGAGCGCAATACACAGATGCACTCACTGTTCCATCACTCTCAGAGTTCGGTGAGACGGCAATCCGACATGACCGGAGAGAGATCAGGCGTAGGACCAACGGCTTAACGTGCGCACCGAGGCACGGGGATGTAACACCGAGCAAATTTTGAAATAACCATAACACAGTACAATATTCGAACGCAGGACCTCTCGGATGTGAGGCAGAAACTTTGCCAGTACACCAACGAGACAGTCATGATATTAATTACTTAGTGTGTAAATATTTTACAGTGTAAGTTTACTAGGTATTACTCAAAAGAAAAAAATATAAGCTCTCTTTAGCCTGAGATACAGATTCAACCTGGTTCAGGCAAAGAAAGTCTTCTATCTCGGTGTAATTTTAAGCTCTAATGTATTAACTTTTGTTCATTGAAACTGAACAAATAAATATAAATAAATACTTTTTTTTGTAAATAAATACATATTATACATAGAAAACACCCAGACCAGTTCAAACACACATGTTCATGCACACTTATGCTTGTAATGATTTATTATTTTACAAATTGACCGGAACATGTGAAGTAATTTGACAGTTACATATATATTTACCTTGATGAAAACTCCAACATCTTTAGTAGGGTCCCAGTAGACATGTAGAGCGTTCAAACACGACGGCTGTTCCACTCGAGTCACGCCGTATGATAGGGGCACGTCCACCTGAGAACAAATAATATATATAATTAATTGGACAACAAAATATCCAAGTAGGGTTAGTAAACAGTACATCTTCATACGTTTTCGTACATTCGTACATCTATTATTATTATAGTATTTTTGTCTATCACTGTTAACTTTATCCTAAAAATCTAAATGACACCTATCTTAAATATTGTCAAGAACATGGTGTTTAAAAAACATAGCCCCTATGAAGTTAATACAACCAATATGTTTCAAAAAAGCTGTAGAAACCAATTTTTAACACACAAAACGCAATAAATATTCGGTCAATTGACTCCGATTTCTGATACATGACGACGTGACGTCACAATCATTTATTCCCATACGAAATCTATGGAGGCAGACCGTTTTGACAGATAATAAAAAGTATGTCAACGATTGGTGGTGTCGTCTAGCCAATTGTAGAAGGTTTTGGGGAGTAAATGACAACGCACAGTGTCCGAATGCAAAATACTCGTAAGCCGATCGATAGGTATAGCGGGCGGGCGAGCGACGTGCGCTCCGCGTCGTATCACTATGTTCGCACTGGCATAGGTAATAAAATTATATTTATTATTAAAACTAACTTAGATTAAACATAGTAGGAAAAGTAAATTTACTATTAATATTGAAATAGGTATCCTACAAGAGTCTTACGTTAATTTGTGCGATTTTAAAGTAATCAAAGTGATTGACACCTTCTATGTAAACCAATTTACTTTTAAGTTAACTTTGTGCTTAAGCGCTGTACAAATCTTTATATTTTGACGTGACAACGTCTTATAAATTGGTTTGCCGGGTGACACTTCAAGAAACTGCGTTACGCTCCGGTCACGTTCCGCGCTCACAATGAGAGCGAGTCAGAGGCACGCGTCCCTTCGACTCGGGCACAGTTAACCCGCCTAAGAGCGAGAGAGACAGAGCGAGAGAGAGAGAGTGAGAGAGATAGGCATACACACCGATTCATGTTATACGAATGAATATTCACATTAAAATTATTTTACCACTCAGAGTCGTTGTCACGTAAAACTTTCGCCCGTATACCGACTTTTTTTGTTATTATTACTATTGCTTTGTTTACTATTATTATTATTATTACCTAATAACTAATCTGGTGCATGTATTTTGACTTATGTGCCACATTAAGGGACAAATACTATGGTTAACAAAACAAGAACTAACTTTCCAGTTATAAAAACCCCCGAATGAGCCGGGAATACAGCCGTTTTCAGTGGCTGGGTGGATTTTGACCAGCCATAGCTGAGAGCCACAGTGGTGAAAAAACTGCTTTGCAATCAGTCCATTCTTTCGGGAGCTACAATGCCACAAACATACACACAAATACACAGACATAGTGGATCCAACTCATAACTCTCTTCTTCGTCGGGGTAAAAAAAAGAATATTGTCTATGATATAATTAATACGTTAATACATTAACAAAACTGCCGACTGCGGGTACTTGATCCTTTATTTTATTCGACGTCCACTTTGGTGTAATGGTCAAGAAGTTGACTATAAACCAAGAGTTCGCGGGTTCCAACCCCGCACTGTACAAACATTTGTGTGCATGAACATGTTATATGTTTTTTTTTTGTAATACCACTGTTGATTCTGATATCTGTAACACAAGTGCGCAGAAGACCGTAAACGCTCTGCGTGTCCAATATAATAATGGCTTTAGAATGCTGTTGGGGCTGCCCCGATTTTGCAGTGCCTCGGGTATGTATGGTATTGGTGAGGCACGCACTGACGATTTCTACGCTATCATGCGAAAAAAAGCAGCGTCGTTGCTCTGCAGGATACCATTGCGGGGAGATATGACTTCCCTTTAACTCGCCACATGGCCAGGGTGTTTGTCAAAAGAAATACTGATTGACCCGCCGTGGCTGTGTGTGGTATCTTCCCTATTGTGCATTGCTCTTTTTGTTTTTTTAGGGTTCCGTACCTCAAAAGGAAAAAACGGAACCCTTATAGGATCACTTTGTTGTCCGTCTGTCCGTCCGTCCGTCCGTCTGTCAAGACCCTTTTTCTCAGGAACGCGTGGAGGTATGAAGCTGAAATTTATATCAATTACTCAGGTCTACTGTCCCTTGAAGCTGTGAAAAAATCAAACTTCTAAGCCAACGCAATCAAAAGATACAGCCGTTTATGCCGCAAATTTTCGACACTTGCAAGGGAATCAAAACCTACAGGGTGCTTCCCGTGAACTCAGAATCTTGAAATTTGGTACGAAGCAACGTCTTATAGCATAGATAAAGTAAAAATTACGAAAACCATAAATTTTTAGTTACATCACATAATATATATTTTTTTAATATTTTTAAACTTACTACCCATTTCCTCATAAACGCGTAGAGGTATTAAATTGAAATTCATACCAAATACTCAGGTCTATAATACCTTTAAGCTGTAACAAAATCAAACTTCTATGTCAACGCAATTAAAAGAAACAGCAATTTAAGCTGCATATTTGACACAGGCATTATTTGCTTAAAAGGTGACTTCGATTACTACAATATATTGTAAAAGCTTTTTATGAAATAAATATTATTATTATTATTATTATTATATTTTGAAACTCGCAAGTACTCGCAAGGGAATCAAAACCTAAAGGGTACTTCCAGTCGACCTAGAATCTTGAAATTTGGCATGAAGCAACGTTTTATAGCACACAAAAGGAAAAATTCCGAAAACCTTAAATTTTTAGTTACATTACAATATATATATTTTTTAATAAATATAAACTTATTACTTTTTCCTCATGAACGCGTAGAGCTATCAAGTTGAAATTCATATCAAATACTTAGATCTAATTGCCTTTAACCCGTGAAAAAAAAAATTCTAAGTCAACGCAAAACGCAAAAGTACAACCATTGATACCGCATATTTTGAAACTCGCAACTACACGCAAGGGAATTAAAACCTAAAGACCACTTCCCGTTGACATAGAATCTCGAAATTTGGTAAGAAGCAATAGCTTACAGCACAGGTAACAGAAAAATTCCGAAAAGCTTAAAATTTATGACATTATTATATTTCTTATTGTTGGTTATAAGTGTTTCAGTTATATTATAGATAAATGATATGTGTTAATATAAAATAAAGGATTACTTAAACGATAAAGAGATCTTTGTCTTAAATTTATGCTCCTCCATCTTTCCCCATTGTAATGTTATGAATTTCATTTTGCAATAAAAATACCATAGTTATGACTCGATTGTCGTAATGAACGAACTTTGTAAACCTTGCTGGTTTGTACGGAACCCTCGGTGCGCGCTTCCGACTCGCACTTGGCCGGTTTTTTTCTGTTACTAATATAGCTTGTAAGATTTATTTTACTAACAAAATGAACCTGCGTTGTCTGAATTCCTAAAATAAAATAAATAAATAAAATTACCTCAATAATCCTGTCGCCCGGCCTCTCGGCGTGCCACTGCGCGATCTGTTCGCGCTCCATGTACTGCAGCCGGCGCTCGTGGAAGCAGATCTTTATTATGCTCTAGAAATAATAGGGATCATCAATAAGGATATTTTATAGGAAAAGCTATATCTTTTTATTAATATTTGTTGAAAAAAGTCGGTCATATAAACTCGAGAAACTTCTAAATATTTAATTAACCCTGAATTCGCTTGACGTCATGGGCGTCCTTTGTATTAGATATTACTTCAAGTATTTGTTCATCAAAACAGTACACTTTTTTAAGGATAATTTTGCGATTCATTTACGTTTCATTTTTCGGATCCTTTTAACACGCTTTTATTAGTTCGGGTTGTATGTATGTATGTAAAGGAATCTTTAAGCTCAATTATCACCAACTTCCAGAAATCGGATTAATTTGAAACTTTGCGCACGTATTAAGTACCGATGACAATGCAATAATTTGATAAGAGTTTTCCATAATCCTTTTTAATGAAAAAAATAAAAAATAAAATAGTTCATTATATTATTGGCAACTATACAGGGTTACAGGAAAAGTCGACCTAGTTCCGTTAAGGGCGTGTAGTACACATCATTTCTGAATGATTTCACTATGGAACCCCCCATCCTAAACTTAAAATAAATAAATGTTATTTTGAACTGATTTATTGTTTCATTTAGCTTACTACAATCACCGACGATCTGTACGCCAACTATGAGTTGAGCGTGAGTGACATTGTATGCGAACTAGCGTTAACAACGCACCGATTACGTTATTTTCCAAACAAAAGCCAGTAACTAGTCACTTACGCTCAACTAATGGTTGGCGTACGGTCATTATTTGTACGATCGACGATCTGAACAAAAAAAAATGCTATAAAAACTGAATGATCTCCTAGGTCAGGATAGCGGGACATCGATGGATGCATGAAGGTTGTACCTAGCCGAGGGAGGCCTATGTTCAGTAGTGGAAGCCAGTAGGCTGAAATGATGATGCTGAACTTAAGTCAAATTAATTAGATTAAATAAGCGCTATTTATTCTGACTGCCATGTAGCCTTAGAAACTAAGTTTCACCTTTGAGGTTAATAAATACCCTAGAGTGTTATACCTTGTTGGATAGCTGATAAAATGTAGATGTTTTTAAGCACATCTGCAGAGCAAGTGCCATAATATTTTTTTTCGATAATGAACAATTTATGTTTTTAATTTGTACTTATTTTTTTAAGTTTCGATCGTCTACAACGACCTATATTTATTATATATTTATTATTTATTATTTTACTCAAAAATATTACTTTTGTTCCTATCTATCCAAAATGAGGTAACAGTATCTTGAGGTTTTGCAGTACGGGGTCTAGCTTGAGTCTTGGCTAAAACAGGATCCCAAACGAAAAAACAACAAAAACGTAAACCGAACAAACTAATTTATAAATATTCGAAGGATTCGGTTTTGCTATGTATGCGTTACAAACAATCAAATAAGTTTTAGATATTTATTATTGGAATGTTTATTTTCATATTAATTAAATTTATATTTATTTATTAACACAAAACAGTTTACAGTTGATTTTTATTTTTTGTATATATTAAAATAATTTAATATTTACTTTTATTTATTGTTATTATATCTATATACTATGTTTATTTATTTTTGCGTTATTAACCACAATTCTCATTTAATTTTCACTGCACCCATTGCCTTCTTTCTGCATGCCCTTGATGATGACTGGCAGAAAACGCTTTTAGCATTAAGTCCACCCTTTGTACATTTCTTGCGCAATAAAGTGTTAAAATATTGAAAATAATAATATAATCTATCTAGTTTTCTATGTATAATATGTATTTATTTACAAAAAAGAAAAGTATTTAAGTATGTTTATCCGTTGTCTAGTACCCATAACACAAGCCTCGTAGCTTAATTCTGGATATCCAGTGAAAAGTGATATAAGTCGACTTACATCACTTTCGATTTTATTTAACTTTACCGAAGAATAAAAAATCTGCTATTTTTCTGTCTAATTCACGTGTCTCTAAGTCCATAAATGACGAAAATAGCATTTGTGCCTACTGATTCAAGTAAGCCCTTTTTTGACAAATTCACTAGTAGAGACGTGTACAATAATACATGTGTAGTTATAGCATTGTGAACCGAAAGAAAATGCAGTTTTAATTGATGTATAATAATCTAACTCGAGTTACCCCATTATACACTATTGTCAATTTCCATTTGAGATTAGTGAATACTGATACATCTTTAGATGTATCATTATACACAATACTAGAGTTCTAATAATACATCATTAAAAACAAATATAACTTGACTTAAATATTTTAAAAACTTAAACAGAATTAAGTCATTCTGTGTATAGTGATATAACTACAATTATATCATTGAGCACGTACATTTCTCAAAGGTGTATACTATGAAATAATAGGGTTATACCAAAAGTCTATACTGTTTTGTAAATATTTTGTGTGCGTTTATTCGTGTAAAATAATATTTATTGCCTCCCGCCTCCAAATATCTTAGCCCAGGTCTTTGTATATATATATGCACTTTATGACGTTTTCATACTTCTCTTTTTATAGTTGCCAATTATAGGATGATTTTTATATACATACTACTATACCAAGCATCGCACGCTTTTTACTCTAATGTAATATAAATTCCGTGTACTCAGGTATTATTTTATCTTTTTTAGCAATAAAAGCGTGTTTTTTAGTTTATTAAACTATTATTTATTTTTATTTTTTAGATGATAAGGATAATGGAAAATTCTTATCAAATTATTGCATTGTCATCGGTACTTAATACGTGTGCAAAGTTTCAAATAAATCTGATTTCTCGAAGTTGGTGAAAATTGAGCTCAAAAATTCTGTTACATACATTCATATATACATACTCCCCGATCTAATAAAAGCGTGTTAAAAACAATGCCACTGGCGATAAATTTGTGAACATCAGTTCCCAGAGAACCAAATTCTGGGAGAATCTCTCTCTTAAAAGGAATAAAATAAAATGTTATTATGAACCAGTTCCCATTTCAAAAGAAAAGAGATTTAATATCACTGTTGAATGAATGAATGAATGAATATTTATTTGCTCATAAATAGGGTTACACTGAAGATCTTAATTGTAATATTGTTCGTCCTATTTAACTATTAAAAATAGCATGCAAACATTAATTATTATATTATATTATATTAAATTCAGTCTATAATAAAATTAGTATGATTTTACAATAATGTCAATGTCAATACCGATTCTATTAAATCCAGCAATGTCAAGTCAACTTAAACTAATTTGTTGTTCAAAATATATATTATAATCCTATATCTGTTGGAATATATTGATCTAAGATGATGATAAGTTGGTAAGGCGAAATGTAACCAATATGTTGTATAATTATTTTGAGAATGTTAAACTTCATAACAAGGTCTCAGCTGTGAAAACTAGTTTTTAAATGTTTGCTTATTATTCAACCGTTCTTATATACGAGTCAGTAATTGAGTGGACATAAGAGATATGTTCAATTTTTGTTAATTAATGGTTGAAAACTCTCTCATTTTTATTTTATAGCTCCAATATTAGGTACTTTAATACATTTACAATAACGAGAATATTGTTCGATTATGGAGCAAAAATTTATGTTGGTTTAGTTAAGTTGTACTTTTCTGTTTTTTTTACGAGTAAAGAGTTTAGTGGTCATAAGAGATATGTTTATTTTTTGTTGAACTAGAGATGGGTCGAGCAGTGGTTTTACCGAGTACCAAGTACCGAATAAAACTCGGTTTAAAGCTTGCCGAGTAACGAGTACTCGGCCGAGTTACTCGATTTAATTTGAGGTTCTAAAACAAGTTCAAACATGACCGCAACGCGCCGCCAGCAACACCTACTAATTGTAATTTAGAATTTATAAATCATGACTTCACTAATCAAAATAATGTGTATTTGATTTTATGATATATCCATTTGGCTACATACAGTTTATCGATCCGCAGCGGCTTGGCTGTCCTATAATTAATCAAGAGGAATTGACAAACACTAGATAAGGGGCTTGTTCATTGACTTAATTATGGGGTCAGTTAGATGTACATACTTTAATTCCTCCAGTTGGCCACTAGCGAACTTATTCTTATAACTTATAAATTTACTTAACCGAGTACTCGTCACTTGAACTGAGTTATTCGGCCGTGTACGAGTATTAAAAAAACCGAGTACTTTGCCCGTCTCTAATAAAAACTGTCTTAAATTATTTCTTATTTGACTGCTTCAATAATAGGTACTTGAATACAATCACAATAACGAGAATATTGTTTGGTTTTTGTAGAGAAAACCATGATTGTTTTTATGAAGTTGTTGTTGAAGCTGAATCAGTGCATAAGGTACAACGTATATATATATTTTTTAATTGCATGGAGGTGTAAATGATTTAGCCACGGAAACATTGTTGATGTCACTTACCTAAAAATTAACAAAGGAAGGTCTTAAATTAAAAGCTGGCAATAAATGATTATTCCATAGAATCAATATACACATTATTTTAAGCTACTTGTATCAATTAACACGTTTGTTATATCATTTTACACATTAAATATGTAAGTTCATTTGGTGTATATTTATTTCATTAAAAATAAAATGGGATTATTCCACAATAAGCCCTCGCATAAAACAGTGCAAAGTGCACTTACTGACTTTATTAATACAGCTTTTCGAAATAATGGAAAGATAAAGTTTTATAAGTAAATTTGTAATAAATAATAACATTAGTCACCACTAGCAACTTATTGTGTAAAATGATATAACTTACAATTATATCAATATACACACAATGTGGAACAAAAACTAATGGTGTATATTGATGTAACTGAATGTTTTTGTAAATATATACTACATAAAAGCTTTAAAAATTGACAATACCATGTAAACATATATTTTGTGGCACTACTTTAAAAAATAAAAAATCACATACTTAAAATCATTACCAGAACCAGAGCAAGAATTTTTTGAAACTTTAAACGCGATTTCCCAAAAATCACAATTTTCAACTTATATTACTTTTCACTGGATGTCCAGAATTTGGGACTTATGAATTGGTGTGATTGTTGTGAAATATTTATTATTATTATTTATTAATCATACCTTGAGTATCTTTCCCTTGCAGTGCGACAGGTCACCAAGCTTCTTCAGTTTGATCTCGTAAGGTTGCCCCTGGTTGAGGTATGTGAGCGTCTCTTCATTTTGCTTGGTCGCTATCGACGTTGCCGCCGCTAGGACGTATTGGAATCTGTTGAGCAAATATTATATGTTAAACAACACATAATCATACAACACATATCAAACAACATATCATATGTTAGGTATGCAAAACATTATATGGACCCGGCAGAAGCGGTCCTGCCCGCTGTTATCGCAATTATAAAAAAAAATTGTTTAAATTTCAACCTTTCCTTGACTTCCACAAATATTTCAAGACTTAAATTATTCAAATCGGTTCAGTCGTTCTCGAGTTTTAGCGAGACTATCAGCAATTGGGATGATGACACCTATCTTAAATATTGTCAAGAACATGGTGTTTAAAAAACATAGCCCCTATGAAGTTAATACAACCAATATATTTCAAAAAAGCTGTAGAAACCAATTTTTAAACACACAAAACGCAATAAATATTCGGTCAATTGACTCCGATTTCTGACACATGACCGTGACGTCACAATCATTTATTCCCATACGAAATCTATGGAGACAGACCGTTTTGACAGATAATAAAATGTATGTCAACGATTGGTGGTGTCGTCTAGCCAATTAGGTTAGGTTTAATGATCTTTAATCTCATGAGAAATATACATTTCACTTATAATAGATTATAATAGACATAGATTGTTGGATATGTTAATTGCAATTTTTTTAAATGTCCTTCGGTCTTCTTTCCGTTGTCTCTTAATCGTTACGTCTTAATTAAATGACTAAAGTTTGTGAAGCTAAAGCTTAACTATTTTTGATGTAGAAAATATTAACTGTCTGAGCTAGCTGAAATTTTTTTTTTTTTTTTTAACATCAACATGTTTATTTCCTTTTTATTTTATTTTACAAACTGAATGCTTTTCACGATTAACAAAAATCAAGCCATCTAAAGTTATCCAAAGCAAAAGTAGCAAACGGTACATTTCCATACTTAAAATATCATATCTTGCTTGGAAATGTGATTCTTATCACTGTCAGTTTTTGGACAATCTCAACAGGGATCAGCCAACTGCGCAGGAGATTTTATAGTGCACAGATTGATCGCAATACACAGGTGCACTCACTGTTCCATCACTCTCAAAGTTCGGTGAGACGGCAATCCGACAACCAACCAACCAACGGACCAACGGCTTAACGTGCGCACCGAAGCACGGGGGTGTAACACACCGTCAACTTCCCGACTCCGAGCTGTTTTTGTGAAATTCATGACAGAAAATCTCAGAAACAATTTTGGCTCGAACTGGGATTCGAACCCAGGTCCTCTCGGGTGTAAGGTAGAATAAATAAATAAATCTTCTTATATATAAAAATGAATTGCTGTTCGTTAGTCTCGCTAAAACTAGAGAACGGCTGAACCGATTTGAATAATTTTAATCTCGAAATATTTGTGGAAGTCCAGGCAAGGTTTAAAAGATCAGGAAATTAAAAAAAAGTAACGGGCAGGAAAACGTCTGCGGGTCCGCTAGTATTAAATAAATAAATATTTCACAACAATCACACCAATTCTCTAGTCCCAAATTAAGCTACAAGGCTTGTGTTATGGGTACTAGACAACGGATAAACATACTTAAATACTTTCTTTGTAAATAAATACATATAAAACACCCAGACCAGTACAAACACACATGTTTATGCACACATATGCTTGTACTGTGCGGAGATCGAACCCGCGACCCTTGGTTTTAGAAGTCCGACATGAAAACCACTGCACCAATCGGTCGTCAAGAAAGAAACTTTGCCACAACACCAACGAGGCAGTTACAGACGGTCACAGGAGACACTTACCTGGAGTCGTGACAGCCGTCATTGCGCTGCGGAGCTGGCGAGTGGAGAAAGCCTTCTAGCGAGCTCACCGGAGAGCAGATGAGAAGGCCTGCGTCTGGAACAGATAGTATAACTAGGTCATATACTAGAGCAAATATATCATGATTGTATCAAACATGTCAGCGACTAGCTAGTTATCTAACTAGACTAGCATGTTAGTTTCCCATCCGGTTAGCTTCTCAATTATAATAATAATAATAAATATACAACAACATCACATACATTGATCTGACTCCGTTGATTTTAACCCGACGTTTCGAACCCTTTTCAGCATCCGACATGGATTTATAAAAATGAATCGCTGTTCGTTAGTCTCACTAAAACTTGAGAACGGCTAAACCGATTTCAATAATTTTAGTCTTGAAATATTTGTAGAAATCCAGGGAAGCTTTAAACAGTGAGAAAATATAGAAAAATTGCAAAAACAGCGGGCAAGACAGCGTCTGCCGGGTCCACTAGTGACAACTAACAAGTTGTCACAACATAGTTTTGAAAAAATCGTAAACTACCATCACTCAAAAATATTAAATTACGTTCCTATCTTCACCAGAAGAGCTAAAAGTTTCTTGAAGTCTTGCAGTGCGGGGTTTCGCTTGAGTCTTGGCTAAAACAGTTGGCTTCCTGTTTTAGCCAAGACTCAAGCGAGCGGCGGAAATTTTCTGGCGAAGCAAGATAGATAGATTAACACTTTATTGTACAACTCAAAACAAAAACTACAGACAAGTTTAACAAAGAAAGATGTACAATTTAGGCGGTCTTAACGCTTGTAGCGATATATGTAAATGTAGAAGACATATGTAAATCAACTCACTTTTGTTCTCCTGTTCCGTGGGCGAGTTGTAGCCGTTCATCAGCATCATCGAGCCCGCCATCGCTGGCTGGCACTGCATGCTCTCTGGACTGGCTGTTGGGAAATCATTAACGACCCCGTTAATATTTATAGGTACCAAAGTTTTACACATAAAAATTTAGTTACAGTCTGGTTTGAAGAGCTCCAAAAGATGTATGGCTTTACTACAAAAGAACTAGACAGTGTTAAACGCTTGTTTAAATAAAAGCCGGCTAATCCAAAGTGAATGACAGCACAAATGACATTACCGGTAAATGAAACATACCAGGCCACTCAGAAAGTTTTACGACTAAAAAAGGTTTTTCTGTATGACAGACTGGCTGGTTATAATCTATTTTGAAAATATGATCCTTTTTTAGTAAAAAAAGATACATTCCAATTTTAAAACTCCCCTCTTCTTTTATACGATAAATTTCAAATTTACTCTAACTGAAACATGAATCTACGCCGGGACCATTTTCGCGCTATGATTTTCTATGATTATAAATGTCGCTTGAAACCGGACGAGTCGTACGATAGACTGAAAATGGCATTAAGGTATAAAGAATTAAATTTTTGGGTATAAAAAAAAGATGTGGTCGCCCTTTGACGGCTCTTACAGAAGAAAACGTGCTAGCAGTAAAAAAATTGTTTAAGGCAACCGGCGAGTCACGTATCAAGAGCTTCAGCATATAATGCAGATTGGATTCTATTTTGGAGTCGATAGTAGCAAGGCCCGGACTAGTGTCAAGATACTGACCGTGCTGCTGCATCGCGACGTTGTGCGGCGGCGACTGCTCGCTGCTCGTCTATTGACAAGTATATAGGTCCGGACTAGTGTCAAGATACCGACCGTGCTGCTGCATTGCGACGTTGTGCGGCGGCGACTGCTCGCTGCTCGTCTATTGACAAGTATATAGGTCCGGACTAGTGTCAAGATACCGACCGTGCTGCTGCATCGCGACGTTGTGCGGCGGCGACTGCTCGCTGCTCGTCTATTGACAAGTATATAGGTCCGGACTAGTGTCAAGATACCGACCGTGCTGCTGCATCGCGACGTTGTGCGGCGGCGACTGCTCGCTGCTCGTCTATTGACAAGTATATAGGTCCGGACTAGTGTCAAGATACCGACCGTGCTGCTGCATCGCGACGTTGTGCGGCGGCGACTGCTCGCTGCTCGTCTATTGACAAGTATATAGGTCCGGACTAGTGTCAAGATACCGACCGTGCTGCTGCATCGCGACGTTGTGCGGCGGCGACTGCTCGCTGCTCGTCTATTGACAAGTATATAGGTCCGGACTAGTGTCAAGATACCGACCGTGCTGCTGCATTGCGACGTTGTGCGGCGGCGACTGCTCGCTGGTCGTCTATTGACAAGTATATAGGTCCGGACTAGTGTCAAGATACCGACCGTGCTGCTGCATCGCGACGTTGTGCGGCGGCGACTGCTCGCTGCTCGTCTATTGACAAGTATATAGGTCCGGACTAGTGTCAAGATACCGACCGTGCTGCTGCATCGCGACGTTGTGCGGCGGCGACTGCTCGCTGCCGTGGTCCACGCCGTCGACCGCCATGCTGCTCATCTATTGACAAGTACATATAGGTATCTGGTGAGAAAATTTTGAATGAGACGTGTGTGGGTATTTTTCAGAATTTCACTTAAAGAGGGTGACAGGTCCTGCGATACATTCCTTGAAAAAGGTCGAAGCACAGGTTATCTGTCATTAGTCATTTCAGTCATAAGACACTATGTCCGTAACTTGTTCATTTATGACTTGATATAAAGGATTTAAAAAAAACACCTACTTAAGTTTTGATGAACTCGTAAATATGGTATGTAGGTAATAACTTAAAATAGTTTGTTAACATTACGTAGGTGAATAAATATTTCACAACAATCACACCGATTATCTAGTCCCTAATAAAGAAACGAGGCTTGTGTTATGGGTACTAGACAACGGATAAACATACTTAAATACTTTTTTTTTGTAACTAAATACATTTTATACATAGAAAACACCTCGACCAAAACACACATGTTCATGCACACTTATGCTTGTACTGTGCGGGGATCGAACCCGCGACCCGTGGTTTTAGAAGTCCGACCTGTGGACCACTGCATCAAGCGGTCGTCTAATCTATCATTTCATAGAACTTGTGTTTCACTGACGTATCAGGGTTCACGCCTAAATTGAGGTGCACGTGTCTGATTGTTTAATCACTGCCCCCTATTCCATTTATATGGATTGACCCTTTCCTTTATGATTTGCGCCGAATTTGGAACATGTTTACTCTTTATATCCGAGATTGGTGCGCCGGTGTTCTGTAAATATGTGTTTCTATATTCCAAGCTAAAATGAACTAATAATGATTTGATATTACATGATAAAATAAACTTATTGTTTAGGAAAAAACCGGTTTTCGGATTCACACTTTTCTTGTTCGAGTTTTGTTGAACATATAATTCAGATAATTGTTTTCCAAAGTAATCAATGCTCATGTCATTTTGTCTAGCAGGTTGCATTTGTTTTTGAATAGCCACTGCTGATGTTTTGGGCAATAATACTCTTTTCAAATAATTAATCAATGAATCTATATCAGTGTAATGGATGAGAGCCTCAATTTTGCTGACTGAGTAAGTTATTAAGACCTCTACCGTTCGCCATCACAAGCGCATGCTTAACGGTGGCGGCGCACGGCAGCGAGCGCTGATACGGCTTCATAGGCTAGATGCGCTGTTAGCCTAGTACCGCACATGAACCGCCGCATATAAGATTTAGATCCAGAATAATATAGATAGACAAATCCAGGCGATGTCTATTGGACCTTGGTCCCCGACCATAACACCCGGTCGGTAGGAAGCGCTTTCCTTTAGTTTCCGAATCTAAAATCTGTTGCGCCAAAATAGTATTATACAGTAGAAACCCGATTATCCGAATCAATTAAACCAGTGGTAGTTCGGATAATCGACAATCCGGATAACAGATTTCGTAGTCAAATCAAACAATATTTGTTTCAATGTTATATTTATTTAATGAGTTTGACATAATATGTACATACCAAAACGATATAAAAACAATTAGATATGTGGTTCAAATATAATGACTGCCTCGTTGGTGTAGTGGCAAAGTTTCTGCCTTACATTCGAGAGGTCCTGGGTTCGAATCCCAGGTCGGGCAAAAATTGTTTATGAGATTTTCTGTCATGAATTTCTCAAAAATAGCTCGGAGTCGAGAAGTTGTCGGTGTTACACCCCCATGCCTCGGTGCGAACGTTAAGCCGTTGGTCCTGCGCCTGATCTCTCTCCGGTCATGTCGGATTGCCGTCTAACCGAGCTTTGAGAGTGATGGAACAGTGAGTGCACCTGTGTATTGCGCTTGCACTTGTGCACTATAATATCTCCTGCGTTGTTGGCTGATCTCTGTTGAGATTGGCCGCCGTAGTCGAAATCGGCCAGGAGGACTATTATTATTACTATTATTATGAATGACATTGTAATATGTACCAATGTTACTTACAAGCAGCAGCTAGAGCCGTGACGCTGTGTTCGGATAATCGAGATTCTACTGTACCTCCATCTATAAGTTGTTTAGGTACGGATTCAGTGTCGTCTAAAAGTAGCAATTAACTCAATGCAACTTCAAGGTCCAAAGGAACAGGAGTAGTTAAAGTAATTTGTCTTAATACAAGTTATTGAACTTTGTACATATCAGCCTGTTGCAGTCCACTGCTGGACATAGGCCTCCCCCAAGGAGCGCCACAGCGAACGATCTCCCGCCCTTTGCATCCAGTCACTACCAGCTGCCGTCTTCATGTCATCTGTCCATCTAGCCGGGGGGCGTTCCACACTACTAGGTACATTACTTCTTTGTACTTTGTACGCCATGTATCAATTAAACTATTTTCTTGTTTGTCTTTAAAATCTCGCACGTCGCTAATTTCGTCTAAAAATAAATTGTATTAGTCACGTACCTCGTTAGCTTCATTTAATTTTATCACTTAAATGTTTACCTTCTCGTCTAATAGGCCTCGCCCATTTTAATTACTTAGGTTAGTTCTTATTAAAAACAAATTATCATTAAACTGTTTATCGTAATCGGCCATAACATTCAATTACAATCTCTATATATATAATGTTGACGACCATTTATGTGTACCAAATTTCATCTAAATCTGTTCAGTAGTTAAGACGTGAAAGCGTAACAAACAGAAATTCATCGCTACCCTGTATATGAACGTTACAGAAACGTCATTACTTACTCTACACCGCTTTGAGCTGTAGTACATGTAGTAGTATCGATTATACTGACGACCGATTGTTGCAGTGGTCCACAGGTTGGACTTCTAAAACCAAGGGTCGCGGGTTCGATCCCCGCACAGTCAAGCATAAGTGTGCACGAACGTGTGTTTGTACTGGTCTGGGTGTTTTCTATGTATAATATGTATTTATTTACAAAAATAAGTATTTAAGTATGTTTATCCGTTGTCTGGTACCCATAACAAAAGCCTCGTAGCTTAATTTGGGACTGGAGAATTGGTGTGATCGTTGTGAAATATAATATCTGTAACACAAGTACTTAAGTTACTTAGTTACTTACCACGGAGTCAGATCAATGTATGTGATGTTGTTGTATATTTATTTATATATAATTTATTTAAATTTATACTAGCACTCGTAATCAAATGGCAAGATAATAAGCTTTAAGACAGAATCAGACAATTCAGTAACGATTTTGCATCAGGTATTGCATCCCAGGTTCCCACGTCCCAACTTGTTCTCAAAAGGCACAGTACAGAGTGTGAGCAGCAGTAATTTAGTACAGAAGTTGACACTTACTTGTCTCTCATCAGGCCGCCGCGGCCACGCCCTCCTGTGCGGCGAGAGGACGGCCCCCGTCGGCGACGGTGCCTCCTGCTTGAACACCGCCAGCGTCGGCAGCGAGAGTAGCGCGTCGCTGTAAGATGGACTACTGCTGTTACTATTGTACTGTGGCTGCTGGGACACACACAAACGTTTTAGGATATCTATTGATGTGTCTGACCAGTCTGACGTCGATGCCATACTTATATTTTTCTTTCACTGACACAAATAATACTATCACGCACCATGGGTTCAGCGACTTCTTTAGAAATATTTATTTGACTTATTTGTTTCTTCCGATTACGCAAATAGTACACATTGAAATGAGACACTTTTAACGGATTATTTTGCGATTTATTTACATTTTGTTAGACTCATAGTATACCTGTGACCACGGATGCTGAAAAGGGTCCGAAACGTCAGGTTAAAACAAAATGTAAATAAATCGCGAAATAATCCGTAAAAGTGGCTCATTTCAATATTTAAAACTTTATTGCACGGGAAATGTACAAAGGGTGGATTTAATGCCAAAAGCATTTTCTGCCAGTCAACCTCAAGGTAATGCAGAAAGAAGGCAATGGATGCAGTGAAAATTAAATAAAGGTAAATTGTGATTGATAACGCAAATAAATAAACATAATATATAGAAATAGTATGAGTTTTTGGGGCCTAAAGAGCTTCACGGAGCGATAAAGTTACGGCTATTTTAAGACAATAGCTTCAGGCTCTGCGCACGCGTGGAATTTGAGAATATGGGAAAATTCCAGGATAAAACCTATCCTACGTCCGTTCCTAAGGTCCACTCGACCAAATGTCATTGCAAAAGGTTCAATAGTGTAAGCGTGGAAGCGTAATAATAAGACAGAGACACAATTATTCCGTCGGTTGACTCAAGATTGACGAAGGATGAAGTAAGTACCTACGATAGGAGCTATGCTAAGGTTGTTTTATGATTTTTCGTGTTAAGCATTCACGTGGTCGAGTGGTAAAGGGCTGGATTCCCATAGACGCGGGTTCGATTCCCGCCTCAGTCAGTTGATGTTTTCTACTGCAAAAGTATTATCTATGCTAAAGTGTATAGGCCTGTTTTATCTTTTAAAGCTGATTAGATTCAATTGAAGATACAAAAAGAGAAAAGAGGTCCCATTTGGTAGTTAAGTTACCACAGCGCCGGGAAAGATAGATAAAATGATCTTTGTTGTAAACAATCAAAGCTGTAACACTACAGAAGTTGTACAATTGAGGTGGTCTTATAGTTTGAAGCAATGTCTTCCAGACAACAAATAAATTCGGGATAAATTTTAAGTCCATTCTTAAAATGATGAAGAGAATCTTCTTTTAGCTACTTTCCACGGAGTTAGATCAATGTATGTGATGGTGTTCTATGTTTTTTTTATATTTTTAAGTTCTTAGGTCACAGAGGTCAACTTACTTCATAGACAGTTCCCCGGGCAGGTCGAGATCGAGGTCGTTGACCTGCCACCCTGGCGAGGTCATGTGCGATGAGGAGGAACTGGTGCCGCTGCCTCCCATGTCGCCGAGGGCTGCTGTGGAAAGGACAAGAGAAATTGAGTTTATTTTGTATATTGTCACATAAGAGCACTCTTTTGCATATTGTAACATAGAAAATATAAATATACAACAACATCTCATACATTGATCTGACTCCATGTTAAGTAGCTTAAGCACTTTTGTACAGATATCAGAATCAACAGTGGTATTACAAATAAACTTAAATAAATACATATATAAATAAATACACCCAGACCAGTACAAACAGACATGTTCATGCACACAAATGTTTGTACAGTTCGAGGATCGAGCCCGCGACCATTACAACAAAGTGGTCGTCAAGACATACATACTCGTAAGAGCAATCTTTTGCATGTTATTATCACATAAGAGCACTCTTTTGCATGTTATCATCACATAAGAGCACTCTTTTGCATGTTATTATCACATAAGAGCACTCTTTTGCATGTTATCATCACATAAGAGCACTCTTTTGCATGTTATCATCACATAAGAGCACTCTTTTGCATGTTATCATCACATAAGAGCACTCTTTTGCATGTTATCATCACATAAGAGCACTCTTTTGCATGTTATCATCACATAAGAGCACTCTTTTGCATGTTATCATCACATAAGAGCACTCTTTTGCATGTTATCATCACATAAGAGCACTCTTTTGCATGTTATTATCACATAAGAGCACTCTTTTGCATGTTATCATCACATAAGAGCACTCTTTTGCATGTTATCATCACATAAGAGCACTCTTTTGCATGTTATCATCACATAAGAGCACTCTTTTGCATGTTATCATCACATAAGAGCATTCTTTTGCATGTTATTATCACATAATAGCACTCTTTTGCATGTTATCATCACATAAGAGCACTCTTTTGCATGTTATTATCACATAAGAGCACTCTTTTGCATGTTATCATCACATAAGAGCACTCTTTTGCATGTTATCGTGATTCATAAAAAAACGCACATACGAGACCCCAGAAGTGTTGCGACGTCACCTGCTCGCCTGCTGCCGCATCAGCCTGTAGGCTTTCAACTCGTACCTTTACTCTCGTAGCAAAAAAATTGCCATACGCAAAGGTTCAATTCTCAAATAAGGCAAGAAAAAGATTTTATTAAGATCAATAATGTTTTGGAGTAGGCAACGCTATAGAAGCCGCTCTATTCTATTTATTTTTTGCGATCATCCTTTCCGCTCCATAGCAGCGCTACTGCTGGAAGCCAGATTAAAAGATTAGAGGCCAGGATGACTTAACGGTTGCCATTCAAAAGTAGTTATCCGAAAGCGGACCAGCTGATTACTGAATGGTATTCCGTAATACGTCCCCCCAGCGCTCGTGGTGAGGCTAGGATAGCTCAACGGTTTATAAAGTAGCTGTGTTAACACAGTAAAATTCCATTACAAAAATATATACCTACACAAAAAAGCCCCCAATAAATCACTATTACACACAATCAACTATTCCTCAGGCTACAATAACATAGATAACACGCATCCAGAATAAGTTGGTTATCCACTAATAACTATGCGACCAACGATAACCCCTGTTTGCACGGAGTTGCGATAGATGGGGTACTTTTGAGATAGTTGGGGCACTTGCGAGTGTAGATCAACATTTGCGCAGTTAATGGGTTAACACTTTGTAACTGTGTTTGATTGGTTAAAATAACTTTGGATTTATGCAATATAATATAGTACATCGAGCGACTATGAAGTTTCTTTGTTGGATTTTAGTAGGTATGTTTAAAATCTCTATATTTATAAAATTCTCGTGTCACAGTGTTTGTTCCCGTACTCCTCCGAAACGACTTGACTTATTCTTATGAAATTTTGCGAGCATAGGTCTGAGAATCGGTCAACATCTATTTTTCATATCTCTTAGTGATAAGGGTTGTCCACAATAATTTATAAGGCAAAACAACGTTTGCCGGGACAGCTAGTAAAGACGTATAAGTGGTCTTATCGCTAAGAGCGATCTTTTTCAGGTAACTTTTTCGCCGTCGTCTTTCGACGTCAAATAGATCCTATGACGGTTAACATAGCGTGGACTAAACCTATTATATTTAAATAAAAATAATTTTATTAAAATATAAATAATTCAAGGTTTAGAAGCTTGCATTTGCATACTATAAGGGTGCATTGAACATGAAATATTAATTACTTTATATTCGACTAGCTAACGTTGTTTTGCCGTATAAATTATTGTGGACAACCCTTATCACTAAACCCTTATCGCAATATGCTCACAAAATTTCATAAGAATCAGTCAAGCCGTTTCTGAGGAGTACGGGAACGAACATTGTGACACGAGAATTTTATATATATGTACGAGGGTGAATCAAAAAATTCTTGGAATCAATATTAAAAAATGCAAGATTTAAATAATAATATTTTATTTTTCTACATAATCTCCCTCCAATGCAATGCATTTAGAATAACGCGTTTCTAACTTCCTTATTCCTTGTGAAAAAAAAATATTTTCCTGACTCTCGAAAAAGTCCTCTACGGCAGCTATAACCGCGTCATTATCGTGAAATTTTGTTCCACGAATTTCCTCTTTTAATTTCGGAAATAAGTGAAAATCACTTAGGGCTAAGTCCGGAGAATATGGTGGGTGGTCAAGGAGATTGAAGCCAGCACAGCGGATTGCGTTGAGCGCAACTTCCGATCGATGAGCAGGAGCGTTATCTTGAAGGAACAACACGCCCAACGACAGTTTTCCACGACGTTTTTCTTTAATCGCTTCACGCACTTTCGGGATTAAATTTGCATAATAGGGTCCAGTAATCGTCTGGCCTTTTGGCATGTAATCAATAAAAAGGATTCCTTCACTATCCCAGAACACAGAGGCCATAACTTTACCAGCGGTAGGAGCAACTCGAAATTTTTTAATGGATGGAGAGGATGGTCGTTTCCAAGACATGCTTTGTCTTTTAGTTTCAGGATCAAAATGGTGGACCCACGTTTCATCCATGGTGACAAGACGACGGCAAAAATTATCCGAATCACGCTGGAACATTTCGAGATTACGCTTGGAAATTTCCAAACGTCGCATTTGTTTTCGTCGGTTAACATTCGTGGCACCCATCTTGCAGACAATTTTTTGAACCCCAGTGAATCAATTAAAATGGATTGAACGCTACCAAAAGATATCTTTAGGATCTCAGCTATATGTTTTATAGTCATTCTTCTGTCTTCCAAAACCAGATTCTCAACCTTTTTGACATTTTCTTCTGTAACGGAGGTTGAAGGCCGCCCAGAACGCGGGTCATCTTTACAGCTTGATCTACCTCTTTTAAATTCAGCCACCCAGCACGCAACCGTAGAATAGGGTACAGCATCACCCCCTAATGTCTGCTGAATGTCCAAAAAAATTTCCTTCGTAGACATTTTTTTCAAACTGAGATATTTTATCACCGCACGTAACTCACTTTTATCCATAATTTTGACTTTTTAGCAACTCGTTGCAGAAAAAAAATTATTACATGCGAACGAACTGACAAAAACAAGTGACAGTCTGCATAAATATAGTGTGATAGATACTCTTTAATTTGAATATCGAACTTGATCCAAAAAGGTTTCATATATATGCACTTCTAAGAACTTTTTCATTCACCCTCGTATATAGAGAAGACATTGTGTACAGATTTTTTTCCATTCACTCAGTATAGTTGAGAAGCTACTCGCTCGGACCCTACATAGTGTATCCAACAAAAGGGTATAGAATCACAGGTCCTAACAAATAACATACTGTATACAATCCCATTGTGTCAGTGGCCATCTGACCCGGTGGAGACGGACTGCAAGCGACCAATAAACTGGTTCCATCCAGTTATCTTTATTGGAACGTTTGGCCAATTTACTTAACAGCAAGTACAGAACGTCAACATGACCACTGCGGCATCTTATACCCTTGCAATACGAGTGATTTTGCAACAACAATGAGTTGCTTGATATGCTGTCGTCTGTATCTACCTATTGGTTGCGCAAGCGCATCCACTTCGATTAATTGAAATTTGTTGGTAGTTATCCAAGGAACTACAATTTAGGGTATTAGGGGATCCTAGGAACTGTATCGAAGCATAGAAAAGTTCTAGATAGGTGACCATTTCCTTTACAGATAGTCTTTAAGGGCCACCGCGCACTAGGCAGCCTGGCTGCAGCTGCAGGCCGCGGCAGCCACAATATTTGCGCAGTCAGTTATATCAGCCAATCAATATTACCCAAATAACTTTCTCTAAGTAATCTTGTCAAAAACTGACAGCAGCCACTTACATTCGGCTACACACGTTCCGGCGCCGTGCAAACAAATGCGTTGTATTGGCTGCCGCAGCCAGGAATTCGTGGTTCCTGTATTCCGGTCTCCTGCACAACATCATATATCTTACTGGCTGCTGCAGCATGATGGAATTAATATATTTATCGATAGATACTAGTCGTTTAGCCTGGTTTAGTAAGGTTGGTCAATTGCCCCTCTACCAAACCGCACTAAGCACGCGTAGTGGAGTATGACGTAACACCTCATAGGTTGGGGACTCAATAAGGTCACCCCTTCCTCGCCTCCCGCGCTGTCCTCTGCAGCACGGCCGTAGCCGACACGCTCGACCTGCCCTCCTGACTGTCCTCCACAATCATCACATCATCATCAGTTTATGGATACTTTAGACCACTCGCACACTGCTACTTGCATTGCAATGCAGAATCGAAGCAGCGGCAAACGGTCCACCTTTACACACTTACGCTACATTTATAAGTCGTGCCATATAAAAAGAACGCTGGAATAGAAGTGTCTGCGCATTGGAACAGTCGCTATCCTCGGGGCAGTAGAGACTGGTCAATGGATCCCTTCAGGGACGGTCCTAAGCTTCTCAATAACATCTGACAGTATGGTGGGTCACTTACCTTACAAACAACTTCTCAACCAATTCGCACTGAGCCCGCGAGGAGTATGGCATGTACAATCTCATAGGTTGACGTAAGGCCTGTGCCCAGCAGTGGAATGTACATAAGCTGATTGGAGAAAGAGAGGAAGAACTAGGGAAGAGTCTCATACCATAAGCGTTATAAGTGATGGTGGCCAGAGCGTGCGCGCCGAACTCGGCGAGCCGCCTCCCCTCCCGCGCCTCCCGTGCCGCTCGCTGCAGCACAGCCGCGGCCGATACGCCCGACATGCCCTCCTGAGTGTCCTCCACCATCATCACCTCTTGGATATCAATTTTGATTGTGATTGGAGACTGGGCAGTCTCTACTTGTCTATGGATCCTTTTAAGGGCAGTTGCTCTCTTGTCTTCTTCACAAACCGCTGCAGTTTCAGGTTTCTTTCTTTTGTGTAGATGGCGCTTATCTTTTATTTAAAACGTGCGTCGAATTCGTTAGTACCGTATTTTCACCAACAGATGGCTCTCTCTATGATTCTCTTGACAAGTCAATAAATCAATCACTTGTGCACGGAGTTAGTTGTAGTTTTCGGCCAATAGATAGCGCTTTAAGAAGTCATAGAGAAAATGCGTATGGCGTCAATGAGTAGATGACGACGTATTTCTATAAATCAGTCTTATTTTGCTTGAGATACCTAGTCGTGACTAGTCGTTTTGAGTATTAGTATTTATTGAGTATATTTGGTTTTTCACTAATCTAAATAGCACTCGAGGTTATATCACAGAGTGGTCACAACACAACATCTGCCGTCAGAAAACTGCGTTTAGTCGTAACGTCCATATGTGAGACAGCATCGACACTGTTAAATTGTACTTCAAGACTTTACATACGAGTCTCGTCGTCATTTTATTATTTTCCTTATCATTCACTCACTATCATAATTTTTTTTGCACACGTTTATTTATCGGTGTTGATGTTACCAACCATGAACGCTGATGATTTAACAAAATTTTATCATTACGACAACACAACTGCGAAATAGTGAAGAACGCTTTGAACTTTAGGATACAAAAATAACAAGAGGGACAACATCTCATCATTAATAATAATATGAATAATAAAGTATTTTTTTAAAATGTTGTTTCAAACCATTGTGTAATTGTTAAACTTACTGTGAAGACTGGTGCTTGTGATGGATTATGAAACAATCTGTAGTACAAGACACCAGGTCTCCACCTCCTGGACTAATAGATTAACACTGTTTCATTTTGAATTAGGTACCTTGTGTTGTGGAAATCAGAAGGAACGAAGGTACCACAAACACCAAAAAGGAGATGGTGGTTAACTGTAAGTCAATTACAGTCAAAATGACATTACCCTTAAGTACTTTGCTAAAGGAGACAAGCGTTCATCACTGCAGAGTTCTTTTGTAGTATGGCTATTTGAATTTATTACTAAAAGTCGCAACAGAAATGGTTCCATTAGAATGTGCAGTGTCTCTTGAGTTTTTATGAGATTTTATCACTATTTAAGAAACACTATTAAAGAAAATAACAGTATTAAAGAATTGATTACCTTATTGGTTTCCTCAGCTTAAAATTAATGAGTCAAAAGAAGGCATTTTTAAATAAAACTACCTATGCAAGTAATGAGTTCACAACGATTGCTGACCACAAATTTTAGAACTAGGCCAAAGTGAGGTGTTGGCCTCAAAAACTGGCAATACATATAATAATTGTAACGAAAAATATATGATTTTAAACTTTCGCGTTGCATTTTAACACTAACTGCTGGTTATCGGGTCGAAACGCGATCTATTTTAATGAGTATTAGGTATTCACTGCTCTACGTTTCTGCTGGATGTCACACAGCCGTGGTCACGAGCTGACTCAAAATACGTAACGAAGAAATTGCATTATTATGCATTTTATACAATGGAAATGGACAGAAGGAAAACATTTTGGCATAACGTCATTAGTGACAGCTGGTGCTCGTGGCGAATTTGCTGCAGCGCTTTGGTAGTGATACCAAAGTTAAACAACCTTAGGCGCGGTCGTGCTTGGGATTGGTGACCATTCCGACCATATAAGTGACGTCTATTTACAATCTTTAGGCTTCGGAAGGCACGTCAAGCTGTCGGTTAATATCGGCAGATATAAGTCGTTAAGCCTGGCCAGACGCACTCGGATCGGGCGGCTTAATAACATCTGACAGTAACAACCCCTACAACATTTCGACTCCGCATGGTGAAGTATGGCTCGTACCACCATATATTTAAGGTGAGGACTTTACGCATTAGTGGGCTGTTGTAAGTTTACCTATAGTTTGCTGTTGGTAGTTTACCCATTATAGGTTAATGAGATTAATTAAAAAACAGTTAAGAGCCATGTCGATAGATGGGTAAGTCAAAGGCTACACCTTACAGGTTGTCTGGAAGAGATCGCAACAAGCGATAAGACCGCCTAAATTGTACATCTTTATTTGTTAAACTTGTCTGTAATTTTTGTTTTAAGTTGTACAATAAAGTGTTAATCTATCTTATGACCCACCTCCAACAACAAGAGGTGTGTGTACAAACGTCAGAAAGTAGCGACAGTCAACGACAAAAAATGCCATAAATTTGCTAATTTAATTCACATTCCGAATAGGAATGATGACACCACCAATCGTAACATTCTCTTTATCATCCGTCAAAAACTGCCTCCAAAGACTTTGTTTGTGACGTTACTTTTGTGTCAAAAAGCGGATTGAATGAATATTTATTGAATTTTATGTTATTTAACGTTTGTTATTAGTTTAATACAGTCTGCTAAAGGAAAATTCCTTTAATGAATCGTTTAAAGTCCCTATTAGCCACCCTGTATGCACTCGAGCAACGTCTGCTAACCGGCTTTGCACGCCGCGCGCAAACAATGCGTACGGCGAGCGAACAACTGGATACCTCATACCTAGACTTATCAATAACATTCCTCCTACTAAGCTAGTGAATGTCACACAGAAAAATATTAAAATTAAGTTCAAAGAATATTTTCTCGGAACGTTGTAGCCTAAAATTATTTTTTGTTATTAATATTGTTTTGAATTGTACCTATTGTTTGAATATGTAATCTATATCCCACCAAAAACATTTCCATGTAAAATGTTGCCAAGACGAGCCCATATGACTCGCACTGTCAAAAAGTTATCAGATCTCATGTAGAGCCAAGCTTCTAACACTACACGCCCTAACTCTACAAGGCCTAACTTCACAAACTCTACACCTTAGTCAAAATATGTGGCTTGGCCATTTCGCTACATTCACATCGGCGTAAGGTGAAAAATCAATTCACTGTTCATTACTTTTGTGTTATACAATAGTTCTTGTAGTAACGAACGGCCAAGCCACATATTTTGACTAAGGTGTAGAGTTTGTGAAGTTAGGCCTTGTAGAGTTAGGGCGTGTAGTGTTAGAAGCTTGGCTCTACATGAGATCTGATAACTTTTTGACAGTGCGAGTCATATGGGCTCGTCTTGGCAACATTTTACATGAAAATGTTTTTGGTGGGATTTCATTTCTTTTTGTAAGTTGTTTGTGATAAATTTTTTCTTCTTCTTTTTTTGGGGTGTATTTCTTGCACATCAGAGACGCCTTTTTTATAGCCCACTCTCTATCTTTGCCTTTTTTGTTTTTAAATTGATACTTTGTCTCAGCCCCCTGGTCTCACACAAACACCCATCCCCTAGTTTAAGGGGTTGGGGGATGAAAGTTACAAGTTTTATAATTTTTTTGTTGTTTGTGTGCTAATACTAGCTTACATACAAAATTTCAGCTTTCTAGGACATTAGGAAATACCTTAATAATTTTGATGATCATCAGTGAGTCAGTGACGAAATCAGCGTTTTTTACATATAAATAAAATCTGAAGTATAAAAGCTAATGTAATTAAAACTTAATATGTTCAATAAGTCCGCTATTGACAATATATCCCGAAAATTTTGTTGATCTAGCACAATCCAAACCCAAGTTATGAGGGTTCAAAAAAACGACGAAGCGCTTCGAGAAAAGGTAGGTAGTGCCCGTGCGCTTCGCTTGGCTCGTCTTGGCGGGGGCACTACCGTGCCCCCAGATATATAAAAGAAAGTGGTGTTAAGTTACACTATTAACCGATTTGGCTGAAAATTGGTGGAGAGGTAGCTTAGAACCAGGAAACGGACATAGGATACTTTTTATCCCGTTCTACCGCGATTTTGAAAACAAAGGATTTCCACGCGGACGAAGTCGCGGGGGCCACTAGTAGAATGATAAGTAGTAGTTACGCTTCAGAGTAATTTATTGTACTATTTGTAGTGTCTTTTATATGATAAATAAATTTCAAAAAAATTAAATCATTTGTTTTTATCTATCATCTTGAGGTTTACGTTTTTAAAACGCCATGGTCTTGATAATATTTTCGATAGGTCATTACTATTTTGGTGTTTGCCATTCGTATTTTTGATAATGCGATAACCGGAGCTGTAATCTTATTCGATACGTGCGCAATAATGTATTTGATCATATTCATACTAATACTAATATTATAAATGCGAAAGTAACTCTGTCTGTCTGTCTGTTACTCAATCACGCTTAAACTACAGAACCAATGTGCATGAAATTTGCTATGGAGATGTTTTGATACCCGAAAAGGGACATAGGCTACTTTTTACCGCAGAAAAAATACGCAGTCCCATGGGAAAATTCAAGTGGGTCAATCACAGACAGATTTAAATGCTATTTGGTATGGAGATAGTTTGAGATTTAAGAAAGGACATGAGTTACTTTTGACCGCGGGAAAACAACGCATTCCCATGGGAAAAAATATTTTCCGGGGGATCTGAACGCTTTCACTCTTGAATTACCAAATATTTGAATTATATTGGGATATGATTGGTAATACGGGAAAAAACAAAAAAAAACAGCCTAATGCGGGCGAAGTCGCGGGTAAAAGCTAGTTTATTATATTTTTGATTATCATATGATCGATGGACAATGGGCTCGACTTATAGTGGCTTCGAAATATTACGTATGAACTTAAATAATAAATAATTCCAACTTTTGGCGCGAGAATAATTTTCTCGTACTAAAACCGAAAAAGAAAGATATACGTTTGCTCTTTATCAATGACAAGGGTCAAAAAGCACGAGCTTAAAGAAAGAAAGAAAAAAAATGGCTTGTAAACTACACTAGAAAATTTACATAGGAATAGGAGTAAGTATATTACAAAACTAAAATGAAAGAAAAGTGGAGAAATAACCAAATTGGCCCCCACTTAGTATTATTGCCATGGCACTGGTTTTTTGTGGGTACCATTGAGGTTTGGAGATGGCACCACAAACAAAACAACTTTACATGGAAACATGTAACTAAGTAACAAATTTAAGTTGAAAGGCAATAATTTATAGCTACAAAAATAATTCAATTACTTTTGAACTTTTCACTACTTTCTTGTGCGCGCGCGCGCGCGCGCGCGCGCGTGTGTGTGTGTGTGTGTGTGTGTGTGTGTGTGTGTGTGTGTGTGTGTGTGTGTGTGTGTGTGTGTGTGTGTGTGTGTGTGCGTGCGTGCGTGCGTGTGTGTCTTTGGTTCTCAATTAAAAATGCTTAGGGGAGTATTCATCTGGCACACGCCACCACCGGTAGGTCATTACCTCACGCCTAGACATTAACTGATAAGAAACACATGCGAATGGTCTCGTATCTTATCAATGGGACTAGATTTAACCGGTTGTTTTAGCGGTTGATTACACACTGCTTTAGAGATAAGTCCAGTTAGGCATATCGTGTTGTAATGAAATAATTTATTTTCCCAAAATAACTTCGTTTCTTATAATCTACCTAGGTACACTAATGTAATAAAGAGGAATGATTTGATTGTTTGTTTGATTGAATAGGCTCTGAAACTACTGGACCGATAAAAAAATCTTCTACCAGATTTTTCTTTGGTGAACAGAACATAGGCTAAGCTGTATTTAATGTATGCTAAAGATATATATTATAAATAATAAAATAAATTAAAAAATAATCAATGAAATTAAATAAAATGCCTTTTATTTCTTGAAGAGTACAATACTTTTTACAATTTTACTCGTTTTATAAACATTTACCCGCGACTACGTCCCCGCATTAAGTTGTTTTTTTTTAATGTGTTGTTACCCGTAATCGGTTCAGTACTTGAGACACACAGACAGACAGAGTTACTTTCGCATTTATATTATTAGTATGGATTCCCTAATGTCATTAAATAATAAAGTAATTTTGTTAAATACAGGGTGTCCAGGAATTAATGGATAACCCTTTAACTGCGGGTAGCTTGACCGATGCCCTACTGGTAAAAAAATTATGACCTTAGTAAAAGTGTCACGGTTTTCAAAATATCGCCCAGAGACAATTTTATGAAAAAAAATCTCCCATTGCAACATTTTTGAGTTCTGTTTTTTTTTAAATACATCTAAATAGCTGGCGCATAAAATGAGTACATTATTTCAGTGCCTGTGAATAAGAAAAAAAAAATACAAAAAAAAAATTGTGAAAAATTTTCTCACTTTCATACAATTATCTCTGGGCGATATTTTGAAAACCGTGACACTTTTACTAAGGTCATAATTTTTTTACCAGTAGGGCATCGGTCAAGCTACCCGCAGTTAAAGGGTTATCCATTAATTCCTGGACACCCTGTATATTAAAGAACCGAATTCCACGCGGGCTTAACTGCTGGCAGGAAGCTAGTTAATAAATAAAATAAGATGATTCCGAAAATGATTATAAAACTGCGCAGTAGTGTCAACCGAAACAAACATCTTCAATGAGTTATCTACAGTTCAAAATGGACCTTCAGTAAGACCGTATGCGATGTCGCATCAAAACACAATGTATACATAGAGGCCAAGTCGATCTAATTAATTTAAAACGTAATATATTTTTAATTTTGATATGATAAAAACTTACGTAATAACTCAAGACAGAAGGTCCCTTAAGTAGGGACTGAATAAATTAACCGACTTGGTATTACATCGATGTCACAACTTTACGGTAGAAAAACTGGGCTGTGCGACTTGGTTATTTTACAGGATGTTTTTGATGGTATCTCACTTCTTTATCTTTTTTGGTACCTTTTACTTCGAGAATATGACTATGCCTCATATATCTAGATACCTATCTATAACTATTATTCCTGCAAACATGGTAGAAAGATTCTTAACGTTATTCTTATTCGTAATCTAATATATAAAATTCTCGTGTCACAGTTTTTAAACAACGATTTTTAGCTGTTTAAATTTGACAGATCGCTAATCACGTTTAACTTGTCGTGCAAGACAACTAGTTTAGTTAAAATAATGTTGAGCTTAAATAAAATTTTAAACATGTTTAATAAATAATAAATAAATAAACATACAACAACATCACATGTGTTACAGATATCAGAATCAACAGTGGTATTACAAATAAACTTAAATAAAACATGTTTAATCGCTTGGTAAAAGTCGCCTTTAGGTAACTGCTGTTATCTGGTTTTCAAAGATGTCCTAATGGTATTTTCAATTAATGAATACCGAGGTCAATTAGTTCTCATTAATTAACTACAAGCATAATACACGCGTGTACTAAAATTACTTATTTGGTTATGAGGTTATCTTTTAGGTTTATGATTGGTATAGATTGTGTTCATACGAAAAGTCTATCCTATCTGACTTGTGTCATTAAACAGAGTTAGGTACATGTTATTTTCGATAGCGAGTGGAGGCGATGGAAAATCTTTTGGTACATTTTTTGGCATCTCTGTAATGTAACATGTCTAGACACTGGACATATCGTCGGTAAAGGCTCACAGATCACCTTCACCTGCAAAGGTACTAAGAAAATACATACGAGTACACTCAGCTTTTCATACATAAGCACAGAAAATGTATCGACCCGGTTTCATGAAGGCTCAACGCCCACCTGTGAGTTTCTGTCATGATGACACCTGTCTTAAATATTTTCAAGACCATGGCGTTTGAATAACATAGGCCCTATGTAGTTAATACAACCAGTATATTTCCAAAAAGCTGTAGAATCCAATTTTTAAACACACAAGACTCAATAAATATTTGGTCAATTGACTCCGATTTCTGAAACATGACCGTGACGTCACGTGACATATTCGCGCTCATCTCGCTGACAGTCGAGAGTGACGGCGACAGTGTGCCCTGGGTATTATTTGAGAAATGATAAACCACGAATAAACATTTTAAGGAAAAGATAATGAAAAATGATAAATCTCGAAAATGTTTTGGCCAAACGGTCACCTTTGGCCACGTACACAACAAGTTTTATCCGGTTGAACACTGGTGGTCGTTGTTTACCCAAAATGCAATCAAATTGGCAGATATAACAATGTTTTTCATTCGCTAGTTTCAACAATTTGATTGTACTGATCTCTATTGACCCCCTGTCGTCTCATACTGGATTCTGATTCGCTCGTTTTAATTTAAAGGCAACTGATAAGTAATTACGTCACTTGTGATTGGTCTGTTTAAGTGACAGTTCGTTTCCACGCCTTGGGCGAACAGTTGGTCTAAAAACTAAAATTATTGGCCATTAGAAAGAAGCAACAATGCTTTTTTTCGAAGCACCAATCAACATTGAGGTCAACGTTATTTATTTGTTTCTTCAGTTTACGCGAACAGTAGACGGACGCTGAAAAGGGTCCGAAAAATCAGGTTAAAATAAAATGAAAGTAAATCGCGAAATAATCCGTAAAAAGTGTCTCATTTTAATGTCAACGTTATTTTCTAGGTCCACTATTAGGGTGGTAAGATTTTGGGACAATGTTAGCGCCAGGCTGTGGGCACGGAGTACGAAAGCAGTTCAGGTGGTCATAGTGTACACTATGGGCAAAAATAATTTTTGTGCCATTAAAAAAATATGTAACGGATAATTTACGGTTCTAGCTATTATCGCGGTCTTCTTTTAGATATATTTTTGGGGCATCGTTAGCGCCAGGGTGTGGACACTGGGTAAGAAAGCAGTTCGGGTGGTCCTAGGTACACTATGGGCAAAAATAATGTCTGCCATTAAAAAAATATGGATATTGTCTTGACTCTTAGTACTTTCAATTTGACGTTTCAGCTGTTAAACCGGTACTTTTTTAGATATATTTTTGGGGCATCGTTAGCGCCAGGGTGTGGACACTGGGTAAGAAAGCAGTTCGGGTGGTTATAGGTACACTATAAATAAATAAATAAATATACAACAACATCACATACATTGATCTGACTCCGTGGTAAGTAGCTTAAGCACTTGTGTTACAGATATCAGAATCAACAGTGGTATTACAAATAAACCTAAATAAATACATATAGCACCCAGACCAGTACAAACAAACATGTTCATGCACACAAATGTTTGTACAGTGCGGGGATCGAACCCGCGACTTTTTGGTTAATAGTCAACTTCTTGACCATTACACCAAAGTGATCGTCAAACTTTACTCTTAGTACGGTCAATTTGCGGGGCCAGCTGTTATAATGATTTTTTTTTATATATTGTGCTATCCAGACGTTTGGCCAAAATATCACCTGATGGTATATATCGATGTGGCCGATGATGGATCATGCCTGTTTAGTAGCAGCCTATTCACTCTTTTCTTAAAGAAATTCAAGTTTTATTCTAGGAGGAATACTTCAGACAGCAGCGAATTCCACTCTTTAGCAGTACGCAACAAGAATGTAAATTGAAATCGTTTGGTGCGTACAGTTGATATATCTATCTATGACATAAGGGTGGAGGGGAGAGCAAGGTTGTCATGGTACTACACAGCTTAAAAAGCCCAGAAATCCCGTAACTTAAAAAGAATGACAGTAGTCTGAGTAGCATCTGTTTAGAATGGCAGGTGACATAAACACAAGAGCACGCAGAGACCCGAACAGGCTTGTACCTGTTGACGGTCCAAAATCAGCAAAATATGGTAGGAGATGCCTGGCTATGTGTCAAAATTTATAACCGTATACCCAATGATAATAAAGCGCAAAATGTAACAATATTCAAAAGACATTTATTTCAATGGCTCAATGTAAAAGAATTTGTATAGTGTTAAGGATGTATTTGACTGGAAAAAGTAGCTTTAGACATATTTGTATTTTCCTAATTCTTGTAGCCTAACATGTGACTCAAATTGTAACAAAGATCTATTTATACCATGTTCGATGCAAATAAAGAATTATTATTATCATTATTAGTCCTACGTCTGGTCTTTCCAAGATTTTTACATCTAATTAAACATGGACGATGTAGAAATACTTTAGTACCTATTAGTCTGTATCTGGAGTGTGGGCGTTAATAGCTGCAACTAGCGTTGCCAGGTCGCCAAACCTAATAGTCGGACAGTCTAGCCAGTTTGGCCGGACATTTGGTTAGAAAAGCCGGTCACCCTATATTATTGAGGATTTTGTCTTAGTATTAATACTCGTAGGTACGACAAAAAAAAATCGATTCGGTATTCGACTCTCGTCGCCTACGCTCGGCCACGCTCGGCGGCGCGGCGGCATTGCTCGCTTGTTTGCGAAATGTAAAAAGCCTAACAAAAGCCGGACAAGACAGACAACGTTTATTTTGGCCGGACATGCAATCAAAAAGCCTAACTATGCCCGGCTTTATCCGGACGCCTGGCAACGCTAGCTGCAACACAGTTTCCTAAACTATAGCGGTTATTTTCGTGCACAATATTTTAATGTTCATTTGTTTTTATTCCCAAATAAACTTTATTTTATTTATTTTTATTCATAGTTGTTATTGCTATTTAATTAATCACGTCGAATTAACATAAACAATCGAAGACATATGTGTAGTCAATTAAGTTTTATGCTCTAGTTCAGGGTTCAATTATGAAGACACATTACCCTCTTTTTGGTCCAATTGAGTGAATGGAACCCACACAAAAGCTATGCTTTAAGAAGATTCAATAATTCACTAAGATATATTCGTATTTTAAGATCGATCAGCGTTGCATGGATTGTTTCGCTTTTCCGAAAATCTATAGAATTTTGAAGACGCGCTCTCAATAGGAGACAACTATACAGAGATATATTATGAATAGACAACACATATAGAGCTAAAAGAAACGTCTTGCGCTCATGTTAGTCAAAAAAGAAATAACCTACAAAAATTAATTCGTTGCAATAATCATGAACAAGTTGGTTAAGATACAACTTAATGACAATCTCCTATAAAAGTGACACTGCACACCTATTTTACACACTTCAAACAAATCATATCATCAATAGGCACTGTTTGATCACACAATCACTGTATTCTCTCACTTTGAACAATAACTTGTACAAAGTGGTAACCCACTGCACTGTACAGCTCACGAGTATAGAACTCAGAAAAAAGTGAAAACTATGTTCTGAAATATACATAAAATCCTCGTTTAGACCACGGCGACACGGACAAGACTGTTTTCTTGACTCAATTCATATTTTTTTTGGTCATTATCAGTGTACCACAGATTATAAGATACATAATAGTGAGCTATTCTGCCTATCACGCGCTGCGTTTACGGAGATCATAATGAATGTGACTTATTTACCGTCAGAGATAACTTGTAGATACAAGAGATAGCAAACTTATTATACCTACTGAATTAATCCGTATAATTGACGTGCATAGCACACTTATGGTTACTTCTGTAAGAACAAAAGACGAAATGTTTCCTCTATGACGTATAAAAGCACATAGTTGTGAAGTTACAGGTTTGTTAAAATAAAACGTACAAAGAAGAGCTTTATAGCGGTATATTTTGAAATACTGCCACTTGAAATCTTGTTGCAAAGTAGGCAGAAAATAACTACACAGTGTCGCATCTGCAAGTTAATAATCTTTGCCCCTCAGCGTTCATTGGTCATCTTGTATCAACAAACGGACCTTTAGCGCTAAGTGAACCAGTTCATATCTCAGTTTTGATTCGGGTTCGGTTCGTTAGTTATGTCATTTATGTTGTAGATAACATAGAAAATGGAATAAAATCGTAATAGGCTTTTATGAATAATAGGAAAAAAGGGAAGAATCGCAAAATTCTTATCGAAGAAATACTCGTTCATCAGTGAGATGAGCACGACAAACAATCGTAACGCATCGTAGCGTTTACCTATTGCTGACTTGTCAATTTGTATGGAGAAACTGTCAGTTTCTGACGTTTGGACGACACAAATACGTTACGAAAATGTTTGTGCTCACCCCACAGAACATTTTAGGTAGGTAGGTAGGCGTGTTCACATACTGACTTTTTAATGCATCTGCCTTATTGTGAGAATCGAACCTATATTTCTATTCAAACTCTTAAAGATATTAAAGTATAGTTTTGCAACCGCAAACCTTTTTGGCACAGTAATATTAGAAATAATTTTCAATTTTCAGCCACGTCCACATTAGGAGACAAAAGACGAGGTACTTGGGACGCCGGACGTCGGGAGATGTCGGAGTACATCTTGTGATACAATATTCCAGCTTTTTAATGTTAACGCTGAAAAATAGAATTATTTTGCTTTAAATTTTGAATTTGCGTTTTGTGGAAATTTAAAACAAAATAATTCTCTTTTTCAGCTTTAGTCACGGATTTCTGTAAAGTAACGCCTGAATCCATCAACTAATAAAGTTATTAAAGACTGACAGAATGTCGCCCGTCACGAAGAAATGTCGCCGAATGTAGACGCCACTAACAATAAATTAAACTACTCACCCATAACCTTCTTCGGCGGTATCTTCCTCTGCTCCTTCTCCTCACTCTCATCCCTCCTCATCATCTTCCCGCCTTCCCACTTCCTCTTCCTCCCCTCCCTCTCTTCCAGATACATCCCGAACTCCTCCTCGCGCCCGACCAAAGTCACCCTCACTGAGGACTCCCACGAGAATGGTTCGTTGCGGCCGTCATGCATAGCTGAATAGTCCGTAAACATCACTAGGCCATCTTCCTATGTTTCTTATCACTAAATGAGATGAGATGATGATTATGCGTTCCACCGTTCACACGTTAGAACAGAACGAAGAACGAGTTGTACAGTTTCTTTATTCCAGTTGTTTCTCTCTGACGATGGCTCTGGAGAAGTTCGTTCTCGATGCGCAAGAGCATATTGGTGTTGCAACGGCAGATGTGGTACTGGATGTGGGGGTGTAGGGCAGGGGAGTTGTGGGTAAAGCGGCTTCCGATGAGATAGGTTTGCTGGCTGATGATCGCCTCCATGGGTCCTAAGGCTGGCACGCGAGACTCAGGCTTGCTGACGATGCTATGGCTCCTGGAAGAGAGAAGCGGTGGTCAATTTGGTAAAGGGTATTTGTGATTTAACTGGACCTATAGCAGGAGAACTGAAGGGCTACTTTGAAAAACGATATCTATCAAAACGATAACGTGACAGGACAACACGCTATGACTTTCATTGCCATTATTACATGTGCACAAGATGCGACAGTTTTTACCGTGCCGTGCTGTCATGTGTAAAGATTAGCTTATCTTAATCCAAGTTACTTTCAACAGTTGGTTAAGGTTAATCGATTTAGTAAGTGGATTTGTATATTTTATAATAAACTAGTGGACCCGGCAGACGCTGTCCTGCCTGCTGTTTTCGCAATTTATCTATATTTTCTCATCGTTTCCTTTCCTGGGCTTCCACAAATATTTTAAGGCTAAAATTATTAAAATCGGTTCAGTCGTTCTCGAGTACTTACATATAAAATTGCGATTGGCGAGTGAAAGCGATCAATCGCTTATCCCCAATATTATTTATTGGGGAATCTTCCCCAGAAAGTAATTTTTCCCATGGGAATGCGTATTTCCCCGCGGTAAAAAGTAGCCTACGTCCTTTCTCGGGTATCAAATTATCTCCATACCAAATTTCATGCAAATTGGTTTAGTAGTTTAGGCGTGCTTGAGTAACAGATAGACAGACAGAGTTTCTTTCGCATTTATAATTTTAGAATGGATTGATCCATTTTTATTTCGTCTGGACTTCTTAAACGGTACATAATAGCTATTTGGTGATTGGTAAACTAATAAACTGCTTTTAAGGTTATGAAAAAGATCATTAGCGAGATTTGGTCAGTTGGCCAAAATTGATAACTGTTGTGTGGTCAGGATTGCCAATAACCGTACGTAACGTCCATGAAGCTGATAATTTAATGGAGTCGGCCGTTGAAGACACATAAATGAATCAGCAGTATTCTTGACGAGAGACGACCGCTTGGTGCAGTGGTCCACAGGTCGGACTTCTAAAACCAAGGGTCGCGGGTTCGATCCCCGCACTGTACAAGCATAAGTGTGCATAAACATGTGTGTTTGTACTGGTCTAGGTGTATGTATAATATGTATTTATTTACAAAAAAAGTATTTAAGTGTGTTTATCCGTTGTCTAGTACCCATAACACAAGCCTCGTAGCTTAATTGGAACTACTAGGACTAGAGAATTGGTGTGATTGTTGTAAAATATTTATTATTTTATTATTTATTCTATTTATATTGCGAGTAAGAATCAGGGTTTGTGACAAGGGTGCCAAATGATTTGGGTTATTTTCTAAGTACCCCGGAGAATCCCGAAGATGACTTTTGAGTTCGTCAAGATAAAAATAAAACGGTCAACCGGGACGGGGTCCTCGGGGATCGAGGTACTGTGGGAATAACCAAATTTACTAGTTACTGATGTATTCGATTTACGCACACCTACTTTTGTTCCTGTTATAGTTCGGGATGGTAAAAACAGACCTCCTGGCCGATTTCGACAACGGCGGCAATCTCAACAGAGATCAGCCAACTGCGCAGGAGATATTATAGTGCACAAGTGTGAGCGCAATACACAGGTGCACTCACTGTTCCATCACTCTCAAAGTTCGGTGAGACTGCAATCCGTCATGACCAGAGAGAGATCAGGCGCAGGACCAACGGCTTAACGTGCGCACCGAGGCACGGGGGTGTAACACCGCCAACTTCCCGACTCCGAGCTACTTTTAAGAAATTAAGGACAGAAAATCTCAGAAACCGTACCGATCTTAAAAAATAAAACGAGAGGAAACGGTATTTCCCAACAGACAGATTTTGGTACAAATCAACCGAAACTAACATAGAAAACCTTCTCTCCTTTTTTAAGATTAGTAACCTCCAACGAAAATCAGGGATGTTACAAGTCTGACCCGTATTTTGTTTGTGTTTGTCTGTCTGTTGCATCGTAGCTCGCGAACCGATTTCAGGGCGGTTTATTATATATTATAGGTTGTTCTTAGCTATGGCTGTTTTGTTGTTGTGGTCGGTTTTATTTTAATTTTGATGTTTAATATTTGCACCGTAGATACCTAAACTAATAAAGTTGGATCAAAAATTAAGAAGTAGGATTTCGAAATTGCTACAAATTGTGATCTTGAAACCCTACAAGCAATATTTACGTATAATGGACTTCAACACGCTAAAATGTGTCATAGTGTTAAAAAACCGGAGGGAGTCAATTACGGAATTGCTCAATTAGTTTAGTGTGATTTTGAGCTCGAGAGTAAATTGTTACAATTTTAACTCCAAAAGAGTCAAGTACATGATTTATAAGCACTACACAACAAGCTATATCCATACCAATATAAAAAATGCGAAAGTAATTCTGTATGTGTGTTACTCAATCACGCTTAAACTACTGAATAAATTTGCATGAAATTTGGTATGGAGATATTTTGATAACCCAGAAAGGACATAGGCTACTTTTAACCGCGGGAAAATGACGCGTTCCCATGGGATAATTCAAGCGGATCGATCGCTTTTACGCCTAAACTACAGAACAGATTTTAATGAAATTTGGTAAGGAGATAGTTTGAGACTTAAGAAAGGACATGAGTTACTTTTGGCCGCTGGAATTCAACGTATTCCCATGGGAATAATTACTTTCCGGGGAATCTGTTCGCTTTCACTCCTAAATTACCAAAGATTTGAATTGTATTTGGATAAAATTGGTATTACGGGAAAACAACACATTTCATAAAAACTACCTAATGCGGACGAAGTCGCGGTTAAAAGCAGATACGATTATAAGTAAAACAAACATCATTTCAAATAGATTTCAATCTGTTGTCTGGCTGACTAATCAGTTCTGTTAAAATGAAAATGTTATCCGAATAAAGTGAAAATGTACGTACATTTGTTTTGATGAATTAGATTTTTTACAACGTAATGCAAAAATACACGCAACGCAAATTTTTCGAATTTTTTATACAGGTCACTCAAAAATGATGAATCAATTAGAGAAAAAAAAATGTAACTTTTTCGTTATCATTTTACATCACTATCTCACCTTTCAGAGTCCTTAAAGCACACACAAATTCACAAAACTGTTGTCCAATAATCGTTTAATTCAAATCACATGTGCCATATTGGCGAACAACCACATTAGCACATCCATGATCCAACCATCCCCATCCTTCAAATACATTATAACTTAATCGACCATTATGCGTTTTAACCCTTAAAACGGTTTTCGCCAAATATCAATTTCCTGTGTGGACTCTTTTCGCGTATCAACTAATTCTCAGTTTGTACGAACGAAGAACATGGGAGGTACTGATGGATAAATTGATGCTCGCGAGACGGTCAAATGAATAAGTACGCAATATTGTTGTTAATTCGCCGGCCAATCGCGTACCTCGACGACGTCGTTGTGGACGTTCTGAATTGGGACCACTTGGCTTGCAGGGTCACATAATGGCTGGGTCAAGACGGTGCTGGGTACAGTTCAGGATGTGATGGTTCTGTAGGTTTGAGAAGACCTACTTTTTGCGCTGAATTTAGTAGCACTTGTACAAGTAGTCGCTGGATTGTAAATTGAAGTCATTCTTAATTTATATCTTGAAAAGAGACGAGATAAGAATATACGAACGAATAGGAAAGTTTACAAGTTTTAAAAAAGCCTTCATGATTATGCAAGTTAAACCATAGTGGTAATTTTCAATTATCAAATACATTTGGTGCATTTAACATAGTTTGTAAGTAGGTGACACCTTGAAGCTCCATGCAACAAACAAAATACTACTACTTTAATTATTGTAATTTTTCAGAAAGTCTCGTCATCGAGAGAATGAAATGATATAATGTTTGTGATCACAAACAATGAAAATATTAAACTCTCCAAGAGTTTTCATTTTGTCAAAGAAGAAAATACGAATCTTTAAACGCCTTTGCAAATAATCGCACGTGTGTATCATCTTAATTGTGTTCATAAGAAAATGAGCGTCATCATCATCATCAGAACCGTTTGCACATGCTGTCAAAACGTCATTTCAAAAATGAGTCAGTTCAATTGAACATGCAATGCAACGATAAAGCATATATTCATTGTTGTGTATGAAAAGCAGAAGTACTAGAAGTCTAAAAAGTGAATGCTCAGAGCTTTTAAAATGCCAATGCATGACTTGCCATGCTTAATACTGGGTCTTCGAAGTCTCAAGGTCAGGAGAGAAGAAGACTGGGAGGGTAAACAGTTTATTAAAGTAATAAATCAAAATGATCATAATGATTTTATCGGGATGATTTTTAATTAACATCCGTGTAAGAAACATGATGCTTGCTATATGAAGGACAAATACATACGGTTTAAGTAGGCACATTATTAATTAACACACATACCTATGGTGGAACATATCAGAGCTGACCTCCGAAGTAGTAAGAAGCAGACCGAATTTAAACACGACAGTATACCAATACTTTACTATCGTAAGGGAAAAGAAATAAACCCTATAAAGATATATTCAAGGAGGTACACTTATATGATAGAACTACTAGATTAATATGGGATCGATTTCAGAACGGGTGATGACGTAGCGAAAGAATGTGAGCGAGAGAGATGATTTGAATTTGTTTCGAATACTTGAGGATTACGATAGGATTTAGTCTGACGATGGATGCCAAGGTGAAAAGACGTGCGAGAGTATGAAGACGCTTTTATAATTTGTAAAAGTTATATATATACCTCGTGTGTTCATAAGTTTTGAGACAAACTTTGTGCTAAAAAAAAGAAATAAAAAAATACTGGCTGCTATTGATTACTTTTTCTAATTTTGAATTTCGAATGGTAGCTTTTCATTCCTTTGATTTTCAAATTCATTTCTTTCAATTTTCTCGTGATGGAGAGAACAAAAGAATTGCGTGCGACCGTGATTTCGCTATTTAAGGCGGGAAAAAAACCAATGGAGATTTTCCGTGAGGTGAAAACTTTTGGTGTGAGCCGTAACTTCGTGTATTACACTATTAAACGATACAAGGAGACAAGTTCTTTGCAAGATCGCCAAAGGAGTGGTCGGCCGCGCTCTGTAAGGACGCCTGCGAACATAAAAATCATCCGAGAGCGACTTCGCCGAAATCCATGTCGAACTCAGAAAAAACTAGCTCTGCAGACTAATATTTCGCGCGTTTCAGTCAACAGAATACTGAAATATGATCTTAAGGTGAAGGCGTATAGCCGTAGGAAAGTTCAACGAATCCCGAAAAACCGAAACGATCGCCTTCGTAAATTGCGACGCGAACGTTGTACAATACTGCTTAAGAGACACGATGCGAGGAAAATACTCTTCACCGATGAGAAAATCTTTACTGTCGAAGAAAAGTTCAACCGACAAAACAATAAAGTGTATGCAAAAAGTAGCAAGGATGTCCCAGCTTCAGCACGGAATGTCTCGCGTACTCATCATCCGGCTAGTGTGATGGTATGGTTGGGAGTTTCGTATGAAGGTGTCACTCCGCTCCATTTCTGTCAACAAGGCGTCAAGGTGAAAGCCAAGAACTATCAAACTGACATCTTAGAGCCTCTTGTGAAACCCCTGTCCCTTACTTTGTTTCACAACAAGGATTGGGTTTCCCAACAGGACTCAGCGCCATCCCATAAAGCAAAAACCACCCAAGCGTGGTTGAGGGAAAATGTGCCGGCCTTCATCGCGGCGAACGAATGGCCCTCTTCCAGCCCCGACCTCAACCCGCTGGATTATGATTTATGGGCTGAGCTAGAGCTCAGGGCCTGCCGAAAGTCCCACCCAAACTTGGAGTCACTGAAGCGAGCTCTTGTCCGAGAAGCAAAGCGAATCTCGCTGGAAAGATTCGTGCCGTCATTGAGGACTGGCCAAATCGTCTAAGGGCCTGTATTAAAAGCAAGGGTGGTCATTTTGAATAATAATAATTATTTTTTGTTTATTATTATCTACTAATTGTTTACTGACAATTTTAGAAATATATGTTAATTATAAAAAAAGTTATGCAACTTTTATTTCGTCTCAAAACTTATGCACACACGAGGTATATAGAAGATTTGAACCAATCATGTTGTTTCGTCTGTGCCGATATCCCACATGAATACAATTAAATTAAAAGACCAACTAAACAGCCTTGTGAAGAAGGATAAGATCAGAAGAAGTTAAATTGAGAAAGGGTACTGTAGCTTTCAGAAAAGCATAAGCTATTACGAGTATAATGGTTAATAGACCAATTGATTAGCTAGCATGAAATGGCGGTTTTTACCATAAGTAATTTATGGAATAAACCGCCAAGCTTAAAATCTAGAGCGTTCGTTAGTCTCGCTAAAACTCGAGAAAGGCTGAACCGATTTGACTATTGTTAGTCACGAAATATGGTCATGGTAGCCCAGGGAATGTTTAAAAGATCAGAAAATAAACAAAACAAAAGGCAGGACAACGTCTGCGCGTCCGCTAGTCTATATAGTCTAAAATGAATTGTTGTTCGTTAGTCACGCTAAAACTCGAGAATGGCTGAACCGATTTGAATTATAATTTTAGTCTTAAAATACTCGTGGAAGGTTTCAAGATGAGAAATAAGGAAAAAATGCGAGAACAGCGGGCAGGACAACGCCTGCCGGTTCCGCTAGTTGAGTATAATTGTTACTAAAGTAAATTAACAAATTAAAACATTGTCATATTTACAACTACCACATATAAATACATTAAGACATTTAAGGCAGAATTCGTTCGCACGCAATTTTAATCCCAAGTCTGGGCTCTACTCTGCAACAATTTTTACGTATCTTTAACTCTATCTATCCCTTTCGGTTGTAATTTTTCCCAAATCAGATGGAAGAGATCGCTCCCAGCAAACAGACCGCCTCAATTGTACATCTTTATTTGATACCGTGTGTATAATTTTGTTTTTGTGGTATGCAATAAGAGTCAAAGCGTTAGCCTTATTTTTCTAAAGACTAACAGCGTTACTTTTTAAGTCCCGTCAGAAAATGTTTAATCTTGAGAAGAGTTAATCCTCCCCGATGACCGGAGCCGAAAATATTTTAGTAAGTGTACGAGTAATGTCTTTTCGAGGGGTGTTAAAGTTAGTACCCTATGTAGCAGCGTAGCTCCTGAAGAGTTGGACTGATTTAAGTGCCGTTTACTTTATTCTAAAGATAATTTCATCACGATGGGTCTTCGCTGTTTTCCTAGCTCATTTTGGGGGGATTTTTAATTTTATTGCGCTAACATTTCGGTTAATATTAACGCAAGAATAAACAAAAGGGATAGCTACATTTGTAACTTCGAATGTTGACTAGCAAAGTAGGGACTCTGGATCCTCGTTAAGATCGTATAAACAATTAAAAACAATCACTAACAATGGCTGCGCCGCGACAGCGGTTCGCCGATTTTAATTGATATTTATTAGTGACAATTAGTGTGTTGTCTTAGCGGACGGATTCCCGGTTGGTTCATGGAAGATTTTTATGGGATTTGGACGTTTTATTGTTTGGGTTTTTGCCGGGACAATTTTAATTTATTACATTTAATTCGGACTCGGAATAAGAAGTCCTTGACTTGAGTATGATAATAAATGTCTATCAAAAAAATATGTTATTGCATTAAATGGGTTGACATGCAAACCATCCAATCATTTAGAATAAGGTAGTTGACACCACCAATCGTTGACGTACTTTTTATCAGTTGTCAAAACGCTTTTCTCCATAGTTTGTATGGGAATAACACACTTTGAGGTCATCGCGTGCAATGCCGACTGAGTGACTTTTAAAAATCATTGAACTGCAGAAAATTATTAATGAAAGGCCATTTTAAATTATAAATTATTATAGTGAAAATCAGTTTTTAAATATTTCTTTTATAGTGGAAACAAGCCTATTTTTGTCTTGCAGCATATGCTATATGGGCCCTTTTCTTGTGGCTAATTTCTCGTTCGCTATCATCATATAGGATATCCTCAAACGACTTTCTCGTCCCCCCTACGGTTTTGCTACCACATGCCTATCGCCCTCAAAGTAAATAGGCAATAAAATAATAGTAATATTACATACCATTCACTGTTACAACAACTCGAACACGAAATAATTCCACTTTCAGAAAAGTTCCTTCAGTTTCGTGAAAGTTATCTTCATCACCAGCATAGGATTGATGCAGAGGACAACGTCCATTAATACATTCAACGACGGTGGTACAAAAATACAGGTGTCCCTTTCCTTGGCTCAGGTTTAGATAGCTTTGTCTCTTTTTCAGGCACTGTAGGCAACGGCAGCAATGCGGTGCTTTGTCTGAAAAGTAAAGAAAAAAGTTGGATTAAGAATAAATAATAATAATAATAAATATTTCACAACAATCACACCAATTCTCTAGTCCCAAATTAAGCTGCGAGGCTTGTGTTATGGGTACTAGACAACGGATAAACATACTTAAATACTTTTTTTTGTAAATCAATACATATTATACATAGAAAACACCCAGACTAGTACGAACACACATGCACACATATGTTTGTACTGTGCGGGGATCGAACCCGCGACCCTTGGTTTTAGAAGTCCGACATAGAGACTACTGCACCAAACGGTCGTTCAATATGTTAACTTTTAAATGATTTATGGGCCGGACAACGCTCCGAGGGCAGACCCCCTACAAAGTAGACCGACTATCTGGTGCGCGGGAACTGGAACCCAGGACCGATCGCAGTGGATATCCTTGGGGGAGGCCTATGCTTAGCAGTTGGCGTCAATCGGCTCATGGTGTTGGGCCTTAACTTGAGGTCAAGCGGTTACACGTGGCCTGACAGTGGCCATTTTGCAATTGGAAAGGAAAGCCTCCTTTCTGCTCTACAGCTTCGCATCGCTTCAAATCATAATGTAGTATTGAAATGAGACACCATTTACGGATTATTTCGCGATTGATTTACCTTTTGTTTGAACCTGACGTTTCGGGCCCTTTTCTGCGTTCGTGGTCACAGGTACACTTAGAAAACTGAAAAGAGTCCGAAACTTCAGGTTTAAACAAAATGTAAATATATCGCGAAATAATCCGTGAAAAGAGTCTCATTTCAATGTCTACTGTTCTCGTAAACCGAAGAAACAAATACATTATTTAGTAACATAAGAACGCTCATCGCAATTAGGCTCCGAATTGGTTTGCGATGTTGACAAGGATTTTACCTATTACAATAAAGAATGGTAGAACATAATGACGACTTTTGACGACCGCTTGGTGCAGTGGTCCACATGTCGGACTTCTAAAACCAAGGGTTGCGGGTTCGCTCCCCGCACAGTACAGGCATGAGTTGAGTGATTGTTGAGAAATATTTATTTTATTTATAATATGTGACAAGCCCTTCCTCCCTTTTTCTGTAATTTAGAACGTTTATACGAGGAATGCTCAACTATTTTACCTTCATTTCAAGTCGAGAAGTGAACACTGTCTAGTCACAGATTTTACTAGCTTTTAAAAAGTATTGACTGGGCAAATACATCGATACTATAAAATAACGTGATTGTTGTTGTGCACTTCATATATTACAATAGAAACAACATCAAAACGCTATCTCGAGTGAGGATCTATAATACAATTGAGATACCACATAGAAATATCTCTATGCTGGCAACATACGCTCATAAATTCTTACTAATAATAAATATTCCCATAGATTTTTGTCTGAGCCGAACATCATCGGGGAAATAAAATCTTCCCGACTTCGCTGGCTAGGACATGTGGAGAGGATGGGAGGGGATCGAGCCACAAAAAGAGCCTATCTTGGACAACCTTCCGGGCGCCGGCCGGTGGGGCGTCCAAGATATCGCTGGAAGGACGAGGTCGCCAAAGACCTGAAAGAGCTGAAAGTGCCCGACTGGTCAGATTTGGCACAGAATAGGGAAGAATGGCGCACTTAAATGTCGGAGGCCAAGATCCACTTCGGGTCGCTGAGCCAGCGAAGTAAGTAAGTTAGATTTTTAAACCTCGACGAAAAACGCCATGTTATAAGTTTGACTATGTTTGTTTGTGTGTGTATGTATTTGAGATTCAGTGTTCTTGTGTATGTATGTGAAAAACACCAAACATGAGCCAGGAAGACAACTGGTGAGCTTTAACGGCTGGACGAATTTTGAAAAGCCATAGCTAAGGACCACTGTGACTAAATTATCATTCGAATAGAAAAAAATTGGTTGCCTGTAAATTCGGTACACGCGCGAAAGTTTTACGTGACAACGACTTTGAGTGGTAAAATAATTTTAATGTGAAACTCTCTCTCTCTCTCTCGCTCTGTCTCTCTCGCGCGGAACGTGAGCGGAGCAGCGTAACGCAGTTTCTTGAAGTGTCACCCGGCAAACCAATTTATAAGACGTTGTCACGTCAAAAACCGCACTGATATCGGGCCATCCTTTACGCTACGATGCTACAGACAGACACACACAAACAGAAGAGTAGTCAATATTATAACACCCCTCTTTTTCATCGGGAGTTACAAACATATCGTCCGAGGAGTAGATCTAGAAAAAAGCGTTAGCCTCAATAGGCTAGATGACACCACCAATCGTTGACATACTCTTTATTATCTGTCAAAACGGTCTGCATCCATAGATTTTGTATGGGAATACAAAATCGTGACGTCACTGTTGTGTATCAGAAATCAGAGTCAATTGACCGAATATTTATTGAATTTTTGTGTTTAAAAAAATGGTTTCTACAGCTTTTTGGAAATATACTGGTTGTATTGCCTTCATAGGGGCTATGTTTTTTAAACACAATGGTCTTGAAAATATTTAAGATAGGCGTCAACATGCCTATTTTCCTTGGTGCAATTTAGCAGACTTGTTTAATATTTTCAGAAATTATGTGCTGTCAAAAATAAGGCGTAAATTTTTTCACTAAGGGAACACTAGCATCTCTCCCTAACGTACACGTTACGTGTACGACAAACTCTACACGTGAAGGGAAGCCTCTTGTTTCACTAATCGACCAATCAAGCGATGACATCGCAAAATAAGCCTTAACAGATGGTAACAAGATGTAATAGTAGTAGCAGATATGAGGCCACATTGAGTGTACTAAATTGAGATTTATTGGCGTACAGCTTAGTTCGAACTGGACTTGGCGAGTTGTGGGTAGTAATATACTGGCTAGGATCTAGATAGGAGCTTCTGATGAGATCAAAAAATCTAGAAAAATAAATTGTTGGAGACGAAAAAAATAAGTGATTAGGAAGAACTTGCAAGATATAGAGACCGGAAAAAATATTAAACGGGGATCTCTAAAGAGGTTGGAGAAAAATTGTATAATAATATCTTAAATAATGTAAGTTATCGAATCAATTTATAGATACAAGTATCTGTACTTATGGAATTAAATTAACACAATTTAATCCTTGAGTCATTTGTTTAAAATTTTTTTAGGATGTTATAAATAACAAAAAATAAAGAAGAACGAAAGATACGTTCAGTAAATTCAGCTAATGAAATCCTTATAATAATGCGTATGTTGATTTATAAATAAAAAAAAAGCAGTAAAATTACAATAAAGAAGTTCATAACCAGTTCTGGGAATTGTAATTACAAGCCTTTTAGACATTGTCATACTAACCGATATTAAAAATATCTTTATTTTTCCTAGAATATATAAGACCAACGAGATTCCTCTTGAGAAGCACATGTTTAAAATGAAATCGAAAAACTTCTAAAAACCAAAAACCCGAATTTCCTTGCTCAAAAACTAAACAAAGAAAAACTCACCAGATAGCATCGATCGCGCCAAAACGGCCACTCAAGCCCATTTTGGGTTCCATTTTAAAACTTTAAAATTTCGAATCTGACAAACGGATGCCTCGACGCGTCCCCAACAACTGGCAGGATTGCAGTGCCTCTTGTCACAATGAAGGGGTCAACAATTGGAATTGGATAGAATGAACACTTAATAGTGTTGTTTGCAGTTTGGGCACAAGCTGACTAGTCAGTTAATTCGATGATGCAACATGCTAGCTAGCAGCGAATCGTCAATGTAGTGTTGAATTCTTCAGAAGGGAACATTCCCATTCCTATTAGAACAGAATTGGTGACAAACTTCTTCCTACTGTGTGTATCCTCCTTCACACAGTAGGAAGATATTTGACACCGAGAACGTACTAACCTTAAGGCTGCCATAATCTATTGGACTTTTAGTAAGAGTTGTAAGACAGAGACGATGGTTCTTGAAGTTCAAGTTAGGTAGCTCTGTTTAAGCAGATGTGGACAGTTTTTGAAAGACCTAGATGTATCGTTTTCCGAACGTCAGCTGTCTGTCAGATTTATATATTATAAGATAGATATTATCTAAGAACATCATTATAGCAGCTAAGATTCCACGGATTTACTAGCCGGAAGAAATTGTTCAGTCTCGTGTAAAGAAAACAAGTACACATGATGATGTCGCAATAACCCATCCAATACTTTAATGTTTCCAACCGGTATTTACTAGTTTTTGTACGTTTAAGCATGTGTAGTGGTTTAGATTGATCTTAAAATTATATTTTTAAGTTCCTAATTTTTCAAATAATGTTTATGATAACGGAGAGACCTAATTGTGATGCTATAATCAAAGGTTTATTTTGAATTTGATTTCCAAAAGAGTCTTGAGTAGGTACCTACTGCTACGACGTAGAAGAATCACCTGGAAGAAGCCACTTAAGTCTGACTTCATAATACAGCAGTAAACAGGAAACTCAGACGCAGGAAATTACCATCTTGCCTATCCTACAAACCTTACGGACTGTTTTCACATGAAAAGAAAAACAGTATTCAACCTGCGTTTTAAGAAACAGCCGTTTCACCAATTAAAATGTTTTCCATGTTACACATTAAATTAGCCACGTCTTTGTATAGCGAAATGAGCGATCGAAATTACACGAAGCCTTGATATATGAAAGCAAATTCGTATTGCATTTTCCTCCTCAAAGGTCGAGAATACATCTAATCACAATAGTATATTTTCTTTTGAATCATCATTTAGTGACAGAAGTAAACTGACAATAAAACTGACTCGAGTACCAAAATTGCTTGGATCTTTTCGAGAAGAGAGTGAATTGAAAACTGCTACTAGACAGACATGATCCATGCTTTTTTTTAAAATTTCGTTTTTAATCGCAGGAAAACCCTTTTAAGGGCCATAACCGAGGCCGGGGGGCCTCAGCCGTGAGTGGGACTCCAAACGTCCTTAAAAAAGGCGTGACTCTGCTCCGGGGAAAATCCGGAGAGACATCGGAGGTTGTCCTTGACAACCTCCGATAGACATGATCCATCCTAGGCCACATCGACACTTGCCATCAGGTGAGATAGAGGCCAAATGTCTGGATAGTTAGTTATCTCTCATCAGCCTATATACGTCCCACTGCTGGGCACAGGCCTCATCTCAACTATGAGGTGGTCCGAGCCATACTCCACCAATGGGGGCTCAGTGCGGATTGGTGGAGGGGTGTTTGTAAGGTAAGTGACCAACCTTACTGTCAGATGTTATTAAGCCGCCTGACGGCCTCTGACCAGGCTTTACGACTTATGTCTATCGATATTAACCGGGACCAACAGCTGAACGTGCCTTCCGAAGCACGGAGTGCTTGTAAATAGACGTCACTTAAATGGTCAGAATGGTCACCCATCCCAAACATGACCGCGCCTTAGGTTGCTTAACTTTAGGTATCACTACCAAAGTGCTGCAACCACTGCGCCACAAGCCAAAAGTTAATTATAAAAAATAAATATAATGTTTCGGTCGCACTATACAGCGATACGATCACATCACTGGGTTGTTTTCATTAGTGGACAAGGATGTATGACTTAATGGAGAAGATTTTTTTGTCCAATTACTATCGACAAAAGCGATAGATTAGTATAGAAGTGATTTTGGCAATCAGAGTACGTACTACTTAACCATAAGGTCCATTTACGTCACTAAAACTTTAGTAGCTCATGTCTTTACATGTTCTTTCGTCAGTTAGTTTTACTGGGAAACCCCAAACATCGCTTACTGTTTGTGCTAAGGGCATCCTCTGCGTTGTGTTTTAAATAACAGGACTTTTTCTCATTCAAAATTGGATACAGAAGTCCTCCTCTCTGCGCGGATGTACGCAGTTTTGTTTGTATCTCTTCCTGTCACTCTTACTGACTGGCTCGGACATACGGACAAAACATTACGGAAGTTACTAACAGCCTAAGACGTCCTTGTCATTAACACGTCCAAATTTTCGCAGTCTAGATCTCTAACTCGCACCACGATCAAACCAGTTGAGTAAAAGGGACAGAAGATCAAAACCATGAGTAAACAAGCAAAAGCACATAGACACTTTGAGTACACCATGACGTCATCATCGACAAGGTTCTATCTGAATCAATAGGGAGAGATAGTAGTTGAGCGATCGTTAAACTTTTTAGCTAGCATTTTCGCCTTCAAACCATTTTCAAAGGTGGGCTGGAAGAGTTACTCTTAACTAGGATTACATTTTCTTCAGTTCAGATCAATACAACCCGCAAAAGACATGCAGATGCTCATCATTCTAGTGAGAAATCCTGTTGGTCATATTTTCCGTCAAATCTAAAAAAATATATGTTTATTTAATACTTGAATGTACCTGCGGATTCGTGAATCCGTCTTTATTCAGGCAATAGGTTTCGATTGGAATCATGCTCATATTGTCGACGATCATTTACAAAGTATCAAGGTTACAAGGTTTTCAATTGATCGGCTTGTAATACAGTTAATCAGGGGCTCAGGGGTCCTACTACTCTCTACTTTAAGCTGTTGTTCGTTCCGTTGTACAGCCAGCGTCGCAAATATAGTAGCACTAAAATGCCAACTAACTTTTTTTTGACCAAAATTCTGATGCACTAAATGGAAAATCTGAATTTGACGTAGAGAAAGATGTATAGCTAGTGTGAATTAAAAGAATGTTAATTCCATGTCAAACTATATTATTAAATTAATTGATCAATCAATTACTAAAAAACATAGTATAAATGCTATAAAAATCCAGTAAAGACTTCATAATGATGATTTAATGATGAAACTGCATGCAATTTTGCTTTAGACTTCAGTGCACCAAACTCACGGTTTTCAAAGCAAAAGAATACTCTTTTCACTCTAGCATGAGTGAGAGCCATTGCACACATAAAACATGGTTCCCTTATCAAATATATGTAATAGTTTGTACACAAATATGGCCCGGTATGTTCTGTGTCACTTTCAATTTCACTTTTACTTATAAACTTATTTGCACCAAATTTGACTCCAGGGAACTGTCTCTGTAAATGCTCCATTAGATAATTATCTATACCAGACTTTTCGGTTATGTGACAGGTCTCTTTTGTCCAAGCTCCACCTTCTTGCGTCCGAGCTACATCATCAATTGCCAGCATAGCGGAATGTTGAACGGGATGTCTCAAACGGTTATCAAAGGAAACCGCTACAACTGAGTTAATAGATGGATCTACTACTACAGAAGCGTTGGCTGCTAGCAATAAATCTTCAGTGATTTCCTTTACAGTTGATTGTAAAATATGCCATCTGACAGTTTCAAAATTGATAGCCATGTATGTGCGGTGTAAATTAAGTTCATGATTTGAAAAAAAGCTGTCACTGGCCAGTTTTTCTAAGTAATTATCAGGATGAAAGTTGCACGACCATATTTTAGTTACTTCTGCGTGTTGTTGTTTTAATTTAGGCGGTTGTGATGGCACATCTATTGCGCTAAAACCTTCAAATACATCATTTAACTCTGGTAAATTGGCTTCTATAAATTCTTGTATTGTTGATCTGTTGATACTGCTAGACTGGCATAGTAATATACTGTTTTTTCTTACTCTTTTAAGGTGACTTAACTCTTTCAAAGGAAGTTTCTCGTTTAAAACTTGTATGGATTTGGAAATGTTTTTTTTATCTTTTATAGACGCAACATAAACATTTGTTAGCAGAATTGTTTCAGACAATTCATCGCTGAGGACAGCTTTCAAGTTTCTTTTAGAATTTTTGAGTTTATCTATGTATTCTAAGATGATGTCACGCTTCTTGGATTCTAATACAAGCTTAGCTCTCTTCATTGCTGGTTCTTCAGACATTATAAATCTAATTAGAATCTTTTAAATGTCCATATAACTTGTTCAAAGATAAAATCCCAATATTTTTGTCTTCTTCTATTATCCAATACTGAAAAGAGACAAATAACAACACTATTTCACTATAAACACTGTTATCATTGCAATTAATTAAAGATAGCAGCACTATCAGCATCAGACTCATTATTTAATCAAACCTTAACCTTAACTTGTATTATTTGCATTGACTTCTTTTGGTTTTATTTCATAGGTATAAATTTTAAGTTTAATATAATAATTTTTCAACAGATGTGGTTCTTAAAATGTCCTTATTTAAAGATATGAAAATGTTATAAATGAGTTATTCAAATATGAAATTGATTAAATTAAGTACTTAACTCAACAATAAACTCTCCTATATTGTCACAGTCTTGGGCAAACACAAAACACAAGTCTAACGTTCAAACTAAGAGTAACATATTATATTAACTACTAAGATGCCATCATTTGAATACCAACTTATCCAGTTTTTAACTATTATTATCACCGTTTAGAGTGTTTCGAACCGTTTATGGAGTAGTTACTGCCCAATTATAGACTTTGTTGACACAAAATTGATAATTATGATTACGAATCGACTTCACTCATGGCAACATCGTACAATACTATTTACTTATAAATAATGCATAATAAATTGACTGTTATACACGTGTGATGTTACAGTAAACGTGAAGTTAAATGCACCGATTCGTAACAGTGATAAAACGTGCGTAAAAATCAGAAAATTAGGTATGGAAAATTTACCTTGCTCGACACCACTTGGAGGTGGAAGAAATTCCTTAGACTAAATAGGCTGGAGACGCTGCAGTTGTAAAGTTCTGCTTCTTGAAAGACTAATGGAGGCACCAAAACACAAATCTGTAACTAGTTAATGCGAAAAATCACGAGAAAAAAATCTCAACACGAATATCTTCCGATTCTCAAGTAGCCATTGACAATTGTTCTCAATTACAAAGCATGGGCCCTTTGACAGTTCTGACATTGACTGCGATTGGTTAATGTGAAATTAAAAGAAACTATAAACCAATCATGTATGTGATTAGGGATTGGGAGTGATTTATGGAAACAGACTGATGGCTACGTTTCATTTTACGGAGTGTACACTCTGTCATTTTTCCTAGGACTGATGTCTAACTACTCTGTGGGAATGGATAGTCATAGTCATATTTTTTTAATTTTATTTCGTCCAGTCTTGAAACATCACGATATAGCCCAAAGTAAATTAAAATATATTCTTCATAAGTTATATCTAACAAACTACAAGAGTTTTGACGCAGCAACTTCAGCTACACTGGTCTGACGAAAAACTCTGAGTGCTGCACTGCTAACATCTGCTGAAAAGCCCGAACACAGCTAGCTAGGTTTTAACCAGAATTCCGAACTTGACCCTTTCTGTTAGACTAGAAAAGTCACTACTAGACGCAACGAACCAGTTGCTATATCCGTGCTTCCGCCGCCCTCACCTCGTAAGGTGATACGAGCAATACTCCACCACTCGGGCTCAGTGTGGATTGGTTGAGGGGCAAGGAATATACTACTCTCTACCGATTGAGGGGTGTTTGTTAGTTGCTCTATAGCTGTTATAAAATCAAAAATAATGTAAAGATAACGTTCATACATTTTATTGCATAAATTGTTTTTACAATGTTTACATACAAGTAAAGATACAAGTCCGTATTATTTCATAGTGACATGGTAAATAAACTAATAAGAGTTACCTAGGTACATGGGTCTTAACTTTTTGACAAGCTACAGATTTAAATTACTTTTCCAATGTCTGATACCACGCCTGGCAGGTTTCTGATGCGATTTCACAAAGCGCAGACAAACTTTTGCCGGTCGAGTCATATTCTGGAAGTAAAAAAAGATACAATCAGCCTTTGCAAGTAAATAAGCAGTTGCGATTCAATTTTTTTTAAAACAGGCTACTTTTAAGTGACCCAAAGCACAGTCTGGAACCGTATGTCTTACTTTTCGCTAACTTTTTTTAAAAATAAAAAAATATATTAACAGCGCTATCGCAGAGCTTCTGTTGAACCTAAACCAGATCGTGATAGGGTCATATCACAGTCAATAACTCAATTCTTAAGTGGTACGTATATGTACACTCCTCCATGATCTCAAGCCGCTCTATAGCCTCTTCCGACTAATATCTAGCTTGTTGTTGCCTGGTTTCGTAACAATAAAATATTGATTCCATTACCTTAGTAAGGTCACGTTCAAATATGACGTCGGTTTTTACAGGATCTGTCGCTACTAGAGATATTATTCACACAGCATTTACAAAATCAGAATCAGAATTTTAAACGGACTACAGGCCCGGATTTAACCAGATTGCTGTTTTTTTGTTAGATGGTATTTGCTACTGAATTCAGAATACTGAATTTTTTTGAACTCGCTCATACTCATACACACACGTTATAACGGACCTTTAAAACGGACGTTATACGTGAATGCGCCCTAAATTTTATTTATATTCTAGCTAGGTGCTTTATTAACGCAGTAGTTGCCTACTTAGATAAAATTTCTTTTAAGTATCATTAGCGTGACAGTTGACTTATTTATTTCTTTAATCTTTATTGCACAACAAAACTTTGTACAAAAGGTGGACTTAACGCCGTAGTGCATTCTCTACCAGTCATACCTTTGGGCTAAACAGAAATGATTAGTGATTAATGATTACTTACCAACTGTGCCTCTCTTTCCAAATATAGATCCGTTGAAGGGTGGCTTCCTGTAGTTAGCTTCAGTAGAATGGATCAGGTACAGCACCACGGCGACTAAGAAAACGGCAAACACTGCACGCATTGTGGTTGATGGCTCTGTACGTGAAAACGTATGAGTTTAGCAACGGAGGAAATTACAAACTTACGAAATAAAAGTGTTTTTTTTTTAATTCTTATACCTTGTCGAAAATGAGATAAGAACAAGGCGAATGCTGTTGATCAACTGATGCAAGTCTCAGCATGCAAGGGGTTTTTATACCAAATTCATGTTTCTTACTATTATTTTATTGAGAAGCGCATCATCCCTAAGGAATTGAAGAAGATTGGATGGTAAAGTAGGTTTACACTTGCGCACATTGCATATTTACGTTTATATTACATTAGAGAGAGGGCATAAATGCATAAAAAAACCTAAATTTATCATAAAATCTACTATTTCTGCAAGGTTCCTACGATTAGACAGTTTTTTACTCGAATGGTTTAGAAAAACATGATTTTTTGCAAGGTTCTAATGGAAAAAGTAATAAAAATATTTGAATAAAAAATTGTGCATATTCTTCTATTATCTAGTTATTCTTATCTATCTATATATTAATATATATATATATATATATATATATATATATATATATATAAATGAAACCGGTTTTCCTTGATCACGGCATCACGCGTGAATGGCTGGACCGATTTCACTAATTCTTTTTTTGTTGTATTTGTTATTATTAGGAGAAGGTTCTTACGGAAAAAAATATTAAGAAAATCTCTCAGAAATATTGAAAAATATACATTTAATTTTGCATATTTTAAACAACGCGCGTAACGAATGTCAATGTCATTCGATGTGACATTGTTCAATCATTGCAACGCTAAGGCGGTACGAAGTTCGCCGGGTCAGCTACAATAAATAATATTTAATCATAACTGGGCTTTATAACTGCGTCGTGTTTATACGGTTGAAAATAGTTTTTTAACAGTAAAAATATTACGACCACTTTACCTTTAAGAACTTAAATAGCAACAGAATAGCACGCGTTTAGTGACTGAAAATCTGTACTTCTTTACATACATACCTACACTATATGTGATGTCTTGTAAGAATTTTGCTATCCCCTTATTTCATCCAACTAAACATTTATTCAGTAATTTTGTTTTACTCAAATGATCTTCCATTTAGAATGGATTTGAAATTTTCCAAACTCATCCGGTAATTTCATGAATAAAATAATGAGGGTAGGACGAAGCAAATTTCATTACTGCTTTGTTTGTAGTCCATCAGAGGCTCTCATCTCTCCGATATCGGTAATCTTATGCACTAACTAAGTTATAATCCCAACGGATTTGGCCCTATCGTGTCAACATGTGGTCAATATCCAGTAATCCAATAATTGAGCGGCCATGTTTGAAGCTCCCGGTATAAAATGGCGGGAAAATCTTTCAGTGACATCAGTTGTCAGTTCGCCTTGGACGGGGATACCAGCTCATCACCCAACGATTTCAAAAAGGTAAGAAATATATTATGTTTAAAAGATCTTATTATTTCCTTTTCTTTGTTATGTTCTGTATAATCTCTTATATTTATTGTATTGCTGTAAAAATTTATGTACAAACGCAGCTATAACAAAACGTTATTTTTCTCCTTATAATTATTACACTTCTCCATAGTAAAAAACTTTTTAAATTTTCACAGATGGCAGGAGACATGTTGAGACTTACCATTGCTGTGGTCTGCACCCTGATGGTTCTTTTTTCTCTGGTGCAGCTTGGCGAAGCAAACTACAAGAACGCGCCAATGAACGGCATCATGTTTGGAAAAAGGGGACCTTCTGGTAAGAAATTAGATATCGCCTCGTAAAATTAAATAAAAACTTAACGTACTTCAGATCTTAAGTGTATGCGGAGAATTTTCCCGTTCGTTGAACAACTGTTTCCGACAAGCCATAACACTTAAAAAAATATTTTCGGCTCCGGTCATCAGGGAAGAATCGAACTTTTTCCGAGGTTGTATATTCATACTCTTTACGATATAGAAGACATTTTTGATATGGGGACAGAAAGTGCTCGTTACGCTAAACTTATTTTCTTAAGGCGTCATATTTTTTATACCTTTTGTGATTGAATTGGGCTGCTAGGCAAAATTTGGTCAAAAATGCCATAAGAGGCCTTAATGTTTTTTAGATGAAATGCAACACTTCTTTTCATATTTCTTGGAATAGTTTTGTTTCTATTCAGCGGAAAACCAGCCTAGTTCATTCATGGACCATGAATGAACTTTTTCAATTCACCAATGATGTTATACGAATTTAACTTGATGTACGTTCTATTTTTTTCAGACTACGATTCAAGAGGCAAAACCTTTACTGCTTTGTGCGAGATTGCAACTGAAGCTTGTCAAGCGTGGTTTCCGTCCCAAGAAAACAAATGAACGCTTTATAGTTAGTAGTAGAATTTTTAACGAACATTGCAAGAAACTGGATTATGACGCAACTTGTAACTGAAAATGTAGCAGTGGTTAATTTTTTTGTATGGGATGTAGAAATAGTTAAGTTTCGATATTGATAATGATGATATATAAAGGCTGGAGTTAATAGGAGAATATAAATAAATAAGCAAATAACTTTGTATTTTCTATCTTGATTTTTTCTGTTACGACAATGCTGATATCTAGAATAAACGTGCGTGAAACCGATCGCAGTTTTGACCTATTTCCTTAAATTTATTCATGGCAACACTCGTGGGAAAATTATGATAAGCACTTTCCCACTTTCCTTATTGTTGCCTTTTTTATGATTGATCTAATAAGTTTCTTATTGGAATCCATTTCCTAGTGAGAACCAGGAAGATTTGCATTCATCTCAGTTTCCATTCCGTTTCTATTCTAGCGAGCGGATGACTTATTGATAAAACAGCTGATAACACTGTCCCAAAATGTCAATACAATCAGTGACGTTTCGCATTGAAAAAAATTAGCAATTTCGAATCTACCTTGTTTTTAATTTTAAAATGGATTATTTAAGTTCTGAGCTCGTGGTGAAATAGTGGTGCAGTAATATTCTGGATAGGATTAACAAATAATTTTCAAACAAATCAAAATGACCACGAAAGAGCTTTACACGAAGGTAATTTTTTTTACAATCAGTTTTGATTGTATTTTGTTTTCTAGCCCTTCTAGTGATTGTCTTTTGAATTTGGAACAGGTGAGCACGTTTGCTTTTTTTATCCTTTTCACTTTCATAGTCATGGGAACTGAAATGTGGGCAGTGATAGATATCAAAATAATCAGATCACTTTTACTATCTATGTCATCATGCTTGAGATGTTTCCTCGGTGTACTGGTCATGAATTATGTAGCAACTAAGTTGATTATGATTTTACGGCTGTTGGTTACAAGTATTTGTTTAATTACACCTTGTAATGTTTATGTTGATGACTAAATAAATGTTTATATGGCTTCATAATTTAATGAGACCTGTCAGCATTTGTCCTTTTGATAGCAATCACAATTAGGTTGGTACCTTACTTACATTTTTGGTAAAAGTTGCATTGCAATTCAATAAATAGTAACAACAGTGCTATTTTAGTAACATTTTAGTATCTGTTTGGATTTCAAAGCTGATCTTTGATGCCTATAAACCTACTAATCTACTGATAAATAAGTCATACCTATTGTGTTTCAATTTGAGAGACCAAAACTCAATTTTGTTTGCATCAGTCTGCATTGACTAAAATCTTGACACAAATGATGATAAGTTCCAATGATTAAACCTTTTGGAAAAATCCTTAGATTTTTGTGCTTGACTGTACAAAAAATAAATAATAATGTCATAGAGGGGTCCATTTTTTTATAAACTTTGGACATGTAAAACTTTATTTAAAATGTTATTTTTTTTAAATCGTGACAGTAACATAAAAATGTCTAATTAGGATCAAAATATAAATATTTGTAAGTACTTTCTACAAAAACAACTTTTTAATTTAGTAAGATGATTTTTAGTTTGAATTTAACAAAATAATAATCTACCACTTATGTTTTTTAGCTTTTGTAAAGAATTCTTTTCCTTTTCTTCAATTGCCCGTTCTGTAAAGGGTGAAGCGAATATTAAGTGTTTTAAGTTGTGATATTAATACTTTTTGCAGGATGCCCGAATATGGGTGGAGCATCCAGAAAAGGTGTGGGAGAGTGCCACAGTTACATCAGATTACCGTTCCGGGGTGCTTATTGCAAAACTTGACCAGTCTGGAGAGATACGGCAGATAAAAGTAAGAATAATTGTTTCTATGTAGTTAATTGCAAACAATAATTTCAGCAAATCTGATTTTGATTGCCAGAATTTTATAGTCTTAAGGGGCAAGTGTCCCAATTGCAAAATTTAACTACCTATATTAAATTCAAAACAACTAACCCTCATCACGTGGTTTCAATTTGCAGTCACTTTAGGTCAGATAACACAGATTCGATTCCTTTTTCTGTGTCAGATTTCATCTAAGATTTTTAGGTCTTTTCAAAGAACTCTGTCACCAACTTTTTTTAATTGTGTTATGTGTGATAATAACGATAGGGTGACATAAAAATATTGAAATGTCAGTCCTGAGATGGATGCATTACAAATTGTATTCCTACCATAAAAATAAAATTTAAATTAACATAGAAAGATGTACAATGTAATGTCTTGCTACTTTGTCTAGCTCATTTTCTTAAAGTCACGTAAAATCTGTAAATATAACAGTCATAGTGACATCATTTTAAGTCATTGATCTTGATAGAAAACTCAGTAGTCAACTGACATTTTAGATGAACATATTTTACAAATAGGTACTCTCAGCGTCAAAAATATAATGTTACTTTAGAAACATGTCAAAAGAAAAAAATATTGACTGATTTTGAACAGATTGACTACTTGAGGAGTATGATCAAAATGTAGTTTGTACATGGTACATATGTGTGACTAAAATTAATTTAATTTGACAGTTAATTTGACAAGCCACTAATATGCGGGGGTAGTAACAAACGTTTTTTGACGTGACAACGTCTTATAAATTGGTTTGCCGGGTGACACTTCAAGAAACTGCGTTACGCTGCTCCGCTCACGTTCCGCGCTCACAATGAGAGCGAGTGAGAGGCACGCGTCCCTTCGACTCGGGCATGGTTAGCCCGCCTAAGAGCGAGTGAGACAGACATAAAAAGTGAAAGGCACGCGTCCCTTCCACTCGAGCACAGTCAACCCGCCTAAGAGCGAGAGAGACAGAGCGAGAGAGAGAGAGTGAGAGAGATAGGCATACACACCGGTTCATGTTATACGAATGAATATTCACATTAAAATTATTTTACCACTCAAAGTCGTTGTCACGTAAAACTTTCGCCCGTATACCGACTTTACAGGCAACCAATTTTTTTCCATAGATAAAAGATGAGAGCCAAATGCCGCCCCTCCGTAACCCGTCGTTGCTCATCGGACAGAACGACCTCACTTCGCTGTCGTATCTACACGAGCCGGCTGTGTTACACAACCTTAGGGTTCGGTACGTATCTCTATGTATTATTTGTGTAAAAAAATCTCAGAAACAATTTCTCAAAAACAGCTCGGAGTCGGGAAGTTGGCGGTGTTACACCCCCCTGCCTCGGAAAGCACGTTAAGCCGTTGGTCCTGCGCCTGATCTCTGTCCGGTTATGTCGGATTGCCGTCTCATCGAACTTTGAGAGTGATGGAACAGTGAGTGCACCTGTGTATTGCGCTCACACTTGTGCACTATAATATCTCCTGCGCAGTTGGCTGATCTGTGTCAGGTCGAAATCGGTCAGGAGGAGGTATTATTATTTGTGTAAGAGCATTTATTTCCCATCAGCCCGTGTCGCGGTGCTAGGGTCTAAAAATATGTTTGAGGTACCATTTTAAAGATCTTGGCGAGTAGACTGGGCCAAAACTCTTACATGTATTCGGACTTTTTTTTATTTTTTATTTAAGCTTTATTGCACAACAATACTTTGTACAAAAGGTGGACTTAACGCCGTAGGGCATTCTGTACCAGTCATACCTTTTGGCTAAGCAGAAATGATTAGTGGGCGGTGCGACAAAATAAATAAAAGAGAAAACAAAAAAAAACAAGAATAATATGACATAGATTAAATATAAAATATACAATATATATATACGAGTATATGATTACATATTTAAAATACACGTAATATATACAAATATACACTAAATAAATAAATAAATTTGACGAACTGTTAAAGAAAGATCTATAATGACGGTTGCGATAAAGTAAGAAAGTGGGTGCGAATGAGTCTCTTGAATGATAATTTGCTGGGAGCCTGTTTTATATTTTCGGGAAGAGCATTCCAGAGCCTGATGGCCTGAATGTGGAAGGAGTTGGCTTGAAAATTGGTGCGGTGAAGTGGAAAGGCCAAGGTCAATTTATCAGAGGAACGGAGTTGACGCGAATGTGTTGAACTGAGAAGTGAAAATCGAGATTTGAGATAAGAAGGGGAATTGGAATCGTTAAGTATGGAGAAAGTACTCAAAAGAATTTTAATAATACGTCGAAGCGGGTGAGGAAGCCAAGCAAGCTGTGAGCGAAAAGCGGAAATATGATCGTATTTACGAAGACAGAAAATGAAACGAATGCCGCAGTTGATCAGGCGGTCCAGCTTGTATACAAGGGCTTGATTAAGGTCGGGGTAGCACACATCAGCATAATCAATGAGAGGAAGAACAAGGGATTAGATTAAGGAAATTTTGGTCTTGACAGGAAGGAAGTGTTTTATCTGCACAGAGAACGCAGTGTGCCCATTACTTTCCGACTAACTTCTGCCACATGGACAGACCAACTGAGAGTTTGGTATCTTGTTCAAGTCGTTATTAAGTTTGTGAACAGCTTGACTAACTTCACTGACACAGCATTGCTCGTAAAGCTGAAGGTCGTCAGCATACACATGGTAAGAACAGCCAATGACGCGAGTGATGGAGTTGATGAAGATGGAGAAGAGTAATGGAGACAGAATGCCACCCTGGGGCACACCAGCAAGTAAGTCACGCCAGTTGGAGGCAGTCTTGTCTACGCGTACAGCCTGCTGACGACCCCGCAGATAGGCGGCAAACCATTCCAAAACTTGTGAGGATATATTGGAGTGAGCTAATAGAGCGAGAAGGATACTATGGTCGACAGTATTGAAGGCGTTGGAAAAGTCAATAATGACAAGTACAGTGACCTTACCGTATTCCATACCTTCACGGATGTCTTCAGTGACCTAAAGTAGGGCAGTGCAGGTACTGTGGCCAGGTCGAAAGCCATATTGAAATTGGGACAGAAGATTGTTAGAGAGAAAGAATTTTGAAATTTGGGAGTGAACAACAGCTTCCAGTACCTTTGAAAGAAAATGGAGTATAGAAATTGGTCTGAAATTAGCCGGCAAGACAGGATTTGTGATTTTGGGTAGCGGAATGACGTAGGCTTTACGCCATACGTCAGGATATGATCCAGAGCTGAGGGAGAAGTTGATAATGTGGGTTATGTACGGTAGGACTTGGTTTAAAACCATGATAATCATGGCCCGACTAATATCATCAAAACCAACAGCTCCAGACTTAATCGACAGAATACATTTCCTGACCACATCAGATGACACCTGGGAAAAAGAAAGAGGCTCAACCTGAGGAGAAGAGTAAGAAGAAATTTCATGGATCGTGCTGGATTTGATACCTGGGTCTAAAATAGGAGTAGAAGAAAAATGAATATTTAAATCATCAGGTGAGAGAGAAGGTGGGAGAGGAAGATTACCATTTTTTTTTGCCAATGCCCAAGGTACCAAGAAACTTTCACACGTCTGCTGGGGAAGAGTCAGAAATGTTGTCATGTATATACCGGCGTTTGGCTGATCTCACCATCCGATTGCAGCGATTCCTAGCATCCTTAAAGTTTCTCCAGTTCGCCTCAGACCGATCCTTTTTAAATTTCCGAAATTCACGGTTACGCCGTGTCATTGCCATACGCACCCCTCTCGTGATCCAAGGGGCTGGAGGTCGCTTGAGCTTTACCAATCGAGCTGGTGCATGAACATCAAAAAGCGAAATTATGTTTTGATTAAAATTGTGTACTTTTTTATCAATTGAGCTAGCTTCAAGAACTGAACCTCAGTCTAGAGCAGCCGCGTCCCCCCTGATAGCGTCCACGTTAATCCTCGATAGGTTACGCAAAAGTACTGTGGTCGGTTTGGCTTTAGTGGTGTGGAGCCTATACGAGAGATAAAGCACATAATGGCGGGAGAAGCCAGGTGCGCGATGTTGGCCATGAGTAATAACGTCACTGGGAGATGACGTGAGTATTAAATCTAACCACGTATCAGGAACATCGATGTTGTGATGAGTTGCTTGAAGAGGAAGGTTGGATAGATTGTGAGAGTATATAAGAGAGAGAAGCTTAGTGGCTAGAGGAGTTACTTACTTTAACGCGGACGAAGTCGCGTGAAGTCTTGGCTCCATCCGGGATCCGAACCTGATATATTTGGAAACCATTCAGTTAGTGCACTACTAGACCATAAAGTACTTAGTAACCAAAAAAAGTAGGTAGAACTAAAATAAAAAAGTTGAACATAATTTTCTTACAGAGTGTACTTTAGCTTAAAGGAATGTTGGTTCAATAAAAAACGATTTTTTATTTTAACTCATTCAAAAATGTTACATAAGAAAATAAACGCTTTGCATACAATCTATGCTAATATCCTCTTTTAATTCAATTGAAGTAATGACTCATTCGACCGATAAAACGATCGCGGTTCAGTGAATCAGTTGTGTATTATCCTACTGAGTAAATTAGATCACGCATACATACCTACCACATATTTTAGGTATTTAATTTTCGGCATGTCATGTCTGTACTGTATTGTTTTCAGTCCGTAAATACATTATGATGATATTCCCACAATCACAATCGTTATGAAAAATCATTTTAGGAAATTAAGAAACAGAGCCCATCTTACTTCTTTCGTTTCCCGCGTAAAACTCTAAAAAGTGCACAATCTGATGTTCCGCCAGAATGGCAGCAGCACTCTTCTTTAAAAATGTGCGCCGTCATAATCATGATAATTTCCTTTTTCGGAATTTTAATTAAAAGCTGATTAGTATAATAAGTGTGACCTAGAACCTTCCACGTGGGAAGAAATGGCAGCAGACCGGCTAGCGTGGAGGCAAGTCGTGATAAAAAAGTGTTTGAGCTTGATAGGAATTGCAGAGAACAGATCCATGCCAAGCGAGATGAGCTGAAGTCCCGACCACCTGCGGCCATGAACTATGATTATGTCGGAGGAGTGCTGACTTGTAGTGAATGCGACTGCACATTCACTACAAAAATCGGTTACGTCAGCCATGTGAGAGCACACCAACAAAGCTCTCAGTATGTTGGATCCTAGTCGCTGTGGCCGAATATGGTCAGGAAATTATATAGTTTACTAGCTTTTACCCGCGGCTTTGCCCGCGTAGAATGAGGACATTTATATAATAATATAATGGTAAGTATAATGGGTATACGGGGAATCAATACGCTCTCGCCTTTGGCTGTCCCTGTGATTATTGTTGCTCGCACAATGTTTCTTCCCAGTTCGCTGATTTGTAATCGTGTGCCGTTGCATAATCGTGGGGCATCAAGATTACGCATCAACAAAACTGGGACGCTAACCTTCAGCTCCAGCTTATGGGGCGGTACGCCCGTCAATTCCAATGAATTGAGGAATTCCACTGGATACGTAGTGCTGTCATCACTTGCCATAACCGTGTCTATCGAAGTGTACACCGTCGATAAGCCATCTACTACATCTAATATTTTCTTGTATAAAGAAAGATTGATATTGACAACGCAGAACTGAAACGACACAGAATTAACCTATAAAGAAGAAAATTCCTAATTTCACCTCAAAGTCACAGTCATTAATATCCAAGTAGCTGTGGTAATTCATTATCGCGTTTTAAAATACAGGCAACGCCATCTATTGGTGCCTCAATAAACTATACTGAGACTACGCTTACGTAGAATGAAAGTTGCTATTTTCCTGCTGTATTGTATGGGAACATGTAAGTAGAATCCTCTTTTATCCCACGGGAGCATATAATTACAATAAAAAGTATATTCTACAACCTAATTCAGGTTATACACTGCTCAACACTGTCTAGGGATGAAGAAAATGTATTGCATTGTAGTTGATTATTTAATCTATGTCAGCTAATACACTGTCTGTAAACCAAATTTCATTAAAATCCGTTCAGTACTTTCGGCGTGATTGAGGATTATCAAGATTCCTGCTTTATCCCATGGGAGAGTTTAATCGGGATAAAAGTAACACCTAAATTAGCCTATACCCTGCCTGTATACCAAATTTCATCAAAATCCATTCAGTACTTCCGGCGTGATTGAGGATTATCAAGATTCCTGCTTTATCCCATGGGAGAGTTTAATCGGGATAAAAAGTACCCTATCACCTAAGTTAGCCTATACCCTGCTTGTATACCAAATTTCATCAAAATCCATTCAGTAGTTTTAGCGTGATTGACGGACAAACATCCAAACATCCAAACAAATATACTTTCACATTTATAATATTAATAAGATATACAGGGTGTAAAAAAAAAACCTTCACGAAGCCGTCAACCATGCGTTCAGTACATCAAACCAAATCGTATAAAAAAGAAATTTTGGCTGGGAAACAAATTTAATTTTTTGACATCAAAAAAAATTATTTAATTCTAACCCGCAATGTACAGCGCGCATGCGGAAAAGTCACCGCGGGGCGTGTTGGTTTACGTCGCCGCGACGCGGTTCGGTTCGAGTGTTCGCTGTTCATTGCGGAGTGTGCCATTTAGAGGCTTTTTATGAAAGAATTAGTGAAAATTTGTATCATGTTTCTTTGGAAAAAAGTTCAGTTATAACGGACAGAAGACGTTTCTGTAAAAATCATCAATTTTTTTTCAAACTTTAACCATCGATATCTCAGTAACCGTTAACTTCCCAGGTATGGTGTAAAGGAAAAAAAATGATCGTAACAATTGGTAGAATATGTCGTATTCGGCTTCGTTAAGGTTTTTTTTACACCCTGTATATCGACACAGTTTTAGAACGTTTCACATTATCAACTTAATAGGTCATAAGCACACAAAGTTCATCAACATACCCAAATACATTTATTTAGAAAAAAAAACTGGTCAGATAAATTTTGAATTTATGGATTCGAAGTTAAATTAATATTTCTAAAGATAGTTATTCAAAAAAATGGTAGTGAACTGTGCTTACAACGGGCAAAAACGGCTTTAATGAGAAAGAGTGTAATATATGCATGGCTCCGAAGATATACATATAATAAAATTCCTCAGGCTTATAAATCCTTGAATGACACTATTTTTAAGAAGAAATTTAAACAATTACTACTTGACAAGTGCTACTATAGCTTAAATGACTTTTTAAATGATAAATTTTGACATTGTTTTATTTTCATTATGTAATAATTTATTTTCTTATAATAATTCTGACTTCACTGTATTATTATGTTAATGACAAGCACTTTAAAATTTGCACGCCAAATATTGGTCAGACATGTTGACACTTTTAGCTATTAATATCAAGAATTTACTGTATGAAATGTTATATTCTTACACATGTTTCTGCAAATAAAATATCTTTATCTTTATCTTTCAACTATGGCGCCCAACCGTAAGAAACACTTGTACAAACAATTAGGAGATTGTGCAACTCACTTGTACTATTTAAGATCACATTTATATGTATGTACAACCCCACCTAACAACAAATAAAGAATTTGACTTTTTTTGATAATTCATGCAAATACCTTTTGAAATCTGAAACAGAATGAAAGATTTTGACGTGACAACGTCTTATAAATTGGTTTGCCGGGTGACACCTCAAGAAACTGCGTTACGCTGCTCCGCTCACGTTTCGCGCGAGAGAGACAGAGCGAGAGAGAGAGAGAGAGAGAGAGATAGGCATACACACCGGTTCATGTTATACGAATGAATATTCACATTAAAATTATTTTACCTCTCAGAGTCGTTGTCACGTAAATCTTTCGCGCGTATACCGACTTTACAGGCAACCAATTTTTTGTCAAAGACACTTTGGTACCAGTGTCTTTATACACTGTTTAATTATGTTAAAAAAACTTTTTATATTATATAGCTCCTGGCTAGGAACACCTGTGGGGTGAGCACGAACAACTATCGTAACGTAATCGTAGCGTTTACAAGTCGTTAACTTGACAATTTATATGGGGAAACTGTCAGTTTCTGACGTTTGGACGACACGAGTACGTTACGATAATGTTAGTGCTCACCCCACTTGTCAGTTTGGTATGGGCATCTATCAGTTGATGATACGAATACGTTACGATAATATTCGTGTTCACTGGACAAAGTGGGCATAGTCGATTAAGAAATTCGCTTTCAAATTTCGTGAGTCAAATATACGAAAATGACATTCTTTAGAGAAAAGCATTATAGCAAACTTTTCTATGGCTTATGTCAATTGCATACATAATTTTTGTCTACATATTTTGCTTCCTTGATTACTACCATAGATACATTGACGACCGCTTGATGCAGTAGTCCACAGGTCGGACTTCTAAAACCAAGGGTCGCGGGTTCGATCCCCGCACAGTACAAGCATAAGTGTGCATGAGCATGTGTGCTTGTACTGGTCTGGGTGTTTTCTATGTATAATATGTATTTATTTACAAAAAAAGTATTTAAGTATGTTTATCCGTTGTCTAGTACCCATTACACAAGCCTCGTAGCTTAATTTGGGACTAGGGAATTGGTGTGATTGTTGTGAAATATAAAAAAATGTGATAATATATTTTTAATTTCAATTTATTTTTCAGCTTCTGCGACCGGAACGCCATCTACACGTATTGCGGGATCGTTCTTGTCGCCATCAACCCCTACTATGATCTACCTATTTACGGTAAGTAAAAACAATTAATTACAGCCCATCGCGGGATCGGAAACCCGCGGGATCGGGATTGCATTCCCTACCTAGGACTATGCCAGAGTTATAACGGGAAGTGTACAAAGACCAGACTTTGATTCACACGGTAGGCCTTGGATATCGTTTATATAACCGAGCAGTGAACCGAATCAACGATGGGCGTCGCTTTATCCTATTATCACGCTCGAAGTCCTTGCAGCCTTGAATTTAGTTAATGATATCACTGGTATGGTGGCTATTGGTATAGTTGGATTAGTAAATACGTAACGAAAAGCTTGTATTTTTTCTTCCTTTCTCTATGTCCCTAACCCAAGGGGTGATGGAGAGTCGGGTATTGGGAGCCTACTAAGGAAAAATTGTGATCAAAACCACATTTATTAGTATTGTTTGATTCTTATAGTATCTACTCTTACGTCGACTATTTAACTTTATTTTAATAAAAGTTACAATTATTTTAATATTGTGTTAAGGGTTATTAACGATTTTACGAAAAAGTCAGTCACTTCCATTTTCCGACTTATACTATAGGAAATGACAGCCATATTTTAGATATTTCTCAAAAATGCGCATAGACAAACTGACGGCTTTCAGGCCATTGACAGGAAAAAAGTAGCGTCACTGGTGAGGCGGGTGCGGGAGAGTGGCAACAGCATCCTGAGGATGGTGGCAGATGATCCGCATGCGCCTATATTGAGGCACTTTAAACTATTAACGAAATCGAATCTTGTTCGCAGGGAGTGCCTCTTAGGTTCATGACACATTAAAATAACCAGCTGTAAACCATAAATGTTTGTAATTACTAACATAGTTCTGAGCTTCCTATGTTACTATTTATTAATTATTGGGTTTATGGGCCTTCTTATCGCCAACTCGACCAAGTTTGATCTATTGTGGCAGCCCTTTGTATTTACAGTTCACTGCTTAGTCCCGTTGAGTCTATAAATTGCCAGACTCTTTGGAGCGTGACTTCTGTTATCTCATCCGGGCGCATGATGTGCCGCCCGAGATGGATACTTCTTTTGCTCATAAGCGGGCCGCATGAGCAGAGAATATGCATGGCCGTTTCCTCCTCTGTGTGGCAGAATCTGCACAGAGCGTCTTCTGTCATATTCATGTTTGCCATGTGTTTGTTTAGTTTGCAGTAACCTGTTAGTATTCTGGTCAAAGTACAAGCTTTGTATCTTTTGAACTTTAACAGCTCTTTAGTTACTTTGTTGCTGTATCCCTGAATGAGTGCTTTTGAGTGTTCTTGTCCTGATGTAGACTTCCACCACTCAATCGCCTCTTGTTTATAGAGAATGGTTAGTAGCGTAGTGGCTCGTTGCTTGGTAATGCCACAAAACGGTTCTACGCCGATTTGAGGGTTATCGGCGCCCTCTCTGGCGAGGTTATCAGCTACTTCGTTTCCTTCTATATTCGAATGTCCTGGTACCCACGAGAGTATGACTTTGTTGGTATTTCCCAGTACATTTAGTGTTTCAGTGCACGTTTGCACCAGTTTTGATGAATGTTCGAAGGATTTTAAAGCCAGCAGTGCTGCTTGGCTGTCTGAGTTGATGTAGATGTGTTGGTTCCGGAGTTTCTTCTCTAGGTTTATCTCTGCACATTTGTTTATGGCAAAGACCTCGGCTTGGAAGATTGAAGCTTCAGTCCCCATGTTAATGCTAACTTTGAGCCTAGGCTTCTCTCCGTAGATCCCACAGCCCACATCATTTCCCTTTTTGGAACCGTCCGTATACCAGACGTGACTACCTTTCTTAAATGACATTTGACCTTCTAGCCATTTGTCTCTAGGAGGTATGTTTACGGAGTATAACTTAGAAAAGTTGCATTCCGTATGCATGTCGTCACTAGGCATGCTTAGAAGTTTGTTTTCAAATACTGATTCCTTGAGTCTTATCAGATTTTGAGAAGCCCATCTGACTTTCGAGCGGGTGCAGATTCTGTATATGCTCTGCTTGGCTTCTTTTTCCACGTGCATATGCAGTGGTATAAGATCCAACAAGGCATTTAGTGCGGCTCCTGGTGTCGTTGATAGTGCTCCGGTTGCTGTGATGCAGGCTAGCCGCTGTAGGCTGCTCAGTTTCTGTATTGTTGTCGCTTGGTTGACCTTGCTGCACCAGACGGCGGAGGCATAAGATGGTACTATAGGTCTCACGACCGCTGTGTACAGCCATAGGGCAATTTTGGGTTTGAGTCCCCATCTTGACCCCGCCATTCGACAACAGCTCCACAGAGCCATTTTGGCTTTTTGAATGATATTGTCTAGGTGCGAATTCCAAGTAAGCTTTTGGTCAAAAATTACCCCTAGATACTTGGTTTCGCTCGAGAAAGGAAGAGTTTTTCCATTTAGCTTCGGATTCGCGAGTCTTTCTAGTTTTCTCTTCCTTGTGAATGGTATTATCACTGTTTTATTTGCATTAATGGATAATTCGTTTTCTCTACACCACCTACTTATGGTGTTGAGAGCTCCTTGCATCAGACATGAAATTGTGCTTAGGCAGGGACCTCTGATGATTACTACTATATCATCAGCATAGTCTTGTGTATCATAGTCTTTCTCTGCCATCTTAGCGAGTAGTTGGTCTACTGCTAGGGTCCATAGATGTGGAGACAGTACGCCTCCTTGTGGACATCCTCTTGTGGCAAGAAATTCAAGCTTTGTGGCATTGAGGGTGATGTTTGCTACTCGGTTGAAGAGCAAGCTTTTAACCCATCTGATGATGCTTGTCCAAAATAAAGAATAAGAATCAAAAAAAAACACTTATCAGACTATAATAATGTTGTTCTTATCATTGTATGGAAAGAACTATTTGTAATAAAAATTAAAATCACCTTAGCAAACTAAACAAAAGCTATATGAATATAAATATAAAATATTATAGAAAATCAAACGACCGCCTAAATTGTACATCTTGCTTTTATAAACTTATCTTTAATTTTGCTTAGTGTTGTACAATGAAGTGTAAATCTATCTATCTATCTATCTACCCGATTGTCACCTAAGCATGGGACTTTTGAAATAAGCCTGAGGTGAACATCTGTGTATTTACCAGCAGGCTGTATCTCCGTTATAGCTAGACAGTTGAAATCTTCAAAGAAAGAATGAATGAATATAGTTGATGGAATTAGGCGTTACTTTGCGGAAATCCATGACTAAAGCTGAAATAGAGGATTATTTGGACGCTATGTTGTACGAGATGTTGTCGCTTCGACAGACTTATCTCCTGAGGATGCCACGTGTAGTGGCGAAACGCGTCGAGTGTGTTGTTGGTGTCAGTGTTGTGATTCCAGGTGCCTCTTCTGTGTCACGTTGTGAGTTGTAGGTATTGTAAGTCCTGCGACTTCCAGCTCTACCTTTTTCAGGTGACTACAGTTGGATGTATTTTGGTTTCTGCTCTGGCGTCGTTTAGTGGAAATTCAAAGCCAAATAATCCTCTATTTCAGCTTTAGAATGAATGAATGTAAAACAAAAAGACGCAAATCATATTTGTTAGAGTCAATAGCTATATAAATAACTGTATTCTTTAATTAATCTTTTGTTCAGGCGATGAAACAATCATGGCGTACCGCGGCCAGGCCATGGGCGATTTGGACCCGCACATATTTGCCGTCTCCGAGGAGGCCTTCACCAAACTGGAGAGGGAGAAACGCGACCAGAGTATTATTGGTAAGTGTAAGGCTTTGAAGTAGGTAACAATGTGAAATTAATAATAGGCCGATTTCGACCACGGCGGCCAATCTCAACAGAGATCAGCCAACTGCGCAGGAGATATTATAGTGCACAAGTGTGAGCGAAATACACAGGTGCACTCACTGTTCCATCACTCTACGACACTCTGGATACGACAGTATGTACGTTTATGATAGTGCGATTGACATTGACACGAGTAATAATAGTCCTCCTGGCTGATTTCGACCACGGCGGCCAATCTTAACAGAGACCAGCCAACTGCGCAGGAGATATTATAGTGCACACGTGTGAGTGCAATACACAGGTGCACTCACTGTTCCATCACTCTCAGAGTTCGGTGAGACGGCAATCCAACATGACCGGAGAGAGATCAGGCGCAGGACCAACGGCTTAACGTGCGCACCGAGGCACGGGGGAGCAACACCACCAACTTCCCGACTCCGGGCTGTTTTTGAGAAATTCATGACAGAAATTCTCAGAAACAATTTTCGCTCGACCTGGGATTCGAACCCAGGACCTCTTGGATGTAAGGCAGAAACTTTGCCACTACACCAACGAGGCAGTCAATCAAATGGAGAAATATATACATCAATGGACGTCTAGTCGCTGATAATGGAGATGACCGATTCCCAGTTGAGACTCTTATTCCTTTTCTTGATACGATAACCGTTGCTCATCTTTCTATAGAAACCATAATCGATAGAAAAGAGAGAAATAAAAAGTGTATGTGTGTGAGAGAGAGGTAGAAAAAGCGGGAAAGAGAGTAATCTATGATTGATAACACTTACTGACCTACACCTATTTTATTGATTTCCATGTATCTAACAAATTGTTATACAGAGTGTAAAAAAAAACTTAACGAAGCCGAATACCACATATTCTACCAATTGTTACGATCATTTTTTTCCTTTACACCATACCTGGGAAGTTAACGGTTACTGAGATATTAATGGTCAAAGTTAGAAAAAAAAATATGATTTTTACAGAAATGACTTCTGTCCGTTATAACTGAACTTTTTTCCAAAGAAACATGATACAAATTTTCACTAGTTCTTTCATAAAAAGCCTCAAATTTTCACTAGTTCTTTCATAAAAAGCCTCTAAATGGCACACTCCGCAATGAACAGCGCACACTCGAACCGAACCGCGTCACAGCGGCGTAAAGCAACACGCCCCGTAGTAACTTTTCCGCGTGCGCGCTGTACATTGCGGGTTAGAATTAAATTATTTTTTTTGATGTCAAAAAATAAAAGTTGTTTCCCAGCCAAAATTTCTTTTTTATACGATATGGTTTGATGTATGTACTGAACGCGTGGTTGACGGCTTCGTTAAGGTTTTTTTTACACCCTGTATAATAGCTCAGTCTTGAATACAAATCTTAAACGAGCAATTTAAAGCTTCAAATCTTAGTTTATATTTTTTTTTGCAAAATAGTGTTTACTAAAGAGTTACATTATTTTCGTCACATGCTCGCTCCCATGATCAATATACATTATTACATGTTAATTAAGTTTTTGTTGTTAAGTTTAAAGAGACAACGAAAACGCGCCAATCGCTCGTAAACAGTTTGTAACTTGTTTCGGCAAATGAATGATTGATTATTGATTAAAAATGTCTATATGCTCATAAGTTGAGTTGTACTTTGTTATTGCTCTAATGGTGCCACCAAAGGAAGTGTTAATTTAGTTTTTTATAGTCCAACCAGGTACTTAGGAACAAAGCAAACAATATGCAGAGTTATCCATATATTTATCTTTTTTTTCTACAGTGAGCGGCGAATCCGGCGCAGGCAAGACTGTGTCCGCCAAATACGCCATGCGTTACTTCGCGGCGGTGGGCGGGAACGCGAGCGAAACGCAGGTCGAACGGAAAGTGCTCGCCTCCAGTCCTATTATGGAGGTATGTAATAATCTATATCTTATATATATATATATATATATAAAAGAAAGTAGTGTTAGTTACACCATTTATAACTCAAGAACGTATGAACCGATTTGGCTGAAAACTGGTGGAGAGGTAGTTTAGAACCAGGCAACGGACATATGATACTTTTTATACCGTTCGACCGCGATTGTGAAAACAAAGGGATTTCACGCAACTAGTAATTAAATAATTATTAATATACAACAACATCACATACATTGATCTGACTCCGTTGTAAGTAGCTTAATCACTTGCGTTACAGATATCAGAATCAACAGTGGTATTACAAATAAACTTAAATAAATACATATAACACCCAGACCAGTACAAACAAACATGTTCATGCACACAAATGTTCTACAGTGCGGGAATGGAATCCGCGACTTCTTGTTTAATAGTTAACTTCTTGACCATTACACCAAAGTGGTCGTCTAAATTTGATAAAGATACATTTTGAGTTTATAACGTTCAGGTTTTATTGTTAAGCGATACTGTGTGGTTGTGGACGGGACGTGGTGTGTCCTATTATGGAGGTTTGTGACTGCCTAAGATAAATACCTTCATCTGAAGTTGATACGATTGGATTAAATCTAATTGAATGATGGGAGACTAAAACCAGCGCACATATGCACATAGTGTCGCCCCGACTCGCTTCTAATCGCGATTCAACCAATCGCCATGTCAATGTTAGTGTCAGCAGCAATATGCTGCATATGTGCACTGGCGCTAAGGAGCGGTACTTCTCGGCCGTGAGCGGAAACGCGAGCGAAACCCAGGTCGAACAGAAGGTTCTTGCTTCTAGTCCTATTATGGAGGTTTGACACTGTGAAATTCTTTAGGTCTATACCTTTAATTATTACCGTTCATTATATTTTTTACTAAATACCTAAAATAATATAATACAACTAGCCTAATAATAAAATAAATAATAAAAGTATTAATATATGATTTTAAATTTTCGCGTTACTTTTTAACACTAATTGTTGGTTATCGGGTCTAAGCGCGAACTATTTAATGAGTATTTAGGTACTCACTGCTCGACGTTTCGGCTGGATTGCACACAGCCGTGGTCACGAGCTAACTTAACGTCGAACAGTGAGTACCTAAATACTCATTAAATAGTTCGCGTATAGACCCGATAACCAACAGTTAGTGTTAAAAGGCTTAATAATTGGGTAAGGTGCCCAAAAAGACAGACCTTAGATAGACCCTATTTTCATATTATTTAGGTAATTCAAAATCGGAGATCGGAATCGATTGATTGTTTTTTTATTTATTAAATGTAGTTTAAAATTGGTTTCTACTCTTTTCTAGAAATGGTCTTGAAAATATTTACGATAGGTGTCATCAATAAAATGCTGCGGTACTACTCGTAATTTCCTTAGATAAGCCGTCATGATAGAATTATGTTTTACATAAAACACCGTATTTCTCACCAGGCGATAGGCAACGCGAAAACCATGCGCAACGACAACTCGTCCCGTTTCGGCAAGTTCGTAGAGGTTCGACAGTTCCTACCGGATATCCGGTGCCAGCCGTGTGCCGTGCGGACTTATCTCTTGGAGAAGTCGCGTGTTGTCTAATCACGAATCCTAGATCGATACCAGCTCGCAAGGGTACAGAACCGACAAATCTCAACGTCTGAACGAATGAATGAGATTGTATGAGCGGTTAGAAAGATAACGAATGCGACCGAGACAATGAATGAACGATGATCGAACTAGAAGGTCATCGAGAATTGATTACGACTTGATTATTATTGCAATAAGATCTAGAATTATTTATGACCCGCGAACTAAAATGAATTATAAGAACTAAAATCTTGTACTAGTTCATTTGAACTATTGCCATTTTATTTTATTACTATTGTACCAGTTCAGAGCGTTCCCTTGAGTGAACGAGAAGGAACTTAGATTATCTTAGATATTAGAATCTTAGATTGCTGTGCCCTTGCCGGGCGGGGAAACTTTATTGCAAGTTACTTATGTGACTTGCAATAAAGTTTCTGATTCTTATTCTGGAACATGCCTAGTGATATCGTCCCCATTTATCGTTATTCGTTGCTTTATCGTATTTATGATCTAACATTGAGCTCCGTATTCCCCACCAGGCGATAGGCAATGCGAAAACCACGCGCAACGACAACTCGTCCCGTTTCGGCAAGTTCATAGAGATCCACTTCGACAGTTCCTACCGGATATCCGGTGCCAGCATGCGGACTTATCTCCTGGAGAAGTCGCGTGTTGTCTACCAGAGCGCGGGCGAGAGGAACTACCATGTGTTCTATCAGTTGTGCGCGGCGGCCGGGAAGATGCCCGAGTTGCAGTTAGGTGAGTTGAGATCGTTTATTGTTTTTGATCAAATTCATAGACTAATAGAGTGAAAAACACGGCCAAGGTAAAGAAAAGAGTCGAGGTGTACTACGAAAAAAAAAACCGTCAAAATGATAGTCAAAAGTATGACCGGATATCCGGTGCAAGCATGCGGACTTATCTCCTAGAGAAGTCGCGTGTTGTCTACCAGAGCGCGGGCGAGAGGAACTACCATGTGTTCTATCAGTTGTGTGTGTGAGTGAAGAAGGTTACATCTTTATTTTATTAAGTTAAGATAAGAATGTGTCCCAAAAAGTGGGCAAGTCTCGTCACCCATTGGCGGTCTATCCTTGGACGATCTCGGTAACTTCAACGAGAACTGGCAAGTCCTGACCGCCGACAGGGACGAATGGAGAAGTTTTGTTAGGGGTAGCCTTTGCCTAGCAGTAGGCCGACTTTGATGTAGAAGCAATGAAAAACAAGACGAATGGAAAACAGGATGAAGTTAAAAGAATAAGTTGTGCGTGGGGAGTCTTCAAATTATGTAAAAAAAAGTCGATTTTGACCACTGTGGCCTCACGAATCTTTACAAAATATCACCTAACTACGCAGGAGATATTACAGTGCACAAGTGTGAGTGTGTACGAATAAGTACGTCTACGTATGTATATTTTCATTAACGTAGTATCTCGATGATATCTTTATGAGCCCTTTATTTTTTTTTAAATATCGCTCTCCATGTACAGGAAGGTACTGGAACTGAAACAAGTGCCATTGAGCTTTAATAGGGTTCTATTGGTTCGTTGAGGTTTCTTCACTAACCTTATTTGTATTCTTCAGAAGAAAAAAAACTAAACCACTTTCTTGTATATGACGGCGAAAATAAAACAGAAGTTCCTTTTCAGATCACCAAGATATGTTCCATTACTTGAACCAAGGTGGCAGCCCTGAAATTGACGGGGTCGATGACCTACGAGCCTTCAACGAGACCAGGGCCGCACTCACCACTTTAGGTAAGTTTTTTTGGCTGAAAAATAATTAATATACATTTTTTAATAATTAAGCACTGAAATGATACTCTTTTGTGGATTATTTCGCGATTTATTTTCTTTTTTTTTAACCTAACAATTCGGACCCTTTTTTGCGTCCGTAGTCACAAATAGACTCTATCTACTACCTGTGACCACCAAATAATCCGTAAAAAAGTATAATTTCAATGTCTACTGTTCGCGTAAACCGAAGAAACAAATATAACTAAGCACAATATACAGTATAATAAAGGATAATACTATAATTAAGGAAACATACAAGCTGTATGTACTTACTTATTGTATTTTAAGGAAATATACAAGCTGTATGTTTCCTTAAAATACAATAGGTATGCATTGCTACGAAAAAAACGACCATAAAGTGGATAGACACATGTAAAATTTTAAATTTGATTGAAATCTGACGAGAAATTGGCATTTAATAATAATATGAGAAGGGACGTTGTAATTAAAGTTCTAAGTACTTTATTACCTTCTCGTTCACTGTCGCGAATCGCGGCGACAGTTTGTCGCAAGTGTAGCCTGAGCTTCTCAGTTGTCTTACTAAAAACCTTGTCATTATTTATGTCTTCATTATCACCATAATTTTTTGAATTTAATGTGTGCTAAATAAATTAAGCTGTTTTTTTTTAATTTCCACTATACGACGCCAGTGCAGGTACAAAGACATAATATAAACATACAACCGCATCACATACATTGATGTGACTCCGTGCTTAAGCACTTGTGTTACAGATATCTGAATCAACAGTGGAATTACAAATAATCTTACATAAATACATATAACACCCATACCAGTACAAACAGACATGTTCATGCACACAAATGTTTGTACAGTGCGGGGATCGAACCCACGACCTCTTGGTTAATAGTCAATTTCTTGACCATTACACAAAAACGGTCGTCTCTGGGCACATGTGCTGGCGTCGTTTTAAGCAAAATATTTTTTTTAGCCGTCATGGGTTTCCGCAAAGTAACGCCTGATTCTATCAACTTTCAATTATTTTCTATTCTATTCTATTTATTTTTCGCAGGAGTCTCAGAGTCAGAGCAGCAAGACATGTTCACAATCCTGGCGGCCATCTTGCATTTGGGCAACATCGAGTTCTACGACCAAGACCCCGACGCCGGCCCTGGCGCCACCGAGTCGGAAGACGGCGCTTATATTAGTGTGAGTTTTATCTTTTTATTTTTTATTAACCTATGTCATCCCACTGCTGGGCAAAGGTCTCCCCCAAACTCCTCCACTGTTCCCTATTGTGTGTATCTTCTTATTAAAAAAAATCCAGCCAGATAGAATATGGTTGCAATCACATCTTATATTATCAGTGAAACAAGACTATCCTAGCGGCCATTTTGGCACGTGAACGGCATATATGTAAATCGATATTCTATTCTTATTTCAAATTTATTTGCCGTTGTGAGTTGTATTGTAAGTCTTGCGAGTTCCAGCTCTAGTTTTTTCAAGTGGTTACAGTTGGATGTACTTGGGTTTTTGCTGGCGTCGTTTAGTGGAAATTTACAGCAAAATTATTGTCATTTTCAGCTTTACTTTTTCTGCCATTACTTTAACAATGGAATGAAACGGGCGTGTGTCAAAATCAGACCAGTAGAACATGAGCACGGGCGAGTGTGAAAATCAGACCAATAGAACATGGGCTTAACTTAATAAAAAATCTTCAAAATAAGTTGTGTCTTATGTCAAATAAGATAAGATAAGATAAATTTATTGTATAAAACGTAGCCTAATTACATTAAAAATCTACAGAACCAGATGTAAAAACTAAATAAATGCTTACTACTATGTTTGTGATTGTATCTAAACTAATAAAATATTTTGCTTGTATTTTATGTATCTATTTTTATTAAAAATTCAAATATGTTGGTTAGTGCCTATGTCAATCGACAATATCTTTCTACCCCACAGGAGAACGACAAACACCTGGGCATAGTGTGCAAGTTGTTCGGCATATCCAAGGTGGAGCTACGGAGATGGCTCACACATCGCAGGATCACTTCAGCTCATGAGGTAAGTTTTGGCTTAATTGACCAATATTTATAGACTAGCACCCGTCCTGGATGGACAATTATTCCTCCTGAGCGAAGCCGGGGCTGGCCGCTAGTATTAAATATGGGTTCACTACTCCATTTCGAAATACGTATCGTCGAATTACCATTCATCGATGACAACAAGTTTATTATTTGATTGAACGGTGCGCTATATACCCGAAAGACGTTACATCGTATTTCGAAATGGAGTATTATACCCATTAAATATAGCCTGTTTTCATCAGCGATAATGTAGGATTCTAATGGTAAAATATATTTTTTTAAATCGGTCCAGTATTTTCGGAGCCTATTCATTTCAAACAAAAGTGCAAAATCAAATCATTCTTTTTTATAATATTGGTGTAGATGAAAGCACATTAAGTGTTGTTCAGGGATAATGTAGGATTCTAGTGGTAAAATATTTTTTTAAAGCGGTCCAGTACCTTCGGAGCCTATTCAATTCGAACGAATAAAACCAAATCTTTCCTATTTATAATATTAGTGTAGATGATAGCACATCAGGCTCACCATTTTGTTGCAAAATCGCCTTTATTACAAGTGCAAAAAAGATGCCGTAGTGTTCACTTGATTTGCTTCTTCTCATTAGCCTATATACGTCTCACTGCTGGGCACAGGCCTCACCTCAATTATAAGGTGGTACGAGCCATACTCCACCATGCGGGCGGGGTGCAGGAGAAGATTTGCTTACGTGTCTGATAATCTGCATGTCATATTTAAACATGCCATAGTAGTGCCAGTGTGTTCATTAAAAACTACCGACTAATTTGATATTTTACCGTTATCTGACGGCATTTCTGCTCAGCACGTGTCAAAGGTGTTTATGTCATGTAAGAAATTATTTTTGTCATTGACAGAACATGATATTACAGTATTTTTGATAAATGCAATGTAAATTGAATAATAATAATAATTCATGTAAGTAAATTTTAAATTTAATGTAATTTTTAGTATAAATTTTCCTTATGTATTTTTTTAATTTTTTACTGTTATTTATTCATATAATTTAATTTTGCAAATTTGGTAATTTTGTATGGTCACTATTATGGGTCTTAGTACTTATTTATAATGTAAATGAGCAGTAGTTATTCCAACTTTTGTCTTGTTTTTTTGAGTCCAAAACGACTTGGACTTGTGACTGACGGAAACAAGACGCAGAGTTTATATTCCAAGCTTAAGTCAACTTTCTTTAAAAAGGTAGATAACTAACCAATCCGTAGGGCACATAGGTGTCTAAATTTGTGTGCAGTACACATACACGCTGACATAGACATGAACACTAACACTCATAGACACAAACAAACACAGACATAACACACACACACACACACCCACTCACACACACACCTCACCTACATCACACACACCTCATCCACATCACTCACACTTCACTCACATTCGCACACACCTAACCCTCATTTCACTCACACCGAACCATTACTTACCTTAATTGATTTAATTCAAATTAAGTCTTAATTATTTTGTACCTTAGTCTTATTTAGCAAACCGTAATAGAATGAGCGAGTTATTCCCAACACAAGTGCATATGACAACAAAATGATTGTAAAAAGTCTTTGTTCAATAAATGTTTTTTTTTACTAACGCTATTTACACCCTGTATATATCTGTCCACCAGGTAATAGTATCTCGCACGGACGTAGCCCGAGCAGTGTTTTCGAGAGATGCTTTAGCAAAACATCTATACGGAGAACTATTCGCGTGGGTAGTCGCCGCGGTGAACAGAGCGCTGGACACTGGACACGCTAAGAAACATTTTATAGGTAAGTTTTGGAAGATACCTTTTAAGTTGCGTAGTTTATATATATATATATATATAAAATATAGTGGTATTAGTTAAACTATTTATAACTCAAGAACGGATGAACCGATTTGGCTGAAAATTGGTCGAGATGTAGCTTAGAACCAGGAAACGGATAAAGGATACCTTTTATCCCGTTTGACCGCGATTTCAAAAACAAAGAGTTTCCACGCGGACGAAGTCGCGGGGGGCCACTAGTAATGAATAAAAATCATCACAGTTATTGCTCTAGCTTTCTTACACAGACAAAAGCTTTTGAGCTTCCACTCTAGTAACCACTTAAACTGTCCATCCCCGTCACATTTCTGGTTTTATGTATAACTAGTGGCCCCCCGCGACTTCGTCCGCGTGGAATGCCTTTGTTTTTGAAATGGGATAAAAAGTAGCCTATGTCCACTTCCTGGTTCTAAGCTACCTCTACACCAATTTTCAGCCAAATCGATTCATCCGTTCTTGAGTTATAAATAGTGTAACTAACACCACTTTCTTTTATATATATAGATTCCTTCCTTCCCTAAAGAAATCTTGCGGTCGACGTCGAAATTGTCGTTTAAAAGGTCACTGCAGTCCGAAACGAAATCAATCTAGGTCAAAAGTACCATCTTAAGTGGCATTCAATGTCCACACTCATGAGAGTAACCTTTTACTAATTTATTCTGAGTATAAAAGTAGGCCTTAATAAAGATGTTTGCACCCAGGTGTTCTCGATATCTACGGCTTCGAGACCTTTGAGATAAACTCCTTCGAGCAGTTCTGCATCAACTACGCGAACGAGAAGCTGCAGCAGCAGTTCAACTCCCACGTGTTTAAGCTGGAACAGGACGAGTATATTAAGGTATTTTATATTGTCTCTCTCTTACTACAGATTATACAGGGTGTAAAAAAAACCTTAACGAAGCCGAATACCACATATTCTACCAATTGTTACGATCATTTTTTTCCTTTACACCATACCTGGGAAGTTAACGGTTACTGAGATATAGATGGTTAAAGTTTGAAAAAAAATTGATGATTTTTACAGAAACGTCTTCTGTCCGTTATAACTGAACTTTGAATGATACAAATTTTCACTAGTTCTTACATAAAAAGCCTATGAATGGCACACTCCGCAATGAACAGCGCACGCTCGAACCGAACTGCGTCGCGGCGGAGTAAAGCTACACGCTCCGCGGTGACTTTTCCGCGTGCGCGCTGTACATTGCGGGTTAGAATTAAATTATTTTTTTTGATGTCAAAAAATAAGAGTTGTTTCCCAGCCAAATTTTATTTTTCATACGATTTGGTTTGATGTACAGAACGCGTGGTTGACGGCTCCGTTAAGGTTTTTTTTACACCCTGTATATACTAGAGATATCGCTGGATCCAGCATCGAGCAATCCAACTGGATCCAAGATTTATCAATCCAGCTGTATCCAGGTGTTCAGTATTCAGCAATCCAGCTGAATCCAGTAACCAGCAACCCAGATTTATTAACATCCAGCTAAATTAAGAATCAGATATCAAGCTAGGTACAACATCAAGTAATTTAGCCGGATCTAGTACAATTTTGTAATAGCTGCATCCAGCAGATTCTATCTCTTTCTCTATCCCATTTAGATAAACTCCTTCGAGCAGTTCTTCATTAACTACGCGAACGAGAAGGTGCAGCAGCAGTTCAACTCCCATGTGTTTAAGCTGGAGCAGGACAAGTATATTTAGATATTTGTCTCTCTCTTACTAGAGATTGATATTAGTCCGCTCAAAGAATACTCCAAAAGCAGGTATAGAGTGCGTGAGCTGGAACCTAAAAAATTTGTTCAGAAATTTGTTTAGAATGCTTAGAGAGTAAACATACTAAAAATCCCCGCCTCTAGGAGGGGAGCCGGAGTGGGGGGAGGGGGTTAAAGTTCCCACTTTTGAGTTTTTCTCTAATATCTTAAAAACGGTGCGTCGTAGGGAAAAAGTGTCTTCTACGGAATGAAAGCTAATAAAATTTCCTACAACTTTTGCCCTACACAATTTTTCGGATTCGCAACCATTTTTGATCTACACGTTCTGTAAAAGTGAAATTTTCGAAAAAAAGACGACTTATCAAACACTACCTCTTGCCTGCTACTTCAATCTTGTTATTTCGGGATAAAAAACAGCCTGAATGGTAATCCAGGTCCTAATATATCTACATACCAAATTTTATACAAATCTGTTCAGCCATAGAGCTATCGATTTTTTTTCCTTTTTTTAAACTTTTTTATTTTATATCTTCATCCGTTTAGGCTGTGAAGGTCCTGGCAACGGGTCTTCTTCCAAAGCACCCTCATCTTCAGTGGCTGGTTCTTGCTGGAGGGGCTTTACGTCATCTTCAACAACGTCTTCGTCAAGAGCCTTGCCGTTGAGACATTTCCCTTGGCAGTGGAGGCATGTCGCAAATCATTTGAGCATTGCTTTCCGACATCCATATTTTCCACTACCACAATCGTTATCGCAGCGGCAAAATATTGTTTTTAGTAGGACCTCCGGTGTGGGCGAGTCCTCAGTTGTTATTGGCACCAGACTGTCTCCTACATATTTCCAACCCCACTCTTGGGGAGGCAGCTCATTCCCAAGCCACAGCTGCACTTGGTGGTAGGTGCGCCGTGAATGCTGTTTAGCTGCGTTCTCAGTTGGTGGCAGGGAGCTGAAGTCAGGCTTTTTCTTTGCCACTGATCTCATGGACAACTGACAGCGGTACTGGTTGAGGGAAGTCAGTCTTGTTGGCGCCCCATACCATTTGAGAAAGCACATCTTCCCAGCGTCATCAACTTCACTGTGCGTGTAGGCAGGGTTGTAAAAGATCGCTGCTGCTTCTTTGATGATATCTGACTTCAAGTACAGTTTTGAGAGACCCAGTTTGCATCTTCTGAAAGTTGCAGATGTTGTATCGCACCCGGTAAAAGAATGTAAGAACAGGATGTGTTCATATCCAAGTTGCTGCATCTCTTGGGTGGATAGTGCGACTGTTTTCGTTTTCCCTCGGCCAGGTTTCAACAGCAGGGATGTCTTGGGTGGGAGGAGTGGAAGCTATCAAAAGCACAGCAAGGTCCACATCCTAATTAACGACAATTACAGAAATATCAGTCGATTGTTCTACAGCAGTTTTTATAATAATAATATATAAGGTAAGGACGTCAGCATCATCCTGTGGTGGCCTGGCGAGTTTGTATCCAATTTTCTTGAAGCTTTGTCTGCAGTAAGGAAATGAACTGGCTTTTGTTGTAAGGATTAGACAAGAAATCTTCTTGTTACCTAATTTATAGTTTTTAACATCAGGTAATGCCCAACACGCTAAAAACATTAATTTTCACTAATTCGGAGCGTGATGCTCGAAAACTGATGAGAATTTCGAAAAAGTGTATAAAATAAAAGTTGTAGGAAATTTTATTAGCTTTCATTACGTAGAAGACACTTTTTTCCCTACGACGCACCGTTTTAAACATATTAGAGAAAAACTCAAAAGTTGGAACTTTAACCCCCTCCCCCCACTCCGGCTCCCCTCCTAGAGGCGGGGATTTTTAGTATGTTTACTCTCTAAGTATCCTGAACAAATTTCTGAAGAAATTTCTTAGGTTCCAGCTCACGCACTCTACACCTGCTTTGTTGAGTGGACTATATTGCTAGATCCAGTATCGAGCAATCCAGCTGTATCCAGGTGTCCAGCATTCAGCAATCCAGTTGTATCCAGGTATCCAGCATTCAGCAATCCAGCTGTATCCAGTTGTCCAGCATTCAGCAATCCAGCTGTATCCAGGTGTCCAGCATTCAGCAATCCAGCTGTATGCAGGTGTCCAGCATTTAGCAATCCAGCTGTATGCAGGTGTCCAGCATTCAGCAATCCAGCTGTATGCAGGTGTCCAGCATTCAGCAATCCAGCTGTATGCAGGTGTCCAACATTCAGCAATCCAGCTGTATGCAGGTGTCCAGCATTCAGCAATCCTGCTGAATGCAGGTGTCCAGCATTCAGCAATCCAGCTGTATGCAGGTGTCCAGCATTCAGCAATCCAGCTGTATGCAGGTGTCCAGCATTCAGCAATCCAGCTGTATGCAGGTGTCCAGCATTCAGCAATCAAGCTGTATCCAGGTGTCCAGCAGTCAGCAATCCAGCTGTATGCAGGTGTCCAGCATTCAGCTATCCAGCTGTATCCAGGTGTCCAGCAGTCAGCAATCCAGCTGAATCCAGTATCCAGCAATTCAGATGGTTCAGCCGTCAGCCAAATCAAGAATCCGTAATCCAGCTCGGTACAACATCAAGTAATATAGCCGGATCTAGTACACTTTTGTACTAGCTACATCCAGCAGATTCTCCCTCTCTCATTAAGTTTGTTTTGCATCAACTACGCGAACAAGAATCTGCAGCAGCAGTTCAACCCCCACGTGTTTAAACTGGAGCAGGACGATTATATTAAGGTATTTGTCTCTCTCTTACTAGTGATTGATATTTCTGGATGAACTGGTCAACAATCCAGCTGTTTTAGCTTGTTTGAGAACCCCTACACCATGGCCCACCTCATTAACTGTCCCGCGTGCCCGACCACCTGCCCGCGTGAGGACTTACGTCAGCAACCAGAGGGCTACCACGGTAGCCGCTTTCTGGGCAAGTAAGATTTAACCCGTCTTGTCGACACGAAAGAAGAAGAAGAAGAAGAAGAAGCTGTGTCCAGCTGTCCAGCATTCAGCAATCCAGCCAAATCCAGTAATCCAGCTAGGTCCAACATCAATTAATTTAGCCGGATCTGATACATTTTTGTACTAGCTGCATCCAGCAGATTCTCTCTCTCTTTCTCTGACTCATTTAGAAAAAAACATCAACAGACAACGTAAAAAAATTGTCCCTGTTCCCTGTCGTCAAATAATTGGAATTACATCTCAAATTTTTCTTATTTCTATTCCACAGGAAGAAATATCCTGGAAGATGATAGACTTCTACGACAACCAGCCGTGCATTGACCTGATAGAAGACCGCCTCGGCATTTTGGCCTTACTAGATGAAGAGTGCCGAGTACCACAGGGCTCTGACCAGGGCTTCGTGGCTAAACTGCACGACAAGTGTGCTAAATACCCGCACTTTTTGAAGCCAAGATTTGGCGCTTCAGGTAAGTTGTTTAGATAAATGATCAATTTAAGTAGCTTTGTATTTCAATCTCATCCTTTCTCCTTCGCTCCCTCTCACTCTGTTGTTTTCTCTCTCACTTTCTCTTTCACTGCCCCTGCGGGGCTAGATACTCATTACTATAACTTATAAGTTACTCTCTCTCTCTCTCTCTCGCTATGGGATAAATAAACAACTCTTTATTCTTTACTTTATTGGTTAGATAAGCGGCTCCCTCTCCCGGTTTGGACACTGGACAAGCAACTATTTATATCGCTCTCTTGTTCCTTTTTTACTCCCTCACATTCGCTCGTCCTGTCTCACACGCCCATCCTGGCAACCGAACGCTACTAGACTTCTACTACAACCAGCCCTGCATCATAAATCTGATAGAAGACCGCCTCGGTATCCTGGCTCTCCTAGATGAAAAGTGGTGATTACCCCAGGGCTTCGTGGCTAAACTTCGCGACAAGCGCGCTTTATATCCGCACTTTTTGAAGCTATGTTTTGGGGCTTCGGGTAAGTTACTAAGGTGTATGATGGATTTATCTTTGTATTTCAATCTAGGCTCTCTTTCCTTCTACTCCTGCGGGGCAAAATACTGATTATAGTAACTTTGTCTAACACACTCTGGGGTGGATAAGCAACTCTCTCTTTTACAGTCTAGCCTATAAGCGCCTCTCTCTCTCTCTCTCGTTGCCCTTCGGGGCTGGACACTCATTGTAGTAACTTTCTTTTTCACACTCTGGGTTTCATAATAAGCGACTGTCTTTCGCTCTCTTGTTCGTCACTCGTTCCCCCACATTCGCTTTCACTGTATCTCTTCACCGTCATGCCATCATGACGTTGGTAGTCTTCTACGATAACAGGTCCTTCTATCAAGAAGACCGCCTTATAATTCTGGCGCTCCTATAAGTTTAGTAAGTTCCTAGTAAGTTTTGATGAATGATCGAAATCTCTTTGTTATTCAATCTCGGCTCTCGCTCTCTCTTTTTGTCTTCCTTTCTCCGTTTTCTATTACTGTCTCGTTTTCGCTCACTCTTAGTCACCGCGTTGCTAGACACTCATTATGATTAGCGCTAGATTATTGGTGTATGACTTATGAGAAGTGCATGAATCCACACCGAATAGTGCGCGAAAATGTATGACTTTTCAGAGTGCAGGTTAGGGGAATACGAATAAAACCCACAGACAACCAAATTTATTTTTTGTTCCAGCCTTCATAATAAAGCATTTCGCAGACAACGTAGAGTACCAATCCGGGGGGTTCCTTGAAAAGAATCGTGATACAGTATCGTCTGAACAATTAGAATGCGTCCGCTGCGGCACGGGCCCGCGGCTGGTGCGTGCTGTGCTGCGGACTGATACTGAGCAGAAACACGCCACGCTGCCGCCGCCTCAAAGACGGCATAAACCTCAAGTACAGCACGCTACGGTAAGAGCCATTTAGACACTTGGCTTATAAGCCTCGCATGCTCTAGTTAACCATGCATCGAAATGACTGCGGGGCGAATGACACGGCACATGACATGGTTTCATCTGAGCAATTAGACTGTGTTCGCTGCGTGACTTGTGCGGGCTATGCTACGGACGGACACAGAGCAGAAACACGCCACGCTGCCGCCGCCGCAGAGACGGCATAAACCTCAAGAACAGCACGCCACGGTAAGGGCCATTTAAGCAATTAGCCTATAAGCCTCGCTGGCTCTAGCTAGCTATGCATCGACATGACTGCGGGGCGAGAGGCACAGCACGTGAGACGTTATCGTTAAACCGACTGGAGTGCGTCCGCTGCGGGACGGGCCCGCGACTAGTGCGGGCTGTGTTACGTCACGCCACGGTAAGGGCCATTAAGGCACTTCGCTTATAAACCTCGCTAGCTCTAGCTAACCATGCATCGAGAAGACTGCGAGTAAAAGACACGGCACGTGACACGGATTCTCAAAGCAATTAGAATGCGTCCGCTGCGGTACGGGCCCGCGATTTGTGCCGGCTGTGCTACGGACGGACACGGAGCAGAAACACTCCACGCTGCCGCCATAGAGAAGGCATAAACCTCAAGTACAGCACGCCACGGTAAGGGCCATTACGTCACTTAGCTTATTAACTTGATCATTAAGTCACTTGGCCAAATAGCTTTGCCATTAACACACTTGGCCAATAAGCTTGGCCTCTATGGCACTTAGCCTATAAGTTTCGCTCGCTCTAGCAAGCCATGCATCGAGACGACTGCGAGGTAAAAGACACGGCACGTGATACAGTATCATCTGAACTATTAGTCCGCTGCGGGACTGGCCCGCGACTAGTGCGTGCCGTGCTGCGGACGGACACAGAGCAGAAACACGCCACGCTGCCGCCGCCGCAGAGACGGCATAAACCTCAAGAACAGCACGCTACGGTAAGGGCCATTTAGACACTTGGCCAATTAGGCCTCATTTATGGAGACGCGGCGCGTTGTGCGGCGCGTGCCTGCGCTACACGCTTGAGGATTCGACGCGGGCACACCGGCGGGCGCAGCGGCGTGCAACGCCGCGTGGCACGCGTCGTTGCCATCCGCGGGCTCCGCCGCACAAAACGCTCCAACTCAAACAAACGCGTGTAAAATCGCTTCTCAGTAAACGCTCTCATACAACGCGTCTCCGTAAATGAGGCCTTAGCCTCGCTCGCGCTAGCTAGCCATGCATCGAGATGACTGCGAGAAAAAGACACGTGACATGGTATCATTTGCGTTATCGTCACAGCAGATGGAGTGCGTCCGCTGGGACGAACCCGCGACTAGTGCGGCCTGTGTTACGTCACGCCACGGCAAGGGCCATTTAGGCACTTGGCCTATAAGCCTCGCTCGCTCTAGCTATCCATGCATCGACATGACTGCGGGGCGAGATAAAAATAAGCGCGTGAGCGAAGCAAAGAACCCAAGTTTTTGGTCTTTATGATCTCTTTGACTTCTACAAAGTTAAATAAATTAATGCTCGCGCGAAGCAAGCGCTCGAGGTAAAATAGTCTCAAAAAGCTTACAATCAAAGCTCCGCTACCTTGGTTTTTAGGGTTCCGTACCTCAAAAGAAAAAAACGGAACCCTTATAAGATCACTTTGTTGTCCGTCCGTCCGTCTGTCAAGACCGTTTTTCTCAGGAACGCGTGGAGGTATCAAACATTTCTATATGATACTTAGGTCTACTGTCCCTAGAAGCTGTAGAAAAATCAACCTTCTAAGCCAACGCAATCAAAAGATACAGCCATTTAGGCCGCAAATTTTCGAAACTCGCACGGGAATCAAAACCTACAGGGTACTTCCCGTAAACTTAGAATCTTGAAATTTAGTACGAAGTCACGTCTTATAGTACAGTTATGAGAAAAATTACGAAAACCGTAAATTTTCAGTTTCATCATATAAAAAAAAATGACAATTTTGAAAATTTCAAAGTTACTACTACTACTTATCTCATGAATGCGTTGAGATATTAAATTAAAATTTATATTAATTACTTAAGTCTATAATACCCGTGACGGGTAAACTTTTACTTATATATCTACAGGTTTGTACGGAACCCTCGGTGCGCGAGTCCAACTCGCACTTGACCGGTTTTTTTTATAACACATCTTGTACGTACCTTGAAATGTGCCTTGTGTGTGACGCGTTCCGGTGTCGTGTGATTTCTATATTTTTTGTTAAAACTTATGAGTATAATGGTATAGTGTCTAATGCAATAAATCTCTCCAGTCTTATAATTTACACCACACGAAACACTGCAACTTAATCGCATATTGTAACAGCTTTTTTTATGTCACTGTTATTTACGTATTAATCAATATTTTTTTATTCCAGCAACCTCCCCGACGCGCATCCGGTTCCAAACAAACAGTGGGATCACAGTTCCGAGCGTCACTCTCAGCACTCATGGCCACGTTATCCGCTACTACACCGCACTATGTGAGGTGTATCAAGCCTAACGACACCAAAGATGCCTTCAGATTCGATCCGGCGAGAGCTGTGCATCAGTTGAGGTAACTGTTATTTTTTCAAATATACTGTTTCGAAACTAGTATAAGTCACAGATCCATTTGATAGAGTTGATGGAATCAGGCGTTACTTGAAAGAGAGGATTATTTTGCTTTAAATTGCCACTAAACGACGCCAGCGCAGGAACCCGAATACATTCAACAGTGACCACTTGAAAAAACTACAATACAACTCACAACGTGACACAGAAGATGCACCTGGAATCAGAACACTGACACCAACTAAACAATCGGTGTGATGGAAAGTTGCAGTGGTACTTTGGGGACACTTTTTATTGATTTCAATAGGGTCCAATTCTTAAATGTAAAATCTTTGAGTGATAAAAAAATATGATTCACAGAGCGTGCGGTGTTTTGGAGACGATAAGAATATCAGCAGCCGGTTTCCCGTCAAGATGGTTGTACCAAGACTTCTTCAGTAGGTAAGTTCAGTAATAACCCTTTTTCACTTTTATTTTATACTTTAGAATAAAGCGTTTCAAACAAAATTTGAAAAAGGGCGCGTTCACATATGACGTCCGTTTTACAGGATCCGTTTTGACGGATCCGTCGCCACTGTAGATAGTACTCAAACGGTATTTACAGGAATCGTTTGGACGGATCCGTCGCCACTGGAGATAGTACTCAAACGGCATTTACAGGATCCGTTTTGACGGATCCGTCGCCACTGGAGATAGTACTCAAACGGCATTTACAGGATCCGTTTTGACGGATCCGTCGCCACTGGAGATAGTACTCAAACGGTATTTACAGGAATCGTTTGGACGGATCCGTCGCCACTGGAGATAGTACTCAAACGGCATTTACAGGATCCGTTTTGACGGATCCGTCGCCACTGGAGATAGTACTCAAACGGCATTTACAGGATCCGTTTTGACGGACCTGTCGCCACTGGAGATAGTACTCAAACGTCATTTACAGGATCCGTTTTGACGGATCCGTCGCCACTGGAGATAGTACTCAAATGGCATTTACAGGATCCGTTTTGATGGATCCGTCGCCACTGGAGATAGTACTCAAATGGCATTTACAGGATCCGTTTTGACGGACCTGTCGCCACTGGAGATAGTACTCAAATGGCATTTACAGGATCCGTTTTGATGGATCCGTCGCCACTGGAGATAGTATTCACACAGCGTAGGACAGTACTGATCCAACAAACGTATCCAGTATACTTGACATAGGACAACTATATACGCTAATAACACATACCTTGAAACAAAAAATAAACTGCTTTGCCGTCAAATTAGAGTGATATGGCTCTTAAATTAAGCAGTCTTGATAAAAAATTGCGCGTGCATATTCAATGCGTGTACATAGCGTACATCTTCGGTAGTAGAGTGGTCAGTATCCTCGCCTGTTACGCGGGACACAGGGGTTCGATTCCCCACCGGAGAGCCACAAAATGTTAATGAGAAGAAATGATACGAAGTAACAATTCTGTTAGTACCTTCGTTAAATTGTATGAATAAAAAGCGGACTGTAGTTTAAGGTGCTATATTCTCGCCCTATTTGTACAAATTTCTTAATCGCGCGATAATTGTAAGCGACCGGCGACGGGTCTATAAAGGCCTATATGGGCCTTATAAAGAGCTCAAGGTAGCACAACGAGCGATGGAGAGGGCTATGCTCGGTACTTCTCTACGAGATCGAATCAGAAATGAGGAGATACGTAGAAGAACTGAGGTAACTGACATAGTCTTGAGAATCAGTAAGCTCAAGTGGCAATGGGCAGGGCACATAGCGCGAAGAACTGATGGCCGTTGGGGCAGAAAAGTTCTTGATTGGAGACCCTTCGACCAAAAGCGCAGCGTAGGACGTCCACCGACAAGATGGACAGACGACCTTGTGAAGATCGCAGGGTCACACTGGATGCAGACCGCTTGTGATCGGTCGATGTGGAAAACTGTGGGGAAGGCCTATGTTCAGCTGTGGACGTCCTTTGGCTGAAAATGATGATGATGACCGGCGACGGCAATGGGTGCGTATGGGCAAGTGGCGAACGTTCGGCTCGGGCGCTCGTGCTGGGGTCGTGATGACCTATTTACTCGGCCGGCTGCCTGCGCTCCCCTCCCGCTGCCGCGCGGCCGCGGGTCAATGCCGATGTTGTCCGAACATGCTCCCCGGCTTGAAGTCTGAAGAGCAGAGGACTCCAAAGATCTGGAAGTGGGCACAAGTTAATAAGGGATCTTCTGATGGTTCCACTCTTAGTCTTAAGTTCGGCGACTCTGGCGACACTGTCGGTACCAGGATAGAGCTTAGTGACTCGGCCCATAGACCAGAGTAGAGGAGAAAGAGCTCTATCCTTAATAAGAACCAACGATCCGATCTGTAGTTCTCCCTTTGATGCCCGCCATTTCACCTTCTGTTGCAAGAGGGACACGTATTCAAGGAAAAATGTCTCCAAAAATGCTGCATTATTGCTATGAAGTAAGCAGACGGATAAAACAGCAGTAGTTATTGGAGGGTGGAAACGACCGTCGTGCGCGCCGCGCCGGCCTGTGGCCAAATAGGAGGCGAGTTCCGTCGGTGATCGCAGCGAGACCGTCCTGCGCGCGCATCTTCAAGGCGCGTACATAAATTATATTCACACCCTCTATATTCCCAGGCGGCAAAGTTTCTGCCTTATCATCCGAGAGGTCCTAGGTTCGAATCCCAGGTCGAGCCAAAATTGTTTCTGAGATTTTCTGTAATGAATTTCTCAAAAACATCTCGGGGTCGGGAAGTTGGCGGTGTTACAACCCCGTGCCTCGGTGCGCACGTTAAGCCGTTGGTCCTGCGCCTGATCGCTCTCCGGTCATGTCGGATTGCCGTCTCACCGAACTTTGAGAGTGATGGAACAGTGAGTGCACCTGTGTATTGCGTTCACACTTGTGCACTAATATCTCCTGCGTAGTTGGCTTATATCTGTTGAGATTGGCCGCCGTGGTCGAAATCGGCCAGGAGGACTATTATTTTTATTATTCTCAGATACCGTCTCCTCTGCCTCCACAAGGAGATCGACCGCAGCAACATAAAGGCGACCTGCAGCAAAATACTAGTGAAACATCTGAAGGATCCAGATAAATACCAGTTTGGAGCTACCAAGATATTCTTTAGGGCAGGCCAGGTTAGTAAAAAAAACGAAAAACTTTCCACTATCACACAAAGTATCCGGCCCAGAGCTAAGTCTAGCACTAGCAAATAGGTAATGTGTGTCACTATACTGACTAGAAACAAGTACTGAAGATTTTTTTAACAAGCTAATCTTTTCTTTTTTTTTCTAGTTACAAAGAATATAATTTAATTGATACCTTAAAATAAATAATACAACAAATCTAATAAAAGTATGAAAAACAAAAAAGGAAACAAAAATTAAAAATATTTTGAAAAAAAAAACACCCCCAGCGCCACCATTGGGTATGGTCGGAAGAAAATCCAATTATTTCAAAAAGATCTTAGGTTTTGCTAGGTTTTGTCTGTGAAATTAGTAGTTATATAAGTAAGATATGTCTTAATCGTTACATTTCTATAATCTGGTGCGTATTTTTGAACTGACATAAAGTTTTTGATCGTAAAATAAGGTAAGTAATTGGGATTTATAGTTTCATGTCTCATAGTACAACAAGTATGAATATTTTCAGGAATATTTTTTTTTCTCATTTTTCGGCAAGTATAATGACGAATCAGAGCAGCCTTTAAACGAAATTATTATTAAAAAATTTGAAAAATATATCATTCAAGTTATTTTTTTTTAGTACTATTATTCGAAAAAAATCGACAAAACACATAAGTACAGTTCAAAACTAACTAAGTGACTAAGCTGTAACATCTGAGATGAGATTATGTTAAATATAGGTATTATATTTCATACATTATTGTATTTTTTCGTAACTGAGGCTTTTATATTATGATATATGCGAGGTTATAACTTAATTCCTGAGTTTATTAACAAATATATATATTTTTTAAATGTATTTTTTTTTTACTTTTTTTTGTAGATTCGGGCTCTAGACTATTTACATACTCTTAAATAAAAAATTGCTTTATAAGAACGAATCTCCAGTCATCAAAGTCTGGGTCTGAACAAATATAAAATGTTGGTCTTAAAAAAGGTAAGTACTTGATTAGGTAGCATAACTATAAAAAGCGTTGGGCGTTACGAGATACATACTAGTAATGGCAATTATTGCTATTTTTTGTTAATTTAATTGGCATGATAAATTTCATAGCACAGCATGCTACGCGCTATTGCTAGGCTAATATGAAATTTCATCGAAATTGAGAAATAGCGTTAGCGTATAATATTAAATTGCGAAATTGTGACTGTTTTGTGAATTATGAAAAAAAAAACATTTTAGTGTTGTGACTAAGATTAGAAGTAAATTTGACTTTATTAAAATGAAAACTGCACCGGTTAGATAATTCAATCACGTCACGAAAAGACAAACAATTCCATTCAAATAAACAGTTCAATAAACCGCACGCAAAATACGACTAAATGCAAGGATGCCGTATTCTCTTCTCTTTCTTTATTCGCCATTCACTCGGGTAACGCTCGAAAGCCGATCGTCGCCCGACAGCACGCGAACGCGAGTTTTAATTGCCTGCTATTGCTAAGCTGCTATTAGCAGCCTGCTAAAGCAGTGCGTGCGAATCTATGATAGCAACGACACGTTGCTGTCCGTGGATTTTAGCATTCACACAATTTAGCATCGTCAAATAATTTAATTATTGCTAACGATGAAATAGCATGCTAATTAATGATGCTAATGCTAATTATTCCATTACTAGTACATACACACAAGGGTTAAATAACTGGCTATTTATTTTTTAGTAGATTGGTATACGTCCCACTGCTAAGCTTACTCCACCACTCGCCGTCAGTGCGTGATATCTTTTTATTACCTAAAATATTACACTTAGTAGCAATACCTTGACACATTTTTTACATAATAAAGCAATTTCGCCAATGTTTACTAACTGATAGTATACTTATGTTTTTATCAATTAATACGTGTGTTTCGGCCTCTGGTTTTTGATTAAATAATAATTAGATATGAATCTCTAGGCTTGAATCGCTTAGCCGTGATTTTAGTTCAAACGTATTTATTAAGATAGCCTTCTTTAGATAACTGTCATAAATCAATTCCCTGTAAAAAACAAACTAAGAAATCAATACCTTTGGTTTTCTAAAAGGAGCAAGTTTGTCGCAGAACCAGAATTTTGTCTACCGATTAGAATTTTTCAACAAATAAATTATCATTAGGTACACTAATCAGTATAAAGAATTAGCGACACAAGTTAAAACGCATCTAACAGTTTTAAGTTACAGAACAAGAAAGAACCGAAAAAGATTTTATTAAATGAGTTTTTTTTTAATTCGAAAAGTTTAAAGAAGTTAAGTTTTTAAGAACACTTTAAAAAATAAATTTAAAAAATCATTTCGGCTCCGGCTCCTCCCTGATGACAGTAGCCGAAATGAATTTTTGAAGTGTAATGTCTTTTTAAACCGAAAAAGATTTTATAAAAGTGATCAATCCGATCACTAGTATATATTCGATACTGAACATATAAATAACAAAAAATAACATTCCCGTCAGGTGGCCTACCTAGAAAAGATCCGTGCGGACATCCAGAGACTATACTGCGTGCGAGTGCAAAGCTGCGTGCGGAGATTCGTGGCGCGGAGGAAGTATCTCCGTCTCATGTCCGCGCTAAAAGGACTGCAGGCCAGAGCAAGAGGGTTCTTGGCTAGGCGGTAAGTGCAGTGTTACATAAGGAGTTAATGTATGAGATGTACCTCTAGATATCCTCGACGTACGACTAGATGTCCTTGACGTACGTCTAGATATCCTAGATGTTCGTCTAGATGTCCTAGATGTAAGTCTAGATGTCCTAGATGTACGTCTAGATGTTCTAGGTGTACCTCTTGCAAAAGCGGATATTCGTGCCGTGGAGGAAGTAGGGCGAGAGGGTTCCTGGCTAGACGAGTTAATTAAATATTACTTGAGATGTCCTAGTTGTATCTCTAGATGTCCTAAATGCACCTATTGATGTCCTAGATGAACCTATAGATGTTCAAAACGTACCTCTAAATGTACAGAGATTATATTACATGCGAGTGCGAGGATTCGTCGCGAAAAATTGTTTCAAACTGGACTTTTAATTTATTAATTTAAGTTTTATTGCACAACAAAAATAAGCATATAATCAACCCAGGACTGCGTATCACTGAATCTTAACTTTAAAAGTCCCAACTTCCAATAAGTCATAAGTAATTTATTCCATTAATAACAAATGTCGGAAATTACAATTAATAAAAATAACTTATAACACTAACGTGTTATAAGTTATACACAGTTACACTAACGTGTTATAAGTTATTTTTGATAAACGTTAAACTAAGTTACATTAAAACTAAAAAAAATATGAGATAGAAGAACGTTTACTTGTCTCACGTGGTCACACTTTTACACATCTATTTTCGTAAGCAATAAAGAGTGAATATATGCCTTGGCTTATGGCGTCTTGTTCATTGACTTTAGTTTGTGGTCAGTGAGGTATTTTAATTCTTCCAGTTGGCCACTCGCAAACTTATTCGAGACAACCTGTTTATTAAGTTTACTTAACCGAGTACCCGTCACTTGAAGCGAGTTATTCGGCTGAGTACGAGTAGTAACCGAGTACTCGGCCCATCTCTAGAATCTAGGAATATTCTATCCCATAAAATCTCTTTTGTCTGAACGTACATTTTATTCCAACAGCAAAGCTCAAGAAGTCCGCCGCAACCGGGCTGCCATTAAAATCCAGCGCACCGTCCGCGGCTGGCTCGCGCGCACCAAGTACCAGCGGCTGAGGCGATTGGCCATAGGCCTGCAGGCGCACGCTAGGGGCTTCTTAGCCAGGCGCTTGTATAAGGACAAGAGGCGGATCAAGGCGGTAAGGGATACTTTTTTGACAGATATCAGCCAAAACAGCGGGATATCTAATCTCATTTTCCGTCATGCACACGTACATACACCCACACACTGCACCGCACCGCACCATACCATACCACACCACACCACACCGCACCACACCGCACCGCACCACACCACACCAAACCGCACCGCACCACACCACACCACACCAAACCACACTACACCACACCACACCGTGTTAGTTAACACGCATTTGTCAAAACGTACACGTCGTGTGACCAAGTACCAGCGGCTGAGGCGATTGGACATAGGCCTGCAGGCGCACGCCAGGGGCTTCCTGGCCAGGCGCTTGTATAAGGATAAGATGCGGATCAAGGCGGTAAGGGAATCATTTTCAGCCAAAACGGCGGGATATCTAATCTCATTTTCCATCCGTACGCACAAGTGTGCACACACACACACACCACACACACACACACACACACACACACACACACACACACAGACACACACACACACACACACACACACACACACACACACACACATACATACACACACACACACACACACACACACACACACACACACACGCACACACGCACGCACGCGCTCTCACACACACACACACATGTACATGCACTGTCTTCTACTACGCACTTGCGTACCAAAAAAGACGCACACAGACGTTTTACTTTACAGACGTGGCTCCATTCAGAAAGCTAGCCTGGATCATTAACTCTCATTAGACCGTTTAGTGAGTAGAAGCCCTGGAAACTGCCTTGGGACCGGCAAAAATAACAATTATGTATAAATTTACTTTCCTTGGACAATCGGATGAAAAGTACATCACGTAGGAATGAAACCATAACTACTTATTCAGAGGTTATAGCAAGTAATATGAATTTACTTTTCCTTCCTTGGGTTCCGTAGCCAAAAGGCAAAAAACGGAACCCTTATAGATTTGTCATGCCTGTCTGTCTGTCCGTCCGTTTCTCTCAGCCACTTTTCCCCGAAACGATTAGAACTATAGGTACTGTTGAAACTTGGGGGTTCCCGTACTTGAAAGTGAAATTCAAAATTTTTTTTTCATCAAACACAGACGTGTATGGTATATATGGATAGGTCTTTAAAAATGAGATTTAGGTTTCTAATACCTATTTTTCTGAAGTGAATAGTTTGCGCGAGAGACATTTACAAAGTGGTAAAAGGTATGCCCCCCCCCCATGTAACTTCTAGAATAAGAGAATGAGAAAACTTAAAAAAATATATCATGTACATAACCACCTAAACTTCCACCAAAAATTGCCTTGAAAGAAATCTAGTAAGTAGTTTTTTATACGTCATAACTTGCTGTTACGGAACCCCTTAATAAATAAATATTTCACAACAATCACACCAATTCTCTAATCCCAAATTAAGCTACGAGGCTTGTGTTATGGGTTCCAGACAACGGATAAACGTACTTAAATACTTTTTTTTGTAAATAAATATTATTAATAAATTTCTATGTATAATATTATACATAGAAATCACCCAGACAAGTACAAACACACATGTTCATGCACACTTATGCTTGTACTGTGCGGGGATCGAACCCGCGACCTTTGGTTTTAGAAGTCCGACATGTAGACCACTACACCAAGCGGTCGTCTGTCTACGTCAATAGGCTAGTCTGTCTCGCATTTGTATTATTTAAATACATCTTCTGTCCACAGGTACTAACGATACAACGATACGCTCGCGGCTACCTCGCTCGGCAACGTGTAAAGAGAATGAGACGGCAAATCGTCATAGGGCAAGCTGCTGTAAGTAAAAATGAAATAGAGAGAGTGTCTGAGAGAGAACAGTTGTTGATATAGTTTGAATTTAATTCTATTAAGATTACTTTTGACTGCCTCGTTGACTTGTTGGTGTGGTGGCAAAGTTTCTGCCTTACATCTGAGAAGTCCTGGGTTCAAATCCCAGGTCGAGCCAATTCTTGTTTCTGAGCTTTTCTGTTATGAATTTCTCTGCAACAGCTCGGAGTCGGGAAGTTGGCGGTGTTACACCCCCGTGCCTCGGTGCTCACGTTAAGCCGTTGGTCCTGCGCCTGATCTCTCTCCGGTCATGTCGGATTGCCGTCTCACCGAACTTTGAGAGTGATGGAACAGTGAGTGCACCTGTGTATTGCGCTCACACTTGTGCACTATAATATCTCCTGCGTAGTTGACTGCTCTCTATTGAGATTGGCCGCCGCTGTCGAAATCGGCTAAGAGGAATATTATAATATTATTATTATTTTCTATGACTTTTTATTATGAAGAATGCGTCCACTTAAGGTTAATTCGCCTTTCCTTTTCCAAAGATCCGCCGCTTCCTCGCCCGCCGCCAGTACAAGCGTCTCCGCATCGAAGCCAGAAGTCTGGATCACGTCAAATCCCTGAACAAGGGCCTGGAGAACAAGATCATCAGTTTACAGCAGAAGTTGGGAGCTGCGTTAGAAAGGGCTAAGGGGATAGAGCCGCTGATGACGCAGGTCGCTGAGCTGAAGTGAGTATACATAAATGTTCACCTGTTCATACATATATGTCTTTATGTACTGATACTCCAACTTCAGCACACAATTCACACACACACATACTCACACACGCGCGCGCGCACAAACGCATACACACTCACATTTCCAGTATATATATATATATATATATATATATACCGTCAGAAATCTTAGCTCTTTGTATAATGATCTACAAGATGTCAGGGGATTGACATTGCATAGAGCTCTAATGCATTATTTCTGGGCTTCTAAAGCTTGATCTACGTAAGATGAATTTCCCGAGATAAGAATCCCGTAGCGAAGCAAGGATCCCACGTATCTATGGTACGCCTGTGTGGCGACATCTCTGCCGCTTATTTTTGTTAATCGCCACAGTGCATATGAGAACCTGTTTTTTTTGCAAGTGCTAGTGATTTATGTGCTTCCCAACTACATATTTCATCTGATCAGCCTATTTTCGTTTTATTGCTGGGCTCTGTGCCCCTATTGTAAAACAGTAAACGAAACGCACAGCCCTCACCTCAACTATAAGGTGGCACGAGCCATATTCCACCTCGCCAACCACTTAACTAATACTCAATCTGTTTATTCTCAGAGCAAAATTAGAACTCCTGAAGCTGGTAGAAATGGAAGTCAAAACTTTGAAGGTAGACAGAGTAGAGAAGGACAACACAATCGCCGCCCTAAAGGCTGAGTTGGCCGAAGAGAGAGACAGCAATAAAGTCCTCGTAGAACGAATGGAAGAGATGCAAAAGAAGTATAAGAAAGAGAAGGAAGATCATGAGATGGAGAGTGAGAAGTTAGCGAACGAGTTGAGAAGTAATAAGGAGCATTTTGAATTGCTTATTGAAGGTATGTATTTTTTTTATAATTTTGATGCCGAATTGATCTTTAAGCCACTGCTGTAAAACAAATGAATAGGCATGTTGACATTTAACTTAAATATTTTCAAGACCATAGCGTTTAAAAAACATAGCAATACAACCAGTATATTTCCAAAAAGCTGTAGAAACCGATTTATAAACACACAAAATTCAATAAATATTCAGTCAATTGACTCCAATTTCTGATACACTACCGTAACGTCACGATTTTGTATTCGAATACAATCTATGGAGGCAGACCGTTTTGACAGATGATAAAAAGTATATTGTTACGTTCTAGGGGTGTGGGATCTAGATTGAAATGCACTTCTAAACCGATGAAGTAGAGTAGGATTTATTGTACACACTTTACGTTACAACACTTAGTACACAAACACTTATATCGCACTCCAAAATCTTCTTGTCGCAGTTTTCGCTTCGATGTTTACTCGTCGCTTTCCCAAATTAAACTCCAACTCGGTCGCATTCCCGGGCTCCTTATATACCGGCCGTCAAGGACTCTCGAATATTCGGTAGGTACCTACTACCCAGTACGAGACTGTTCGGGATCCTTCCAAATGCCGTCTTGCCTAGCCTAGACCTTTCTCGAATGTTCGGCATCATAGTGCTATCCTTGTCTTGTGCTGTCTCTGTCACACCTTTCTGGAATGTTCTTAGTATAGCTACCTCTCTCTAATCGTGCTATCTCTTTCACTCCTACTGAAAATTACGTCATATACTGAAGTGGGCTTCAAAGGCCCATAAGGGGTCCTGAAAACGCCTGAAAACGGGTTTTCAGGTTATGGCGTCATCTGATAGAGGGTGGCCTGAAACGGACTGAAAACATGTTTCAGGCGCCTGAAAACAACGGCAACTTGGGTGAAATTTCGATAAACTAGTATGTGTTAGAGCACTCTCTGAAACGGCCTGAAATGGTATTTCAGCCTGCTGAAAACGCCTCCAAGGCACGGAAAAACACGATCAAAGTTTTAGCACTAGCCCACCGGCGTAACAATATCAACGATTGGTGGCGTCATTTAGCATATTATGTGAACGAGTTGATAAGAAGTAAGCTATAGTAAGTAACGTTTAGAGCTCCTTCGGTATACTGTCTCCATGATTCGTGACTGTCAGAGATTTAGCCGCGGCTATTGGTTGACCTTCACACGCAGTCAGTCGCGAGTCGTGATAATATATGTGCTCTGGCTTTATTTTACTCAAGCCAAAGACGTCTACAAACGAGGCACCAGAAACAAAAATAGGTTAGCTTCCGTTATAATTCCCAAGAGTGAGAGATTACAAAAATACTTATCAAAAATATTTTTTTATATATGATGAAACTGAAAATTTACGGTTTTCGTGATTTTTCCTATATCTGTACTATAAGACGTGACTTCGTCGTACTAAATTTCATGATTCTAAGTTTACGGGAAGTTACCCTGTAAGTTTTGATTCCCGTGCGAGTTTCGAAAATTTGCGGAAATTTGTGGCCTAAATGGCTGTATCTTTTGATTGCGTTGGCTTAGAAGGTTGATTTTTCTACAGCTTCCAGGAACAATAGACCTAAGTATCATATAGAAATTTCAGTTTGATACCTCCACGCGTTCCTGAGAAAAACGGTCTTGACAGACGGACAACAAAGTGATCTTATAAGGGTTCCGTTTATTCCTTTTGAGGTACGGAACCCTAAAATTGTTATTGGATGTGTATGACAATATATACCTACTAGGATACACAAGTCATGCAAGACTTATCTTTTAGGTACTAGAGGACCCCGCAGACGTCGTCCTGCCTGTTGTTTTTGTTTTTTTAATTTTTCTTCGTAAGAACCATCCCCGTACTTTAAGGAATATCATAAAAAATGGATTGACCAAATTGGACCAGGCGATCTTGAGTTATAAGCTTACCAACACATTTTGCAATTCATTTTTATATTATAGATTAGTTTTAAAAGATAATTATGCAACTGGCTTAGTGAAAATTTAAAATGCTATAGGTGATGATAACCTTTACTGTTATATTAGTAAACCATTTGTGTAATTATTATTTTATTATTATTTATCTATCTAATGATACTTGTTGACATTTTGTGATTGTTTGATAGACATTTTACTATTTAAATTTACTATCCCAATATAACTTTAAGATTTGCATGCCTTTATTAAGGGTTGATTAAGCGGATGTATAATTGCTGATTAATAACTATGACTATCTTCAGTGTACCTTAACCAAACACAAATATTCTATATTATGTTATTTTTTTCTATTTATTCTATATCTTAATATTCTATATATTCTTTCTATTCTATAAGGTACCTCAAGTTACTCAAGTATTCTCACAAACTTCTTAATCCTCTAACTAGGAGAATTGAATTTCTATCACAACTATCCGAATCGGATTTTTGATATCAAGGAAACGTCAAATCATCTCTAAGCCACTTTTTTATCTGTGCGTGTCACAAATTAACGCGATAAGATAAAGATAGCGTGTGATATTAAATAATTAACCCAGACCATCAATAAATGCTAAAACAACGCTTGAGAGATATTGCGTTTGCATATTAGAAATAACGCGAAAATAATAAACTGTTTTTTTTATATATTGCTAGTGATGGACCATAGACTAAGATATAGTGCTAAGATTTGTAATTGAGTAGATGCTGTGTGATTATTGTAGTTTTAAAATTTGATACTGTTATCCGTGTTTATGATAATGTGACAGATTCGTAGTGTTTAAATACAAGCAAAAATGAACAGACTTTTTTGAGTGAGCTTGTTTCATCAATGACTCTAAATGTCAGAAAGAGCATGATAAAAAAGTAAAAAAGAAAGAAAAATCGGGTGTTCTTCGCATTGTCTGGGAGCAGTTTTTTTTAAAATCATCAGTCTTAAGAAAGCATTGACATACCGGTAACCAAGCTATATGTTTTTGCAAAAACGAGGGGTTGTAACATTTAACGTCTCGATTCCGACACAGAAATACACTGGCATTACAGCCATTTTTTTAAAATTGGGACCATTAAGAATCGACTAAGAGATGTGTTTGTTTTCTAAAATATCATGCCTGTCAACCACGAAAGAAACAAGTTGTTCATAATATCAACAGCAGTGATAATATACGTGAGTGTTAATATAGTATAAATACTGTGGAAACAATGGTGGTGCCTCCGGAAATAATTATAACCGAGCCGGCGAATCCAGCGGAAACTGAGACATATGTTTGGAATAAGGAATTCGAAAACAGAGCTAAGTTTTGGAAAGGTATTTTTATTTGTTTTGAAACGCAATTTTTTTAAATGTTTTAATTTTAATGTGTTTGACGACCGCTTGGTGCAGTGGTCCGCATGTCGGACTTCTAAACCAAGGGTCGCGGGTTCGATTCCCGCACAGTACAAGCATAAGTGTGCATGAACATGTGTCTTTATACTGGTCTGGGTGTTTTCTATGTATAATATGTATTTATTTACAAAAAAAAGTATTTAAGTATGTTTATCCTTTGTCTAGTACCCATAACACAAGCCTCGTAGCTTACTTTGGGACTAGAGAAATTGTGTGATTGTTGAGAAATATTTATTTATTTAATCTTTGATGTCACATTGAGTGATGTGATTCCAAGGGAGTCAGTGAGATAACAGTTCATAAACAAGTGTGCTGGCAGTTCATAAACAATAATAAAGCAATGTTACTTGATTCGATGGTGTGACGACCGTTTGGTGCAGTGGTCTACATGTCGGACTTCTAAAACCAAGGGTCGTGGGTTCGATCCCCGCACAGTAAAAGCATAAATGTGCATGAACATGTATGTTTGTACTGGTCTGGGTGTTTTCTACGTATAATGTGTATTTATTTATAAAAAAAAAGTATTAAAGTATGTTTACCCGTTGTCTAGTACCCATAACACAAGCCGCGTAGCTTAATTTGGGACTAGAGAATTAATGTGATTGTTGTGAAATATTTATTTATTTTATTCAAATACATTGAAGTACAGGAACGTGTCGCTGGTGTGAGCACGAACAACTATCGTAACGTATAACTAGTCAATAGGCTAGATGACACCACCAATCTCTTTATTATCTGTCAAAACGGTCTGCCTCCATAGAGTTTGTATGGGAATACAAAATCGTCACGGTCGTGTATCAGAAATCGGAGTCAATTGACCGAATATTTATTGAATTTTTCGTGTTCAAAAATTAGTTTCCACAGTTTTTTGGTAATATACTGGTTGTATTAACTTCATAGGGGATATGTTTTTTGAACGCCATGGTCTTGAAAACATTTAAGATAGGTGTCGTCATGCCTATTTGTATGGGAAACTATTAGTTTCTAACGTTTTGACAAATGTGTAATGAAAATATTAGTTCTCACCCCAGTGGTTAGACTCACACAGTCTTACATCACCACACAGACTTAAAGCGGATTGGAAGAGGGTTATTTGTATGGCAAGTAACCAATCTTACAGTCTGTTGTTAACGGTTGTAGTCTAGACCACCGCCGTAAAGTTGCCTGCTTGTCGGTTTTCTACAGACTCTACTTCGGGGAGCGTGCTCATGAGCTCCATATGCTCATTCCACCAAGTCCATTCTACCAGAGGACCACCAGACGTACGGCGGGTTACCATCCATACTTGGTTGATATACCTACTATACGCACTAAGCGCTTTGCTTCATCCTTCATAATGCGCACAGCCAAGGAATGGAATGCGCTTCCGCCGACGGTGTTCCCTCTTTCTTATAACTTGAGCTCATTCAAAGCGAAAATAAATAGGCACCTTCTGGGTAAGGTCGCTACATCGTCGACATCTTCTTTACCTCCTAGAGGGAGAATGATGTCAAGAGCGAACCCATATTGATAAAAAAATAAATAATAATAAGCTTTATGCATACGCTTCTGTGTAGAGGCTTAACAAATCTTACCTATCAAGTGACATAGCCTGGGACCAAGTAATGAATGTATTGTGGAGCTTTTCGTAGACGTTTTGTGACCAGAAAGGTCACCCTAATGACGCACTTTAAACAGAGTGGAAATCACAATATGAAAATTGACTTTGTCTGTTATGCTTTCACGCCTAAACTACTCAACCGATTTATAACCCACATACAGGATGGTGACGCATTTCTATGTGGTATGGTGACCATATATCCGTATAGACTGACCGCCCTGTATAGATAGAGAAAGACATTTTTATTAGAAGGTACTTAAAAAAAAAGTAAGTATTAAAGTATCTTCCCAACTCGACATTATCTCACATGACAACTGTCAACCACTTATCAATACCATCTTCTGTGTATCTTCTAGAACGAGACAGACAGCACGAGCTCGAGAAAAAAGCGCTCAGCGCCGAACTAGAAGCGGAGAGACAGAGCCGGCAGAAGTTGCTGTCTTCTCAATATGAGATGCAAGAGCGTTTGGATTCTTTGCAGAGGTGAGTTTATTAGCTTATTTTGGTTTTTAGTAGTGATGCGCCGAATATTCGTTTGGTATTCGGTATTGGGTGTATTCGGCATTTTGTCCACTATTTGTATTCGGCCGACTTATTCGGTTTAAGTGCCGAATATATTCGGTTGGAGTATTTCTATTCTCCTGGCTACATAACATGGAATAGAACTGAAAGGAAAGCTTCTTATGTAAGATTTACCTTTTTATAAGTTAAATAAAACTTGCGAAGAACGTGTTAACTTGTGAACGTGATCGCTAATAAATGTATTTAATTCGCTTGTGATACGGGCGATTTGCAACAGATATAGGTAGCCTGATGTGCTAGCCACTGTACCTCCGATCTGTACATTGCGGTTGCGGCATACTTTGAAATCCAAGTTTTCGGCAAAAACAGCTTAGCTGTCAATATCTTATGAAATGGCTTTTAAACATATGCTACTGCCATTTCAAGAGTCAAACTTGAAAAGGCTGACTCTGTAGAGTAGAGCGAAGCACGGACCGATACATCACAGCGGGTTTTATTTATTTATATATATATAAAACCATTCATCGATCTGACTCCGTGGTAAGTAGCTTAAGCACTTGTGTTACAGATATCAGAATCAACAGTGGTATTACAAATAAACTTAAATAAATACATATAACACCCAAACCATGAACATGTCTGTTTGTACTACAGACATGTTCATGCACACAAATGTTTGTACAGTGCGGGGATCGAGCCCGCGACCTCTTGGTTAAAAGTCAACTTCTTGACCATTACACCAAAGTGGTCGTCATTATATTATTAGAGCTCTTTGTGTTGTTTCAGAGCCCCACCGCCTAAAGAACACAGGCGGTCGCTATCGGACGCGAGCACCAACTCACAGCAAGAGACCACCGTCGAAGATGTAAGTACTCGTATTAATAAAAATAAAAATACTCATACTCATCAGCCTATATACGTCCCACTGCTGGGCACAGGCCTCACCTCAACTATGAGGTGGTCCGAGCCATACTCCACCACGCGGGCTCAATGCACCGCGGTGGAGGGGTGTTTGTAAGGTAAGTGACCAACCTTACTGCCAGATGTTATTAAGCCTCCCAAGGGTCTCTGACCAGGCTTAACGACTAATATGTATCGAAATTAACCGGGACCAACAGCTTAACGTGCCTTCCGAAGCACGGAGATGCTGGAATCACTTAAATGGTCAGAATGGTCACCCATCCCCAAACATGAGCGCGCCTTTGGTTGCTTAACTTTAGGTATCACTACCAAAGCGCTGCGCCACAAGCACATATAAAGAAAATGAAATAAATGAGTTTAAAAATAATTTATTGTGGGCCTACCTGGGGATACCTGGGGATACCTGGACTAGGATGGTTCCTGTATCTCAGATTATCAGCCCAATGAAAGGTATATTTGGAATCTAAACCACTGACCTCTATTTACACTGGACTGGCTGCTGTCACAATATTTTTGTGCTTATTTGAGTGTCGCCATTTTGGCGCTGTAGGCAGATACGAGTGTCCATGGAACTAAAATTAGTGACGTTTTACTCCCTTTTCTGTAGCGAGTTTTACAAAACACACATTTCCTCATGATTATTTAGCTTAACTTTCACTATATGATATGAAATACCACGAAATAAAATTAAAATACTTAAAAACCTCAACGCTATTGCAATCTTCTACGGTGGCCATTTGCAATAAACGTCAAAATTAGTTCTCGGGACACTCGCAGTGGCGCTTCAAATTAGCACACAAAATTAGCTGTCATTTGTATGGAACAGCCTGTCCAGTGTGTAGTAATAGAGGTCAGTGAATCTAAACACATATATAAAATCTCAAAGGCGATTGACTGACTGACTGGCTTACATAGTGATCTATCAACGCAAAGCCCAAACGCTGAAAAAGAGAATTATTTTGCTTTAAATTTTCACTAAAAGACGCCAGCACAGAAACCGAAATACAATCAACCTAACCAAACCAACCAACTGCAACCACTTGAAGAAACTATTTAGAATATTATGTTTTTTTTCCATTTATTAACAAATAAAAAATCTTATAAAACATGTAGGTGTCAACTTAGTACAAAACCACAAAGGTTTGTAACTTCACTAAGCTAAAGTTTACGTCGACCAACATCAAAAACAAACGTAGGCAAGTTAACAGTTTACATAATTAAATATTTGGTACTTAATTTATCTATAATTATCTTATATCTACAATTTACTAGCTGACCCGGCGAACTTCGTACCGCCTTAGCGTTGCAATGATTGAACAATGTCATCGAATGACATTGACATTAGTTACGCGCGTTTTTAAAATATGCAAAATATATAAGTCAACTAAAGTTTTTGTTATATTACATTATAGTAAGTGGTAATTATGCTGTTAAAATGTAGCTTATATGACACGTTCGTAGATTTACCATAGCAGAGCCATCTATTGATTAGAATTCAATTTACTCTTCAGTCTAAGTAACACGTGGCCGGCTATGCTAACACCAAAAATTTAAAAAGTGGAAATAATTGAATTATACGATATTTAGTTCACTACAAAATAAATTTATTTAATTTTATAGCGTCAACAACACGTGGTAATAGGGAATATGCATAAAATTTAAAATGGCGTAAAATATTTTTTTCTCGAATACTTATTATCGTAATATTATAATGAAAAGAATTTTTTTTATTAACTTATTATTTAAACCCCTAAAATACTATTCAAAAAGTGCAAAATAAGGGAGCGAAATTCAAACTTCCAAAACGCGCCACCACAGGTCGAACGAAATGTGACGTCATCTGACACTACATTGTATTGTAAAAATTACGAAGTAACTGAAAAGTCCATAGTAAACACTAAGGTAAACACCCACTGGACGTGTCATGTGACGTCACATAAGCGCGGGCAAAATGGCAGCGTTTGAACTGCTTAATTTTTTTAAAAGTTTTAAATTTCATTTTAATAATATCTAGAGTACTTTGAAGACCATTAATATTTTTTTCTATGTTATAAAATAGGAAACTATTAATTTAAGACAAAAAAGAAAAACATGAATATTCCCTATTATGCTGTTAAAATGTAGCTTATATGACACGTTCGTGGATTTACCATAGCAGCGCCATCTATTGATCACTTACTCAACCCAGTCGAAAGGTATCGACATCTGTTAGAATCATTTGGAGTTAACAGATAATTGTGACTGTCAAATAATAACAGACAAATAATTAGCAATAAATTAAAATTGCGACTATAATTTGAGATTTAAACTATCCTATCTCTCAAGTTGGATCGAACTGCACATGGTGTGCAAATTTTATTATAATCGGTTAAGTGGTTTAGGAGTCCATTGAGGACAAACATTGTGACACGAGATTTATATATATTAAGATGTTTTTGGGTACCTGCGCTGGCGTCGTTTAGTGGAAATTTGAAGCAAAATAATTCTTTTTTTTAAGCTTTAGTCATGGAGTTTCCGCAAAGTAACGCCTGATTCCATCAACTATTTTGATGGAATCAGGTCAATCAATCTATTTTGTTTTATTTTGTTATGATCTATTTGCGTAATGTTTGTTTAAGTAGTAACCTATTGTGTCTCAGTCTTAACATACCATGATAGCAAAGGATTATATCTTGTGTAGCTCTATAGTTCTTAGTTATTTTATTTATTTAAGCTTTATTGCACAACAATACTTTATACAAAAGGTGGACTTAACGCCGTAGGGCATTCTCTACCTGTCATACCTTTGGGCTAAGCAGAAATGATTAGTTACTGCTTTAAGTCATGCCATGATGTAATCTGTTTCTGTTGTCCAATAAATATAATAAACAAAATAAACTATATACCTACATAAAAGATGAAAAAATATTATTTTTTCTCAGGACTACGGCTACGGCTCGGTCCGGTCCGTGGAAACGACGCGGCCGGCGCTGGAAGCCGTCAACTGGTCGGCCGGCTCGCACAACGGCCCGAGTCCGGTGAGCAGACATACATCGATATCTATGTATATACTTACTGACCGGGGAGAGATCAGGCGCAGGACCAACGGCTTAACGTGCGCACCGAGGCACGGGGGTGTCACGCCGACCACTTCCCGACAACGAGCTGTTTTTGCCGTCTCACCGAACTTTGAGAGTGATGGAACAGTGAGTGCACCTGTGTATTGCGCTCACACTTGTGCACTATAATATCTCCTGCGCAGTTGGCTGATATCTGTTGAGAATGGCCGCCGTGGTCGAAATCGGCCAGGAGGATTATTAATTAATTAATTATTTAATATACTTACTAGCTATTACCCGCGGCTAGCTAATGTCCGCATTATGTAGTTTTTTTAGAATGCGTTGTTTTACCGTAATACCAATTTTATCCAAATTTAGGAGTGAAAGCTATCAGATTCCCCGGAAAGTATTTTTTCCCATGGGAATGCATTGTTTTCCCGCGGTCGAAAGTAACTCATGTCCTTTCTTGAGTCGCAAACTATCTTCTTACTAAATTTCATTTAAATCTGTTCAGTAGTTTAGACGTAAAAGCGATCAGCCCACCTGAATTTTCCCATGGGAATGCGACATTTTTCTTCAACCAAAATCAAAATCTCAACGCGCTATAATATCTTCCTGTCATTTTGTACATGTGTTTGTGTTAATGTGTTTGTCAGCCTGTGGCATCTTAGCTCTTTAATAGATTGTCTGATTTTAACGCCGTTTTTTTTTATTCGAAAGATAATTGAATGACAGTAGTTCTCAGCTATGGCTTGGTCAAAATCGGTCCAACCCTTGAATCTCACCAGCTTTTCCTGGCTCAATCGGGGGTTTTTCAACTGGAAAGTTATAGTGTTATATATTTCTTTATCAGATCGCAGACGCAGGTCTGGTGCTCCGCATGCAGAACAGGATTTCGGCTCTGCAGAGTGAGCTGTCCCGCACGGCGAAACGCGCCAACGACTTGGAAGAACGGCTTATGAGTAAGTTGTAGCTTTATGAGTAGACTATATCAGATCGCAGCCGCGGGTCTGTATCTCCGCATGCAGAACAGAATATTGGCGCTGCATAGGAAACTGTCTCGCATGGCGAAACGCACCAACGACTTGGAAGACCGGCTTATGAGTAAGTTGTAGCTTTATGAGTAGACTATGTCAGATCGCAGACGCAAGTCTAGTGCTCCGTATGCAGAACAGGATATGGGCTCTGCAGAGAAAGTTGCCCGCTCGGCGAAACGCGCCAACGACTTGAAAAAGCGGCTTATGAGTAAGTTGCACCTTTATGAGTAGACTGTGTCAGATCGCAGACGCAGGTCTGCTGCTTCGCATGCAGAACAGGATATCGGTGAAGCAAAGGGAGTTGTCCCGCACGGCGAAACGCTCCAACGACTTCGAAGAACGACTTATGATGAGATGATATGAGTAAAGTTTTGTAAAATTTTGTGTTGGAGTCTTATATTACTAAAAAAGTTGCGATGAACGTATAAGCATTAGGTAATGATTATTTTTTTCGTCAGAAGTCAACTGAGCTACTTCAACTGAAAAATTTCAACAGGTTTTACCAACATCTGGGTGGCCGAGTGGTATAGACACACGGGCTAGATTTTCTCATCGACGCGAGTTCGATTACCGCCTCAGACAGTCTAAAACATGAAAACTATCATTGTTGTATTGTATTGATTGTCTTGTATTTTTGCCCTTTTTTTTTTCCTTTACGGCAGAACACTTAAATTCTATTATACACTCTGCAACGCGTGTACGGTTTAGTGAATTTTATACCTGCATGAGCTTGCTCATTGTTAAAATTAGTACATAAATAAAAATAGTCATAACCATTCAATCATTCGTTCATTCATTCGTACAACAATTTTCTTTTCAGCCCGCCTATCATCGCCGCCCACCAACCCCAACATCGACCGATTCAAAGTCGAAGAGCTCGAGATCGAGAATAAGAAGCTGAGGGAACATCTGGACCGCTTGCGTGCCGCTGGAGATAGCATACTGGTCTCCAAGGAGATAATTGGTAAGTACTTACTTACTTACTAGGGTGCCTCAACGACCCAAAGTGAGTCTTGGCCTCCGACACAAGATCACGCCGTGCATCTCGGTCTTGCGACAGTTCTTGCCAATCGCTATGGCCGAGGTTGCGCAGATCTTTAGCTACAGCGTCTTTCCAGCGGTACCTAGGACGTCCGACCGGGCGTTTGGCATTTGGTTGTCCCAGGTACGCTCGCTTCACGGCACGATCCTCTCCCATTCTCTCTACGGTCCGAGCCATCGAAGCCTGGCTGCTTTGGTCTCTCCATTAATGTTAGGTTCGGACACTAGGTCTTCATTGGTAAGTATATATCAAAATTAGTCTCCATTGTTAATCCTAACATAATATTAATATGTATTGTCATATGTCATAGTCGTGCAACAATGCCGTGATACCATACACTCTCTACCTGTCAAATCTTCTTGGCCACTGCAACATAAGCAATTAAGCTTAGTGCAGAGACCGCCGCAAAAATGTAATACATTTAAGGGTTTCTTTAGGCAATAAACATTTATTATTATTATGTAGTATCCTCTAGCTAGGGTATCACAGCATAAGGCTGGTCCTTTTGGAAGGCGTACGTGGGGGATATGGATCCAACACGAAGAGGCCCCTTAGTGATACATTAATATGTAGGGATGTGTACACCAAGCGGATACTATCTCTGTCTGCATTATTGAGTAGATAATAATAATAATTATTATTCATTAGGGTACAGTTATAGCAGACAAACTTATTCTTATTATAAGAGCTTACACACTAAAGACATATACTAGTCCGACTGCCAATTAAAACTGTACACAACATTTTTTAAGAACTTAAAAAAAAAACTAAGAACAACATTTTAAATTGAAATTGACAAAATTATAACTGACAAGTTACACAAACTTTTTTTACTTGGATGTGTATAGTGTATAGTCAATTTTTCAATATCAAAAAAAGTAATTTCTTGAGTAGTAGAATTTAAAAAAAGGATGCCATATGCATTTTTATGTTAGTACAAATAAATCATCGAAAAAGAAAATCCTGAGACGCAAAGAATTAAAAAAAAATATGATGAATACACTTTTATTAATCAATGTCTTCCATCATGATTTTGTATTTGCCACACAAGGAATTAAATCACTATATTGAGTACGTCATCCATTCCTACTTAAGGAGAGGCTTAAAACGTCATGGAATCTATGTATATTCTCAGCAATGTAACATGTTCCTTTTTTTATGAGGACGTTTTATCTTTTCAATAATAACCATATTTCTACATAGAATTCCATAACAAATGCAATTATTTGAAAAAGAAATATAAAAAATATTTGTGTCGATAAAAATTTAGCACAGTACATTCTCATTTCTCATGTTATAATATGTTGTACACTTTGTGGAGACTCACAATTTATTTGTTTCTCTACTCGGCAGCTCAAATGGGCGTGATGCAGCAGGAATTGGATCGCAGGCGAGACGAGTGCATCCAACTGAAGAGTGTGCTCTCGAACCAGGTATGTGCGTATGTGTAACTTAGGTTAGAATTAGATAAAACAATAGAATGTTACCGACATTAAAACGGTTAGTTAAGCCTTCCTTGTCATGGCTGATTAACGCACACAAAACAAAACACGAGTAGTTTCATAATATTTACCAAGGGTCGCGGGTTCGATCCCCGCACAGTACAAGCATAAATGTGTATGAACATGTGTATTTGTACTGGTCTGGGTGATTTCTATGTATAATATGTATTTATTTACAAAAAAAGTATTTAAGTATGTTTATCCGTTGTCTAGTACCCATAACACAAGCCTCGTAGCTTAATTTGGGACTAGAGAATTGGTGTGATTGTTGTGAAATATTTATTTATTTATTATTATTATTTATTTATTTAAACAATTAATAATTTTACGGTGTAAGTCAGCCAGCCCGATTTTTTGTTCTAAATCGGATGTGAATGTGAGCGCGCTCATGCTGGCTGATAACGCTTATTTCATCATTTAAATATCGGCGTATAAAAAGTATAAATATATAGGTAATGTATGTAATGTACTATAAGCTATGTCCCACGCACACTATTTACTTCTCATCGTTTAAACCTTCGCTGGACTTCCACAAATATTTCAAAACTAAAATTAATGAAATCGGTTCAGCCATTCTCGAGTTTAAGCGAGACTTACGAACAGCAATTAATTTTTAGCTGTAAGAGAGACTAGTGGATCCGGCAGACATCTATCCCATACAGGGGATAGATGCCCGTCCCACATAAATTGCGTTTAGGATAGATGACTCACCGGAAAAAATGGGCATCTATCCTTCAAAATCTTTGAATTCATTTTGGCATTGCGTGCTGTCACAACGAGATAGATATACTGAGTCAATTAAGACAGAGTTAGAGATTCTTTTGATAGATATGATATGAAAAAGTAACCGAATTTACCTGCGAAACTATAATGTATTTAAAATCAGGTCATCTATACCACTTTCTGTCCATCTCGGCTAAAGTAAATTCTGTAATTCGATGCGTTATCTGAAACAAACCGATGTTATCTCCCATCAGTTTAACATCTTGACATATCTGTCGTGAGAATATAGATAAATAAACTTGACAAATATTCACTGACCCTCGGGAGGTTCCGTATTTTTTTATCTTTTAGTAACTTTAACTTGTTTGGAATTGTGATCATACGCTCCATATTGTTTAAGTTTTGTACGCCACCAACAGATGGCGCTGTGTGAATATTGAATCGCGCTAACATTACAATTCTTCTCTTTAATGACTCCGTTTAGTAACAATTTTTATTCCAACTCGTGGCTTTGAAATCTGGTACCGATATTGTACACTTCTTCTTGACCTTACGACTGTGTCCGCCAGGTCACGCGATTCTGTGGCGGCGATTGGTTGACAAGCTGTCATTCGCGAGTAGCAGCGACAGTATAAGTAGCATTAACATTGTTCCCAAAGGGTAAGGCAACGATCAGAGCTATACAGCCTAATCTTCATTTATTTGAATTCTTAAAACTATTACATATAATCTAACCTTACCTTAGCCCTGATCTAACTCATTGAAATGCGAGGATGGTTCATATTTCAATGCTCAAGAAATGGAAATGAAATTTTACGCGGGAATATAGATCGAATCAGTACGTAGCACCTCACTCTATTTCTTACATTTATTCAAATTCAAATTTCTTTATTTGCTTTTAAATAGGGTACATAACATTAAAATGTGGTCGTAAATACATAAAATAGAGCTTTGACCTATTTAGCCATATAAAATAGCATGCAAAAGTTTAATATTAATACATTTATTTACTTCATTGTTTTCCTTCAATAACACATTATGATGAAAATTCCACCTCACTATCATAATAATACGGCACGACGATAAATCAATTTACAGTACGTCGCAGGCCAAGAAGTAGAAGGTTAGGTATTTCGAATTAACTGGGTAAAATCAAAAAGCCGGTAAATAAACTTTTTTCTACATAGTTATTTACAACACACACTAAGTGCTTAAGGCTTTTCTGTATTGCATAAGAATCCTTAAAATTTTATGTTTTTACATTTTGTCAAATCAAGTGTCGTCGTGTTTGTGTCCTAACTACATGGGCGAGACATTAAAGAAACAGACGGTAATTTTGTTTATAAATTTACGAAATGAAACCCTAGTTGCTTAATTTTAATGATCAGTTTTAAGTGTGTCGTGATTGTTAATAAATTGTGAAATAGTCCAACGAAATGCAACCTTAGTACTAATGACGGAAAAGTTAAGTTTAGATTTCCATCGGTTTTTCTAGGTAGTTGTTTAGTTAATTTGTTACTAGGCTCGGTTATGCGTGTGTTAAGTGTCAGTGAGTGCCAAATAAATGACAAATTTAATCTTGTAATGTTTTGTGATATTGAATTGACATCAGAAACGATACTTCCACAGAATAACAATTTGCAAAATAAATCTTAGGATTCAATTTGCAAGTCAAACGAATATAAAAATAAAATAATAATAATCTAATATATAAAATTCTCGTGTCACAGTTTTCGTTGCCATACTCCTCCGAAACGGCTTGACCGATTCTAATGAAATTTTGTGAGCATATTGAGTAGGTCTGAGAATCGGCCAACATCTATTTTTCATACCCCTTAGTGATAAGGGTTGTCCACCTTAAACATATGGCAAAACAACGTTTGCCGGGACAGCTAGTAGAAAAATAAAAATAAGTAAATAGTTTCATCTTCTATAATATAAAAATGAATAGCAAAATGTGTTGGTAAGCGCATACCTAACTTAACAACGCCTGGACTAATTTGGAAAATTATTTTTTTATGATATTCCTTAAAATACGAACGTAGAAAAAACAAAAACAACGTCAGGCAGGACAACGTCTGCGGGGTCCACTAGTGTTGCAATAATTATGTATAGTAATCTTTTATTTCTAGAATAGAATAGAATAATTTATTTGCTTTGTAATAGGGTACAGTGAAGTTATTACACGTTACGTATGTGTAAACTATTTAACAAATATGATTATGTATATTCTTTAATTAAAGCTGCAAAAAGATAATAAACTTGTTATCGGCAAAATATTGGGTAGAACTTTAGACGTACCTAGCAGTCTTTAATGCAGTATCTACAAAAAAAGTTATTGAAAACTTCGTCATTACATAAGTATATCAGAGTGATTTTGTATATTCCATAGTTGAAGCTGTAAAAGCAATATCGTAATCATTTCTGCTTAGCCCAAAGGTATGACAGGTAGAGAATGCCCTACGGCGTTAAGTCCACCTTTTGTACAAAGTTTTTTTTAATGCAATAAAGCTTAAAAAAATTGGTTGCCTGTAAAGTCGGTATACGCGCGAAAGTTTTACGTGACAACGACTCTGAGTGGTAAAATAATTTTAATGTGAATATTCATTCGTATAACATGAACCGGTGTGTATGCCTATCTCTCTCTCTCTCTCTCTCTCTCGCTCTGTCTCTCTCGCGCGAAACGTGAGCGGAGCAGCGTAACGCAGTTTCTTGAGGTGTCACCCGGCAAACCAATTTATAAGACGTTGTCACGTCAAAAAAAAAAAAAAAAAACAATATCAACTCGTTATTTGTAAAATATGTAGATAGAAAATAATTTTATGCAGTCAAATTAATGCAGTATCTACATAAAAAGTTCTTGAAAACTTCGCCATTAAATAAATATATCAGACTAACAGAGAGTACCGATAAAGATCAAAGAATGTCCCGTTTCTCCATAGACGATGTTTCTATGGCCAAGACACTGTTCATAGATTTGCCTATGACAAGAAGTGGATTATTTTGTAGGTGTAAAGAGGTAAACATTATTTCTTTGCCCAATATTATACCAATTTGTCTTAAATTGTCTATTCCTTACATACTAAATAGAGTAAGGTAGATTTATATTTGTCTGAGGTGTCGTTCCGTGACGCATCAGTACGCAATCGGTTTAATACATTTAGTATGGTAACGTCACGACACGTCACATTACACTAGTATAAACGTTATATCGGAACGCAATCGGTTTCATACATTTAGTATGGTAACGTCACGACACGTCACATTACACTAGTATAAACGTTATATCGGAACGCAATCGGTTTCATACATTTAGTATGGTAACGTCACGACACGTCACATTACACTAGTATAAACGTTATATCGGAACGCAATCGGTTTCATACATTTAGTATGGTAACGCCACGACACGTCACATTACACTAGTATAAACGTTATATCGGAACGCAATCGGTTTCATACATTTAGTATGGTAACGTCACGACACGTCACATTACACTAGTATAAACGTTATATCGGAACGCAATCGGTTTCATACATTTAGTATGGTAACGTCACGACACATTACACTAGTATAAACGTTACCATACTAAATGTATGAAACCGATTGCGTTCTGATGCGTCACGGCACGACACCTCAGACAAATATAAATCCACCTTTAGACAGTACAGAAGGCCAATTCCGAAAAACCAAATCCGTCAAAACGCGTACAGACGACAGCACATTAAATATATATTTTTCTCAAATTCCCCCTTACTGTTAATGAAATGTTCCTTTAAACGAAAGCTGTCTGGAAGAGATCGCTACAAGCGATAAGACTTCCTAAATTGTATATGTTTCTTTGTTAAACTTGTCTGTAATTTTTGTTCTGTGTTGTACAATAAAGTGTAAATCTATGTATTTATATATCTATCAAACTACGAGCTTTCACTTCGAAATCGCACTTATTACATACGCATAAGATGACATAGTTTTAACCTTGACGTGCTGTCATGTGTACTAGTGTCATTTATCGAATAATAACAAAAAATGATTATCCTTGGAAAGGATTTCGTTTTTCGTAATAGGCCTTCTGATTCTAGGCCTAACTAGCTCAATTCATGGTAAACGGAATTCGGGCTCTTTAGCCCGTCATCATTCTATCTTTACTTGTTACTCGTGTCAAATGTATATAGTCTTCCTGGCCGATTTCGACCACGGCGGCCAATCTCAACAGAGATCAGCCAACTACGCAGGAGATATTATAGTGCACAGGTGTGAGCGCTATACACAGGTGCACTCACTGTTCGATCACTCTCAAAGTTCGGCAAGGCGGCAATCCGACATGACCGGAGAGAGAGCAGGCGCAGGACCAACGGCTTAACGTGCGCACCGAGGCACGGGGGTGTAACACCGCCAACTTCTCGACTTCGAGCTGTTTTTGGCTCGACCTGGGATTCGAACCCAGGACCTCTCGGATGTAAGGCAGAGACTTTGCCACTACACCAACGAGGCAGTCATGTATCGTCTAGTGCGCAGGTGATAGTTAGCGTTCTTTATACATGGCGCGGCCTGCACAAAATTTTGCATCTGACTGTATCAACCATAGATCTAAGCTTACCGTGTCTATCATATCTAAATACTACACAACACACTGGTGGAAATTTCTTATACACCGTTTGCTTCTTACTTTTATTAGTACGCATGTCGTGGCAGCCTTTAATTGGGGCAACACTATAAAAATCTAGTTTATAAAATTGTTACAAGCGAATGTGGAAGTGTATGCTTTGTTGGCTGTCCTAAATATATAAATAAATTACACACTATTTTAACATAAGTTTTGTCGTTTTGCGTCACAGAAACCATGGTTCCAAGCTCTGAAGAATGTTGTGAGTAGTCAAATCATGAAAAGCATGCTGTCATTCGAAATCTGCATGGTTTAGTTTTGGTTCAGTTTAGTTCTTTAAGGGTTGAGCTACACTATTTAACTACTACAACTAAAAAGTTTTGTCAATAACGTCTGTGTTGTTAATGTTTATTTGAAGATAAAAAACACTAGTGTGGTTGGACTTTGGTGATATCATGAATTCTTATTTTTTCATGACTATAAATGCGTTTTTTTTATAATAAAAATACCGAGATTTAGTTAACAATTATTATAACTTTATTCTAAGTTTGATTTAATTTTTTTTTGTTTTGTTTCTAATGCGTCATCCGGCACGATTGCATGGTATTATATTATTTATTTTTAAAACTGATTTTGAAATACTTCATCTTTTTTTGTGCATTTTTAAACATTTTCATTAAACATGCATTTTTATACTGCATGGAGCATCAACTTTCCATAAAGAAAACATTCTTATTTAATTTCACCATTAATTTTTAGTAGTTTGAACTGTTGACGACCACTGCTTTTAATATCAATCTAATATGAACCCTAAATTTACAGACGGTGAATCTAAAGTCCCTCGCGACGTCAAACTACGGGTCAGACGTGGACATCATAAACGAAGATGGCGAACTGGCATCGGCCTATGAAGCGCAGAAGGGCATCAACAGGTGCGTACTATCTCTATATATTATTTGTGTAAGAGCATCTCTTTCCCACCTGCCTGTGTCGCGGTGCTAGGGCCTATAATATTATTGAGGTACCGACTTAGAGAGATCGTCGTACGAGACGAAGATCTCGGCGAGTAGGCTGGGCCAAAACTTTAAGGGTGTGTACATCTCTTACGAATGAGCCGCGAATGTGCAGATTGCGAGTTGTCCGCGAGCTACGCGCGTTGATTTTAGGCTCGTGCGCCACCCACGCGTAGTTCGCTAAGCGCCGTATGCGAGCGGCGCGTTAGCGGCTCGTGCAACGCCATACCACCCCCGCCTTCACCCCTTCTGCGTCTCTAGTAGGGTTGCCACCCGTAATTTATAATAAAGTATTGTACGTTATTTCAACGTTATTTCAGGCAATTGTACTCTGTACTTTATGAAAACAATAAAGTACACGTCGTTCGTTAAATATGATTTTAAATATAATAATATAGAAAAATAAATTGTACTTTATTTTGATACTATGCACTTTTTTTCTTATCTATAAACCAATGTACAGTATTTGCAAAAAAAAGGTGGCAGCCCCAGTCTCAAGTAAACCGCTCGCGATTTGCGCGCAATTACAATACAGGCCGCACATGAATCGCGCTAAAGAGGCGCACCAAACGATTGCACTAACTACGCGCGCACAGCGCGTGCGCAGATCGCGAGCCGGTCGCGAGCTGCGCATTCGCGGCGCATTCGTGAGATGTAGACGCACCATAACATTTGTTCAAACTTGAATGCGGATAAAGTAGCGGGTGGCCACTATTTTCACATTATTTAAACATTTAAAGTGTGGAAAATTATGCGAATAGATATTTATATTTTTATTATGGACATCAGGTTGACGTTTTGGTGTGTTTTGATGTATTTTGCAATTAGTATTTTCGAGTATTGAAATCAACTATTTAACTGGGTAGAAATCGAATGAAGTTAGTAAGTAAGTAGCTGTTGGTAAGGATTTAATACGAATGCGCTTGAGGTAATTCAACACTATGAAATGTTATACATTAATCTCTATTGAAATAAGTCTTCAATTCTAAACTTTTTCTTTTAACATAATGACGTTTTATATGCACACGGCAACTAAAACAGCAGGTAATTTTCGTTTGCACACATTCTTTGATTCCCATTGAAAAACATTTTTCACATCTTCCTTACTTACTTCTGCTTAAGGCCCAGGGCATTGCGGCATCTTGTCGCTGCGATTCACGACTGTCACTGATTCAGCCGCAGTTATTGATTGACACGCTAACTACTGATTATCGGGTCTAAACGCGATATATTTTAATGAGTATAAGGTACTCGATACAACAACTCTTAGTGTCACTTTATCTGCTTATTACGGATACGTTGCCTCTAACATCAATTATGGTCTTATTCTGTGGGGAAACAGCACCGATGTAAATCGAGTATTTATTGCACAAAAAAAGTGTGTAAGGGCCATGTGCGGTAATAGTAGTTTATGCAACTGATACATAATGAGGGGCCTTAAAACACGAGTGTGGTTTTATGAAACGAGCGTCAGCGAGTTTCATAATAGCATCACACGAGTTTTTTAAGGCCTAATTATGTACAGTTGCATACACTACTTTATCTACACACATATCATAAGTACTAAAAAGCAATTTGTTTTAACTTTTCACAATATTTTCGTCACAGCGAAAAACCAACAAACAAATGAATGACAACAGTAATGGCGGGTAATTCAATCCTCCGTCACGACGATTTTTTTTTATATCATAGACAAACGAATGAAGTCCCTATCCTCATGTCACTCGTGATCATATGTCGTGCGATTTGGATTAAAAAACATACTGAATTTGACGTTTCATATCGATAACTGCTTTAATATCAATGGATACTAGAATAGAGACCTACTTTAGTTTTGACAGCTGTTCCAAATTTAAAGTCATAACCTTACAGAAATTGATACTGTTATAACATTACAGTACAGATTTTACCTACTGCCACAGATAAGAAAGTTCTCATAGTAAAATTGGTTGTAGTAATGCTGGTCATTTCCTACGGTTTCTGAACGCATTTTAGAGCACTAATGATATGTCCGTAGATAAAGGTCCTTTTGATTCGTGCAAGCCCCTATTTATTAAGCTAAGAATACTAACAGTACCAGGCATGTACATCCTGGAAGTATTCAAGTTTGTCAGGCAACATCCAGAGCTATTTAAAACCGCCGCTGAGGTATACCCTCGGAATACAAGGGACAGTGATAGACTTGTCTTAGACCGACATCCAAAAACTGCTTTCTGCCAAAAAAGTTGTTACTGTATGTGCGTGAAATTGTTCAATAGGATCCCAAAGCATTTCAAACTTGGACCTTTAAAATTGATGACCAAAAAACTACGAGCTAGTAGATAACTGTTATTATAAGATTATGGAATTTTTGAATGACAATAGTATGTATATAATTTTGACTTTAATGATTTTATAGACACGTTAAATCGATCCTAAATCTAAGATAATTGACATTATAAGTATGTAATTGAATTGAATTTATGTAAATTGTTGCCAAATTATTGAAATCTATAATTATATAATTATTAACATTGTGTACCTAGTTACCTAATATGAAAAAATTGCATGCTATATTTTATGGCTAAATAGGTATTTAAGCTACATTCACTGTATCAAAACAACATTCATGTACCCTATTTAAGGCAAATAAAGAATTTGATTTGATTTGATTTGATAGTGGACGTTTCGGCTGGATTGCACTGCGCCGTGGTCACGTGCTGGATCTGGAAACTGCGGCCGCCCCGAGCAGACGACGCGACGCCGCGCGCCACCAGTCAGCTTGTGACCACGGCTGTGTGCAATCCAGCCGAAACGTCCACCAGAGAGTACCTAATACTCATTAAAATAGATCGCGTTTGGACCCGATAACCAGTATTTAGTGTAAAATGCAACGTGAAAGTTTAAAATCATATATGATTGACACGCTGTCAGTCGCGAGTCGTGGCGACCGTACGCCGCAGGTGTGCGTTGGCGGAAAATTGAATAGGGTAGTTTCATCGTAACGCTAATATCGTTAATACATAATCTTTAATATATTAGAACACATTTAAGCTAGGAACTAGTTTTTTTTCGAAACAGCATGCAATCAATAATTGTAATAGTATTTTATGCATGCTTAATAAAACTAAAGGGTTCTTTTTGTTAAGTAACCGCCAGGACACATATGCGATTTCTGTCGCAACGACTCGTGACTGACAGCGTGTTAACAATAACTGCGGCTAAATCGCTGACAGTCGTGAATCGCCACGACAGCATACCGCATATGTGCCCTTGGCCTAAAGGCATTGTTTTCTATTGGCCATTTATAAATGTTTAACCATCAAGATTTAGATACATATTGCTCTAATACAAAAAGTTAATAGGCCCAAAATCTCTTTCCAAGTATTTTTTAACCACCGAAGAAAACGAGAGGTGTTATATGTTTGAGCCCCTATGTCTGTGTGTGTTTGTGTGTCCGTCTGTGGCGTCGTTGCTTCCAAACCGATGGAACAAATTCAGTGCGTTAGTTTTTGCATGACAACGTCTTATAATTTGATGGAGCCGGCTGCACGCACCAAAAAACATGACGCATGCTGCGCTACCTCGCTCTGAGGCGTTCCATTCAAAGCTTGAAGTGCAAGCGAGAGCGCGGAACGAGCGACAAAGAGGAAACATGACAAAGACGTTGTCACGTTCAACTATCGTCAGTAAACCGACTTTACAGACAACCGATTTTTTTATCGAAAGATATGTAGTTTAAACACGGTCTTTCTTGTGAAAATCCGACAGCTGTCACCTTTAGATATGTCTGCTCAAAATTCGACCAGCCGTTAAATCACCTCATCAGCTAGTAACTGGCTCATTTGGAGCTAGAAGATCACTTTGGTGTAATGGTCAAGAAGTTAGCTATTAACCAAGAGATCGCGGGTTTTATCCCCGCACTCTACAATCATTTGTGTGCATGAACATCCCTGTTTGTACTAGTCTGGGTATTATATGTATTTATTTAAGTTTATTTATAATACCATTGTTGATTCTGATATCTGAAAAACAAGTGCTTAAGCTACTTACCACGGAGTCAGATCAATGTATGTGATGTTGTTGTTTATTTAAAAAACAAAATTGGGCGTTTATTAACTGAAAAGTTAGTTTTTGTATAATTAACAGACACGCCTATGCATATGTTTATTCAACCTAATATGTTTCAAGGCAACTGCAGAACGAGTTGACCGCCGAAAAGAAGTTCTACTCGGAACACATATCGAAGGCCAAAGCCGAGATCGAGAGGCTGAGGGAAGAGAACGAGAAGTACCAGAAGTGAGTATTCTATTCTATTCTTTATGCTATATAAGTACTATAATATCCCGCTAGGGGGTGGCGTTAGCTTAAAGAGTAAACAATTTTTGACGGATAGCAAATGCTGTGGTTATAACTTAAAAAAAATAAATGAAAATCCACCCATTTTCCCTATCTCGTGCAATAAAGTTAAAAAAACCGGCCAAGTGCGTGTCGGACCACGCATAAAGTAGGGTTCCGTAGTCAATTTTGGCACCGCGCTGCTTTGCATTTCTTGCATCATCATCATCTCCTTAGCCGTTAATGACATCATTGTAAAGTATATGTTTTTATATTATTTATAATTTCGAAAGCATTCATCACATTATACCCGAAACAATTTTAAATAAGAGTTTCCGTGCCTGTTTCTTTACGTGACAGATTTGAAGTTTATAGGTTCAAGACTTTAGAAATTACAGGGTGGGGGGACACCGTTAAACGACTTTGGCGGGCTATAACTCGCAAATGGTATAGCTGATGAAAAAGTGTTGTATGGAAACCCTATCTTATTTTCATTGTCCTTTTCAAGAATACCCCACACAACGGGGTGCACTCAAAAAATAATTTCACCCCCCCCCCCCCCCTTTACAATGATAATAATTTTTCGTATTTTAAAAAATGAGATCTATATGTGAAGTATCCTCGAACCAAGTTTCCTCCTCAAATCCTAAAAAAAGTTTTATACAAAAATCAGCATAAAAATTCGTCTAAGTACCCCAGTTGGGTAAGAAAATATTGTACGGTACAATTTCAAACTAAGTTTTTAAATATTTTTTGTAGTTTTTTCTGATTTAAATATTTTTTAAAATTTCAGATCGTTAAAGGAAACTTAAAACATTTCATAATAGAGATGCGGTAACAAATAGTATTAGTTAACTAATGTATTTTTGTTTGACATTTACATAGATAAGTTTAGGCCGCCATGGCGTGCCAATGCTGGTTTCGTACTCCGAATACAGTCGTTGCACGTTCGAGCCCTTGCACAGTCAAAATATTTTGATCGTTATAGGTTAAATAAAGTAGTGGACTGTAATTAAAAGGTGCTGTAATTCGCCCTCAAATATACAGAGAACATATTGATTTAAACTTAACTAGGCATAACCTCCTTTCAGAGCCAGAGTGTAACCAGCTATTAAGAGGTTCTATTCAGAGCCACAGTGTAACCAGCCAGTAAAAGGTTCTTTTCATAGAGAGTGTGTAACCAAAATTCTCTCTTCTTAAAGCCATAGTCTAACCAGGCAAAGGCTCTTTTCAGTGCCAGTGTCTAACCAGCTACTAAGAGGTTCTATTCAGAGCCACAGTGTACCCCACCAGTAAAAGGTTATTTTATAGAGAGTGTGTAACCAAAATAGCTCTTCTTAAAGCCATAGTGTAACCAGACAAGTGCTCTTTTCAGAGCCACTGTGTAACCAGAGAATGGGTCTTTTCAGAGCCGATGTATAACCAGAGAAAAGTTCTTTTCAGAGCCAAAGTGTAACCAGGAAAGGCTCTTTTCAGAGCCAAAGGGTAACCAAGCAAGGCTCTTTTCAGAGCCAAAGTGAACCAAGCAAGGCTCTTTTCAGAGCCAAAGTGTAACCAGGAAAGGCTCTTTTCAGAGCCAAAGTGTAACCAGAAAAGGCTCTTTTCAGAGCCCAAGTGTAACCAAGAAGGGCTTTTTTCAGAGCCAATGTATAACTAGGAAAGGCTTTTTCAGACCCTTAGTGTAACCAGCCACTAAATGTTTCTTTTCAGAGCCATAGTGTAACCAGGAAAGGCTCTTTTCAGAGCCAGAGTGTAACCAGAAAAAGGCTCTTTTCAGAGCCAAAGTGTACCCAGGAAAGGCTTTTTCAGAGCCATAGTGTAACCAGCCACTAAATGGTTCTTTTCAGAGTCACATTGTAACTAGATAAAGGCTCTTTTCAGAGTCAGAGAGTAACCACCAACTGAAAGGTTCTTTTCAGAGCCAAAGTGTAACCAGGAAAGGCTCTTTTCAGAGCCAAAGTGTAACCAGGAAAGGCTCTTTTCAGAGCCGAAGTGTAAACAGAAAAAGGCTCTTTTCAGAGCCAGAGTGTAACCAGAAAAAGGCTCTTTTCAGAGCCAAAGTGTACCCAGGAAAGGCTCTTTTCAGAGCCGAAGTATAACCAGAAAAGGCTCTTTTCAGAGCCAGAGTATAACCAGAAAATGGCTCTTTTCAGAGCCAAAATGTACCCAGGAAAGGCTCTTTTCAGAGCCGAAGTGTAACCAGAAAGGCTCTTTTCAGAGCCAGAGTATAACCAGAAAAAGGCTCTTTTCAGAGCCAAAGTGTACCCAGGAAAAACTTTTTCAGAGCCATAGTGTAACCAGCCACTAAATGGTTCTTTTTAGATCCACATTGTAACTAGATAAAGGCTCTTTTCAGAGTCAGAGAGTAACCACCAACTGAAAGGTTCTATTCAGAGCTAAAGCGTAACCAGGAAAGGCTCTTTTCAGAGCCAAAGTGTAACCAGGAAAGGCTCTTTTCAGAGCCAAAGTGTAACCAGCCACTAAATGGTTCTTTTCAGAGCCACATTGTAACTAGATAAAGGCTCTTTTCACAGTCAGACAGTAACCACCAACTGAAAGGTTCTTTTCAGAGCCAAAGTGTAACCAGGAAAGGCTTTTTCAGAGCCAAAGTGTAACCAGACTAACCAGCCACTAAATGGTTCTTTTCAGGGCCACATTGTAACTAGATAAACGCTCTTTTCAGAGTCAGAGAGTAACCACCAACTAAAAGGTTCTTTTCAGAGCCAAAGTGTAACCAGCAAAGGCTCTTTTTTGAGAGTCAAAGTGTAACTAGGAAAGGCTTTTTCAGAGCCAAAGTGTAACCAGACTAACCAGCCACTAAATGGTTCTAATGGCCAATGTCTGGGTGGCGGAGTGACTTCGCACAGGCATGAACGCAGGTTCGATCCCCGCCTCATTCGGTTGATAATTTTACCTGCAAAATTGTCATTTTAAATCCTCTTTGTTTAAGATCCTACAGAAATCTGTTCGCACGCGAAAAATCAGTTTACGCTTAAATTTACCGATCATACAAAGAGATCTTATGTCAATATGATGACGACCTCTTGGTGCAGTGGTCCACAGGTCGGACTTCTAAAACCAAGGGTCGCGGGTTCGATCTCCGCACAGTACAAGCATAAGTGTGCATGAACATGTGTGTTTGTACTGGTCTGGGTGTTTTCTATGTATAATATGTATTTATTTACAAAAAAAAGTATTTAAGTATGTTTATCCGTTGTCTAGTACCCATAACACAAGCCTCGTAGCTTAATTTGGGACTAGAGAATTGGTGTGATTGTTGTGAAATATTTATTTATTTAATATGTTAACCGATATTATGTTTGGTCCAGGTTACTCAGCACAGACCTTAGTCAAGAACCCAAGAATAAGAGCCAGGAGTTCGCTCAGAATGAAATCATTCGATTGGCTGCTGAGAGCTTGGCTTTACAGGTAAAAAAAAGTTATTTACTAGTTAATGTTAATTTGAGTTTTTGGTTTTCATCCTTCAATCGACACATTTCACAAGTATTATTCACATTATATCTCTTTAGCTTTTTAAGACACACTATTTTAATTTTGTTTTGTTTCGTTTTAATCCTACTTCGAAAAGGAGGAAGTTCTTCGTTGCACTGTATGTATTTATTTTAATTTTATGTGTGTGCACCTATTCCTCCGTCAATTTTGACTGCTTTAGTCTTTTTAACCCCCGAAGAAAAAGAGAGGTGTAATATGTTTGACCCCTATGTCTGTTTGTGTGTGTGTGTGTGTGTGTGTGTGTCTGTAGTATCGTAGCTCCTGAACGGATGGACGGATTTCAGTGCGTTTTGTTCGAAAGATAATTTAAGCCTTTGACTGCCGAGAGACTAGACACAATAGAAATAATATTGTTTGGGGGTCACCGGTGACCACCATGGCGTTCAATGTGTTAATCATGGTGGTTCTTAGGCATGGATGGTAAATATCCTTCCAGCTGTTAAAGAACATCAGCTGTATTCGTGGGTATTGTCAGGGTAGTTCTTTCCTATTGTTGTCCCATTGTCATAAAAAGATTTAGGCATAAAGAGTTAGGCTATGATGACAAGGCGTCCCAACTTAACGGCATAAGAACGTCTCAGTACTTGCTGTACTGACCGCCAGGCCACACCAGCAACTTTTTGTAGGCACAACTCGCTTCTGACAGAATGTCAAACAATATAATTAAGTTAAGATAATTCACTTGTAATGTAAAAACCAGTGATCGGATATTCGGATGCTTTTTTACCTAAAGTTCATTTTTGCTAACAAATTATGGATGCATCTTTTAACAAAATTAACCGATTCCGATTAACCGTCTACACCGATTACTCTAAATGAATTTTATCTCACATTCTTTGCTGATTTGCAAACTCAATGCAATTGGTGTGCACGGTGATCTTCTTAGATGGCTAACCTCTTACGTTGAAAATAGAACACAGGCTACAGCCTGTGTTCTATTTTCAACGTAATTTTAGTTACAACTATAAAGGGCTTTACTTCTAGCTTTATTCCTATCACGTCTGGCGTGCCCCAGGGCTCACATCTGGGACCTTTGCTGTTTAATGTTTATAAAAACGACGTTGTGAACTGTATTAGGAATTCCGAATTATTGTTATATGCCGACGATACTAAGATATTTAAAGTGATTAAATCAGAGGATGACTGTAATGATATGCAGGCAGACTAAGATCGTCTGTGCAGTTATTGCTCTTTAAATAACTTACAATTAAATGTAGAAAAATGTTATACAATCACGTTTACCAGAAAAGTAAACCCTATTCCATTTAGATATAAATTACGCAATACTGAACTTTTTCTTAGCGTGTCGATGGAACACGAGAAATTATATCGTGGCAGCCCAGAATTCAGCCACTTGTATGGCGGATCGACTGCAGTTCATTAAATCCGCTGGCGTGCAGGTGTTGGGGCACGCCGGGCACGATGTTAAGTGTGCCATAGTTTGCACTGCACCGCAAACACAGTCCACATCGGAGCTTGCCGAAAATCCCCACCTGGCCATGTTCTCCTTACTTCGACCAACCTGAGTCCGTAGCCTGTTTAAGGACTTCCAGATCGGCCATGGTAGATCATGTCCAGGAGGGAGATTCTCGGCAAGTGGGACAAAAGGAGTAGGCAGAGAAGCGTTTTCGCGCCAAAGGTCACGTCTGGCCTGTACTGGTTCGGTAGAAAGTGGGGCGACACACTTAATAATACTGAACTGAAAAGAGTAGACAAGGTTAATGATTTGGGAATACAGTTGGACAGTGGCCTGTTCTTTGATTCTCACATAAATAAGATTACTGCCAAGGCTTATAAACTGCTTGGCTTTATCTTTCGCCAAATCACGGATGTTAAAAGCGCAGATACGCTAATTTTGCTCTATAACGCGTTTGTTAGGTCTCAATTGGAATACGCTTCAACGGTTTGGAATCCAATGTATAAGAATTATATGGACATGTTAGAGGGAATTCAGAATAAATTGATCAAACGTTTAGAGTATCGATTTAAAAATTATAACACAAGTAAAATTGAGCCATTGGGAACTCGACGTGAGGTCAGAGATCAAATATTTTTACACAAAATTATTAATAATGTGGTCGATTCTTAAAATGTCTTTGAAGTGTCCCAGATCCAGCCCCCGCCACTTTAGTACCTGTGTTACACCAATTTGCTCCACAAATTACAGGAGCAATAGTTTTATTATTAGAACTTGTGTAAAATATAACACTATGTATAATCACATCGATATATTTCATGAAAAATTAAACCGCTTTCGTTACTTGTTAAAAAGAGAGGCCACCTGATGTAGGTGTGCCCAAGTCCATAATTGTAGACGTTTTATTTTGTCAATATCAAAATTCTTACTTTCTGTTTATATAAATAAATTTAGACATTTTATTTTGTCAAGATCAAAAATTACTTTCTTTTTGTTTATATAAATAAATTTAGTAAATTTGAATTTGTAAACGCGCCTACGATCTACGACTCGTCAACATCATAATTGTATAACTAATTGTGAAAACTGTATGGCTAAAGCAAGACACCTTGTTTTATAAGCTTTATGTACTATAACACAGTTGTTTGTTTTCCTGAATAAAGAAAATAAAGAAAAGAAAATAAAAAAATAAATTAAATTAAAATAAATTCAAATCCCGGAATTGCGGGATCTTTGGAAATGCAAAACTATTCTTAAACATGGTTATTTGATTCTATAATAAAAACACTAAATTTGACATTTCCAAAATCCCAAAATTTTGTCGTTGTTTTAGTGCATTCCGTAATTATGGCATCTCATCAGCCTATATACGTCCCACTGCTGGGCACAGGCCTCATCTCAACTAAGTGGTGGTCCAAACCTCAAAACTATTCTGAAACATGGTTATTTGATTCTATAATAAAAACACTAAATTTGACCATTCGTAAATCGCAAAATTTTGTCGTTGTTTAAGTGTATTCCATAATTATGGCATATAATAAAGTAATATTATCCACACCCAATTCGATTCAATTGTAAAAATAAAAAACTACATTTGTCAATCCCATATTCCCGAGATTTTTTCAATTCAAAAGCACATTCCATATTAGCCAACACCTTAACTTTAGGTAAATATGCATCCAATTATCCGATCACTGGTGATAACTCAATAACTAAGTACTAGCACTAAGTCGAGAGTGAGTCACTCCGACACATGTATACAATTACTTCTGGAGTTGTCTAACCAAACCAGTTGTAAATTTACTGAGTAATAAAGAAATATTTATTTATTTATGTCGGAATCGTTAGGATTTCGATCCGAACCTTCAGACATCGTGTGGGCAGACTTGGGTATCGTGCAATGAGAATACGCTTGATTTAAACACACTACTTCACTTCGTGGCGTCTCGATCGAAACTGAGCTCGGTCGAATCCGCCATTGACACCACGACTCTGTCGAAGCACACCCGAAGTGTAGTTGCTCGAAGTACACCGCTATAGGGCGCGCTTGCGTTCCGATTAGTTTTCATACTAATGACCGTCTACGAAATTTATTATAATTGTTGCGCCTCAATCGCTGCCAGTCGCGAGTCGCGGCGACAGTGTGCCGCAGGTGTGGCCTGAGCCTTTGTTGTATAAGCGTTTGTTCAGCTGATGAGAGATGCCAATGCCTTTGTCACTAGGGATATTTTCCTTTATTACTCGAAGTTACGGCGAGTATTATTTTAAACTTCAAAAACCCATTATATATAAATATGTTTTTATTAATTTTGTGCCTCATAGGCAAGTGGTTTGGTGGCTGAGTAAAAATTATGCTCCTTAACAGTGTATTAGAATAGTTATTGAATACGGGATTTTTTACCATTTTATATTTTGAATTCCCGATATTTCGGCCCTGTTACATGATCCTCCATGATCACGGGTTAGCCAGTAAACAAAAAGGTACCTACATGGTGAAAATCCCGTATTCAATAACCATTCCAATTTTAGTGACCATCATGTTAGTTTAAAATAAAGTTATTCTTGACGACCACTTTGGTGTAATGGTTAAGAATTTGACTGTTAACCAAGAGGTCGCGGGTTCGATCCCCGCACTGTTAAAAACATTTGTGTGCATGAACATGTCTTTTTGTAATGTATTTATTAATACCACTGTTGATTCTGATATCTGTAACACAAGTGCTTAAGCTACTTACCACGGAGTCAGATCAATGTGTGTGATGTTGTTGTATATTTAGTGATTTATTTATTCTATTTCATAGGAACGCGTCGACAAGCTATCGGAGAGCTGTCGCCGATATAAAAACCAGATACGTCTGCTCGTGAACAAGCTGAAAGAAGTCGGCGTGGAAGATGTCAACGACATCTTGGAGACTATTGGTGAGTGGATTTTTATTTTGGAATTGATAGTGTAACCAATAAACGTCTTTTTAGAGAACCAAAGAATGACATACACAAACGTGCTTGGATTTTATCCGATGGCATCACCAAAAACCAAATCTTCCAACCAAACCTTGCCATCAGCTCGAAATGGCCCAGAGTGTAACTAGACTGTAAAAGGTTCTTTTCGGAGCAATAGTGTGATCAGGGCCACTTATCTTTTCTCCAAGAGCTTAAGGTCCAGAAGCACCTGTCTACAATATGTCTCCAAAGGTCTGTCACCTTTTTCGGTCGTGTAGCCCGCCGGGAGGAAATTTCGAGCAGCTATTGGGACACGTGGACCAACTCGATAGATCAACGCCGTTTTAGAGACGCTGCGCTGCAATACCCAGAGAGCGATACATCTGGCCCACAAAAGAAACGCCTGGAGAGTCTTGACGTGTGATACTAATTATGGTGTTCACGACCTTCAGCCATGAGGTCACGACGAAGAAGTGTGACCAGTTAAAGGCTCTTTCCAAATCCGTAGTGTAACCAGGGAAAGGCTCTTTTCACAGCCATAGTGTAATAAGGAACCAGTCGTCTATTCTCCAAGAGCTTAAAGACCAGAAGCGCCTGTCTACAATATGTCTCCAAAGGTCTCTTACCGTTTTTGGTCGCGTAGCCCTTCGGGAGCCAGGAAATTGCGAACAGCTCATACTAATAGGACACGTGTAGGGAAGGATGAGCAGAAGCAGATCACCTACTCGATAGGCTGGTGGAAATTAACATTAAATTCGCAAAGCATGATGTAGTGCTGCATTTTAGTATGTTGTTTGGATCAGTTAGGGTGATGTAAATCCCAATTTGCAACTTTGAAAAAGTTGTGCTCGCTGCGCACGACGTGATAAATTGCGAAAATTTTGGACTTTTTTTACTTTTTCTCTAAAAGTCACAAACTGTACGTTTCCGACAAGTAACATTAGATACATTAATGAGGCTAATTAAATTTTCAACAATTTAAGCCGAACCGCAGCTCTCTAAACCTAATAAGTTTATCACTTGGTGCGCAGCGAGCACAACTTTTTAAAGTTGCAAATTGGGATTAACATCTCCCTACCTGATCCAAACAACATACCAAAAATGCAGCACTACATCATGCTTTGCGAATTTAGGGGTTTTTAATGTCGATTTCTACCGGCCTACGGTGGAAGGGCGCCGTTCTAGAGGCGCTGCGCTGCAATACTCAGAGAGCGATACATCTGGCCCACAAAAGACATGCCTTGAGAGCCTTGACGTGTGACACTAACTATGGTGGTCACGACCCTTAGCCATGAGGTTACGACGAAGAAGTGTGACCAGGGACAGTCTCTTTCCAGAGCCATATAGTAACAAGAGAAAGGCTCTTAAGAGCCAGAGTGTAACCAGCCACTAAAAGGTTCTCTGCAGAGCCTTTCTTTCTTTCATTTTTATAAGGGTAGGGTTAAGAGCACTGCAGTGTCTGACAGTGTCATGGTGACTCTGGTACTGTAACACTAGTGGTGTCACAATGGCACAACTGCAGTGTACAATTAAGAAGTCTAACAAAGAATGCCTTCGTTGAACAGATGACGGTCTGCAGCTGATAGTGATGATAAAAATTCAAAAAAACAAAAATAACCTTGTCCACAGATACGGTGGTAGCTAACCCCTCTCACGCTCTGGAAATCACGCCCGTCACACGCAAGAAAGAGAGGGAATATCTCGGCATGTTCGAGTACAAGAGACAGGACGAGGCGATCATTATCAAGAAACTTATCACAGGTAAGATTTTTAATTTAAAGTGTAATGCCTTATTCAGTTAATGGTTTGAAGTCGGTTTCTTGTTTAAAGTTAACTCGAGCGCACATATGCGGCTTGTGGTCGCTGCGAATCGGAATTTACAGCGTGTTAACCTATTGCCTTGGTTAAATCTCTTATCGTCGCGACTCACGGCTACAGTTTACCGCAGGTGTGCCCTGGCTCTGAAAGGCAAGCGTCCACAGGCAGGCATCGGACGCATCGCACGTAACGGATTTTAGTTTGCATTGTATGAAAACTCATACACCAGCGTCCACTGATCTGCACTGTGAAAAAATAAATATTTTTATTTATTTTATTTTTAAATGTAATCTTATAAGTATTATTTGTATATGGTCCATAAATAACTGAATAAATAAATGAATTATTATTATTTTAATTTAAAACCTCATACAAATTTCTTTGATATATTAATTACCTGATTTATATTCTCTTGACCTTTCAAGGTGTTGTACAGTGGGCTATTCGTCAGAACTAAAATTAATAATCTCTATAAAACTTTCCTCCTCAGATCTGAAGCCCAAAGTGGCCGTGACCCTCCTCCCCGGCCTACCAGCCTACATCTTGTTCATGATGCTGCGGCACATGGACCACGTGGACGACGAGCCTAAGATGCACCAGCTGATGAAGGCCGTCCGCACCGGCGTCAAGAAGAGCCTCAAGCGGCGCGCCGACAGCGTCGAGTACAATGCCATGTGGCTCGCGAATATGCTCAGGTGAGTGACGCGGTGCATGAGTGATACGCATGCGGTGCCATACGTGATACGCGTGCGGTGCCATACGTGATACGTGTAAGTGCTATTATTGACACACGTGCGATGCAATACGGATGGTGACATGCGTGTTGTGTCATGCGTGCGGCGACACGCGATCGGTGCCATGCGTGAAGTGACACGCTTACGGTGACATACCTAGAGTAGAGTGACAGTAGCTTTTCCAACCCTGAGTATAAAAGAGAGAGTCGCTTAACCACCTAAAAGAGAAAGACAAAATCGATTTACCCCGGAATGTGTTGTGTATGAGAGAGAGAATCACTTAACCCCAGAGTGTGTAAAAATGAGCGACAGAGAGAGTCACTTATTCCCCAAAAAGAAAAAAGTCTCTCTGAGTTACTATAATGAGTGACTAGCACCGAAGGGGGATTGGGAATAAGACAGAGAGAGCATTTTATTATGCGTGTGAGTGGCAGGCAAAGATAAACACTTCTTCTTCATGATGCTGTGCCACATGGACCACGTGACGACGAGCCTAAGATGCACCAGCCGACGAAGGCTCTGGCGTCAAGAAGGTGCCACGCGTGTGGTGAGTAGAAAAACAGGAGCCTATCCACCCCAGAGTGTAAAACAGAGAGAGAGAGTCGCTTATGTACAGTGTAAAAGTGAGAGTGTTATTAACCCCAGAGTGTGTGAAACTGTATGTGTGCTCTGTAAGATACATTAGGGTCTGGGGATGTTTATGAGCATAATTTGAATGTTGATCTCATGTTTCAAAGTCGTGATCATCATAATCCGCTGCAAAACGTCCATAAGAGTGCTGAGCTTAGATCTCATAGATTTTCTGAACTGTGTCCTGCATTTGATTCATTCGTGAGATCTGGCTGGTGGCCTTTTTATCAACTTATCACTTTTTTGAAATCTGGAAAAACCGGGGCATTTGTCGTAGCACTAAAGTACGTCTGGAGCAAGCTCTAGTGTTCTCTGTTTTCCTGTATAGTGCCGAAACTTGATGCATAAAAAGCCGTGATATGAAACAGATTGATACGTTCGAGATACAGTGTTGGCTTAGACTCCGCAAAATCCCATGGACAGCAATGAGGACGAAAGAGTCAATTCTGAAAGAACTGAAGATCACCACTCGGCTTTCCAAAGTATGTCACAGGAAGATTCTAGGCTTCTTCTCTTCGGTCACATTAATATGCGGTCTTCCAAGCATGGTCTGGAGAAGTCTATCATATTAGGTCAAGTGGAGGGAAAACGCGCTAGGGGACGAGGGCCAACCTGATGGTCTGACGCCATTAGATCGGCAGTGGATGGCAGTTTGTACCGGGCAGTCCATGCCTCATACGACTGCAATAGATAAAAAGAAGAAAATCACTTTTTTCCCCAATGACCATCGGTTCTTAGCTCTATGTGACGTGTGTATTTTGACGACCACTTTGGTGTAATGGTCAGGAAGTTGACTATTGACCAAGAGGTCGCGGGTTCGATCCCCGCACTGTACAAACATTTGTGTGCACGAAAATATCTGTTTGTACTGGTCTGGGTGTTATATGTATTTATTTAAGTTTATTTGTAATACCACTGTTGTTTCTGATATTTACCATTCTGATATTTATCGTTACTTACCACGGAGTCAGATCAATGTATGTGATGTTGTTGTATATTTATTTATTTAATTTAAAAAAAAATGCCTCCCCACGTCTTCTTGAGCTATCGGGGCTTTGATTACAGGTGGGGAAAAGGTATTTTACAGTCTTAACTGTCTATTGCAGGCTACTAAACAACCTTCGGCAGTACAGCGGCGATGCTGTGTACCAGACAGCGAACACGCCGCGCCAAAACCAGCAGTGCCTGAGGATATTTGACCTCTCCGAGTACAGGCAGGTGCTCAGCGATATAGCAGTGTGGATATATCAAGGTGAGTGACCACACCGAACAACATAGAATTAAATCCCTTCTTTATAATAGTCCTCCTGGCGGATTTCGACCACGGCGGCCAATCTCAAGAGATCAGCCAACTACGCAGGAGATATTATAGTGCACAAGTGTGAGCGCAATACACAGGTGCACTGACTGTTCCTTCACTCTCAAAGTTCGGTGAGACGGCAATCCGACATGACCGGAGAGAGATCAGGCGCAGGACCAACGGCTTAACGTGCGCACCGAGGCACGGGGGTGTAACACCGCCAACTTCCCGACTCCGAGCTGTTTTTGAGAAATTCATGACAGAAAATCTCAGAAACAATTTGCGCTTGACCTGGGATTCGAACCCAGGACCTCTCGGATGTAAGGCAGAAACTTTGCCACTACACCAACGACGCAGTCAAAACCCTTATTCATAATTGTCTTTTGAATTGATTATCTAAACTGGGTCGTTTAATGTGGAACCTGTAAAAAGGGATCTATACAATTTTTAACACATTTCATGTGTTAAAAATTGGTATATAGTTCATAAAGTTGTCTTATAAACTGTTAAGTCAATATTGATAAAATCATTCTTTGACGACCACTTTGGTGTAAAGGTCAAGAAGTTGACTATTAACCAAGAGGTCGCGGGTTCGATCCCCGCACTGTATGCTCATTTTTGTGCATGAACATGTCTGTTTGTACTGGTCAGGGTGTTATATGTAATTTTTTTAGTTTATTTGTAAAGCTGTTGATTCTGATATAGTTAGTTAGTTAGTTTTGCAGGGCTTTTTCCGCACTTAGCCTCACGATTGGGCCATTGTGCGTGTTTGCCTTTATTCCAACCAGCCCAAGTCTTCCCAGAAGGCTAGCAGCCTGCCTAGGCCACTAAAGATTTCCGGGAATGATGTTGGGTTTTTTAGAATGTCTGCTCGCTGTTTTTCCACGCTTGTGCACTCCATGAGTACATGCTGTGGCGTTTCCTCTTCCTCGAGGCATCCTCTGCATCGAGGGCTGTTTGTTACACCTATGTTGAATAGGTGCTTGTTTAGGAGACAATGGCCTGTTATTATCCCTATAACTCTGCGTAGATTGTCGCGCGTTAGTTTGGCGAGGTTGCGGGCAAGCTTTTTAGATGGCATCTGAATTGCATTTTTAGTTTGCCTGCAGCCTTCACTGTTCGTCCATTCTAGCAGATGGTTTTTTGCGGTGTCTTCTCGCAGCCATATTTTTATTTGGGCCTGCGGTATAGGTAGTAGCGGTTCTGGGCCAAACACTGTTGTCGCGGATCCCTTTTTCGCAAGTTCATCGGCAGCGTCATTGCCGAGAGAGTTGCTGTGTCCCTTGATCCACTGCAAGGTTATCTTATTTTTCCTTGCAATGTGTTGGAGAGCGTTGTGGCATTCCAATATGAGGGCAGAGGTTATGGTGTTGTTTTGTAGAGCTTGAAGTACGGATGCACTGTCCGAGACAATTTTGATGTTGAGGTCTCCGACGTCTCTGGCTGCAACCGCCTGTGCTGCTCTGATAATTTCGATACATGATTCTGATATATATTTGTAACCCAAGTGCTTTAGCTACTTACCATGGAGTCAGATCAATGTACGAGTATGTGATGTTGTGATATAAATTGTTATTTTTCTACTGTTATGCCGAATATTGCATATTGTTCGCGTGGTCAGACCATCCTGTAGAGCCTGGCAATGGTAGAAAATTGTGGTGAGACAAGTCCTTCGCCAGATAGCTCTACTATTTTCGTGTATGCTCTTTTTTAGACCATGTCTGTTTGTACTGGTCTGGGTGTTATATGTATTTATTTAAGTTTATTTGTAATACCACTGTTAGTTCTGATATCCGTTACCCAAGTGCTTAAGCTACTAAGCTTATTTAATATCTTTTTTTAAGCGAGATTTTCTAACTCCCCCATAACTTTTTCAGGTCTCATCCACCTGCTAGAGCGGCAGTTGGAACGTCTCATCGTGCCAGCCATCCTCGAGTACGAGGAGATAAGCGTGCGGCCGGGGCCCGCGCGCCCGCCCGCGCCCGGCCCCGCCGGCCCCGCGCGCCTCACGCACGACCTCACCGCCGCGCACGACACGCTGCGCGCGCACGCCGTCGACGCGCCGCTGCATCACATGATATTCAAGCAGGTGAGCGGGAGATAGGTGGAGGGAGAGTGCGGTGACACGCGTGTAGTGCGCCCGGCCCCGCCGGCCCCGCGCGCCTCACGCACGACCTCACCGCCGCGCACGACACGCTGCGCGCGCACGCCGTCGACGCGCCGCTGCATCACATGATATTCAAGCAGGTGAGCGGGAGATAGGTGGAGGGAGAGTGCGGTGACACGCGTGTAGTGCGCCCGGCCCCGCCGGCCCCGCGCGCCTCACGCACGACCTCACCGCCGCGCACGACACGCTGCGCGCGCACGCCGTCGACGCGCCGCTGCATCACATGATATTCAAGCAGGTGAGCGGGAGATAGGTGGAGGGAGAGTGCGGTGACACGCGTGTAGTGCGCCCGGCCCCGCCGGCCCCGCGCGCCTCACGCACGACCTCACCGCCGCGCACGACACGCTGCGCGCGCACGCCGTCGACGCGCCGCTGCATCACATGATATTCAAGCAGGTGAGCGGGAGATAGGTGGAGGGAGAGTGCGGTGACACGCGTGTAGTGCGCCCGGCCCCGCCGGCCCCGCGCGCCTCACGCACGACCTCACCGCCGCGCACGACACGCTGCGCGCGCACGCCGTCGACGCGCCGCTGCATCACATGATATTCAAGCAGGTGAGCGGGAGATAGGTGGAGGGAGAGTGCGGTGACACGCGTGTAGTGCGCCCGGCCCCGCCGGCCCCGCGCGCCTCACGCACGACCTCACCGCCGCGCACGACACGCTGCGCGCGCACGCCGTCGACGCGCCGCTGCATCACATGATATTCAAGCAGGTGAGCGGGAGATAGGTGGAGGGAGAGTGCGGGCCATGCGTGCGGTGACACGCGTGTAGTGCCATGCGTGCTGTGACGCACCTGTGGTCTGTCAAAGCACCTTCTCCTTGCCTTAGTTCAGCCGTAGTTCCTGTATGATATCGGATCGAATTAGTCACAAAATTAACAGATAGGTTCTGATACTGCCACTGGTCGTGAGAAGTAAAGCGAAGCGATGGAGGTGAGTCAAGATGATGAGAGCTAACTAGTACTAGAAGAAGTCTAGGCATCTAACTTAACTAGGATGAAGTGGCAGTTATGGAAATCAGAAACTGTTACACCAATCCTGCCGGCTTTTAGCAAATAAGCGTGATTAATTATCATAAAAAACACACATACAAGTGAAAACCACATAATAAAACTAAGGCGTTACCTAAATTAGCATTAGGGTACTAATGAAAGCTACTACAGCGCACTAAGCTATTACTAAATTCTGTTACACACTTTTTTTGAACGCACCCTACATTGTAAATAAAATTAATATGCACAACTGGGTAAGTTGTGCATATTACTTTTATTTACAAGTTTTTAAGTATGGGATAAAACTCTTAGGATGGGATGTCTTATGGGATTTAACAATAGGCTTGTTTCCACTATGAAAGAAATATTAAAAAACTGATTTTCTCTAATTCATAATTTCAGATGCCTTTACACTAATATTTTTCTGCAGTTCGTATTATTTGATTTTTAATTGGAATTCAAATGATAATTAGTCACTCAGTCGGCATTGCACGCGATGACGTCAAAGTGTGTTATTCCCATACAAACTCTATGAAGAAAAGCGTTTTGACAATTGATAAAAAGTACGTCAACGATTGGTGGTGTCAACTACCGTATTAGAGAACAGTAATCTCTTGGATCATAATAATACATTTCACAAAACCCAATCATAAAAATAATAACTTCATTTCACAAATTCATTGATCATTATATACCTCTAAGTGTGAATGTCGAAAAATAATGTCAGAAAATAAGATAAAATAAAATAAATAATGACAAATAACGTCAATAGTTATGTTAAATTAGGCAAAACATTTAGGTAATGCGTGCGTGGAAACACCACGAACAATTAGGGTAATGCGTGTTAGTCAAGGAGAAGATAAAAAGTGTTTCATTGGAGTGACAGTACATTTTTCCTCCTTCAATCGTTATCAACAGGTCGTGTATTTTTGAAACACCCTTTCCTTCTTTGTTCACAGCTGTTCTACTACATCTGTGCGTACAGTCTCAACCAGCTGCTACTGAGGAAGGACCTGTGCTGCTGGGCCAAAGGGCTGCAGATCAGATACAACATCTCGCACCTGGAGACATGGATCAAGGAGCACCTGGCCGAATATGGGCAGAAGACCGTGAGTTTCCAGATCAAAGATGTCTTTTTTCTTTGTACCTCAGCTGTTTCTTAGGTCCTTGTAGATCCAGTTATTCCAATACCACGGTAACGTGTCATCAGTGCTGAGTTATAGCATAGTTTTGTGGGATAATGCAGTAGATATAGACAGAGACTTCAAAATGCAGAAGAGATGCATTCGCGCTCTGTGTAACGTCTGGTATCTTGACAGCTGCAGACCCCTCTTTAAACAGCTTAATTTCCTTCCACTTCCTTGCATTTACATCAGAGAAGCTTGTCTCTATTAGTAAGGTTATTTTCAAGCTATTACAAAACATGCATAGAAATCGCGGGTAGGCAATTAATGCAGCAATACATAAACCTAATGCATCAACCTCCCTGTCGCAAGGACATATATAAAAAAGCATATAATAAGAGTATTGTATTGTATAACTTGCTACCGGAAGAGATAAAATCACTTCAAGGGCCAATATTTAAGCCTTTGACTGCCGAGTGACTAGACACAATAGAAATAATATTGCTTGGGGGTCACCGGTGACCACCATGGCGTACAATGTGTTTTGGACTGGCTTTTGGACAAATGTTTTTTTAGTTATAATAAATATTCTAATTGGCGACAACATACTAATATATTATTTTATTCACAACATATACCTAACAAAAATTCTACTAATGTAATTTAATTGACATCAATATATTGTAATTGAATTTGTATTGTAATTTCGTAATTTAATTTTCTCACGTCTGAGAGCAGACTGAACACATGCGCTACTGAATTTACGAGAATGTAATTATTTACTGTGTTCTTGGCAAATAAACGTTTGAGTTTGAGTTTACAAAAAAACCTCCACGGAGTATGGCTAGAACCAAATAAAGGTTGAGGTGAGGCCTGTGCCTAGCAGTGGGATGTTTAGAGGCTGGTAAGATGAGCGTCTTTGTAAGATGAACCTGTGACAAATGTCAGTATGCGAAGACCCAAACGTACCTATTGAAGAAGTAAAAACGGTTGGCACCACTGACATTTGTCACCAAGTAAACAATACGAATCTTATTCATTCACCATTCACAAACATATACTTTGTTTACTTGGCGTTACTTTTGAAAGTTATAATTACTTTATACGTTCGTACGTACGTTCGACGCTGCTCTACGTGTCCCGCTTACATTGGTCTACGACAGTCGAGAACGTCGTAGACCATGTACGTAAGAAGTCCAACTTCACCCTGAGGGTCGAACGGTTGGAATCTCGCCACAAAGTGAATTTTAATTCATTTGTGGTGAGGGTACCGACCCATCATCTAGCGACCTTCATGAAGGAAGATTTCTGGCCGCAGGGCGTCGTGTTTCGGAAGTTCCGAGGACGGCTGCCAGCCGACACCGCGCGCTACGCATCTGTTCGCTGACGCGTGTGATTTGTGTTAAATATTTTAATTTTTATTATTTGTATGTATGTTAGTCTGTAAGGTATTTATAATATGGGCCTGTATTTTTTGAAATCTGTTGCCTGAAATAAAGGAATTATTATTATTATTATTATTTACTCCAGAGTTCCATTGTCATGAATTGTGTATTATCTTAACACACGAATATTACGGAAGAACGCGTCGTTATTGCATGTGTTTGACAAGCATTCGAATATAAATCAAGGACGGCATAGAGACCAAACACCAATTTCAGTGTTTTTTTAAATCGATATATTATTTAATCACGGTTGTATCCCTAGGAGTTGAGGTCGAAATCGAGGGTGTAAGGCATTTAAATAATAGCCCAAAGTAGCACACAACGGGTTTATTACGTCACGACAAAGTCGGTAACAGCAATAATGGACAGTTAAATTCGACAGCGAACGACGGTCTTAAAATGCAGCCGGTGTAAACATATTGTACCGCGAGTCAACCGGGCACATCGCCATCTATTGGTCCAATAGTGCACTATCCAAACTTAAATCTAGTGGCTTATCACGAGTGCGTTATACAACGATGGTTCTTAACTATAGCTGGTCCAAATCGGTTAAACTACACTAGTTGTTTTCTTGACTCATTCAGGTTTTTTAAAACTGGAAAGTAAGTTTTTATTACAGCGAATATTTGGGTCTCTAATTTATATAATTTCCAGGTGGAGGAAATCCTGGGTGTCCTGAAGCCAATCACGCAAGCGGTGCACCTCCTACAGGCGCGCAAGTCGATGGCCGATGTGGACTCGACCGTTGACATGTGTCCTGACCTATCCGCCATGCAAGTGTGCAAGGTAAGTGAATAATCGTAGTGTTGTATTGACCGTAGTAAGCAGCTTAAGCACTTGTGTTACAAATATCAGAATCAACAGTGGTGTTACAAATAAACTTAAATAAATACAGATAACACCCAGACCAGTACGAACAGACATGTTCATGCACACAAATGTTTATACAGTGCGAGGATCGAACCCGCGACCTCTTGGTGTGGTGGTTGTCGGCTATTGTTGGTCCCTGTAGCTAATTTTGTCATCCAAATATCGTCATATTAAAAAAAAAACAAGTATTGGTACAGCCTTCCAGGATTTTCTAACTGGTGTCCACCACCAGCAAATTTTCCGCCACTACGATACAGATATTTTGGCGCAACAGGTTTAGAGTTCGGAAGCTAATGGGAAGCGCTTCCTACAAGGTCCGTCATCATCATCTACATCATCTTGATTTATCTATCTATATTATTCTGGATCTAAATCATATATACTGCGGTTCATGTGCGGTACTAGGCTAACAGCGCCATCTAACCTATGGAGCCGTATCAGCGCTGCCGTGCGCCACCGTTAGGCGTGCGCTTGCGACGGCGAACGATAGAGGTCGCCGCAATATATTGAGGACCCTGACTTTTTCTTTTTAAAATCGTTTATATCTATTTCCCAGCTCCTGAATATGTACACACCGGCTGAAGAGTACGAGGTGAAGGTGACGCGCGAGTTCATCCACGAGATACAGAAGAAGATGCTGGCCAAAGCCGGGCCCAATGTTGATAAGGAGCCGGTGAGTCTCATGACGTTTGTGCGGTGATTGCAATAGGCTAGATGACACCACCAATCGTTGACATAGTCTTTATTATTATGTCAAAACGGTCTGCCTCCATAGATTTTGTATGGGAAAACAAAAACGTGACGTCACGGTAGTGTATCAGAAATCGGAGTCAATTGAACGAGTATTTATTGAGTTTTGTGTGTTAAAAAAATTGGTTTCTACAGCTTTATGGAAATTTAAACGCCATGGTCTTGAAAATAATTAAGATAGGTGTCATCATGCCTATTACGCCAACCGTTACAGGATCCTACATATACGGCTGAGTTCATAATGATACCATAGATAGTTTTTTTTTGAGACTGCACTTTAGACAGTTATAAGATATATACGGTGTTAGAAATAAATTATAACACATGTTTAAATGGGAGGACGGGAGTCAACACGAGAAGTGTCACTTGGCGGTAGTTTTTGGCAGCTTTTGTACCTTTTAATTTTTATTATTTTATTATTATTATTTCATTTTTGTACCTGTTAATTAACAGAAGGTTTTATTTGTTAAGTTTTTTTTTTTTAATTTTGAAAAGACAACACTTAAAAAATTCTTTTCGGTTCCGGTTATCGGGAAGGATTCGAACCCCCGAAAAAAATACTTAACAAATAAAATTATAGCCTGTTTCATCTTAACCGATTGTCAAATATTTGTAAAAATATTTCTCTCGGATGATTTGAGGGTGTCTCCCACAATCATTGATGAAACATACGCTGGCTCAAAGCGTTAAAAAGCACTTACAGAATTCAACGACTCCATTAGGGTTCTCGGTAGCTCATTGGACCGGACTTCCAAAGGTCGGGGGTTCGAATCCTTCCCGATAACCGGAGCCGAAAATACGTTTTTTAAGTGTTGTCTTTTCATAACAGAAGGTTGTCTGGAAGAGGTCGCTACAAGCGATAAGACCGCCTAAATGTTCATTTTTTTTCTTTGTTTAACTTGCCTGTAATTTTGTTTTGTGTTGTACAATAAATTGTTAATCGATATATCTATCATTTCTGCTTAGCCCAAAGGTATGACTGGTAGAGAATGCCCTACGGCGTTAAGTCCACCTTTTGTACAAAGTGTTGTTGTGCAATAAAGCTTAAATAAATAAATAAATCTATCTATCAACCTTTTTTGTAAAAATGAGCTCGATATGATGAGTGCGAACACGTTTACGTGATATGCTCTTAAGGTCAAAGTACTCTTTATTCTGTTTTTTGACAAATCAACGTTGATTTTTAATCTTGAATCATGCGGGGTACATGTTCGGTTTGCTTTAGACAATAGGTAACGCTTTTGGTATCATCAGATAATGAATTCCTGCCATAATTAAAAAATCTTAATTTTAACTAAACAGCAATTTGACGCAAACTCCGGTCTTGTTTTTAACAAAAGTTACAAAAACTGTCAAAAACCATCGCCAAGTGACAGCTAGACTAGTCGTGCTTATTTTCAGATAGCTTAAGCATAAAGATTTCATTCTCATACAGGACAACAGTAATCGCGCTATTTCCGTATAGTCCAGTCACTTTAGGGAAAAAAAGGGGTCAATCTCGGAATTTGAGATAATAAGCTGGAAACTCGTATACAGCTTTATTTTGGCGTTCTAAAAGTTGTCTCAAAAGTCTCATATTATTGAATTTCCCAGGAGATGATGATGAAGAAGAAGAAGAAGAAGAAAATTGATATTTTTTAACTTCCGATTTTTGTAGAATTCAAATTTACATTTAATTTTAATTTTGATTGTAATAAAAGTACAGTTACTAAATAAAATTAATTTAAATTATACTTACTTGATTTATTTCTATTTACAATCTATCTATTTATTTACTATCTATTATCTAATAAAATTAAATGAATTTAAAATATATATAAAACATCATTCAATACAATGTATTAACTAATAAATAATACAAATTCTTTATTGTTAATAATATTTTTATAATTTACATATTATTGTATACATGTTTTTTACAATTTATTGTATACAAGGTATTATTCACCGAGATTCACGGTTGACCTTGTATTACAGTATATATGCCTGAGCGCTGGGTGCTCTCCGCCCTCTATCTCGAAAAGGGTTGAACGTATAAAAAAAAAGTTTAGACAAAAGTTGTGGCAATTTTTTTTATCTTTAATTTTCATAATAGGTGTTGAAGTGATTGGAACCATAGAAACGGAGATAATTGCAAAAAACCGATTTTCGTGACCTTTGACCTTGAATAACTTACGACGCAGACACGAGATAATATGAGACTTTTGAGACAACTTTTAGAACGCCAAAATAAAGCTGTATACGAGTTTCCAGCTTATTATCTCAAATTCCGAGGTGAAACCCTAAAGTGACTGGACTAGTAGGGTTGTGCCTGAGCGCTTGTTATGGACACAATGTCTTTCTCCTGAGACATCAGAATCCCATTGAGCAAGCCTCGCGTATGGGTTCTTAAGTTTATGTTAAGCACCTTCAAAGCAGTTTATCTAAAATTGAAGCACAAAAAATAAAGTTTTTTTCCATTAGACTTAACGTCGGAATTTGAAGAACAAATTAGACTGCTTAATTTTTAACATACAGAAAGAAACATTGTAAAGTCTGAGTAAGCACATTAGGAGATCCAGCCAACTTAAAAGAATGCTTTTGCAACAAAACTTTAATAATTAAATGGTTTTTACTTAATTAATTTAAAAAAATGCGCTCGTACAATTTTATTTTTCATACAACTGTTTTTCTTCGTAAGGATATTTTTTAATTTATTCGTAAGATACAAATTTTATCTTAAATCCTAATCGCCATTTAAATAACGCTCATAGCATTGTCACTACAAAAGTTTTTAATTTATAAAGAAATCGACAAAATTATAAGTGCGTCTTAAACTTTATTGATGTGTGTACTCTTGACAAAACATTTCTTTCCGCAGCAAAACATCCTCATGGATTCGAAGATGATATTCTCAGTCCAATTTCCGTTCAACCCCTCACCGATCCGGCTCGAAGCGATCGAGCTGCCGGAAGTGCTCGAGCTCGACGGCCTGCTCACCAAGATATAAGCTCGCGTAACAGTGCTTTCGCGAGCGCGTATCAGGGTTCGCGAGCGTGCTACCGGATTGTGTTGTGCTCCTGACACTGGATACGTGTTAATGTGACATTAGGTTAAGGTCGAAGAGAAAATAGTGTTTAAAGTACTTACACATTTTACAGTATTCGAAAAAAAAAAAATTTGAGAAATAGTTACGGGAATAAATAATTTAATATTATTATTGTTGTTTTGGGACAACCTCTACAGAAGCTGATCCTTAAATGTGAGATAGCTGACTGTGCCCAATCTCCAATTGTATATGTGTGTATGATTTTAATCTAATGTCACATTGATACTATTAAGAATAAAATGATATTATTCCCAATATTATATGTCACGGAAAAAATTGTCTATTGCCTAAAAGCATTTATTTATACCTACTTTTTATATAGTGTATACATTCCCAATTTTAATACATTCCAATATTTAATGCCATAATATTTTATTTACAAAAATCTAGATTTATTTATAATATTGTTTTGATAAGTGCCATTTTTCTTTACATATTTTTTTGTTGAGGGTTATGAAGGTACATAAAAACTAAAAAAAGGTGTGTTTTGAACTATCCCGTTGTTATTTTTATTTATTTACTGGTGCAATATTTATTTCAATTATAAGAATTTATTCATATTTGAAAACGTATTGAATTTCATACATTCCATTAATTTACTTAATATTTTACATAATTATAATCATAGAAAAATTTTGCTTTATACAAAGTGACTTTGAAATCATTCGCATCCTTTCAACTAAAAACCTATTTATTTATGTTTCAAAGTATTTTTCCCAAATATGAGGCAAATCAATGAGCACAGATGTTCAACTAATAAACAACAAAACATTATTTTAATTTTGTCTTAATTTTGACCGTCCTAAGCCGGTAAAAGTGTGAAGGAAAATTTGGATTCTTTGTCTATCAGCTGTGCGTTTTTCGGGTCACGCGGGTTAAGGTCGGCGAGGGCGGGTTCGTCATCGCGTCTGTTCGCGTATCTTTTACTCTACGAACGAACTGCACTCACCCAAATCAACATAATACTTTATTTATTTGTCACTTACTAGCGAACCCGGTCGACGTTGTTGTTTTTGCGTATTCTATTTTTCTCATCGTTAAAACCTGAACCTCCACAAATAATTCAAGACCAAAATTAGCAAAATCGGTTCAGCCGTTCTCGACTTTTAGCGAGACTAACGAACAGCAATTAATTGTATACATAAGGGATTAAGTAAAACATTCAAATAAATTTCTAACTGTATTAGGTTCACCTTAAAAAATCGCTTAATATGAGTACAAAAATAGGTCGACTGGATGCCAACGACTTTAAATTCACCCTGTATAAAGGAATAAAGTAGAAAAATATTATACCAGTTTTAGCAGGTGGATAACATTTTTTATAAGAGTAACACAGAATAGTATAATATAATAAGATATAAACTCAAATAGTTTTGGCAGAAACAAAATGATTACATCTTACAACGGTAGCTAATCGCTTTTGTATAGATAAGCATTATGGTTAAAAGTAAACATTATGACCAAGACCATAATAGTTTATAACATAGATTTTTTCTGGCTTATAAGGGTCAAATTTATCCATATTCATATTTTTTTTATCATACCGAAATTAATTAAACGATGTGCTTACTTTTATTTTCTTCCAAATATGTTTTTATTTTATATTTTTATTTCAAGATAAACATGAAAAAATCCTTTAATGTTTGCCATAAAATAACGTTTTTGCTTGAATGATCCTGAACTAAGGTCAGTTCACCACAAACTTACTATACTAAATGGTTTTATTTAATTCCTATGCTCGTAAAATTCCTACCCTAGACAATTATTTTTTACAATCAACGAAGTTAAGTTTAAATAATATATTTAGAAGAATAAAATGGTTTTTATTATTTACAATGGTGTTGTTAGACAATTATTAAGTTTAAGGCCTGGTGTGACTCCATTTTGATGTATTGTTATTATTAATAATTATGAAAATAATCTTATTTACGGTGTTCATCGAAATACTATGCTATTTTTGTCGAATATTTAGGCTTTAGTATTTAAAGTTATACTAAAATTATTATTATTAATGGTTAGCTGCTTTTTATCAGGCGTCTATGAAATAGTTAAAAAAATTAACAGGCGACTATTCATTTATTACAAACATAATAGGAAAACCCCATAAATTACACCTCGGTTTACAGATATTTTCCAAATGTATGTGATAAACAGATGTTATTAAATTTGCTGAAGTCTAAATATGCGACAAGCTATTATTGCTATTCCATTAATGTTATCATTTATCATAAGTATAGAAAGCTTAGGCATAGAGTATAAAGTTGTTCATAGTTGATATGTAAAAAAACTGCAAAATTACTTTCATTCAACTCCAAAAAACTATAAAATGGTATTCATATGTTTACTAGGTACAAAATATCTTCTAAAACAGTGTATTATTTCGCGTACCAGATACAATAGCACATGAGTAATATACAGGGTGTCCCAGAATAAACGACTTCAATTGACATTGAAAAGTACATTTTGGCTACGATGGTACCACATTACACTCTTAAAAGTTAGTACGAAAGTAATTTTCCAGTTTAAAAAAGATTTTAAAAGTATTTATAGTGATATATTAATTTAAAAGACAGTGTTACCATTTGAGCTTAGGTGCTTGGACACATTTGTTATAAATAAATGAAATTAGCTAAAATATTTATGAAGCATAATATTTATTGTTTCTACTCAATGAAAATGTACTTAATTTACTTATAAAGTTACTAAACGATGCTTAGGAAATTATACACGAGGAGGTGGGTAAATGGAGCGCTTTTGGTATTTAAAAACTTTTTTTTTCATGTTATAAAATGTGTATTTTTACTTTAACTTTTAAATTGAAAATTAGTATGAAGATTATATTTGCCATAAAACTAAAGCCAACCGCCTTCCCCTTATATTAATTGACTTTTTAAATACAGGGTGATTTCTATATCAAAATACTTACAATTTTACTGCTGACTCCAGACTTTCTCATACATTGCTGACACCGTTAGTGATCTCAAATATTTTGTATTTTTTATCAAAACATGAACATTTTCAACATCGTTATAACTCCAAGAAGAACATGGTTTTTATTCTAGTAAAAATCACAACCTTACTTTTTGGTCCGAGTCTTTTGTAACACGCTTTTATTAGATCGGGGTGTATGTATGAATGTATGTAACGGAATTTTTGAGCTCAATTTTCACCAACTTCCAGTAATCGGATTAATTTGAAACTTTGCACACGTATTAAGTACCGATGACAATGCAATAATTTGAAAAGAGTTTTCCATTATCCTTATAAACTAAAAATAAGTATATAAATGATAGTTTAAAAAACTTTAAAGAAAAACACGCTTTTAGTGTAATAATATATAAAATCTTTGTACTTAGAAGTTTTCTATTTTTTTAGTGAAAGCCATGATAGATAAAAACATTATCTTTTGAATAAATATACAGGGTTACGGTAACTCGACTTATTCCTAGATGTATTCTCAAGATAAGCACTAGCATTTCGTGTTAAATTTTATCAGCAGTACTGGGAGAGTGGAATAACGATTTAGAAATCACCCTGTATACCTACTTTATCTTTGGATAGTGAGATGTGTAACAATATAGATGGTACTAAACTATTATTAAAACCTATTCGTGTTTGTAATTAGGTGCTCAAGTTAAATATCCCTGTTAAAATATATTCCAAATTATAAAAAAAATATTGTATTTATTGATATTGATTGATGTTATAGAATTATATCTTCTGTCAATTTAATAATGTATGCTTAATCCTAACCTACCTAAATCTGTTTGATCATCCCCAATTATTAAATAAAGATTGTTATTTGGTTGAGAAAATTTGACAATGTAGAACAAGTTAACTGTGGCGCCATCTGTACTCAATAATTGATATTTTTTGTCTTTTTTGGCCCAATACAAATACTACTTACGAGTACATGTTAATTCTCTTAGATGTTGTTACCTTAATTGTTCAATTATATCTTTTTAGTTCAAAGGTAAGTTAAGGTAAGTAGGTACTGATGTTTTTTTCGGTAATGGTCAGTAGTTTAGTACAGTTGAACAGATACAAAAAGTTTTTTCTTCCAGCAAATAAAAGAAATGAAGTGGTAAAAATACCATTAACCAACCATATTCTCTGTAAGCGCTTGGTCACTATGGACACGTTGGCACGTGAGCTCGCTTCTCGATGTGAACACTTGAATGTCACTTCGACGACCGCTTGGTGCAGTGGTCCACAGGTCGGACTTCTAAACCAAGGGTCGCGGGTTCGATCCCCGCACAATACAAGCATAAGTGTGCATCAACATGTGTTGTTACTACTAGTCTGGGTGTTTTCTAAAAAAAAGTATTTAAGTATGTTTATCCGTTGTCAAGTACCCATAACACAAGCCTTGTAGCTTATTTTGGGACTAGAGAATTGGTGTGATTGTTGTGAAATATTTATTTATTACTTTATATGTTAGATATTTGTGCCCGCGAGTCCTATGTGAACAAGCGCTAAGAAAGAGACATTGCTCTACAAACCCGAATCATTCGATCGTTAACTGAGATTATAATATCTTACCGTCAACTTACATAGTACTGTAGTATACAGCACGCGAACTGTAATTTGTAATATGCTACTTCTTCAACTGTGCCTTAACGTGGTTATTTTACTGATGTTTTCTTTTGCGAGCATAACGCTTATGGTCCAATTGAATTCTAAAATGGCTGATTTTAAATGTCAAACTCCATGCAGAAAGTCAAAACGAATGTCATCTTAAATTAGGTTGGCTAATACAACTTTGACAGTCGGAGAACTATTTATGTGACTATCAATAATATTTAAAATAATATCATTGGTGACTATTGAAAAATCAGCATCAAAAGCAAAGGTATTTCCCCACCTGAAAAGTCTAGCCAATATCCACAGCTCGGTCAGTGACACACAAAAATGGAGTGCAGAATGTGCTAGTGAGCAAGCCAAAGTAAATAGTTTTTCCATAAAGTTATATTTTAAGTAGGTACCTATATGAATGAGGTTTTCACCGCCTGTTTAAACTTGACAGCTTATGGCAACCTTAAGTCAAAGTTGACAATAAGTTTACTTTGGTTTGACAAGCTTGTAACTGGTATCACTAGCGACTTATGTGACAAGTTTCTCAAATCTCTTTTTTTTTATAATTGTCCTGGTCTAATTGTTGAAGGTATTTATAAAAACGGTATAACCAAGACGCGTCAACACAGTTGAAGCAGTAGCATAAAAATATTATTATATCATTATTTTTATTTATTGATCTCCAATATATCGTTCCTTTTGTTACAACTAAAGCAATACGTTGCATATCTATGTATAAAGATTATTTATTGCGAATTAAATATTCCAAGTGAACATTGTTGACTTCTCATTTCAGTTGAAAATAAATTGTAAATCAAAAGCTTCTACTGTGGCCCTGACTAGCCAAACCTTAAAAAATAATAATCACACAAAATCGCCCCTACGCATTCGCAAAAAACTAATGGTACATTTGTTACGTATTTAAGCCCAGGGCACACTTGCTGATCTAGAATAATATAGAAAGACAAATCAAGATGATGTCTATTGGACCTTGGTCCCTGACCATAAAACCCGGTCGGTAGAAAGCGCTACCCCTTAGCTTCCTTATTTTAAGTCTGTTGCGCCAAAATGGTATGTTTGTTCCCTATACTGTCGCCGCGACTCGTCTCTGTCAGCGATTAAGGCCGCGGTGATTGGTTAACACGCTGTAAGTCGCGAGTCGTGGCGACAGTATACTGCAGGTGTGCTTAGGGCCTTACTTTTAAAAGTTACGATGTGGATTCATAGCACTATCTGATAGTAGGACCCTTACCTAACCAAAATCAAACTATCTAACAACACCACATAGTATAAAACAAAGTCGCTTTGTTTGTCCATATGTCCCTTTGTATGCTTAAATTTTTAAAACTACGCAACGTATAAAGAATTTCTTAAACAAGTGTGCGAAATTAAGTTAACGTTTTGTGTCATCTTGGTTTAAGCCCTTTTATTCAATACAACTCCAGTGATTGGGTTTTGACATGACAACGTCTTATAAATTGGTTTGCCGGGTGACACTTCAAGAAACTGCGTTACGCTCCGCTCACGTTATGCGCTCACAATGAGAGCGAGTGAGAGGCACGCGTCCCTTCGACTCGGGCATGGTTAGCCCGCCTAAGAGCGAGTGAGACAGACATAAAAAGTGAAAGGCACGCGTCCCTTCCACTCGAGCACAGTTAGCCCGCCTAAGAGCGAGAGAGAGAGAGTGAGAGAGATAGGCATACACACCGGTTCATGTTATACGAATGAATATTCACATTAAAATTATTTTACCACTCAAAGTCGTTGTCACGTAAAACTTTCGCCCGTGTACCGACTTTACAGGCAACCAATTTTTTTTTAAACACGTTAATAAAGTTTCTAAAATCCTACACCAATAAGAAAACCGGAATATGGAATGTTGCTTAAGTGAAAAATCAAAAGCTTCTACTGTGGCCCTGACTATCCGAACCTTAAAAAATACTAATCGTATAGAATCGGCTTTACGGCAAGCGCATAAGAAACCGCTGTGTTTACCTTGAGAGTCGTCTTAAAGTTAAAAAAGGTTATCCTGGAATGGCAGTGGTCCAGATGTTTTGTCCTTCTAGAAGGCCCAATGCCCTGCCTAGTGTATTTCACAATTTTCTTAATAAGTCGCAATCCTAGTTATACAAGTCAAGCAACTAGTGTTGCAAAAAACCCGTTTTTATTCAAAGTTAAAAAAAATATGAAAAAAATACGTTTTTTTTTCTAAATCACTGTTTTTTTTTCAAAAGTAAAAAATCCATTTTTTTATTAAGGAAAGCTATTGATTTAATTGATATTATTTGATATGATATTATGATTTATAGTTTGCATCCAATAAGTACTTAATTTTACTGGTTTGTCACGAAAATAATTAAAGGTACTGGCAACATCAACCGCAGTTTACGTTTGCGAACGGGAATTCCCTGAACAAGCTTTTAGCGGACGATGCTGGGGAGTTCCCATTTTTCCTGTTTTTTTTTTTTACTTGATCTGCGGTGTGACCATTATTATGTGCGCAGTTGCTCCCATTTTGGTAGTTTGAAATTTATTTTATTGTTAAAATCCTAACTAAAATTATAAAAGCGAAAGTCTGTTTGCTTGTTTCTTTGTCCGCCTTACACGTCAAAACGGAGCAACGGATTAATATGATTTTTTTCTGGGGACATCAGTAGGTGTCTGGAGAAGGCAAGTTTTATGAATAAAACAAAAAATATCACATTTAATTCTTCTTTTTTGAAAAAAAAGCAATGGCCTCAGGTTTTTTTTTTAATTTGCAACTCTACAAGCAACCTATTGAATTTTTGTGTTGATTGTATTTTTATTTTATGTTTACTATTTGAAATACACCTTGAACACTTCGTATTTACCTATGGTCCGATTGATCAGTTCTTCGGGTACAAAGTAGGAAAAATCTGAAACTAGTAGGCATTTTTATTGTCCTCGCTTTTTGTATTCGGCACATGGTCGAGCATAACGATAATAATTCAGTTTGAGAGGTCAATCCCATCACGTATTGTGAAATTTTATGATATGCTTGGTATACAAATACCTATAGTAAAATAGTATGTGCTTTCAAAAGAGCTATAAAATAAATCCAATTTTGAAGCCATTGCAATTTTGGGACTGCCTCGTTGGTGTAAGTAGTGGTAAGGTTTCTGCATTACATCCTGGGTTCGAATCCCAGGTCGAACCAAAATTGTATCTGAGATTTTCTGTAATAAATCTCAAAAACTACTCAGAGCCGAGAAAGTTGACGGTGTTACACCCCCGTGCCTCGGTGCGCACGTTAAGTCGTTGGTCCTGCGCCTGATCTCTCTCCGGTGATGTCGGATTGCTGTCTCACCGAACTTTGAGAGTGATGGAACAGTGAGTGCACCTGTGTAATGCGCTCACACTTGTGCACTATTATCTCCTGCGCAGTTGGCTAATCTCTGTTGAGATTGACCGTGGTCGAAATCGGCTAGGAGGACTATTATTATTAACCTCGGTGAAAACAAATGTAATTTCTATTCATTTAAACGAAGCGTAGTTACAGGGTTTTATTATATCTGTGGTTCAGTCGTTTCGTTGATCGACTATGCAGTTTAACTTTGTCTACGGGCAGCATTATTTGGCCCTTTGAAAAATGGTGATGGAATTCCAGAATTAAAGTAACTTAAAATATATGTGTTGTCGGGTCTAAAAGCGATATATTTTAATGAGTATTAGGTACTCACTGCTCGACCTTCGGCTGGATTGCACACAACCGTGGTCACGAGCTGACTGCAACGCGAAAATTTAAAATCATATATTATAACCTAAAATCTTTATTGACGTAAAAACAATATCGATTTAATTAAACTGTAAATTATTATTTTATGAAATATTTATCACTTAAAACAACATTCCATGTTCCGGTTTTCTTATTAGTGTAGGAACTTAATTAACTCGTCTAAAAAACGCCCTTACTCGAGTTATATTGAGGAAAAGGGCTCAAACCACGATGACACAAAACGAGAACTTAATTTCGCGAACTTGTTTAAGAAATTCTCTATAGTACAGTCCAACACTTTAATTTTGTATGTGTCACATAAGTAATATGAGCTGTATTAAATGTTAGATAGTTTGATTTTGATTAGGTAAGGGTCCTACTATCTAATAGTGCTATGAATCCACAACATTACCTGTTAAAGTAAGGCCCTAAGCACACCTGCGGCATACTGTCGTACCGCGACTCGCGACACATTAATTTTGCATGCGTCACAAAAGAAATATGAGTTGTATTAAATGTTAGATAGATTGATTTTGATTAAAGATCCTACTAACTGATAGTGCAATGAATCCACATCGTAACTTTTAAAAGTAAGGCCTTAAGCACACCTGCGGCACACTGTCGCCACGACTCGCGATAGACAGCGTGTCAACCAATCACCGCGGCCTTAATCGCTGACAGTGGCGTGTCGCTGCGACAGTATTAGGAACAAACATACCATTTTGGCGCAACAGATTTAAAGTAAGGAAGCTAAAGGGAAGCGCTTTCTACCGACCGGGTGTTATGGTCGGGGACCAAGGTCCGATAGACATCATCTTGATTTGTCTATCTATATTATTCTAGATCTAAATCTTATATGCTGCGGTTCATGTGCGGTACTAGGCAAACAGCGCCATCTAGCCTATGGAGCCGTATCAGCGCTCGCTGTCGTACTTGCCACGGTTAGGCATGCGCTTGTGATGGCGAACGGTAGGGGTCGCCACAGCATTATTTTTTTGCCATTATTAAGTATTAAATTTCTGTGGCAGACTGTACGCATCAGGCTTATTATGTCCACTTTTCGATAATTGCACCAAGCCGTAATAAGTTCGACAGTTCATCGTCCTCAATTACTTAACTTAAGAAGTAAAAACTTAAGTAGTATTTTCGACAAATTTTTTAATATGTAATTTTCATTTTAACAGAATGTTACCAACTACCATTCGTGCACCACTTTTGTGGATATTTTTTAAAGCATACCTTAGCTATATTTACCTTCAAACAGCGTACAAAGTAACTAGGATCTCTCGAGTACCTTGAAAATGTGTACGACAAAATTAACGCTTGATTTTATGCTTGTTTCTCATATATTGTATTTCTATAGCTTCTGCCATCAAAGACAAACTTAACATGACAATACGCCTTCATTATTAATGTGTCACATTATTAATAACAACTAGCTAAGTACTCATTTGTTAAGCTTAAGGAGGCACGTTTCTTCAATTATACAATTAGATACAGGTGTAGTTGTCTTGTGGTTTTGACGTGACAACGTCTTATAATTCGACGGAGCCGGCTGCACGCACCAAAAAACATGACGCATGCGGCGTTACCTCGCTCTGAGGCGTTCCATTCAAGGATTGAAGTGCAAGCGAGAGCGCGGAACGAGCGACAAAGAGGCAACGTGACAAAGGCGTTGTCACGTTCTACTATCGTCAGTAAACCGCCTTTACAGACAGCCGATTTTTTTCGTAAACAATGGGCGCTGTGGGTCCATTTCTGAACCTACTGACGACGACTAGGAGCGGACCATTGGATTCGGTTAAGTTGGACCACGCGCGACTAGCTCGTCGTACCGTATCACCCTCTTTTTGGTTGTATCTAAACGTATGGTTTTCTTATGGACAAACAATGACTATCTTAAGCTATGGTTTCCTAAGATAGCGGTGCCGTCATGTAACGGCCGTAAAACAGCGGTGAATGACTTCACTAGAACGTTGTCTATATAAACAAAATGGCGCGGTTTCATAGAGAGCGGTAACTGACACCGTAACGTCATTTTGTTAACATAAAAACGTTCTAGTGACGTCATTCACCGCTGTTCCACGGCCGTTATGACGGCGCCGCTATCCTAGGAAACCATCACTTAAGCTGGTCATTTTTTACAGTTCATGGGATAAATATTGCTAAACCAGGTGAATCGGTTTTTGACGGCTAGTGTACTTCCTTAAACTCCTTTCGGATTCCTATACAATTAAGAAGCTCATGGTTTACATATAGGACTCCCCATGGCGAATCTTCGAACTGCAAAGGCCTAATATGTAAGGCCTTCTTCGATTAAGTTGGTCAAGATCCCTGCCACTAAAGTGAATCTTCAATAAACGCAAATAAGGTCGTCATTTTGATAACAAATGTAATAATTACATACACCGATGCATGCGAAGAAAACTCACGACACGAGCCTTTATTTACCTGATAAAATTTAACGTCAGTTTTCCTTGGGCGGTCGAAGCGCGTGGCCGCCACCATTATTTTACTGTCGCGATATTTTTTTTCGACACATTTTCGCGCCAATTTTTTTTTTTATCATAGTAATTTCGTGTTTTTTTTTCGAGTGATTGTGATGTTTTTGAAATCTTTAATATAAAAAGGAAAGATTTATGAAGATTGTATCTCGGAGATAAAATAGAAGGTAAGTACCTGCCTACTTTGTTATCATGTTTTATTAAGTGATTCATTAATGTAAATCTCAGCATGTTTTCAGAGTCGTATTTACATAAAACATCTTCGTGATTTTTTTATGATGAATCCTGGAGATATACCTAGTGTTTTTTTGTTGCAAGGAACGTCATAAGTTCGAACCACGATTTTGCTAACAGAAATCAGGATCTTGCTTTCCGTTTACTGGCAGGCAGCGTTCTTAATACAAATAATTAGAACAAAATCACGATTAACAGCGCTATCGCAGAGCCTCTGTTGAGCCTACACCAGATCGTTATATGACCCCTGGAATTGCGATATCATATTTTATTTAGTGTATATTAGTATATATTATGTGTATTTTTACATATGTAATCTTATATAAATAGATTGTATTTATATTTTATATTTAATCTCATGTATCATATTATTGGTATTATTATTTTTGTGTTTTCTCTTTAATTTATTTTGTCGCAACGCCCACTAATCATTTCTGCTTAGCCCAAAGGTATGACTGGTAGAGCATGCCCTACAGGTTTAAGTCAACATTTTGTTCACCTTTTGTTTTGTTGTGCAATAAAGCAAAAATAAATAATTAAAATAATTAAAGCTGGAAACTTCCGCGTTGGTGTCACGTTGCTACCTAAACATGTTGTGATTTTCATTTTCCGGGCACATTGTTGTGTCATGTTTGTAAAAACCGATACCTTGTTGTGGATTTCAAAATCAAAGCTTCCCAGCGTATTCAAATCAGCAATTCATTGTAGTTAACAGGTTTTAAGTTATACAAAAATCTTCAGAGTAGATCTTCTGGTAGAGAATGCCTAAAAGCATATAGGCCGCTGATTGCCGACGCGATTAAGTAGGTATAAATAAATCAATTACTACAGGCAGATTAAGTGAATTAACAATAGAACACCCAAAATAACAAGTAAATGAAGAAAATAACAAGCTTTTTGATATACTGTTAATCAAATGCCTCGTTGGTGTAGTGGCAAAGTTTCTCCCTTACATCCAAGAGGTCCAGGGTTCGAATCCCAGGTCGAGCTAAAATTGTTTTTGAGAGTTTCTGTCATGAATTTCTCAAAAACAGCTCGGAGTCGAGAAGTTGGCGGTGTTACACCCCCGTGCCTCGGAAAGCACGTTCAGCTGTTGGTCCTGCGCCTGATCTCTCTCCGGTCATGTCGGATTGCCGTCTCACCGAACTTTGAGAGTGATGGAACAGTGAGTGCACCTGTGTATTGCGCTCACACTTTTGCACTATAATATCTCCTGCGTAATTGGCTGATCTCTGTTGAGATTGGCCGCCGTGGTCGTAATCGGCCTGGAGGACTATTATTATTATTATTATTATAATCAAATCATAATCAATTAACAATCGGATACTGAGAAGTGGGTAAAAACTTGAAGATTTGAGCAGACAACTAAACCGGGACAGGTTGAACTGAATAAAATCTTGTAAGCAAATATGTATGTATCATAGCCGCTTTTGACAAATAAATAAATTCGAAAAATAATTGAAAGCCTATGTTTCCTCAGCGCAATAATTATGATAACATGTGTAGTTCTAAAATATTTCGTTTCCTCATTTTATCTGGACTTAGAAACGAATTAATAAGTATAAGATAACAGATAGGTAAAGGCATTCGGGGTAACCGAGCGCAATAGGTACCCAGGTGCGCGCAGTGCTAATATTTCAAAATCGGGGAGGGGGAGCATGGTGTTTGTTTGACCAACCGGAAGCGCCAGTGTGACCAAACAAACAAGCGAGGTTAATGCCCCTTATTTATCATTTAAATTTAAATATATATTACCTTCGTTATTGAAATAAATGTTAAAAACCATAATTATACATACACACTAAATCGTAATATTTTTAAGTTTTTGAAAACAGTGTTACTTTTGAATTTGTGATTTACTGACAGATAACTCGATTATATTTTATAAAACACATATTTCTTCGCATATCGACGTGAGTGATTTGAGGTTATGTCTAATACATCGGACTCCGTCGTTGAAAGTTTAAAATTAGGCGTCTCATGGAAAGTGTGCACACTTTCCCCTTAAGACACAGTTCTTTGAAAATATTCAAAACTTTATTTTTTATTTATCTAAGTTCTGTATTTTTTTTTAATTTTGACTATTTTTATTTATTTAAGGTATGTAATGTGTATTATCAGACTAAAGCTGTGTATATCATTATTAACTGATATTTTGAAAAGATGTGGTACTAATTTATTTCGAAAATGTGAATTTAAATAAAAATTGTCTTAAATGATTTAAACTATTGATTTTAAGTATTTCATTTAGCCCAAGGTTGATAAAGTTAATTCAAATAAATACTTAACATTTCCTCATAAATACATTACGTACAGTTAATAATATTTATTTAACTAATTGAGTGCGAGAGTCATTGTATCTGTGTAAAACGCATAGGTTCGGCAGGGGCTATAGTCCTTCCATAGTTCCCATTACCCAGTCCATCGAGCACCTAAAATCCATAACCCATTCCCTTTTTTCAAACAATTACTGCAATAGACCTACGCTAACAGGGGGTTGTCTTTGGGTGCACTTTCATAGTGCATAAGTACAGGGATAGCCGCCGGCTGGTGTCGCGTTTCATCTAGATTCATTTCAAATGGGCCTCGGCGTGTTGGCCCGAGAACATAAATAAAAATAGAAATTGACGAACATAATAATAAATGTTATATTTATAACAAGTTTAATTTTGTGGAAATACCATTGCGCTCAATTACCCGATTGCGCCTTCTTACCTCGAAGGTACGAAGACGCAATCGGGTATGGTGCGCACACACATTCCCGCAATACGGGTTAAGTGTACGCATTCCGATTTTCGTTTCTTTTTGTTTTGTATCTATATATAAAATTCCGTGTCACAATGTACGTTCCCGTACTCCTCCGACACGGCTTGACCGATTCTCATTCAAATTTTGTGAGCATATTGAGTAGGTCTGAGAATCGGCCAACATCTATTTTTCATAAACGTTAGTGATAAGTGTAGTCCACACTTTACATTTATATGGCAAAACAACGTTTGCCAGGTCAGCTAGGAGTTCAATAAATGCTTATTCCAAAATAATATCTGTCACTAGCTTATTTTAACTGCGTTATTGCACAATGGAACTCTAAAGAGAAAAGTGCCCACTTGACCCATAATGACTAGATGACGGTTTTATAATTATGGCGATAAGAATATTTATTACCCTAATAAAAAGGGTTTTTGAATATCAATAAGCAGTATCGAGTTGATTAAAATGTTATCTTGTAAATGCCGACGAATTACTTGGGCACTTGGGTAACTTCCTTTTATCTGCTAGTAGCAAAACTTTTTGACGTGACAACGTCTAAGGCTACGTCCGCACAGGCAGGAGGTTTGCTTAGCGCCTAGAGCCTCGAGACTTGCCGTCTGGCTACTTGCTAGGATACACGGTAGCCGCACTGACGGTGGCTTGAGTAGTGGGTCGCTAGGTGCGTTGGTCATTTGTTTGTAGGCACAAATGCTTCGCGCCTCGCGCCAAAAAACCAACACGTTTGTTCACTTCGATACACGCTAAGCGACTAGCTAGGCGCCAAGCGCGCAATGCGGCCGTTCGCGAAGATTCTAAAACGTTCGTTTTACTAAGCTACTCGCTTAGTGACTCGCTAGGCGCTAGGCGCTAAGCAAATCTCCTGCCTATGCCGACGTAGACTTATGATTCGATGGAGCCGGCTGCACGCACCAAAAAACATGACGCATGCGGCGTTACCTCGCTCTGAGGCGTTCCATCCACGGCTCGAAGTGCAAGCAAGAGCGCGGAACGAGCGACAAAGAGGCAACGTGACAAAGACGTTGTCACGTTCAACTATCGTCAGTAAACCGACTTTACAGACAACCGTTTTTTTTACTAAGTATCGCATCTAGCGTCTTTTCGCGATCTTCACCAGATCGTCTCGATCCACCTTGTAGGGGTCCTCCTGCCCACGGAGCGCCGTCTGGCACGTGCGAGCCATTTTAGAACCTTTTCGCCCCTTTCTTACTGGTAATTCAAATCTTAAACAACTCTTACACTTACAAATCACAAACAATTTTCTTCTTCTTTCTTCGTTCTTTATTAGAACACCTAGCAACCCGCCCCGGCTTCGCACGGGTGCAATGCTGATACTAAATACACTATGTATGTAAGCTATTGAATTGGATAAGGATTAATGCTATATTGATTAAAATCGCTTCGAAAATGAGTCTTTTGTCGTAAAAAGTTAATGACAAAAAATGTTAATGTGGGATATCCATAAGAGATAGACATATAGGTACCATCGCGGAGTTTTCTGTAGACCTTTTCAATGTGTACAAATAATTAGTACATTATTTTGATAAATCTCGTAGGGTTCAGACTGCGTTTGCAATGTAAGCGGTAAAAAATTGATAATTAACGATGATTGATGACTAATGTGATGTACATTAGAAACCTCAAAAATAACAGTATTTCTCCAATATTTGATGGATGTTATCTCTTATACAAGGTGTATTAAAAACACCGTTATAACTGAAGGGTGTTGTTGTGCCCGGAAACCTGAACAACTTTTTGCTTTGAACAAATTGCTGTTCGTTAGTCTCGCTAAAACTCGAGAACGGCTGAACCGATTTGACTTATTTTCGCCTTAAACTATTCGTGGAAGTCCAGGGAAGGTTTAAAAGATTGGGTAATTTAAAAAATAGCAACGGGCAGGACAACGTCTGCAGGTCCGCTAGTAATACATATAAACCTTCCTCTTGAATCATTCTATCTATTGAAAAAACCGCATCAAAATCCGTTGCGTAGTTTTAAAGATTTAGGCATACAAAGTGACATAGGGACAGAGAAAGCGAGTTTTTTTGTAAAGAAAAGGCATTTTTTTAGTTTCACCTGCACCTGCCCCGGTGTTCAGATATTTGTCTTTTAATCAAATCTTGAAAGCTTTTCGCCCACTTCCCTATGTCTGATTGATTTAAAATTTTGGTAGGTAGGTATAGTTATACATGCGTTAAGATTGTATGTGATATGAGATGTGTATAGTAACTATGCGCACTTTAATTAAAAAACGTTTTTTTTTAAATCGGCAATTAAATAGGTGTGATATGCTCTTTGACATCCGTCAACACGATCAGCCTCCACAGTGGACCTACCTAGTGCATTTCTGCTCCGCAACTTCAAGGTCGTGCAGAAAGATGGATGACATGAGGTGGTCCAGTCAAAATTGAACAAGAGATGTTAATGTATATTCATAACGCAAAAACATAAAATTGACGTGTGGGTGCGTGACTTTCATAACAATCATAACATAACGCAAAAAAGAAAATATTTTTGTTGATCCAAGCGTACCTACCTATGACGTAATCTTTGGTAAACACAGGTAAATTTATTAAAATTTATGGATCGACGGCGAATATGTCACAGTGATTGCTTTCACCTTAACTTCACTTATAAGGCAAAGGCATCTAGGACCTAAAACCAATTAAAACGCAGCATAGATAATAATAAATAAGCGATTCAGTTGGTAATTTGTGCAACAGTTTTAGTTAAAAATTTTATGAAAAAACATTGGTTGCCTGTAAAGTCGGTATACGCGCGAAAGTTTTACGTGACAACGACTCTGAGTGGTAAAATAATTTTAATGTGAATATTCATTCGTATAACATGAACCGGTGTGTATGCCTATCTCTCTCTCTCTCTCTCTCGCTCTGTCTCTCTCGCGCGAAACGTGAGCGGAGCAGCGTAACGCAGTTTCTTGAGGTGACACCCGGCAAACCAATTTATAAGACGTTGTCACGTCAAAAGAAGATATATTTTACTCTGCTAAGGCTAAGGAGAAAATAAAATACTTAGGTACGTTACGTAACTAGTTTTTTCTTTTACTTTATGTTGTATTATTTTTAATTTTAACACTTTTTTGGGATACAATCTAGAACTTATAATTTGGATTATGACTTATTTAATAATGTGAAGTTTGTATGCTGTTTGTGTTTTTGTTTAAATATAAAATAAAAATAAATAAATAAAATAAATTTTGTACCGAATTTTAATAACAATTTACGGAATTAAACTAACTTATTTATCTAATATTGTTTTATAAAACAAATAGATAACGATACAGATATGTATATGTATTACCTTTCGATATCACATTCAAAGTATTCACGTGTTCGGAACTCAATATCAGGTATTATCAGAAATCATTAGTAATGTTCTTGTTTGATCTCATCAACTTATCTAAGTACCTACCTTAAATAAAACTCAAAGGTGACTGACATAGTGATCTATCAACGCACAGCCGAACCCATTGGACTTATCGGGCTGAAATTTGGCATGCAGGTAGATGTTATGACGTAGGCATCCGCTAAGAAAGGATTTTGATAAATACTACCTCCACATCTGGGATAAATCGCAAATTTATATGTATAGTATAGTCCTCTTAGCCGATTTCGACCACGGCGACCAATCTCACTAAGTTTAGTGACTGGATGCAGAGGGCGGGAGATCGTGCGCGTTGGCGCTCCTTGGGGGAGGCATGTCCAGCAGTGGACTGCAACAGGCTGATATGATGATGATGGCCAATCTCAGCAGAGATCAGCCAACTGTGCAGGAGATATTATAGTGCACAAGTGTGAGCGCAATACAGGTGCACTCACTGTTCCATCACTCTCAAAGTTCGGTGAGACGGCAATCCGACATGACCGGAGAGAGATCAGGCGCAGGACCAACGGCTTAACGTGCGCATCAAGGCACGGGGTGTAACACCGCCAACTTCCTTTAACTTTATCAATTTAAAATGTTTGAACTTTTAAAATTATATGAAACTCTGTGGCAAAAAACTATAGTACACGCGGACGAAGTCGAGGGCGGCCGCTAGTTACAACATAAAGGTAATCAAGTGGTAGGCTCAAGTCACACTTGTGGTATACTGTCGCTGCGATAAGCCGCGGCGCAGGTCGCGGCGACAGAAAGTCGCTTGAGGCTAAATATGCTAGATGACACAACCAATCGTTGACATAATTTATATTATCTGTCAAAACGGTTTTATCCATAGATTTTGTATGGGAATACAAAAACGTGACTTGACGGTCATGTATCAGAAATCGGAGTCAATTGATTATGTGTTGAGTTTTGTGTGTTTAGAAATTGGTTTATACAGCTTTTTGGAAATAAACTGGTTGTATTAACTTCATATGGGCTATGTTTCTTGAAAATATTTAAGATAGGTGTCATCATGCCTATTGTATCGCGCACCTACCTGTAAAAACTATTTTTTTTTTCTATTTAATTTTTTGGAATCCGTTTCCCGCAGTCAAAAGTAACTTATGTCCTTTCTTAAGTCTCAAACTATCTCCTTACCAAATTTCATATAAATCTGTTCAGTAGTAGTAGTTTAGGCTTAAAAAGCGATCGGCCCATGTGAATTTTCCCGCGTCATTTTCCCGCGGTAAAAAGTAGACTTTGTCGGGTATCAAAACATCTCCATACCAAATTTAATGTAAATTGGTTCAGTAGTTGTAAGCGTGATTGAGTAACAGACGGACAGACAGAGTTACTTTCGCATTTATAATATTATTATAGCTTTATTATTTTGGCATGTAGAATATACGCACGTTGGCTTCTAGCTGTTACTTACGAGTATGCAGCTGTCGTCATAATTTAATATTTGTCGAACCGGCCTTGGTTGTAACTAGGTAGAGTCTGTGTCTAATTAGCTATTCTAGGTAATTATTAATTGTACTACTTAGTAAGTACTATGAATGGACTGATTCCAAATAAATGACAATGTCGTGTGTCATTATTTTTGGTTATTTATTTTTGTGTAAACTCCAAAAATTAATTTTAATGTTCAATGTTACTCGGTTATTGAAAATTTTCAGATAAACTACTAATGACTACGTGGTTAAAAGAAAGTCTTTATTTTTGTGTTAAAATTTTGCTAAAATTAAAAAAGAATTGTAAAAATTTTGATAAAATTTCTCAAAAAAAAAATTGTTTACTAATTTATGGTTTTTTTTCCTTTCAGAACATAACATGCCGTGTAGCTGGCACTAGGTACCCTGTAAAAAGTGAAGTGTACGTGAAAACTTGTGAAAATGGAGTCGTCTTATCCCCGAAACAGCGGGAAAAGGAATTCGGTAAGAATATTATGTTAACTGTAATTTACTTAAAAGTCGAAAAGACATCATAACACTTTAAAAAATCTTTTCGGCTCCGGGGAGAATTCGGTCATCGGGGAGAATTTTTTAAGTGTTATGTCTTTTCGAATTTAAAAATAGCGTTGTGAACGCAAAAAAAAAGTTCTAAAACACAGAAAGGTAGATTTTTAACCCATCACCAAAAAAAACCGGTCAAGTGCGAGTAGGACTCGCGCGACCTGTAGATAAGGAGTAGTAAGTAACTTTGAAATTTTCAAAATTATCAATTTTTTTTTCAAAAATTTTGTTTTACGAGGGCGGTTTGATAAGTCCATGACTTTGAAAAGAAAAACATATATTTTGTGTGCAAAAACATTTTATTTTTCTACATACTCTCCTTTCAACTCTACACTCTTTTTCCAGCGATGCTCCAATCTCTTCAACCCATCCAAAAAATACTTTTTGTCAAAGCCTGCAAAATAGGCCTCGGTTGCAGCTATCACCTCTTCATTGGATGAAAATCTTTGCCCAGCAAGCCATTTCTTCATGTTTGGGAAGAGAAAGAAGTCACAGGGGGCTAAATCTGGTGAATATGGAGGGTGCGGCAATAATTCGTATCCTAATTTGACAAGTTTTGAAGTCGCGACTGCAGACGAGTGGGCCGGAGCATTATCCTGATGAAATAGAACTTTTTTCTTTGCTAGATGCGGTCGTTTCTTCATCAACTCTTCATTAAATCTTTCCAGCAATGCAGCATAGTAAGCACCGGTTATTGTCTTGCCTTTCTCCAAGAAATCGATGAAAATAACCCCTTGACTGTCCCAAAATACTGTTGCCATCACTTTACCAGCCGAACATACCGTTTTTGCCTTCTTTGGTGCAGGTTCGCCGGTAGAAGTCCACTGCTTTGACTGTTGTTTAGTCTCTGGCGTATAATGGTGGACCCACGTTTCATCCACGGTTACGTACCGACGCAAAAATTCACTTGGATTGCGATTATACATAGCCAGACAGGCCTCAGAAGTAGTCACGCGTTTTCGCTTTTGGTCGACTGTCAGTAAGCGCGGCACCCATCTTGCAGAAAGTTTTTTCATTCCCAAAATATCGTGCAAAATATGAAAAACTCGTTCAGTTGAGATGTGCACAGCCTCAGCTAACTCGCGTATCTTTACTCGACGGTCAGCCAAAAATATCCTGGATTTTGTTAACAATGTCCTCAGTGGTTACCTCAATCGGCCTTCCTGGGCGCTCGGCATCATTGGTTGTAATACGTCCACAACGAAACTCAGTAAACCATTTATGTACCATTCCATGAGACGGCGCTGAATCCCCGTAATATTTTTTCAACTTGTCTTCGGTCTGCTTAATGGTTTTCCCGCGTAAAAAATAGTGTTTAACCAAGACTCGAAACTCGGATTTCTCCATTTTCGAAGAACACCTTCACAGCCGCCAAACTTCTTTTGTTATTAAATATTGTTTTCGCGCCATATTTGAAAATAGAATTATTTTAGGTTCGCAAAAATATTACTTTTAAGAAAATATCATTAAAAATAAAAAAAGTTTCTATTCAGCCTGAAAGTCATGGAGTTATCAAAACGCCCTAGTATATGATGAAACTGAAAATTTACGGTTTTCGTAATTTTTCCTATATCTGTACTATAAGACGTGACTTCGTACTAAATTTCAAGATTCTAAGTTTACGGGAAGTACCCTGTAGGTTTTGATTCCCGTGCGAGTTTCAAAAATTTGCGGAAATTTGCGGCCTAAGTGGCTGTATCTTTTGATTGCGTTGGCTTAGAAGAATGATTTTTCTACAGCTTCCAGGGACAGTAGACCTAAGTATCATAATATATAAATTGCAGTTTGATACCTCCACGCGTTCCTGAGAAAAACGGTCTTGACAGACGGACGGACGGACAACAAAGTGATCTTATAAGGGTTCCGTTTTTTTCTTTTGAGGTACGGAACCTTAAAAAGGGGCTTATAAGTTTGACCTCTATTCTGTTTGTGTTGTGTTTGTGTGTGTCTGTGGCATCGTAGCTCCCGACGGATGGACCGATTTCAATGCATTATTTTTTATTCGAAAGCTAATTTAATCGCGGTGTTTCTAAACTAGAACTCGTCAAAGTCAGTCAAGCCGTTGAGGCTCAACAGCATTTTTTCTGGCTCACGTCGGGGGTTTTATAAATCTTACTTTTCTACGTTTTCCCCGACCGGGGGTCGAACCCGGGACCTCAAAGATGGCGGCATTCACATCGAAAACAGCATTTTACCACGTTGACGTTTACAAATTAATGTGCGATGTTTTGTGCATGCTATGTTTGCATAATTGTAATTGACTGTACATGTGGCACGATTCGATATACAGGGTGTTCCTAAAACAATGGATAACTCTGTAAGTGTCGACGGGCTTCATCATGGCCTCCTTATTCTTAAATTTTTATCTTAGTAAAAATATTGTGGTTTACGAGATATTTTAACTTTTTCCAAAAAAAAAATACTTGAATTTAGTTTTTGTAGAGCCATTTTTACTAATCGAGAGGTTTTTCAATGTATTTTTCTTAAATTTCACAATGTATAATCCAGTTGTCAAAATCAAATTTAAAAATTGGAAAAACGTAAATACCTAAAAAAAGGTGTGACACAAAATAATTAAAAGATAAGTTTATTTTTATTTATGTTTTTCTTGTCATTTAAATAAGCTACGGTGTAAAAAAAATGTGTGTCACTCTTCGTGCCCATCGTCTTTAAAACTTGTTTAGTTATTCTAGATTCTAAAGGGGTATCATACATAAGCCTAAGATATCTGTATTACAAAATATTTTGTATTAATAATAATACGGTAGTTGACACCACCAATCGTTGACGTACTTTTTATCAACTGTCAAAACGCTTTTCTTCATAGAGCTTGTATGGGAATAACACACTTTGACGTCATCGCGTGCAATGCCGACTGAGTGACTAATTATCATTTGAATTCCAATTAAAAATCAAATAATACGAACTGCAGAAAAATATTAGTGTAAAGGCATCTGAAATTATGAATTATTTTAGAGAAAATCAGTTTTTGAATATTTCTTTCATAGTGGAAACAAGCCTATTGTAGCCTATAATGTACACTTGTAAATGAACCGTATATAAAATAAATTATTAAATAGAGAAGCTATTATAATGTATGTTTGCCTCTCCCGGATTGAGCACGAGGTGTCTATTCATATATACTTTTTGAGTTTTTAAAAATTACTTGACCGTAAGGACTTGAATTCTTAGAAGTAATGTGAAATGAAAACAGGCGGGATCGAAACCGCACCTCTCGCAAACCGGGCACCTTCATAGAACTAATAACTTGATTCAGTAAATGACTTCTGAAACGGAGACTAAAATTGATTTTAAATTGCCTTTACACAATACAAGTAGATTTCAGTAACTCTGTTTTCATTTCATTTCAAATGAGCATATAGTGTAAAATTCGCCACCAGAGGAGCTAGTGTAGCGTGGAGTTTCCGAAAGATTTGTGTTAAGGAAATAGTCTACCGTGTAAGACCCGCATCGCATGCGAAACACCCTTTGTACATTTCTTGTGCAATAAAGTTTTAAATAAATAAATACTTCCAAACCTACTATATTTTTCTGAGTTATGTGACTATTACTGCAGTCACCGATAACGTTGGTAGGTACTAGCATGTGCAGTGAATTTTTATTCTGCGATGGTAAAAAACTGGAAAGAAATGAAAAACTGTAGCTAAAACTGCATCAAAATAATATTGTGATTGAAAATATTGTAATCACTCAGTAAAAACAACGGTCTGTCAAAATGCAAACATTCGTTTTATTACAGCAATAAAATCGCAAGAAAATTATAAAAAATTGAATTTTCCAAAACCTCTTTAGGTATTTTTCGTAAGGTGATTGAACAATCTGTAAGTGTAAGTTATTGCGTTGTCATTACATGTACGAGTAAGTACCTAGTTGTGACGTAAGAAATCTTAATTTTGCATTTTTAAGTTTTCTTACTTATTTCGTTTTTTTTTTCGTTCTTATGATGATAACTGACAGTTTGACAGATGGATGTTAATGTCAATTGACAATGTTAAAATATTTTGATTTAGCTGTTACGAAAGGAAATAAGATTTTGTAAATTTAAACTTATTAAAATACACCTGAAGTAAAGCCATAAAATAAATAAATAAATAAATATTTCACAACAACCACACCAATTCTCTAGTCCCAAACTAAGCTACGAGGCTTGTGTTATGGGTACTAACTAGACAACGGATAAACATATTAGGTCCTTACCTATGAAATTGGCGTTTTGTATGGGAGGAACAAAAAGTCGAAATTTTTTTATATAGCATATTTATTTAATCAAAGTATGAGCCATTGTAATCTATGCACTTTTGCCATCTCATAGGTAGTTCATTGATCCCTTTACTAAAAAAACCATTCGAACGGGAATCAATAAAATCTTTGAAGGCGACTTGGACTGCCCCATCTGAGTTGAACTTTTTCCCTTGCAAGAAGTTATCCAAATTTCGAAAAAAATGGTAATCTGTTGGAGCAAGGTCCGGGGAGTACGGTGGATGCCTTAGAGATTCCAATTGAAGTTCTTCTAATTTGCTAGCCGTCTGTTGTGCAGTGTGTGGTCTAGCGTTGTCGTGAAGCAGCAGTGGCGTAGAGCGATTGACCAGCCTTGGTTGTTTAGCAACTAGCTTTTCCATCATGGTTTGCAATTGCTGACAATAGATATCTGCCGTAATCGTCTGGCCAGATTTGAGAAAACTGTAATGAACGACACCGGCGCTAGTCCACCAAACGCTTACAAGTAACTTTATTGGTCAATTTTCGCTTGGAGCAGGCTTTGGCTGGCTTGCCAGGGTCCAGCCATTGCGATGAGCGCTTCCGATTATCGTAGAGAATCCACTTTTCATCACAGGTAATGATTCGATTTAAAATCCCTTCGTTATTGTGCCGGTCAAGTAATGTAACGCAGCAGTTGACGCGCGTTTGCCGGTTTGCTTCACTCAATTCGTGAGGAACCCACCTTTCAAGTTTTTTAATCTTCCCAATTTGCTTCAAGTGGATTAAAACAGTTTTATCACTAACGCCAAAGCCTGCAGCTAACTCGGACGTGGTTTGCGATGGATCCGCTTCCACAATAGCCTTCAATTCTTCATTATCAACTTGGGTCTCCGGCCGTCCACGGGGCTTGTTTTGCAGGTCGAAATTTCCAGAACGAAAACGTTGGAACCAAAAACGCACTGTGTTTTCTTTTGCGACACAACCGCCATACACATCATTAACCCTTCGAGCCGTTTCCGCAGCACTGGTGCCACGTTGGAACTCGTACTCGTAAATAACGCGATATTTCAAATTTTCCATTTTGTAAATTGAGCGATGCAAACAGAAAAAAGATAAGTAAAAAAACAAATGAATGACGGTTTACGAAACACAACTACATGTGGAAATAGCTATATAAATTTGAATTTCGAATTCCTAACCAAATAGGAAAAATTTGTGATCAAAGTGGCCAGTACGACAAAACGCCAATTTCATATGTAAGGACCTAATACTTAAATACTTTTTTTTTGTAAATGAATACATATTATACATAGAAAACACCCAGACCAGTACAAACACACATGTTCATGCACACTTATGCTTGTACTGTGCGGGGATCGAACCCGCAAAAAAAATGTTGTTTCTTCACAGGGAAACGCAAATTCGTTTTTATTTCGTTCATGAAAGAGGAAAGATTATTTTTATATTATTTATTAGACCTAAATATTTTATGCAGAAAACTGTTAATTCAGTTGTTTTCAAGGCTGTCGTGATTAATTGAAACATTAATTTTCGAAACATAACATCTATTTTCTTGTATTCTGGATTGTGAATCGAATATTAATAAATACCTATGTAACCTAGTTACTTATCTTACTAAAAATTTATGTAGTTATAGCAAATAATATATTGCTAGCACAACAAGTAGGTATTCATATCAACTGCGACTGGGTATTTCTCACCACCAATCGACGTAATTTTTATGAACTGTCAATACGCTAGCCTTCCATATACATATTTTGTATGGTGATACAAGCTTCTGACGTTATGATCAATTGGTGCACTTTTTGTGAATTTTTGATCAATTCAATATCAAAATATTGCTAATAATAAGAAATGGTCACTCATTTAAGTTGTTTAATAACCAATTAATTTTGAGAAATAGAGTTTTGTAGTTTCTTTTTAACTAGTGGCCCCCGCGACTTCTTCCGCGTGGAATCCCTTTGTTTTCGAAATCGCGGTCGAACGGGATAAAAAGTATCCTATATATCCTTTTCCCGGGCCTAAGCTACCTCCACGTAAATGTTCAGCCAAATCGGTTCAGCCGCTCTCGAGTTATAAGTGGTGTAACTAACACGACTTTCTCCAACGTAAACCAATAGATTGGTGTCCAATACCCAACTTTGATAGGCATTTTAATAGGTTTTTAGTTTTAGTTCTTTACGGAGATGGTAAACGGTGATTTTGTCAAATAACTGAATTCCAATTAGCGACTGACCTATTAATGATAAACATGAATTGAAGAAGCCATTAAACTTTTTTTTTGCTTTATCAACTAAATCTGTCGAACACATTCCAGAGTAATGTAAAGAAAAGATCAATTGAAACTCTTTTGTTTACGTTTCTTTTAAAACAATGCTACTGACACGCGTATTAACAAAGATTTACAATAAGCTGTGTCTATTCAGTACTATTTCACAGTTCATTAAGAACGGCAGAAACAAAAAAAATATGATTAAGTGCAGAAGATTTAGTTACTTTATAATTGTGTGAATTTAATAAGGCTTATTTCATTTTAAACGAGTAATTAAACTAAATCAGTGTACTTTTTAGGGTTCCGTACCTCAAAAGAAAAGATAAGATCACTTTGTTGTCCGTCCGTCCGTCCGTCCGTCCGTCCGTCTGTCAAGACCGTTTTTCTCAGGAACGCGTGGAGGTATCAAACTGAAATTAATATATATTGATATTGATATATATTGATATGATACTTAGGTCTACTGTCCCTGGAAGCTGTAGAAAAATAAACCTTCTAAGCCAACGAAATCAAAAGATACAGCCATTTAGGCCGCAAATTTCCGCAAATTTTCGAAACTCGCACGAGAATCAAAACCTACAGGGTACTTCCCGTAAACTTAGAATCTTGAAATTAAGTACGAAGTCACGTCTTATAGTACAGATATAGGAAAAATTACTAAAACCGTAAATTTTTAGTTTCATCATATAAAAAAAATATTTTTTAACAATTTTGAAAATTTCAAAGTTACTTTATAAGGGTTATATACCTACAGGTTTGTACGGAACCCTCGGTGCGCGAGTCCAACTCGCACTTGACCGGTTTTTTATATGAAAATTGACACTGATATTGAGTAGCCAGTTAAGTAAGTTTTAATCAGTTGTTTAAAAGACGCCGAACTCGGGGACTATATGTGTATACCAAACTATTTAGCATTACAAGCATCTATTTCGACATTTCTAAATGTGAATAAGTCTAATTCTATACCTAGGTTTAATTTTAACTTATTTCTACAGAATTATTAAAAGCATTTTCGTTATAGGAACCCAATGGGGATGGCGTTGAAATGAATGACGTTAAAACGAATGGCAAAAATAATAATGAGGTGAGTGTCTTCATTTTATTGTTATTCTTATCAGCCTATAATATTTCACTGCTGGGCAAAGGCCTCAGCACAACTATGAGGTGGTACGAGCCATACTCCACCACGTGGGCTCAGTGCGGTGCGGTGGAGTTTTCTTTTTTTAAAGTTGTCTAGAATTGGGACTTATATAGGCTGATGAGAAACAGCGGCTGCCTTAAACCACAGCCATTGGTTGATGTCACGCTGCAGCTATCAGTTGCGGCACTCGCGGCGACATAGATTCGCATATGTGCTCTGGCCCCTGGCGGATAGCGGATAAAGAATGCCGACCGCAGTTGAAATAACACAACTTATTTTAAGGCCGGTTGTTCAATAGACAGCTAGCGCTATTAGTCCGATAAATTCCAAGATGGCCGATTTGTTCTCTTTTGTTCTATTCCAACAACTTTCTTCATTCTCACTCGGTTGATTGGTCGAGAATAATCACTTTTCATGAATTAATTAGGCATAGAATGCCGTAAGGCAAATAGTGCCATAAGGCGTAGAATGCCATAAGGCATAGATTGCTTAAGGCAAAGAATGCCATTAAGGCATAGAATGCCATAAGGCATAGAATGCCATAAGGCATAGAATGCCATAAGGCATATAATGCCATAATGCTATAAGGCTTTAAGTCCGCCAATATTACACTTTTGGCGCAAAAAGTTTAAATAAATCTCAACCTACCCCCCTAGGTAGTCCACGAGTACCTGGACCACGAGCCGTCAGGGTGGCTGGAGTCAACCCTCTCCAAAGTGAGCAGCACCACAGACGGCTTCTTCAAGAGGAACGGAGACAGCATGAGGACCATCTTCTGGTTCGTCTTTAACGGTCTGGTGATCGGATACTTCGCTGGCTGCTGGTACTACTGGGCTAACGTTTGTGAGTGACAGTTTGGATTTAATCTTTTTTTTAGTTATTTTTTTGCTTTACCTACTTACCAATGTATCAGATCAATGTATGTGATGTTGTTGTAATTATTTATCTTTGTACCTATAAGTTGTCTACTTTTTTTTAAACAATGGTCTCTAGCAGAATGTCTACTAAGGCGACCAATTTCGATAGAGAGATTAGCCAACTACGCAGGACGTACTATGTGCACAAGTGTGTGCGCAATACGCAGGTGCACTCTCTGTTCTTTTTAACTGCCGATGCAAAGGGGAGTGTTATTAGATTGACACCTTTGTCTGTTTGTGTTGTTATGTTTTTGTGTTTGTCTATCTGTGGCATCGTAGCTCCAGAACGGATGGACTGATTTCAGTGGTTTCACGGCGACCCCCACTTAATTAATTGGCTTCTGACTAATTTCTATTGTGATTGGTCGCCATGGTCATCTTTCTAGAAAGACATAAAAAAGTACATAAGTTTTTTCTCTGATTCAATGCATATGCCTTCAACATTTTTAACAAACATTTCCCAGCACAAGCACCCCTGGAACTGTGTTTTGGCTTCGGCAGCCTGATTGCATTCCTCGGCATCATATACTTTTTCGTCATCTACTTCAAGGTAATAATAATTATAATATAGTCTAATCTATGAAATTAAAGATTAAGAAAGAAAAAAGTCTTTATCGATTTTGGACAACACACACACACCAAAAGAAATTGCAGTATAGGCACACACACATTGCTATTCATCGTGTTTGTCGCAAATCTACTCCGGCTGTACAGTGTCTCATGAAATTTAATGTGTATATTGATTTGGCATGTAAATCGATTGTAAGCAATTTAAAGCTGAAAAAGAGGATTATTTTGCTTAAAATTTCCACTAAACGACTCCAGCGCAGGGACCCAAATACATCAAACTGTAACCACCTGAAAAAACTAGAGCTGGAAGTTGCAGGACTTACAACTATATATATATACAATACAACTATAAAATATACAACTATAAAATACACTGCTCAACAAAGTCTAGGGAACAGGAGGTTTTTAGGGAATATTTTTATCCTACTACTATTATAAAGGCGAAAGTTTGTAAGTATGGATGTATGGATGTATGGATGTATGGATGTTTGTTACTCTTTCACGTAAAAACTACTGAATGGATTTGAATGAAACTTTACCACAATATAGCTTATACATCAGAATAACATATAGGCTACAATTCATAAAGAATTTTTAAGATAAAGGCTTTCCACGCGGACGAAGTCGCGGGCGGCCACTAGTTTTTATATATTTTTGTTTTAAAGTTTATATACCAATCGATGCGCAATTTAATGCTTAATTAGTTGCGTATATAAATAAAGGATTCAGTTTTTGAATTACGAGGTAATTTTAAGGAAAAACAAAGAAAGTGTGAAATTTAATTTAATGAAATTTCTTAAAAATTAAAACATTACAGTTAAGAACAAATATGCGGGGACTTTTTTAATAATCAGTTGGACCCCCTAAGGCATTAACAACAGCTTGACATCGTCGTGGCATACTGACTATGAGACTATCGATTGTCTCTTGTGGAAGAAGACTCCATTCTCTGGAGAGATGTGAAAAAAGTTCATCTCCTGTGTTCAAATTTTGAGGGAGATTTCTAAAAGCCCTTCTCTTTAGTAAATCCCACGCGTGTTCAATGGGATTGAGGTCCGCGGACTGAGCAGGCCACTCCAGCACTTCGATGTTGTACTCGCGGAACACATCCATCACCTGACTCGCAGTATGTGGTCGTGCATTATCTTGCATAAAAATAAAATCTGCGCCCAGATTTTGTCGGTGCGGGATAACCACGGATTGGACTACCTGTTCGCAGTATCGCTCTGCATTTAAATTTCCCCTGATCAAAACGAGATCCGTCCGTCCACCCAGGCGGATTCCAGCCCACACCATGATTGTACCACCTTGGTAGGGATGCACCTCCTGTGGGTTTTGAAGCCGACTCTGCCGACCAGGAATCCGCCAAACACGCACTCTTCTTGAATCTGGATGAAATCCGAAGCGAGATTCATCGGAGAACAGTACATGTGCCCGCTGATCTACGGTCCACTGCAAATGTTCACGTGCCCACAATAATCGACGTCCTCGATTTCCATGACGCAGCGCGGGCACTCTTAGTGGTCTGCGAGCACGAAGATTAGCTTCATGGAGTCTCCTCCGAGCAGTCTGGTCACTGATAGCAACCTGGTGCTGCGACTGGAGGTCTTCTACCAACTGACGAGCCGTAATGGTGGGTTGCCTCCTTGCGACATTTTGCAAAAAACGGTCTTGCCTTTCCGTAGTAACCCTATACCTGCCTCTGTGCCTTTCGGCTACATCGCCAGTAAGTCTGTAACGTGCCCACAGTCTGCAGATAACGCTCGCGTGAGAATTCAGAGCAGCTGCAACTTCGCGTTGGGGTAGCCCAGCTTCCAAAATTCCTACAGCTCGAATCATTTCTTCCCGCGTTAAATGACGTCGTGACATAATGGCCGTAGTCGCAAAAGTTACGAATAACAACAGTTAATTTTGTTTTTCAATAAAATCATAAAACAATAAAACAAATTTTTATCTTTAAAATTCTCATACAGTATCACTACACAGCAATCAAAGTGAAAGATTCCCGCCTTTTACGAAAATTCTTTTGTTTCAATTTTTTTTTTTTAAATTCGAACAACGTTTGATAAACATTCAGCCTACCTGTTTACCTCAAAGAGATCAGTACTTTTTTAAAGAAGATTTTACAAATAAAGTCATATAGTTGGCTTGTTCCCTAGACTTTGTTGAGCAGTGTATATACAACTCACAACGTGACACAGTAGATGCACCTGAAATCACAACACTGACACCAACAAAACGCTCGACGCTTTTCACCACTACACGTGGCATCCTCAGGAGATGTTGTCGCTTCGACAGACTACGAGCGACATCCATCCCTAGTTTTCTACAATTTAATAACAACGGGCGGAACAACATATGGGGGTCTGCAAGTAAATAATTAATAACTTTATTGTCTTTGGACCTTTATGGTTATTTATGGTCGTATTATACAGGGTGCTACAAAACTACTGTAATAACTGAAGGGTGTTGTTGTGCCCGTAAAACTGAACAACTTTCGCAAAGAAACTTAGCTCGCAATCTCAAAAAAATTTTTGGCTCTCTCATAGTAAATCGATCAACTAAGTAATTGGAAATTTTGTATGGGAGGTCCAAATTTTTTTTGAGATTTTGACCTAGGTATCTTTGGGAATGTTGCAGTTTTCCGGGCACAACAACACCCTTCGGTTATGACGGAATTTTTGTAACACCTTGTATATTATTTTATGGTAACACAAGTATGCTTCGTTTAGGTGGTGAAGCGGTTCTGCGGTAAATGGTTCGAGAGGGTCGTGTGGGCCCGGACCAGTAGTACTGCTGGATTCTTCTGGAGGATTACGTGAGTGAGACTAACTTTCAGATCTCTGCTCTTTATTCAGTCGTAAACAGAAGAATCTGAAATCCTGATCCGGAAATCGTACCCAAACTGTACCTATACAAGTCAAGGTGGTACGTCAATAAATAAAAACATCGAAAATACGAAATATTTACTTTTATGAGACAACAATGATTTTTTTCAAACAAAATATAAAAGTTTAAGTCTGGCGCGCTCTAGTCCCAAAGTAAGCTACGAGGCTTGTGTTATGGGCACTAGACAACGGATAAACATACTTAAATACTTTTTTTTTGTAAATAAATACATATTATACATAGAAAACACCCAGACAGTACAAACACACATGTTCACGCACACTTATGCTTGTACTGTGCGGGAATAAAACCCGCGACCCTTGGTTTAGAAGTCCGACATGCGGACCACTGCACCAAGCGGTCGTCAAAGTTATATATTTATTTAGTTATACATATTATTAAACTCTTAACTATTGGGTAGATATAATTGTTTTTTTTTATTATTGTTATGAAGACTAGGATCATCATTTGACACGTACATTTCAATTTATTGTCGAGATGTGGTCTCCACAGTGTATAGATCATAGATTTAGAACATACTTAACTTACTTGACGATCAATTTGGTGTAATGGTCAAGATGTTGACTATTAACCAAGAGGTCGCGGGTTCGATCCTCGCACCGTATAAACATTTGTGTGCATGAATATAACACCACACAGTATTTATTTAGGTTTATTTGTAATACCACTGTTGATTCTGATATCTGTAACACAAGTGCTTAAGCTACTTACCACGGAGTCAGATCAATGTATGTGATGTTGTTGTATATTTATTTATTTATTATAATTTGGCATTATTTATTATAATCGCAGGCAGGACTGAACTGTATGCAGGCCGTTGACATCCGATCGACCTGAAAATCTTAGAACGGCCTATACTCTGTAGTAGATGACATGATGCTAATTATGATGATGATAACCCACTTCCTTCATTGCAGGCTGTTCCGCTGGTGTTTCTGCATATCAGTTCTGGTGGCGATAGCGATATTCCTTTACTTCGACACCCAGGATGCGCCGGAGAGACTCATCTCACTGCTCGGGCTGGGCATCCTGTTGATGTTAGGTAAGAATTAAGTACAGATGGGAGCGTATTAGGTAAATTTTCCTTTACAAGTTTGAGCGGGGGGTACACATTGGGCGCTTTCCAACGCGCGTTTCGAGAAGGGATTCCTTGAAGTGTACACATGTAAGCTGGCGCGGTTAAGAAGCGTTGTTATGAAGACACGCGTTAGACGCAACGCCGATCGCCCAATGTGTACCTGCTCTTAACCTTAGGTATTTTAAAGCATGTTAGCTTAAGTTAATTATTAATCCCCGAAGAAAAAGAGGGGTGTCATAAGACAAAACCTCTCTCCTGTTCTGTTTGTGTGTGTCTGTCCTTGGCATCAGAGCTCTTAAACGGATGGACCGATTTCAGTGCGTTTTTTGTTTTTGTTCGAAAGATAATTTAATCACGGTGGTGGTTAGAGTATGGCCGGTCAAATCCGTCCGGCTGTTGAATCTCACCAGCTTTTTCATGTCGGGGGTTTTTGCATTTTTTTTTGTTTTTATATCTTTAAACACTGCCTCAGACCTATCCTGAAGGTAGATAGATACAGCAAATATTTATTTGCCATTTTGATCACTTTTTATCTTCATGAACACACAGACAATTTTTTCTTACCCATGTCCAACACCCTCGCTTCCTGTACGGGGTACATTCAAAGAAAGTTTGGTAGCTATATGGTACGAGATAATTAATTGTTCTATTCTGGTAAACTACTATGGTAAATGTGGTATTTGGCATGAATGAGCACGCGCGAAGAGTTTGGTAGTTCGTCGAGTACTGGTGAAATATTGAAACTCGTAATTACGAAAGGAAAATTTTATGAATGACCTGAAAAATGCTGACGGCACGCTGATGCGCCGCGATGTATGGAAATAACGTACGTAGCTCGTATACTTCCACTATGTCCAGGGTTTGTCTTCTCCGCGCACCCCGGCCGTATCAACTGGCGTAGTGTGTCTTTGGGGCTGCTGCTGCAGTTCCTCTTCGGCGTGCTTTTCATCAGAGTGGAAGCTGGACGCATCGCACTTCAGTGCTTCTCTGATAAGGTTTGTACTTTGCCACTGATATGACAAAGATTTGAAGGCAGCAGGAACATATTGGATTACACATAGTGCAGCTGCCATTTAGTCAGGATCTATAGCTTAGCTTATGTATTCGTGTCGTCCAAACGTCAGAAACTGACAGTTTCCCCCATACAAAGTGACAGTTTAACGATAGATAAACGCTACGAATACGTTACGATAGTAGTTCGTGCTCACCCCAAGGGTGACAGTGAGGTGAGCACAAATATTTTCGTATGGTATTCGTGTCGTCTAAACGTCAGAAACTGACAGTTTTCCCGTAGAACTTATCAAATTAACTATAGGTAAACTATACAAATACATACGTTACGATAGTTGTTAGCACTCACGCCACAGATGGCTTTACCTAAAGCTGCTAAGCTTTTTCATTTCAGTTTCTTGTGCAAGCGAAGCCGTGTTGCCTTTGAAGTTATTCTCAAATGTGTCCATGTAATTGTCTCAGGTGGCGACGTTCTTGATGTACGGCGTGGAAGGTGCAGCGTTCGCTTTCGGAGATTTGCTGGTCAGGACTGAGGGTGTCTTCGCGTTCAGCGTAAGTACATCATAATAATAGTCCTCCTGGCCGATTTCGACCACGGCGGCTAATCTCAACAGAGATCAGCCAACTACACAGGAGATATTGTAGTGCACAAGTGTAAGCGCAATACACAGGTGCACTCACTGTTTCATCATTCTCAAAGTTCGGTGAGACGGCAATCCGACATGACCGGAGAGAGATCAGGCGCAGGACCAACGGCTTAACATGCGCACCGAGGCACCAACGGCTTAAGGTGTGCACTGTTTCTACCTCGACGTGCTCTCATGTGTAATGTTACGAATGAATGATGTATTCTGACGGATTTCGGTTCTTGTAATAAGATTCTTAATACTGTTTATTTTTTTAGTATTTCTAAATCTTTTAGAAATACACCAGTCAAGATCTACAGACAATTTTATAAAGTTAACAGGATCAAACTTGGATTAGGACTGCTTGGGCCGCACAACTATATCGTTCAGTAGTCGTGATGATTGTTACATATTTTATTTCAGACCCTCCCAGTGATCTTCTTCTTCAGCATGTTGGTAGAAGTCCTATTCTTCTGGGGCGCTCTGCAGTGGTTCATACTGAAACTGGGCGGCCTACTACGAGCGGTGACAGGCACCACTGTGTGCGAGAGCGTCATAGCAGTGGGGAATGTTTTCTTGGGCATGGTAAGTCAGAACAAGAAGGTAAGACAGATATAAATATAGGGATATAAGATAGGGAGTCGATATTCCTGCCCTATCCTGAGGCACTGGAACAGCGTCCATGTGGGTTTAAGACCTGCTTTGGTAAATGTTAAGTAAGCCATATTTGTGTAATGTCCTTTCTTTTGTACTTAATAACCCAAGCTTGTAAGATATTTTTTGCTGTAATTTTTATTTCTGAAATAAACGTGAATAATAAATAATAATAAAACTTTTTGCTTTGCCTCTCGAGAGATAAAATCGAAGTCAGGATGAGCAAAAAGATTACATCAGTAATTAATTTTAAAAATTATTTATTATTTAAGATAATGTTAGCACTCTTTCACTCTCGGAAAAGGTTTTAGTGACAATAGAACCCCTGCAAGACGACTTTATCTAAATGGGCAAATAATATTACAAAATAAGTGAGTTTGTAGGTGAGTGAATAAGTTTGTACCTAGGTGAGTTGATGAGTTAGTGATTAAATGAGTTTGTGGGTGGGTGAAGATGTTAGTGGATAATTAAATTGGTTGTATTGGTAATCAAATAAATATGTAGATGAGTTAATGGGTTTTTAGGTTAGTTAAAGAAGGGTTTGACTTAAGGGGTGGTCAATAAGCTGTAGGTGAGTAAATAGGCTTGAAGTGAGTACCTATATGAGTTTGTCGTTGAGGAAATGAGCAAATAAGTAGGTAAATGAGTTTGCTGCGTGATTAAGTAACATTTAGTGAACTTGTAATTAAATTGTAGATATCTGCTTAAATGCGTTCGTGGGTGATCCTCCAGTTATTAGTATTAACTTACTTATTTTTGATATTGAAATGCGTTATTAGCACTAAGACCGCCTTAATTAAGACGATAATGCTGACGGCATGTGATGTTTTGCAGACGGAATCGATTCTGCTGATCAAGCCGTACCTGAGCCTGCTGACGCCGTCGGAGGTGCACGTCGTCATGTCTTCGGGCTTCGCCACCGTGTCCGGCAAGTTTTTTGCTGTTTATTTTATCTTTCATAGAGAGATGAGGCTTGTGGCGCAGTGGTTGCAGCGCTTTGGTAGTGTTATCAAAAGTTAAGCAACCTAAGACGCGGTCATGTTTGGGATGGGTGACCATTCTGACCATTTATGTGGCGTCTATTTACAAGCATCACCGTGCTTCGGAAGGCACGTTAAGCTGTTGGTCCCAGTTAATATCGATAGGTATTAGTCGTCTAGCCTGGTCAGAGGCCCTCGACGGCTTAATAACATCTGAAGGTAAGGTAGGTCACTTACCTTACAAACACCCCTTCATCAATCCGCACTGAGCCCGCGTAATGAAGTATGGCTCGGACCACCTCATAGTTGAGGTGAGGCCTGTGCCCAGCAGTAGGACGTGTATAGGCTGATGTGAGAGTGAGAGATAGATAGATAGATAAGTTGTTAACTTATTGCACACCACAAAAAAATATATACAGAAAGATGTAGAATTAAGGCGGTCTTAATGCTAAGAGCGATCTTATTATTATAACTAGTGGACCCGGCAGACGCTATCATGCCGGCTGTTTTGGTATTTTTAAGGAAAGGTTTTAGTGACAATAGAACCCCTGCACGTTAATTTTATCTAGATGGGAAAATAATATTAGAAATTAAGTGAGTGTAGGTGAGTGAATAAGTTTGTACCTAGGTGAGTTGATGAGTTAGTGATTGTGATGAGTGATGAGTGAGTGAAGATGTTAGTGGATAATTAAATGGGTTTGTGGGTAATCAAATTAATAAGCAGATGAGTTAATGGGTTTAAAGGTTAGTTAATAAATAGGATATGACTTAAGGGCAGGACTTGAGGGGTGGTCAATAAGCTATATGTGAGTAAATAGGCTTAAAGTAGTAATATAACTAGTGGACCCGGCAGACGCTATCCTGCCGGCTGTTTTGGTATTTTTATCCTCATCATCATCATATCAGCCGTCGACGCCCACTGCAAGCATAGGCCTTTCTTCCTATTTCCACCACGATCGGTCCTGTGCGCGCACGCATCCAGCGGCTACCCGCGACCTTCACCAGATCGTCGATCCACCTTCTAAGGGGTCTGACCACAGGTTGACTTTACTACTAGTAAATTTCAATGAATTTCAGGGTATTTTTCACTTTTTTTTATATGTATGAAAACCAACAGCGAATTACATATTTATATATTTTTTTATTTGCCAACTAAGTGTTACATACATACATATAGCAGGTCTTATGCTAGACAATTGCACTTATAACTTATTAACCCTCTCAGTTTGGGTATTGCAAAAATTATTAAAAATGATTAGAGGGATATATCTAATTATTATTTGTATCTTTTATAATACATGAATATTAACAAATATAATTTTACAAATATTAAGGCCAATAATAGGCTTTCCATAAGTTAAAAAAAAATGTTATTGGAAGAAGAAAAATAATATAATTTAAATTCTCAAACTATGACACTTATCTATCCAAATAAGCTATTATAACATTGTAAAGATTAAGTTAATCTGCTAATTTGTATGCCAATGACTAAGATAAGTTACGATAGGTCTATCGCTCTACGCAACAATTTGTTATTTAGATAATCAACGTCATAATTTGATATCATAGGAAGGTACTGGATGAACTGATCATAAATTTTATAAATTTATAACTTCCTGACCTAGTGCATACCTAAAGTTTTGCCCATTTCTATGGCTTAATCGGAAGTTTACTGACATAAAAACTGGTTGTTATAGACTTAATGGCTGTTTTAATATTTTATCCATCTTTAACCGAGAGATACATAACTGGCAGTTTCATAGAAGAGGCTGTTAACTCAGATAGATTTTAGTGTAAAACTGTCAGTTATCTGATTTCCTGCGCCTGGTCTCTCCCGCTCATGTCGGATCGCTGTCTCACCGAACTTTGAGAGTGATAGAACTTGACAGTCGAACAGTGAGTGCACTTGGTATGGCGCTCACACTTGTGCACTATAACATCCTGCGCAGTTGGCTGATCTCTGTTGTGATTGGCCGCCGTGGTCGAAATCGGCTAGTAGATAATTACTTCAGAATCTTGAAACAGAAAGTTATTGCTATTGTTGTAGGTATCCTACTTACGAGTAGCTATCAATGCTATTTTAACTTACTTAGTATCACTTATTGAGAAATGCCTTGTTAGCTATATCTTAACAATTAATCTCTCTTTGTTCACTACAGCTGTTGTCCGATATATCTACTTATGATATAAAACTCAGCATGTCAAGCTAAACATCGCTATATCTTATGCAGAGGTAATAAGAACGATTTTGAAATAAAAATGTCTGGACTAATAAATATCGATAACTTAATGTTGTAAGAAATAATTTAATCCAGTAACTGCTGAACGAAAATAACATAGAAATAAAAGTCATACTAGGTTTATTAAAGAATACCTACCAAAAATAAACGGATATGACTTATCTTATGAGTGAGTGGAATGATTAAGAGGTGCTTGTGGCGCAGTGGTCGCAGCGCTTTGGTAGTAACACCAAAATGTTAGCAACCTACGGCGCGGTCATGTTTGGGATGGGTGACCATTCTGATCACAAAAGTGATGTCTATTTACAAGCATCTCCGTGCTTCGGAAGGCACGTTAAGCTGTTGGTCCCGGTTAATACCTATCGATAGATATTAGTCATTAAGCCTGGTCGAAGGCCCTCGGGCGGCTTAATAACATCTGACAGTCCGTACTGAGCCCGCGTGATGGAGTGTGGCTCGCACCACCTCATAGTTGAGGTGAGGCCTGTGCCCAACAGTGGGTCGTACATAGGCTGATGATGATGATGATGATGACTTATGCAGTGTGAGATTTTGTGAAATCAGCTTAAGTTAGTACATCGTTTATCTTATTTTCAAAAACGTGGAGTTATTTGGAGTTTTTGTTTCTATACTTTTACTTTGCCTTTGATATTTTTGGTACAATCGCTTGATTAGTGAAAGTTTATTATACAAGGCCATTTTTATGATAGTAGATAATGATAAAATTATAATGTTGATTAGCTAAAGGAGAGTGGGTAGTTACTTTTACTTTTCTTCAAAAAATGTGACGATATAAGTTATCTTATTTAAAATCGAGTCGAAAGTATATTTTATTTTTTAGAATAAGTTCGACTAGTTACACTTTGGTAGGCTTAACAGTAGACTCAAACTCAAACGTGTATTTGCTAAGAACACAGATAGTAAAGATCACATTTTACAGTAAGTAGCGCATGTGTTCAATCTGCTCGCAGAGTGCAATAATTCAATTAAGAAATTAACATAAGTAGAATTGTATTATTAAATTAAATATGAAATTATATTTAAATTTTCGCCAATTAGAATATTAATTATATAAAAAAACATTTGTCCAAAAGCCAGTTGGTCAATCTCCTCTTAAATATTGACCCTTGAAGTGATTTTATCTCTTGTTATACAATACAATACTCTTATTATATGCATTTCTTTTATATATGCATTAGGTTTATGTATTGCTGCCTTAATTGCCTGCCCGCGATTTCTATGCGTGATTTGTAATAGCTTGGAAATGACCTTACATAGAGACAAGCTACTCTGATTTAAATGCAAGGAAGTGGAAACAACTGTGGACTGTTATCAAGCCTCGTGTAAATTCGTGAAATGCCCTCTTAAACCAGCTATTTAGATGACCGAACATAATGGTGATGCCGAGTAAACACAAATCAATAAATTTTATCACAATTTATTATTAGTAGCGTAGGATGTCAGGGTTCATTACTAATTTTCGAAATACGTTTCGTTGAATTATAATTCATCGATGACAACAAGTCGATTATTTGTTTGAACGATGCGTTATGAAAGACGCTTCATCGATGGTTCATTTCATCGAATGTTTAAGAAATTCGTATCGAAATCTTCTACCGTCTGAGAATCGAAGAAGTAACGCTGTAAGGAACTTGTACTCTCAAATAAAGTATTTACACAGCTTGCAAGTAATCGATCTTAAAGTCTACTCAATAGTTTTACGTACACCAATTAACGTCTTACGCCTGTACTATAAAACTTAATGAAGTCTTCACAAGGTCGTCTGTCCATTTTATCGGTGGTCATCGCTTCGCTTTTTAATCCCCGACCAAAAAGATAGATAGATTACCACTTTATTGTACAACACAAAACAAAAAATACAGACAATTTTAACAAAGAAACTTTTACATTTTAGGCGGTCTTATTGCTTGTAGCGATCTCTTCCAGATAACCTTAAAATAAAAAGATAGGTGTTATAAGTTTTATCCCTATTCTGTTTGCGAGTGTATGTGTGTTTGTTAGCTAAACAATTTATGGACCGATTTCAAAGCGGTTTTATTTATTTCAAAGATAATTTAAAGGGGATCGTAGCTATGGCTGGTCAAAATACGTCAACTCGTTGAAGGAGTTAATGGAATCAGGCGTTACTTTGCGGAAATCCATGACTAAAGATGAAAAAATGGATTATTTTGCTTTAAATTTCCACTAAACGACGCCAGCGCAGGAACCAAAATACATTCAACTGTAATCACCTGTAAAAGCTAGAGCTTAAAATCGCAGGACCCACAATACCTACAACTCACAACGTGACACTGAAGATGCACCTGGAATCACAACACTGACACCAACAAAACACTCGACGCGTTTCGCCACTACACGTGGCATCCTCAGGAGATGTTGTCGCTTCGACAGATTACGTCGCTCCTCGTCGTCGTTTAGTGGAAATTTAAAGCAAAATAATCCTTTTAAGGGTTCCGTACCTCAAAAGAAAAAAACGGAACCCTTATAAGATCACTTTGTTGTCCGTCCGTCCGTCCGTCTATCAAAACCGTTTTTCTCAGGAACGCGTGAAGGTATCAAACTGAAATTTCTATACGATACTTAGGTCTACTGTCCCTTGAAGTTGTAGAAAAATCAACCTTCTAAGCCAACGCAATCAAAAGATACAGCCATTTAGGCCGCAAATTTTCGAAACTCGCACGGGAATCAAAACCTACAGGTACCTCCCGTAAACTTAGAATCTTGAAATTTAGTACGAAGTCACGTCTTATAATACAGATATAGGAAAAATTACGAAAACCGTAAATTTTCAATTTCATCATATAAAAAAAATATTTTTGACAATTTTGAAAATTTCAAAGTTACTACTCCTTATCTACAGGTTTGTACGGAACCCTCGGTGCGCGAGTCCAACTCGCACTTGACCGGTTTTTTCATCTTTAACCCGTTGAAGCTCAGCAGCTGTTTTGCTGGCTCAAATCGGCTGATATTTAAATTTAAACTCTTTGCTCGAAAGGTCTTCAATCTAGAACTTTTCAGTCCCAACGACGATCAGTTCTTCATGCTTTGTGCCCTGCCCACTGCCTCTTGAGCTTACTGATTCTCTGGACCGAACTAGTTGTACGCATCAGCCGATCGGCCTGGAAATCTTTGGGGGAACATAAGTAGGCTGTTCAGTAGTGAACAACTTTCGGATTATGATGAATTAGGTTTAAAGAATTTTATTCTCATAAGAATACAACAATTCACTTAAAATGTGATAAAACAAATTATACCTTAAATAAAATTTTACTTGCGGGTACCCGCTTCAATGTAGAGCTTAAGCTTCTTTTTGAAGGTATTAAAAGTTTTACAGTTGCGTATGTTCATTGGTAATTCATGAAACAGCTTTGTTCCCTCTTATGAAATAGTCTTACTTTCGTAGTTCGTCCTCGGTGTGATTAGATTAAATGTTTTCTTGTTCCTAAGGTTGTGTGTGTGCTTTCTTACCTCGTAAGTCTATATTCGATTTTATGTTTCCGTTAGTTATTTTATATATTAAGAAACATGTGTTATATTTATATAGTTGGTTTACGTTAAATTTTTTAGTTTTTTCGTACAGCTGTTTTGTTGGTGTGCGAAATTTCCTTACCTGTAAGAAGTCTCAATGTCACCCAGCGAGCGATTAGGAGGGCGATGCTTGGTATTTCACTGCGCGATCGAATCAGACATGAAGAGATACACACAGGAGAGCTAAAACGTCCGCCATTGCTCGAAGGATTGCTTAGCAATAGGCGGGACACAAAACCGTTGGGGTGGAAAGGTTCTCAAATTTTGACGACCACTTTGGTGTAGTGGTCAAGAAGGTGACTATTAACCAAGAGGTCGCGGGTTCAATCCCCGCACTATACAAACATTAGTGTGCATGAACATGTCTACTTGTACTGGTCTGGGTGTTAAATGTATTTATTCAAGTTAATTTGTAATACCACTGTTGATTCTGATATCTGTAACCCAAGTGCTTAAGCTACTTACCACTTGAGATCAATGTATGTGATGTTGTTTTGTATAATTAAAAATTGCGACCACGACCGGACGACGCTCCGTGGGCAGGCCCACTACAAGGTGGACCGACGATCTATTGAAGGTCACGGGAAGCGCAGGACCCATTGCGGTGGAGATTCTCGATGGAACCCTATGCTCAGCAGAGGGTGTTGCACGGCTGATAAATAATCTAATATATAATTTTATTTTTATTTATTTATTTTGAAAACCAACAGCGTAATACATTGTATAGATTTAAGTAGTAAATTAAAGGTAAGTAAAGCTAATAACAGGTTTCCCTTGAATTAACTATTAGTAGTGGTAAGACAATTTAATTATTTACATAATGCAGACTAAAAACGTGAAACAAATTCAGTTTGCATGCATGGCAGTATTTAGTATTTTGCTGAGTATTTTTTTTAATATTATTAATGTACAGTGTCCAATAATTTAGTAAATTGTTTAAAAATGAATTGCTGTTCTTTAGTCTCGCTAAAACTCGAGAAAATCTGAACAGATAACACAAATTTTAGTCTTTAATTTTCGTCGATGTTCAGGGAAGGATTAAACGATCAGAAAATTAAAAAAAAAAACAACGGGCAGGACATCGTCTGCGGGTCCGCTAGTGACATAAATATCCGTCATCTTGAACAAACCTCTTGCAGGTACCATCCTGGCCGCCTACATTGGCTTCGGGGCTGAGCCAGCTCACTTGGTCACGGCCAGCATCATGTCAGCTCCTGCCGCCATCTGCTACTCCAAGCTGCTCATGCCAGAGACCAAGCGATCGCTGACTACCGTGGATAATATACAGCCTGTGCCTAGGTAAGTAAGTGTATGACTGCCTCGTTGGTATAGTGGCAAAGTTTCTGCCTTACATCCGAGAGGTCCTGGGTTCGAATCCCAGGTCGAGCCAAAATTGTTTCTGTTATTTTCTGTCATGAATTTCTCAGAAAAATCTCCTGCGTAGTTGGCTCATCTCTGTTGAGATTGGCCGCCGTGGTCGAAATCGGCCAGGAGGACTATTATTATTATTAGTTTCTATGGCTTTGTATGAATCACGTCGCTGACATATTGTCGCTAGGGGGGTACATTTTCGTACAAACACACAGAAACCAGTACAGTGGCGAGACGACACTTCCTCTGCTACCGCTTCACGTAGACCGCTACCACTTGTACCTTAAATCATCTATTTTCAGCGAGGACCAATCCGCCCTCTCAGCCGCCACCCGCGGAGCCACCAACGGCATAGCGCTCATCCTCAACATTATAGCCAATATTGTGGCGTTCGTTTCGTTCATCGCCTTCGTCAACGGCGTGCTGGGGTACGCGGGGGGCATGCTGGGCAACCCGGAGCTGAACCTCGAGTGGATCTTCGGGAAGGTGTTCATACCGCTGTGCTGGGTTATGGGTGAGTGAAGTTTGTGTTTGATAATGAAAAGCTAAGATTCATGCACACCATGTTATTGGTAGAAACACAGGATTTTGATGAATGTAACACCAGTAACACACACATTGTATTCTTCAACACACTGAAACTGTATTCTTGCAAATAAACTAGTACTTACATGTCAGAACGGTTAATATTGGCTCAAGGTTCTTCGGTGCTAAAACGTCAAATTTGCATAGTTTTTAAATCTGGTAGCTTGTTTAAAGAATGGAGTACTGTAGAATAGGGAGCAGAGGTTTTAAAAGAGTTAGGCCACACCTGCGGTATACTCTCACCGCAACTCACGACTATCAGCGATTGAGGCGCAAAGATTGAATAGCACGCTGTCAAAAGCGTCTCGTGGTGACAGGACGTTGCCGGTGTGGCCTGGGTTTGATATGTGGGAACGATTGAATAGCACGCTGTCAAAAGCGTGTCGTGGTGACAGGACGTTGCCGGTGTGGCCTGGGTTTGATATGTGGGAGAGAATGGTAGCTAACAGGAACAGGATGTGCTCGTCCAACGTTCAGGCGAACATTCCGGTCGCGTTCCATTTTATGACAAAATGTCCAACTTTGTCGCTCTGCTCCAACGGCATAGCGCTCATCCTAAACATAATAGCGAACATCGTGCCGTTCGTGGCCTTCGTCAACGGCGTGTTGGGGTACGCGGGTGCGTGCTGCGGAGCTGAACCTCGAGTGGCTCTTCGGGAAGGTGTTTATTCCGCTATGCTGAGTTATGGGTGATTATATTAGGCTCAGACCACAACAGGGGCATACTGTCACACGATTGTTGCGCTGTTCGAAGCGAGACAGCAAGAGGCAGGTAAGCCTTGAGCCTAATGTTGTTAGAGCTGTAGATATAGCTAAGTGTTTACATGCAACTTTGGTGGATTGTTAACGCTTTTAAAGATACTACATGTTAAGGTAACATTGGTACATACTAAGACGTAAATCGCCAGAGTTTTAAACGTATTTGGTTATCGAAATTAGTTTATCAAAAGGTCTTACGCGATAGTAGGCAGGAAACAAATTATAACATAAAAGTGAAATAGCTGCATGTCAAGTTAATATTACAAGAAGTGGAGAAATGGTAATGGTAAGCCATTGTCAAAGAATGCGTTGTTACAATTAAAAAAAAACCTATAAAAGTTACGAAGCTTGTACGTTCTTAATTACAGTTGCTGTATTTTCGGGCCTTATATAGCGCCAGGAATAGATGGCCGTTGGGGTGGAAAGCTCCTTGAATGGAGACAGCATGCCAGGCGGTTCCGTAGGCAGGCCTCCTACGAGTTAAACCGAGGACCTGGTGAAGATCGCGGGAATCCACTGGATTCGGGAAGTGCCGGACCGATCGCGGTGGAGATTCTTGGGGGAGGCTTAAGGCCTTAAGCCTCATAGCATTGCACTGGCTTAGCATTGGAACCAATGAACCCTGTTTTATCTTTACAGGGGTCCCATGGGAGGAGTGCGAGCTGGTGGGCTCTTTGATCGGGTTGAAAACTGTGGTCAACGAGTTCGTGGCGTATCAGAGGATGGGCGAAATGAAGAGGGCTGGGCTGCTGTCGGTAAGTGTTTTATACAGGGTGGAGCCCACAATACGTTGGGCGAACATTAAGGTCGAAAACTAACGCTATTTATTGGCCATGTGAGTTAAACACCAATCAACGTTGAGGGAAACTACTTTTTCTAGTTCCACTCATTGGGTGATAGATTTTTCGGCCATCAGCTCTCGAGATGTCTAGATCTGGAGTAAAGATAGGTAGTTTCCTAGTGGGTTGGGGAATGCATTCCCGACTCGGGATTATAAATTCGGGATCACTCGGGATTAGAAATATCAATCCCGCGGGATCCCGAGATTTTCGGGACCTACACACTCCAATGAATCCATTCATTTTATTATTACTGACTCTTATTTGTCTAAGCTTGAGGATACACGTGTAAAAATAATTTTAGAAGCTCCAAGAATTTCTTATTTATTCCTCTTTTTTTTTCTTTTTTTTTTAGTTTATTTTTCAAAAGTAACATATGACAATTTATTTGCACTATTCTGCCAAACTGTGCAACAGTTTGTCGTTTGTTAAGTGAAATATTAGTTTGTTTCGAACGGGATCTCGTGATATTATGCTTCGGGATTGATCCTGAAAATCTGACGGGATCGAGATTGCATACCCTCGTACCAACTTACCAATTGAACGTTACGCGGTGTAATTTAACATGTTTTACAGCGAGCATTCGTTTATTATTACGATACGCTATGTATAGCGGAATTCTCTAGCGAACCAATTTTTTTATTCGCATTTAAGTTCCATTTATAAGTAGGGTATTTGCAGAACAAGTACTTAATTTTGAGCCAGCCATATCTGGGTGCTTATCTTGTGCATACGATGATAAAAAAGAAAGTATGACATATCAATTAGGGAAAGGATTAAAAATGGAAAGTATGTAATCAACGGGAATATCAATGTCTTTATATCAAAATTGATTGATTACCTAATGCTTAGTACAATGTGCATTTCTTTGTCTTTATAAGTGGGTGAACAATTTTGACGTGACAACGTCTTATAAATTGGTTTGCCGGGTGACACTTCAAGAAACTGCGTTACGCTCCGCTCACGTTCCGCGCTCACAATGAGAGCGAGTGAGAGGCACGCGTCCCTTCGACTCGGGCATGGTTAGCCCGCCTAAGAGCGAGTGAGACAGACATAAAAAGTGAAAGGCACGCGTCCCTTCCACTCGAGCACAGTTAACCCGCCTAAGAGCGAGAGAGAGAGTGAGAGAGATAGGCATACACACCGGTTCATGTTATACGAATGAATATTCACATTAAAATTATTTTACCACTCAAAGTCGTTGTCACGTAAAACTTTCGCCCGTATACCGACTTTACAGGCAACCAATTTTTTTTTATGTAACACTAGCTGACCCGGCAAACGTTGTTTTACCATATAAATTATTGCGGACAACCCTTATCTATCACTAAGGGATATGAAAAATAGATGTTGGCAGATTCTCAGATCTACTCAATATGCTCACAATGAATCAGTCAAGCCGTTTCGGAGGAGTAGAACGAACATTGTGACACGAGAATTTTAATTTTAGATTAAAAAAAAAATATTTTAATTTTTTTATTTTATTTTATTCTATATACAGATATACCTACCATCGACCAAAAATTATATTCTAAGTTTATGATACCTACTTAAACCTGAGTTCACATATTTTAAAACTAAACTTCTTGAATTCTTAAACTTAATCAGCTGTTTAATGTCGGTTTCAGTGTAGTTGATAGAATTAGGCGTTACTTTTCGGAAATCCATGACTAAAGCTGAAAAAGAGGATTATTTTGCTGTAAATTTGGAACAGTTGGATGTATTTGGGTTCCTGCGCTGGCGTCGTTTAGTGGAAATTAAAAGCAAAATAATCCTCTTTTTAAGCTTTGGTTTCAGTGTCCATTTACTAACTGGTTCTAGCTTTTAATTGATCGTTAATTAACTCTGCACACTGCTAGGAACGAAAGAAAGAAATATAACCCTATCTATTTCTCTCTAAAAGCTTACCTATGCGTAGTAAAGGATAACTTGCAAACGCTCCATTTGGAAAAGAGAGACAGAATGGGATCCCTCGATTTGCTGCGATTTCACCCGCATACAACCCGTTTTCTACTTATCCCAATGAATGAATGAATGAATGAATGGATGAATATTGTTCGTCCTATTTAACTTAACTTATTAAAAATAGCATGCAAACATTAATTATTATTTATATTAAATTCAATCTATAATAAAATGAGTATGATTTTACAATAATGTCAATGTCAATACCTATTCTATTAAATCCAGCAATGTCAAGATAAACTAATTTGTTGTTCAAAATATTTCTATATATTATAATCCCACAGGAATCGTGATTCAAAAAAGTTTGAGTTTGTGGTAAGCGTGACGATGTAAAAAGCGACAAATGAAGCAAATGCTAGAGTTAAGAGTATAAGTGGTGACTTGCTGAAGTAATTAAGGTCGCTTCAGAAACGAAATAAGGGCTTTATGATGCTAAAGTTCTACGGTATAAAAAATTTGTTGCCTGTAAAGTCGGTATACGCGCGAAAGTTTTACGTGACAACGACTCTGAGTGGTAAAATAATTTTAATGTAATTTTAATATTCATTCGTATAACATGAACCGGTGTGTATGCCTATCTCTCTCTCTCTCTCTCTCTCTCTCTCTCTCTCTCGCTCTGTCTCTCTCGCGCGAAACGTGAGCGGAGCAGCGTAACGCAGTTTCTTGAGGTGTCACCCGGCAAACCAATTTATAAGACGTTGTCACGTCAAAAGTACTAAATTTTAGCCAATCGGTTCAGTCCCGTACTCTAAGCAGCTGTTCGTAGTTTCGGATGTAGCCTTCCCTGTCCTACAAGCTTGACGGTGCGAGTGAGCGCGCTAGCTACACCCAAAATACTAACGAAACGTTAGCGAGTTGGGCCTCAGTAGTTTTAGATTAAAAAGAGTAGCAAACATCCCTTGAAATAAATAAATAAACCTATTCATACTTATAAACATTTGCGTGTATAATATTAGTAGGATAGACTTCCCTGCTCTATCTGTAATACCTCTATTGAGCATCCACAGTCAAGGGCGTGCAATGGATTTTAATTGAAGTAGGCACATACAAATTTTAAGTAAAAGCTCTGTTTAATGACGGCGTAACACCATCAAAACAAAAAATGACTTACCGAATTTTCTTCTTCTTTATTATTATGGCACAAACAGTCATTACAAAAATGATTACATGGTGTAAACTTAAATATATAGTGAAAAGACAACGAGCGCCAGTAGGTATATATTGGGCATTCTAATTCACTTTTTTCTTCACCATTCGCTCTCTTCGTTCGCTCATTCGAAAAAAGTGAATTAGCCTGCCCAATATATACAAAGAGTCAGAAATATAATTATCTTGATTAATTGCTGCAAATCTGTGTTTCAGCAGATTCCGCATTGCAAAATGGTTACTGCAAAACTCGTGGTTAGAACATTGTAGGTCTGTTAAAAATATTTATTGTTTATTTTGCTATAGTTATAGTTTCGTCATACCTACTGACATGTTCTTTACTCTCTTTCATCAGCACCATCAAAGATTACCAGTAACTCATCAATGGTTATTTCAAGTTAAGATTATAACAGTTTATATGTCGTAACAGAATAAGAATTTGTCATTTTTATGAAACCCGTTAAACATAACAGTCAATTTAATTAAACAGAAATGAAATTTTTGAAACAAAAAAACACATTACAATTAAATTGCATCTGTCCTTCTACGTTATCAACGGACACTAAGCGTCATGGTCCCTTATTACCAAACACCATACGTAGTCTAGTTTGTGGACCCTCCAACTGCGGCAAAACAAATTTGGTTTTAAGTTTATTATTACATCAAGATGGTCCACGTTTTCGTAACCTTTATGTATACTCGAAATCCTTGTATCAACCAAAATACATGTTTTTGGAAAATGTATTGCATGAGGTAGCAGACATATCTTATTTTAAATACAACCATAACAGTGAAATCTTGAGTCCACACGAAGCATTACCAGACTCTATAATCATATTTGACGATGTTGCCTGCGAAAATCAAAACCATGTACGAGATTACTTTGCTATGGGACGCCATAAAAATATTGACTGTTTTTATATTAATCAAACGTATACAAAAATACCCAAACAACTAGTAAGAGACAATTCTAACCTTATTATATTATTTAAGCAAGATGATGTAAATCTCAAACACGTGTATGATGAACACGTAGGATCTGATATGTCATGGTCTCAGTTTCGCGAAATGTGTTCAACTGTTTGGAAAAAACCTTACAACTATGTTGTTATCAACAAAGACTGTGAAAGAAACAAAGGTTGCTACAGATTAAACTTTGATACATTTATTGTGGTAGATTAAAGTTTTTAAATAGTTGCGTGTGGTTACTAATGAATCAGTTTCATTAGAGAAGTTGAATAGAACGGAATCCTTACCAATGGAACGTAATCTCAAAGAACAAATTATAAAATCTGCAGCAGCTGTGAAAAGAAAAGTAGACATGATAAAAGATCATAAAAATACCCATAATATGGTTCTGGAGACAATATTTAAACCAATTGTTGACCCATTAAAACATATAACGAATAATAAAAGTGATCATAAGCAATACATAAACAACGAAACAGAGCCAGTGAACCAGTCAGTAAAAAAAAAAAAATATAGTGAAAGCGAGTCATCAAATGTGTCTACTAAAGATTTTGAAGATCTAGTGTACGATGATGAAAACTCGAATAACGAGGTTTGTACAACATCAAACAAGACTCTTACTACCTCACCTTGCGAGGATCATGATATAAACGACAACTCATTTAAATCTCTCCAATCGTCACCAAGTGTTGCCAATGATTCTTTATCTTGGTCCGTATCATCTGAAGTGATGAAAGATATACCTTTTGGTGTCAGAAATGAACGAGGTAAACTTTGGCTCGGCAAAACCCGCGTCCATGATGATGATCACATTCTAAAAATTGGAAACCGTAGCGTGATAAAAACCATAGGCTTGAAAGAACTATTATATAAAAAGGTACCAAATTTAGAAATCATTACAACTGAAGACTTACAAAATTATAAATTGTTACTTATGGATACTAATGCACACAAACGTCATTACGATTCCTCAAAGCCAATAAACAGTAACAAAGGATTTAAATATATGAATATTATTAAACCACTGTTTAAGCACTCAAAAAAGTCCAAAACAAATCCAGAAAGTCTCCCACGAGGAGAAGGAATTGATATTTTAAAAGAAGTTAAAAATGATACTGATTTAGTTTACTGGAACGATCCGAACGAGTTAGTGGAAAGGCTAAAAGTACTACTTCCCTCATGGGCCGCTGGTAATACAGGAGTACATAATGAAATTTATGCAATAATCGAGGAAATGTACGAAGCTGGCATCATTAAAGAGATAAAATATATAAAGCTTCCAAAAGGAAAATTAGGCAGTATCATTTCGCTTCAGAAACCGACAAGACGGCAATGAATATAGACAAATTTGGTCACCACGTTCATAAACGTTTACGACTACCTGAATTTACTGAAATTCTTACAGATGCATTAGTAAGGTCCAATACAGGAGAGTTTGATTTAAAATCATCAAAATTGAAAGGTTTGCCATTACCTGAAAAAAATGATGAAGCCGTGAATAAAGAATACGTTGATAATGGAATTCAAGAACTTAAAAATGAAATGAAAACAGTTCAAAGTCATATAAAAAATTACCTTAATAATCTAGAAAAAAATACTTCAAACAATCTAAGTACATTGTATTATACTAAAAAAGAAATCGATCTTATGTTTGCATCAACACCTGCTCAGAATAAGAATGAGTAAACAAGATATAGTGAATGAGCTGCACAAAGCTGCGAGGAGAAATTTTATTCGCCGGCATACGATCATTAAAGGAATAGATGATTTATGGCAAGCTGATCTAATGGATTTTCAAAAATATTCATCATTTAATAAAGGGTATACATACGTTCTAGTCGTGATTGACGCTTTTTCTAAATACGTATGGGTTAAGCCTTTGAAGTCGAAATCTAAAAAATGCGTTACAAATGCAATGCACAGAATTTTATGTGAATCAACAAGACAACCTAAAAATTTACAAACAGATCTGGGTACAGAGTTTTATAACGATTCATTTAAACAACTAATGAGAAAATATAACATAAATCATTATTCCACGTACTCTGTAAAAAAGGCTTCTATTGTAGAACGAGTAATAAGAACTCTAAAATCTCACCTTTACAAATTGTTCAGTCTTTGTGGAAAATATCAATGGGTACAAAATAATTTAGATACCACTGTGAAGCGCTATAACAATACTTTGCATCGCATAACAAGGTTTAAGCCGATTGACGTTAATGATTCCAATGAAAGTACAGTACGGTTTAATATTATCAAATCCCGACAAAAAAAGGTACGTTCAGAGAAAACTTTTCAAATTGGTGATTATGTTCGTGTAAGTAAATACAAAGGAGATTTTTATAAAGGTTACACTCCCAATTGGTCTACGGAAATATTCCGTATCGTCAAAGTCTACAACACTAATCCTCAAACATACCAAATACAAGACAAACACCAACAAAATATTTTGGGTTCCTTTTATGGTTACGAATTGCAAAAAACTAAATTACCTGACCTTTATCTCATTGAGAAAGTAATCAAGAAAAAAGGAAACAAACTTTTAGTTAAATGGTTAGGTTTAAGTGATAAAGAAAATAGTTGGGTTGATAAAAGTGAATTGGTGCTGTAATTGCTGGTGTGTATATAAATAATTTAGTTTTGACAAGTCGTCTCACTATTTAATTATCAATGAATGAAGACAGTGGTCTAATTAACAAATTGATAGATCGTTTACCGTTTGAGTTACATTTACCTGGGTATCAGTTTTGTGGTCCTGGAACAAAACTTAAGAAAAGGTTACTTAGGGGTGATCGAGGGATAAACAAGTTGGACGAAGCCTGCATGCACCACGACATTGCATATATCAATAAAGATCCAAGTGCTCGTCAAAAAGCAGACTTAGAACTTTTGAATATGGCAAAGAAAAGGTTGAAATCGAAAGATGCCGGAAAAGGAGAAAAACTTGCTTCATGGATAGTAAAAAATGCAATGAAAGCAAAAGTCAAGGCTGGACGTGGTTTGAAAACATTTAAGAAAGGAATTAAAAAAATAAAATTACAATTAAAGAAAATTAAATCTAAAGACAGTCACACTGCTATAAAATATGCTTTTGCAGCTGCAAAGAAATTATTTACTAATAAAAAAGGTATACGTTTGCCTCGGTGTATTCCTCTTCCTAAGTCTGGAGGACTTTTGCCACTTATTCCTATATTCGCGGGATTGTCAGCTTTAGGTTCACTTGCTGGAGGAGCAGCGGGTATAGCAAAAGCCGTCAATGATTCTAAAGCTGCACAAAAGAGTCTTCAGGAATCTGAAAGACACAACAGAATGATGGAAGCTGTTGCTCTCGGAAATGGGTTATTTATCAAACCTCATAAAACTGGATCGGGTTTATATCTAAGCCAATCAAAAAACTAATAAAGCGGCTACCCAGACGTGCACTTACTAATTTAGATATAATAAAAAATGCTGCTAATATTCCATACTTTCGTGGTGTTTTCATGAGAGATACGTTACCTTCAAAACCCAGAAAAATTGAATGCGGTATTTTAAATTTAGATAGCAATAAAAATTCTGGCACGCATTGGGTGGCCTTTGTGAAGAAAAATAATTACGTAGAGTATTATGATAGTTTTGGCAATTTAAGGCCTCCATTAGAATTTGTAAAATATGTATGTAACTTGCCCATAAATTATAATTATGCACGACACCAAGCCTTTGGCACAACAAACTGTGGTCATTTATGTTTAAAATATTTAAGAAACTTTTGGAAAAAACATTTAAATAGCGTGTAAAATATACAAAAGTATCAGTATAAACATGTCTTTCACTGTATCTATTACCGGGAGTGGAGCCTCTTTAACTACAAACTATTCTCCAACTTTGGAACTTCAAGGAAATTATGAATGTGGTTTATTGTATTTTTCAACCTTTAATTCTATTCCTAATATAGATGAAAGAAACAACAAGTTTTATTATGGTGAAAATGAAATTATCACAATTCCTGAAGGGTCTTATGAGCTACAAGATATTTGTGATTATTTAAAAAATAATATTAAGAACACAGTATTGAAACTGACTTGTAATAATAATACATTAAAAACAAATATTTTATGCTCCAAAAATATTCATTTTAATAAAAGTCAATCACTAGGTAAAATTTTAGGTTTTGGAATGGAAACAATCAGCGCAAATATAAGTACAGACTCACAATATCCTGTAAGCATTCTATCAACAACCATTGTGCGGATTGAATGCGATGTAGTTAGTGGTTCTTTTGTAAATGGAAAAGCAAGCCATATAATTTATGAATTTGTACCTAATGTACCTCCCGGGTATCGAATAATTGAAATACCTAAAAACTTAATTTATTTTCCTGTTAACCAAAGTTCTATTAACGCTATTAATATAAGGCTATTGGACGCTGAGAATAAAGAAATTAATTTACGAGGTGAAGAAGTACAACTGTACTTACATTTTAGGAAAAATGATAAATTTCCATAAAAGTCCTTCCACATCGTGTACTGAATTCAGTTCTAAAAGAACATTCCACAAACACAGACCACTTCAGCTTAAAAATAAGCTGACTAAGAGCAATAAAGAATTTCTTAAATTAATTGGTCTGATAAAATGAATATTTTAAATATAACTCAACCAACTTCATATGATACCAGTATAGAGAGTTTCGAATATCATTCGTACAAACCATACGTAACAAGTTTCAACAAAAACGATGAAATACGCATTCCTATCAACCAGCAAGATTTGTATGTGCTACCTTCGTTGAGCAGTTTATACATCGAGGGAAAGGTTAATGTGTATAACAGCACCACCAAAGAAAAAGTATCAAATGTACATTTTGTAAATAATCCCGCACTATTTCTGTTTCAAGACATACGATATGAACTGAACGGAGTAGAGATTGATAAAATTAAAAATGCTGGTGTAACTACAACAATTAAATCATATTTATCCTTAAATGAAAACGAATCCAAGAGCGCTCGAGTTTGGGGTTGGTCAACTACAGGATCAAATAACACTGATGGTGGAGCTTTTTCAGCATCCATACCATTAAACAAGATTTTAGGATTCGCTGAAGATTATGAAAAAATTATCATAAACTGTAAGCATGAGTTAGTATTACTTAGAAGTAATACAAATCTTAATTCAATCAAGTTAAATACAGATGAAGTTGTAGATGATATTGTTATAAGTAAAATTATTTGGAGAGTTCCTCATATCAAAGTGTCTGATCGTGAAAGAATTAATTTGCTAAAACATTTAGAGAAAGATCGGGCTATTCAACTTGCATATCGTAATTGGGATTTATACGAATATCCATTACTACCTAAGACACGTAAACATACTTGGTCAATAAAAACATCATCACAAATTGAGAAGCCTCGTTTTGTTGTTATTGCACTACAAACCAACCGCAAACATAATTCAACACTGTCATTAGCTGAATTTGACCACTGTTATGTGCGTGATGTAAAAGTCTACTTAAATTCATCGTATTACCCTTATGAAGGGTTAAACGTCAGTTTTGCGGAAGATAAGTTTACTTTATTATATGAGCAGTATGCAAGATTTCAACAGTCTTACCACGGTCGTCGACCAGAGCCATTGCTGAGTTTAAAAGAATTCAGAGACATTGCTCCTTTATTCGTAATCGACTGTTCGCGACAACACGAAACATTAAAGGGCTCAATAGACGTTAGAGTTGAAATCGAAACGGATCAAGAGATACCAGATCAAACAGCTGCATATTGTTTAATTTTAAATGATTGTGTGTTTGAATATAAACCATTAAGCAATATAGTAAAGAAGTTATCATGAATAATAATACAGTGATTGTAGATTTACAAGGTTTCAAAAATCGTAAAAATGAATTTTTAGTTAAAGAATTTGTTATAGTGACTTTAGAATTTACCTACATATACTTGATCAAACCTCCTTATCCATTTACTAAGTTAACAGAGGAAGAAAAAAAACAAGTTCGTTGGATAGAGCGTAACAGAGGTTACCAGTGGAGCGAAGGTTATATTGACTTCAGAGAATTCCATAGAATTATGAAACCGTTCTTAAAAGATACGAAAATTCTTGTAAAAGGTGAAGAAAAGATTAAATGGGTAGAAGATATATGTGGCCACAGCAATATTGTAGATATAAGTTATACGGGTATCCCCAAATTAAATGATTTAAACATTTTTTATAAGAATAATATATTAAATTGTTTTTCTCATAAAAATAAATGTGCTCTTAAGAATGCTTTATGTGTGAAAAAATGGTGTTTTCTAAACGGTTACACATTTTGGGAATTTTAAATTATCACTGTACTTGATTATAAATTGAATTGTTTGGTTAAGAATAAATTTATTGGTAAAAAATACATCTTTTTTTATTTTATTCTACCTACCTATTATAGTTTCATTAAAAAAAATTAAAAAAACACATTTCTTTAAAATATATTTATTTCATTAATTTTTACATGAATAAACTATTGTAATGCATAACAATAAAGTACAATGCTAATTATTATCACTAATTTTGGTACATATTTTTCTAATAACTGCTTCTGTTTCATCCATTATATCATCCAACGGTTCTTTCACTATATATTGAGCACTTAATACTACGTTTTCTTCATCACGTTCAATGTTAGATGCATTAAGCGATTCAGCGCTTATGTCGATCACCTTTATTTTAATTAAACGTATTCCTCGTTGATTTTCATTGTTGATCACATAAGACGTTCTACGAAGTCTATTTTTCTTGCATTTGTGCGTCCTTCGTTTGGGTCGCCTCTCTGAAGGTGCATTTGAAGGATGGAAAAATTCAGGACAAGCTTTTTCAAACGCACTCGCTGATCTGAATGGATCTTGTGCGTACTGACTGAATATGATGTCGGAGTCAGACATTTTCTGAAACAATATGAAAAATATTAAAAATATTAACCACATACTTGTATATAGTTTTGAGTGATTAAAAAAAATAAAAATATTGTACTTACAGTTTTATGGTTAACGACACCTCTTCACTCGAACACGAAAACTAAAATTATGACTAATATCTACATTATAATAATGTTGCAAAGTTTCAGGTTTCGCAACCTAAACATTTTCAAATCTAGAACGCAGGGCTGACAATTCTTAGTAATACATTTTATCAGTCATGTATTAAAATCAATAGCGCTTCAACAAGCTAGGGATCCATATTACGCAAACATCAACTTTATAATCTACATATTTCACAACCCTAGCTTGTAGCTTGCGCAAATCGTACCTAACTGCTAAGTCTGCAAAACTTGAAAATATAGGATTACTTTTTTTATTAATAAAATTACAAATTTATTTGATATAACTTTAGTTTTAGGGTGGAGTTATTAAATAAAACCAGAAGTATAATTTTCAATACATATATTTATATGAGGCTCATAAAAACTTACAGCTTTAAACATCGTATCATATCATCAATCTTTTTTTAATTGATTAGTTATTTACTAAAATTTTTTTCCTAAATAATCATATGAATTTAAATACTAGCAAGACAAATAAAGAAATATAACACTAACGAGGTTCAATCTATTTAAACTTATATTTTAGCTTAGATACAATAGAAAAGAAAATCAACTTGAATTAATAATATTTGGTATAAAATTATGAACTTATTAAAAGAAAAAAAATCTTCGGCTTCGATTTTTAATAACATGCACTTAGCCTGTAAAAAATATTAAAAGAAACTGGAATAATGACCCCATGCTAATGTATCTATATTATTCCTTAATATAATACGTTTGTCATCATTAGAAGACAAGGCTACTTTATCAACTCGCTGAGTAAATATTTGATGTTTGATAGATTTGAAAACTATGTTTTTTTTGCGAATGATTTCGTTATCCGACAATGCTCTACTGTAGTCTCTGAAGAACAGTTGGTTAACCACAGGTTTTTTAATACCTTTAGCTTTCTTTATTTCTTTGGTACCCGTTTTAATGCAGTATAATTTAGATCTTAAACCGACGAATTCCGTTATAAGTTGTCCACCTAATTCATCTTTGAACAAACCCGGTATTTTTTTATTCTGACGTAAGATACCGTACGAATTATTTTTTTCATAGTTACTCGTATCAAAATAGGCTTGAAACGAATATTTAAGGTCTTTATATATATCACTAGTCTTTACTGAGTATAAAAAACTATCGGTGTCTGTATAACACAGCTTTAAATCGCGACCATAAAATGGTTTTATTACAGAATAATGAAAATTATACATATGACTTTTAGAAATTTCTAAAACAGTAAATCCTATATAAATAGGTTTGTTAAGTATAACTGATTCTGGTTTTAATTGAACAGCCACAAAATTATCTGAAAATATTGTACAACTATGATAATTAGGTCTCGCTATCAATTGTTCTGCTGTGATTACTTTTCTCGTTTTATTGTTTGTGTCGGCCCACTGATTGACTAATTTTACATCAAGCCTTTTTTCAGTGTCTTCTAAAGTCTTCCCGAAAATACTATTATTTAATAACTTAAAGAAGTCCTGTTCGAAAGTTGATTTAGCCTTTTTTCGTAATTCTGTATTCAAATCAATGTATTGTTTTAAATAAGGACTTTGTCTGAATTTTATAACTCTACTAGCTTTTACCCGCGGCTTTGCCCGCGTAGAATGAGGACATTTACAAATGACTTAGTGACTGTATTTTTTTGCATATAAAAAGTTTAATTTTGATCATTCCGTAGGGAATTATCTTATATTTTTACCATGTTTCTGTGTTTGTTTTTCACGATTTTGGTAGTAATAAATCGTATAGCTAGATTTAGTACAAATATGTAAAGTTATAAAATTTATATACCTAAAGTTGTTTGAAAGAATACTTGTGAAAAATACACAAAATAACAATCAACCAAATCCACAATCGCAAAGAAAATCAAGTCCGTTAGAAAAGCCAAATCGACAAATTATTCGAAAAACGAATTGACAACGCATAACTGAAACGACACAGAATTAACCTATAAAGAAGAAAATTCCTAATTTCACCTCAAAGTCACAGTCGTTAATATCCAAGTAGCTGTGGTAATTCACTATCGCGTTTTAAAATACAGGCAACGCCATTTATTGGCGCCTCAATAAACTATACTGAGACTACGCTTACGTAGAATGAAAGTTGCTATTTTCCTGCTGTATTGTATGGGAACATGTAAGTAGAATCCTCTTTTATCCCACGGGAGCATATAATTACAATAAAAAGTATATCCTACAATCTAATTCAGGTTATACACTGCTCAACACTGTCTAGGGATGAAGAAAATGTATTGCATTGTAGTTGATTCATTAACTTGAATTAAAAACTATTATTTAATCTATGTCAGCTAATAACTGTCTGTAACCCAAATTTCATTAAAATCCGTTCAGTACTTTCGGCGTGATTGAGGATTATCAAGATTCCTGCTTTATCCCATGGGAGAGTTTAATCGGGATAAAAGTAACACCTAAATTAGCCTATACCCTGCCTGTATACCAAATTTCATCAAAATCCATTCAGTACTTCCGGCGTGATTGAGGATTATCAAGATTCCTGCTTTATCCCATGGGAGAGTTTAATCGGGATAAAAAGTACCCTATCACCTAAGTTAGCCTATACCCTGCTTGTATACCAAATTTCATCAAAATCCATTCAGTAGTTTTAGCGTGATTGACGGACAAACATCCAAACATCCAAACAAATATACTTTCACATTTATAATATTAATAAGATGAATTTTGATAAGTTCGAGGCCATGTAATAAACACGTTTTAAGATGTACATAATGTATGATGTAGTTGAATTTATCGTATAAGTTCGGTATTAATTTTTGAGTTTTAGATCCAGGCGGTGAAAACTTTTGTGGACAAAATGGTAATTCGTTATGCAAGTCGTGCAAATTTTCTGGATATTTTAAATCTACTTCTAAAATATATCCCTCCTCGGAATCATCAGGTGTTGCAATAATTTCATGATGATTTATATCTGAGGTATTCAATAATCTAAAATCTGAATGAGGTAAATAGGAGCACATTGCATATCCGTACAAATTATTACAGTCAATATAAAATAAATAGTTATCGGGGTAAGATGGATCGTAGTCTACTAAATATTTATTATTTGCTTTTGCGTATCTTGTAGAGCACAGGCACACTCCCCCGCGGATCCCTTTCTGAATTAATCTAATTATTTCTAAGTCATTGATTAATTCCAGTTTCACATTCGTTTTAAGAAGCATAGCGTCGAAACTTAAACTAGGCGCTGTCAAATAAAAGGACGGATCTAACTTATAATTATTTTTACAAGTCCAACGAAACTTTTCGAATACATCTGCTAGTAACAATACGTCAGATTTCAAATATAAGTCCGTGTAATCACCTAAATTCTTTAAATCAAACTCTTTCCATACTTGCTTGGCGTGTTTATAATCAGATTCTGAAACAGTACAATCATTTAAACTTGTATAGAAGCATTGCCGTGGAGGCAATTGCTTCTCGTTGTATGACTCCCAGGTAGACATGTATTCGTACGGATAAACACCTTTCCGTCTTAACAACTCGAATTCATCTAGTTTAGGAAAAAAATTAAGCAAATGCACAAAATCTTCCGTGTTTAAATTCGATACGAGTTTTTCGAGGCTTGTGCCCAAAAATTTGAAAGAGTCTACAAATCGAACCGCCATATGTTTATTGTCATGTGTGGTGAAAAACTTAGTGAAAGATATGTAGTTCTCTTTATTTTTAGCTATGACTTTGATTGGACCCGATGTTTGTCCTAGCTGCCGTATAAATAAATGACTGTCGTAGCCAGACAAGTTGTGAAAAAATACAGGAACGTACTGCGGTAAACGATAATTGAGATTGCAGTAGGAATGTGCAGCACCGCGATATTTACCTGTCAAGTGACAGTGGTCCCTAACTCTATCATCTAATAATATTTGACCGCATATGTAACATAGTTTTGATTTGCCAAACATTTCCATTTCGGATGCCGTTAGCTTTTTCATTGGGAGGGGATTTTTATAAATTTGCAAAATGTTCGATACGTCTTTTTTAAGTTTTTTAATAAAAACTTCAACACAATCTTCACCACGATAAGACACATATCGGTTTAAGGAGTTATTATATGAACATACCACATAATATGCAAATGCAGCCGGGATATGTTTTTGAAACGCTTCTGTAGATTTTGAACTGGGTCCATCTAGATTGGTCTGCAATAATGATTCAAAGTCCGCATAAATGACAAAAGGCATATCTTGCATTTTCTCGTAGTTCTTAAATTGAATTAGTGTACCTTGTTCGGGCAAAATAGTTGCAACACCACCACACACATGAGTATTTAATTTGTGTTCATTTTGAAAAAATATCATACAGTCATCACAAAAATACATTCTACCATGATGTTTTGTTACTTGCGATCTCATTAAACGACTAAGGTTTTTAATTAAACAATAATGCGAATGATTACCTTTTTCTATGTACAACAAATTTACGTGGTTACTTTTTTTACGCAGGGTTCGGTACAACGGACCAATAATATTTGTTTTATTCTTGAGACCATAAACATTAACACTGATGTTCGGATTATTTTTTTCAAATGTTTTTATACCAGAAAATTTAACTGGAAACGAAATATTACTAACGTTTAGTACGCTCCGAAAATGTGGATAAGAAGTTGTTCGATGAGCGTTATTTTCAGCAGGGAATAATGCTGCCATTATGCTCCATAAAAAACAAAAATCATCTTTGTTTTGTATGTTAATGCATGCGCGTTTAAGTTTCAAAGCTTTCGGTAAATCAATAAATCGAGATGCTCTCAGAGGATTGTACTTGTTAATGTTAATTTCTAAGTAACAATTACGTAAAAATAACCAGCCACTGTCTCTTTCTTCAAAGTCGTCAACTTTAGAAGAGATTACGTTAATAACATGAGAAAAAATATTTTCAAAATCGAAATTCTTATTTAATACTATGTTTTCTGTAGCGAATGACTTTATTTCAGACTTTTCAGCTTCATTACATCTTAAATTAAACTCGGCAAATAATTCAAAGTTAACTTTGATGCTACTGAAAGTCAACTGGCGCGCTTCAAGCAGCTGCCGCGCGCGCGCGCGTAAGTCTCGGAGGAACCCGGCAGGCGCCTGCGCCGCGCTCTCCGCGTTACCATTCAAGTGCAACCTATATGATGCGATGCGACTACGGAAAGCACTACCTATTTTTTCAATTCCATCACTAATTTCAATGGCATTGTTATTTTTATGTACTGTGCTTCTAAGGTGGGATGAGAAAGCCTTACTTTTAACGGAAATATCACAAACAGAACAATATATTGATCTATTCGACATAGTGACTAATTTTATAGATATAAGATATAAATAGATTGAACCCTTACAATATTGTATTCATTTCAATAAATATTACAAGAAATCATTTTAATAAATATTACTTTTTCTTATCTGGGAAAAACGTACCTTCTTCAACAAATTCCGCTCGTGCTCGCTTGATGAACTTGCGCAGAAAGTTCAGTTCGTCGGCATCAGAATCTGTTTGGTACTTGAGTGACAATACCGCTTTCTGCCAGCGGTCCTTTGCCGCTACCGACTTGATCTCCTGCGTGTTGTAGAGCCGGAGCTCCACGAACAGGTCGCCAGCCAAATTCGCGGTGCGGCGCAGGCTCCCGTCTGCAACGCGGCGCGTGAGCACGGACTGCAGGGCAGGGGCGGTGCGCGCTCGGCTGATTTCGATCTCCGATGCGTCGTCCAGGTCCAGGTCCCACCCGTCAGGCCGAGCTCGTTTCTCCACGCGTTCAACCGGCTTCCGTTTCGTGGTTCTCTTCACCGCTTTATTGTCACTGAAAAGATAGAATTTAAAACATATTAATAAACTATCACTGTATCTTAGATAATAAAAAAATTATAACTCTGCTCACGTGCAACCTTAGGATTGTATATAACTGAACTATAAATATATTACAAAGGGTTAGCATAAACAATCATCGTTACAAGTTAATATTAAACTGCTTTAAATAAAAAAGTATAGCCTTTATTCAAATTATTAGCTTTTAATTTTACATTTAAACTCACCGCTTACTAGCTTCGTCGTCAGAGTCGAAGATTTCTTTTTCTGCGCTCACCGTTGATTTTCTCTTGCATGCTCCAGACTTTTTCAACGTTTTACTGGTGCTGAAATGGTTAAAGATTGGTATAACACAAATTAATGTTGCATATATATTGCTTACAAAAATATACTCGTATCGAAACCAGAAAAGTACAGTCAGATGTACAACACTTAACTCACCGTTTTTTTGAGCACTCGTAGTCAGAGTCGTAAATCTCCGTTGCAGGCTTCCGTGCTCGTCGGCTGGAGTGCTCGTCTTCTGACTCTGAACACTGCTTGTATGCAGCTCGTGCCTTGTTGTTGTACTCGATGTCAGACCTATGTTCATAAAACATATAACATAACACATTTTCAAAGATTCAGACAAAGTAAATCAATAAAAAAAACTTACGAACATGATTATTTGCTGCGAGGAATCCTCTTGATGTAGCACTATAACTGGAGACTTCAGTTTCTCGATAATTACCACGCACTGTCACTGATATTTTAGATTATATTGATTTTAAGCTATCGATATATACAAAAATATTGCCTATTCAGACGCAGGGGTGCTAAACAATTTGAATGTAAAACTCCAATGTGTTAAGGTAACAATTTACGAAAAACAACCTCAAAAGTTGCTCCAAAAACAGGTTTGCAATCACTGCCTAATAATGTTCAGGTGTCAGCAATAACAAATTTTGACATGTAACATACTTAGAGGGAAACAGCCTCACCTTTAGACTTTAATAGTCAGCAATAATTAAGGTTAAGAAATAAATTTACGTACACTGTAAAAGTACAGTTAAATCATAAAATTTTGTGAATCTTTGTATGTTATCAATTGTACTTGAACACAGTATGTGATTCAAAAATGTACCTATAAAGTTCAAAAGTTAATATATTATTATGTTGAAATTATCTTTAGACGGAGCTACAAACAGAGCAAAAACATATTCAGATTTTTTATACAAAAATACTATTCCCAATTCTGCAATATTAGGATGGTCTTTTAACTTTAAAATGATCATCTAACAGTTATTTATGCGTCGATCGATATCTATGACTCCTTCAATTAACAATATCATCAGCTGTTGTCGTCGACTGTACGTGAAATCAAAACTGCAGCGCCTGCAAAACGGATGTAGCTTGTTTATTCAAAAATATACCAAGTTTTATGCTGCAATATTTGTTATATTAGGGTTCCTTTGTCACGCTATGTTTACGATCGTATAAAAAGGACTTAATGCTATTATGTATTACCTACCAGTCAACTATTACAAATAGATAGGAACTATTACTTTGCGAAGAAAGATTGTTGTCTTATTTTGCTACATTATTCCTTTGGTCGAATCATCGTTTAAATAATACAATTCAAATTAACAAGTATGTTCAGATCTTGCAACGTACTTGATAATTTTGACACCAAACAGGGATTATAGAACTTTATGTTGTTCTAATAATTTTGTGAAATGTCAAAAATAATGTGTCAATTACAAATGAGATCTTGTCAATCATCTACATCAGCCTTTTAACGAGTTACATTAATTTTTTTAATAGTCTTTTGCACAACCCAAAACATCTACGGAACCTTTGTGAGTAATATCAATTTATTAAATGAATTTATTTCGTTCAAGTACAGTTATAGGGTTATCAACCATACTTTAGTAATGCATGTAACTGACAAAGATACATAATTTTTTCTTACCGAAAAACTGATGACCCTATACAGTAAAATATCATATTGCATTATCATATTGCATTATTTGTCGTGTACTAGTAAAATTTTTAGTATTTATTACCAGTCGTGGCTTTCAGATTTCAGACCTCCGAGATCTCGCGATCTAGCATATAGTTAAGTACGTTCAGAATTATAAGCACGACCAATCTGGCTTGAAATCACTCATTAGTAACCAGTGAGTTTCATGGTGCTGAAATTCTCATTAACATAAACGTACTATCAAATATTACTATGTGCTCTTTGGCAAGATTACGGATAGAAAATTATGTCGGTACGTTCAGAATTATAAGCACGACCAATCTGGCTTGAAATCACTCATTAGTAACCAGTGAGTTTCATGGTGCTGAAATTCTCATTAACATAAACGTACTATCAAATATTACTATGTGCTCTTTGGCAAGATTACGGATAGAAAATTATGTCGGTACGTTCAGAATTATAAGCACGACCAATCTGGCTTGAAATCACTCATTAGTAACCAGTGAGTTTCATGGTGCTGAAATTCTCATTAACATAAACGTACTATCAAATATTACTATGTGCTCTTTGGCAAGATTACGGATAGAAAATTATGTCGGTACGTTCAGAATTATAAGCACGACCAATCTGGCTTGAAATCACTCATTAGTAACCAGTGATTTTCATGGTGCTGAAATTCTCATTAACATAAACGTACTATCAAATATTACTATGTGCTCTTTGGCAAGATTACGGATAGAAAATTATGTCGGTACGTTCAGAATTATAAGCACGACCAATCTGGCTTGAAATCACTCATTAGTAACCAGTGAGTTTCATGGTGCTGAAATTCTCATTAACATAAACGTACTATCAAATATTACTACGTGCTCTGTGGCAAGATTACGGATAGAAAATTATGTCGGTACGTTCAGAGTTATAAGCACGACCAATCTGGCTTGAAATCACCACTTTATAAGTAACCGGTGACTTTCATGGTGCTGAAATTCTCATTAACATAAACGTACTATCAAATATTACTATGTGCCCTTAGGCAAGATTACGGATAGGAAATTATGTCGGTACGTTCAGAGTTATAAGCACGACCAATCTGGCTTGAAATCACCACTTTATAAGTAACCGGTGACTTTCATGGTGCTGAAATTCTCATTAACATAAACGTACTATCAAATATTACTATGTGCTCTTTGGCAAGATTACGGATAGGAAATTATGTCGGTACGTTCAGAGTTATAAGCACGACCAATCTGGCTTGAAATCACCACTTTATAAGTAACCGGTGAGTTTCATGGTGCTGAATTTCTCATTAACATAAACGTACCTACTATCAAATATTACTATGTGCTCTACGACAAGATTACGGATAGAAATTATGTTGGTACGACCAATCTGGCATGAAAGCACCACTCCATAAAAAGTGACCGGTGAAGTTTCATGGTATCAACATTTTCATAACAATGCGGATAAAGCGTACCTAGCCATGCGCGGCCTTTTTATCAATGCTGTGTAAGTTCTGATAGGAAATTATGTTGGTGCGACCAATCTGGCATGAAAGAACCACTCCATAAAAAAGTGACAGGTGAAGTTTCATGGTATCAACATTTTCATAACAATGTGGATAAAGCGTATCTAGCCATGCGCGGCCTTTTTATCAGTGCTGTGTAAGTTCTGTTGTGATACATTTCAGTTTTGTAATATTTAGGTGTATATTGGGCAGGCTAATTCACTTTTTTCGAATGAGCGAACGAAGAGAGCGAATGGTGAAGAAAAAAGTGAATTAGAATGCCCAATATATACCTACTAGCGCCGAAATATATATATTAGGGTTTTAAAATTTCGTATGATGAGCTGTTGCTGTAAAAGTGGTTGATCTTAAGTAATAAACTTACTATGAAGTTGCTTTGTCATTTAGGCAATCAGTTAAGAAAACACATGACAATATTAAACTTTAAATTATTTTAATTCGTATAAGCGAAACTCAAATGAGTATCATGTGTTTCCGACACTGACCGCAGACAAAATAAAAGATTAGGTATCTACGTTATAATTATGTTATGCTTATTCTTATTACGTTCTTAGTTGTGGAATATTTGTTTTTTACAAATTTCATATATTGATTTTTTGAGACTAGACAGGGAGCTATTATACAGATCGATATTACTAAATTCATTGTTAAATAAGTTTAGAGATCGAGATATAAAACAGTTTCCGGTGTATTTTTTGCGAAAGAAGGGTGGTACAAAAGTAGGAAAAACACGTTGGGAGCGGGCTGGGAGACGAAATTTGCTTTTGAAATTTATTTTAGCTAATAATGAAGGAACATCTAATTTAATTTTCTTGATGTTCAGTGGAGTATGTTCTTTAATTGGTGATTTAATTTACTACCACAGGCATCAAGGAAATGAATGAATATATACATAATGACATATCATATAACTGATATCCATAGTGGCTTTGAGAAAGAGAAAGCCGTTGTTAATTGTTACTTTCTGCGCGTAACTTTTCAAAACAAACACTAGAATTGCCAACACAAACGGTACACTGCAGTTTCTCCATCGTTTCGAATGCAAAACAAAACTTAGAAACACTTTCATACACTTGAAAAGCACCTAATAACCGAATCTTTAGTAAATTACAATTTTATAAACACTCAGGGAAATGAAGTCGAAAGCAACTACATAGAAAAAAGTCGGTATACGTGCGAAAGTTTTACGTGACAACGACTCTGAGTGGTAAAATAATTTTAATGTGAATATTCATTCGTATAACATGAACCGGTGTGTATGCCTATCTCTCTATCTCTCTCTCTCTCTCTCGCTTTGTCTCTCTCGCGCGAAACGTGAGCGGAGCAGCGTAATGCAGTTTCTTGAGGTGTCACCCGGCAAACCAATTTATAAGACGTTGTCACGTCAAACAACTGTCCGGCAAAAAGTTTATTTAAAAACAATTTTTGCATTACTTTTAAACAAAAAATCATACTAGCGCAACTTAATTTCGCAAGAAAATGCTTAGTATTTAAATTATAAAATTATCATTTATTTTGATCATATAAATAAATCATATGTGAAATTTTATTTCATAAAAGTAAGAAAATTCTAGGCGCAGGAAACAGCTACGGTCGTGCCATCTAGTATCGGGTAGCTCTATTAGCTCAATAGGCTTGTTTCCACTATGATAGAAATATTCAAAAACTGATTTTCTCTAAAATAATTCATAATTTCAGATGCCTTTACACTAATATTTTTCTGCAGTTCGTATTATTTGATTTTTAATTGGAATTCAAATGATAATTAGTCACTCAGTCGGCATTGCACGCGATGACGTCAAAGTGTGTTATTCCCATACAAGCTCTATGAAGAAAAGCGTTTTGACAGTTGATAAAAAGTACGTCAACGATTGGTGGTGTCAACTACCGTATTACACGATTAACCCGATGCTAGATAGCGGGACGTTTTCTATTTCCGCCTACACACACAAGATCTTCTTTTAATGATTTTTTTCTCAAATTGTCAATATTTTGGCTTGCCATTCTATCAACATGAACTGCACTTAAAATTCTTGTATATCATTTTTTTAACTCTATGTGACATGTCTTTGTCTTTATAGTTAATAAATATTATTATTATTATTTTATTTGTTTGTCAATAAAATATTAAGGTTTAAATAAAATCATGATTTACCAATTTCAAACCAATATTTACTTTAGGGGTATAAAATGCGTATGTCCCCTGTCACCTTGAGTTGTATGAACAATGTGTCATTTTTAATTTGTTCGGGTTTTTAATTTGTATATGTGTCGTTGTAGATATGAGACGAGATTTAAATGTGTGCGTGTACCTAGCACTCAGCAGCCTACTGCCTGATTATTTTCGGATTTTACTTGAACGCGTGGTACTAATGCGTGTAAATTGACGACAGTTTTTCACATATGTTCAAAAAATAATTAAAATTGGTTTTGTTTTGTAGCTTACTTTATGCAGGCATAATGATGAGGTAGGCACTGCTTAACTACCTATATGGAATGCACGCCCTAGCCACACATGCCGCCGGCTTATGCCGGTAGCGAGGCAGCCGGCCATGCCGCCTGCACATGCATCCTTTACCTGTATATTAGATAATAATATATCTGTGCCGGCGGCATGTGTGTATACGCCATGAATCACACTAAGCGCATCCGCACATGCCGTCGGTTTTATTTGTGGTACTTAATAAAAAAATGATGAAGTATAAATACATTGTTTCTCTCTCCATTTTCAGCCGCGAGCAGAACTAATAGCAACCTATTCCCTCTGCGGCTTTACGAACCCGGGCTCTGCGGGAATCATGATTGGAGCCATGGCTGCCATGGCGCCCAACCAGAGGGAGACGCTTTCTAGTGTGAGTACTTAGACGAGATGTCTTAGTTACTGAGATGCTACGACACATGCTCAGTTGCCCCCCTTTCAGTGTCGTGTGTATGTGGGTTTAAAATGTATTTTTCTATTTGGTAAAAATGTGATACTGAATAAATATGTTTTCTTCTTTTTTCTTCTTCTTCTTCTTTACTTATCATACGGGATATCAGTGTGGCGATTTCTTTTTTTTTGTGCAGTGTTTTAATTTTAAAAAAATTGCATCATAAAATTTATATCCCTGACAATGAGATGAATGAGACTAGTAAAAACTGTATCTCCAGTCTCAGATGGTACGTGTGTGTGCGCTTTTGTGTGTTTGCAAAAGTGTGTGTGTATGTGTGTATGAGAGAGAAAGACAGAGAGAGAGAGAGAGAGAGAGAGGGAGAAGCTAAAATAGGTCCTATGTTGTATATTATGTTTAAAGGAGATTTTCAGTTTCTAAATACGACATCTTCAGTAAACAATTTCAAGAGACCATTACCACCAGGCTTCACTGATGGAGTTTTAGCCTCCGAAGTAAAAACGAGAGGTGTCTTTTAAATAAATAAATATTTCACAACAATCACACCAATTTTCTCGTCCCAAATTAAGCTACGAGGCTTGTGCTATGGGTACTTGACAAAGGATAAACATACTTAAATACTTTTTTTGTAAATAAATACATATTATACATAGAAAACACCCAGAACAGTACAAACGCACATGATCTTGCACACCTATGCTTGTACTGTGCGGGGATCGAACCCGCGACCCTTGGTTTTAGAAGTCCGACCTGTGGACCACTGTATACCAAGCGGTCGCGTCGTCAGGTATTGACCTGTCCTCTGGCCTCAGGAATGAATGAACTGAATTTTGTGCGTTTTTAACCTTCGAAGAAAAATATGAGTGTTATAAGTTAACCCTTATTCTGTTTCTGTGTTATGTGTGTTTGTGACATCCTAGCTCCCAGCGGATGGACAGATTTCAATGCGGTTTTATAATTTAATCTCGGTGGTTCGTAGCCATGATGACTGGTCAAAATCTGTAGTATCATGTTTTTTTTAATGAAAGCTTTCTTGGCTTTGGGTCTTTTTTATGAGTCATGCAGAGTGTGTTTCAGCATCTGAAAACATTTTATTTTTCCAGTTGGCGGTTCGAGCATTCTTCGCTGGCTGCGGTATTTGTTTTATGACTGCGTGCATAGCAGGTAAGAAAGAAATGACTTGAGTAAAATCATTATCACAGGTGCCTTATCAAAATAAATAAGGAAACTAGGTCACAAAGTACCAAGAAGGATTTATGGATTGCTCTAAAATTGTCTGAAAGTGTTCACATTATTAGTGTTAAATTTACTTTACATTAGAGAAATACTGAAAAAATGTAAATGTACCTAATGAACTTAATTATAAAATTAATGTTATTTTTACAGGATTACTGATGCCAGAAGGGTCATTTGGATGATAACTAGTTAACAGTAGATTTATTTAGTCGCAGTGTTGATTAGTTTTAAGCATAGATTATGGAAAGGTAAGATTGTCAATGTGTAACAAATTACTTACCTCGCTAAAAACTAACAATGTTCAACGGTACTAAAAGTACCGTTAACACCCGATAGGTGGCATTACTCTGCTTTTATTAAATGTGCTGCAACTTACTATCTAGCGATTCTAGCATATGAAACTCTCGCTACCTATTTAGCATGCTTTAGTTTAAAACCTAAATATAGCAATAGTACTTACTTTAGTACTAATACTTTAGAAGAAGAAGAAGAAATATTTATTTGGCACATATTACAATATAGTGAAAATTAAAACTAAACTAAGCAAACCAAAAAGAAAATGAATGTAATATAATGACCAAATTGGTCTTTAGTACCTTTGTTACACCAATTTGCTCCACAAATTACAGAAGCAATAGTTTTATTATTAGAACTTGTAGAAAATATAACACTGCGTATAATCACATCGATATATTTCATGAAAAATTGAACCGCTTTCGTTATTTGTTAAAAAGAGAGGCCACCTGATGTAGGTGTGCCCAAGTCAATAATTGTAGACATTTTATTTTGTAAAGATCAAAAATTACTTACTTTCTACTTAAAATTAATTACTACTTAAAATTAATTAATTTAGTAAATTTGAATGTGTAAACGCGCCTACGATCTACGACTCGTCAACATCATAATTGTATACCTAATTGTGAAAACTGTATGGCTAAAGAACGACGTCTTGTTTTATAAGCTTTATGTACTATAACACAGCTGTTTGTTTTCCTGAATAAAGAAAATAAATAAATAGGTTTAGGGTGATTAAATCGGAATATAATAAAATACATTATTTAAATGTAGCTTGTTTTATGCGAAAAGTAATAAAAAGGGGGAATGAATATTCAGTTATGAAAAAATGGTATGGTAAATAACAAATTAATGCGAAATTTCGTGTTTTGGAGATTTGTCGTTACTTGGTGTTTCTTCAGTGACCTGTAAAATATAACTTTTAAAGACTTAGGGGAACTCAAACTGGTTTTTTAGACATTGACAATCTTGCCTTTCCATTGTTTTTGGTTTTAAATAAAAAATAATTCTATTTGAATGTATAGTCATATAAATTATTATGAAAGGACGTAACTGTTTTTGTAAATAAATATTTGTACATTGTATTACCTCATTGTAATCTCATTTTAACCTCGGTTTATTTATTTATTGAGAAACTCAACAGCCCTTTTTACATTTTACATTGCGTAGTACACAGTATTCTAATGAATTAAGCCAATAACAGAGTTTCATAGCGTGCATTTAGTTCCATACATTTAAAATACTTAAAAAACTTGTGGTATAAAGAACTTGTAGTATAAAGACAACAAACAACACAAGACACAAAACAAAAAATAGATGGATTCAAATTTATTTAAACTAAAAGGATGTATCAAATCGGTTGTAGACAATCTTAAAAATATGATGTTTTCAACAAAGATATTTTCTTAAATGCACTTTTGCTCATGTTGAAAAGGTCAATATGGCTGTACTTAGCATTGTATGTTGAGGGTAGCCGAGTCATAACAGCATTTGAAGCGTAGTTGGTATGGTTTTTGGGTATACTGAATAATGAGGTGTGTCTTGTACGATACTTAGGTGTTGAAAAACAGACTTGACAACAGTTTAGATGATTCTATATAATTGCGCAGAATATCATACAAAAAACATACATCCAGCACTTCACGACTTGCTTCAAGGGACAAGAGATTATAGTGACTACAGTCTTCCAGATAACTGATTGACCTCCTAATAACTGATTGACCTCCTAATAACTGATTGACCTCCTAATAACTGATTGACCTCCTAATAACTGATTGACCTCCTAAATAACTGATTGACCTCCTAATAACTGATTGACCTCCTAGTAACTGATTGACCTCCTAGTAACTGATTGACCTCCTTGGTTAGGTATGTAAAGGCCAATCTAGGAGTTTTTGACATGGGTATCTTAAGTGGAAAAGGTACTTACGTTTTTTTTTTAATGAATAAAGAGCTAATGGTGGGTGTACAAAAATAACAGAATAATTGTCTGTAATGGCAGCCTCACGATAACTCCCAAAAATAAAAGAAAGATTGGAATTTTACACTATATTGGACAAACAATGCCACTTCACAATACACAAGACAAGACAAACACACCTTTTTATTTTTGTACCCGGTGCATAATAAAGAAAAAAAAATCCTAAGATAACTATTACGTGTGGTGGAATAACCTAAAAACCGTGTCATTTCTAACTGAAAATAAAAGATGCAGTTAGAATTTCACACTATATTAGACAAACAATGCCACTTCACAATACACAAGACAAGACATTCACACCCTAATAATTTTTGTGCCCGGCTCCCATTTATAACTCAATGGGACTTTTTTGGTATCGACAGATTCCATAGACGTGTAATAAACTATATTTGTAGACGGTTCATAGCTCAAACTTTCATCTGATTTCCTTCGCAAAGTATCTTCCGATGCGTTGCTACTTCTGTCTAAAGACTTAAAGGTCACTTTCCCTTCTTCGGCAACGTGACGACGAGGGTTAATGATCCCAGCACAGCTGTGAAACTTCGAGAACTTGTCGTGGACGCGATGCTCAAGGTCTACGTGCAAGCTGAGTTGACGCCTGGAAAATATGAGGAAATAAACGGTAGGGGCCATGCTGTTGAACTTTCGGCGCATGGTACCAAGCAGCGGCTGGCTAGGTGTTGGCGTAAATAAGTGTAATAAGGTAAAATAGGCTAAAGGCTCACCAGTCATGAAGGCTTCACTAAAACAAGCAGTTTCGTAGTGCCTTAAGCTAGTTTGTAGTTTAGTTTAGTTAAAAGGTACGCGGTTTTCGCGGAGGAAATACTTTATGCATGCTCGTTGCCATGGGGATTGCAACGCTTTCCGCTAATCAAAATCGGGCAATTCAATTGCAATTTTGTTACAATTGATTAGCGGGATTGGCCCCCAGGTTTACCTAATAAAACCTCGGCGGTTTACCTCCGTCCGCCTTTAGTGCGCCGTATTTTTTTTTTTTTTTAGACCCAAATAGTTACTTTAATACCAAATTAGTCAAGTAGTTAGACACAGTTATAGGTTCCCTCTATAAAGCCGTGACGATTTGCAGGTTGTACTGGCACTTGTGACCAGTGAAATACACTAATTACTTACACCTCAAAAAAACTACGATTCAACCAAACTCATACCTAAAATCAAAATTCTCGCCACAAAAGTGACAAGTCACAGGACCTCTGCACGGATACTTCGATGTCACCTCCGACTCGGCAGGCGAGGGGCATTTAACTTTCCGATGAAGATTCATACAGCTCACTGTCCTCTTATCAGCCTCCGAGTTCGTACTGGTATTATCTGTGATCGTATCTTCTTTGGGGACGTTTCTATTCTGGAGATTCGACTCGGAACACCTGTTAGATTAGATAACTCTATCAATGACAATAGTGACTGAGTTTAGTTGCGCTGCTTCTTCTCAGCACTGGCTCCAATTGTCCTGAAGCAGTGATAGGGTTTATTTATATGTTGGGACGTTTAAAAGTACCCCTTGTCCCATTTACGGAGGGGTCCCTAAGCAAGGATCTACGAGTATATACAGAAATAAATTGATTTTATTAATTTATTCTGGGTGGTGGAGTGGTTAACGCACAAGGGCCGGGTTCCCCTGGACGCAGGCTCGATCCCTGACTCAGACAGTTAATTTTGTCTACAGCAATTAAAACTTTAATTTACAAATCAGAGCAATTTTACAAGGATAGATGTACAATTTGGACGGTCTTATCGCTAAGAGCGATCTCTTCCAGACAACAGACTTTGTAGGTATATTAATAATACTAATACAGGAAGGGATGCTTGAAGCGGAAGTCGAAAATTAGCAAATACTATGAAAATGATACTAATAATACAAGCGCGGCGAACCGATGGCCGCTGGGGCAGAAAGGTTCTCGAATGGCGACCGTGTGTCGGTCGACGCTCCGTGGGCAGGTCCCCGAAAAGGTGGACCGACGATCTTGTAAAAGTCGCGGAAAGCGTGTGTTACGACCTGGCCCGGCCACGGCAAAGAAAAAGGCCGTGGTAATATCAGTAAGCTGTACGGATACGTACTTTTCTGTAAGTACCTACTCAAAAAAAAGTAACGCTGTTATTCACCAGATAAAGAAGATTTTTGTGGCCGAGCACCAACGTAAGCGGCCCAGCCCGGCCACGCTTCTATCTAAAAGAAATGGGACCTCTATGATGATATATGGTACGCACGTTTGAATATGAACGAGCTATTGAGCCTTCATGGAAAAACTCGACAAGTTGTCAAGTTACGTTTTTGCTGTAGTATTTATACCAGGCGATTCGTACCATTAAGTTTTATTTTTAAAATAAAGTGTATTGACTACCGATTACAAATAAAATTTACTTGTATTCGATGGTACACGAGGCGTACGAGTGCCACATACCTAAATAATATCATAAAGGTCCCATTTCTTTTAGACAGAAGCGTGGCCGGGCTGGGCCCGGGTTGTAGCCCGGCCAAAAAATCTTCTATATCTGGTGAAATACAGCGGTACTTTTTTCTTCCTTTTGAGTACAGAAAAGAATGTATTCGTACAGCTTACTGACATTGCCACGGCAATTTTCTTTGCCGTGGCCGAGCCGGTCGTAACACGCGGAAAGCCGCTGGATGAGGAAAGCGCAGGTCTGAGCGCGGTGGGATCCTTGGGGGAGGCCTATGCTTAGCAGTGGAAGTTGAAAGGCTGATATGATTCTGATGATGAAATAATAGTTACGTAAAGTACCTATTTCTCTTGATCTCTGATATAATCTGATCAGGGTCCGCGATCTTATCGAAAAATGAGACTATCTTCTTCAATTTGTCTTCTGGGACGTCGCTTTTCGTCATCTCAGGATCAGTCTGAGTGATGCTAGCTTTTCTAGTCTGTCTGGTGACGTTAGGCTGGTTGGTGTTGATCTTGTTAATGCCAATGTGCTCGTTTTCGTGGAGGTACTTGTCGTATTCTATCTCGAAACCCTCATGGCAGTAATGGCAGATGTATTTGCGCTCGGTGAAATGGCACAGGTTTAGGTGGTCGTTGTAGTTGATGATGCCTTTAAAGGAAAAAAAAGCAACATCGAACATATGTTACGGTTTTACTTCTATCCGTTATCCTAGTCACCACAGTAAACGCGAAGTTAACGGCTAGGTTATTGATGAGGTAACAATTTACTAATTTATTTATTTTAATTACGGGCATACGTAGGAAAAGTTGTTCAGCCTGACTAAATACAACGCCTTAGCAAAAAGTTAGTCAGCGTGACTAGCACGTTTTGGTGATGAGAAAAAAAAAAGGTCTAAAAGAAGTGCAATACGGGTTTAAACTTTGTATTGATATGCAAAACTAGGGCGAACGAAGTCGAGGGCATTCGTTCGTACAATATAAATCTTTGGATATTAAATAGGTTAAGTATTTTTTTTACTACCGTTATGTACGCAGAAACACTCAAGACGATTTGGTCGGAGTATACAATTATGCAAAGCGTGATATTTAAAAATTTAGATTTTTTACGTGAAACAAATGAATAGCAGCAAATGAACAACGAGCGACACGAACTGCCCACTCGAGCGCGCAGCGCTGTCTGTCAATCAGTCGGTCGAAGCAGAAAGGGGGGAAACGATGGCGACTCAGGTTATAATGGGCAAAACGCCCATTTCGCATATTTTGCTTTTTATCAATGAAAAATTACCTAATTTTAAAATCGAAAAAATATAAACGATATAAAATTAGTAGGTTTATTATCATTCCAAAAGTTTTTACTCTTAGTCAATTACTGACGCAATAAGGCCTGAAAAATTTAGATTTTGGACACAACTTTGGATACATTTCCTATCGAAGAAACTTTTAGCAATCGTGTTTCTGGCCGGCATAACGTGTGAAATGAATGCTTAATAAGTTCTTTAGGAACTTCATATCAAAAGTTTTGAAGTACCTAATGGCATAATCTGTGTTGAAAAACACTTAATTGAATCCAGTGATTTGGGCATCACCTCGTTATTAAATCTTTGTAAAACTGCGTTAAGCGTTGGTTTTACCTACGTTTCGATATTTGTAGGCCAGAGTGAATTGAGGGTAATTGTTTGTGTAGGTTTTGAGATAGTGCCTTTAATTGTCAGCCGTGTGTTCTTGCCTTATCGTATCCTTTTTCAAACCGAGATAAAATCTGACGCGGAAGAAGCTGTTAAGTAGAATGAAAAACTATGTTCACATACCTACGTGGACAACGCAAATATTAGGAAGACATACCATAGAAAATCATCCTGCAGCCCAAGATCGGGCACTGCCGCGGCGTGGTGTCCATCAGACAGTTCTTTTGCACGCTCTGTACATACGTCAGAATCATTGGACTCTTGACATTCCTTAACGCACTCTCGGACTTTATCTTCTTAGGTCTTCTCAACTTGCGAAACCGCAAACCTCGTCGTCTTCTCTTCTCAGAGTAATGAGGGGTGATGTTATTGTCACTAGCCGCGTAGATATGCCCGTTTGGATGAACAAAGTTCTTGTATGATCTCTCGCGTTTGATTCCAAAGATCCTCTGAATGAAAAGCTGGAATCTCGTCAATTTCCGTTTCTCGTTAACCAATAGGTAAGGTATCGGATGCTGGATGGTCTCAGGCTCGGTTGCTTGGACGCATTCAGAGTCTTTATCAGTGATTACGGATTTGGAGTTCTGTGTGGTGGCGTAACGGTTAGAGACGGCGGTAGAATCGTATTGTGTGGAGGTACAAGAGCATTGTGTCGTCTTCAGCTCGCGAATGACTGTCGTTGCGATGGTTGAAACTGGTGGGAAGAAGAGGTAAGAAGTCATTCTTCAAGCTGGAAGTCTATGGGTGAGTCCTATGTAAATAACGCCATGTTCAGGAGTGGTTGTGAAACCACAGTTTCACAACCACTCCTAAACATGGCGTTATTTACATACACCTAACAACCTCACAAGGTTCCAGGTTATCGCTAATAATTTATGCTGGAGTTTGTAGTCCTAGAAGTTGAAATTGTCAAAATCCTAAGTGGATTTTGACAATTTCACAAAAAGCGGCTAATTGCGCGTCGGACTGGCTACGGAACCCTAAAAAATGCATTAAAAGTACGTGATGTCGTATTTCCATTTTACTTCGGCTAAAAAAAAGAACTTGCAGCGAGTTTTTATTTGCGTATTTAGTTCTTTAACGTACTACTGACGACCGATTGGTGCAGTGGTCTTCATGTCGGACTTCTAAAACCAAGGGTCGCTGGTTCGATCCCCGCTCAGTACAAGCATCTGTGTGCATGAACATGTGTGTTTGTACTGGTCTGGGTGTTTTCTATGTATAATATGTATTTATTTACAAAAAAAAGTATTTAAGTATGTTTATCCGTTGTCTAGTACCCATAACATAAGCCTCGTAGCTTAATTTGGGACTAGAGAATTGGTGTGATTGTTGTAAAATATTTATTTATTATTTTATTTACTTATATCTGAAACGACAGGCACAGAAAAAACAGATTTAATGATAAAGTAGACAGTAAAAATAACAAACCTTTATCAATCTCCGACATCTCAGTGACATCTCCGCTGGACACCTCCGTTGTACCAGCGCACGCATCTGTCTTCGTCCTGTGAGACCTCTTCCTCCTACTCTTGACCCTGGGCTCCTCATATACCTGATCATATTCAGGATTCTCCGGCAATATCCCTATAACACTCGCGTCGTATATTTGGAACAGTTTTTTCAAACATTTGTACTTGGCTTTTAGAACCTCATGCTTTTTCTTGGGAACCCATTTCTTGATTTCCTCCTCCTCATTTTTTTCAGGGATGCTGGTGAGAACCGATCCCGATTTGTTGAACATTGATACGCGATAGTAATTGACAGTACAACTAATAATTTTGGCTAGCAAAAGAAACACAATACTAGCGAATATTTCGCAATTTTGCAGGGTCATAACGAACCAAATGGTGTAAATTTTGTTTTGTTTTTCTTGAAAATCTTCCGCCCATTTCGTGCAAAGTGCAGTGACATTTTTGACAGATTGATCGGTGATTTAAAATAAGAAGAGATTAAGATTTTTTCCTGGCCAGTACATGAAATGTCAAATGTCATTGTCACCAAAAAGTGTTAGTAAGCATTCCACAAACGTCGGGGGTTCAAGATCATACAGGGTCTCCAGCAAAAGGATTTTCTTTACTCTTTCTCTTCACTCTATTATCTTTTGCCTACTAAAATAATAATAAAGTTTCAAAGGTAAAAAAATACGTAAAAATCCCCTGTTTAAACCCATTCTTTGTTTATAATAATACCTGAATTACCTACCTGCCTTTTATTTTAATAAACTTGGCGTTAGCTTGGAAAAGGTGCTTCGTGTTATCTCAGTCACTCAAGACATGTTAAACTCGAACAAAAAGACATGTGAATTTTCACTACCTACTACTTAAAATATATATTGTAAGGGCTAATACCAAGATGAAGAACTAAAAAACAACACAAGTAATACAAACCACACGTTTATTGGTTTTCATTATACTTTCTAATCTCACCCTCTCACGTGAGATCGCCAACATAACATGCAAATAAATGTCCATTGGATGGAAGCCATTTTAGTTTTATACAAGGAAAACATATAAATATGTTAACTTATACACTACGACGGATAACGTATGCTTACAACTAAATAATCGAAGTATAATTTTGCACACTTGCATCCCACTTTCACTAAAACTAATTTAAGTTGAGTCTCTTTCAATGTTTAGAAAAAGACAGATTTAAAATGTATGAAATTTTAACCATATTTCTGATTTCGCATGTCTATATCTATGTATCCTAACATCTCCTGACACAGTATAAATATAAGCTAAGCAGTATGGAACCATAGTATGGAATCATAGTACATGTGCTAGAAATGGTACACACACACTCCTCAAGAGGGCCCGAAGGATGTCGTGCAATACTGGTATGTCCAATACTTGCTTAGGCGACCTGTGGGCCAATAGACTTTTTTCCACTATGAAAGAAATATTAAAAAACTAATTTTCTATGAAATAATTCATAATTTCAGATCGCCTTTCATGAATACTTTTCTGCATTTCATAAAATTTTATTTTTTAATTGAAATTCAATCGATAAAATAGTCACTCAGTCGGTTTTGCACGCTATGACATTAAAGTGCGTTATTTCCACACAAACTCTATGTAAAAAAAAGCGTTTTGACAGTTGATAAAAAGTACGTCAACGATTGGTGGTGTCAACTACTCCTACTATTCTGCCTAATCACTCATAACAAAATCGTAATTGAATAGCCCGATTTTGTATCCTAGGGCTGGCAAAAACGTAAGATTCAATAAAGATTGATTAGCGTTATTGGCCCCCTATTGAGGAGTGCGCATGTGTGCTTGTGCCATTTGACAAATTTGATGTTCGCTTCCTTTCTGCTTATAACTATACTACGTGTCACTTAGATATCTGTCAAACTTGACGTTTTTTTTATCGTTAGTCTACTTTCGTTTCTTCTGCAAAGAAAGAGACACATGAACTCAAATTTAGTTCTAGTGTGGGACTGGATAACTAAAACAGTGAATTGGGTATCAATATCAAACCATTTCTGTTCCAACAAATAAATTTTCAGAATAAAATCTCAGCGTGTCAATAACAAATTGTTCAATGGTATACACAACTATTAAAATAATAAATATATCTAAAACACTACTAAATCACATGTCACAATTGTTTACGATGACAAAATAATTGATATTTTAAGACTGGGTACATACAAGCTGTAAGGGCCTTAGCACACGACGGTTTTTAAACGCTCGTGTGTACGTTACAAACGCAACAAGGATTAACGGCGACTAAACCTCGCGGCGAAGGTGTTTTAACCCGTGTGCTGAGGCCTTAAGATAGGCGATCATACGGATTTTTCGGGAAATAATATAAAAAAAGACATGCTATACCTCTATGTATCTAACTCGCACTATTGTCTATTTATTCACGTATGATCGCAAATCTTATACAACCGGTCTGTCCTACTTCTAACGTAAAAACGACGCAGCGACCTCACGACACCCCGCTATCACACAAACCCCATCAATTTCGACTTAGCACCATACCTTGATATTAAACCTTTTGGCATTTTTCTTCTTGTGACAATATTATGGTTTTATTTTGAATATATTGTATTATTTATTAATTATCTTTAAATTAACTTAATTACAACCAAGTTTACTTATAAACAAATTACAGTTGATTCATTGAGTTCATTTTTGAATCATGACATTTACTGTGTGAGCATTAATATATTTTCATCATGATTGTGGTCTTTGTTAAATTAAATAATAAAATAACGTAACTGGTTAAAAAGAGACTAGCTTATACATAAGATATGATTTCATAAGAAAAATATTAGTTGATTCAAAACACAATATACATTTAGAATAATAAAAACATAATACAGTCACATTTCCTTTGCTTATTTCCAAATAGTTTCAATAAAATATTATATTCTTTTCCTTTTCGCAGGTAATAATAATGACCAAATATTGCCACCTACTTTTTATTATTAAAGAGAAATGTAGATTTCCGACCAACTCTTCGTATTTTTCTACAAAAAATAAGGAATAAATTAACTTCCGATGAGTTAAATGGTAAATTATTATCCTAAAAAGAGTTCATTATTTGTATACGTATGATTTCATCACACCATGTCCAAAATCTATATACATAAAAGAAAGTGGTGTTAGATACACTATTTATAACTCAAGAACGGATGAACCGATTTGGCTGATAATTGGTGGAGATGTAGCTTAGAACCAGGAAACGGACGAGATAGCAGAAAATTTTATACGTTTTTTTCACTGAATATTTGGTCATCATCATCTCCTGGGCGTATTCCCAACAATTTATACAATAAATCTCCACTCCATGCTATTTCCAAAAATACAATCTCATCCCACATCCAATCCTTTCGCATTTCGGTGACTGCGACACGCGTTTCTACGTGCGTGCCAGGTTTAAGAAAACTTTTATCTTAATACTACTTCTTTAGAAACATTGCTTTAACATGCACTTACATGTTCATTAGTCTTTAGTTGAGGATTTTTTTGACCTGACTTTGCTTTAAAAATTATGTCAATTCAGGGCTAACTTTTTAGTAGTCAGATAAATAGCTAACGGACTGTTAGATATAAGCTGACCGAGTTTTAGATGACACTCGGTTTGACCTCCTGTGATGTGAGCACGAACAACTATCGTAACGTATTCGTAGCGTTTACCTATCGTTAACTTGTCAATTTGTATGGGGAAACTGACAGTTTTTGACGTTTGGACGACACGAATACGTTACGTTAATGCTCGTGCTCACCCCACTGTATATTCAAGTTTGACATTTCAAATCGGCCATCTTGGAATTTTATCGGACTGTTCGCGCTATTTGTCTTTTAAACAAAGTCGAATTAGCTAATCAAGTCCAATTCGCTTTGACGGTAAAAAAGACGTGATAAAATCGCATGCAAACTCCACAAAACCGTAAGTGCATCCAAAAAAATAACCATGAATTGCTTTCATTTCCATAGATCGTATAAAATAGTACGTTTGGCTTGTTACACACTGACGACTTGCCGTGTCAAGAAAAATGCAAAATTTGTAAATCAGAAAACTACTTTTGTTGTAAATATTTGAGATATTTGGATAACAGCTGTCAACAATTTCTATTGCATTGATTATACTTTTAAACATTCAACTTTGTACATCGCTTTGTACTGTGCCACTTATTATTTTTATTCTAAACGCTAAGTCGTCAGTGCGTCCGCTGCCTTATTATACACAACTGTGACTGAGTTTACGTATACATTATAACATGTAAACAAAAACATATTTACACTTTACATCTTCTGAGTTTTGTATAAACTTTTAAAAAAGAAAGTATAATTTATCATAGTTTCATCATTCTGTTTTAGTGTATAAAATGTGTATAAATATGAAGCTGATAGGACCTGTGATTTAAAAAATAATAATTTATACAAAACTTACAAGACATTCTTAACTGTTTAAAACGCACAACTATTTAATTTACGTCAAAAATTAATAATGAAAAAATAAACAACCATATAGTATTAATTATGATCAAATTATTTTAAATGCATCAATGGCAAAATAAAAGAACGATATAATATAAAAAGTATTGTAAACAGAATTAATTTCCTTAATAACCAATAACGTCAAAATAGATTTTTTGTTAAGTATAACATAATAATGTTGGTTGATCGATAAAAATCTGGGCTATTGCAAACAAAAAAATATACTTTATACATAATAAAATTACTGACTATGTGTTCTGCTAAAACTAGTTTAAAGTATTATTTTAGTGTGTACCGGAATTTTGCATGTGTCTCTAGCAACTTATATTTTTATGATTGACAAAAGTATTTTTCAAATATTATAGTCATTATTTCCAGTACAAATAGCAATGGATATAATATATCACACAGTTACTATACAAATTACTATAAGTTTTTTTTTAAATCCCAATAATGGCTTTGAATTTTTGAAAAACATTGTTTGTTTCTATTATATCCTATCAAAACTAGCTTTGTTAAAAAATAACTAAATCTTGCCTATAGTTTTTTTCTTATAAAGATAGTTTCAAATCCTGAGAAAGGCATAACAATTTTAAAGGCATAGTTATGGAAAAAACAAATCGATGTAAAATCCGAACTTTGTGTGTAAAAAGACGCACGGAAACACTTGTTGTAAAAATGTTGAACAAAGCTAGTACAATAATTATGATGATAAATTCATAGGGTGCGGACTAGAAAACTTATATTTTTCCCAAACAAAAATATACCATTTTGGTCGTGTGTTACAATATATAAAACATTATATTATGTACTGACTACATACAATGTCTGCGTGAACAATAACATGCATTTTTTTTGTAACTGATCGCAATTTGGAGCGGAGAGGGCGCCACTACGCGCACAAAAGTTTAACGCCAAACGTTACGCGCACAAAGTGTTTTAATATATACTGAAATTATTTGTAAATTTTGACAGATCACAAAAAGCCGTGAAAACCGGTTACCAGTAGTAGTATTTGCAGTAATATGTATTTTCAAATAATAATTATTGTGTTTTTATCTTATATCATTTTTAAACCAATGAAATGAGTGAATCATTCACGCAGACTCCCTACTTTTCTAAACATAGCTTAGTAAAGACAATATTTTCGTTGAGAAAACAGTATGTTGGCACAGTCCAATTTTTTCACTCTAGTCTATGATTCATATCCCTCACACCGACGTATACATACATACGTGAATTAAGGAATCCAATGGGCTCTATTTACTTGTAATACAGACTGATGATATTGCAGTAGACACTAAAAATAGACAGCCAACACACAATTCTCTCAAGTTGAACTACATCTCAATACATTAAGATTGATGTGGAGGTATTTTTTTGTTGAGCTACTCTCAATGGATGCGGCCGAGTTTTGCTTCACTCGAGAACGGACGTCGCGCTGTGGAAGACCAGTTATATTGTAGTTAGGTATGCTTGTTGTGCGTAAAGAGAAACCTCATTTGAGGAAGCAACAATTTCGGTTATAACTTCTTGAAATAATTAATTTGAAATCAACTGTCTGAGGGGGGATCGTACCCCCGGGTACCCAATGAGGACCCGTCCTTAGGTAGGAATCTATCCGGCCCGTGTGCATAAACCAATCTGCTACCCAGAAATTGGCTAAGCCTGTTAGGGTAGCAATCGCAAACCATGGTTAAAAAATAATGTATAAAAATCGTCGATAATTTTAACGGATATCTGTGCCCTGATTTCAAAACTTATGTCAGTAGATTTGGATGTAGCCACGTCTGTCTTCTTTTGAATCTTGACCCGTGCCAGCAAACGCGCTGGCTAGACCGAAAAATAGTAACTTAATGTTACCCGTTGTCCTACAACGTGAGCGACAAACGCTACAAGCGCAACGTGACGCGACAATAACAAATGTATGTACGTCTTTCATACATATATGTACACTGTCATAGTGACGAAGCGCTACTGACATTGACACAAGTATTGGTCCAATCGCGTCGCATCGCACTTGTCGCGTTGGGGCGTTCACATTCTTATATTTTTGTTTACGTGTGCGTGTGTGTCGGTATATATATGTATTATGTATGTATGTGTGTGTGTGTGTGTGTGTGTGTGTGTGTGTGTGTGTGTGTGTGTGTGTGTGTGTGTGTGTGTGCGTGTGTGTGCGCGCGCGCGCGCGCGTTATCCTAACGCCATAGTCTAAAACCATAGTGCGCAATCCGCTTTACGTCGTAGCCAAGATGCAGACGGTGGGCAGAATATCATGGGTATTATTCCACGTCAGGAGTGCAGCTCGACCCAGCACGGTCGACGTCACTGTGTGTCGTCCGACTACAAGTATACCTTAAGAGACGGACGAGCACGGCAGCCGCGGCGAGCCCATCTGCGTGAGCACGCGGTCGAGCCACTGCAGCGGCCCGTTCAGGTGCAGCTCGATCCAGCACGGCGTCGACGTCACCGTTTGCCGTCTGTGGGGAAACAATAAACAATCATTACAATATCGCACTTAGTCCGCGTGGTGTAGTATGCCGCACATCAACTCATAGTTGAGGCGTGGCCTGTGCCCAGCAGTGGTATATAGGTTAATGAGAGACAAATACAGTTTCAATAATTACAATTTATAAGTTTATACTCAAAAGATGGCTCAGCCACTAAACATGGCCCACCTACTAAGGAAAGCTCAGCCACTAAACATGGCTCAGCTACTAAACATGGCTCAGCAACTCAGGGTGGCTCAGCCACTAAATATGGCCCAGCTACGAAGGATGGCCCAGCCATTAAACATGGCCCAGCTACTAAGGATGGCTCAGCTACTAAAGATGACTCAGCCACTAAATATGGCCCAGCTACGAAGGATGGCCCAGCCATTAAACATGGCCCAGCTACTAAGGATGGCTCAGCTACTAAAGATGACTCAGCCACTAAATATGGCCCAGCTACGAAGGATGGCCCAGCCATTAAACATGGCCCAGCTACTAAGGATGGCTCAGCTACTAAAGATGACTCAGCCACTAAATATGGCCCAGCTACGAAGGATGGCCCAGCCATTAAACATGGCCCAGCTACTAAGGATGGCTCAGCTACTAAAGATGACTCAGCCACTAAATATGGCCCAGCTACGAAGGATGGCCCAGCCATTAAACATGGCCCAGCTACTAAGGATGGCTCAGCTACTAAAGATGACTCAGCCACTAAATATGGCCCAGCTACGAAGGATGGCCCAGCCATTAAACATGGCCCAGCTACTAAGGATGGCTCAGCTACTAAAGATGACTCAGCCACTAAATATGGCCCAGCTACGAAGGATGGCCCAGCCATTAAACATGGCCCAGCTACTAAGGATGGCTCAGCTACTAAAGATGACTCAGCCACTAAATATGGCCCAGCTACGAAGGATGGCCCAGCCATTAAACATGGCCCAGCTACTAAGGATGGCTCAGCTACTAAAGATGACTCAGCCACTAAATATGGCCCAGCTACGAAGGATGGCCCAGCCATTAAACATGGCCCAGCTACTAAGGATGGCTCAGCTACTAAAGATGACTCAGCCACTACATATGGCCCAGCTACGAAGGATGGCCCAGCCATTAAACATGGCCCAGCTACTAAGGATGGCTCAGCTACTAAAGATGACTCAGCCACTAAATATGGCCCAGCTACGAAGGATGGCCCAGCTACGAAGGATGGCCCAGCCATTAAACATGGCCCAGCTACTAAGGATGGCTCAGCTACTAAAGATGACTCAGCCACTAAATATGGCCCAGCTACGAAGGATGGCCCAGCCATTAAACATGGCCCAGCTACTAAGGATGGCTCAGCTACTAAAGATGACTCAGCCACTAAATATGGCCCAGCTACGAAGGATGGCCCAGCCATTAAACATGGCCCAGCTACTAAGGATGGCTCAGCTACTAAAGATGACTCAGCCACTAAATATGGCCCAGCTACGAAGGATGGCCCAGCCATTAAACATGGCCCAGCTACTAAGGATGGCTCAGCTACTAAAGATGACTCAGCTACTAAATATGGCCCAGCTACGAAGGATGGCCCAGCCATTAAACATGGCCCAGCTACTAAGGATGGCTCAGCTACTAAAGATGACTCAGCCACTAAATATGGCCCAGCTACGAAGGATGGCCCAGCTACGAAGGATGGCCCAGCTACGAAGGATGGCCCAGCCATTAAACATGGCCCAGCTACTAAGGATGGCTCAGCTACTAAAGATGACTCAGCCACTAAATATGGCCCAGCTACGAAGGATGGCCCAGCCATTAAACATGGCCCAGCTACTAAGGATGGCTCAGCTACTAAAGATGACTCAGCCACTAAATATGGCCCAGCTACGAAGGATGGCCCAGCCATTAAACATGGCCCAGCTACTAAGGATGGCTCAGCTACTAAAGATGACTCAGCCACTAAATATGGCCCAGCTACGAAGGATGGCTCAGCCACTAAACATGGCCCAGCTACTAAGGATGGCTCAGCTACTAAAGATGACTCAGCCACTAAATATGGCCCAGCTACGAAGGATGGCTCAGCCACTAAACATGGCCCAGCTACTAAAGATGACTGAGCCACTAAATATGGCTCAGCCACTAAACATGGCCCAGGTATTAAAGATAGCCACTAATATTGGCATAACCCCTAAATGTGGCTCACCCACTCAAGATTCCAGCTACTAAAGATGACCCAGCTTCTTGAAATAGCCCAGCTACTACAGACGGTATAGCTACTAAAATGTCTCAGCTACAAAAAATAGCCAACAACTAGGCGGAAAATTACCTGTATTCGGCCCCCCAGCCCTTGACAAAGCTCATACGTATGGTGCACATCCGAGTGAGCTGGAATACCGCCTCGAAGCCCTGAGACACCGATTGGGATAGCAGGGCTGCGAACTCTTGGTTGTTAAAGATCTTCAAATTGCACCCTGCGAAAGAATTGGTTAGTTTAATTTTAATTTAACAAACCGCGCACGCAATGATACACGTACATAATACCGTACGACACATTATGTGACATTATTTTGTGTTTCTGCAGCGATCACCTATGGAGAACAGAATCTTTTATTAAGTTACAGTACTTAATATTATAAGTTAGTTAAGAAACATCCCATGCAAAAGAGCTGGAAGCCGCAGAACTTACAATACAACTCACAACGTGACACAGAAGATGCACCTGGAAACACAACACTGTCACCAACTAAATCCTCGACGCGTTTCGCCATTGCACGTGGCATCCTCAGGAGATTACGAGCGACTGTCTCGAGTTGTATTGTGAGTCCAGCTCTACTTTTTTAAAGTGGTCACAGTTGAATATATATGTTTTCCTGCGGTGGCGTCGTTTAGTGGAAAGAAGTATGCCAAGATATGACCTGAGATTCATTTGCCGCGTCTAGAGATGTGACATATCCGATTAAATTCCTTTTTTTTCGCGTATTTGTTCTGCTTATCAGAATTATGAAAGAAACCCAGGATTTTTTAAAATAATTTATTAAAAATTCAAACTTAAAACTGTTGAACGTCACCATTACAATTCGGACCACAACGCAAAATGATCAAAACGTTTCATTCCACGATCTAAAAAAGATATTTTATAATTAAGCTGAACCTTTGATTTATTGCTTAATTTATTTTTGTTTTTTTAATAACGAGAACTATAACACTTATTCACAATACTTCTCGTGAAAGAATCGTCGAAATGTATTGGAAGAAAAAAACATTTTAATAGGTACAATGCGTGAAAAGGAACTTTTTCTGTAACATTAAGCTATCATTATTTTGTCAACTTGCAGTCGTTCGTTTGCTTTGCTCTCGTTTGAACTGTGCGATTTTTGGTTTTCTGCATCTTTACAATTTTTGCTTTCTCCTCGGACTCCGATACTCATAACTTGCGATTACTTTGGCCAACGTTATATGGACACCGATTGCACTTCGATTTAAACCAAATGAGCTAATCTTATTCGCCTTGGGAACGTACCAAATACGACAAGCACGCTCGTATTATGGCGAACACGTACGTTTAATTGGTAGATATAGGATAGAAGTTTGTATTGACAATGATCATATACCTGAATTAAGTACATAGTGGGGAAACTTCATTGATAAAAGCAAGAATAAAATCCAGGCATATTTCCAGAAGACAATATTATGTTCATACATATGGGTGGTTCCATAAAAGTTGGGTAACTTTGTGTTCCTGTGTTTTTTTTATAAATTTATATTGTGCACCATACATTTAAAATGTCTGGTATATGAAATAAATGATTTTTAATCAGGTCACTCATTTTTGCCTTGATCATATTTCTTTGTTGTCAAGAATATTACGTTTTCACTCCTTAACATCAGTCCCTAGCCATGTCACATCTCCAAAATAATGTTTTCGTTTGTCTGTTTTGAATATACTTGGCGATATTTGAACTTTATTTAACTTAAAACACATTAAAAATTACGCCATCTTATAAACGGAAAGAATCTGATGTGCAATATAAATTATTTTTCATGATTTTTGTGAAGCTAAGTAGTGTCATCGGTAATTATAGTCAGGCCCTAGCCACTCAGTAAATTTAAAAATACGCGGCAATCGAATGAAACGAGCGTTTTAAAACCGATGCGTTCAAAAGTAACGCCGTTAAGTTAGCCACACGCTTGGGCCGGCCCGCGTCGGCCATCTTGGCGTCAGTGCGGTCGGCGTCCCCGCTGAGCAAACACGTGCCGTGCCAGTCAATCTGTCAGTTCCTAGGTGAGTTATAATCAGTGATCGGAATAGGGTGAGTATATTTACCTACAGTTTGACGAACAGAGACGGAAATCGGAGACTTCCTTACGACTAAAATTTTTTTACCGGTAAATTTACCGGAACTTTGATATGCAACTTTTTAATAGCTAAATGCTTCAATAAATCTTAATTAATGTTAGATAAAAATAAAATAACGCATATTATAAAAAAAAATTTATTAAAAAAAAAATTGTTTGAACATTTCAATATAACATATAACATGAATATAATATATTAATGACTTTCTTATCCTAAAACATAATTATTTTAAAGTATAAATAAGTATAAAGTTTAAATATTACACCTTTTTACAGTTTTTGTAATTGGGTTTGCAGCTACGTTTGTAGCTGCACAATTACCAACACCGTGGATTTATACAAAATGTAAACGCGATTACTATAAACGTAAAAATAATAATTAATTATTTATTATTTTTACGTTAATTCTTTATTAAAAACATAATTTACTTTATTTAAATGAATTTTCTGACCCTAAACTAGACAGCAACTTGTATCTTAGAGATCAGTGACTTCTCCCATTCGTATGTACAAAAACAATAAAAAAGTATTTCGATTTTCACAAAAAGTTAATTTTAATATTCAAAACTAAACAAAAATATTTGAATGAGTGACATTCGTTATAGCTTTCTAAGTACAAACAAAAAATAAAATACAGACATTTAGGAACAAATAAGTTTGAAGTGTTTACTATTATTTTTTTGGCTAATTAATACAATCAATACCAATTGAAAGCAAAAATTTCGGTCGAAGTGAGCGTTTGTGGCAAATATAGTAGCATATATTTGGATTCGAGAAGGTCAGCAGTTTTTCCGGAGCGACACTTCGGTGCAGACACTCGCTTCGAAATTACAAATAATCTTGAAATTAAAATGAAACTAAGTCACATATCTAACAAATGAAAACAAATACATTAGTCTTCAATATTTTCATCATCGGTACTGTGACAAATTTTGTTATCCTGTAAGAAATTGAAGTAGATGATCATTAATTTTTCAATATTTTCAACTTTAAGTTTAACTTTTGAGAGTTACGCCTTGATTGACAGTCACGCGGACGGAACCACAAGCAAAAATTAGTCAAAATGAACAAAAAAGTTTAAAATAATTGTCAAAATCGTTACCTGAAAAATAATGCATGTGCATTTTTAATTAATTTGAAAAAGGATGTGTAAAATGAACCAAACAAGAATGTTTAAAAATGCGATATAAAGATTTACACATTAAGGTTTCAGCATATTTACCAGTATTTTTTTTTATAGTAATCGCGTTTTATTAAGTATTGAATTACATTTTGTATAAATCCGCTGTGTTGGTAAAAAGGTGTAATATTTAAAACTTTATATTTATTTATACTTTAAAATAATTATGTTTTAGGATAAGAAAGTCATTAATATATTATATTCATGTTATATGTTATATTGAAATGTTCAAACAATTTTTTTTTTAATAATTTTTTTTTAATAATATGCGTTATTTTATTTTTATCTAACATTAATTAAGATTTATTGAAGCATTTAGCTATTAAAAACTTTCATATCAAAGTTCCGGTAAATTTACCGGTAAAAAATTTTTAGTCGTAAGGAAGTCTCCGATTTCCGTCTCTGTTCGACAAACTGTAGGTAAATATACTCACCCTATTCCGATCACTGGTTATAATTCGAAAAGTTCTATCGTTATTATTATCTTTTGTTTGCGTGTATATGTGCTTTGTTTGCTCTGATATTATGGTTATCTAACATTTTAGGAATATAATTTTAAGCGTAAACTAAGTATGATTTTGTTGTGATTCGTCAGTCCCTAGGCCATCAGGCCCTTGCCGTAAATATGACTAGGGACTGATGCAAAGGCCAGGGACTGACCTTCCTACTTGTTGAAATAGATTCGTCAATTTGATAAAGTGTTTTTTGTTTTAGAATATGCCACCTAAAAAGAAAATACCGTTGTCTAAAGAAGAAAAAGCAAAAAAAAAGTCAGAACAAGCAAAAAAACGTTTAGAAAAAATAAAAAATGATCCAATTTTACTAGCGGAGTATAAAGAGAAAGAAAGATTTAAATACCTCAGAAAAAAGGAAAAAGGACAGCGAAAATGCGTTAAGGATATGACTCCTCGTGAACATAGAAAAGTGAAAAAAAACTGGATCTCTTACTCAGCAGCTTACAGACAAAATAAAAAAGTTGTTAAACATACTGATCAATGTATGGACGAAAATACCCCACCAACATCTGGAGATGATGGAGAAAATGATCCTCAGGTACCACAACAAAGAAATCTTGAACAACAAATAGATGATATAAATGTTCCATGTATTGCTGATAGAAGACAAGCTGAAGCTAAAAGAAGGAGTATTTTACAACGGAAAATAAGAAATAAGCAACTACGGAAGAAGAACCATGTTATTGCTGAGCTAAAAAAAAAACTTGCTAGCCAAAGACAGAAATACAAACGACTGAAATGCCATATTAAGAAATCAAAAAAAGCACTTACACCCAGAAGCAAAATTAACGAAATGGCGAATGATCCTAATCAAAAGGCAGAATTGGTCAAAAAAGCCCTATTTGGTGAAGTAATTCAGACGCAAATCCTAGAAAAAAAACAGGAAACAAAAACATACAAGGAGAAAAATAGATTAAAAATGGCTTTGTCTGGTTCTGTAGTAAAGAAGTATAAAATATGGAGGTTGGGAGGCAAAGCTGTGACTTACAAGAATATGGGATTTAATCGCACAAAGTCGACTAAGAAAAGAGCCAGAACAAAATGATAGCTATAATTCGTCAGTTTTACGAAGATGATAGCAATAGCCGGTGTGCAGCAGGGAAGAAAGAGTGCATAACTCGCAATAATATTAAAAAACAAAAACGATTTTTGCTGGATTCCTTGAAGAATCTACACCAGAAATTCCTGTCTACTAATACAATGGCGATTGGGTATTCCTTGTTTTGCCAGCTACGTCCATTTTGGATCGTCGAGCCTAAACTTACCGATCGTGACACATGTGCTTGCGTCACACATGAAAACGTTAACCTGAAACTGGTTGCATTAAAAAACGCAATCTTAATTATTTTCAATTAGTATATATACTAATTGAAAATAATTAAGATGGACGACAACGCATAAAAGAATACTGTTGCAACTGCCTTGTTGGACGTCGCACTGTAGGCTGTTGCGCACACGTAATGACACTGGTATGGTGTGATGGTTAGGTTGGGCTAGGCATCAAGGGAATATTGAGCCTCCAGCGGAGTTTCTTGATGATGTTGTTGTTAGAGACGATATTGATTAAATAAATGTAATGACATATATGAATTGTTTTAATAGTTTTTACTTGTTCTAGTACAAATCCAAATTATATCTACCCATCTTAGGTAGGTACTTGGGTAATTAATCACATCTAGGTTTGAAACAACACTTAGTTAAGATCCTTAAAATGTCGAAAGTCAGGTCTAGCGACCCGTGCGGGAATCGAAACCGGGATCTCGGAAGATGGCAGCACGTGCTAATAACTCCTCCATAGAGGAGGACCATTGCACCGACTTGTATTTTTAACACCCGCTAATTAGTAGTTGAACCATTAGAAAAAAAATGATTATTATAGTTATATGACATAACCTCAAAAAATATAAATACTCATAAATCAAATCAAATTGATTAATAGGATCCCAGGGTCTTTATTTTTGAGCCCTGTTGACGAGGAAGAAATAAAAAATGTTATAAAATGTTTAAAAAAGACCAATTCCACGGGATATGATGCCATACCTACTAAAATAATAAAAACATGTGCTAACGAGCTGGCGCCACTGTTAGTGTGTTTTATAAATGGCAGCTTTTTAAAGGGTCAATTCCCTAGCTCGCTTAAGATCTCCGTCGTTAAACCATTATTCAAGCGTGGAGAGAGACATGACTTGGGGAACTATAGACCGATTGCCCTCATTCCCATTCTCTCAAAAATTTTTGAAAAGGCTATGTACATGAGATTAAGTTCATTTTTGACAAGAAACAACATACTTAGCGATGAACAGTTTGGTTTTCGTAAAGGGAGATCAACAACCCTTGCCTGCTATTCCCTCATTAAGAACATATCCATACTCATGGACAGAAAGGTACCCGTATCAACCATATTTTTCGATATGAGCAAGGCATTTGACTTTGTCAACCACAAAACCCTTCTTGCAAAGCTCGAGTTGTATGGAGTGCGGGGACTGGCCTATGATTGGTTTCAAAGTTATCTTAGTGAGAGAACTCAGTTTGTGGAAATTTCAAAACTAAATGATAGGTTAAAAAAAGTAATAACATAGATCAGAAAATAGGAAAAATACGACAGGTGTTCCTCAAGGTAGCATATTAGGCCCATTGCTCTTTATTATATACATAAATGATCTCCCTAAATGTACGCAATACCCGGTCACACTCTTTGCAGATGATATATCTGTAACGATTCATAAAAAACCTGAAATAAATTACAACAATGAAATTAACAGTGAGATATATAAAATAGGTAATTGGCTGAGACAAAACAATTTAATTATAAACACGAAAAAAACAAATTTCATTCAATTTTTCAACAAAAACGCTAAACCACAGCAACTATTCGTGCACCATCGGAATGATGTCATAGCAGAAACCGCGTCTACGACTTTCCTTGGTATAGTAATGGATTCGGGGCTGACTTGGCATCACCATATTGACATGATATGCCAGAAGATGATTAGATTTGTATATGCTCTATACCGCCTATCACAATTGGCGAATCAAAACACAGCGCTGATGGCATATCATGGATATGTGGGTTCTCTGTTGAGGTACGGACTGATTCTGTGGGGTAATTCAACAAACATTAATCGGGTCTTCATTTTGCAGAAGAAGTGTATAAGATCTATTTGTGGCGTCGGACAGGTGGAATCATGCAGACCTCTCTTTAAGCAATTGAATATACTCGCGCTACCATCCTTATATATCTTCGAAACTCTATTGTTTGCAAAGAAGAACATCAATCTTTTTACAAAAAAACGAGAGGACTGCAATTTTAATACAAGGTACCCAAACAAATTAACAATCCCATCAGCAAGTACAACCTGTTTTAGCAAAAATAGTTACAGCATGTGTGTCAGGTTGTTTAACTTACTTCCGGATCGGATCCAAACTCTGCCATTTGTCGTTTTTAAAAGAATTATGTTCAGAATCTTAGCTGAGAAATGTTTTTATAGCGTCGATGAATTTACGCAATTTTGTAGTAATGGTGGCCTCAAAAAAATTATATAATAACTTCTTCCCAAGAAATTGACATTAATGCCTTGTGACTTTGTTAAAATTTGACCGCAGATTAAGGATTGATGCATTTGACTGATTCCCTATTTATGTATAATGGACGGACATTTGTTGATTTATTTTTTTTGTTTAATGAACTGACATTTTGTTTTGCATAATAGACTTGGAATTGAATTGTAATTGAATTAAAATTGTAATTAAGTTGTAATTAAATTGAATTAAAATTATTATAAATGTACTAACTTCAATCATTAACTTTATTAACGTTTAAGTTAAGTAGTTACGCATGACGATACCATAACATTTGTATATCGATAGATTGATTAAACATATGCACGATACCTAAATATAAGAACCAAAAATGTACCATGTTTATACAAATAAATATCTTATCTTATCTTAACATTTTTTCTTGGCTTTATTGATAAAAGCTGCAATAATATTTTGTTTTATTATACATTTATAGATCAAATACACCACTAGTGCAAAGTAGACAACCTCTTTTAAAAAAACATTGTGACAGGTCAATCAATGTATGGAGAGTGGGCATCCTTCTTTGAAGCAAATTTTTTTTCCAGCTTTAGTCACGGATTTCCGCAAAGTAACGCCTGATTGGGTATTTCTTGAGAAATGTGCATATTAGTCAAAATTTATTAAAATGATAAAAAGTTGTTTCTTTGAGTTTTTTTTTGTAACTAGATCGACAGATTATAACATCAACATGAAATTTTCACTTAAGGCCTCCTTTTAGCCCCCCAAAGTTCAGAGTTATAGCACCTGAAAGTTTTAAGAGACATGGTAATGACAATTTTCAGCATGGAAATGACAAATTGAAACACGGTAATGACAAACTGAAACACGGTAATGAAATCATTATCAATCATAATTTGAAATCATGTTCATTACATAAAATATAGGTAATAAATAAATGAACAACTTGGACATCTTCTTTCAAGACAATCCAAATCATGAATGCTGCAAACAGTGGCAGACAACACTTCACTAGAAGACTTTTCTTGAATTATTTTGTTCTTCCAAAGTGCATGTGCAAGCTGTGTCATATTGTCATGTATTTTGCACATACAGGTTTCCATGTCTTTGTCAGTTGGTGTGACCACCCAAAATGGTTTATTTTTACAGAACAATGAATAGCTCACTGTGTACTCATGAGTTTCCAGAAATTTCTTATGTAAATTTTTTTATAGTGTCTTGCAATTCCTTTTCTGCTTTTTCTCTTTATTTCGAGTGATGCACTCTTCCTTTCCAGCTGCCATTCTTGTATTATCGTCGCTTTCAAAAAATAATTTAATATCTTCTTGAATGTTATATTTAGTTTCATTTAATTTCCTTGAAAAATTGACTTTGCGTGCTAATTTTGGTTGAATGATTTTTGTTAACATTTTATAATTTTTCAAAGTCTTGCAGGCTGGCTCAATGTTCTCCTTAAAAACCTTCTTTTCCTCATTTGTTTTCAACTTTTCATAATTAGACTCAAGATTACTTTTCATTACTTCAGCAAAGACGAGAGCTTTCTTAACTTCTTCCTTTTTGTTTGGATCTGATATCAAATTTTCAGCTATATTTTTCGGGCTTTTAGTGTTTTGCTTCTTCAATTTATTATTGCTGCGAATCAGTCGTTTGCGCAACATATCATTTTGCTTTTGTAAGTTGTTTAATTACTGTTTAAAGAATTTCTTTTTCTTGTACATATTGTAACGTAGACGTCTTATGCGCTGCCTATTTTGTATTACACTAGGAGATTCAGGTAAGCTGAACTGAGCAGGGTTTGACGGGGAATTGCTCGACTGAGATATGTTGGGGATTTGCCTTCTAATGAGCATCCTATTCTGTACTACACTCGGAGATGCAGATAAGCTGGACTGAGCTGGGCTTGACGGGGTATTGCTTGACTAGGCTGGGTTGAGGCTGGGCTGTACTGGTAATATATTTTCAGGTTGGAGATCATCAGAACTTTGCTGGAATGGACTGGGGCTGGGCTGGGCTGGTAATATATTCTGAGGTTGGGCTTCATCATCAAAGTCTGAATCTGGAGGAGTACTATCAGTTAGTTTTTTCTGCAAAAGTGTTTTTTGTTTTTGCTTCTCTTTAAAATTCTTAGAATTAATTTTCCATTTCCTCCTTTGATTTCTCTGCTGCCTCGGGGTCAAATCATTTATTGGTATCAGCTTTTTATCTTCTTTTCTTTTTTTATATCTCTGCCTTTCTTTTTCTTTGTGCTGTGCATGCGCTTCTGGATTCAACTTAATTTTATCCCTTCTGGCTTTCTATGCTGCTCGTTTTTTTGCTAATAACTCATCTCTAGTTAATTTTTTGGGCTTTGCCATCTTAAATCTGCGAACAATGCATGTAATTGACCATTCAAAAAGTTATTGTAGGCTCATCATTAACACTCAAAAACCTAAAAAATATAACGTAATTACCATGCCAAATTAATCATTACCGTGGCTAAAAAAAACACGGTAAAACATGGTAATTACGAACATGGTAATGACGATTTCTTTATATTTGCCACTTAACTATGAAGCGAAACGCCTTTCTCCAACATTCTTTAATTCAAGGACTGTTTCGCCCATCGGTTTTTCGTTTTATACCAATAATATTAATGATTTGTCAATACTCACCGGGTATTGTGATCCACGTAGATGACGCTTTCCACTGACAATCTCAAAAATACTAACTGAAAACAATTATTTACTAACTTTTCGGCGAGAAAAAGTGATGTGCGTTCTCACTGACGTTGGAATAATGACTGGCGGGATGCGGGGCAACTGACTAATTTAAACAAATGTTCGTTAAAGAATTTGTGCGCGTCGCGACAAGTCAAGACACGGTAATGACTATTTTTTCTTGGGACAAAGTTAAAAGTTATTTGGTGGGTTATATATTTCGTTAAAATTAATTAGATAAATGTATTTAAGTAGAATAATTAATTCTATTTAGACAGTATTATGTGAAACAGAGTAAAAAAGATACTAATAACTTTAATTCTAATGTAATAATTCCTTTTCGGGGTTTGGGACAGCCACGGTAATGACATTTTCACGTTTTAAAATTAAAATTTAAATAGATATAGTTAAAAATTACGGCATAATACGGTGGTTCCATAAAGGAGAAGTTCATGTCAATACCATAAATATCCGAAAATCATTGGAAAGCTGAGTATGCATTAGTTATGAGTCCGGACAGCAAATTTGCACATTTTTCAAGAAATACCCGATTCCATCAACTATATCAAACATTGCCTCATTGGTGTAGTGGCAAAGTTTCTGCCTTACATCTGAGAGGTCCTGGGTTTGAATTCCAGGCCCAGGTCGAGCCAAAATTGTTTCTGAGATTTTCTGTCATTAATTTTTTTAATCAACTCGGCGTCGAGAAGTTTGCGGTGTTACACGTTAAGCCGTTGGTCCTGCGCCTGATCTCTCTCCGGTCATGTCGGATTGCCGTCGCACCGAACTTTGAGAGTGATGGAACAGTGGACCTGTGTATTGCGCTTACACTTGTGCACTATAATATCTCCTGCGCAGTTGTCCGATCTCTTTTGAGATTGGCCGCCGTGGTCGAAATCGGCCAGGAGGAGTATTATATTACCAGACATTACATTCGACTCACCGGGCGGTATCTTACAAACTGTCGCCGGGTGCCACCCGTAGCGCTGGTTGCAGTTGGGGCTCTGCACGAAGATTGATGAGTCGCTCAGGCACTCCGCGAACACTTCGCCTGTGAACAATGTAATGTGAACAGTGTTAAAATTTCACGTAACTTTTCACGTAAGTGTTCAGTGCCGAAAATTTTTGTTCGCTATTGGCAGTTAGTGTTATTTCATAGATTTGGTCCTTTATTTTGACACTGATATTATAGGCATATAAAATTTATACCTATATAATATGCTTCAACTAATTAGTCTTTAATATTGTAAGATTTTGCTCATTGTAAAATAATAATAATAATCATGTAAAAGCCATTTATTCATAGACAAAAGAAGTTAAATTAGAAACAAAAAAGGTACAAAAAAAGGTAAAAACATAAATAATCTTAGGCTAGAAAGTATTTTCTCTGTCTGAACTACGGTTAAAATGTTCAAAATATAAATACGATCTATAAAAAATTCATTAAAATCCGTCGAGTAGCTCACCGACTGCACGTCACTCAGCGTGCTATGTTGGGAATCTCATTAAGTGATAAGATCCGGAACGAGGTCATACGACATAAGACTAAGGTAACGGATGTTGTCCAAAAATAGCAAGCTGAAGTGGCAGTGGGCTGGCCATGTCTGTCGCAGAACCGACGAGAGGTGGAGCAGGAAGGTTCTCGAATGGAGACCACGCTTAGGTAAACGTAGTGTGGGACGCCCCCCGGTTAGATGGACAGACGACCTGAAGAAGGCAGCTGGTAGTGACTGGCTGTGGCGTTCCTTGGGGGAGGTCTATGTCAAGCAGTGGACTGTAACAGGCTGTTATGATGAGTAGTTTGAAATAATCATACAAACACACAGACATAGGAACAGACGAAGAGAGCAAGAAGCGACTTTGCTTTATACTATGCAGTGATAAGACCTATTATGTACACTTAATGGCAATAAACCAATTTGATATAAAATTTGCTCCAACTCACCACCAATATAATACAATCGGACGCCTTTGCCGATATGCCGACGCGTCTGTTCGACCACCTCATTTCTGTTCACGTTCGACAGTAGACCCAGGCAAAATCTGAAACAAATAGAAAGGTTATGTTTTTTATTCACATAATCAGGTCATTCAGAATCAGTACAGAATAATATTTATTGTATAATAATATTTATTTATTGACCTTCAAATAAGGTCACTTATTAAAATAAATAATGTGAAAACATGCAAATAAATAAGAAAACATGCAAATTTTGGCCAAGATAGTGAGGGCTGGCGTCTGAAATAGGCTTCGGGGAGAAGCCTGTGCCTGCCTGTTTTGTAAGGAATAAAATTGTTTTTCATTTGTTCTTTATTATGGTAGTTTCCTAACATTAAATAAATGTGACTTCAAATGGTAATTTTGATGTTTTAAGATTCGAAATAGTTGCGAAATAAAGGTCTTATTATACAGAGTTGAAATTTTTTTAAGCTTATATATACCTAGAAAAAAGTTTGTGATCTTTGAACCTTTCAAGGATGATCTGCCTTTCGCTCTTCGAAGTTCTAAGTAATTATTTATAAAGCAACTGTTCTGTGTCTCAAAAGGCAATCATGGCGGCACCGGTCTGCTTATTATGATGTGGTAGCTCGATGGTGCTGAAGCCAGAAAAATGTTTCGTTGACTGCTTTTCAGGTTCAAGAATCTTATACAGGTTGGCGACCACAATACGACTCTTGAATTTCTGTCTGTTACGCTTTCACGCTTAAATTACAGACTTCGATTTCGATGAAAATTTATACACATACGGAATAGTGACGACTTTGTATGTGTACTGAATTTCATCCAAATCTGTTCAGTAGTTTAGGCGTGGAAGCGTAACAGACAAAAATTTAACTATCGTATTATGGTCGCCATCCTGTATAAAGGCTACCTCTAGCTGTCCTCGGACTGGCTCTTGGGAGTAACTCCCGAGACTCTATTATACACTAGCATCTTTTGGACCAATTCAAACATACTACGTAATATAAAGAGAGCTAGTGGGTTCATACCAAGCTCCTAAGTGATCGCGTGCAGGTAAGACTATTTCAGTGACTTTACAGCTTTAAGCATGGTCTTCTGGCTATCTCCGGCTACTCTTGGGGCCAAAATAACGACTTAGTAAGTTCTTAGAAGCATCTTGAATGTTCTGGAAGGTCTTAAAACCGTCTTCAAGGTTACTACGAGTACCTTTAGCTGTTGCTACCGTCATTGGTCCGTGCTGGACTCGTTTTGTTGTTTGAGTCAAGTCTGTCGCTCTTGAGGTTCTAGAATGTTCTACAAAAGTATCTGGACGTACCTCTCGCTGTTGCTGGGGTCGGTGAACCCGTCGACGGTGATGGAGGGCTGCGAAGCGTGGAAGGTCTCGCCGACGCGCGTGTTCAGCTCGTAGTAGCTGATGCTGCACCAGAAAGCCGGCTCGTGGTAGAGAACCGGGGCCGCTTCGGCGCCTAGGTGCGGCGGGGAGGGGGTGAGGCGGGTTAAGTCTGCAAAGTAGACTGGAATTTTAGGTATTACTTTTCAAAACCACCTCATAGTTGAGGTGAGGCCTGTGCCCAGCAGTGGGACGTATATAGGCTGATGATGATGATGATGACTTTTCAAAAATCGCGTTGCTTCTAGTGTAAATGCATAAGCTGTTATCGCGCTGCATCGGGCACGTAAAACGTAACAGTCTACCGGCAAGTTGGACTGATGGATGCAAGACGCCTACACCATTAACATCTACACTTTGGTGTAATGGATAAGAAGTTGACTATTAACCAAGAGGTCGATCCCCGCACTGTACAAACTTTTGTGTGCATAAACATGTCAGTTTGTACTGTTCTGGGTGTAATATGTATTTATTTAAGTTTATTTGTATACCACTGTTGATTCTGATATCAGTTCTTTAGCTACTTACCACGGAGTCAGATCAATGTATGTGATGTTATTGTTATTTATTTATTTATAACGACAACGTTGCTACAAGGTCGATAAGGGCTACGACTGATCAGTGACTCAAATGTTAAGAGCCACCAAATTGGACTTACACGCGATGCCGGTGTGGTTTGAATCACATATCGTCGGGGATAGTGCAAATCCGCGTAACTAGCACTGGATAATTCCGCGTATCTGCATGTGATCAAATTTTACAGGGGAAGGTTAAAACTGTTTTATATCGTTATTTCAAAGACAATTAGACTAGTTTTTTCATAGAGAGTAGTAATTGATGTTATCTATACAATACATAGATTATTTCTACTATATATTATCCGTAACAATGATTAATACCCTCCAAACTACTTACGCGGATTTGATTTGACCAAAATCTCATCAAAATGGAACCTAACAGTAAGTTCCGCGGTTTTTAAATCAAACTTTAAAGTGCTTAGAAGGAAAACTTTTATTTATTAACTAACCAATTTTCTAAACAATCTTACTTAAACATAAACTTGAAATTATTATTATTATAGCAACATTAACAACATTTTTTAATTAGTCTTTGATTCTTTATCAGCCTTTTCAACGAGATGTCATTAGGATTAATAGGTATCACAAATTAAATTTTATTAAAATATAAAACAAAAACAAGAGCTTCGTCAGCTATACTTATGATAAATCTTTCAGTATTTCTAAAAACAAATTACAGTTACACATTTAAATTATAAAAACAATATTAGGTTCATCAGCTGTCTAACATAAAAAAAACTTTATCTCTCAGTCATTTTAATAACAATAATTATTCTTTCTCATTTAAACAATAATAGCAATATTAAGTTCTATAGCTATGTAACAAATACAAAAATATCTGTCAGTAATTTTAAAGACAATTTACTCTTACACATTATAATTATAAAAACAATGTTAAGCTATTCAGACCTGTAACAAAAAATATCTCTCATTTCTTAAAAACCAACTGTAATCATACTACTGTCTTCTTATTTAGTTATTTAACAAAATTAAATGTCTTTTATAGTTTAAAAAAGTAATTAACAATATTCATATTCTAATAACATTTTAATTATAGTCTTGATAACGGTTCTTTCAGCTGAGTATATAATATAATAAATTAAGAACATTAATCTTGTTTATAAGGTAACTCATCATAGAATTGGTGACAATCATTGGGTATGACATTTTTTAATTGTTGAAGATGTTCATACTTTGATTTCGTTATAGGCAATTTCTCAGTAAAGAGCTGTGGTGGAATAACTGGACCTATTTTTTTTGGCCTATGTGGTAATGGCTGAAATTCTTCATTGTAGTTAAGTTTGTATTCAATAGTACCATTGGGATTGTACTTAAGCACTCTGATATCGACTACGCACTTTGCGCCAGTTCCTCTTCCAGGGCGGATTGTATCGTAAATAAGATTACTTTTAATGCTATAATCCTTAAAGAAAGTGTGGTCAGCCGTTACTACTTCATATGGAGATGGCTTCAGCCTAGCTTCTTTGGTAATTGAGGAGTACTGACTTGGTAAAAATATTTCCCGATGTTTCAACTTCCTTTCAATTATGGAGTGAACTGAATCCACCTCCATTTGAGTATGGCCTTTTTCTAAAAATTTCTGTATGATGACCACTTTCTTGTCCATCGCTACTTGCAGAAGAGCGTTCGAAACTACAACATTTCTGTTTTGTGATGTACATCCATCAGTGAAAATTACTACGTTTCTATGACTTTCTTCAATGATTTTCTTTAAATAATCGACATAAAAGGAAGCGTATGTTGATGCTTTTAAATCTGATGCTGTTTCATCAAACCAATAGCACTTTACGTCATTAGTACCCAAATTGTATATTGTAAAATTATGAACCATTAACTTTGTTTTAAAATACAATGCACTGGCTGATAAAAATGGGCATAACTTCACAGCTTGTAAATCGGCTGTTATTACGTGAAGCGTCCCTTTTTTCGCAGCCTCTTTATCTATAGTCTTTTCCATTCTTGCTATTTCTTTTCGTGATACATGTTGTTGATATACTTCCTCTGTAATATTGCCAGCTTTGTATGAACAACATAGATCACATGCATCTTTTTTTGGTTGAAACAAAGCTATGTTTTCATCTTTCAAAACATCTTCGAAAAGTTTTCTGGATGCCACTTTTTGTCCACTTCTTGTTGCCTCTTTAACATAAATACGATAGAGTTCCCGCTTAGACTGTATAATGGGTTCCAAATATAGTTTGGTACTTTCTTTTCTACAGTAGTGAGAAGGCATTTTGGGCAAGGCTCTTAAAAATGATTGTATCAACTCTTTCAATTTAGGCGATGCAACATTGCTCTGTCCTATATCCGATTCTTTATTTGGTTTCTCTCCTAGCCAGTACCTGACTGTCCACTCTTTAATTCCCAATGTTCCTAAGAAAGTCTTTAAACATACTCTCATTTTTTGGTCATTTAATTTTAAATAATAGACTTTTGTAGCACCTCGTCTTGTATTCCCTTTAGTAGTTTTCCTTTTCGTTGTCTTTTTATCTACTAACGATGAAATAAACATTTTCTTCTCTATCCAGGTCATCTTCCAAAATTCGTGAAAAATATTTAATCGTACCGTTTCTGTAAATTGATCGCAGTGCAATATTTTGCTTCTTAAACATTTGCTGGAATTGCAAGGTTGTCCAAGTTGTCGCGCAGGTTTAATAGAGTCTTGTAAAAATTTTTCGTCTCCAGTCTTTCTAAAACCTACGTATTCTTGACCCAGCATTCTTAATGTCTTGTTTTTAAACCTTTTTGAAGACATTACGTCTGCCTTTCGTTTTTTTATTCTAGACTCAATGGCAACCTCACGTTCCAAGATCGTTTCAGGAAACAACTCGTTATCGTTGTGAGTTGATGTTGAAGCTATCGGTGCAACATTAGTTATTTCAGAGAGTGGACAGTAATCTGGGTCGGCAACAGAATCATCTGATGAAAAGTCAAAACCTAACTCACTTAGTTCATTATTAATTTCGGTGCATACATCCTCTTTAGAAACATTAGAAACCAAATTATTAGTCAAAATTTCAGTCAAGCCGGAAACATTATCGTGATCATTAATTTCCAACAGATTTTCCAAGCAGGAAGAACTAAAAGCGGTTGTGTCACAATCAGCTAAAGCTTCAGCTTCTTTAGTAAGCTCTTCTTGTTTCTCAGAATTAACAAGACTGGTATTAGGCAAGTTTTTGGGCAATTCTTTGGTGTTTTCAACCACTGCCGACTGCCTACGCAAAATCATTTTTTTTAATCCCAATAACTTCTCGCGCTTGTTCTTTAGATCGAATAATGTTGTGACGTGTATTGTTTTGTTTTTACATGGCTCATTCGCCATTTTGATGCTAAAAAGAAAAAAAAACATTTAATTTAATGCACATCAGCATTAATCTCGTACTTACGCGGTTTTACTGATCATTTAAGTAATCTTACTTTAATGAACAGCAAAACCGCGTAACTATAAACCAGATCTAAATACGGACTAAACAATTATTCATTTATTTGAATCGGTGCTCTGTTTCAATATTTAAAGTACTTATAAATACTTTATAACTTTTACACGTTTACTTTACAATAAACTTTTTTTTTGCAAAAAAAATAGGTTAGAACGAGTAAAATAAGTTAAAATTTATTTAAATGATGTGTAATACTGTCACTTTATACAAAAATACCTTATCAACACTTACCTAACGTTGTCAATAATATTTTTGTTGTAATCACTCAGTTTAATAACAAAAACAAACCACGAAATACGCTCCCAATGTCACCTGATCACATACGCGGTATCGTCAATTGCCGGCTGTAGATACGCAGTATTGGTTTTTAGGCGAATTCTTGCTTTCTATTGGTTAAACGAAAGTCGCGTCAACGTGAGAGCTGCCAATCGGGAACTCATGTCGAATGCCCGCGAAATCTAAAATAAGCTACAAGTGTCAGATACGCGGTATTATCCAATGTAAGTTACGCGGATTTGCACTATCCCCGACGATATGTAAAGTATTGCTTGAAGTAAGTACAGGTACGAGTAAACTTTGATTTGAAAAGCTAGTTAGTTGTAGACGCTGGAAACTGAATGCTTACTTTATAACATCATTATGATTAAAAGACGCTTGTGACCCCAAATTTTTCCTTCTTCTATTGGCCCTCGCATCACATCTTTGATTTTCGAGTTGCCATGGGGATAAAAAGTTGATTAAAATAGGCTTAACTAGATTGTAGCAGGGAGTATCAAAAAAAAATGTCATTCGTAAGTACCTTGCGGTAAGTAGCTAAATCACTTGTGTTATGGGTTTAAGGAACAAAGAAGCCACCACAAACACCCCGAACCGTTACAACATTCAAAATTGATTTCCAACATTGTCTGTCTGGGGATCGAACCCGGAACCTCATGGATGGCGGCACCTTGAAACCGGAACTCTCATTACTACACCACGGAGTCCGTCAGTTAATCCGTCTACATTATACAATTTCAGATTTTGTCCCAAAATGGTAAAATAGAAGACGGAATGGAAGTTTCTTATATTAATAAATAAATATACAACAAACATCACATACATTGATCTGACTCCATGGTAAGCAACTTAAGCACATGTGTAACAGATATCAGAATCAACAGTGGTATTACAAATAAACTTAAATAAATACATATAACACCCACCAGAATGGACGAACGGTTTATATAAGCAGTTCACGTTTCATCAACAGATAGACTAGTTTACGGTCCACTCGTAGACCAGTTTACTCATGAACATTCCGCATCGGGCGACGGGCTCATTCGTTTGCTACTAGACGATCAAGCATTATGTCTCCTTCACACTATTCCATTTGGCTGATAAAACTATCTCTTTCGCGATACGCTACGACGGTCATCCAGTGCCAGTGACTATCATCGAGTGTTATGCTATAATACGCTCTATTACGATCTGAATAGAAACGCATTAACAAATCTATTCTTCTATCACAACCAGCAAGCAGAACTTGAACATAATATTTTATGGATAAAATTGATTTGATTGTAAGAGAACTATAACTAGGTAAATAAAAGATGAAAATTGTGTACAAACTCACTCATGTTGTCATTGTGGTCCATCGGGTCGCCGTCTTCGCTGATGTAGCCGGGGGGCGGGGTCTCCACCGTGGACGCGCTCCTGGCGAACAAAAGTATTGAGTAAGCATGAGTATTTTACGAACGAGTACATAAAGCAGGGTTGCTTTTTGCTGTCATGGACCCCTTCACAGAATTTGATAGCTTTGCGAAGCCCTCTCAAAACTATTAAAGGGAAAAGAAAACAAGCGTTGCTTACGTAACTATGTAATACAATTGTAATGACCTCTACCGTTCGCCATCACATTGCACCAAATAATTTAAAAAAACACTCTCTTTGGTATTTTAATTCCCTACTTACACATACTAAAAAAAATAATGAAATATTGCCAGAACTACATTAATGAGAAGGATGCTACTGTATGTAACAATCAAAGTAATTAAAACGCCCACGCCCACCACGCGCTCAGCTGTGGGCTACACTGCACTTACCCGCGCACGGTGGTGTTGGAGGGCACGTGCTGCGCGAGCGTGTGCTCCATGTACATCGCGCTGACGCCGCCCACACCCACCACGCGCCCAGCTGTGGGCTACACTGCACTTACCCGCGCACGGTGGTGTTGGAGGGCACGTGCTGCGCGAGCGTGTGCTCCATGTACATCGCGCTGACGCCGCCCACGCCCACCACGCGCCCAGCTGTGGGCTTCACTGCACTCACCCGCGCACGGTGGTGTTGGAGGGCACGTGCTGCGCGAGCGTGTGCTCCATGTACATCGCGCTGACGCCGCCCACGCCCACGCCCACCACGCGCCCAGCTGTGGGCTACACTGCACTCACCCGCGCACGGTGGTGTTGGAGGGCACGTGCTGCGCGAGCGTGTGCTCCATGTACATCGCGCTGACGCCGCCCACGCCCACCACGCGCCCAGCTGTGGGCTTCACTGCACTCACCCGCGCACGGTGGTGTTGGAGGGCACGTGCTGCGCGAGCGTGTGCTCCATGTACATCGCGCTGACGCCGCCCACGCCCACGCCCACCACGCGCCCAGCTGTGGGCTACACTGCACTCACCCGCGCACGGTGGTGTTGGAGGGCACGTGCTGCGCGAGCGTGTGCTCCATGTACATCGCGCTGACGCCGCCCACGCCCACGCCCACCACGCGCCCAGCTGTGGGCTACACTGCACTCACCCGCGCACGGTGGTGTTGGAGGGCACGTGCTGCGCGAGCGTGTGCTCCATGTACATCGCGCTGACGCCGCCCACGCCCACCACGCGCCCAGCTGTGGGCTTCACTGCACTCACCCGCGCACGGTGGTGTTGGAGGGCACGTGCTGCGCGAGCGTGTGCTCCATGTACATCGCGCTGACGCCGCCCACGCCCACCACGCGCCCAGCTGTGGGCTTCACTGCACTCACCCGCGCACGGTGGTGTTGGAGGGCACGTGCTGCGCGAGCGTGTGCTCCATGTACATCGCGCTGACGCCGCCCACGCCCACGCCCACCACGCGCCCAGCTGTGGGCTACACTGCACTCACCCGCGCACGGTGGTGTTGGAGGGCACGTGCTGCGCGAGCGTGTGCTCCATGTACATCGCGCTGACGCCGCCCACGCCCACGCCCACCACGCGCCCAGCTGTGGGCTACACTGCACTCACCCGCGCACGGTGGTGTTGGAGGGCACGTGCTGCGCGAGCGTGTGCTCCATGTACATCGCGCTGACGCCGCCCACGCCCACCACGCGCCCAGCTGTGGGCTACACTGCACTCACCCGCGCACGGTGGTGTTGGAGGGCACGTGCTGCGCGAGCGTGTGCTCCATGTACATCGCGCTGACGCCGCCCACGCCCACCACGCGCCCAGCTGTGGGCTACACTGCACTCACCCGCGCACGGTGGTGTTGGAGGGCACGTGCTGCGCGAGCGTGTGCTCCATGTACATCGCGCTGACGCCGCCCACGCCCACGCCCACCACGCGCCCAGCTGTGGGCTACACTGCACTCACCCGCACACGGTGGTGTTGGAGGGCACGTGCTGCGCGAGCGTGTGCTCCATCATGTACATCGCGCTGACGCCGCCCACGCCCACGCCCACCACGCGCCCAGCTGTGGGATACACTGCACTCACCCGCGCACGGTGGTGTTGGAGGGCACGTGCTGCGCGAGCGTGTGCTCCATGTACATCGCGCTGACGCCGCCCACGCCCACCACGCCGCCAGTCTGCATCGCGCTGCGAACAATTCACAATAGAGTCAGTTAGGATATATTCGATATCGATCATAAAATCCTTTTTCCTAACGAAAGAATCACACTAACACGGCTGTCAATCTCCATAGATCAAAAACTATTCGTAGCGCCATTTTGTTTTAATGATAACTGACGTTTGTTTTTATTTTTTATCTTAAGACGTCTTTTTGACAGTTGATAATGGAGCGATGCCAGCCGGCCGACGGCCATATTCTCTCTCTTTCATTGCTTATATTGTGTCGATCGAGTGAAGTCGTTGTGCTTATCCTCTCCATTTTAAACTCTTTTGCAAAAAAAACGGGCACTTTAGATTTTTTCCTCTAGTTTAATGAAGAAGAACAAGAAATAGGTTTTATTAATTTGACGATGTATTGGCATGTTATTTGAAGCATCCTAGCATGATTCTTTACGTTCCAAATTTAAAATTTGAAATTAATAAAAGAAAAATAATGATTATTGTGGATTATTCTAAAATTGCTTTACTAATGGCGCGAATTGCTGAAACGATTTTTAACTGATTACGATATTTTAAAACTTTTTGGACATTTTCTGCAAATTAAACAATTTAATCTTTATTTTTACATTAAATACCACTTTTTGATATGAGTGATAAAGCGATAAGGGCCGGTAAAATTATAGCCCTACTTGAAGAAGGTTGTTCGCAAACTTACGTGTCTCAGCGGCTAAATGTGAGTCGTTCAACTGTCCAGAGGACTTGGCAACGGTATCAAGAGACCGGTTCGGTCAAAAGAAGACCCGGTTCGGGAAGAAAACGATGCACACAACCAAGAGATGACCGCTTTTTGGTGAGTCAGGCGTTGCGGAATCGTAAGGCGTCAAGTGTGGACCTGAAGAAGAGCCTTGAAGAAGTAAGAGGAGTAGAAGTTAGCTTGTGGACGGTCAGAGGAGGCTTTTGGCTGCCAATATCAGGAGTTACCGCCCAGCTCGGGGCCCTAAATTACTCCGTAAGCACCGTGTTGCTCGACTTCAGTTTGCTCGGAACTGTGCTTCATGGACTCTGGAGGACTGGAATAAAGTATTGTTTTCTGATGAAACTAGAATCTCTTTGTGTGGAGAGGACCGACGCCGGCGAGTGCTGCGAAGACCACGGGAACGCTATGCGGAAGTGTGTTTCGAAGAAATCACTCCTTATGGCGGAGGCTCCGTTATGTTTTGGGCAGCAATTAATTCGACGGAGCGTACGGAGTTAGTTTTCATAGAAAATGGAACATTAAATGCACATCGGTACATAATGGAAGTCCTAATTCCATATGCACAACCCACATTGACTGCACTTGGGGAAGATTCCATTTTTATGGACGACAATGCTCGCTCGCACCGTTCTGGCGACGTGGAAGCGTACATGCAAGAAGTTGGGATCCGTCGTTTAGATTGGCCAGCTCGAAGTCCTGACCTCAATCCAATTGAGCATGTCTGGGATGTTCTAAAGAGACGTGTAAGATCAGTGCAACCTGCTCCACAAAACATCAGGGAGCTAAAAAGAGTCATTGCAGAAGAGTGGGAACGAATTCCTCAAAACGTTATTAAAAACATCGTGGAAAGCATGCCCAGAAGGATTCAAGCTGTGATTTTGGCAAGAGGAGGTCACATTCGGTATTAGGTTTTTACATTTGTAACTTTATTTAATTAAAAAAAGTAAAAAAAAATCTTATCTTTATTGCCGACCACTTCTTATTGTTTGGGCGTGTACATCGGTTTTAAAGAATCCATCGTTTTTTTTTTCTTTTAGTTGCCCGAACTCACTTCACGCGCATTAATTTACACGATTATAAGTATACAGACTACGTCAAAGAAATAAATTTCATTTAATTAACTCAAATCGACCTTAGAACGTAAATTTCCTTAGGTGCCCGTTTTTTTTGCAAAAGAGTGTATAAGTAATTGAGCTTACTTGTCTCGAGTATTTACATCATCTAAGATGTATTACGAGTGTTGTGTGTGCAAAAGGTCGCGACAGGACGCTATTTTGTATCATTTTCCGAACTCTGAGAAGAGACGTAACAAGTGGTTAAAGTGTCTGAACCGGGATGATTTGAAGGATTTGCCCCAAGAACTGATTTCAAAGCTTTTCGTATGCCAAAAGCACTTTGAAATTAGATTCCTCACTGCAAAGTCACGCCTTTTAGGCATTGCGTATCCCTCCTCCCTGTTTACGGAGGATGAGATTTTGAGTGGAGTACCATCTCAAGATAACTCCGGTAAGTCGGTCATTCATTTCATAACGTTGTCTACCTACGTTGATTATATTTTCAGTTTATATATCGACAGTCTGTTTCATCGTTATCTTTTAATTGCAGTTTCTAAGATCTAAGTTATTATGAATAAAAAATTATAAAAAAAGCTACCTGGAATATCATTAACAATGAAACCGGTAAAGATAAAACAAAAGATCGTTCATATTCATTAAAAGATGGAGGTAAACTAGTTAAATCTGATGCAGAAGTAGCTAATATTTTTGAAAAGTGCTTTGCTAATATAGCACCATCTACTACTAAAGAACTTAACTCTTCTGCAGAACTGTCTGAATCCATTCTCAAATCCAATATTGATGAGTGTGATTCACCACTATACTTTAGATACGTAAGCACCGATGTAATTATGAACGCATTCAATGAAATAAATATGAAAAAAACCGAGGATCTTTGGGGAATATCCGTATGTATAATTAAAACTATTATTGAAATCATAGCACCTCTTTTAGCGATCATTTTTAACAAATGTATTGATGAAGGAAAATTCCCAAATTTAATGAAATTTAGTAAAATAGTACCGTTATTTAAATCTGGTGACAAAAATAACCCCTCAAATTTTCGACCGATATCAATCTTACCGGTTCTAAGTAAAATTTTTGAAAAGATTATATTCAATCAGCTACTATTTCACTTCACATCAAACAATTTATTGCATAATAAACAATTTGGTTTTACCAAGGGTCGCAGTACTGCTGATGCTGGAGTCGCTCTGTTGAAACATATATTTGATGCCTATGATAGTAAGCATGATGCTGTGGGAATCTTTTGTGACCTCTCTAAAGCGTTTGATTGTGTTGACCATGAGACCCTGTTGAGAAAACTACGCCATTATGGTGTATCAACTAATGCATGTAACTTATTTAATTCATATCTCACTGAGAGAACACAAAAGGTTTCTATCAATGGAGCAGAGTCTCCTGGAGCACCTCTCACTATGGGTGTGCCCCAGGGTTCGATATTGGGACCGTTACTGTTTCTAATATATATTAATGACCTACCATACTTTGTCGACGGTGCTTGTGAGATAGTGTTATTTGCTGATGATACTTCACTACTTTTTAAAACTCCAAGGGGTAAAGAATTGTTTGACGATGTAAATGGTACTCTCTCGCGAGTACTTCATTGGTTCACCGTTAACAATTTATTGCTTAACGCGACCAAAACTAAATGCATTAAGTTTACAATGCCCAATGTCCGACAAGTTCCAACAAGGGTTGTTGTTAAGGATGAACAACTAGTTACTTCAAATACTGCAACTTTTTTGGGAACTACTTTGGATGATAAGCTCCAGTGGGGTCCTCATATCATGACCTTATCAAAGAGACTAAGCTCCGCTGCATACGCTGTAAGAAAGATAAGGTTTCTGACTGATGTTGAAACGGCAAGACTAGTTTATTTTAGTTATTTTCACAGTATCATGTCATACGGCATCTTACTATGGGGCTCAGCTGCAGATATAGAGACAATTTTCGTATTGCAGAAACGAGCCGTGCGGGCTATTTATAAACTTAAATCAAATGAAACACTTAGAGAATTGTTTAAAGAAGTTACTCGCAATACATTTACGAAAACCTAATTTACGTTCGAAAAAACTTACACTTATTTCCTAAAAATAGCGATTTGCATAACTTCAACACAAGACAAAAAAATAGGCTTGCCGTTCCACATTTTAGGCTTCATAAAGTTGGTCACTCATTTATGGGTAGATGTGTAATATTTTTTAATAAATTACCTGAAAATTTAATTTCATTGCCTTTAGATAAATTTAAAACAGTTGTAAAAGATGTATTAATGTCGAAAGGATATTATAAAATTGATGATTATATAAATGACAAAGAAATATGGAAATGTTTAAATGCAAACAATTACAATTATTGTAAATCAATTTTGAAAAGAGGCAATGACAATAGTGACTGAGTTTCTTGCGCCGCTTCTTCTCAGCACTGGCCCAAACTGTCCCGAAGCGGTGGTAGGGTCAATTTATATGTTGGGACGTGTAAAAGTGCTAATTTGTTAGCCTAATTACAAAAATAAATTGATTTTATTGATTTTTATGATTTTTTTTTATTGCATATTTCTTTAGAGAATTTGCACTAAGCAAAAGTATCTTGTGTATACTCTTTATAATTTACAACTCTTAAAGTCTATCCCAATAGCGATGCCAAAACATGATAAAACAAGATTGTCCTAATATTTTAGAAAACATGGCTCCTCAAATTGAGCATAAACACTCTCGGAAAAGACACTTTGACCACACTTACTGCATAAAACCCCTGGAAGGTTAGTGAATTTTTCATAACAAATATTGGTGTAGTTGTACTGCATCATCATCTTTTTTGTTTACAGATAAACAATAGTAAATTTTACAACGAGAGCATAAAGCAAGTCATTTTTATCCGAGATCGTTATATGATGATGATGATGATGATGTCGAGGATAAAAATGATTTGTGCACGAGTTGTAAACTCTGCTTTTCACTTCGATTGCGAGAAAATAAAACAGTAACATAACGTATTTACGTGTTTACAATTTGTCATAAGTTTTCATATATATTTGCCGAGATTTTGGCGGCAATATTTCTTGCACCACTTTTTGTGCGTTTATTTCCATTAAAGTATTAGGAGTAAGTTCTAAATCTTCTTCTTCACTTGACATTTTTAAAACTTAGCCAATTCAACAATAATTTGAGAAAATTCAATACGAAAAGTTCACGGCTTCTTTCCCGCTACTTTACTTTTTTTAATTTTCCTGCATAATTTTCGGGCAAAGAAAAAAAATATACAGCCTATTCTTAAATTATTTTGGAATAATGTTTTCTTTGTGGTAAACACGTTTTGATATTTAGTTTCTTTTTCGTATTATCTTATTATAAATCAAAAATGCAAATAGGGAAGGAAATATTATAAATTAGTAAGTTTTATCCATGTACAATTAATTGTTTTTGGCTGTATGGGCTAAATGGTCACTGCCTTAGTGTAGACACATTTAAAAAGCTACTTTTATGCACAAGAGCATAAAATTCAACTTTATGTCGCCTAGATCCTGCATAAAGTAGTACTTTTTCGAGCATGAGAAGTGAAAAAGTATTTTTTTAAAGGTAATCCTGTGAATGTCCCTTCGACATCCTATGCACTTTTGGAGAAGCAATTGCCTTCTGAAGGTTAGTTAATTTATTATTACAAATATTGATGTAGTTGTACTGCATCACCATGTTTTATGTTTATAGATAAACAAAAGTTAAATTATATATTGTTTGTTTAAGCTAATCCTGTGAATGTCCCTTCGACATCATAAATGCAATTTCGGAGAAACAATTGCCTTCTGAAGGTTTGTGAATATGTTATTACAAATATGTAGTCTTTCTTTGTCACCATCTTCTATGTTTACACATAAACAAAATTCCAATTTATGTTTCTATTCTGTTTTAGCTAATCTTATGATTGTTCCTTCAACATCACATGCTTTCTTGGAGAAACAATTGTCTGCTTGAGGCGAGTGAATCTGTTTTTATAAATTATAGTGATTTAATCTTTCTTCAAACTTGTTTGATACCACCTTTAACTTGTTATGTTAGCCATATAAAATAAAATTAATATATTTTTTCCAGCTCATTATGCTGATGGACAACCAGTAAGTGCTACCCTAAAAAACACTGCAAAAAGAGTACTGTTTTTTGAAAAACTGTTCGACAGTGTAAATGGAGCAGCTACATACAACAAAGGGAAGCCTGTGCGAACTGCAGTAACTAAATACTCGGCTCACCATGTGTTCTGGGATAAAGCAATTGAAATACTTGAAAAACTAAAATATGTGGATTCTTCAGGAAAACAAAAGTCAGTGCCCTCTTTGTAAGAGAAGTGCCCTCAGTGCAAGAAATTTTATAACAATATTGAAAAGTTTTGGCAGTTCTTTAAAAGCAAAGATATTAAAATAATGCGGCCTCGATATTACAATTCAGATCCAATAGAAAATTTATTTGGCCAAGTGCGAGCATACAATAGGGATGTGGACTGTACTCAAAAAAGTCTATAATTTTACCATTAAAAGGTAGTTTCTATAATAAAAAAACACAATATTTTCTTCAAAAACCAAAGTATTAATTTTTTATTTAATAAAATGTAATAAATATTTCACCCTCAAGTCACGTGACAATCAACGCCAATCAAAATGCGTAACGTCACTTGTTGCCAAACAAGAATTTTCACTGTCAAGTACTATGTGTTTGTTGATATTTGGACAATATTATTATTTTGATTCCCGTGAAATTTCTTCGAAATTCGTTCAATTATCTTATTGAATCAATTTTTAAAGGCTTTCCTATCATAGTAAGCGGATATATTAAGACAGATAATTCAAATTTGCCATGAATTGATTGCTTTACGGTGGCTAATTTCTTCGCAACAAATAGTAACTTCTGCTCTGCTGAATTTAGAAATGTGAAGACCTCTTTGTTAGTAATATAGTCAGTATTACTCAGGATACACTATAATAGTAATCGTAGGTATTTATAAAGTCCAAAAGTAAAATTGAATGTTATATAAAATAATAGGATTTTGAGGTTCTGTCTTTTTAACAAATTGTTTCATTCCTTTTTAGTTGCTCAGCAGGCAGTCATATTGAAGACGATGCTGTGGGATATGTACAACTTCGACGAGATGCAAAATTGTGCACAGTTAAGTGCAAAATTTGCCCGGAGTATAAAATTTGTAGTAAACCATATTCAGTCACTATGGTTGTGGATAAAGAAAACGGTGTAATAGTGAGTGCCGAGTGTCATGATTGTGCTGCTTGCTTCTCAAGGGGGTTGCAAACATGCTGTGGCATTCATCATGTGAAAAGGAATGTAATAAAAAACAATTAAAAATGTTCAGTTGTTGAAACACCAGTCAGATTTCTACAAAGATTATGTTATAATGTGTTCAAAGCACCAACTGTGCATGAAATACAAGGATGCTAACTGTGAGAATTTTTTGGTAAAGCCAGCTTGATTTTTAAAAGTACCTAAATGGAAATCACAGACACAAGACACTAGTGCTGGATCCCGACGGGCTAGTTGAAGCCACATTTTCCGCATCGTTTTTGTACATGGAACGTGAATAGATAGATTTTAGGTGTTTTAATAGTAGTACTTACTTTCACACTACGGCACCGCAAAACATTTATAAAATGTAGAATCCATCTTATTAACTCAAAACTACGAAATAACTTTCTATTACATACAACTTCGACAATGTTTGCCAACAATTGACGTTACAGCGGGCGTTTGACAGGTTTCCACGTTTTGGCGCGAAATTTGGAATGGAATTTTAATTAAATTATTTTCAAGGTATTAGTTGTAATAAAATAATAACAACCAGTTTGGGCTCTATTTGGTACTTATGGCATGGTTTTAAACACTCCCAAAAATAGTCCACATCCCTATTATCGCCATAATGACCCAAACTGCCACAGTTTTAACTGCACCTTTAAATCATTATTAGTTACTAGAATAATAAAGTTCCATAATGAGACCTTTAATAGGCTTGTTTCCACTCTGAAAGAAATACTCAAAAACTGATTTTCTCTAAAATAATTCATAATTTCAGATGCCTTTACACTAATATTTTTCTGCAGTTCGTATTATTTGATTTTTAATTGGAATTCAAATGATAATTAGTCACTCAGTCGGCATTGCACGCGATGACGTCAAAGTGTGTTATTCCCATACAAGCTCTATGAAGAAAAGCGTTTTGACAGTTGATAAAAAGTACGTCAACGATTGGTGGTGTCAACTACCGTATTGTGAAGATGATCCGGCTGATCAAGTTATTAAACTTGAAGCATTATTTACTGCTATTACTGATAATGTCACGTCAGGTCATTTAAATACAGAAATGATGTTAGAGCAGGCCCGACGAGAGCGAATAAATGTGCACTCACGGGCCTACACCGCTGGTTGGGTGGTGCGAAAATACGGTAGTTGACACCACCAATCGTTGACGTACTTTTTATCAACTGTCAAAACGCTTTTCTTCATAGAGCTTGTATGGGAATAACACGCTTTGACGTCATCGCGTGCAATGCCGACTGAGTGACTAATTATCATTTGAATTCCAATTAAAAATCAAATAATACGAACTGCAGACAAATATTAGTGTAAAGGCATCTGAAATTATGAATTATTTTAGAGAAAATCAGTTTTTGAATATTTCTTTCATAGTGGAAACAAGCCTATTATTAAATAATTTAAAATATAGTTGCACCTCATGCAAATATAGCCTCACTACAAGTGAACTGAGTGGTGTGCATGACTGGATAAGTCACAGAGAATTTAAAAAAGCTAAAAATAGTTTGTACTAGCCATCTGAAGGTGCAGTGAGATGTTTCGGCACAGTTCTTACCGAGACAAATGAGTATTTGGAAAAAAAACCACATGAAAAAAACTTAAGTCAAAAAATTATGGAAGTGATTAAGTCCAAATACTCATTTGATTTAATTGACTATGCCGAACACAAAACGATAACTTTAAATCATTTAATGGACATAGTAATAAGATTTAGTATCATGAATTGGTGCAGTATAATAAATAAAATATTGAAGGGCACTTACATATTTCGATTAAGAAATCGAACCCTGCTTTTAATGCAAAAAATGGCATTAGACAAATATAATAAGAAGTCAAAAAATAAAAATAATAATAAATTATCTGGTTTTTTATTTCATGTTCCTAAAAAATGGCTAAAAATATAAAAACACTACTAGGAATACGGTACTAGAAAAAGAATTATATTGGCTGAATGAACAAGCTTCTTTGCCACTATGCTGGTTTCTAAATTAAAAAATAAACAAAAGTCATACAACATTAAAAATCCTCTGACTATGGTGTAAATTCATTGTATGTCAGTTGGCAGTCTGATACATAGTATCCCTTCTTAGTCTGTGCACACTAATCATAGAAGTTTCAGAGGTGAGCTATTGCAATCTTTTCACATTGGACCTTATTGTTGCTTTCTTCAATTGCAAAATTGCTATTCCAAGAAAACATAAGAAAACCCTGAATTGCAATGTTGCTTTCTTTAATTGCAAAATCCTTATTCCAAGAAAAGAGGAAAAAAACCTGAAGAGCAGCGATATTTAACATCGTTATGACACAAGTTAGATAAACACACTGTGTATTGAGTAAAGATACATCTATAAGTACATATATTGAATTTAAGTACCTTCAAAATCTGGATGGAAATGGTGCCAGATCCCTTTACTAAACTCCAATTAATTGATGACGGCGGGAATCACACCAACAGAAATGATTTTGACCTGCCCTGACGTTTTTCGTCAGTATTTTCGGGTTTAGCTAGCGCGCTCACTCGTACCGTCAAGCTTGTAAGAGTGACAGGGATGGCTACATCCGAAACTACAAGCAGCGGTTTAGAGAGTAGGGGGAGAATAGAATGAAATAAACACATAAATCAACTATTTTCTAGGCACCCTCTGTACATAAAATAATTATAGTGTAAAAAACTAAAAAAAGACACGCATTTACTACTAACTAAAAAGGAGAACATATTTTTTGAGGGCAAAGAATCAAAGTGTGGGGTGCACTATAAGACGTTTTCAGAATTCTTTTTATAGTTGCCAATAAAAGAATGATTTTAATTTATATTATACCAAACACCCCAAGCTCTTTACTCTACTGTAATATAAATTCCGTTTACTCAGAAATTATTTTCTCCTTTTTAGTCAGCAATAAAAGCGTGCTTTCTTTAGTTATTACACCATTATTTATATTTATTTTTTTAAGTTAACAAGGATAATGAAAAACTCTTATCAAATTATTGCATTGTCATTGGTACTTGATACGTGTGCGTATCAAATTAATTCGATTTCTAGAAGTTGGTGAATATTGAGTTTAGAAATTCCGTTACATACATTCATACTTACATACATACATACACCCCGATCGAATAAAAGCGTGTTTAAAAACACGTGTTTGTAACTACCTATTAATTATATGACTTATTATGAATTTATGAATTAATGACATTGACGGTGTTTTTGTGTTATTGTATCTGTATCTATGTATCTCCTTGTATTGTGTTTGTGTATGTTTCTATGAGTGGATTCTCGAAATAAATGATTTATTATTATTATTATTAAAAAGGTAACTCACTTGTCAGTGTGCTCGTGGTGTAGATAGTCGGTGTAGGGCGGCGGGGCGCGCAGCTCGCCTTCCCCGCAGCGGGGGACTAAGATCGGTGGCAGCGCTGCGAGAGAAATATAAAAATAGTAAGAAATCTTCATATGCAGGAAATCTGCTGCTAAACACAAGCTTATTATTATGTACACACTATTTACATAAGTTCATCAATATTGAATATGTATTTATTTACAAAAAAAAGGTATTTAAGTATGTTATTCCGTTGTCTAGTACCCATAACACAAGCCTCGTAGCTTAATTTGGGACTAGAGAATTGGTGTGATTGTTGTGAAATATTTATTTTTCTATTACTGCACACAATCTTAAACACGAATCTTATATGTATATAAAAATGAATTGCTGTTCGTTAGTCTCTCTAAAACTACTGAACCAATTTTGAATAATTATAGTCTTGAAATATTTGTGGAAGTCCAGGGAAGGTTTAAACATCTGCGGGGCCACTAGTAACTACTACTAGCCATAGAATCTTAATTGTTGAACATAAATATGTAGATGTCATTACATTATAGCAAGAAACCTGCATACACTTTGATCCAAGAACTTCAAGAAGTTTGCCAGTGGACTTCCATACTGCATTTTTGCTGGTCTGTGATCCAGTTTTTTTTTGCAAAATAAGTAGGTCACTACCCCAAGTGTTGTAGATATCTTACCACAACATTGATGAATCATGACTGGCTGCAGCCTAAAGAGCTCTTCAAAAGAGCGAAAATTCGGACCAATCAGTAAGTATCACGGTAGCTCGATTCGGAAAGCAATCTTGCGGGTTCGAGTCTCGCTTGTCGCAATCCTTTTTTTTATTGTGTTTTAATTTCATACCCCAAGTCACAGTGAGTTAGCGAAGACATGTAGGAGGTGTGGATTTGTTACGTCATAATAGTGTACGGTTTATTATGTATCCTGTCTGAAACACGTTTCGTACATCTAAATAAATAAAATAAAACTATTTCGGCGAAAAGGGAAACTTGTGAAGATGTTTCGTCGACCTAAATGTCATGTTAAATCAATAACAACAAGTTTAGGAACAGACCAACACACGTAAATGTAGTATGCGGGTTTGTTATTGCAGTTTTTTATGTAAAAACTCGCTGCAAAATTTAATTTTTAATCTTTTTAAATATCCCCTAATTTCAGACTTTATTCTATATAGAATCAGAAAAGAGAAACCAGATAGTTGTCAATATTCTAGACCAGGTATTGAACCTGAGAGCCTATTCCTAAAAACGCAATCCGTCAAAAGGATAATAGTTTTTCGGTTTATGGACACATACATATGACAGCGTGGCAAGGCAAAAACTATGGCATCTTATTCAAATGTAATAAGCGCGATGAATAAATGGCTTGAAGTGCTGTTGTCTGTTATCGTTTTGATGGATTTAGTTTTTCTGAATAAGCCCTCTGAAACTATCTGCTTAATGCACATACACTTTACCACAAAACTATACAACATCCAACAACTATCAAACATATTGATATAAGGTCCTTAATATAAAAGTTTCATACAACTTCACTTACCAGGCGAATCGATCCTATTGTAGTGGTAAGGATTGATACACACTTCTTCCTTTTTCAACTGGTACGCATACTCGCAGTGGTCAACAGGTTTTAGTTCATGGTGGCTCTGGAATATAAATCTTATGTTGTACTAATAATCTAAAAACAGATACATTCCAAGTACAGTACTTGATAACGTTACATGTATCTATAATATAAATATGAATAACTGATTGTGTTGCCAAGTGTGAATCTTAAGAGCAGCTGAAACGATTTTGCTAATTCTTTTTTTACAACATTAAAAAAAAAGGATAGTTCTTATGGAGATAAAAAAAAACAGTGGACAGTACAATGTGACACTGGGAAGTGGGATGAAATTAAAGTTGTCTGGAAGAGATCGCTACAAGCTATAAGACTGCCTAAATTGTACACCTTTCTTTGTTAAACTTGACTGTAATTTTTGTTTTGTCATGTACAATAAAGTGCTAATCTATCTATCTATCTACAAACAAACAAGCAAACATTAAGACAGGTCAAACTAAATAAAGGTTCGTAAAACACAAAATTTATGCACCATACCTGAAGCTGCGGCCAACGCCACAGCCGACAGTAAACAACATGCGGCAACCCCTTTCTGTATTGGCCGTTTATAACGTTATCGTTGGGTTTCACTCTGAAAATAATAAGAAAAATGTTTTGTATTCGCCTGGAGAAAATAGTACAGTCAATTTTTAAGGTTCAATAAATGAAGTATTAAGATTATATTAACAAGTATTCCTTAGACAATGTGTTAAAATTTTAGAAAGAATAACAAAGTTTTTTTTTTAATCTCTATATATATATATATATATAAAATTCTCGTGTCACAATGTTTGTTCCCATACTCCTCCGAAACGGCTTGACCGATTCTAATGAAATTTTATGAGCATATTCAGTAGGTCTGAGAATCGGCTAACATCTATTTTTCATACCCCTTAGTGATAAGGGTTGTCCACAATAATTTATATGGCAAAACAATGTTTGCCGGGTCAGCTATTTAGTCAGTAATTTTATAATCAAATTGTGCATTGTCATTGAAACTAAATGTATAAAAAAAATTGACACTGGAAAATGTGTGACGCTAGCAAAATTTGATTACAGCCAAACAAACACTGGAAAACAAAATAAAAACTTGTTAAAAATTTGGGAACTAATGGAAATAGCTTCCATACTGAACCATTATATTAATGATACGGGGACTGTGGAAAAACCCTTAAACTAGATACTTTAGAGTTTGCAGCAGCCACATATTTCTGTCTGTTACTTCACTGTAATATAAATTCTGTCTACTCAGAAATAATTTTCTCTTTTTTTTCGAAAGCGTTAATCGGTTTGAATCCTTCCCAATGACCGGAGCCGCAGAGAGACACCTTTAATTCATACTATTTCAGCATAAGATTTGGAATGCTCAAAGTCAAGGTCCAGTATGGATACTTGAGTCTCAAACTGTTGAAAGTAAATAAATAAATATTTCACAACAATCACACCAATTCTCTAGTCCCAAATTAAGCTACAAGGCTTGTGTTACTGGTACTAGACAACGGATAAACATACTTAAATACTAGACACTAATACATAGAAAACACCCCGACCAAAGTAGCTGATAATAACATCCCACACCTAAGGTTTGTTAACCAGAAAAGTGTAAACAAAAACATATTATTCACTTAATTAATGGTCACCCAATAAGATCACAATCAGAAAAGCTTTCCAACTACATAAAGGCCAAGGATCTTTCATTTAATTAAAAAAATAATAAGGATTAAGAATCAATTTATTTACCAATCAAAATTATTACCATGACCAAACCCAAAGTAAGAGATATAACTTCCAACAAAAATCTTTTAAGAATCAATTTGAACCTCAACTACAATGTGCGTTTAAACCGTATAAAACGGTATTTTATTGCATAAATTAATAATGAATACCAAAAACTTACTACCACAAAACCTTACAAGATTAACAGCTCAAGGGCACAAGAAACCCCGAAATTGTACGGCAACACAAATGGAGTTCGTCACTCACAGAAAGTCCTTTGTTGTGAACGAAAGCGCGTTAAAAATAGTGGTTAAAAAAATCGCAATGCACGAAAGTTCAGCCATATTGGCGAATGCTTCGATTCGTTGTTTTGACGGGACACAGCAGTTTGACCTTTCCGAATTCGCGTCCGTCTAAGGTTACACAACCAAAATGCGGTGGTCTGTTCGATCGTTGAGGTCAATAAACTGCAACGACTTTGCCGTTTGGTCAGGTTATATTTAGAGTTCATTTCCGAACGAACTGAGATTTAGGAAAGAAGAAAAAATTTACAATATGTAAAAGACAAAAAAACACTCTTAATAGGGCTTTCAAATATAAATAAAAAGCTTATTGTAATAATTACTAAAAGAATCAGACATGAATTATTTTCGAACGTTCTTTTTCGTCACTTTCCTCTAACCATAATATAACAAAGCAAAATAGCTTTTATTTTAATGAATATAAAGATGAACAATATAAATATAAAATATTCTCAACAGTAGGGTACCGGAAATGTCACATTCTGCAAATTATTATTGTTATCACAGAAAATAATCAATCAATATTAAAGCCTGACCTGGGAATCGTTACACATTTAGTGTGACTATTCTGGCTTGATATTGCTTTCTCCAACTCTTCAAGAGCTCCACTTTTTTTCAACTTTTTTACTAGACTTTTTACGGCCTTCTCTGACCATTTATCTTCAGCTGAAGATCCCTCAGGACCCTTTTTCCATCCCAAAAGTCGTTTCACAACAGGCGGTGTTAGCGGAAACATACCGCAGCAGCACTTCACTTATTAAGTCATTAATTAAAAGAACTCTTCAATCGATTAAATTCGCACACAATAATACGGACTGTATTTAGACAACTACATAGCGGCCATATTGAGACTACTGAAAAGTGAAATGAATGAATGAAAGAAATGACAGTTGTTGTCAATCAACAAATCAAGAGATATATCGGCCTCTTTTACTCTTACTATTCTAAATTGAACTACAATTCAAGCAAATTAGTAACAAAATGTTTCGAAGAGCGGAATGTTTACTTAGTCTTGTTCAATAGCATGATGGACTGATTTTAAAACACTTAGCATTATTCTCACGCTAAAATTGTATCTATTTACTCAATGAATAGTTTTGTGAATCGCATCATTTTCCATCTCTTTCTTAACTATTTATTTTCTTATTTACTTACCATAGACAACTGTTAGTTGCCAGTAATAATTAGTGATGTTTGTAACTACGATACAATTGTTCAGTTACCTTGTAACGCGATTAAAACTAGCTAGTTTCGAACTATATCGTAACATGACGCTCAACTTTATAAGCTAGCCTAGCTAAATTCAAAACTTACCAAAGTATAATGCTTTTTAAGGTACTGCACTAAAATCAATTATTTTTATCGATGTATTTCTGTATTCAATATCAGTTTTAAGCATGACTTTTTTTTCGCTGGTGCGCACTTTAGGTGGGATCAACGATATTAAATACCCTAGGTACACCGACAGCGCTCGAAAATGTCTCGCAAACCGTTGCTAGCGTCAGTATGCCGAAGTGCTCCGTGAAAAAGTGCAAAAACAATACTTTAACCACTCGAAAAAAGGATGGAGTTTCGTATTTCCGGTAAGTTATTAATCCATCTTTGATAATAGAATGCATTAGCGGTCCAAAGTTATCTTACAACGTGCTAAAATTGTGACTTTCTAAAAAAATCTGAAGAAATCAAATGCGCGGCTGGCTTTATAGTTGTCCCTTTCTCACGCGCTGTGGTCTAAATGCTTCTAACACATTCACACAGAGTAATATTTCGAACATAGTAGTAATGGAGTCGCATTGTACTAAAGTTTATTATGGTAATTTTGGTGGAAAAGGAATGTAAATATTGTTTACAATATTCGACAAGAAATTTTATTACTAGTGGGTATCGTTATAAAATATTATCTGTATCATTTCAGATTTCCGAAAAATGAAATAAAAAGAGAAAAGTGGCGAAACTATAGTCTACTTTGATCAAGACAATTTATTTTCAGATCGATCAAACAACAGCACCCGAAAATGATGTACTGTCATCACTGAACATAGAAAGTTCAATGAGTTCGCTATGGAGCACATCCAGTACCACCATACTTAATGCACAGTCAATAGATTCACAGCTAGTCCACGCGGGCGAAGCAGCTGGCGGAAAGCTAGTTAATAATAGAACTAGATAGTTATAAACAAATAAAGGTTTTTGGAGTTTACTGCTTAAGAATCGATTTTATAAGGTATGAAAAAATACGGAAGTAAAATCAAATTCTCAACAATAAAATCTAAAAAAAAAACCAATGTCACGCGATGTTACACGATGTGACCCGAAGACGCATCGGTCATTTTCTGACACATTCAACCGAGTATTGTAAAGGTCTATTGTAGTATGTATGTATTATGGAGACTTTTGTTTATATTTCTATGGATTTGTGATGGATTTTAACAGATTCATTGTATAATTAATAAAAATAAATGTATCATACATGCCTTTAGTATCATAAAAAATACATTAATTTACCTTATTAAAAAATAAATAAAATAAATATTTCTCAACAAGCACACCAATTTTCTAGTCCCAAAGTAAGCTATGAGGCTTGTGTTATGGGTACTAGATAACGGATATACATACTCAAACACTTTTTTTGTAAATAAATACATATTATAGATAGAAAACACCCAGACCAGTACAAACACACATGTTCATGCACACTTTATCCCTAATCTATAAAATTTTTATAACCGTTCTTAAGGAGTAAACTCCAGTCGTGCGTCGGAGCTGACACACACACTTTTAATTATTTTATTCAAATACATTTTAATTACACCGACGACGACTCTTCTTACTCTGTTCTAGATTCAAAAATTATATGATTTCCAAACAGCGCAAGCAGAACTAAAGCTTATTTCTATTGTTTTACAGGCTACATTCGTCTTTACAGCATTAAAGCAATAAAATTTTATGAGCTTGTTGCCTGCGTACATTGAAAAATGTCAAACTCTGGGATGCGTGCATTTAAAGTAAGATCGTATTTTAGTTGTTGAAGGTCAACTTTTGAATTTTGAAATTAAAGTTGATATTATTTTCGTTCTACACGTACCTCCCGCCGTTTCAACTTCTTTCGGGACAGTTTTTAAAGGCGGTTTTCTATGCAATGTTGCTTCTAGGGTATTTAAATTCGTTGGGCGGGATTTACTTATTTTAGGTTTTTAATGGCGTTATAAGGTTAAAATATTTTCGTCGTTTCTATTCCCATGACACAAGTGCATAATCTTTTAATACTTACATAATTCAATACTTACTTTGTGATCATCAGTCATGTATGTGATTTTTGTGGTACCCATTGGATGTCATTTATTTATTTATTACTAGCACTGCACTGCGGTTTGACCCGCATAGAACCCGTTTTCGTATCCCACAGCCGTTAAGTTATACGAAATAAAAAGGATCCTATTTGACATTCCAGGTTATAACCAATTTTTCTTCCAAAGTTACAAAGTGTAATTTGGGCTAGTAGTTTTGGCATGATAGAGTTACAAAAATATACACGGACAAACTGTCACGTGTATAATGTTAGTAGATTATTAATTAATTTGACATTCAATTTAATGTCACTGCTAACTAGTTTATTGAATAGATGTTCTTGAAATGCAAGCGCATCACTATTCAGCGAATAATTTTTGGCCCAATCAGGTAGCCTCATTTTGACGTTTTAGCCGGAAATAGTTCTCTTTCTCTACGGTTTTTCGAATGTTTTTGTTTTGAAATTGACACAAATGGCTCGAAAAATATTTATTCAATTGTTATTTTGCCAATGATCTGCCAGTTTTGATGGAAAAGTAATGTTTTTTATGGGAAAAAGCGTAATCTGGTAAGTTTTTACTGTGTACTATACTTTCATGCCTTGTTTATGATTGTTTCTTAGTGGGAACAATCCAATACTTACGCTCGTTTACAAATTTGTTACTGGCTTGTAATAAAGTACCTATTGTTTAATGGCCAGTGCCAAATCAATGCATGTCATAGCACCAATAATACCTTGGCTGGAAAAGAACATCACACACAATTACGAGAAATAAAGTATCCATTTATTTTCATTTCCAATTCCACCTACTTTGGTCCCACTTTTAAAAGTTTTTCGAAAACTTTTTTACGTCTCGCAGGTTTTAAAATAACTTTCAAAGATGCATATTTTGGATTCCTTCCCTAAGACCCTTATTTAATTGTTTTTCCTCTTAGATTACGCTATGTTTGTAATCATTGTATACGTTTTTGCGAATTGATGGAGTTTTGTGTTACATTGTTTGGAAGTTTTCCCACAGAACCTGCTTAGTGAAATGATTCGAGAACTAAATTGCACAAAGTTTAGCTGTTTATTAAAATACATTTCCTAGTAGGTACTAGGTATTTTGTACATGTCATTTAAAATGTAACATTTTGTTTTTAAACTTATTAAGCCTCAGGGCTTAAGGGACAAAATAGAAACGAGTGGAAAAGGTTGGAGGAGGCCTTTGCCGACTGGCAAGCAGACTTGCAGAAAATAAGTAAGCTCAGATCCTGTAGAAATAATGAAGCATCTGCAAAGTCTGACATAAAGGCTAATAATAATAATAAAAAGCCTCAGGGCACACCTGCAACTTTCTGCCGCCGGCTGCCACGCATGACTCGCTTCTGACATTGTGTCAACTGACCAATCACCGGCCACGCCTCAGTCGCTTACAGTGGCGAGTCGCAGCGCCAGTATGCCGCAGGTGTGCCCTTACCCTTATCCTGCAGATTATTTTTTGCCTTGCTTTTGTGCAGATTATTCACGTTACGTCTTCTTGATTGCCTGTTAGTCTGTCTTCTACCTTTCAGATCTTAAAATGACGGAGACCCAGCCACAGCCTTTGATACTATGCATGGAAAATATCAGCGGAGAAGAAGTTGCCTTAAGAATTGAGCCTACAGATGATTTCCATGCATTTCTTACAAAAGCCAAGTGAGTTTTTTTTACAAATATTCTGATGTTAGATATAGAATGGTTGGTAAAATTGTTTGATCACCTCGCCAATAATCACTGACCATTTTTAAACTCTGCATCAAAAGTATGGTGGCCAGCTCGTCACAGTGAACAATGATATGTTATGCACTTGTGATATGGGTGATTTCGCAACAAAAATGGGCTGCCTTATGTGCTAGTCATTACCTGAACACTACACTAGGACATTCAGTGTCAAAAATATATTTTCTCTTTAGTACCTACTATGTCCAAAAAATTTTAGATCTCAACAAAGTAATTTAAAAAAAATGTAATAAGTGCCACTATATTTCTGATACTGACTGTAACGCCACTTAAATAAACTGCCTACCTTTTTTTCCATTTACACTTGAGTAAAAAGTTCAATTTACTTTAGTAAAGTTATTCTACCCATATCCCTGTCTTAACTTTAGTATTTGAGGGATAGTCAAGTTATTTGAGTAAATCTTTTCAAATTACTTTTGGTTTTAACAGTGTAAAAAAAAACTGGTTAATTTTATGTCATCACAATAAGTTTATTCTTAGGTTACTATGCTAAGCAACTGTTTTATGATCATGTTATCATCCATTAGAGCAGTGGTTCTTAACTGGTGTTAAGAATGTTTATAAATATTTTATACGTTTTAAATAAACCATATCAATACTAACCAATCCAACAAACCATTCGGTTGGGACCAATGATGGACAACATTTTCGTTATGCCGCGGATAACGAAAATTTTATCATATGGTCCCTTAGGACTAGAAGGTTTAGAACCACTGCATTAAAGCCATCAGATAACCCATCATACTGCAATAAATCTATCTCTGCAATGTGAAGGGTGACCTGAATTTGGATTTTCAGGTCTACACTCGGTTTCGATGTTGACATAAACTCAGTCACACGTAACCAACCAGTTTCCCTCACCGACAACATTTACCAGTTCCTAATGAGCGCCGAACACAATATTGACGCCCAAGTGCTGCCCTCACAAACGTTTGACCAGGTCCTACCATCACAGTCTTACGACCAAACCCTACCTTCAGAACCTTTCGACCAGTTGCCAGCCCAAACATTTGACCCAATGCTGGAGCCGAGTAACGACCCGAACGATTTAGTCTATGAACTAGACGATGGGACTCAGATTAGAGCATCTCAAATACATTTCGATAACGAAGATCCACACGTTGATTTGACAGCGGAAAAGATACCATTCGTCAAATATGCAGATGATGTAGAAGATTTTGAACTCGAAAACGTAGGGGATGAGGAAACTAGAAAGTTCAATATTCTGGATAGTCCAGTCTCTAGATGGTCCAGCAAAGAGTGCAGTCCTAAACGCAGTTTTGTCAATACGCTACCATTTAAACTAGTCTGTAACAACACTTCCGCTTTTGAAGCACAGTTCACTAAATATCTGGAGTCGACAACGGCTAAAACTTACACAACCTTAAACCCTGTTACTAGCAAGAATAAGTCGCCCAAAAGTTTGATTAGGGATAACTACAAAAATTACGATGACAAATACAATAGAGGTGACGATTTCACTGGATTTACAAGAGAAGAAGTTCTCGACATGTTTAAAGATTCTCCAGTAGCGTCTCTCCCGTATGAAGGTCAGAAATCGAACGAGAAGAGGAGGCAACGTAAAACCGACCCGTCCAGATCAGTGCACAAGAGCTGGAATGCCAAACCAGTCAATTACGATGACGGTATCTTGATCGGCGACACGGAAAACCAGAACTGTATCATTTGCGGCAAATTTGTGGAGAACAAAAACGATAAACTCTACGTTTTTGACAATGAAGACCAGAAGCGTCATAGGGCGTCTCCACAGAAGAGGACGTCTAGTCATTTGAAGATTGTTTGCGAGAGTTGCTTGGAGGAAAATTTTAAACCGAGTCGCATGAAAGGGCCTAACCAATCTTTGAGTCCCGACGAATACCTGGTTATACGAAACAACCAGCAATACATATTTCAGACGACGAAGAAAATTGATTTTAAAACAAATTCCTTCGATGCAGAAGCTATGATAGAAAAAGAATCTCTCAAGAGAAGTCAAGACAAAGAGAAAGTTGAATTTGTCAAGGTAGAAATTGGGTCAGACGGTGAAATTGTTACAAAACCAATCGACAATGATCCTAGGTTGACTGATGATGTGGTCATAGTTAAAGATGAAGATAAAGATGGTAGCTCAAGTGACGTAGAAATCATAGAGCCTCCGGAAATCGATGAGAATATCATAGACAATTTGGACGACGCTGACGAAGATGTGAAGGAGTTTTTGGGGAAATATCAAACTGATAATGATGCGGAAAAGGAGTTAAAGTGCAGGTTAGTCGGATTCCTTGCTAAATGGGTGCTATAGCACAGTTTTTATTGCATGCAAGATAGATTCTGTTAAACCTCGGAACCTTATTTTCTTATATTATAATTATAAACGTTCACCGAGGTGCTCGTGGCGCAGTGGTTGTAGCGCTTTGGTAGTGATACCAAAAGTTAAGCAACCTACGGCGCGGTCATGTTTGGGATGGGTGACCATTCTGACCATTTCAGTGACGTCTATTTACAAGCATCTCCGTGCTTCGGAAGGCACGTTAAGCTGTTGGTCCCGGTTAATATAGATAGATATTAGTCGTTAAGCCTGGTCGGAGGCCCTCGGGCGGCTTAATAACATCTGACAGTAAGGTTAGTCACTTACCTTACACACACCCCTCCTCCAATCCGCACTGAGCCCGCGTGGTGGAGTATGGCTCGCACCACCTCATAGTTGAGGTGAGGCCTGTGCCCAGCAGTGGGACGTATATAGGCTGATGATGATAATTATAAAAAGTCTATCTACCTACAATATCTTATGAACGTTCGGCACAGTCGCGTCTACATCACATACTTGTAATTTATTTGTCACAATACTCGTAGTATCTTTAACTTCCCTATTAGATACCACAGTTTTCACTTTGAAGTTTCCATTAACTTTTTTTTCAATTTTTGAACCCCTTACTCCCATAATTATGTGATGATAACCCGTCGTATTTGCTAAGACCCCCTCCTCTCCCCATCGAACTTACTAGAGCTGGATACTTTGTAACCCCCGACGAAAAAGGGGGGGTGTTTATGTTTGACGACTCTATTCTGTTTGTGTTTGTGTCTGTCTGTGACATCGTAGTTCCCGTAGTTTTAGTGTAGTTTTTATTTATTTAAAAGACACGGTGGTTCTTTTCTATAGCTGGTCGAAATATCTCCTGCCGTTGAAGCTCCCCAGCGTGGTGACGCCTAGAATGAATGAATGAACTTGATAAAGTATCGTCTTGATATAGTTGACTATTTAATCGAGCACGAACATTCTCGTGTCGTCAAAACGTCAGAAACTCTCAGAGCGGTGAGCACGAACAACTATCGTCACGTATTCGTAGCGTTTACCTATCGTTAACTTGTCAATTTGTATGGGGAAACTGTCAGTTTTTGACGTTTGGACGACACGAATACGTTACGATAATGTTCGTGCTCACCCCACATGTTTCCCAATACAATTGACAAGTCAACGATAGGTAAACGCTACGAATACGTTACGATAGTTGTTCGTGCTCACCCCACATACCTTTTGCTGTATCTAACAGGTTTTGCGAACGTATATTTGCGGAGCTTTCTGAAGTCATCGAGCATGGTGAAGAGCACAAGCACGACTTGGAAGAAGGCGTGGTGTACCCGTGCCCGCTTTGCGATTACGGTAAGAGAAAACATTTATCCGTTGTCATATGTGAGAAACAAACGCGATAAGTCATCATCATCATCATTATCAGCCAAAGGACGTCCACTGCTGAACATAGGCCTTCCCCACAGTTTTCCACATCGACCGATCACAAGCGGTCTGCATCCAGTGTGATCCTGCGATCTTTACAAGGTCGTCTGTCCATCTTGTCGGTGGACGTCCTACGCTGCGCTTTTGGTCGAAGGGTCTCCAACCCAGAAATTTTCTGCCCCAACGGCCATCTGTTCTTCGCTCTATGTGCCCTGCCCATTGCCACTTGAACTTACTGATTCTCAGGGCTATGTCGGTTACCTTAGTTCTTCTACGATAACGCGATAAGTGCGACGCGACAATATCAAATTTTATGTATTTGACGGTGGTAGCTAGGCCGCAGCGGTTGGTAGCTCGTCACCGTCATTTCCCGCAGAAGCTTCCACAGTCGTAGGCAGTTCAGAGAAACGCAGATAGCAATCCAATTACGTTATTTTATTTAAGTCACAATTGGCATGATGACACCTATCTTAAATATTTTCAAGACCTTGGCGTTCAAAAAAAACATAGCCCCTATGAAGTTAATACAACCAGTGTATTCCCAAAAAGCTGTAGAAACCAATTTTTAAACACACAAAACTCAATAAATATTCGGTCAATTGACTTCGATTTCTGATACACGACCGTGACGTCAAATTCTTGTATTCCCATACAAAGTCTATGGAGGCAGACCATTTTGACAGACAATAAAAAGTATGTCAACGATTGTGGGGTAGATAGTGACTGTGAATGTGACAGGTTCGATGGTGTGCGACCTTTTTCGATGGTGGTCAGTAAGGAAGTGAGAGCTAGACAAGTACTCATCGACTCTGTCCGCCTGTGATGGCGGGAAAACGATGCTAGCGCTAACAGACTGCGTTCACCGCACTTTACAATTTACATCAACTAATCAGAATAATAATCAGAATACTACGCAGTCAAATCAGTATCCATAATGTTGCCAGGTATAATAGTCTTCCTGGCCGATTTCGACCACGGCGGCCAATCTCAACAGAGATCAGCCAACTGCGCAGGAGATATTATAGTGCTCAAGTGTAAGCGCAATACACAGGTGCATTCACTGTTCCATCACTCTCAAAGTTCGGTGAGACGGCAATCCGACATGACCGGAGAGAGATCAGGCGCAGGACCAACGGCTTAACGTGCGCACCGAGGCATGGGTGTGTAACACCGCCAACTTCCCGACTCCGAGCTGTTTTTGAGAAATTCATGACAGAAATTTCAGAAACTATTTTGGCTAGACCTGGGATTTGAACCCAGGACCACACGCGACGACATATTTATGTTTTTGATAGTGTCCTACATGACGAAGCGCCATTGACACTGGTCTTTGACACAAGTGTGGGACGCTTCGTATTTGTCGCGTTGCGTCACTCGCGTATTACAACGCCTTAGTTAAATAAATATTACAACAACATCACAAGTGCTTAAGCACTTGTGTTACAGATATCAAAATCAACAGTGGTTTTACAAATAAACTTAAATAAATACATATAACACCCAGATCAGTACAAACAGACATATTCATGCACACAAATGTTTGTACAGTGCGGGGATCAACCCGCGACCTCTTGGTTAATAGTCAACTTCTTGACCATTGCACCAAAGTGGTCGTCATATGACTACAAGTAGTTAAAACATCTGTGTAGTCACAAATAATACGGGTAGGGTAAGTTGCTAAGTCAATATTGTGAAGTAGAGGGTACTTAGTGCTCGTATATTCCTTGTTGTGAAGACATGTAACTCAAAAATTTCGAATAGGCAGTGGTGGCTATACTATACGACCTATATGTGGTGGATATATTTGACGACCGCTTGGTGCAGTGGTCCATATGTCGGACTTCTAAAACCAAGGGTCGCGGGTTCGATCCCCACACTGTACAAACATTTGTGTGCATGAACATGTCTGTTTGTACTGGTCTTGGTATTTTCTATGTATAATATACAGGGTGTAAAAAAAACCTTAACGAAGCCGTCAACCACGCGTTCAGTACATCAAACCAAATCGTATGAAAAAGAAATTTTGGCTGGGAAACAACTTTTATTTTTTCACATCAAAAAAAATAATTTAATTCTTACCCGCAATGTACAGCGCGCACGTGGAAAAGTCACCGCGAGGCGTGTTGCTTTACGCCGCCGCGACGCGGTTCGGTTCGAGTGTGCGCTGTTCATTGCGGAGTGTGCCATTTAGAAGCTTTTTATGAAAGAACTAGTGAAAATTTGTATCATGTTTTTTTGGAAAAAAATTAAGTTATAATGGACAGAAGTCATTTCTGTAAAAATCATCAATTTTATTTTCAAACTTTAACCATCAATATCTCAGTAACCGTTAACTTCCCAGGTATAGTGTAAAGGAAAAAAATGATCGTAACAATTGGTAGAATATGTGGTATTCGGCTTCGTTAAGGTTTTTTTTACACCCTGTATATCTAATATATAAAATTCTCGTGTCACAGTTTTCGTTGCCATACTCCTCCGAAACGGCTTGACCGATTCTCATGAAATTTTGTGAGCATATTGAGTAGGTCTGAGAATCGGCCAACATCTATTTTTCATACACCTTAGTGATAAGGGTTGTCCACAATAATTTATATGGCAAAACAACGTTTGCCGGGTCAGCTAGTCTAATATATAAAATTCTCGTCTCACAGTTTTCGTTGCCATACTCCTCCGAAACGGCTTGACCGATTCTCATGAAATTTTGTGAGCATATTGAGTAGGTCTGAGAATCGGCCAACATCTATTTTTCATACACCTAAAGCTAGAGTTCAGCGATACTACAGATTTCCTCCACGCTGAACATAACGATTTAAAAGAATCCATTGTGGAAGCAAACAAAAAAATCGTCGAGCTTGAAAAGCTTAATTTAAAGCTGCACGCAGAGTTACGAAGCCTGGACACGCGTCTTAAGCTTGCTGAAAAGACTTCTCGAAGTTGCAACGTGGAATTGCAGTGTGTGCCTGAACGGCGAGGCGAAAATCTTGCCGCTATATTCAAAAAACTTTGCAAGGAAATTGATCTACCGATAACTGACATGGATATTAGATCTTGTCGCAGAGTGGCTAAGCTTAATCCCGCATCTAAACGACCAAGAAATATCCTAGTCACACTTCCGTCCGAGCGACATCGTGATCAGGTCATCTCATCTGTTAAGCGCTACAACCTTAAAAACACAAAATCACCGCTAAACTCAGCGCATGTCGGCATCTCAGGTGGAGAGAATTGCCCCTTATACGTCGCTGAACATCTGTCGAAGGAAATCAAAGAACTGCATGCTGCGGCACGTAGGGCGGCTAAAGAGAAGGGCTACAAGTACGTGTGGGTGAAATACGGCCGTATCTATATAAGAAAAGATGACAGCTCTCCCTCTGTGTACATAAATGACAATCTCTCTCTTGAAAAATTAGCATCGTAGCCTTGATATCAAATATTTTATTATTTTTATTGTATTGTTGATAACCATGCTATTGAACCTTTTTTATTAACTATTTTATGCGTATATTTTATCAAAATGTGAATAGAATCCAATCTAAATTAAATCAATTGTATATAAATATCCTGAATGATAATTATGACGTTATTTGTTTATGTGAAACAAACCTTAACAGCTCTTTTACTGATGGTGAGTTTGTGGATGACAGGTACATAGTTTTTCGCAGAGATAGGGAAACCAGTTGCTCGCTGAAGCTCTCTGGGGGAGGCGTTTTGATGGCTGTGAAGAAGAGCATCATTGCTTCCAGACGACAGGATCTTGAGAGTGACATAGAGGATCTTTGGATAACAATTAAAAGTCCAAAAAGCCACTGCTCTCTTAACATTTACTTAGCCTATTTACCGCCCGACCTTGGTTTAACTGAGACCACGGGATTTTACGACAAATGCTATGAAACTCTTCTGAATCACGTCGATGAAAACTCGAAAACGATTGTCCTGGGAGATCTTAACTTGCCACATCTGACATGGTCACGCGACTCCACGGACTGCTCGCGGCTCGTGCCCGGCGCTGCTTACGATGCTAAGTCAACTCTTCTTATCAAATTACTAGATCTTGGTGGGTTGCACCAATATAATTATGTCCGCAATTACAACGATAGAATTCTAGACCTGTTCATGACTGACCTGACTGATCTCGATTTGTCTGAATGCTCACCCCTCTCAACCATTGATCGTCACCATCCTGCTATACAAATAAAGACTGAATTATTTTCTTCATCCAAGCATTTGCCCCGTAGTAATAGTAAAGTACGTAATTTTCGTAAATGTAATACAATTGCTTGCTCTGTTCAACTTAACAACATCGACTGGCTTAACACCTTATGCAACTCTAATATCAATGATGATGTTGACATCTTCTATGGTACCCTGAATAATATCATAGACGTAAACACGCCGCTGAAAGGTGCTCGTTCTTCTCAATACCCAAGCTGGTTTTCTCAACCTCTTATAGCCTGCATCAAGGAAAAAAAACGAGCTCACAAAAGGTTTAAAAAAACATGCAACCCAAGAGATTATGATGAGTTCAAACTCCTGAGGCAAAGATCGAAAAGCATGATTAAGGCATGCTATGCATCATTTATACATAACGTCGAAAAGTCTCTTGCTGATTCCACTAAATAATTTTTTTCCTTCGTTAATAGCAAGAAATGCACCCCGTCTATCCCTGACGTAATGCGCCTTGATGGTGCTACTGCTCGCGGTGGAGTGGAGGTAGCTGAGCTCTTTTCCCAATATTTCTCGTCTGTGCTCCTGCCCTACAACGACGTTGACTCCTGGCGCCCTGATAATCACATCGTTTCTTATTCTCTTTCCAATGTCCCTATGTCATTGGAAGATGTGCGCAGGAAACTCCGTGGTCTTGATATCATCAAGGGCGCGGGTCCTGACGGCATCCCCCCGTGCTTCATTAAGTCATGTGCCGATGCTATCTCTAGGCCCCTTTACATTTTGTTTGCAAAGTCACTCGGTTCTGGAGTCTTTCCGGATAAATGGAAGACCGCCCACGTTATCCCCATTTACAAGTCTGGTGACCGGAGTGACTGTGCTAACTACAGACCGATCAGCATTCTTTCCTGTTTCGCGAAAGTGTTCGAATCATTAATTTATGATCACCTTTACCATCACCTCAGTCCTCACATCCACGCACAACAGCACGGCTTCATCAGGGGAAAATCCACAGTCAGCAATCTCCTTGAGTATAATGACTTTATTGGAAATGTCCTGAACGGCCGGGGTCAAGTCGACGCTATATACACGGATTTCCAAAAGGCATTTGACAGAGTCAGCCATAGGGTTTTATTTCAAAAGTTGGAGTTTATGGGCATACATGGTTGTCTTCTTCGTTGGTTGCAATCTTATCTGTCCAACCGCAGTCAACTTGTAGCTGTGAAGGGTTACCAGTCACAACCTGTGCCTGTTACATCTGGAGTCCCACAGGGTTCCCATTTGGGTCCCCTATTTTTTATTCTATACATCAACGATCTGGTTCTGAGACTTAATAACCTAAAGCTACTATATGCCGATGACCTGAAGATATATGCACAGGTAAGCTGCGTTCAAGACTGCGAGAACTTACAATCGGACATAGACACATTGCAGGAGTGGTGCATAGAGAACAGCATGTCTCTTAGTATCGGGAAATGCTCAGTGATGACTTTCACGCGCTCAAAAAGCCCCCTGATCTTTCAATATTGTGTCGAGGGAGTACCTCTCGAGCGTAAACAATGTGTGAGAGACCTGGGTGTTATCTTTGACTCAGAGCTGAGTTTCAGGGACCACTACGACACAATAAGCAGAAAATGCAACCAACTATTAGGTTTCGTATGTCGCATGTCCAGGGAATTCAAATCACATAAAAGCGCGATCCTCTTGTTTCGCTCGCTATTGCTGAGTCGTCTTGAATATGCTTCCATTATTTGGTCACCGCAGTACTTAACGCATATAGATAGGTTGGAAGCGATACAGAGACGTTTCCTCAGAGCGCTTACATACAGATATGGGCATAAAAGTAAACTTCCAACTTATGACGATCGACTTGAGTTTTTCAAGCTGGATAGTCTCCAGAAACGTCGCAAAGCACATGGAATATTTTACTTGTACAAAATTCTCAATGGGTTAGTATCTACATCAGCCTTATCCAAGATCCTTATTAAAATACCGAAACGTTCTCTCCGAGTTCCTCGTACCTTTGAAATACCACTTTGTACGAGTAACGCGTCATCTCACAGCGCCATGCATACATAGAATATGTAGAGATTTTGATAGGCTTACCACCGATGTAGACAAAGTACCTGACATTTACAACTTTACTCTAGGAAAGTTCAAAACAGCTGTTTACAAACTTTTAAATAACGACTTATATACTTGATCATCTACTTACATTGTTACTCTTGAAATTGTTATTACTAGTATCTTATTATTAATTCATCTGTTATTATTAATTTATTATTCCGTATTCCAAATTAGTGATTATTTTTCTTTTATGGTGTTTCTTGGTAATTTAATTTCAATTATTAATATTCATAATATAATATAATGTAATATTCTGATTTTATTCTAAATATGTTAACTCGATTTGCATGCTGAGTACACTTGCCTTTGGAGCTGCAATCAAATCTGTGTGTGTAACTATTTTTATATTAATTGTTACGATTGTGTCTCTGTTATGTGTACCTATCAAATAAATAAAAAATAAATAAATAAATAAAATACACCTTAGTGATAAGGGTTGTCCACAATAATTTATATGGCAAAACAACGTTTGCCGGGTCAGCTAGTAAATATATATAATTTTAAAAAAAGTATTTAAGTGTGTTTTCATCCCACCATCTCGGAAAGATCTGAGTGCAAAAGCAAAAGTTTATTCACTATAGGATAAAGTAAATTGAATTAAGAACATCGTGTGCTCTAAGTTTGTGAATTAAAAAAATCATTAAACCTATTTACGAGTATTGCTACCTCTATGGTGCCGAATTTGTCATACAACTTTTTTTAATTTGTGAAAAACTTCGGAACCTTGTTGGTGTTTTTTTTCCAATTTGCTTTGTAGGCGGTTCTTTACGCGGCATTTTTTCACGTCATTGTTAAACCTTATATCAAAAACAAGAAACTTGAAAACAAGTGAAAAAACTAAAATGAGTGATTCTAGCGACGAGGAAGTTTGTTGTTTGTTTTTGTTTGTTTTAGTCATTTCCTCGCTGAGGTGGAATGAGAAGTTACGTGTTGCACTCGAGTGCAAAGATTTTTGACCTCGTGCTCTTTTGATTCCCTCGCTAACGCTCAGAATTCTAATTTTGAATCACTCGCTGCGCTCGTGATTCAATTTTAGGATCCTTCGCTTCCTCGGTCATCAAAATTGAACATGCGGTTAAAAAGCAACTTTGCACTCTTGTATAACAAATAACTATTATCCTTTGTCTAGTACCCATAACACAAGTCTCGTAGCTTAATTTGGGACAAGAGAATTGGTGGTGGTTGTTGTGAAATATTTATTTATTTGTACATTTCAGGTTATTCGAATCCAAAATGGCTGAAAGGACACTTGAAGGCTGCACACGACAAAGCAAGAATCGAAAACTCGAAAGATGAAAACCAATCTACAAATATAGGTATTTGAGTCTATCGTGAAAAAACTTTATTTAACTAATCTTGGACCACAAAAAATCCATACTTACTAATATTATCAATGCGAAAGTAACTCTGTCTGTCTGTCTGTAACTCAATCAAGCGTAAACTACTAAACCAATTTGCATAAAATTTGGTATCGAGATATTTTGTTACCCGAGAAATGACAATGGGAACTTTTTACTGCGGAAAAATGACGCATTTCCATGGGAAAAATTACTTTCTGGCGAATCTGCTTTCACTTCTAAATTACCAAAGTTTTAAATTATATTTGGATAAAATTGGTAATACGGAAAAACAACGCATTCCAAAAAAACTACCTAACGCGGACAAAGTCGCGGGTAAATGCTAGTTCACAATACACGAGTATTAACAGAAAGTGTACAGCGTAATTAATTTATTCAAATGAATCCAATATTGTTTTGGCCACAACTATATAAATTTTATATTTTAGAACCCGTTTCCAAATCTGCATCTCCCATTGCGAAAAGAACTAGAAGTTCTAGTAAGAAAGCCGACGGCGACACTTCGAAAGGTTTGTAACGAAGTACCCACATTTTGCCTTTAGAGTGAACGAGACAAAGTTATTCCTACGAGTTCTGATACTAATTCATAATTCACACTTATATAATAGTCCTCCTGGCCGATTTCGACCACGGCGGCCAATCGCAACAGAGATCAGCCAACTGCGCAGGAGATATTATAGTGCACAATTGTGAGCGCAATACACAGGTGCACTCACTGTTCCATCACTCTCAAAGTTCGGTGAAACGGCAGTCCGACATGACCGGAGAGAGATCAGGCGCGGGACCAACGGCTTAACGTGCTTTCCGAGGCACGGGGCTGCAACACCGCCAACATCCCGACTCCGAGCTGTTTTTGAGAAATTCATAACAGAAAATTTCAAAAACAATTTTGGCTCGACCTGGGACTCGAACCCAGGACCTCTCGGATGTAAGGCAGAAGCTTTGCCACTACACCAAAGAGACAGTCACTTAAAAAAACATTATCATCATTAAGTTTAATCATTATCTTTATTTCTTATAATAAGTCTCCATTGTTAATCCTAACATAATATTAATATGTATTGTCATATGTCATCGTCGTGCAACAATAGGCTTGTTTCCACTATGAAAGAAATATTAAAAAACTGATTTTCTCTAAAATAATTCATAATTTCAGATGCCTTTACACTAATATTTTTCTGCAGTTCGTATTATTTGATTTTTAATTGGAATTCAAATGATAATTAATTAGTCACTCAGTCGGCATTGCACGCGGTGACGTCAAAGTGTGTTATTCCCATACAAGCTCTATGAAGAAAAGCGTTTTGACAGTTGATAAAAAGTACGTCAACGATTGGTGGTGTCAACTACCGTATTGGCTAGACGACACCACCAATCGTTGACATACTTTTTATTATCTGTCAAAACGGTCTGCCTCCATAGATTTCGTATGGTAATAAATGATTGTGACGTCACGGTAATGTGTCAGAAATCGGAGTCAATTGACCGAATATTTATTGCGTTTTGTGTGTTTAAAAATTGGTTTCTACAGCTGTTTTGAAATATATTGGTTGTATTAACTTCATAGGGGCTATGTTTTTTAAACACCATGTTCTTGACAATATTTAAGATAGGTGTCATCATCCCAATTCCGTGCCACCTTCAAAATTTTCACCTTTCTAATCTTCTTGGCCACTGCAACAACACAAGCAATTAAACCTAATGCAGAGACCGCCGCAAAAATGTTATAGATTCAAGGGTTTCTCTTGGCACTAAACACTTACTATTATTATAATTCTTTATTTGCATAAGAACATGGTATATTGATGTTACAATAAAATGTATTACTATTATTTATTTACTATTATTTATTTATACAGTGCACATGTCTTGCCAAAACTGTTAGCATGCAAATAATTTGTTTAGTTCTGTCTGTCTCTTCGTTGATTATTAAAATTTTGTTATTAACGTTTTAGAAAGTCCAGCAAATTCCTCTGAAAATACAGGGCAGTTGGTCAGCAATGCTGAATCGGTAAGTTGATTTAAGTCCTTAAAACTTCACTTTAAAGACTTTTTTAACCAAAAAATAATTAATTTTGTTTAAAAACAAAAACCGGTCAAGTGCGAGTTGGACTCGCGCACCGAGGGTTCCGTACAAACCTGTAGGTATATAAGTAAAAGTTCACCCATCACGGGTATTATAGACTTAAGTATTTAATATAAATTTTAATTTAATATCTCAACGCGTTCATGGGATAAGGAGTAGTAACTTTGAAATTGTCAAAAATATTTTTCAAAAATATTTTTTTTATATGATGAAACTGAAAATTTCGTAATTTTTCCTATATCTTTACTATAAAACGTGACTTCGTACTAAATTTCAAGATTCTAAGTTTACGGGAAGTACCCTGTAGGTTTTGATTCCCGTGCGAGTGTCGAAAATTTGCGGAAATTTGCGGCCTAAATGGCTGTATCTTTTGATTGCGTTGGCTTAGAAGGTTGATTTTTCTACAGCTTCCAGGGACAGTGGACTTAAGTATCATATAGAAAAATCATTTTGATACCTCCACGCGTTCCTGAGAGTTCACTATCTGTCTCGCTCACTCATGGCCAACATGTCCAGTATCCATCTCTGTCATCATTTTGCCGTAAAATTAAGATCCTGTCATGAGTTTGTGCGAATCAAAAATTATTTTAACAGAGTAAAATTGGTTAGCAAAAATCGGGTAACATGAGGTTTTTATTTTTTACTCGTTTTTTTTAGTATGAAACTAACAAGAATTGTACCATTTTAGATTCCTGATTAAATGCGCCAACTTTTAATGGCACTTGCCAAGGCACTCTACTACATTTTTTTTAAAGGAGGGCCTTCCAAAGTCGACAAATTGTGAAAATTTTAAATTCATAGTTTAACAAATCAGTCTTATTTCTAGGAAACTTGGGGCAACTGTGTCATCATTTTTGACTGTCATTCTGAAATGCTATTTAGGGTTATGGTTCCAAAGTATAAATGAACAAAAATAAAAAAAATTAACCATAATAACCGAAAAATTGTTACAGTTTGACTAAATTTCTAGGTTTTTCTTAAAATGCCCATAATTTTCAAACTGCATGGGATAGTTTTTTTTTCTGATTTTTGTCATGATGCTTACGATCAATCCTGTCACCCCGTTTCGGTTTGACGTTGAGCTCTGGGACACCCTGTATACCTACAGGCTGATTCAACCCTGCTTATCAAGACAGAAGTGAAGCAAGAGGCTATAGCCAGCAGCGACGATGAGATATGGATCGTCCAGACCGGCGACGACGATGCCACGGAACAGTTGGAGAACCTGCTGCATGCTGCTAAGGTATCTCATTATTATCATCATCACCAGACGCAGGATGTCTACTTATCGCTGACTCGTGACTGCCTCGTTCGTGTAGTGGCAAAGTTTCTGCCTTACATCCGAGAGGTCCTGGGTTCGAATCCCAGGTCGAGCCAAAATTGTTTCTGCGATTTTCTGTCATGAGTTTCTTAAATCAGCTCGGAGTCGGGAAGTTGGGAGTGTTACACCCCCGTGCCTTGGTGCGTAAATTAAGCGTCTCTCCTGTCAGGTAGGATTGCCGTCTCACCGAATTTTGAGAGAGATGGAACAGTGAGTTCACCTGTGTATTGCGCTCACACTCGTGCACTATAATATCTCCTGCGCAGTTGGCTGATCTCTGTTGAGATTGGCCGCCGTAGTTGAAATCGGCCAGGAGGACTATTATTATTACTTATCACTAATGCAGCAGTTTGAAAGAAATTCCCAGCCTGGATTGAATTGGGTAGACTCAGTGGCTAAGTTGCAAAGATAGGGAGTGCCACCTATGTATGCAGTCGCACGGATACCCTCCAGCCGAGAGGCTTAGCGGGTGATGCTTACCTTAAGAGGGGCCATAGTCTTTCGGATGACAGCCGCGGAAAGGAAGCGAGAGTCTACGGCTAACGTCTCAATGCCGCTTCATCGGAAAACTAGTCAATGGTCAATAGAACTCTCTCCGTTAATCTCATTCGTCTGCTGCTCCCTTGATACGGGATGAGCGAGAGTTAAGCCACGCATGTCAGAGGCAGGACGGTTTCCCATTCACCCAATAGAATTTGCGGTGGCGATGCTTGTTCTCTGGGCACCGTTCGAAGGCCTGTCGGTGATCGAGCGCGCGATCTTTTCCCTCAGTGCTCCCGACCGCTATAACTATTGTTGGCTTCTTCTTCTTTCGTGTCGGCAAGACGGGCTAAATCTTACTTGCCCAGAAAGCGGCTACCGTACCCTCTGGTTACCGACAAGTAAGTCCTTACGCGAGAAGGTGGTCGGGCACGCGGGACAGTTAATGAGGTGGGCTATGGTTTGGGGTTCTCCACATTCACAGGTGACGTCTGCACTGCTTAAGTACCCCCACCGACACAGATTATCTTTGCTTCGACCAACTAAGGTCCTCAGCCTATTAATCTTTGCTTCGACCAACCAAGGTCCTCAGCCTATTAAGACTTCTGCCAAGGTTCCTTATAGCCTGGAAGCAGATTTTCATTGGGGGGTTACAGTGGATGTGGATACTCGCTTGCCCAAAGCCTGCACCTCATGTCAACGGGGATTTCGTCGGTAGGCTGCGTAGATCGCAGGAAGCTTTTGCGGGTTCGCAAACGACCTGTGGCGGGGGAGAGCCCGTAGAGTGGATGTCTCGGGTCGCTTTCCTGTTTTTGTTTTTCAAGCGAACATGTCACCTCTCTACGGACTCTCGGTGCAGCTATTCCCGCAAGTGAAAACAGCATACCGACCGGGGTTGGCTTAAGACAGCCAGTCACTATGCGGCAGGTGTTGTTCAGCTCTGCGTCCACATCTCTGGTATGTGCTGACCTAGCCCACACTGGTCACGCGTATTCTCCTGCTGAGAAACACAAAGCTAGTCCCGTAGTGCGCTTAACCGTTGGGTTTGCTCCCCAGTTAGTGGAGGAGAGACGGCGTACTATTGTTGACGTAAGGTCGAGAGTCTTAGGCTAAGGGCTCACGAAGCGGTTTTCACCCGCGCCTACTACTACCTACGCGTTGCGGGCCCGCAGCTTTTGTAGATTACAGATACTTATATAAAAATCAAAGCACGTTTCACGACGCGTTTATGCCCGCGGCTTGTGCGGTTGTTTGCGGGTCCCGCTGCACCGGCGGTCACTGTCTACCGGCGGGCGCAGGGCGCGGTCCCACAGCCGCGCGCTCTGCTGTCGGTTGGCACGCGACCGCGTGGGCAGCGGGGCGCGGGAGAAATTCGGAACTTCCGCCCGTCTTGCGATAGTCAACCGTCAACTTTGCGGGCGATAATCACAACCTCACAAAACTCCGGTCTCGTGAGTTTTGAAAATAAAACTGCATTGCGCCAACGCGGCGGTCACGGGTGAAAACCGCTCCGTGAGTCCTTAGCCTTGGAGACACTCACTGAACTAACACTTTATCATCACGTTAATCGCATCTTTAATTAAAATTTAGGCAGCGCTAATAGTATACTTAAAATCTATAACCATTTTATTTCAGGGTCGTCAAAATAGTGATGGATCTAAAAAAATACACAAGTGTTCAAATTGCAAGTAAGCATATACATTTATCACTTTCTAGCATTGTGACGACCACTTTGGTGTTCTTAATGGTTAAGAAGTTGACTATTACCAAAAGGTCTCGGGTTCGATCCCCGCACTGCACAAACATTTGTGTGCTTGAATATGTCTGTTTGCACTGGTCTGGATTTTATATATACAGGGTGTAAAAAAAAACCTTAACGAAGCCGAATACCACATATTTTACCAATTGTTACAATCATTTTTTTCCTTTACACCATACCTGGGAAGTTAACGGTTACTGAGATATTGATGGTTAAAGTTTGAAAAAAAATGATGATTTTTACAGAAATGACTTCTGTCCGTTAAAACTGAACTTTTTTCCAAAGAAACATGATTCAAATTTTCACTAGTTCTTTCATAAAAAGCCTCTAAATGGCACAATCCGCAATGAACAGCGCACACTCGAACCGAACCGCGTCGCGGCGGCGTAAAGCAACACGCCCCGCGGTGACTTTTCCGCGTGCGCGCTGTACATTGCGGGTTAGAATTAAAAAAAAATTGTAGTGAAAAAATAAAAGTTGTTTCCCAGCCAAAATTTCTTTTTTATACGATTTGGTTTGATGTACTGAACGCGTGGTTGACGGCTTCGTTAAGGTTTTTTTACACCCTGTATGTATTTATTTAAATTTATTTGTAATACCACTGTTGATTCTGATTTCTGTAACAGAAGTGCTTAAGCTATTTACCACAGATTCAGATCAATGTATGTTCGTTTCGGAGGGGTACTGGAACGAATATTTTGAGGTATATAAAAAAATAATTATTTTGCTTTAAATTTCCACTAAACGACGCCAGCGTAGGAATCAAAATACATCTAACTGTAATGACCCGAAAAAGCTAGAGCTGAAAGTCGCAGGACCCACAATACCTACAACTCACAATTCTCAACTCACAACGTGACACTGAAGATGCACCTGAAATCACAACACTGACACCAACAAAACACTCGACGCGTTTCGCCACTGCACGTGGCATCCTCAGGAGATGTTGTCGCTTCGACAGACTACGAGCGACTGAACCTACTTTTTTTTTTGAATTAAATGTCGCTGAAGCCTTTGAAGAAGGCTTTATCAGCTTAACCGGGCAGAAGGCGGGCGCTTAAGGCGCAGCCGCCGATAAAAGTCGCTCCAGCGGTTACGACGCACAGTGGGTCGAAACAGTAATATGAGGGACATAGAGGTTTTTTTTGACAAATCGTATTTTTTTGGATGCCGATCGATAGTCATTTAGACACTCGTAAAGACATGTTCTATAACATTTTTCACTAAACCTAATAGTTTGGCCATAAAAAAATAATTTGTGTTTTTTTTGTATGAAACAAGACCTAAAGTACTAAATATCTCCCAGGAACTGCTTGATCGTGCCTTTTAATGACTTAGGTCGGCATAAGTGCATTGTGTACTAACATCCTAATCTATTTTTAGCTGCTCCAAACTGCAATTTTGCCTGATAAACAGTTCGGAAAAAATAATATTTTGACTAAACCTATTATGGGATTATAATTACAATTCTAAGAAAAAGCGTCGATTAGGGTACTAAGAACTAATTACGTAGTTAGTCTACATTGTTCTGTACTATCAGAATCTATTAAAACCTTTTTTTTGTTATCATCGGATGACTTTAAAGTAATAATGATGTCAGGTGATTAGGATATTAAATAAGAGAATAAAGAGATAATGGATTGTGGATTTACCTGCTCCTGTTAAAAAAAGCATCGATTAGGGTACCAGGAACTAATTATGTAGTTAGTTTACATTGTTCTGTATTAACGGAATCTTTAAAAACCCTTTTTTAGAACTGGATGACTTTAAAATAAAAATGATGTCAGGTATTACAAATATCACAAGCTGATGTTGATGTCTCAGACAAGTAGGAAGTAATCTTGCCATCGATCATGGTCATTAACAACTGATGTTCTACATTAACTTCCTTGACACTTGTAAGCTGAAGGGCATCTATCTCATCATCTATTGATTTTTTTTACACTTTCGACGGATAACTGATTTTCTTTCATAAATTTGAACATTATGGGTCGACAATAAAATGTTGATGAGGGTCTAGCGTTTTCCCATACTGCAACACCATCACGCAATAGCCTAATGGGTATTAAACTCGCCATAAAAACACTTGAATCGTCATTATTATCAGTATTTCTCTGTTTATAGTTACTCTGGCCTGCAGCTCCAACAAAACCCCACTTGCTAACTAGTTTAAAATCTTCTTTCTTTTCAGTATCAATTTCAACAGCCTGTAAAAGTCTGATCGCGGTTAAGTTTAGTAAGGCTTGCAACTTGATAGAAGCCCCCTCATCGGTTAAAATTATGTCTACTTTTGCTGGGTAACATTCTAATTTAGCTAGTTTTATTTTGTGATATGATGGGTACTATTCCGTTCCTTGTTCACTGGCAGATTCTCTCAAGCTAATATATTGCCACTTTGATAATTTTAGTGAAACTAGTATAGCCAATGCTTGCATGGGAGAATATGTTGTATCTTTACCCTTCTTGCTATCTAAACAGCTCCTCACTTTTGCAATGTCTTCTGGATGTTCTGTCAAATGCTTAATTATCAAACTTATTTCTTCGTTTCCACTTGTCTTCAATGATTGTATTGTAGCCGCGTTTAATTCTTCTGGAGAATAAGACTCGCTGATACGCACTACACGTCTTCTTTTCTGCTTCGAGCTTAGTTCTTCAAACGGTTTCCTCGGGGCAAAAGAAGAAGTGGAAGCATTCTCTGTAGATGGTGGCAGATTTTCTATATTTTCCTCTATACTTAACGGTATTTCTTCCACATTTTCAATTACTACATAAATATTGTGCTCAATATTTTCTTCATTCATAATTTGTGGCCAATTAATTGGGGTTTCCAACCAAACTCCGTTCCTTCTTAAAAATTGGGGAAATGATCGATGGGATTTTGTCCACCTACTATTAATATTAGCACAAAAACACTGGAAAAACTTTTTTAATGTATCACTGTTTTCTTCCCGTCTCATTTTTTGCATAAGATGATTGTATAACTTTTCACTGTCTGTCAAAGATTCTAACGTTTCCCTGAGGATTACGAATAAATCTAAATTATTCACAATAGCCTCCATTGTTATCGTAAGTAAATAGATCGCAAATCAAGTTTAGTGTTACTGGTAAAGTTTCACTGCACAAACTAATTTTTAAAATGAATACACCTTCATTATATAACAAAGTTCCAGGTTACTTACCCCCAACCCCTAACCATTGTCTATTAATTCGTATAACTATTAATATCCTAATGACCTGACATCATTATTACTTTAAAGTCATCCGATGATATAAAAAAAAGGTTTTAATAGATTCTGATAGTACAGAACAATGTATACTAACTACGTAATTAGTTCCTAGTACCCTAATCGACCTCACCTCCACCAAACCAACCTCCAGCACAAACAAATTGCGGCGGTCACTTTACGCAGAGTGCTGGAGGAAGACAACCAAACCGTCGCACTGATCCAGGAACCCTGGATCAGAAACAACAAAATACTAGGCTTGAACAACATCAGTGGTAAGTCACTACTATACACGCCAGCAGAAAAACCAAGAACGTGTATTGTCATACCCAAAACCATGAATGCCACCTTAATTAACCCTTTCTGTTCTAGAGACCTTACAGCCGTTAAAATCAACCCTACAGAGGACCAAACAACCCTAGTGCTTGCTTCGGTGTATATGCCAGGCGAAGGCGAAATTCCCTCAAAGGAACTAGTCGAGCTGGTACAACACTGCGAAGCCAGTAACTGGGACATCATCATTGCAGCAGACTGCAACGCACATCACACCCTGTGGGGAAGTAAGGATACAAACAAAAGGGGTGAGCAACTAACTGAATATCTATTCCAAACCAATCTGAACATTATAAACAGAGGCACAGAGCCCACTTTTGTAACGTCCAGATGCCAAACCACTATCGACATCACTCTGGCAACACACTTGGCGGCAGATCTCATCGAAGGATGGCAAGTATCCAACGAGCCGTCCTTCGCAGACCACAGACGCATCTGCTTCCAAATAAACATAAAACCACCAAACCCCACCCCATATCGTAACCCCCGTAAGACAGATACAACAAATACACAAGCACACTAACCAAAAAACTAAACGACTTCGAACCCTCTGACGTGACACTCAGCACAGACAACATAGAAACCAATGTACAGTTCCTGACCGCTGCCTTAACGAGCAGTTATGAAGAAGCCTGTCCCGCCGTCATACCCATCGACTCGGATAAAAATCGATGGTGGGGGCCAGAGCTTGAACGGCTCAGGAAGACACTCAGGACACTGTTCAATCAGGCAAAAAATACCAGGACCACTGAAGCCTGGGACAAATACAAAACAGCACAGAAACACTACAAAAAACGTATCAGATTCAGGAGGACGGAAGCCTGGCACAAATTCTGTAGCAGCATAAACTCAACAAACCAAGCCGCGAGAGTCAAGAAAATACTGTCCAAAGGGAACACTAATCTCCTGGGCTCTCTCAAAAGAGAAAACGGCACTTACACAAATACAGACCACGAAACCTGCAAACTACTCCTAGAGACCCACTTTCCCGGAAGTCAGATTGCATCAGACTCCGAATGGCAAGATGAACACAAAAAAGCACCAACTATCCAAGAATGGGAAACTGCAAGTAGAATCGTAACCACGGATAAAATTGGCTGGGCCCTGTGAAGCTTCCAACCATTTAAATCCGCTGGACTGGACGGTATATTCCCAGCGCTTCTACAATGGCACTCGAACCAAATCACTCATCACCTACTACAAATTTATAGAGCCTGCATAGCTTTCAAATACGTACCGAAGCAATGGAGGGAAGCAAAAATAGTCTTCCTGCCTAAACCAGGTAAAGAAGACTACACCCTAGCCAAATCCTTCAGGCCTATCAGCCTAACCTCATTTCTCCTGAAAACACTAGAAAAACTAGTAGATAGACACCTAAGAGACGATGTGTTAAAGACCAGATCTCTTCACCCACAGCAACACGCCTACAGGAAAGGCAGATCAACAGAGTCAGCACTACACATGGTAGTGCATAAAATAGAATCGGCCATTAACAACAAAGCATCAACACTTGCCGCTTTTATTGACATAGAAGGGGCATTTGACAAAACAATGCACAACAGCATCAACCATGCCCTACAAAAACTGAAAGTAGAACCAGTCATAACGGAATGGATAAATGAGCTGGTCAGTAAAAGGGCGGTCCAAATTGCGGTAAAAACGATCACCCGTGCAAGGGTGGTCAGGGGGTGCCCCCAAGGGGGCATTCTGTCACCACTCCTATGGAACATAGTAGTAGACAGCCTCTTGAGGGCACTGAACGAAAGAGGCTACACTACTATTGGTTATGCAGACGACCTAGCAATTCTGATAAATGGGAACGCAGAGAACATCCTCTGTGATGTAATGCGTGCTGCTCTTTAGATTGTAGAAAAATGGTGTGAGGAACACCAGCTGTCAGTCAACCCCAAAAAAACAGAGCTCATCCTTTTCACTAACAAAAGGAAGCTACCAAATCTAGAACTACCAAAATTATTTAACACCGAATTAACCCTATCAACTCAAGTAAAATATCTGGGCATCACTCTCGATAGCAAGTTGAACTGGGGAATTCACATTGACAACAAAATTAAAAAGGCCTGTATAGCATTATATCAGTGTAAAAGACTCCTTGGCAGAAAATGGGGTCTTAATCCAAAAATCACACTTTGGCTATACACGTCAGTTATCAGACCCTCCTTAACCTACGGATCAGTTGTGTGGTGGCCCAGAACGCAACTGTCCACTATCAAATCCAAACTACAAAGCTTGCAGCGCCTAGCGAGCGTGGCAGCTACAGGATGTATGAGAACCACTCCATCAGCCGCCCTAGAGTTCCTATTGAACCTCAGACCTCTTCATCTGGTCATACAGGAAGAAGCAAAGGCAGCTGCCTTAAGACTAAGAGCAAATGGGCTATGGAAACAAAACACTATGACAACGCACTCCAAAATCATGGAGGACATCACAAAGGAAAGACCCCTTCTAGATGCACCCATGGACAGGATACCATGCCACTACATCTTTGATCGAGAATACATTATCCAACTTACCGAAGAACGGAAAGACAACTCTGGCGTCAGAGAAGTTAGGATATACACAGACGGCTCCAAAACCTCACTAGGAACTGGAGCCGGAGTATTCTCGTACGACTTAAACATCAACATATCAACCACCCTGGACAAATTAAACACAATTTTCCAAGCAGAATGTATCGGAATTATCAGAGCAGCACAGGCGGTTGCAGCCAGAGACGTCGGAGACCTCAACATCAAAATTGTCTCGGACAGTGCATCCGTACTTCAAGCTCTACAAAACAACACCATAACCTCTGCCCTCATATTGGAATGCCACAACGCACTCCAACACATTGCAAGGAAAAATAAGATAACCTTGCAGTGGATCAAGGGACACAGCAACTCTCTCGGCAACGACGCAGCCGATGAACTCGCGAAAAAGGGATCCGCGACAACAGTGTTTGGCCCAGAACCGCTACTACCTATACCGCAGGCCCAAATAAAAACATGGCTGCGAGAAGACACCGCAAAAAACCATCTGCTAGAATGGACAAACAGTGAAGGCTGCAGGCAAACTAAAAATGCAGTTCAGATGCCATCTAAAAAGCTTGCCCGCAACCTCGCCAAACTAACGCGCGACAATCTACGCAGAGTTATAGGGATAATAACAGGCCATTGTCTCCTAAACAAGCACCTATTTAATATAGGTGTAACAAACAGCCCGCGATGCAGAGGATGCCTCGAGGAAGAGGAAACGCCACAGCATGTACTCATGGAGTGCACAAGTGTGGAAAAACAGCGAGCAGACATTCTAAAAAACCCAACATCATTCCCAGAAATCTTTAGTGGCCTAGGCAGGCTGCTAGCCTTCTGGGAGGACTTGGGCTGGTTGGAATAGAGGCAAACACGCACAATGGCCCAATCGTGAGGCTAAGTGCGGAAAAAGCCCTGCAAAACTAACTAACTAACTAACCCTAATCGACGCTTTTTCTTAGAATTGTAATTATAATCCCATAATAGGTTTAGTCAAAATATTATTTTTTCCGAACTGTTTATCAGGCAAAATTGCAGTTTGGAGCAGCTAAAAATAGATTAGGATGTTAGTACACAATGCACTTATGCCGACCTAAGTCATTAAAAGGCACGATCAAGCAGTTCCTGGGAGATATTTAGCACCTTAGGTTTTGTTTCATACAAAAAAAACACAAATTATTTTATTATGGCCAAACTATTAGGTTTAGTGAAAAATGTTATAGAACATGTCTTTACGAGTGTCTAAAGGACTATCGATCGGCATCCAAAAAAATACGATTTGTCAAAAAAAACCTCTATGTCCCTCATATTACTGTTTCGACCCACTGTGCGACGCCGTGGCCGAGCCTGAGGAACCCCCCGTACTCGGGGGACTCAGACTCGTCCGCGATGTGTCCCTTACTGGAGTACCGTCGTCTTGATCGGGCCGATGAACCTACCGACCTGCCGACTAATCGGAAATTAATGTGTCATTATTACGAATTATTATTGGAAATTTAAAGCAAAATAATCCTTTTTTTTCAGCTTTAGTCATGGATTTCCGCAAAGTAACGCCTGATTCCATCAACTATATATAGAGATTTTATATGTGCAATATTCTAGCCGGATCTTTACAACCGAGGAGTGCCTAACCTCCCACAAGTGTAAAATCCCCCGGCGAGGCAGGAAGCGGAGGGCGGACGACAACGACGAAATCTGCGTGCCAACTCAGGAGGATTTCCTCAGGGTATGTTATTAGTATTATTACTTACCTAGTATGAAACAACTGCACTTTAGAATACTTTACATAAGGCTGTACATATATTACTTTATATGTTTAGTAGTACCTACTAGCTGACCCAGCCAACGTTGTTTTGCCATAAAAATGTTAAGGGTGGACAACCCTTATCACTAAGGGGTATGAAAAATAGATGTTAGCCGATTCTCAGACCTACTGAATATGCTCACAAAATTTCATTAGAATCGGTCAAGCCGTTTCGGAGGAGTAAGGGAACAAACATTGTGACACGAGAATTTTATATATAGGTATAGTGATAGAAATATTGTAGGTGACGTAATATAAGAATAATCTCAACACTGAATGTCCTATCGATTGGTTAAGTAAAAATAGCGAACGGTAATCAAAAGGTGCTATAATTCACCCTCAAATATACAGAGAATATCTTGGATCAAACTTAAACGCGACAAAGGTGTAGGAAGTACGAGTGCTAGTAGGCGAATGTGAAGCGAACGTTCGGCTCGGTCGCGAGCTGGTCGGGCGCGATCGTGCAGGCTCGGGTGAGCTCGGTGTTCGTCGCCACCGAAGATGCCAACGATGTATTGCGAAGTTCCAAAACTGACGATCACAAGTGATATTTTGTATCCAAGACAGAGTAAAGATTATTTATTCATAGGGATGATCATGGGCGTACCCAGGTTCTGGGCTAGGGGAGGGCAAATCAATTTTTTTTAAGCCAGGTCCCGCGCGCTTTGCCTTACACTCTCATGAATTTTTGTGAGCATATTGAGTAGGTCTGAGAATCGGCTAACATCTATTTTTCATACCCCTTAGTGATAAGGGTTGTCCACAATAATTTGTATGGCAAAACAACGTTTGCCGGGTCAGCTAGTATAATGTTACGCCGGTAGGCTAGTGCTAAAACTTTGATCGTGTTTTTCCATGCCTTGGAGGCGTTTTCAGCAGGCTGAAATACCATTTCAGGCCGTTTCAGAGAGTGCTCTAACACATACTAGTTTATCGAAATTTCACCCAAGTTGCCGTTGTTTTCAGGCGCCTGAAACATGTTTTCAGTCCGTTTCAGGCCACCCTCTATCAGATGACGCCATAACCTGAAAACCCGTTTTCAGGCGTTTTCAGGACCCCTTATGGGCCTTTGAAGCCCACTTCAGTATATGACGTAATTTTCAGTAGGAGTGAAAGAGATAGCACGATTAGAGAGAGGCAGCTATACTAAGAACATTCCAGAAAGGTGTGACAGAGACAGCACAAGACAAGGATAGCACTATGATTCGAGAAAGGTCTAGGCTAGGCAAGACGGCATTTGGAAGGATCCCGAACAGTCTCGTACTGGGTAGTAGGTACCTACCGAATATTCGGGAGTCCTTGACGGCCGGTATATAAGGAGCCCGGGAATGCGACCGAGTTTGAGTTTAATTTGGGAAAGCGACGAGTAAACGTCGGAGCGAAAACTGCGACAAGAAGATTTGGAGTGCGATATAAGTGTTTGTGTACTAAGTGTTGTAACGTAAAGTGTGTACAATAAATCCTACTCTACTTCATCGGTTTAGAAGTGCATTTCAATCTAGATCCCACACCCCTAGAACGTAACATTTGGTGTCAGAAGTGGGATTGAAAATGCCGATTACTCCGCGAGAAGAAGAGAAGGAGGGGATGCAGACCCGAAGCCGCACCGCTGCTGGAGACTCTGCGGGCACCGCCGGAACGTCAGACACAGCGGTACCAGCTTCAAGGACGCCGGAGATAGACGTCAACGCCATTCTGATCCTCCTGAAAGAACAGGCTAGAAGGCAGGAGGAACAAGCCAAAATCCTGCAACGAGAGCTACGGGTTCAGCAGGAGGAACAAGCCAAAATCCTGCAACAAGAGCTACGGGTTCAGCAGGAGGAACAGACCAGAAGGCAGGAGGAACAGGCTAGAATTTTGCAGCAAGAGCTACGGGACCAGAAAGAAGTCCTCCGTGAGGTACACGAAGTAGCTGCAGAATGGAAAAAGGAGATGGCTGAGGTGCAAGATAAAATTGTGGGCGTTGAAATAAAAGTTGAAAACCACGAGAAGCGCCTCAATGGACTGAACGAAAAAGTGGAGGGCCAGGAGAATCGCCTCCAGAAGTTGGAGATCAAAGTGGCCAACAGCACCACCAGTGTATCAGGTGCACCAGCCACAGGAGGTGAAAAGTTAAAGGTACCTCCATTCGATGGTACCTCTTCGTGGGCCGCATACAAGCTCCAATTCGAGATGGTTGCCGAAGCGAATGGCTGGAGCAAGGACTATGCTAAAACGGCATTGAGTTTGGCGCTGCGGGACGAAGCTCTCACTGTTCTGGAAGCGTTAGGAAAGGAGAAGACATACGACCGTCTTCTTGAAGCTTTAGAGGCACGCTTCGGTGACAGCCATCTAGAGCACGTTTACAGAGCTCAGCTGAAGAATAGGACTCAGGGGCATAATGAGTCGTTACAAAAGTGGGCAATTGAGATAGAGAAGCTCGTCCGGAAGGCGTACCAAGGTTCCGCAGCGACTTTCATCGATGAAACGCTAGTACAGGCATTCATAGATGGGATTCGGGACTTTGAAGTGAGGGCTGCTGTACGGCTGGGACACCATGGGACCTTGAAGGATGCGCTCGCCCATGCCCTGGAGGTGGAAGCTGTACGCCAAGACTATACAAAATCCTTTAGGGTGCGCGAAGTTGCGGCCAGGGAGCCGATTGCTCCACCTCGAGAAACTGGGCCTCGATGCTACAACTTAAGGGAAAGAGGACACATACAATCAGGCTGCCCAAAAAGATCTTGGAGGCAACGGGACTCGGACCGAACGGAGAGGCCAGCAAGCTCTGATAGTTCAGAGCGGCAGCAGCAGGGAAACGAGTAAAAGCCAGGACTGAGGGACGAGTGCTGGCTGGCGGTCAAAATGTCCCAGTTATGATCTCGCAGGCGAACGACGGGAACAGTCTGGCTGTCAAAGGAGAAATTGGTGGAGTACCATGTCACCTTACTATTGACACCGGAGCTTCTCGGACCGTGATCAGTTCTCGACTGCTGAAACACCTGTCCAGGGATCATCTAGTCCGACCAATGCATCTTCAGCTGCAAACGGCTACCGGCCAGTACATCTCCGTCCAGGGGGAGCAGGAAGTGTCAGTGAAGATTGGAGAAAAGAAGTACTGGCACAAAGTCATCATTGCTAACATCGTAGATGACTGCATTATTGGTCTTGACTTTATGAGGAAGTACGAGTGTAAGATCGACATGAAAGGAGGCGTGCTGAAATTTGGGGCTTATGAAGTTCCTATGGAAGGTGGAGTGAGTGGACATGTCTTCTGCGCTAGAAGGACTACACTTCAACCGAGATCGCAAGCCCTAGTTCCGGTGACATTGCCGCACGGTGCGAGACAAGGATCTCATTCCTGCGTGTTAATAGAGAAAATGGACGGCAGTAAACCATGGATGCCAGCTCGCACAGTGGTAACGACGTCATCTGCAGCATTTATAAGGGTGCTAAATCTAAGTGACACTCAACACGTCATAAGTAAAGGAACCCTTATGGGAACATGCGAGGCAATCTCTTGGATACGGAGTTGCCATGGGTCGAAGGAGAACAAGTTACAAGAAGAAGTTGTGGAAATTGGAAAGTTATTGGAAAACTGCCAAAATGATCTCACAAAGGAAGAACTTCTTAAGGCACGTAATTTGCTAAAGCGCTATAGGAGCGTCTTCTCTGCACATGACAGTGATATCGGGAGAACTGGAGTAGTGCAGCACGAGATCGACACCGGAGATGTCATGCCTATTCGACAACGACCGCGGCGAGTTCCAGTAGCTCGAGAGAAGGAAGTGGAAGACATGATCAAGGAAATGAGGAGAGATAAAGTGATAGAACCGTCGACAAGTCCTTGGTGTTCTCCAGTAGTCTTGGTGAAAAAGAAGGATGGAACCATGAGATTTTGCGTAGACTATCGTCGACTCAACGATGTGACTAAGAAAGACAGTTATCCATTGCCTAGGATAGGTGACACTTTGGACACTCTGCATGGAATGAAATGGTTTTCCACGTTGGATTTGAAAAGTGGCTATTGGCAAGTGGAAATAAAAGACAAGGACAAAGAGAAAACAGCCTTTTCAACCGGTAAAGGACTTTGGCAGTTTAATGTAATGCCGTTTGGATTGTGCAACGCACCAGCAACGTTTGAGCGGTTGATGGAGCAAATACTGGCTGGTCTCCTGGGTGATACGTGCCTAGTGTATCTGGATGACATCATAATTGTAGGCAAAGATTTTGATGACCACCTCAAGAAGCTGGAACAAGTTTTGTCCAAGTTGCGCGATGCTAACTTAAAACTAAGTCCGAAGAAATGCTCATTCTTCAAGCGCAAGGTTAACTACTTGGGACATGTGATTTCATCAGATGGCATCCAGACAGACCCTGTGAAGATAAGTGCAGTTAAGGACTGGCCGACACCGAAAGACAAGACAGCAGTACGTGCCTTCTTGGGACTTTGCTCGTACTACCGACGATTTGTAAAGAACTTCTCAGATATAGCAAAGCCTTTGCACCAGCTGACAGAAGAGAAAAGACAATTCAACTGGGATGATCAGTGTGCAGCAGCTTTCTCAGACCTCAAACAGAGACTTTGTGAAACACCGATTTTGGGATATCCAGACCCAGAGAACGAGTTTGTTGTTGACACTGATGCAAGCAATACTGGCATTGGAGGAGTCTTGTCACAGAAGAAGGGTGATCAGGAAGTTGTGATCGCCTATTTTAGCAAGTCGCTATCGAAGCCGGAGAGAAACTACTGCGTCACTAGGAGAGAATTGCTGGCAGTCGTCAAAACTCTGCAGCATTTTAGTAAATACCTGCTTGGACGCAAGTTCCGAATAAGAACTGACCACGCTGCTCTAAAGTGGTTGTTAGAGTTTAAGAACCCTGAGGGTCAGGTGGCACGCTGGATCGAACAACTGCAGGAATATGACTTTGTCATCGAACATCGCAGTGGAAAGTCACATGGCAACGCAGATGCCCTCTCTCGAAGACCTTGTCCTGATGATTGCAAACACTGTTTAAGGCAAGAGGGTAAGGACTGCGTGAAGATGTTGAGGACAGACACTGTTAGCGAAGAATGGAGTGATGAAGCAATGCAAGAAGCACAACAGGAAGATTGCGATGTAAAGCCCATTTACGATTGGATCAACGCTGGGGCGCCCAAACCAAGGTGGTGTGAGGTAGCTCCGATGAGTACCGTGACAAAGAGCTACTGGGCGCAATGGGAAAGTCTGGTTATGCACAATGGCGTACTGTGCAGGAAATGGGAGTCAGAAAACGGAAAGGATGCTCATCTTCAAGTGGTTGTACCAAGAAAGAGAGTTAGCGATGTTTTAAGATCCTTTCACGACGGCGCTTCCGGTGGACACCTAGGAGTAAAAAGGACTCTGATGAAGATTCGGCAACGTTTTTACTGGATAAACTGTCGGGACGACGTGGAAGACTGGTGTAGGAAATGTACTAGCTGTTCGTCAGTTAAGGGACCACATACACGTAGTAGATGTGCGCTTAAAGTTTACAACGTGGGAGCGCCTTGGGAAAGAATTGCTTTAGACGTTGCAGGCCCGTTCCCGACCTCTGACCGTGGAAACAAGTACATCCTGGTGGTCATGGACTATTTCACCAAATGGCCTGAGGTATTTGCCATTCCGAATCAAGAGGCAGTCACAGTAGCGGAAACTGTAGTGACTGAAGTGTTTTGTCGGTATGGTGTGCCTCTTGAGATCCACAGTGATCAGGGAAGAAATTTTGAGTCTCTGGTGTTTCAGGAGACTTGCCGAGTCATGGGAATTCATAAAACTCGGACTACGGCCTATCACCCACAGTCAGACGGAATGGTTGAGAGATTCAATCAGACTCTGGAACGACATTTGGCCAAAGTAGTTGACAACCATCAAAAGGATTGGGACAGGCATATTCCGCTCTTTTTAATGGCATATCGGACAGCAGTTCATGAAAGCACGGCCGTAACTCCTGCGTGTGCTAATTTTGGAAGAGAACTACGTTTACCTGCAGACCTTCTGACCGGACGTCCTCCAGATGCACCAAAGACGGTTTCGGAGTATGCAAGTGAACTGCGAAACCGGCTTGATGATGTTCACAGGCATGTTCGTGAACATGGATTGCAGGCCAGCGAGAAGGTGAAGACCAGATACGACCGGAAGTCTAACCAGACGAGGTTTGAAGAAGGATCATTCGTGTGGCTACATAACCCTATGCGTCGAAAAGGAAAGTCACCAAAATTGTCGCCGAGTTGGGAAGGGCCGTACAAAGTAGTCACAAGGATCAACGACGTCACTTATCGGATACAGCGCAACCCACGTAGCCCCTGTAAGATTGTTCATGTTGATCGGTTGGCCAAGTACCATGGAACGAATGATGCTCGGGACGAGCATGTCTAAGGAGGGGGTAGTGTTACGCCGGTAGGCTAGTGCTAAAACTTTGATCGTGTTTTTCCATGCCTTGGAGGCGTTTTCAGCAGGCTGAAATACCATTTCAGGCCGTTTCAGAGAGTGCTCTAACACATACTAGTTTATCGAAATTTCACCCAAGTTGCCGTTGTTTTCAGGCGCCTGAAACATGTTTTCAGTCCGTTTCAGGCCACCCTCTATCAGATGACGCCATAACCTGAAAACCCGTTTTCAGGCGTTTTCAGGACCCCTTATGGGCCTTTGAAGCCCACTTCAGTATATGACGTAATTTTCAGTAGGAGTGAAAGAGATAGCACGATTAGAGAGAGGCAGCTATACTAAGAACATTCCAGAAAGGTGTGACAGAGACAGCACAAGACAAGGATAGCACTATGATTCGAGAAAGGTCTAGGCTAGGCAAGACGGCATTTGGAAGGATCCCGAACAGTCTCGTACTGGGTAGTAGGTACCTACCGAATATTCGGGAGTCCTTGACGGCCGGTATATAAGGAGCCCGGGAATGCGACCGAGTTTGAGTTTAATTTGGGAAAGCGACGAGTAAACGTCGGAGCGAAAACTGCGACAAGAAGATTTGGAGTGCGATATAAGTGTTTGTGTACTAAGTGTTGTAACGTAAAGTGTGTACAATAAATCCTACTCTACTTCATCGGTTTAGAAGTGCATTTCAATCTAGATCCCACACCCCTAGAACGTAACAATAATATAATAATAAGCAACAACATCACATACATTGATCTGACTCCGTGGGAAGTAGTTTAAGCACTTGTGTTACAGATATAAGAATCAACAGCGGTGTTACAAATAAACTTAAATAAATACATATAACACCCTGTACAAACAGACATGTTCATGCCCACAAATGTTTGTACAGTGCGAGGACCGAAACGCGACCTCTTGGTTGATTGTCCCCTTCTTGACCATTACACCAAAGTGGTCGTCGATATTGTACAAAACAAAATTATAGTCAAGTCAAACAAAGATAGATGTACAATTTAGATGTAGGTCTTCTCTCGTAGACGCTTGTAGGTGTAATAAAGGTTTCAAGTATTGCTGTTTTTAATTTTAAAAAAATATTTTGTAGGTTATATAAATATTTTTATACCCGCAGCTATTTGAAAATAGGTATTTGTTAAGCGACACAGAGATATGTATTTATAGTAGTTATCCCTTTCTTAAAAAGAATGTAAAAGAATAGTAGAATGTAAAACATTTTGGTTTGATAAATATGTTGTTTGCAAAACCTTCAAAAAATAACGACTTTGAAGTTAGGTTGAAAAGCAGCAGCTTTTCGTTAATTAAATATATTTTTTCCCCAAAATGGATATTTTTCTACGTTTGAATGCAAACTTTTTTCATTTTATAATTTTAACGATTTGACATCCATTACATATTCCATTTAAAAATATAAAACGTCACTGTCTGTCTAAGCAATTTCTGTGATAATTTTTTTATAACTTGGAATTTAAACCGGTAATGGCGATCAGTAAAGATGAATTCTGTTTTTCAGAGGGCCCAAGGGCGATCCCGAAATGTGGATAATTCAGATGATTTTGTTGGGGTAAGATATATTTACTAATAGGTTTTCTGAGGAAATTCAATAATTTCTGAGTACAAAGAATTTATATTACAGTAGAATAAAAAGCGTGGGGTGCGCTTTATGTCGATTTCATAGTTCTCTTTTTGTAGTTGCCAATAATAGAATGTTTTAATATATACTATACCAAGCACTCCACAGCTTCTTACACTATTGTAATTGTAATATACCTAACTTCTTTTGAGTACAAAGATTTTTTTTAGTAAGCAATAAAAGCCTGTTTTATTTCGTTTTTTTAAACTATTTATTCAGTTTTAACATTACATAACAAAATTGGTAATACAAGTTTCCTCTTAATACATGGAGTAAACCAATAAAAAATTGTTGAATGTGAAACTATAAATTTATAAAAAGATGACAATGCCAAATAAACAACTTGTTTGTTTTTAAACTTAACAAATGTTATTATTAATTTTTATTTTTTTTAGTTACTAAGGTTGATATGTTAATGGAAAACTCATCAAATAATTGGCATGATGACACCTATCTTAAATATTTTCAAGACCATGGCGTTTAAAAAACATAGCCCCTATGAAGTTAATACAACCAGTTTATTTCCAAAAAGCTGTAGAAACCAATTTTTAAACACACAAAACTCAATAAATATTCGGTCATTTGACTCCGATTTCTGATACATGACCGTGACGTCACGTTCATGTATTCCCATACCAAATCTATGGAGGCAGACCGTTTTGACAGATAAAAAAAGGTATGTCAACGATTGGTGGTGTCGTCTAGCCTATTGTATTGCCATCAGTACTTGATACGTGTGCAAAGTTTCAAATTAGGTAATCTTATTTCTGGAAGTTGGTGAAAATTGTTACAAACATACAGACGTACAGCCCAAGCTAGTTAATAAAAGCGTGTCAAAATGTTTTCTTAACATACCTAATATCTTTTCAGAAACCCCGCCGTAGGAAGAATAAGGAGCCAACATCGGACCCGCACATAGTGACGTGTCACAACTGCAACGAATCCTTTACATCTAAAGTGCGATTGAAATTTCACATGTGAGTGTTTTATTGTCTTAAATAGCTTAGTTTTACACTGAATAACGAACGCTTTTGCTGATAAAAAAAACTTTTAAACTGAATATCGAAATGTTTTGATGATAAAAAAAACATTTACACTGAATATCGAACTGTTTTGCTGATAAAAAAAAACTTTTAAACTGAGTATCGAAATGTTTTGATGATAAAAAAACATTGACACTGAATATTGAACTGTTTTGCTGATAAAAAACCTTTTAAACTGAATATCGAACTGTTTTGATGATAAAAAGTTTTAGACTGAATATCGAACGGTTTTGATGATAAAAACTTTAACACTGAATATCGAAAGGTTTTGCTGATGAAAAACTTTACACTGAACACAAAAACACAAACACATATACACACACAAATACGTTTATTTGCGTATTTTGGGTGTTACGTTAAAGGTCTTGTAGATAAAGTTATAGTTAAAGTTCACCAAAATTTGCTACATTTTAGTCAGCGTGCAAATATGTATACTTATTAATTAATAAACTACGATTAATACAATTATGTCTGTAAAGGAAATCATCGCCACCGGACTAAATATATTTGGATCGAGCACAATATAAAGAGAAGATTAATAAGCAAAGAAAGATGTATGAATGAAATGATGAAGTATTTAGTTTTTTTTTTAGTAAGAACGCTATCAGTGAGCAGAAAGCAATATTTTATTTTATTTTATTTTATCAAAGAACACAAACAAGAGTACAACCCTTTATTACATCAACAATATTATTAAGCTTAAACTAGATTGTCATCCTACAAGTGCTCCTAGCGTATTCGATATTATGATATTTTAAGAAAATTACTTTACAATAGTGCAAATAATAGGTAGGTACATTAAATGATAAGTAATTATGAGAGAAAACAGGGCTTTCTGTTGGGACTTCGCGTAACATCGTTGGCATCTTCGGTGGCGGCGAACACCGAAGTCACCCGAGCCTGCACGCTCGCGCCCGACCAGCTCGCGACTGAGCCGAACGTTCGCTTCATATTCGCCTTCAAACACTCGGACTACTTACACTATTGTCGCGTTTTTGATCCAATATATTATTCTCTGTAATATTTGAGGGCGAATTACATCACGTTTTAATTACAGTTCACTATTTTATTTAACCTATTGATAGGACCCCTTAAATAAATAAAAAAATGAAATTGAAAGTATGGCCAGATATTTACTCTACAACAAATTGCTGAGAAGAGATTTGTGATTTCTCTTAAAAACATTTGGTAGACCAAATGTCTAAGTCACGTATTCTGTTTTTGTATAGGCGACACATTCGAACCAGAGGATTGTAGAAAGATATAATATGTATTGATTGATTTACACTCGTATCATAGTCAGTCAGTCGCACATTTTTTTTCTAATGAATACACAGCCTAATCTTTTTATGACTACATGCAGGCAACACTTACTATTGGTTATCGGGTCTAAACGCGAACGCCGACACGAAAGAATAAGAAGAAGATTGAGTCTAAACGCGATCTATTTTAGTGAGTATTTAGGTACTTACTGCTTGACGTTTCGCCTGTGAACCTAAATACTCATTAAAATAGATCGCGTTCAGACCCGATAGCCAATAGTCAGTGTTGAAATGCAACGCGAAAGTTTAAAATCATATATTACACGCAGGCAATTCCACACGAACACAACAGCGTCCACGACGGGCCAGTACACGTGCGAGTCGTGTCCCGGCGCGGCGTTCGCCACGGAGACGGCGTTGTTCGACCACGTGCACTTTCAGCACCATCGCCGACGCAGGTGGCGCTGTCCAGTAGCCGCTTGTGGGAAGAGCTTCTGCTTGAGGTGAGTTGCGCTGTCCAGTAGCCGCTTGTGGGAAGAGCTTCTGCTTGAGGTGAGTTATACAGGTCGCGCCATGTACAAAGAGCGCTGACTGTCACCTGTGCACTAGACGATATACGGGTACGCGAGCACAAAGTCATTTTTACACGTCCCATAAAACCATAACACAGGTTCGACACAATTTATGAGCTGGTGCTGAGAAGAAGCTGCGCAAGGAACTCGGTCATCATTATTATTATCTCTTAATATTTTTTTTTGATGAGGTACATGAATTTTGCTATGTAAACTAGTCACACAATATAACTAGATTATGATACTCCTTATAAGAGGGTGTCCCAAGAAACCTTTATCAGCGAATGTCTGAGGTTAGGGGACACCAACACCTAAGTTAGACAGAATTTCTAATTGTTTTTATAAAGATATTTTTTTTAAACATGAGATCAAGTATAAATTTTGATTCTGATAGTAAATAGAATTTGCGTGTTTTTATTCTTACACATGATCCACATATTCCAGCCAAAATCTATATATATAAAAATGAAACCCGTTTTCCTTGGTCACGGCATCACGCGATAATGGCTGGACCGATTTCACTAATTATTTTTTTGTTGTATTTGTTATTATTAGGAGAAGGTTCTTACGGAAAAAAATATTAAGAAATTCTCTCAGAAATATTGAAAAATATACATTTAATTTTGCATATTTTAAAAAACGCGCGGAACTAATGGCAATGTCATTCGATGACATTGTTCAATCATTGCAACGCTAAGGCGGTACGAAGTTCGCCGGAAAATTGAATTAAATAATAATAATTTCACGAAAACTATTAAAAATCGCTGAACATACATTGGGGTCAAACGTTGGGTATTAGTGTCCCCTAACCCCAAACCTTTGCTGGTACAGGTTTCCTGGGACACCCTGTATATACCTTTTTTCCTACAGGGCAACACTGACGAAACACAGTCGCACGCACACAGACACGCGTCGTTACGTGTGCGTGACGTGCGGAAAGCGATTCCTGGACAAGCAGACTTTGGACGAACATGGTGTTACTCATCTACAGGTAAAACTGTCCAAATGAATACATATTTATGTACGCTGATATTAATTGGCTGCCTCGTCAATGAAATTTAATGAAAATGAATTGATTGTTTCTAAGATTTTCTGTCATGAATTTCTCTGCAACAGCTCGGAGTCGGGAAGTTGGCGGTGTTACACCCCGGTGTCTCGGTGCGCACGTTAAGCTGTTGGTCCTGCGCCTGATCTCACTCCGGTCATGTCGGATTGCCGTCTCACCGAATTTTGAGAGTGATGGAACCTGTGTATTGCGCTCACACTAGTGCACTATAAAATCTCTTGCGTAGGTGGCTGATCTCTGTTGAGATTGGCCGCCGTGGTCGAAATCGGCCAGGAGAACGATTACTGTTGATAAATAGTTTCATGACATAATTTTACAGTCAGACCAGTTCGTGTGCACCCACACTGAAGTACTACGTAGACGTCAGAAAGTAGATATCTTTAAAGAATACCTCGCCACCCGTTAAATGTTTATCCTAAATTTCTCAGTTTATAAGGATTTCTTAAAATAAATGTTTTTGAAGCAGGTACTGCGAAGTCGTTGGCAGAAAGTAGAATGAATAAATGAATTAAATCTTAATTTGCTTTTGGTTAAGGTACACTGAAGATGGTCATAGTTATTAATCAGCTATTAAGATATACATCCGCTTAATCAACTCTTTAGATATCTTGATGAATACCTCGCCACCCGCTAAGCGTTTATCCTATATTGTAGATTTCTATTAACAAATATTTTTGAAGCAGGTACTGCGAAGACGTTGGCGGAAAATAGATATCCTTATGAATACCTCGCCACCCGCTAAGCGTTTATCCTATATTGTTGATTTTTAAAAACAAATGTAATTGATTCCTTCATAAATAACACTAAAACCATGATTGTAACAATTTAAGTCAGGTATCCTATTGATATCCGGCGTTTTCTCTATACCAACTTAAAATTCCAGCTCTAGTTTTTTCAAGTGGTTACAGTTGGAATTATTTGGGTTCCTGCGCTGGCGTCGTTTAGTGGAAATTTAAGGGAAAACAATCCTCTTTTTCAGCTTTACTTTTACTTACGTACAGTGTTGAATCTATTAATAAGAAATTAAATAGGTTAATAAATCCAAATAAATTATAATTAATTAATGTCTGTCTGTCTCCTTAAGTGGGTAATGGGTGGAGTACCTCAGACCATAACTTGCACACAATTTTTTTCCCATTTCAGATAAAACCATTCCAGTGCCACATTTGTTTGAAACAACTCACAAGGCGATCGCGTCTCCGCATGCACTTGCGAGCGCACGAAGAGGAACTTACGCCTGCGCTCGTTTTGGTGTGCGCGCGATGCCAACGCGCATTTAGTGGCAAAGAGGATGCACAGGTAAAATATTGCAAATTGCGGTTACTTACACGCTTACAAACGTAATCACACTCACACACACGCACACACACACACACACACACACACGCACACACACACCACACATAAAGTACACACACACACACATACGCGTATAGTTAACGTAGACCTTTTTCAATTTTAAAATGGTCATAAAATTTGTAAAAACTACCTATTGTCCTTTGTCATTAGTCATTTACCTATAACATGTTTCTCTGGTTTTCAAGTCATCTACTGGCGGGCTACTTACATAGCACAGTTATAATATTCCCAGTTTTTCGAGTAATTTGAAAAAAAAAGGAAGATATCTTTAAATCTCACTTGATGAACTAGCATCAGCTGATTTTGTCATTGAAGTAATACAGTCGACGACCGCTTGGTGCAGTGGTCCACATGTCGGACTTCTAAAACCAAGGGTCGCGGGTTCCATCCCCGCACAGTACAAGCATAAGTGTGCATGAACATGTGTGTTTGTACTGGTCTGGGTGTTTTCTATGTATAATACGTATTTATTTACAAAAAAAAGTATTTAAGTATGTTTATCCGTTGTCTAGTACCCATAACACAAGCCTCGTAGCTTACTTTGGGACTAGAGAGTTGGTGTGATTGTTGTGAAATTAAAATTATAAAAATTATAATTAAGTGATCAAGTCCTTCTTCCACTCCACAGGAGCACATAAAAAAATCCTCTGAGTGCTTGGAAGCGTATACCAAAGAGATCAAAGAAGAAACGGAACAGACGGCTGCCGCCCAGCTGTCGCCCACTAGTGGGCTGGTAAGAGAACCGCTGCAAATTCCTGGTGAGTGAGGGTTTTCGTCAGCAAATCTGTTATACGAGTGTGGCGACCTCTACCATTCGCCATCACAAGTGCATGCCTAACGGCAAGCACAACAGCGAGAGCTGATACGGCTCCATAAGGCTAGATGGCGCTGTTAGCCTAGTACCGGCCAAATAGTACTGGCCTAGTACCGCACATGAACCGCGGTATATAAGATTTCGATCCAGAATAATATAGATAGACAAATCAAGATGATGTCTATCGGACCTTGGTCCCCGACCATAACACCCGGTCGGTAGGAAGCGCTTTCCTTTAGCTTCCTAACTCTGGATCAGTTGCGCCAAACGAGTATAAAAATTATTCCTAGCATAATTTATTAAGCGCAAATCTCGAGAGCGAAGAAACCTACCTCGTCAATTCTTCTCTATAAAGTGTGTTACAAAATACCAAATAAATATTTAAGGAGGTTGTTGTGCCCGTAAAATTAAACAACTTTCGCAAAGAAACATAGGTCGAAATCTCAAGAAAATTTTTGGGGTGTTATTTAAGCCATCATCAATTTAATTTATTTCGAATCCCGTAAATAATAAGGTTTATCCGCAAAATAGTAGATTTGTCATCAAACCGTTATCGCCAAACAATTAAAAATCTATTTTACAATAAATCATCTAAAATCATCGGGATTATTATCAAGTACCAAATTTTTTTTTGTATTTATTATAATAGGTGTGTTCTGATAATTGCATAGTCAAACTAATTAAGGGAGATCATTTAAAAATTATCATTAAGGTCAATCATGATCAATAACGATCATTAAAAAATGACACAAATGATAAAATATTTTTTTATAAAACCAACAGCGATTATATGAATATTACCAATTTACCGATTTAAGGCCAATAATAGGCTTCATTAGTTTAAAAAAAAGCAAATGTTTGTTAGTCTGAATGAATCCTGTTTTATTTCTCCCAGCATCTCCAAGACTATCGAGAGCCATACCGCGCCAAGTGTCGGACGCGCTGGCCGAGCCTCTGCTGTCCAGCCTCGGCGACGAGGCGCGCGGGCTGGTGAGGGTTGTGGAGATCGAGAAGGCCTTCCGCTGCGAGTTTTGCGAGGAGTGAGCACCTAACCTTATGATACATACAAGCTGATACCCGCGGCTTTGCTCGCTTAGTAACTGCGCATAGCCCTCAATACTTAACCAAGTGGCGCCGTATATCGGTAAGCAATGAGTTTATTTTTAAATTTTTACATGGAATTGCGGTGTTTTGTCGCGGTTAAAAGAAGCCTATGCCTGCTACCTACCTCCGCACTTACTCGTATTATAACATCTCCGTTGTGTCGTGAAAGGAAGACAATAAACAAACAAAATATTAGTATAGGGATTTATTGTCCCAACGTCTCCAAAACTATCAAAACCCATCCCGCCCCAAGTGTCCGACGCGCTAGCCGGATCTTTACTATCCAGACTTAGCGAAAAACCCGAGGACTGGCGAGGTGAGGGTTGTGGTAATCGAGAAGGCGTTCCGCTGCGAGTTTTGCGAGGGGTAAGTACCTATTTATCATCAACATCATAATGATCCATCCAACAAATTTGCATTCCTTATGAGGATACTCCTTCCCTTTCCCAAATTGTGATGTTTGTGGCACCAAGACGACGTCCAAAATATTCTTGCAGAATGTGAAAAATATCAGAGACGAAGGGACGCAATGGTTCAAGAGTTCCATATAAACATGTATGATTTAGGTGCATTCATTAAAATTCTGGCTGACCCTACGTCTCAGGTAGCAAAATGTTTACAAAAATGATTTTGAACCCTTGAGAACCTATCGCCTGCGCAACTGTGTGTAGGTACGATGAGGCTGACATGTGGTTTACATATATATATATAAAAAAATCATAATGAAACGCGATTTTGTCTCTGCATAGATTTCCAGGTGAGAGATCATGAGCCATCCAAATGCCAGTACAGTCCGTCCAAATAATAGTTCGATCTAGTCACATTCACCTAACTGACACTATTTGTATGATGGTAGCAGATACCTTTTTTTGGGCTTTTGACTGATATTAATTTATTTTGACCTACATCATCATCAGCCTATATACGTCCCACTGCTGGGCACAGGCCTCACCTCAACTATGAGGTGGTGCGAGACATACTCCACCACGCGGGCTCAGTGCGGATTGATATGTGTAAGGTAAGTGACCAACCTTACTGTCAGATGTTATTAAGCCGCCCGAGGGCCTCCGACCGGGCTTAACGACTAATATCTATCGATATTAACCGGGACCAACAGCTTAACGTGCCTTCCGAAGCACGGAAATGCTTGTAAGTAGACGTCACTTGTATGGTCAGAATGGTCACCCATCATTTTGAGTACAAAGAATTTATATTACAGCAGAGTAAAAAGCGCGAGGAAAATCGCTATCGATTTAAGTTGTAAACTGTATGGAAACTGCATTCACCTTCGCTATGTCGTTAGGTAACTAGACATTTCAATATCAAACTAAAACTGTCTGTGTATGTATGGCGAACTCCACCGTTAGCCATCACAAGCGCACGTCTAACGGTGGCGCACGACAGCGAACGCCGATACGGCTCCATAGGCTAGATGGCGCTGTTAGCCTAGTACCGCGCATGAACCGCGGCATTTAGGATTCAGATTCTGAATAATATAAATAGATAAGACATGATGATGTCTATCGGACTTTGTTTCCCGACCATAACACCCGGTCGGTGGGTAGCGCTTCCCTTTAGCTTCCTAACTCTTAATCAGTTGCTCCAAATATGTATGTATCAATAGATCTGTTTATCTATCTTTATTTATACTTATTTAGCCCTATACCTATTTAACATAAAAGGGAAACCTGTCATTAGCCTTGCTAATAGATGTAGGTACTTGTTATGATGGAAAATATGCAACACAGTTGGTTTTCTTATTAAATTAATTTAAAAAAAAACTTATTTTTCAGTGTGTTCTACCTAGAAGACGCCTTGAACTCACATCGCGCGATACACAAGGACGTGACGAACCCTTTCACATGTCACATATGCAAAGTGAGCTTTGCTACTTATTCCAGGTACGGGGACTTAACATTGTAGAACTTTCTATAGATATGCCAAAAATTCATACTATTATTCCAAAAAAGTACATGCACATTATTAAGATACATACATTTTCAATTACATACAAATTATTCTTTCAGCAACAAGCGTCGTCAATTTCTTTTATGCTCTTACCTTGATCTTAAGAGTCATGATGTCACAAAATATTTATATATATAGGTACTGTCGCGGTCCGAAAGTATTTACCAGTTTTTGAATTAGGTTCTGAATACAACTTCTGACACTCAAGTCCAAAATGCTATAACCAGTTACTTGTTTTCTTTAAAAATTTATTAATCAATTTGACTCATCAAGAATAAAAAAAGGTTCTTGCTCACTTTTTAGTAATATACCTATTTTCTTTTTTACTTGATATGACAGGTATGTAATCAATCAGTCACCTCTAAAAGGAATGATTGAATCTCTGAGCTGCTAGCTGAGAGCCAATAGCCCCTAATCAATCAAAACTAATTCGTAATTGAATCGCCTGTTTTTGACATTTCTGGTAAGGACGAAATGTCAAAATCGGGCAATCCAATTACGATTTTGGTTACGATTCATTAATTAAACTGACCCCCTGGTCAAGCTTACCAGCTGTTTGCCTGGCTCATGGTGTCTTGGTTTAAATTTAAAATTTATTTATTTATTAATTTTTGGGAAACATACAGTTATAACATTACATAAAAAAAAAATAACACATAAACCAATTAAGTTTCCTCGCCTAAAATATTACATAGAGTAAACCAATTATTTTTTTTTAAACATTAAAATAGGTGAAATTATAAAATTATAAAAAGATGACATAATGGCAGAGAAACAACAATAACTTATTATTGCGGCAAGTTATGAATTTCTTTTTTAAATTAAACAAAAGTTGACGCAAAATGTCATCTCACTGAAAATTAGTATTGTAGCTATGACTGGTACGAGGCAAAAAAGAAATGAAATGTTTTTTATATTGCTATTTTTTCCAATCCCAAGATGCACAACCCACAAAACAACCCATGGCTTCTATAAGCGTTCGCTAGCCGAAGCCAAGAAGAATGCTTCGACACCCGGCGAGCCGGAAGCGGGCCCGTCCGCCACCGGGATACTGGGCTACGGCGGGTTCCCGGTCGCCAAGCACTTCCTGTGCGAGGTAGGACATTCCCTGCAGATGTACCCACAGCTTCTAGAGGTTTCTAGATGTATTCACTAGTAGCTTATAGTGTTTTGGATGAAATTTTTGGCCAATGGTGACTTGGACGAATATATATACAGGTCATAAAATGAACGAAGTAGTTGGCTAATTGTGTCTTGGACAATTTGGTTGCCAAGAGTGTCTTGGGCGAAGTGGTTAGCTTATATTGGACAAACCAATAATGTCTTGGATGCAGTTGTTGGCCGATTGTGACTTGGATAAATATATTAACCTAAAATGAAAGAAGGTGGTTGGCTAATTGTCTCTTGGACAATTTAGGTTAACAAGAGTGTCTTAGTAAAAGTGGTTAGCCTGTATTGAACAAAGCAATTGGCCACTAATGCCTAGGACGAAGTTGTTGGCCAATGGTGACTTGGACGAATATATTGACCGTAATATGTTGTGGCTACTTTATTAACAAAGAAAACCTTTTATTCCAGGATTGCGGTAGATCCTACCTGCACTGGACGTATCTTCAAGTGCACAGACGCATGAAGCATGCCAATGACTTTCTTTATAAGTGCAACCACTGCGATTTAACCTTTCCTAATAGGTAAGTTAATATCGATAGATATTAGTCGTTAAGCCTGGTCAGAGGCCCTCGCCGGCTTAATAACATCTGACAGTAAGGTTGGTCACTTACAAACACCCCTCCACCAATTCGCACTGAGCCCGCGTGGTGGAGTATGGCTCGGACCACCTCATAGTTGAGGTGAGGCTTGTGCCCAGCAGTGGGACGTTTATAGGCAGATGAGAGATGAGAATAGGTAAGTTACTTGACCTCACAAAGTCATTTATCTTCTTCATAGGACTGCGGTATCGTTCCTGCCATCGCACTCAAGCCATTATTTTCATTCGCGAATAATTTTGGTTACGATTTATTGTGAAGAAGAGGATTATTTTGCTTTAAATTTCCACTAAACGACGCCAGCGCAGGAACCAAAACACATCCAACTGTAATCACCTCAAAAAGGTAGAGCTGGAAGTCGCAGGACTTACAACACTTACAACTCACAACGTGACACAGTAGATGCACCTGGAACCACAACACTGACACCAACAAAACACTTGAGTGCTTTGTTTGAGTGGAAATTTAAAGCAAAATAATTCTCTTCTTCAGCTTTAGTCATGGATTTCCGCAAAGTAACGGCTGATTCCATCAACTATCACGATTTATTAATTCGTTATTCGAATTGTTGTCCCGTAGGGGGTCAATATAAGGGTCCTAGCTGGCTTGTGTAAGGGTGGAAATGATAGACTGGTTGGCTGCTTATGTCATTTATTATGAAGGGTGAAGTGTGCGTACAGGACGCCTCCGTACACGGGACTGAATGAGATCGGGCGCGCCAACCGTCGCAGCGGTTGTTATCATATTAGGTCCTTACCTATGAAATTGGCGTTTTGTATGGGAGGAACAAAATGTCGAAATTTTTTTATATAGCATATTTATTTAATCAAAGTATGAGCCATTGTAATCTATGCACTTTTGCCATCTCATAGGTAGTTCATTGATCCCTTTACTAAAAAAACCATTCGAACGGGAATCAATAAAATCTTTGAAGGCGACTTGGACTGCCCCATCTGAGTTGAACTTTTTCCCTTGCAAGAAGTTATCCAAATTTCGAAAAAAATGGTAATCTGTTGGAGCAAGGTCCGGGGAGTACGGTGGATGCCTTAGAGATTCCAATTGAAGTTCTTCTAATTTGCTAGGCGTCTGTTGTGCAGTGTGTGGTCTAGCGTTGTCGTGAAGCAGCATTGGCGTAGAGCGATTGACCAGCCTTGGTTGTTTAGCAACTAGCTTTTCCATCATGGTTTGCAATTGCTGACAATAGATATCTGCCGTAATCGTCTGGCCAGATTTGAGAAAACTGTAATGAACGACACCGGCGCTAGTCCACCAAACGCTTACAAGTAACTTTTTATTGGTCAATTTTCGCTTGGAGCAGGCTTTGGCTGGCTTGCCAGGGTCCAGCCATTGCGATGAGCGCTTCCGATTATCGTAGAGAATCCACTTTTCATCACAGGTAATGATTCGATTTAAAATCCCTTCGTTATTGTGCCGGTCAAGTAATGTAACGCAGCAGTTGACGCGCGTTTGCCGGTTTGCTTCACTCAATTCGTGAGGAACCCACCTTTCAAGTTTTTTAATCTTCCCAATTTGCTTCAAGTGGATTAAAACAGTTTTATCACTAACGCCAAAGCCTGCAGCTAACTCGGACGTGGTTTGCGATGGATCCGCTTCCACAATAGCCTTCAATTCTTCATTATCAACTTGGGTCTCCGGCCGTCCACGGGGCTTGTTTTGCAGGTCGAAATTTCCAGAACGAAAACGTTGGAACCAAAAACGCACTGTGTTTTCTTTTGCGACACAACCGCCATACACATCATTAACCCTTCGAGCCGTTTCCGCAGCACTGGTGCCACGGTGGAACTCGTACTCGTAAATAACGCGATATTTCAAATTTTCCATTTTGTAAATTGAGCGATGCAAACAGAAAAAAGATAAGTAAAAAAACAAATGAATGACGGTTTACGAAACACAACTACATGTGGAAATAGCTGTATAAATTTGAATTTCGAATTCCTAACCAAATAGGAAAAATTTGTGATCAAAGTGGCCAGTACGACAAAACGCCAATTTCATATGTAAGGACCTAATATTTAATAGTCTTTGTTATATATGTATGTGTGAGCTAAGTCAGCAGTACCTAAAGAATAAATTTTGCCCAACTCTGGCTGTATATATGTATTCCTGAATAACGTTTCGTTCGTATGTTCGGATCTAGCCAGCACGTTCCTTCGCACGGTCAGGCTAGAATTGCATAAGAATTGCTTTTGTATGTATGTAACAATTTACAGTAATAATAATAGTCCTCCGGGCCGATTTCGACCACGGCGGCCAATCTCAACAGAGATCCGCCAACTGCGCAGGAGATATTATAGTGCACAAATGCGAGCGCAATACACAGGTGCACTCACTGATCCATCACTCTCAAAGTTCGGTGAGACGGCAATCCGACATGACCGGAGAGAGATCAGGGGCAGGACCAACGGCTTAACGTACTATCCGTGGCTTGGGTGTGTAACACCGGTAACTTCCCGACTCCGAGCTGTTTCTGAGAAATTCATGACAGAAAATCTCAGAAACAATTTTGGCTCGATCTGGGATAAGAACCCAGGACCTCTTGGATGTAAGGCAGAAACTTTGCCACTACACCAACGAGGCAGTCGAGGTCGTCGTGGTTTTCAGTACGTCCCTGCTGAGTGAGGCTCACAGACGGACGGATTATTCACCTGCTTCACCCGTCCCGTGTCTCGTTGTCTTTTATTAAATCTTGCAATATAAATTTTACCCACTTCCCAGTTCGCTCACTGTATTATTATATTGTTATAGTTGGAGTTTAGCATATCACAGAAAGAAGATACACGGCCAAACTGGGCAAGGCGACGCCAATTCCACCACTAAAATACCGAGAGAAGACTACAGGTAATCCATACTAATATTATAAGTGCGAAAGTAACTCTGTCTGTCTGTCTGTAACTCAATCACGAGATGAGAACTCAGAAACGAGATGTTTTGATACCCGAGAAATGACATAGGCTGGTTTTTACCGCGGGAAAATGACGCATTCCTATAGAAAAATTCAGGTGCGCCGATCGCTTTTCAACCTAAACTACTGAACAGATTTAAATCAAATTTAGTAAGTTGAGATAGTTTGAGACTTACGAAAGGATATGACTTACTTTTGACCACGGGAAAACAACGCATTCTCTGGGAAAAATTATCTGTAAGTATCTGATCGCTTTCACTCCTACAGTACCAAAGTTTTGAATTATATTTGGATAAAATTGGTGTTACGGGAAGACAACGCATTACAAAAACACTACCTAATGCGGACGAAGTCGTGGGTAAAAGCTAGTATCTAATATTTGTTTTAGCAAAAAAGAAATTCGCACACCTTATCTCCGCGACAGTTTATCTGAAACCATTTTTTCAAGTACCGTTTAAAGGGCTCGCTCGCTGCTGAGCTGTGTAGAAAACTATCAGACTTGTGGGGTGAGCACGAACAACTATCGTAACGTAGGTATTCTTAACGTTTACCTATCGTTGTCTTTTACCTAACTTGTCAATTTGTTTGGGGAAACTGACAGTTTTTGACGTTTGGACGACACGAATTCGTTAGGAAAACGTTCGTGCTCAACCCACTATTCGATCCGAATTAGCTTAAGTGTTTTTTAATCGGTTAGTAGTACCTACAAATATCGCATAGGTTTTTGTTGGCTGCCTCGTTGGTGTAGTGGCGAAGTTTCTGCCTTACATCCGAGAGGTCCTGGGTTCGAATCCCAGATCGAGCGAAAATTGTTTCTGAGATTTTCTGTCATGAATTTCTCTGCAACAACTCGGAGTCGGGAAGTTGTCGGTGTTACACCCCCGTGCCTCGGTGCGCACGTTAAGCCGTTGGTCCTGCGCCTGATCTCTCTACGGTCATGTCGGATTGCCGTCTCACCGAACTTTGAGAGTGATGGAACAGTGAGTGCACCTGTGTATTGCGCTTACACTTGTGCACTATAATATCTCCTGCGCAGTTGGCTGATCTCTGTTGAGATTGGCCGCCGTGGTCGAAATACGGCCAGGAGGACTATTATTATTCGGTTTTTGTTATACATTCTGTGTTTTAAAATGGTAAAAACAATCGTTTTAGAATACCATGTCGGGATTGTGACGAGGTGCTTCCAAATAAAACGGCCCTCTACAAGCACAGGAAGAAGGAACACAGCGATATGACGACTACGAACGAGAATAACGACCCAGGTGAGTAGTAAGCTCCGAAGTAATAACTCATAATCAACTCTTGGTTAATGGTCGAGATGTTGAATATTAACCAAGAGGTCGCGGGTCCGATACCCGTACTATACAAACATTTGTGTGCATGTCTGTTTGTACTGGTCTGGGTGTTATATGTACGAGTATTTATTTAAGTTTATTTGTAATACCATTGTTGATTCTGATATCTGTAACACAAGTGCTTAAGGTACTTACCACGGAGTCAGATCAATGTATGTAATGTTGTTGTATATTTATTTATTTAAAAAAATGTTTTTAACCCCCGACGAAAAGAAGGGCAGTTAAAATAGGCTGTGAAAAATTTGTGTCTAAGTGCTTCTTACATTTAGTCCACCCACTGTACTATTTTGGGCAATACAGTTTTAAATGTCAATAAATAAATATAATACGCGTAATACCACCGCTAGATGGCGTTTTTCACACTTAGCTCGCGGTGACACATTCGGAGATTGACTTAATCGGCACACCTTTGGACGAAGGGCTAGTTTTATCAGGCAAAACAATTTTCACACACAGAGGCCATGTGGTGTGGTTCTTGCTTTGCCGCTGTGCCGTCCAGGGCTGCGTTGGCTGCTCACGCTCGGGCACACGCCACCACGCCCACCGCGAGCGAGCCGCAGAAACAAACTGAGTAAGCTCTCATAAAATATCATAAGGCCTAATTAGTTGTAACATAAGGAAGCATTATTATATCAGCAGTGGACAAACCTTATATATCTCATATCATTGACTGCCTCGTTGGTGTATTGGCAAAGTTTCTGCCTTACATCCGAGAGGTCCTGGGTTCGAATCCCAGGTCGAGCCAAAAATTGTTTCTGAGATTTTCTGTCTCATGAATTTCTCATAAACAGCTCGGAATCGGGAAGTTGGCGGTTTTACACCCCGTGCCTCGGAAAGCACGTTAAGCCGTTGGTCCTGCGCCTGATCTCTCTCCTGTTATATCGGATTGCCGTCTCACCGAACCGAATTTCTTTTTATTACGATTGCAACTTTTACTTGTGGCGATGTCTACCGTTCACCATCACAAGCTCATGCCTAACGGTGGCAAGGATGATAGCGAGCGTTGATACGGCTCTATAGGCTGGCGCTGTTAGCCTAGTACCGCACATGATCATCATCAGCCTATATACATCCCACTGCTGGGCACAGGCCTCACCTCAACTATGAGGTGGGTGGCTATGCGAGCCATACTCCATCACGCGGGCGAGGTGCGGATTGGTGGAGGGGTGTGTGTAAGGCAAGTGACCAACCTTACTGTCAGATGTTATCAAGCCGCCCGAGGGCCTCCGACCAGGCTAAACGACTAATATCTATCGATATTAACCGGGACCAACAGCTTTACGTGCCTTCCGAAGCACGGAGATGCTTTTAAATAGACGTCACTTTAATGGTCAGAATGGTCAACCATCCTAAACATGACCGCGCCGTAGGTTCCTTAACTTTTGGTATCACTACCAAAGCGCTGCAACCACTGCGCCACCAGCACCTCCGGTACCGCACATGTACCGCGGTAGATTTAGATCCAGGATATTATAGTTGAGGGTAAAGATAGGTAATATTATTACATGAGGGATTCCACATATATCTGCCTTGACTTGAATTCACTCTCATTGTCTTTGCCAGAAACACAGAATGTTCCCGGCGTACACACGCGTGTCCAGTGTGCGCGCACACGTTTCGTTCGGCGTCCGCGCGCGAGGAACACTTGCGGACGCACACGGGCGAACGGCCGCACCCTTGCGACTTGTGCGGTCTCGCCTTTCGTAGGTGAGTCATCTTATTGTCCCTAGAATCAACCTGGTGAGTCTACTAGACAAGCTGTTCATAGTATCTACCTAACTTGTTTATATTAGGCATGGTGGGATATAATGAACTCAAAGTACGAAGAGAATATGCTCTTCTACTTTATGTTTTTAAAGTCATGCGTGGAAAACTGCATAACGCAGCTTTGTTGGAGCGGCTGGGGCTCTGTGTTCCTAATAAATACGTTTGGCGCCGACGTCGCCCACCGCTGCTGGAGGTGCCGTCGGCGAAAACAAACCTGCTCAAGGAGTCACCCCTGACTCGCGCACTCCGCACTTTTAATATTATAAGCAATCAGACGGATCTGTTCATTTGTACCCTGAATGAATTCAATAGAGTTGCACTAGCTGTTATTTGTAACAATAATTAAATATGTAATTAATTTATTAGTTAGTTTAAGTGGTTCTGTAGTTAGTTAGTCTAAGCATATGGGCTGTACTGTCGCATTGGGTAAACCCTGTAATGATAGTATAAGTTTAATAAATAAATAAAATAAAAAATAAAATAAAAACTTCCTGCTTGTTTCTGTTATCCTGGTACATGATGACCATCATACCACCACAGTAGAATTTGTACGATTTATTTACCGTGCGAGTGAGCGGGGTTTGAAATGTCTTTCTGGGGAGTAGTATGGGTAGTCGACCCCGATAGCAGTTGCAAGCCGGAAAGTTGCCGCAGTGGCCAGTTGCACCATATGTCAAAGTTGCCAGTCGTCAGGGTACTAGTTGCTCTAGATGCCATTTGCTTTAGATGCCGTTTGCCGCAGTTTGCATGGCCATTATACCACCACAGTAGAATTTGTACGATTTATTCACCGTGCGAGTGAACGGAGTTTCAAAAGAATGTGTTCTATAGTGTTTTATGTGCGAATGTAAATTACCCTTGTTCCAACTAGCTTAACTTTGAGATATTTCCTGTAGAGTAATTACTTTGTAAGACAACAACGCTATTTTACTGGGTTCAGCTAGCAACAACCAACTTTTGCTTGCCATGTCATATCTAGTATAGTCCCATGTCATATCTGGGGTTGGAGCAATATGATCTTGACATCTACTCATTTAGCAATCATACTTCTATTCTGTCCTCAACAGTCTAGATGAGCAAATTGCGACGGAACTGTCTATAAAAGCTAGCCTGACTTGTTTAGAATTGAGCAACTATTAGAGCAGTGTTTCCCTGCAATTACAACCTAGGAATCTTCAAAGCTAGAGTGAACAGGCCTCTTTTAGGTGAGCTCGCTCACCAAAGGCAGACCAAATAATAATAAAAAAGTAACTAGCTCGTTATACATTTGTACACACGCATGTTTGTTCTCACACGAACAGTCAGGCAAGACATTGTTGGGGTTCGTGTTCTTTGAGCAAATGAGTAAATTGCGAAGTACAGATTGAAAAGTTACCTTTACTTTAACTTTTATTCATACAAAAATTTGAGCAAGGGCGAAAACGAGCCAGACTGATGTACGTATGTGAAAACATTGTCACTTTAAGTACACCGTAGTTTGACTGAATTTATGATTATAAAAATTGACATAAAAATTAAAAACACGCTCTAAAAAGTACGAAACAAGAAAACACTCTCCAATGAAATTACTTAGTAAGTATGTACAAACTATTAAATATTTACCGTTATTAAATAAACTAACTTACACATATTATTATATTTTAATATATTTTCAATTTATAATATTGATAGAGAAATGTTTTAAGGATAAAGCCGTGGTCGTATACCACTTTTTTTAATTTATTATTCTTATGGCATACGACCACGGCTTTATCCTTAAAACATTTCTCTATCAATATTATAAATTGAAAATATATTAAAATATAATAATATGTGTAAGTTAGTTTATTTAATAACGGTAAATATTTAATAGTTTGTACATACTAAGTAATTTCATTGGAGAGTGTTTTCTTGTTTCGTACTTTTTAGAGCGTGTTTTTAAGTAGTCGGGTGTTAGTTTTTAAACTTTATTTTTATTTAACATATTTTGGAGTTCTAAATAGGTTAATCTTGGGTTCATTGATTTCTCAATCTTTCCAACTCCTCGAACGATCTTTGGTCATGTGGATTCTTTAGTAATTTGCTAGATTCCAGTGAACTAATCCATAATCCATCTATGGATCTTACTCTGCTAAGAGCCACATATATAGTCGGGTAAAAAAGATGTGAATTATATACAATCAGCCCATGAATACAGGTAAAGTCACAAGCAAATGCTAGTAATATATATATATATTCAAAATGTACAAGTAAAGCGCTTTCAAATGATACCAAACACGGCATATTTATCTTAACTTTATTTTTTTACTTCGTATGTTTTGTCCGCCAGAGGGCGCCACATTAGATTTTGTGAAATCCCATATAGCCTATAACCAGCGGACAATTAAGACGCTTCTAATGATATGTCATTTGTCGAATTCTGATAAGTAGTTTAGAAGTTACGAGGGAACAGATGAACATCCATACCCACATACATACATACATACATACAGGTCAAAATCATAACCCTCCTTTTGCTTCGCCGTAATCGGGTAAAAAGATACATATCATAATTCATCATTATAATTAATCTAACATATCACAATTTATTTTATATTCATTTTGCCTATTTGAATTAATTTTTGCACACACATGCAGGTTGAATACTTTTACTAACTTACAATAACATTAAGATCTTTAAAACCTGTATTCTTGCTAATAAACGAATTTCATTTCATTAAACATGGAAACAAATTGAAAACTAACAATAACATAAGCTACCTTCCTTATAATCAATTTAGAAAGAGAACGAAAGAAAACATTGTGTATATCTATCTCGATCTATACAGAAAAATAAGTAATGTAGGGTATAACTGAACAAGATTTTAAGTAATCACCCACTATTTGATTAGTAAAAACTAACACGAAATATCAGTCACAGCACTGCGGAAGGCCGATGCTGGTTTTAGTTTGATGTGGACGTGTGTCACGTGATTGCCAACGCCCTTTTCTTGTTGACGCGATGATGTTGGTGAAATGCTATAACATTTTAGCGTCACTTATCTTATGTCTGCTATACTAGCACTGCACCTAACTACCATCTAGCTTGATGCTGCTACCCTGGGTGATCTGCTACCACTCACCCATGTAGCAACTCTAAACCAAATTTCGAATTTAGAAAATTGATACGAATATAATAATAATATTTTGACGACCACTTTGGTGTACTCGTAATGGTCAGGAAATTAACTATTAACCAAGGGGTCGCGGGTTCGATCCCCGCAGGGTACAAACATTTGTGTGCATGAACATGTCTGTTTGTACTGGTCTGGGTGTTATTTGTAATACCACTGTTGATTCTGATATCTGTAACACAAGTGCTTAAGCTACTTACCACGGAGTCAGATCAATGTGTTTGATGTTGTTGTATATTTATTTATTTTATTATTTATTAATGGATTATTCTTTTACAGACCAACGGCAATGCGCAACCACCGCTTGACGCACAGCGGGCTGCGCGCGTGGGCGTGCGCGCGCTGCCCGAAGCGGTTCCGCGCCCGCTCCGATCTCCGCTCGCACGCGCGCACCAAGCACCCCGCGCGCCTCGCTGTTGTGGAGGTGACGGATCCGTCTACCCCGTGTCTGTTTGGGGAGTTGCCGACTCCCCTAGCAGTTTATTTATTTATTTATTTAAGGTATACAGACAGATTATAATCAAGTTGCGAGCCGAAAAGTGCACAGTTGCCGCAGTTGCCGGTTGCTCCAGTTGCCGGTTGCTCCAGTTGCCCTAGTTGTCGGTTGCTCCAGTTGCCGGCTACTCCAGTTGCCACAGTTGTCGGTTGCTGCAGTTGCCGGTTGCTACAGTTGCCACAGTTGTCGGTTGCTCCAGTTGCCACAGTTGCCAGTTGCTCCGGTTGCTCCAGTTGCTGGTTGCTCCAGTTGCCATAGTTGTCGGTTGCTCCAGTTGCCGGTTACTCCAGTTGCCACAGTTGTCGGTTGCTGCAGTTGCCGGTTGCTACAGTTGCCACAGTTGTCGGTTGCCGCAGTTGCCGGTTGCTCCAGTTGCCGGTTGCTCCAGTTGCCACAGTTGCCAGTTGCTCCGGTTGCTCCAGTTGCCGGTTACTCCAGTTGCCACAGTTGTCGGTTGCTGCAGTTGCCGGTTGCTACAGTTGCCACAGTTGTCGGTTGCTCCAGTTGCCGGTTGCTCCAGTTGCCACAGTTGCCAGTTGCTCCGGTTGCCGCAGTAGCCAGTTGCTCTAGTTTCCGCAGTTGCCAGTTGCTCCAGCTGCCGCAGTTGCCAATTGCCCCATATGTCAAAGTTGCCAGTTGTCAAGAGTACTAGTTGCTCCAGTTGCCAATTTCTCCAGTTGCTGGTTGCTGTAGTTACCAGTTCCTTAAGATGTCAAAGTGGCCAGTTGCCTAGGGCACTAGTTACTCCAGTTGCCAGTTGCCGCAGTTGCCAATTGCCTGCCTCGCCAGTCGCTCACTGTCACAGCGGGCTACGCGCGTAGGCGTGCGCGCGTTGCACGTTTATTTTAGCTGTGGAAACTTAATTATTTTATGTGTTTTAGTTATTTAATAAGTTTTTTTTTTGTAACAACTGTATGTATGTTTAAAAAAACACTGCTAGACAGTCACCAAAAAGTCATCATCATATTTTTTTATTTGTTGAGTATTTTTTGCGTTTACAACGCTATTTTTTAATTTCGAAAAGACATAACACTTAAAAAATTATCCCTCAAATCACCCGAGAGAAATATTTGTAAAAATATTTCTCTCGGGTGATTTGAGGGTGTCTCCCACAATCATTGATGAAACATACGCTGGCTCAAAGCGTTAAAAAGCACTTACTAAATTCAACGACTCCATTAAGGTTCTCGGTAGCTCAGTGGTCAGAGCACTTCTCTCATTTCACCTCTCACTTCACAGTGGACTTCCAAAGGTCGAGGGTTCGATTCCTTCCCGATAACCGGAGCCGAAAAGATTTTTTTAAGTGATATGTCTTCATATATATAAATTTAGTAAGTAGGTAAGGTAACCATTTTACATGCTTTTTTTTCTCCTCTTCTGTATATGGATAGATAGATAGATTACCACTTTATTGTACAACACAAAACAAAAATTAAAGACAAGTTTAACAAAGAAAGATGTACAATTTAGGCGGTCTTATCGCTTGTCGCGATCTCTTCCAGACAACCTTCGGATAAAGGTTCTGTATGTGCACCGCCTGTATGTTCTCTGCTTGGACCTGTAATTGACTTGTAGAGAATGCCACCGGTATTAATTCCACCACTGTACACAAGTTTGAACAGAAGTTTTTAAATAAATAAATAAATCTTGTTATTTGTTTAATTTTAGATCTGTGGCTTGAACCCCACCCCGGATGAAGTGATGGAGTACCTCAAGGCGAATAACATTCCACATGATAAAGTTATTGAGATAACGAAGATGTCTTTTGCTAAGGTAAGTTATTATCTTATTTGGGAAATACATACTTCACTAGACGCTGGGAATTGATTCCTTTTTTGTTATACCAACTTTCTTTAATAATTAAAAAAAAAATATTCTCACTAACTGCAAGTTTACATAAGGATATATATATATATATATTTACTAACACAGCTAACTAAAAACATGTTTTTTTAAGGTTAAGGTTTCCGTATTCTCTACATAGTGTAGCATCTTTCATCGTACTCCATACATGTATTTACACACACACTCTCACACACACACACACACACACACACACACACACGCACATATGTTTAATATAATATAAAATAATAATTAATTTCAAAATACTTGTGTTGCTTACCTACTTATCAAAATTAATAATATAATAATAAGTAAATTCTTAAAAAGTTACTGTTAATTAAATTAAGATAATGCACTTGTAATGTAAGAACTCAATAACTCAGTACTAGCACTAAGTCAAGAGCGAGCCACTCCGACACAAGTATACAATTACTTCAAACCACTTGTAAATTTACTGAGGAATAAAGAAATATTTATTTATTATTTAGTTTGGTAATTTATTGTACAGTCGTGCTCCCTCGCAATTCCTACGCGATTATGCATTTGTTTCCTCTGAAACAATATTCATGTAGTCCCGAACTTCGTGCGAACCCTCTCCATGCTGGACAACGTGACCTGCTCATAGCCTCTAGTACAGACAGCAGCACATCAGGTTACCCATATTTGTTGCAAAATCACCCTTAATCTACCTGCATAAGATACTAGTGTTTACCGTGATGTGCTGCCATCCGTACAATAACATTGGTCCTTCGAGCCGGATAAAGTTGGTTGTCGGTTACAGGGCACTTCGAGTATAATCCCGAACTGTGTTCGAGCACTGTCCATGTTGGGCAACGTGCCACGAGCACCGGTGGCGTACAGCAAACCGGTGATGCCGACGGTTGATGACGCAGGTACCTATGTTCGTACCTATGAATAATACTCCTAAGTGAAATTAAAACACACTAAAAGAAAAATGGACTGCCACAGGCGGGACACGAACCCGCACCTCTTGCAAGCCGAGCGATTGCTCTCCTAATTGAGCTACCGTGACACTTACTCGTCGGTCCGAATTCCTTTAAGTGCTCCTGATACCTACAACATCCGACTAAAACACCTTTTCAGAGCTGTTTAACAATCGGTTAAGATGTATTTGCTAATTTATTAAGTTACTTTATTTTTTATCACCTATAGTGGCTTTGACTTTCTCTGGAGGCACACGAAACTTGCTAAAATCAATAAAATCAATTTATTTTTGCAAGTAGGCTAACAAGTAGCACTTTTACACGTCACAACATATAAATTAACCCTACCACCGCTTCGGAACAATTTGGGCCAGAGCTGAGAAGCGGCGCAAGAAACTCAGGCACTACAATAATTGTAATTGTTTACATTTAAACATTTCAATACATATATCTCTGTCATTCACATAATCATCAATTTTATAATATCCTTTCGACATTAATACATCTTTTACAACTGTTTTAAATTGATCTAAAGGCAATGAAATTAAATTGCTACTTAATTAGTAAAGTTAAAAACGGGGATCATCATCATCGTCCTAGCGTTGCTGCCGGTTACTACCATCACGGCTAAAGGGGTCCGCTTCCCTTCTTTTGCTCCTGCACTTCGCAAGGTCTTGGGTATCCAGCTCAGTGAGGCACCTGTAAATGGCAATGTAACATGACCGGAGAGAGATCAGGCGCAGGAACAACGGCTTAACGTGCTTTCCGTTCCATGTATACCTACATCGTCTCAATCATACACTTATGTTCCCGACGTAGCTTGCATGCTTTCTTAAACGTTGATATTTGTTGAAATAGACATCGCACCGCCTCGCCGTGGACGCGGCATTGCGAAACACGTTCGCCCCAAGATACTGCAGCGGGGGGACGAACAGCCACCTACGGTTCAGGACTCTTCCGCTTACCCTGTGCCTTTGAGCGTCTCCGGTGGGGTTAGTGAACTTTTATTTTTAGCAATATGCTAGATGACACCACCAATCGTTGACATAGGTACTCTTTATTATCGGTCAAAACGGTCTGCCCCAATAGATTTTGTGTCGGAATACAAAAACGTGACGTCACGGTCACGTATCAGAAATTCAGAAATCGGAGGCAATTGACTGAATATAATTATCGAGATTTGTGTGTTTAAAAATTGGTTTTTACAGCTTGTTGGAAATATACTGGTTGTATTAACTTCATAGGGCCTATGTTTTTATATATATGTTTTTTGCCATTTTATTCAACATCAGGTTACAGTAATTGGAAACGGCTACTAAAAAAGTGTTTTTTTTTTTATAATATTTTTTAATGTTCGGTTTGATCAGGTCATTTTATTATTAAATATCTTCCGAGGTTTTATTTTTTCAGTTCGTTATTTTCAACTTTTTTATATTGATAGAAAGAATTCTGTCTAGTCTATGAATTCTAAGGATTCTGACTTCTGTTTAATTTGACGATTCATTTTTTTAAAGTTTTCTGTATCTTGCCGTTTATAAGAGTATGAAAAAATCAAAGACAATTTTCACATCTGACATAGATAATCCAATGGCGCATTACGTTTCCACCTTGAACTTGTAGCGCCCTCCGAAGCAAGTTAAGCAAAATATACTATGTTTAGAATGTATAATTTTTATTTTTAAATTTTTTTTAAATTAATATTGTGTTTAATTATTTTATAACTTTTGTTATTATAATTTATAATATTTTTATACAGGAACTGACCGACATGGACGTGCAAATGCTACTCCGAGATGGCGTCCTCGTGAACGGAAACCAGATGGTACAGCTTCAGCTAGATGACAATATGCTGCTAGAGTGAGAAAAGCATCGCGCGAGATATGTATGTACAGCGCCATCTATGATCCGACAGTATTAAGCACAGTAGGCTTACAGTAGAGTTGGTATAGAAAATTTACTGCAAAGATTTGACGACAATATGTTATTCGACACAGACTAGTTTATACTGTGATAGTAACACTGTAAAAGGTACAAACAGCACATCAGGTTACCCATTTTTGTTGCAAAAACACCCTTATTACAGGTGATTAAGATAATGTTGTATTTACCTTGATGTTGTCGTGTCTACTTTAAAATTTACTCCGAAATGTTTCTCCTTAAAAGTTAATTCTCTGATTTGGTGCAGATAGCATGAAGCGCGCCTATAAAAAAAATCAATAGGTAAAAAAATAATATTAACCGTTAATTATTTGACTAAGTGTATATATTAAGCTAGCGATGGCCAAAATATTAAACTTGTTAGTCAAAAGACAAAAAACTTATGTTTACTTCTATAGTCAAAATCTGACTACCATCAGTGTCCTCGCCATAAGTATTTTGTTCTCTCCATTTTTTTTTTTCAAGAAATAAACGTCATATCTAGGCATTCAAGCAATGTATAATATTATATTTTCAGTCCAACTTAACACTTTTAAGAGTATGAAAAAAAAAGTTTGTTCATTACCTTCAGCTGCCTTTAAAATACATTTTCTGTCGTCGTCTAATCTCTGGTCGTATTAACTCCTTGCCCCTTGGATTTACGTAGCCCCTTACCACATGAAGAAGGAAGTTCGCGTGCTCCATGTGACAATATGTAATCATTCTTACGAGTAGAATTTTGGTTTGTCACGAGTTGCCAATCTTAACTAACCGTGACCCTGAGTGTAAAAAAGTGTGAGTATAATTCTATACAAAACACTGTAAAATAGAACTTGGGGACACTAGGTTCGATAGTAAACCGCTTATTGTTGGTTCACTTTCAAAATCGGCACTGACATCCAAATATAATTACCGTCATTTACCTTCACTTTAATATGAAAGTTAACAATTTTAAGATGACCTAAACTATTTTCATGGAATGTATTACAGTCAGTTAACTAAAAATAGCTTGTTTTACCACTAAGTGAATGATTTGTCAAAATCCGTTCAGGCAGTTAGGCGCAAAATAACTGAAGTTTACTATTGTAGTATTTTTTGTTCTAAAATGCTTTAATATTTTTAGGTAGATAGTAGTCACACCTGCCGACACAAAAATATTATATACTTTGTGGAGAAACATTTATGTACTTACCTCTGAGCGTAAATGCGAAAAAATCTTCAAGTAAATGCAAAATTGCTACTATCCAAGTTTTTTGTATCTTTTTTCGTTCTCCGATATCTACACAATCTCAGGAACATAGTTGATACACTTGCAACTACTAGACTATAGTCAAAGGTGGATTTGTTGTGCCTCTAAGCTAACTTCCTTTACTTTTTCACTACCATCAGATTAAAATTCATTACCTGCGTGACTTTTTATTTCAGAAGCCTGTAACTTTAAAATCATTCTTTGCAATTAATTATCAAAATTTGGTAATTTACAAAGTAAAAGCTAGTTAATAAGTGTGCTTATGAAATCCTTACTTTAAAAAAATATATTTCATTTTGCTGGAATTTGATCAAATTACGCTCACCATCATTTTGCCAAATGATGGTGAGCGTAATTTGTACACTTGGATACTTTAAGTATGTAATAATGAAATATTAATGAGTGGCTTGATTTGTTAGATTTTAAGTAGAATAAAATGATGTCAAAACCCTTTCAATAGTGTCTATGATTTTGTGAAAAGCTCTGAATATAATAGTGTATTTCAAAACGTGTTTTATTTTAAATAAGGTAGTGTATTCATCTCTTTCTCTAACCATTTGCAAAACCAAACGCTAGAAAGTGCATAGCTGGCATCTGAATTGAGTCAGAGTCAGTGAAAAATACTGAAGGAAAAACTTTTTTTTCTAAATTGTGCAATTTCATCGGAAAACGTTTATAAAATTTAGCTCAATCAGGACACTGGGGCACGGTAATATTATCTATACAGTATTCCATCTTCATATAAACGGACGACGCGCGAGCTATACCTACGCGCCCGGATCGTGGCATGCGCTTGGCATGCCACAGTCGCGAGTGCGCGCAGTGACGAACGGACGGTGTGCTGGTTTTTAATCAGGAACCGCCCGAATTTTAACTAGAAATAAGTGCAAGTAGCTATTTAACATGACAAGAAGAATATATTGTGCTGTTTTTGGATTGCGCATTTTTTATAACCTCAAATATAATAATTAAGCATTTCGTTCATACGAGAATAATATTAGTAATACAATCAATGCGCAAATATTTTTCGGTCGCAAATTTATTAGCCCGATTTGTAATAAAGTCACATAATCATGGGTTTTAATTAAATCTATCAATCAATAAAACAACTTGCATTTTAATTGAACACTTTCTATTCAATTCATAAAGTATTTTATGTAATCATATAAATATTTTATATTGCTACTAAGTATCTGTGCTTATAAATAAAAAGTAACAAATTTACAATCTCAAAACTAGATAGAAACTCAAACTAGGCAGATGCAATTAAAACGCTGTAGGTAGGCGACAGCGAGTACAGCGATAGCCCTATCTCATGCTTACGTACCACACGGCGGTAGGTACTTATTTTAAAAACACGGCCGAGTTGGAATACTGTATGGATAATATTACCGTGACTGGGGATTGGGGTAAAATTTTTCTTGCAATATTTGACAATATTATGTATGTTCAATACATTTTTAATAATATTATGTATGTTCGTAAAAATCTAGATAACTTTTTGAAAAATAGGGATGTAATTCGAATAGATTTGGCATAGGTGTGATTAACACAGATGTTAGGATTAAGTCTGATTACTAGAAACAAACGTCCTAGAAAAACGTATCACGCGAGTCAACTCAATACAGCGCCATCTATCATCAACCGGTGGTACTAAACATAGCAGTCACAGGGACACATGTGAAAATTTGTTATGGTTGGTATGGAAGTGTGTGGGTCGCTTGAGACCGTATAAAAACTGATTGACGTTCGTTGGTCAGTATGTGCGTGAGTATGATCTGGTGCACGTCCCTGAACACGGTGCGCACGTTGTCCGTGTCGGTGGCCGTCGTGAAGTGGAAGTAGCACTCTCTGGGACGACTCACTTCCACCAATTGAGCCAGTGTACTTATGTGGTATATCGTCGCCGTGACACGCGACTATGAAAGATTTAGCTGCGGTGATTGCTCGCCACGCTGTCAGTCGAGATGCAAGGCGACGTTATGCTGCATATGTGCGCTCGCTTTTAATCTTTTAGCTGGCGCTTTTGTTTCGCTATTTTTGAATAGGTTTAGCCGTGTACTTTGCTATTTCTGCTGTGTAGATATGTTGTTATTAATCTTTCAATGGTATATCGAATAGATTTGGTATAGGTGTGATTAATACAGATACTAGGAAAAAGTCTGATTACTAGAAAAACGTATCACGCGAGTCAACTCAATACAACGCCATCTATCATCAACCGGCGGTATTAAACATGTGACACATGTGAAAATTTGTTGTGTGGGTCGCTTGAGTCCGTTTAAAAATTGAATGACGTTTACTTGATTTATTAATACATTTATTTATTTATTTATTTATTTATTTATTTAAAAAGGAACACCAACAGTATACATATATATACATTGCTCATCTTAAATTTAAACCTTAGTATTTACATCTTATATGTATACCTATTATAGGTGAACACAACATTTGTGACAAACAATAACAGTAAATATTATGTTAAGTACATATTAATAAAAAAGAGATAAATAATATATATTCAGCTGAAACACTGTACAGACAGGTAATTCAATCCTCTTCCATAAGCTTAGAGAGCCCTTTTTTAAATTTTGGTAAAGAGTCGTTGAAAATGTCAACTTTCCCAGGGCACAACTCATTATAAAGTGAGCAACATCTTACAAGAGAAGCGTGACGTCCAAGGTTGGTCTTTGTTGGAGGCAAAGCAAATGTTTTTTTAATCGGGTATCGAGGCACGCGTGCTGGCACAGTAAATTGGAGACGTTCGACAAGATCTTGACATTTTATTTTTCCATTAACAAGACCATGCAAGAAAACAATATCCGCACGTGCTCGACGGTTACGCAAGGTGCTCAACTTAAAAAACTGAAGTCGTTCATTGTATGGTGATCTATGCGATATGCCCCGTGAAATGAACGCAAGATGTCTAGTGAACGCACGTTGAACGCCTTCCAAACGCTGGGAATGAACGGCGTACACGGGACTCCATGCGACGCTCGCGTACTCCAAGTTGCTGCGGACCAGTGCATTGTAAAGTGTAAGACGAGTAGAATTACATCGGAAGCCAGTGCTAATTCTTTTAAGAAAACCTAACATTTTTGCCGATTTCTTTACAATGTTATTTATATGCGATGTGAAATTAAGCTGCTTATCTACCGTTACACCTAGGTCTTTTATTTCTTCTACTTCAGTTAATACATGCCAATGTTGGTCAGTATGTGCGTGAGAATAATCTGGTGCACGTCTCTGAACACGGTGCGCACGTTGTCCGTGTCAGTGGCGGTCGTGAAGTGGAAGTAGCACTCTCTGGGACGACTCACTTCCACCAATTGAGCCAGTGCACGTATGTGGTATACCGTCACCGTAACACGCGACCATGAAAGATTTAGCTGCAGTGATTGGTTGACAGTTACACGCTGTCAGGTGCGGCGATTGCTTGCCACGCTGTCAGTCGAGATGCAAGGCGACGTTATGCTGCATATGTGCGCTGCCACTTAATCTTTTAGCTGGCTTTTTTTAACTAGGAATAGGCGTGTACGTTGCTATTTCTGTCAGCTGTGCTGCTATGTTGTTATTAATCTGTCAATGGTATATCGAATAGATTTGGTATAGGTGTGATTAATATAGATACTAGGAAAAAGTCTGATTACTAGAAACAAACGTCCTAGAAAAACGTATCACGCGAGTTAACTCAATACAGCGCCATCTATCTTCAACCGGCGGTACTAAACATAGCAGTCATAAAAACACATGTGAAAATTTGTTCGGTTGGTATGGTAGTGTCGCTTGAGACCGTATAAAAACTGAATGACGTTAACTTGATTTATTAATACACGCCAATGTTGGTGAGTATGTGCGTGAGTATGATCTGGTGCACGTCTCTGAACACGGTGCGCACGTTGTCCGTGTCGGTGGCCGTCGTGAAGTGGAAGTAGCACTCTCTGGGGCGACTCGCTTCGACAACTTTGAACCTTTCGGCTGGTGCTGCGATCTTCTTGCGTTCACGCTTTTTTGTGGTCAAGTCCTGAGGACAAAAGGATTAGACATAATTGTACGTACATGGAAGAGGTCCGGCCAGCACGTCACAGTAAACACTGCTGTATGACGACCACTTTGGTGTAATGGTCAAGAAGTTGACTATTAACCAAGAGGTCGCGGGTTCGATCCCCGCGCTGTAAAAACATTTCTGTGCATGAACATGTCTGTTTGTACTGGTCATTTAAGTTTATTTGTACGAGTAATACCTCTGTTGATTCTGACATATGTAACAAAAGTGCTTAAGCTACTTACCACGGGGTCTGATTAATGTATGTGATATTGTTGTATGTTAATATTAATTTAATAATATTAATAATAATTTTATTTCAGACCATGTCCAAAAAAATTGTTAGTATTACACAGTATCTTAAAAACTAATGTTAGTAGTGCAATTAGACATTAAATATATATATATATATATACTATACGTGTGCGGCGCTCATTGGCTGCATAAACCCTCCTTGACATTTGTGCAGGTGCATCCAATGTCGCAGCAACGGTGAGTCCCACCGTTCAGCAATAATGATTTACTTACGGAAAACATACTCCTGATAAACAACTTGGTTCTTGTATACTCGTCGGCATCAGGCTTATAGTTTTTGTACTCTGGGAAGTAATCGCCGATGCTGCGCCCCGCCGTCACCTTGCGTTCTAACAAGTCTTGCTTGTTGAGGAACACTATCAGGCCAGATGCTATGAGGAACCTGTTGGGTGAAAAAAAGATGTGAAATGTAAAAACATAAAGAAAATAAAACATAATGCAAGATGTAGCCATCATAGTGAGGGCTAGCGCCGGAAATAGGCTTAGGGGAGACTGGCCCAATGCGGGCACCGTAAGGTAAAGTAGAAAAAAAAACACCCAGAATAAGCAAAACGGAATAAGTTTTTATCGTGATCAGTTACTACATTTACTCGTATTGAAGTTTGACATGGCGATTTCAAATCATTCATTTTGTCTTTTATATATAAAGTAGGAACTTAACACTTGCTCACTTTGCCCGAGGGGGTGGCCTAAAGCGAGCACCGGCACACGGGCAAAACGCGCATGCAGAGGGCAAAGTGGACATTCAAAAGGTTTTTTTTTCTTCTATAAAATTTATACCTTTGAATAACACAGAATGAGAACCATACTTTCTTTATTGCAAAAAAACAGATTCTAGACATAAAACTTCGTCAAACAACATAAAACACCACGTCAGGATGTCGCTGAACAAACCCCCTATACCAATTTTTTCCAGCAGATCCATCTTTAAATGGGTGATGTGTGTGATTTTTTCCAGCATATTGATAAACAAGTTTCAGAATTTCGTCTTTTGTTAATCCCTAAAACACACTATCCATCTCAAATACATAATTCAGAAGTTTTTACTCTCTTCAGTAAGAACAGAGGTCTTCCTATTTTTCATATGGCGCTGTAGTGTTGCCCGTGGTATGTAATATTTTGCAGTCATTTGCTTGATTGACTTTTATAAGTAGTCACCTCCCTTAAGGCTGCTTTCATTGCAGCTTCACTCTAAGAGCCTTGTTGTGATGTTCTTTTATAGTTATTTACCATCTGAAAATTCAAATACGAACGACGAACTGTTACAGAAAGATCTATGATCTATCTAGGCTTCGGGGAGAAGCCTGTGCTACTGGTCACCAGGCCACACCCTCTGACCCCACTATACATTGAAGTTTCCAAGCCTATGAATCAACAACAAAGTATACTATTTAGCTTAAGACTATTTAAAGAAGATATAGAAAACAAATAAAAAGCATGAGAGTGCGTTCAACCTTATGATTTAGGTATGAAGTTGTGGTTTTCTGTAAGGCTGTAGGTCCTAGTTGAATAAAAGATTCAGGGAGAAATGGCATAGTATAATGCAAAAATTTGTTAAGATATACGTTTATAATAATTATTATTATTTATTAATGTCAACAAATGGACCAATTACAATTACAAAATACAAAATTACAAATTATTAACTTATGCAAATTTAAAACAGTATCTTAACTTTGGCCCGCACATGTACCATGTCACAGTGATACATGTACAGACGGTCGAAACGCTCGTCGAAAGCGCGCAGGATACTGTTCGGGCTGCCCCGCACCCGGCGCACCAGGGATGTGCACCGCTTGGGCATGGTTGTATAAAAACAATCCACGCCCGCCTCAGCGAACATCCCCGAGGCGCTACAGAAGCGAGGCAGCCCCAACAGAACCCTGAATGCATTATTACGAGTATTATATTGGACGCGTAAGGCGCTGTACTGTTTCTGCGTATAGTCCACCCACAGACCGCTTGCGTAGAAGGACGTGCAAAATGCCCTGAACAGGGTGATTTTAACGTCTCTTGAACATCGAGCAAATCTGCGTTTAGTTTGGATTGCAAAAAATCCTGTGCGCCCTCTGCAGTGTTATAAAGCATTGTTTTAAAGAATTCAAATGCCTTGTACAGTCTTCTGTTTACATAATTTTGCCAAAAATAGGTGATAAGTACCTGCTCTGCCACACATCTTCGAAAAGCGCCAGGGCCTCCCTGAGTCGGTTCTGCGAGAGGTCCTCCCTAAGATTCTGGTCGAAGTCGCTGCAAGCCACCAGAAACCAGATGGCGTGGATGCCTTCGAATACCTTGAGAAATGTACACGGTGTTATAAATATAGAGATATGTATCATCAATATCATCATTAATGACAATATACAGTCACTTACATGAGATCAAAGCTTACTTACTTACAAATTTTTATTTTATTTTTATTAGTCGTCCGAGTCGAAACAAATGTTATATTAAATTATTACAATGCACTAAGAGGCCAACGTCAATTCGCTACTAAAGTCAATTCAATTTTAGAAGTTTTGATTTACATGATACGTTTAATTTCGATAACTGTAGGTACTTGTATTGGTTTCTTCGGTTTACGCGAACAGTAGACATTGAAATGAGACACTTACGGATTATTTCATTTCGCGATTTATTTACATATTGTTTTCAACTAACACCTTAGTCTACCTGTGACTACGGACGCTGAAAAGGGTCCGAAACGTCAGGTTAAAACAAAATGTACTTAAATAAATCGCGAAATAATCCGTAAAAGTGTCTCATTTCAATGTAGGTACTTGGTTAAAGTGTTTAGGTGGAGCAAGAGAAGCCATTTGTTTTACGATTTTTCTGTCAAGTTTAAAATATCGTTCAATTGGTATTTGCCACTGGGGAAAGGTTTGTAGTGGACTGCTAATGTAGAACATGATCTTGCTTGCATGGGATATCAGTGCTACATTGCGATAGTTCCCGCACTTCTTGGGCCAACCTTTCGTAATTAGCAGTGATTCCTTCCAATCCGTCGGCCTTATCCTGGTTACCCACATTTGATTGCAGTGAGAATGTGTTATTATAACTTACTTGTATCCATTTCTTCCGCTCCCCTCTCTGCCCTCCCACGTCAAACATCCAGAAATCCTGCACACCACCTGCCATTGATTTCGGAACCTAAACAAAGGATATAATGTTAAACTTTACATCAAATTGACAACATGATAATATATCATCATCGTCAACTGCTTCCAAAGATTTCTAGGCCAATCCAATCTAATCTTTAGGAAGTCATTGGAAATTTTAATACAGTGGCCAGCAGATCAAGCTACCCATTTTTCATGCAAAAATGCCCGTATCACAAGCTAATAAAATACCGCATTGTTAACCTTGATGTGCTGGCCACCTTACATGAGGGCCTACATTCTGCAATCGACGCGCGGCGTCTTAATAGAGGGATTATCCATTGATTTTGCACATTAAATTTTGATATTGAATACGATATCCTCTTTCGCAAGGATATGACGCGTTTTCTTACCTTAACTTTAAATTCAATCTTTTGTATTCCCGTGGTTTTCTGTCGGCAACGAAGTATGTCGGCGTCCGTGGGTACGTAGTCCGGCTTTTGTAGTAAATCTAGTCGATCCAAAAAGCTGTAATCAACAAAATTATTTGCACGACATTGTATCGATTACTCGACTTTTAATTATAACTAGCGGACCCCCCAGACGTCCTGCCCGCTGTTTTTTATTTTTTCATATCTAGACTTCCACGAATATTTCAAGACCTAAATTATTCAAATCGGTTCAGTCGTTATCCAGTTTTAGCGAGAGCACCGAGCAGCAATTCATTTGTATATATAAGACTAGTGGACCAGACAGACGCTGTCCTGCCAGCTGATTTCGCATTTTTTTTATATTTTTCATCCTTTAAACCTTCCCTGGACTTCCATAAATATTTCAAGACTTAAATTATTGAAATCCGTTCAGCCGTTGCCTAGTTTTAGCGAGACTAACGAACAGCAATTCACGTTTATATATAAGACTAGCGGACCGGCAGACGTAGTCCTGCCCGTTGCTTTTTTTTTAATTTTAGATCTTTTAAACCTTCCCTGGACTTCCACGAATATTTCAAGACTAAAATTATTCAAATCGGTTCGGCCATTCTCGAGTTTTAGCGAGACTAACGAACAGCAATTCATTTTTATATATAAGAAGACTAGCAGTTCCTGAGATTAGCGCGTTCAAACAAACAAATAAACTCTTCAGCTTTATAATATTAGTATAGATATATTGTTACTACGAGTTCGGGCCTGGTTTTCTTTCGTTCACAATGGACCAGGGTATGTGTGTCATTGATCAAAACAATCAATCAGGCGCGCATATGTTTGCGCAAGTGTTTAAGGGTTCACTATTTCATTTCGAAATACGTTTCGTCGAATTACAATGCATCGATGACAACAAGGTGTTTGTAGCCCAGTGGTTGCAGCGCTTTGGTAGTGATACCAAAAGTTAAGCAACCTACGGCGCGGTCGTGTTTGGGATGGGTGACCACTCTGACCATTTAAGAGACGTCTATTTACAAGCATCTCCGTGCATCGGAAGGCACGTTAAGCGGTTGGTCCCGGTTAATATCGATAGATATTAGTCGTTAAGCCTAGTCAGAGGCCATCGGGCGGCTTAATCTTACAGTGAGGTTGGTCTCTTACCTTACACACACCCCTCCACCGCACCGCACTGAGCCCGCGTGGTGGAGTATGGCTTGGACCACCTTATAGTTGAGGTGAGGCCTGTGCCCAGCAGTGGGACCAATATAGGCTGATGAGAGATGACAACAAGTCGGTTATTTGTTTGCACGATGCGTTATATACCCGAAAGGCGTTACATAAATGATTCCTTTGATCCAATGTTAAAAGTCTTTAGGGTATGCATTGCATCGCTCAAACAAATGATAGACTTTTAGTATACTCCTAGTACACCATACACCGGCTCGACAACACACGGTGTGCGCAGGCACCGCGTCCGTTCCCACAATGAAAAAACAGGGAAAACAATTTCCCCGTTCCCGCGTCTTTCACAACAATCACACCAATTCTCTAATCCCAAAGTACGCTACGAGGCTTGTGTTATGGGTACTAGACCACGGATAAACATACTTAAATACTTTTTTTTGTAAATAAATACATATTATACATAGAAAACACCCAGACCGGTACAAACACACATGTTCATGCACACTTATGCTTGTACTGTGCGGGGATCGAACCCGTGACCCTTGGTTTTAGAAGTCCGACATGTGGACCACTGCACCAAGCGGTCGTCAACTTTATGGCGCGCCCCGCCACACCGTGAGCACGAGATAGTATTTAGCTTTAACTATGGTTATAACCTGATACAAACACTACAAGACTTGTTGTCATCGATGAATTGTAATTGGACGAAACGTATTCACTCACTATTCAGCACTGTCAATAAGCTGGTATTCGTTGGACCTCCGAAAGCACTCCTTCACTCCGCCGTCCTTCCACAGTGATCTCACGAAGTCGAAATAATCCTGGAAAAACATAATTTAAGTAACTATTATAAAAAATATTGTATTTGTATTGACAATATTCTGACATCTTGTTTATCTGATAATGTAATAATAATTGTTTCTGTTAAAATGCCAAATGAATATTTGCATGCTATTATTATTAATGGCTGAGTAGGCCGAACTTTTGACAATTTGTAATAACTTCAGTGTACCCTATTATCTATTAAAGCAAATAAATTATTCTATTATAAGTGGCATTTTTTATCTGTATAATGCGCTGTCAACAGATATACTTTTTTAAAGACCATATTATTATCATGGGCAAAAATAATGAAATTTGTGTGATGTAATTTATGGATGGCCCCTTAACGATGATTTAGAAAAATCGAATTGAACTCGCGCACGAATGATACAGTCCATACCGTCCGTGTTCTCACATATATAAATTTAAAATGTGAAAGAGTTATTCATCTCGAATAGGCATGATGACACCTATTTTAAATATTTTCATGACCATGTCGATTAAAAAACATGCCCCTATCCTTTATGAAGTTACAGTACATTTCCCAAAAAGCTGTAGAAACCAATTTTTTAACACACAAAACTCATTAAATATTCGGTCAATTGACTCCGATTTCTGATACACAACTGTGACGTCACGTTTATGGATTCCCATACAAAATCTATAGAGGCAGACCGTTTAGACAGAAAATAAAGAGTTTGTTAACGATTGGTGCTGTCATCTAGACTATTACCTGAATTGGGATGATGACGCCTATCTTAAATATTGTCAAGAACATGGTGTTTAAAAAACATAGCCCCTATGAAGTTAATACAACCAATATATTTCAAAAAAGCTGTAGAAACCAATTTTTAAACACACAAAACGCAATAAATACTCGGTCAATTGACTCCGATTTCTGATACATGACCGTGACGTCACAATCATTTATTCCCATACGAAATCCATGGAGGCAGACCGTTTTGACAGATAATAAAAAGTATGTCAACGATTGGTGGTGTCGTCTAGCCAATTTTAAATTAAGCTAGTTGTCAGAAGCGAGTCGCAGGTGTAGCCTGAGCCTTATTTTAGCTAACTGAAGAGTAACTTTGGAAATAGGAATAGAAATATTTATTTGCTCAAAACATGGTTGCAATAGGTGGAGGGTACAGATACAATAATAAGTCCTCACATTCTACCCAAAATTATGGCATGCAAATTGTTCGTAATAGTAATATTAAAAATATAATAATTATAGGTTCATTTGAAGTCACACTTACATTATTGTTTTAGCAATTATGAATTTTAAAAAACAAGTCAAAATCTGATAAATTGGTTTGTTGTAAAATTGATTGGTAGAGCAACTATATGGTGATATCAGCTGGACTGGACCATCAATTCAATTCATTTATTCAGAGCAAAATACATATTGCGTTGAGCATTTCATTAAAATTAGGTATGGACATAAATTAAAATAAATCACTAAACAATCAATAAATAACAAAAAAAAATTAATAAAAGGAAAATATCAAATTTAAAGAATAAACAAAAAATTTACAGAATTTAAAAATAACAAACAATAAATGGGTGAAATGCAGAACGGATGTACATAGATACAATTTAAGTTGTCCCGTAAGTTTAAAACAAGATACCGTCTTTTCTATTTCCTTGATTAAAATTATTTCTATAATTCTGAGTAGTGTATTTATTTCTCAATTAAGCCCATTTTTCATTTTTTTGATGCGCGCAATGAGGCACGAATTATTATATTTTTCAAATTTAATACTAAATAATTTTTATACAAATTTTATATGTCTCTCCACCACCTTGTCAATTTTGTATATTAGGAAATTAATTTTTCTTAGTTTAATTTAACTTTTTTTTGGTTAAAATGACCACTTATTATCTAAATTGTCAGATTGAAATAGGCTGGAATTAAAAGGAAACAATTTAGTCATAAGATTAGCGTATTAAATGTTTGTCTCCATTTTTGTTAATTTCGTAACTCAGGGTTAGTAACGACATTTTGGGCACAATTACAACAACAATTCTACCATTCGATTGTATTTTTATAAAATGGCAACATGTTCTCAAGTTATGTCAAAATATTGACATTAAGATGTACGTATTTTGCTTCGCAGTTTGAGGTTGGTGTATGACACGCATTTTTTTTTTAACAAAATCTTATCATGTCCAAGTCATTACAGAATACATTAAAATTATGTCAATTTACCTGCTATGTCCATCCTCAAGGTATTCAACCGTCGCTGCATCGAGTAGAAGCATTTATTTATAAGAAATAATTTCAGTTTCCTTTTGAAAATAGATAATTTAGTAATGGACTCACCTCATTGTACTCCGGAGGCCCATCTGGCCCACATCGCAGTATGAAACGGTAAGCGTCATAGTTTCTAGGGTTCTGTAATTCTATGCCAAGGGCTGTCATGCTGAAGAGGATGTCGTGTATGGACTCGTGAACGTTGTGGCGTATGTACCGAACTTTCTCTAGACGTTCACTGATAATGAAAATAAATTAAATAAAAAAGCTTCATTCTTTTGCAAAGAAAACGTGTTAATCATTCAAAAAGTAAATGAAAATAGGCGAATGTCTACTAAACTCATGGTAACCCTTTTTTTCTAAATTAATTATCTAAATGTTGATAATTTTTGCGTGAGTGTAGCGTACTACGTTACAATCGTGTTATTTTGTCTTAATTAGTAGGTATAATACTTATTCATACTGAAGTTTTAACATTAATCAAAAGCAAATTTTTTTATATTTTTTTAGAACGAGAAATAATTTATTTACCACCTACCCTCTTTTTTTTTCTCTTAAGAGTAAAAGAGACTCACTGTCTTTGTTTCACTCATTCATCCTTAGTTTTTAAAACACCCACATTTTTATTTTTTATTTTGAGACCCTCATGTTTAAAACATTATTGCCTACAACTACGAGTGTATGAATATCTTGAGATCTCTTACAAAACCAAGACTTTCTTGTAATGTATTGTTTTCTCACCTCTGTGAAAACCCCTGAACGTGCAATATTTTCATTTGCTTGATAATAGTGGTTTTGCCGCTCTCTCCGGTGCCGAGTAGAAGGAGTTTTATGGCCTGAAAGATAAGGTTTTCTATCTAAATTTCAATTTATTTTTCACTTTCGCGCTTACTTTAAGTCCTCATAACAACTGAACAGATTATTGAAATCAATCAATCCATACTAATATTATGAATGCGAAAGTAACTCTGTCTGTCCGTGTGTTACTCAATCACGCCTAAACTACTGAACCGATTTGCATGAAATTTGGTATGGAGATATTTTGATACCCGAGAAAGGACATAGGTAGTAGGATATTTTTACCGCGGGAAAATGACACATACCCATAGGAAAATTCAAGTGGGCCGATCGCTTTTACGCCCTAACTACTGAACAGATTTACAGATTTTTCTTGGTAAGGAGATAGTTTGAGACTTAAGAAAGGACACGAGTTACTTTTGGCCGCGGGAAAACAACATATTCCCATGGAAAATTACTTTGGAATCTGAACGCTGTCACTCCTAAATTACCAACGATTTGATTGAATTATATTAGTACTAGTGGCCGCCCGCGACTTCGTCCGCGTGGAAAGCCTTTATCTTAAAAATTCTTTATGAATACAAATACAAAATACAAATACAAAATATTTATTTCTTTTTAAATGTGTACATAGCACAATTAGTGGCAGCAGTCTCCTTTTAAGCAAATTTATGCCTGTGCCAGGAGACTACGCTCTTAAGATCACTAACCTATAGTATAAATGCTAACTAATCGTAGTTACAATATTTGACAAGAGTGTGTGCGCGTGCAAGTATAATATAAGTAAAAGTAAAGAAAATATAGACGATTATGTCTACCTAGCCCTACGACAGGTGTCTTGGGATCGGGGTTTGAAGCCACTAGGTAGTCTCTGTGTGTGTGTGTGTGTGTGTATGTGTGTGTGTGTGTGTGTGTGTGTGTGTGTGTGTGCGTGTGTGTGTGTGTGTGTTTGTGTGTGTGTGTGTGTGTGTGTGTGTGTGTGTGTGTGCATGTGTGTGTGTGTGTGTGCGTGGCGTGTGCGTGTGTGTGCGTGCGTGCGTGTATGTATTGTGTTAGTATTATTCATAATTTTTTATTACAATTTGTATTCTTACTTAATATACTGAAGGAGGGACTCTGTATCTCCGTAGTTTAGCCCATTCAGCCATTTTGTCAAAGCAGTCTTACAATCTGGGTACGTCTTAGAGTGTAAGTCTATTTTTATGTTTATTTTATTATAAAGGTGAGCTGAAAGTTTTTCAAATTGCGAGCTTGCAAATGCAGTTTTTGTTGTGGGGACAGGAATGATATTCTTTTTCCTTCTCCTCCTTTGCAAGTCTGGTGTATGTGATATAGTCTTGTGCTTTTTAAGAATTGTGTTGATAACATACAATTTCCTAACGGACATGAGTTTGCAAATTTTGTATAGAGCATCCGTTGGAAAAATTTGCTTTTTAAAGTACATAATTTTAATCAAGGAGCGTTGAGCTCTTTCCACCTGAAGAAATCGTGTTTTCAGTGCTCCACCCCAAACAGGAATACAATATACCAAGATTGACTGGACCAACGCTATATATATCTGATTTAAAAGATTTTTAGATGGGTCTTGGATGTTAGATTTTCTTATTGGTGTCAAGTGACGAAGAGATTTAAACATCCAATTGAACTTTCTTATTCTTGATGCAAGCTGTTCTATTTGTGGATACCAAGAAAGTCTCTCGTCCACAACCACGCCTAGATACTTAATGTGATTGACTCTATCGATAATTGGGCAGACACTACATTGGTCAACGGTACTAGATTCACAATGATGTATTCGTAAATGAAAATCTGGACTGGGCTGGGTCCGTGCATTTATACTAAAGCAGATGTAATTAGTCTTAGTTGTATTTAGAGTTAAAAGATTGTTTTTTAACCATTTAGAAACTTGAGCAATACCCAGTTCAGTATCAGTTTTAATGCTACTCCAGGACGATCCGCCAAATACGATGGCAGTGTCATCTGCGTACGAGAATATTTTTGCATTATTGATCGACATGTTACAGAGGTCATTAATATAGATCAGAAACATTGTTGGGCCCAAAACGCTGCCTTGGGGAACACCGCAAGTTACCTCAATATCTTTACTGACAGACTGGCCTATTTTGACTCTCTGTTTCCTATTTGCAAGGTAATTTTTAAAGATAGATAGTTGGGTACCCCTTATTCCTATTTTTTCAAGCTTGTTTACATTGTAGCCTATATGTTATTCTGATGTATAAGCTATATTGTGGTAAAGTTTCATTCAAATCCATTCAGTAGTTTTTACGTGAAAGAGTAACAAACATCCATACATCCATACATCCATACTTACAAACTTTCGCCTTTATAATAGTAGTAGGATTTCGGGAAAACAACGCATTTCAAAAAACAACTTAACGCGGACGAAGTCGCGGGTAAAGTTAGTTGAAATATGTATTATTTACCGTTACTTTGACTAAAAGGATTAAAGTATCTATTGCTCCAATTTAAGAGCGATCAATTCAATCAATCAATTCGATTGTGCTTTAATGGTCTTTTCGTAAACCTTGTAGCTATAGATAGACAATTAAGTAACCGGAACAAAAAATCAAATTCAATTTTTTTATTTGTTGTTATATAGGGTAGTTTATACATATAAATGTGATCTTAAATACTAAAATAAAGCTGCTTCCTTGTACTTCCTACTTAGCCGCATGGTACAGCATACAAATATTTAGAATAACATAATATCATCTAACCAATACAACAGTCACTATTATTTACATTATTTAGACAATTCATTCAGTTACGCTAACAAGCTATTAGGACTCTTTGTGGTTTAAAAACTCATTGACACTATAAAAAGCATTATTTAGTAGCCAGTTACGTAATGAAGATTTAAATAATAATGGTAATAGTCCTCCTGGCCGATTTCGACCACAGCGGCAAATCTCAACAGAGATCAGCCAACTACGCAGGAGATATTATAGTGTGAGCGAAATACACAGGTGCAATCACTGTTCCTTCACTCTCAAAGTTCGGTGAGACGTCAATCCGACATGACCGGAGAGAGATCAGGCGCAGGACCAACGGCTTAACGTTCTTTCCGAGGCACGGGGGTGTAACACCGCCAACTTCCCGACTCCGGGCTGTTTTTGAGAAATTCATGACAGAAAATATCACAAACAATTTTTGACTCGACCTGGGATTCGAACCCAGGACCTCTCGGATGTAAGGCAGAAACTTTGCCACTACACCAATGAGGCAGTCGATATGAACATTTAAAAACGTTAAGGGATGGAATGTTCGGCTGGTTGAAGTGTTCCCCTTACTTAACATTGACCTTATCAAGAGAAGAGCGAATAGGCTGTTACTAGCAGACATGATCTATCCTCCACCACATAACATCAGTTGAGATTGTATCTAAATATCTATCATTATCTTTTTTATAGCACTACTTAGCACACACATTAGATATTTGACTAAGCCTAAAAAGTAGCTTACACCTATCTCCGTGACGTTTTCTACGAAAAAATCTTTTGACAGGTCTCGCTGCCGAGCAGGGCCTTTAACAAGTGGCAAACGCTAGGCAGCGAATGGAATTTGCGAAACGCTAAACGCTTTGTCGCAAACGCTAATCAATTGGTAGCCAAGTTAAATGGAACGTGGCGAACGCTTGTACTCTTCTACAATACGCTAAAAAAAATATGACCATTGTCTATGGTTGCGTTCAAGTGTTCAACGTCATATGCAAATATCAAAGTCACTACAAGTCGAGCCGAATCCGAATCAATCGACGACTATTTTCCATACAAATCTGTGGGCGTTTTCGCTAATCGATTGCCACTTGTCTCAAGGCCCAGTGCAAAAAACTACCAGTGGGGCGACCGCCTAACTGAAAGCTATTCATTTACGATAGCTATTGACGATGACTATAAGCTAGCGATCGCTTTGCCTTGGAGCGACCGCCTAAGGATCGCGATAGCTTTGCCTACCCGATAGCTTTCGTGAATGAATGGAATAACGGCGTTTTGTTTATCTATGTTGGTGTTAAAACTTGGCGTACTGCCAAGTTTAATTAATACTAAGAAAAATATTTAAAAATTACTATTTATTGGAGAAATGATGATGCATTATCAGTTTACCTGTTGAAATGCGTTAGAAAAAGGTATAGACATTAAAATTACACATATTGAAAAAACTTCAAACGAAGTAAAAACCAAACGCGTGGCAAGGACATATCCAGTGCTGCCTTAAAAAAAATCCTTGTTGAAATGGTAGTTTCTTGGGCTAAAATATGATCTTTTAGTGTGTTACTTTTTTTTGTGAGCAATTATCAAACGTAATTTTTCTGATAAAGAAAATTATCTACATTGTGCCTACAAAGACAAAATAATTTTTAAAAGCCCCATTTTAATTTAAAAAAAAAATTGTTTCGATTTTTGGTCAGAGTGATTTCACATTTTTACGACAAAATGGAGGATAACATTACTAAAATATACACACGTCCTTTGTTTGTAAAATCTCATCGAGTTATTTTGACGTATAATTTTGGTAGATTTATAAAAATAAAGTTGGCAGCACTGCTTATGAAGTTTAGTTTTCGCGCAATATTGATAAATAAGAGATAAAACTTTCTTCGCTCAATCTCGCTCGGAAGAAACCTCTACAAATTGTTCCAAGTAAAGTAAGTACTTTCTGTATACTTTCACGGGTAAAACATGTAATGGAACTTCCATTTGAGTATTTTTTACAGTGCATTTATCACTTTTTCAGAATGCCGTCATCGAGACGCGTCTGTGTCTACCAACTGCAAATATTGGTATCGTGGATGGAGGCGCACCCACTGCAGGCCAGAGGAACCCAATTTGCCACTCCACAGACACAGGGAAAACAAATGGGCCTCCAGCTGTGGAGTGAAATGGCCTCTCGACTGAACGCAGTGAGTGATGGCGTGTCGAAAAGCCCCAAAGATTGGAGACAAGTAAGTAAAACTTCCCACAAAAGTACCTAGCTACAAACATTTTGAGTACATTGATGTGATTCTTGTTTGTTTGTTTGTTGTTATAAAACTCAGAGGCGAAAGCCTTCTTGTTATTGCATGAATGATTCATACTAACAACACAACTAACGTTAAGAAGTCTGTTAACCAAGCATGTAACTCACTAATAGTGCTTTATTTGGTTTGTATACATAGCAAAATAATTGGGAGTAATTCCATGAAAAGCTGCTATCCTTTCATGTTATTTAAAGAAAAATCTATTTGCAATTATTTCATTTTATGTCTATCTGTGTAATTATTAGACATTTGGTTTACTTATGAGTAAGTGATTTTGAGCACAGTTGTAGGTGGGTTAGATCCTATTCATGGAAATATGTTCAATTATTGATGCGTTAAGGTGACTAACATTTGTGTTTGTGGTGTGCTTTAGTATTGGAATGATTTAAAGTCAAAACTAAAAAAGAAGGTGTTGGCTATGAGGCAACACTGCTTTGGGACAGCAAATTTCTTAATACTTACATTTCTAACACCTGTATATAATATAGGAAAGTTTTTATGTTGTTATAATTTAATGATGCCTGAGCTTATGATACAATTCTCAGATACAACATACAAATAAGTAGGTATATACAGTTGCTTTATTAATGTTGTAAAAATACTTTCATGCTATTTTACAGATGGGGTTGAACCAACCCTCAACCTCAAAGGCCCTGCCACCGGCACCTGTCCCTGAAGTAGAAGAAGAGGATGTGGCCTTTATAATACCCAGTAAGTATTCCTGTATGGTATACTTACTTAATAATTATGAATAATTGTTGTGTGTAAAAGTTTTATATTATTATTTCAAGTAAAAAATAAATTTCTTAATTTCAGCTGAGACACCAGCCAAAACAAGTAGAATCAAAACAAAATGTAAGTATTCTGTAGATGGATGAGATTACTTTTAATAAACTTACTTTGTAATTTTAAATGCAATTGCTTATGAATATGTTTTATTGCAGCAGCCACAGCCACGGACACAAGCGAGGAGTGGAAAAAGTTAAAAGAACCCAGTAAGAATTTTCTTAAACAATTTATTATTTAACACAATAAAGTATATTCGAAAACTTTGATGTCTAACAAAAGTTTCTATGATTTCAGCCAAAAGAAAACATGTGGCTGTAACCGGGAAAAAAAGTATGGTTCAAAATGTAAGTATTGGAATAATATAAATGCCTCAACTGTGTAATCCCACAATGCAGTCACTAACGCATATTATGTTGTTACAGCAGATGTTGCAGCATGCCCTCCACAGTGGGCTAGGGACCTAGAAAATCGCCGCATCCGCGGCGTGAGCTCGAGGAATGTAGGCGCTCGTCGGCGGCCGCGGACGAGCGACGCCTGCGGCTGGGGCGCCGACTTGCGCTCGGCGAGGAGCGTGCGCAGGCGGTGCAAGAGCGGCGCGGCCGTGAACACGTTCCTGACGCCTTATCAAAAATAAAAGTCTTGATTTATATAATGGTTTCATTTATTACTTGGGGTACCTATTTTTAGTACTAACATACTAGCCTCATCTTTCACACAGCAAATGAAGCTGAGCTTAGTCTTCCTGACAAATTCTGAATACCTATGTAGACCCCATTGTAGTTATCAGTCTATGTTTTCCTCCACAGTCTGTCCACGAGAGGTTAATGCCCCAAGACGCGCCAAATGTTGTTTTCGCAACTGAAAAATGATAAAATATAAGCTACCACATATATTAAACTTAATTTCATAAATTAACTAATTCAAATTAGCATCATTTGTAATTAAATACAAAGCAAAATCACTTACTTACGATGATAGCAGTTAGTGGATTAGTAACTGCTTTCGATGACATAAGGAATAGCTTTCATGACAGCTACTCTGGCCTTCAAAAAAATTAGGCGGTCGGGTTATCTGTCAAATCTTTACATAACCATTCGTTCAATAGCTTTCAAATTGTTAAGGTCACGTGACCACACTTGACTAGCTAATAGCTTTCATCGGCGGTACGAAATACTCGTGTGACGTCATAAACGATTGCGATTCCAATAGCTATCACGTTAGGCGGTCGCCCCACAGATTTGACCTATCTTGACGACCGCTTTGGTGTAATGGTTAAGAAGTTTACTATTACAATTGTGTGCATGAACATATTATTATCTGTTTGTACTGGTCTGGGTGTTAATGTATCTATTTAAGTTTATTTGTAATACCACTGGTGTTTCTGATTTTCGTAACACAAGTGCTTAAGCAACTTACCACAGAGTCAGATCAATGTATGTGATGTTGTAATATATTATCATCATCATCATCATCAGCCTATATACGTCCCACTGCTGGGCACAGGCCTCACATCAACTATGAGGTGGCGCGAGACATACTCCACCACGCGGTCTCAGTGCGGATTGGTGGAGGGGTGTGTAAGGTAAGTGACCAACCTTACTGTCAGATGTTATTAAGCCGCCCGAAGGCCTCCGACCAGGCTTAACGACTAATATCTATCGATATTAACCGGGACCAACAGCTTAACGTGCCTTCCGAAGCACGGAGATTCTTGTAAATAGACGTCACTTGTATGGTCAGAATGGTCACCCATCCCAAACATGACCGCGCCGTAGGTTGCTTAACTTTTGGTATCACTACCAAAGCGCTGCAACCACTGCGCCACAAGCACCTCCTATATTATAATAATTATTATTGTTATCATTAACATTATATTAATATCTAAATCAGCTGAATCGTTGTTGATTTTTAACACGATCATGAATGTTTTCGGGCTACTTGCTTGTATCTCTCCGTCACCGTTTTCTCTATGCCTTGTTGCTTTTGCTATGTAAAAGAAAAAATATTTGTCAATGTAAAATTTAAGGTATTTGCCTCACCTGTTCATAAGGCCTTATCCAATGTTTGATTTCTCTATCGAGTTGTTTCGAATAATCGGCATCTTCGTCCGTCGCTTGCATACATGGGCCACAAACAATCCTCATATTTTTTTAACTAATGGAACTAAAAATAATTATAAAATAAAATAAATAACAAAACTATAGTAAAGGCTGCCGACAGCAAATCACAGCGGTAAAATGAGCGATATCGATTACTTATCTGATTATTACTGATAAATAAGGTATTATAAGATTAATTTTGATTGTTGTTTTATGAGTAATGCGGCGGTATGCGCCGTACAAAGAAATGAATTGAAGGGCAAGAACACTTATATGTTTTTATACGAGTATGTAGGTAAACAATATGTTTAACACCGCATGCGACACTAATAATAGTCCTGGCCGATTTCGACCACGGCGGCCAATCTCAACAGAGATCAGCTAACTATGCAGGAGATATTATAGTGCACAAGTGTGAGTGCAATACACAGGTGCACTCACTGTTCCATCACTCTCAAAGTTCGGTGAGACGGCAATCCGACGTGACCGGGGAGAAATCAGGCGCAGGACCAACGGCTTAACGTGCGCATCGAGGCACGGGGGCGTAACACAGGCAACTTCCCTACTCCGAGCTGTTTTTGAGAAGTTCATGACAGAAAATCTCAGAAACAAAATTTTGGATGTAAGGCAGAAATTTGCCTTTGCCTCTAAACCAACGAGGCAGTCAATAATAATATGTAAGGACATTGTCAACGGGTTGTCAAAA